>OZ018399.1:2909245-4250413 GCA_963969525.1 Ontholestes murinus | reverse complement strand
CACGGGCCGGTTGCGGTCTTTGCCGCCCCTCATTATCATATCACGTTCGCATTCACACCCCGCAACAAGCGGACTCATCAACATATCTTGCGAGTTTTTATTGATCTGCGAAATAACTGACGTTTCACGGCGAGAGAATCAAATTTTAATATTATTGGCGCGCAGCCCGAGCGCATACGTAACGAGATGTGGTGAACGGGTGCAGGGTACAGGGTGCAGGGCACAGGATGCAGGGTGCGACATGTGAGGGTGAAGGTATATAAACAGTAGTTATGATAAATATGCACGGAGCGCGGTGCGGCAGCGGCATTATGGTGGAAGACAAATATTTGGCCTCGGTCGCGTTGGGAACCGCCATTGTCATAACATAAGACAATGCGAATGCTGTATCTCATTTTTCATCTGGCCGATCTTTATAATCTGTATTTGCATCAGCTTGTAGCGATCTAATAATAACTCTGGGGAGCGGCGAGCGCCGTCCACATCGCTCGGAGATACAACGAGATTCTTCAATTAAAACTTATGTTTATTTAGTATTCGTGGAGCGGCGCGAGCGAGCGCAATGAGAAATGTTTAACCGAAATAATAGGAGACAGTGACCGGAAGAGGCGGGGGTGGATACGCTCGTTTCTTGTTTACACCACCGCATGCCGCACCGTGTTATTTCAATACTTTCAGCGCTTTGCTAATATCAATATGATGCCGCCAAGCGGAGAACAAATATCAAAAGTGTAAACGATAATAACGCGCCGACGAGTACTTGCACCAGAGAGAAATATAAATGTACACATCGCAAATTTTCAAACGAATGCTCAAAAAAGAAGATCGAATCAAAATGCGCCCTACGAATAAGATAAAAAGAGATTTCCGAGGGGAGATAGTGAGCAGCATTAGTGGGAAATCGGTCGGTTCGGCTGCGGTGGTCAGCGGACGGCCGTTAGCATTGATTGCCGTCCTTCGTCACCCGTCACCTCACAAGATTACCTCCGCCTAACCATAACACAGCTTTTAGCTGCGAAAAAAGATAAAGAAAAAGTACCCCAATAAAACAAGAGGGTTAGCTTCTAAGGCCGACACCAAGCGCTGCAAAAACTTGAGAGATTTTCATCTGATTAATACCTGCCGGGAAACGTCAATAAGCACCGTTCATCAATCCACACCAACAGCAGCGCGATCCAGAACACGTCACGACGAAGGGAGGTCCAGGATTTTTTGAACAGCAGCAGCCATAACAACAACATGCACCTTTCACCTCCATCATCTCCACATCTCCACATCTCCAGATATATTTATATATTCAACGTTCGGTTATTTGTATCCGAACTGATGACAGTGCCCAGTAGTTAAATACGGAGTCGGTAGTTTGCGAATGACTTTTATATCTTTATCGATTCAGAGTTGAAAGATTAAGGCAGATTGTTTATGCCGGTGCTCCTGTTGGCGACTACTACGTATTATCTGGAAGTATTTACTGTTTTCGGGATGCGGGCCCGGCGATCTAATTAAGACGAAAACATATCAGTCTGCATGTTGTGCCCATTTATTAGTCGCGGCGTTAGTGGGATGGGGTGTCGAGCGGGCAGCCGATCATTGCCTGAGTGCAGGGTGGTGAATATACTGGCCGATATTTATTTGTTTACGTGTTCCCTCTTTCGTACCGCGTCCGTTTATCTCCGATGCAAATCACTTCCCCATATTAACTAACTAGGCCCTGTCTAATATCACGAAACGGTATAAATTGTGGATGATATAGGAGGGCGAGCTGGTAAGACAAATCTGCCATCACTGACCAAAACCCTCAATAAATGGTCGAAGGAGAGAGAGAGGCAAAAAAAAAACAAATGATCTATCAATTTTTTGCGGCTAGGGCTGCGATAAACGAATTAAGCTTTTGTTTAGTCGAAACGAATTAAAATGGCCGCTTTCTCCACCGTGGTTTATTTCTATAACAAAAAGACAATAAGAGCGTTGGCTGACAGCAGTATTTGTTTTACAGATGGATCTCGAAACCCAAACACAAACAAGCCGGGTGGAGCTGCGCGGTTAGGGGAAATGTGGCTAATCCAGTTGTGAGAAATAAACGCTATGCTGACTCATCCCCCGGTCTGGACGAGGACGAGGAGCGAGGACAAACTGATCGCTGCATCAATATTTAACAATAAATTAAATTTTACATGAAACGGCGGCGAGCGGTGGGCGGGAAGTGGGAAGAGGGAAGGAGAGGGTTTTTTTGTATCTATAACTTCCCGGTAACAAATTACGCACGTAAGACGCCAGGGGAAGCGCTATAAAATATAAAATCCATATTGGTATTAGCAATTTTTTTTGTTATCGCAGAAAATCTCGTGTCATTCCGCATTCGATGATGGCTTTTCTCGCTACAGGCGATACGCGTCGATCATATATTTCCTAAGCATTAAAAAGTGACACACGCGGCTCGGTCATGCAGAAATATTCACAGCTGCTCGCTCCAAGGCACCCCAAGTGCCAGTTCTAGTTCTAGTGGCATCGAGCATCTTGATATCGCACTCGTCACCCGATATCTTCCCGATCCGATTCCGAGGGGTACCTAGCTGAGGGTGCGGACGGCCAGACCAAGAATTAAAATCAGAGGAGGTGGTGGGCCGCGGGGTTTTAAAACCCTCTGTTTAAAAATCTCCTGCATATTGCTGCAGAGTATTTGCCGTGCGTTGATTGCGCATAGATCAGAATATCTCCATGGCAACTCAGGGTGTGTTTTGGAAAAAGAGTGCAGGCGACTGTAAAAGCAATTAAATAGGGCATTGTTTACCAAAAGTGTGGCGTATTCGATATGGGTGCTCCTCGGAGGGAGCTAAGAGAGGCTATTTGCCGGGGCGATGTATAAATATTCCCCGGAATCGGAGTTTAACTCGTGCATCCATTTATCTAGATAACGGGAATCCAGTGCACGCATTAATAGTCCTGATATCTAGAGCTGCATTACATCTCACTTAGATGCGAGCGCACTACAGCCTACACATTTCCATCAGTCTAATCCTGCGATCGCATTCTCGTTAAAGGCGCGCATCGCACAACGTGTGCGTGTCTACAAGTCTATAAGTTCGCACGTTTCGTCTATTCTAAAACCAAAAACGGAAACCTTGGACCGACTTCAGTCCGTGTTGTCCGCGTGTATCGAGAGCACCTTATCGAGGTGTTTACACCGGCCGTGGCGAAGAGCCAGCCAGCCCGGGGAGTGGCTGCTATTTCAAGCAGAATAAACACATGGCTGTTTTCTTTGTTCCGGCAAACTAAACAACCATCCTGGAATCCAAACAGGCCGGCCAGTCCCAAATTCAATTTAGTCTTTGCATGCGGCTATATCGCAAAACGTCAACACCGCATCATTCCAACTTCTGTTGCTCAAAGCTGTTATACCAACGCCACCGCCTCCCCACCACACGGCCCTCTTCGGCCCCGCGACCCTCACGTTTGTTACTCCGTCTTCTACGTATGAAAATGACTTCTTTAAATTGAATAGAGAATATACGAAAAGAAAACAGAAAGGGTCAAAAATGCAACGTGTTCAAAATTATTTGCTTACTTTCCATTCAAAGTGGATTACGGAGGATAAAAGCTGGGGAGAAAAGTTTGAAGGGAATTTATTGACGACGCGTTTCATTTATAAAATGTATCGCGTAATTACGGGATTTACTTGATTCCTCATCCCGATTCGCGATGCAAATTCTTACAGATAATACCCGAGCCGCAATAATCATAATGAAGTCATCCTGATCCCCGCCCGAGGGTGGCATTTTCCCCTCAACGAACTAACGCTTCAATTCGGCTATTATTGACCATAATCAGTCTAACGGGTTCACACATGCCTCCTCCTCCTCCTCCTCTTCATCTCTGCGTCCAAGCAGCGGAAGGCGCGGGATAACATAACACCCCATAACCCTATTAATGCGATGCACGCACGGAATCGATATAAAATTGCATTCTCCGCGCGACCATTTACAGCACGTGTTGTTTTTTTATTCAGATTCTCCCGCATATTTGGGATTCATTACACGGATAGTGCTCTGAACCAAGGGTGTCTCTGTCAGGTCGCTCGGACAGTCAGTCTCCTCCTATAACTAAGTGTTATAATAAAAATTGAATTTACGAAGAGCGGGAGGAGCAGGTTGGAAGTTTCTGTTTTTAATTTAAACTCTGGCGACAGTTAAAAGACGGAGGAAGTTCACAGAATTCACATTAAATTATATTTAAAAACCGCTTTTTAATTTCGACATTAAGAAGTGGAGGTGCGAAGCGAACAGAAGGCACCTGGCATTTGTTAAAGTCCTTAATTAAAGTACGGGCCGAAAACAAAGAATGCAAAATTAGCTTCATTTCTAATTATACAGCGCAAATATCTTAATTTCGAACTGCGAAAAACTTTATCGAACACATCTATCAAGTGGAAAGCTCCGCTTAAATTATAGTGGCACAGCACCCTCGCCGTCCCGCGCCCCGTCCTCCCCTCCATCCACCTAACGAACGGTCCCTCACAATCATACACCGCATCTAAACACGAAGTGTCTCACTTTATATTGGAGACAGCTGGCCCAAACTCTTTCAATTAAGATGAAAAATCCGAATGCATTAGTAAAGGCGAGGGAGCGGTGGGTGAAAGGGCGGAGGCGGAGGAGGACGACCGGGGCCACCCGCAGGTCTTGATTAGAAAGGACACTTCGCCATCCCCGATCGGCAATTCCACCTCCCCCCAGTACCGGCACCTACTTACCAATGGCAATAATAATAAAGAAAGAAAAGCGCCACTCACTTGTTCCACATCTTCGGGTTGCACTCCATCGTTGGGGGTCGTGGCTGCCGAGGGTCTCTGTGATGTTGATAAGTTGATGGCACCGTCTCCATCTACGTCTTGGTCCATAATGCCATCATCCTAAAACAATATTTCATTTTTATTATGAATATCATACAATATAACTTAATTATAATATTCTATAATTATCTCTATATATTATTGATACATTAGGTATTTATAATAATAATCGTAATTGATTTTCTTTAAGGTTGTCGACCCATGGTCTTTCTGCCAGTCATTAAATTGATTAAAATATTTTGAGCAAAAAATTAACCAAAAAAAAAATTAATTCATTTAAAATGGAATAAAAATAAAACAATGAGCGTTCAGAAAATATAAAAGGATAATACCAAATATTTGTTTGAAGATACCCGTCTGGAAATATGATTTGTTTAACAAGACAAATAGAGAATTGAATTAAAAATATGATTGTAATTTGAAATGTGTGTTTTCTTGTAATACGGCGGAACGAATATTGCGTATTCACGGAAAAGGGGCCCAATTAAAAAGGGTGTAATTGAAACGCGGAAATTGATTGTCGGGCGCGGACGGACCGCGGGGGCGGGCGGGGTTCGTTAAGTCTGCGGCAATCCTTATTTGAGTGTTATGCGTGGGCCGCGGTGATACAATTTTATAAGCGCGTAAAAACACGCACGGACTGTGAAATCCCGATGGGCGAGAACACCTAGCCTGATTTTATCGGTCTCCGGACACTCGTCCATTTTGGATAAACTCCCTCGGAAGCATTTGCAATCCTTAGCCTAATGCTCCTTTTTACGGCTGTTAGATATGGTCATTTATATACACCCACTTATCGCCTGGGCCGCTGATAGTTTTATTATAAATAATACCGCCGGATGATGATTTTGCGGAGATTTGGATGTGGGGTTTTATTTAATATGACTATATAGAAATATGCAATCTTTCAGTACTATGATTCAAATAAAAACTCAATTCATAATAATAATAAGGAATTTAGTTGAAATTATTGTAACAATATTTTTTACTAATAATTAGAAAAACACGAAATGTTTATACACTTGCAAAATAAAATAAAAATATTAACACTATAACACAAATAAAAAACTTTTTAACTTTGTTTGTATAACACGGACTTTATTTAGTGACTATAGTTTCGACAATTTTAACTTGTCATTATCAAACTAGGAAGTGAACTTGTGAAGAATTATGTATAACGAAGTAGAAGCCTCCACCGTTAACAGTTTACTAACACTATAAGCTATTGCTTATAAGCTATTGATAATGAGTATATAGTACTCGAAATGTACATCTAGCAAAATAAAATTAAATTGTGAAGAAATTGTTAGTGTTTTTATTTTATTTTCCAAGGGTATCAAATAAATCTTCACGTAACTCAAGAACAAATTTCTATACAAAATGTTTACTCTTCCCTCCCTTTCTTTAGTTCTAAACCTCGTCTACTTTATCTTCCCTAGTCCTTCCCACTTAGTCCTCTCTCATCCATATAAAAATATTTCCTAAATCTAAGATGATGCAATATGAAATAACTTGTAATCACTTTCTCCACAGTTTATTTTTATTTTGCTTAATGTACATTTCGTTTACGATGTAAACATTTTCAATAGCTGTACAAGAATACTAAGACTAGTCTTTTCTAATTATTTGTTAATTTTCCAAAACCTAAAGGAGTTTATTAATCATTTTTGGTATTAAACATTGAAAAGTGTCTCATTTTTTTCCATCCATCAACTTTCAAGATAATAAATTCAAAAATATGTATGTTTAAACTTTTAAATATTACCACTTGATCCTTCTATAGTGTATTTATGTTTGTGAAAATTAACTTTTCACCTTAAAGGATCACCCCGTTACTCCAAAGAGCCTTTCATTTTATCACAATGACAAATGGTATCGGTAATAGTTTAAGCGTACGAACAATAATACATATATTTGAATTTTAATTAATTATCATCCATCCTATTGCTAAACCCAGACTAACGATGCTGCATTATCGCTGTCGCTAGTTCGGCGCCCACCTTTTTGTTATTACCTTTCAAAAAATTTTGATATTGGCAAGTGGGTGTTTAATTCAAAAAATCTATTAGCTAATGGTAGAACAAAACGTCTACATAAGCATTTTTTTCTAATTAGGTTTTTTCAATATTCTGCTTTGTACAATTGTTTTAATATGACCAAGATTTTAATTATTAAAAATAAACAATTACAAACTACAAAATAAAGCAAAACTCTAAACAGTTGCATAATGGAGTTTCGCCAAGTATCAGCCTCATCAAACGTATAATTTTAGATAAAATTTTACACTTTTGCAGATTTATTTCGCCAAATTAACCTTACTGCAATTTTATAATAAATTTAATTATTTAATTTAAAAAACCGTAGACAATATTATGACATTTTTGTTGTATACAGTTTATTAGAGCTTCGACTTTTATTTATACCAATATGTATGTATTAAATGTATACTGGTTTATTCCAAAGAATTTGCTTAGCAATAGTGGTTGCAATAATGAATATTGAATATTTTGGCAAATTTTGAATTTACAGGTAATTAAAGTAGACTTTATTTTTTGCTAGAATAAGGTAGATCTGAATTCGAATAAGTGATTAGAGTATCATTAATAATTGGGTGGAAATTAACTGATTAACACATAATGAAGAATTTTATGATGATTTTACGATTGAAGATTTTATTTTGAATTAATAATTTTTTGAAAGATTAGGCTTCATCAGAACTTTTCTTTCAATCATTTGGTTTACCTTGAAGAGATAAAATGAAACATTTAAGCAGCGGAGACAAATATATAAGTTAAAAATTGTTTGGTTGTATATAACAGTTCTTTAAGAAACAATCGTCAAAATTCACGACCGAACTTCTGAACCAAGACAGGAATATGGCCAAAACAAAAAAATAAACAAAATATGAGCAAAATAGATCTGGTGGAAGAAGCACCATGCAGATTTTGCCTAAAAGAAGAAGAGAACTCGTTCCACATCCTATGCCATTACGAGGACCTAGCAAGGATTAGACATCAAAAGTTGGGCACCACAAACCCAAGCGCGGAGATCTATACCTAAACCGCACTGGCAGGGTTAATAGGACTAATCAAAGAGGCAAAACTAGAGCTGGTTATCTGAGATAAGTAAGGATCCAGAAAATATCTGAAAAGGTCGCGGTGGAACAGGCGATGGTGCCACCCATATAACATCTATCTATCTGTATATAACTAAAATTTTTAGATTAGTCTGAGTACTTGATATGAATTCAGATCAATTAATCAATTTTATGAACAAGAACAATAATAGCATTACTTAATTGAAAACCAAGTTATATTCCAATCTTCACTTATAAAAAGTGAAGAAAGGAATATAACTGTGTTTTCAATGAAGTGATATTAACCTTCACGTACTCAAGTAACTACATTAAATAATAGCATTCATTATATCTATTAAAATATTTCCAAATTGTCCATTACTATTAATAATTTGAGTTTAGGTGAAGTGTTTTAAATATTATAATAAACTAAGTGTTATTTTATTATACTATCTATAGAGGTAAATCTGAAATAATAATTTTAAAAATATATCAACAATGTGTCATATTTTGTAATAAAATTTCTGTTATTTTGTTAGAAAGGAATTTTTGAGCTTGAATAAATATAACCCATTGTTTTAGAAAGTGCGGTTAGCAATGGTCAAAAAAAAATGTAACGAGTGAAACATTGAAAGGAAGCAGATAAGTTGCAGACATGGTCCCTCGCGGTCATTTATTCCGTTTAAAGGATAATCTGGATAATAGGGCCGAGTTATCTCATACGCGCCGTTGCTTTATGCGAGGCCAGTACATTATATTAGCAAGAGGTATTACCGGAGCGGAGTACCCTTTTGCGGACCGTAACCGAGCGGTGCGACGCTGGCTGTTAATAATATTAGGTAGTCGCATTCGCCGCCGCCCCCCCGGCCCCGCAGTGGACTAAAGAGGGTGTATAAATAACAGCATCGTTACAAAGGTGCAATCGAGTTATCGAGACAGAGACGGGGCTGCAGTAAAGCACCCTCATTTCTCAAAACTACAATAGTGACTCAAGTTGATTATCAGAACTTTTCTCCATTCACACTCGACGTCAAATAAAGTAGATGACCTATCGGGCGGCCAGCTAAGCTCTTATTTACAATTTCAAATGGACGACAGGATCGAGTGGTCAACGATAGGGTGGAAGTTAGAATAGGGGGTGATGCCAACTGCACCTAACGATCTCCATGTATCGCCCGTTGTTTATGACTAGAAGTGATTCATTATCAGCCATTTCTTAGGTGTATGTTTTGTCCCTTAAATCATTCCATTTGTCAGATGATGTAATAACGCGATCATACGGTACAGGGTATGTCATACCCGTATTGATTAGGTAAGGGGTAAGAAGCCCATCGCCCGGAGGAAGCAATCTCGGGCCGCCTTTCTTAGCGGACCTAGCTCATTTGTTTCCAGTGAATAATATATGTTTAGTAGTTACTGCAATACCTCTTACGACTAGGAGTCACTTAACTTGTTCTAACCCCAATTATGATGTCAAATATCAATTCCATTCATTACCCAATACAATGACTTTTATGCCTAACCTAAAGGTAGCTCTACGATCAGCCAAACACTAAATAAACGACACAATAATTCCCATTAATTTCTAATGCTCACAGAAGGCAGCCGCCCCTCGCACGTAAACAAACAGGTCGATAAGTTTAAACAACGCACCGTAATTACACAATCGATAAACACTATTTAAAACGGCATTAATCCCGGAACTTGGCAGAGCGTTTAAGAGGAGACTTTCAGAAAACAACTTAAACAGCGATGCACTTCCCATAACAGCATAACGGATTACCAGGAGTCTGTGTGTGGCCATATTGAGCAATTAATGGGACGCTAAAATATGCGGCGCTGATTCAATTTGCGATTATAATGAGAAATATGAAGAATCTATTAATATTTTGTTGTTCGATTTAATTGGGAAACATGAATACGTCAAATTTGAGGGTGAGGTGAATAATTGCGGCGGAATTAGGAATAAAAATCAAATTATCGAGGACATCCTGTATCGGGTGAGAATGTGGAACGATACTCGTATAGACCCTATCACGGCGAGGGGAGAAGACCTAAATTAGGGGATGATAGTATGATTATGACATTTTTTACAGGAAAATAAAGCTAGGTTCCTTTAAAAATATCGCCTACGTGCTTTGAATATATAATGAATTTTATATTTTGTACTGGGGTCGGTGGTAGGTGTATTTCGTCCGATACGCGGAGCTTGTTTACAATTAATTACAGAGGTGCAAACTATCCGGACAATAAATTTTCCGGATGTCAGTTCAATACTGCAGATGACGCGGCGAAAAGAAAGCAGATCTGCAATTAAAGTGGGGGCGGTTATAAAAGAAACCGACGTTACTGCTTTCCGAAGAGATTAGAAATTAAAGTCAAAAACATAAATTAAAGAAAAAGAGCAATGAAAAGATCGGATGAACCATTTACATTCATAGTAAGTCTTCAATGAGGGTTGCACGCAATTACGACTTCGAATCGGAGGGTGCTAATTATATGCTGGGCTGAAAAGCGCATCCAGAAGGAAATTTGTTTCGTATTCTCTCTATATCCCACCGACTGCTTGACACATATTTATTACCCCCTGATAACACGTCCAATATTACCTTTTGTCTTTATTGAGGCGTCGCGATTCCGCGAATGGCCTCGAGCTGAGCAAATTAAAGCGAAAAAATGTGGGGGTGAGATACCATCTGATGCCGCGCACTTTCCGATCGGATATTCTCATCAGGAAAACAGAATTACAAATTAGAATGCAAGAAGCATTGATTCGGGTGGGGCCGCCTTCGCCCTTGCACCCCCTACCCACCTATACGACAGAAAAAAGAAATTAAAATCATTACAAGGGGCCACGGCTCTGATTTAAGAATTATAAAAATGATGACGAATGAGAAAGGGTGGTGCTCCAAGCAAGTCGATATCTTCAGAGTGAGCTAATAATTTCGCGGGGGTAAACAGGTACCCTCGCCTGCTGAGGGTTACCGTGAGGCTTCGCGGGGGTAATTCTCACATGGCCTGGAAGTTACGATGCAAGTTTGATTGTTTCGCTGTTATGTCGGTGCGAGACATATGGCTGAGAGGCTCTATAGTCTAGGACATAAATCAGCCAGCGGCATGGCGAACATGAGCGGACGGTGCTTTATTTGTCTATTTTGAGCTTAAGTGTATGTGCCTGCTTGTATTGGCCTAACCGGTTAGCCTCGCTGGCTGGGCTGGCCTAGACTGGAAGCGCGCGCCTACCCGTCAAGATGCAGCATCATAGCTTCTCAGCATCTTTTATTTTGTTATTTTGTAGACAAGAAATAGAATAAAATGTGTAGTATGGATGTGGGCCGCGCACAAATGCCGCGGTCTCGCGGATTCGTGATTGGGCGGGCTCCGCGAGCTCCTCGTGCCAACCAGGTGGCGGCTGCGCGATCTTCCACCACGCCTCCCGCTCGCCGGTAGCGGTCAACTCGGCGACTGTCCGCTGCAGGACACTTCGCGCGAACCGCGGCACACCTTTTTAAGACCCACCATCGCACCGTGTCACCTCTATCGAACCGGCCCGGACCCGGACCAGAACACCGCTATTCGGACCCGGACCCCCCAATTGACACATCAGCAGGAATCACTTCTCCACCTTTTCTGCCCGATGCATCGATCCGAAAACACTCCGGCCCCGCTCCCTAATAGTCCTATCCACTATAAAATCGCTAAAATCGAACGCTCTTTTTCAAATCCAACATCCTCACAAATGGACCGTGAAGGTATGACAGGAATTTAATGGTACACAACCTTCCAGTACTATATTAAAGCCTTACAGCAGGATTTACTCCGCCTTCTTTGTAGAATTTCTGCTATATATGCCTGAAACCAATTATATTTTATATATATTAAAGCTTAATAGGCAATAGAACAATTCCTACTAACAGCAGGATAGACATTTTTACAGAAAATCTGCTAGATTTAGCCGACTATCCTACATATCTATTAAAGCCTAACAGGCAAAAGAACAATTCCTGCTAATAGCAGGATGGACTGCTATAGTTAGCTAAAACCAATTATATTGTATATAAATGCTTATTAATCTGCTAATAGCATTGACTTATTTTTAAAATATCTACTGTATTTGCCTGAAACCGATTATATTTTATATCTATTAACGCTTGGAACAACTCCTGCTAATAGCAAAATGTACTTATTTTTATATTTTTTTATATTTTATACCTTGAAAGCTTAATAAACAATATTTCACCTCCTGCTAATAGCAGGATGCACTTATCTTTAAAATATCTACTATATTTCCCTGAAACTAATTATATTTTACGTTCAATAGCCAATACAACAATTCCCGCTAACATCAAGATGTACTTCTTTCCAGAAAATCTGTTGTATTTGACTAAAATTTTATATCTATTAATGCTTGAAACGATTCCTGCTAATAGCAAGATGTACTTCTTTACAGAATATCCGCTATATTTTGCTAAAACCGATTATATTTTATACGTTGCAAAGCTTAATAAACAATAGTTCACCTCCTGCTAATAGCATGCACTTATCTTAAAAATATCTACTAAACTTTCCTGAAACGAATTATATTTTACGTTCAATAGACGATACAACAATTCCTGCTAACATCCAGATACACTTCTTCCAAGAAAATCTGTTGTATTTGACTAAAACCGATTATATTTGTATGTACTAATAGCAGGACGATTTTATATCTACTAATAGCATTCATCAATTTCTTTTTAAAATACGTAATATATTACGTTATAATTAATTATATTTTATATCTATTAGTACGTAACAGACAATAGAATAATTCCTGCAAATAACAGGATGAATTTTTTTCTAAAAAAAACTGCTAATAGCAGGATGCATTTATCTTTAAAATATCTACTATATTTTCCTAAAACGAATTATATTTTACGTCCAATAGACAATATACAATTCCTGCTAACACCAAGACGTACTTCTTTCCAAAAATCTGTTGTATTTGACTAAAATCGATTATATTTATATCTACTAAGAGCATTAATTAATTTCTTTTTAATGTACCTACTTTATTTGCTTGAAACTGATTATATTTTATATCCATTAGTACTAAACAGATAATAGAATAATCCCAGCAAATAGCAGGATGCATTTTTTTCTCAAGAAAAAAACTGCTATATAGCTAATAGCAGGAAATATCTACTATACTTTCCTGAAACTAATTATATTTTACGTTCAATAGACAATATAACAATTCTTGCTAACACCGAGGCGTACTTCTTTCCAAAAAATCTGTTGTATTTGACTAAAACCGATTATATTTTATATGTACTAATAGCATATATTAAATCTTTTTAAAATACCTCCTAATATATTTGCTTGTAACTAATTATATTTTATATTATTAGCACTTAACAGACAATAGAATTATTCTTGCAAATAGCAGGATGAAATTTTTTCTCAAAAAAAACTGCTATATATCTAATAGCAGAAAATATCTACTATATTTTCCTAAAACTAATTATATTTTACGTTCAATAGACAATATAACAATTCCTGCTAACACCAAGACGTACTTCTTTCCAAAAAATCTGTTGTATTTGACTAAAATCGATTATATTTATATCTACTAATAGCATTCATTAATTTCTTTTTAAAATACATACTATATTTGCTTGAAACTGATTATATTTTATATCCATTAGTACTAAACAGATAATAGAATAATTCCTGCAAATAGCAGGATGATTTTTTTCTCAAAACCCCTGCTATATAGCTAATAGTAGAAAATATCTACTATATTTTCCTAAAACTAATTATATTTTACGTTCAATACACAATATATCAATTCCTGCTAACACCAAGATACACTTCTTCCAATAAAATCTGTTGTATTTGACTAAATCCGATTATATTTGTATGTACTAATAGCAGGATGATTTTTTTTCTCAAAAAAAACTGCAGTTCATCCTGCTATTAGCTATGTAGCAGTTTTTTTGAGAAAAAAAAAATAATCCTGCTATTTGCAGGAATTATTCTATTGTCTGTTAAGTGCTAATAGGTATTTTGAATATCTACTATATTTTCCTGAAACTAATTATATTTTACGTTCGATAGACAATATAACAATTCCTGCTAACACCAAGATGTACTTCTTTACAAAAAATCTTTTATATTTGACTAAAACCGAATCAATTTTATATCTACTAATAGCATTCATTAATTTTACCTAATATATTTGCTTATAACTAATTATATTTTATATCTATTAGTACTTAACACACAATAATAATAACATTTCCTGCAAATAGCAGGATGAATTTCTTTCCAAAAAAAAAACTGCTACAGTTAGCTGAAACCGATTATATTTTACATCAATTAAAGCTTAATAGAAAATAGAGTACCTCCTCCTGCGAGCAGCGAGGTGCAATAATTTACGTTCTTCCTGTAATTGCACCGGGCAAAAATAGCGAGAGAGGTAAGGTAAACACATAAATCAATACATACCCTCCTTAACGTAACTTTCAGTTAAACTAAGAGATCACTAACGATTTATATATTTAATTTTGTCTACGTTCCTGCATAAGTACGCCCTGTGTTAATAACATACCTTACTTTCTTCTCATAAAGTTGAAAGGTTTTTTACATTAAATTAGAAGTGTTATTAATAAATAAACCACTGAAAATATTTCTTAGCAAATTTTATTTAAAAATAAGGCTTTTAATGCTTTATTAATTAATTAAGTTTATCTTCATGTAACTTCCAAAAATCAAATTAGATTTTTAAGATTTTTTTAATTTACTTATCTGTGTTCTAGTTATTAGTTAATTATTTAGTTGTGACTACAGAAGAAAGAGTTTTCTTTCTTCACTGACAATCAAATAAAATATAATACTTGAGGCTGAAAGAACTACCGTGAAGAAGATGAAGAATCATAATAATTATTGTTATAAGCTTCAATAAAGATATTTCCCCTCTCTTTATTATAATTGAAGAATTAAAAAATCTGTTACATACAAAATCAAGTAGAATTTGAGGGGAATTATTCAAATGGTATTTTCGAAAATTGTAGCTGACTAAACCTATATTTTAGAAGGCTGTAAAAAGTTTTAGATTTTGGATATTTAAAGAGCATATAGAAAATGATAACATTCTTTTATCTAAGCGAATTGTTTAGTTTTATAAATGCTACAAAAAAATATACAAAATAACATTCATTTACAATAACTTGAAATTTAGATCGAAAGACTAGAAGGCGGAGTGTTCTTTCACTCAAACCATTATTTTCTATAGCCGATGATGATCAGCAAGCGATTCTTAATATTGAGGCAATGCAATATTTTTGCCATTGCTAGTGGCTATTTTTGTCCAATTTACGTTGAGTTATTTTATGACATGTATGTCAATGTAACATTCTTTTTTAGAAATTGATGTGATGCTTAGGCGAAAGGTATTATTTATTATTATTAATTCGAACTATCAGGGTTTTGTCCGCGCAACTGATGAGCTGTGATACAGTGAAACACGGGTCTCGAAATTACTAGTACGAAAAGACAATAAAAGCACAAAACGTTACATATATGATTTTAGTCATGTAATGGCAGCTAAATTATACAATAATTTAATGTCTGGCGATGCTTTAGTACGAGGAATAGTTTTAAATAGTAACTGTAAGTTCTTGAATAATTTTAAGGAAACGGTTGAGTAAAGCTCAGAGGAATTAATTTTTTTCTTAATATTTTATATTTTCTACATTATATATATATATATATATATATATATATATATATATATATATATATAAAGGTTAAAACGTGTTATAGAATATAATAGTAATAAGCTTTTCTAATGGAATGTGAATTTAATGAATCTTCCGAGTGAGATGTTTGCATATCATTGATCCGATAAAAGCATGTTAATAACCTGAACGGGACAAAGATGGGATTAAGCGGGAATAACAGAAAACACAATCGTCTCCCTTTTGAGGCGGCGGCCGGGCAATAAAATAAGGAGCACCAAAACAAAACAACGTGCGCAATTTGTTTCTCTTTAGAGTGTTATTCTTAAATTAGGATTGGATCAAGGTCCGATATCGCAATGCACTTCCATACATAAATTAAGGGTGCGCGTTATTTTTTTTATTCCGTACCGCCGGCGCGCGAATTTAAGTGCATTAAGTGTAGCCCCCGTCGCCGCCGACGCCCCCCGCGCGCCGTCGTCGTCCTCCGTCGGCGGAGGCGCGTTATTATCTTTGAATTATTTCCCGGACGGTCCACCGCAAGGTTCTAGCGGCTGGAAAAACACCGTGGCGGTACTATTCGAGCTTTTTTAAGTTACCTAGATGATGTTTACCCTTTTACGATTATGGTGGAGGCGCCGGTGAATACACCAATTACGCTGAACAAACCGTAGGTAAAAGCTGGCGGGGATTAATCGCACTATGATTTTTTTATCGATTCGAGGCGATGTAATGCGCAACTATTAATATTTATATTGAAATTCCGGGCATGAATGAGTCTCGCCCCCAAATGGGAGGGGCTGTTTATGAAAATAATCGGCGGCGCGTATACACAGCATCCGATGCGTGTTTTTCATTTGCCCCAAAAACACCCTTCGAAAAAGTGTAACATCATCGTTGTTTACGCGAAGCTACAGAGGAGGATCGCCGAAATGCAGCCAGTCATCTTCAGATGCATTAAGAACGTAAACAAACCCATCAATACGGTATTTATTTTTATTTCCAGGATTCTCTAAGGTAACTCAATAACGCGGTCCGTGGGCAAATACGGCGACCGGTAAAGATCGCCGCTTAAGTGATATTGCTTACAGAGGCAACAACATTTACGCCGCACTCGAAAAAAAAAAAAATAAATAAACGCGGATTAAAAGTGGCACATGGCAGCAACTTTTAAATTGCCGCCATTAGTTTTCACACTCCCGGGCGCCCTCACATTTTTATGAATATTATAAAAACCGACACATATACGACTATTATCACATTAAAATCTCCCCCCTTGCGAAAATTCCCATTCGGTTTTATTATAATTGAGTAACTAGTTTTTTTTTCCACCTGCATAAAATATACTTAACCACAACGCATATCAGATTTTTCTTACAATACAAAAAATTTTTAAATCATTATTACTAAATTATATAATTAAAACATATATATTTATTAATTTTATATTGTTGCTAGTCTAAATAAAGATACATTTTTAACAAATCAACATTCACGATTGAAGAAAATAGAATATTTACTAACAAAGGTGACTGGTTGATTGGCAACACAGCCAATATCCAATAAAAAAAATAGAATATTTTCAATTATAATTTTTTTATGATGGAATATATAATAATAATAATAACTTTTGTTAAAAGTGGTGAAAAGCGTGCAGGCGGCGAAAACATACCAGAGACGCGTTAAATTAACACTCCGGCGCATAGTTACGGTATGATTTAATTCACTATTTCATTCGGCCGATTTCAATATTCCCTTTTAAACATACACGCACTGGGCGCATTATGCTTGGTATTTGTAGGATTTGCCGGACTATTTGCTTTATCATAACAAAGCGTGTACAGCCCGGACCACATGATAGGGGATTTTCTACTTGGAACAACTTTATCATCTTCCATTGTTAATAAAACGAACGAATCAATTAAATGCTTGTTTGTTTATCAACTATGTTAATGTTTCGGTTGCGGATGATCGCCGGCCAATCGATAAAAATAATAAAAACACATCGCGGCGATTGATTTATGCATATAAGCTTAAGAAAATAAAAAATCGAATTATGTCTGTCAACTGTAATTGCATATACGAGGGATAGTAGGAAAGTAGTACCCGTTTGCACTTGAAAAATTGTAAAATTGTTTTTTTGTTTTTAAAAAAATATTTCTATAGTCGTTGTTTATATTATAAAATTGGAGGGTGGGATAGTGGACACCCACCCACCCTACATATATATTAAAACACAAGCTATGTACTACATTTTAGTTCATTAATAACTTAAAGACTATCAGTAGTGTACTTTTTTTTTAAATCTTTTGTATCTCCTTCTTCGTTTTTTTAGAAATATAGACAGAAACAGTGCCTAAATTTAAAAAAATGTATGCAGTATGGATGGGAGGCCTCTAACCCTCTAACAAGTAGCATTATATTGTCTCAGTTATTTATTTTAAAACAGTGTATTTGATTGATTTCTTTTGCTCTTTTTAAGAATAAGCCGAAAACATCAACATTTTGAAAATCATTTACGAGGAATGGTAGAAAAGTAGTAGCAAACATATACTACTTTTCTAATATACCTCGTAAATGCTTCAAAGTTTTGATATTGAAATAGCGTAGCCGCCGAATGTATGCCAACATGTTCAGTTGTATTTTAGCTGTCTGTATACAAAGTTACGTCTCACTGGTTTTAACTGTGTTGTTTATGTGAGCGTTTGTAATGCTCAAGAAAATAAAAATAAAGTTATGATTCGATTTCTTAAGGCAAGAAATGCGCGTACTTGCAATATATATCGTCAATTGAAGGATATGCATGGAGAAAATGTTATGCATGAGTAGAATAGAGACCCACCCATCATATATATTAATGTAAACTATAATTATAATACTAAATTTCGGTTTTAAATTCTTAAGAACTTCAAAAGTGACGATGTTGTGTTTTTGGAAACTAAAAGAGTGACAGTGATTAAAATTAAAATGCATATGTAGGGTGGGTGGGTGGCCACTATCACACCCTCTAATCAGTAAAACATACGCGAGGGTTTTGCTATGTAGATTTTTTAATTAACTTATATACAATTTTTTTATATAATAATTTGTTTGTAATTCGGTATTTAATCATTAAAACTGTTGCGTATGTTCCAGGAATTGGAGGGTGGATTAGTGGCCACCCACCCACCCTACATATACAAAGAAAACTTTAATCAAAACACTGCTGTATTGCCTTAACAACATCTACATTAACATTACTGTTGTTTTTGGTGATTTAAAGCAATTATAGAGGAACAAAAAATAAACAAATGACTACAGATACGAATGATGAGAAACAATCAATTAAAAATAAGCAGAACAAAATTGAAAACGAGCTACATATAGACTTATAATTTTTTATGTACGTTTTATTAATTGGATTTTTGAAATAGAAACCACATACCCATTAGAATACCTGCTCAACGTCATGGGAAAAATAAGGTTTGCGATGAATTAAATTCTCATTTAACCCGTGGTGAAACATTTTAAAATTAATTAGAGGTTAATTACGAAATAACATCAAGTGTTTAACTAACCTCTAATTAAGTAAGGTTTGAGTAGGACAACATATTTTATGATTCGCCAAAAAATGTATGTATCCTTTTTATAATTAATTTGTTTTAATATATACATTTTAAGAATGATTGTAAGCGTGTAAGGTAAAAGATATACATAAAGTGAGTGGCTTCTAATACAATAATTTATACACACTCAAACTATTCCACCGTTAAAATTACTGCAATCCCTCAAAAAGTAATGTAGCGTATTTTGGACCTACCACAATAAATTATACAGGGTATCTCTTTAATGTCGGGAAATTGCTGGACAATAGATTCCTGGGTTCAAAATATGATGATTTAACACAACTTATCTATATCCAAAAATCTACAGTTAAGCCGGAATTCGTCTTCAAATTTTTTTATTTCTTTTGTCTATAACAATTGAACGCTTTTTTCGATTTAAATGAAATTTATTAATAATAACTACCATAATATAATACATCATTTGAGTTCTTATGGCCATTAGTGATGTATAAAAACAACGAACAAAAAAAATATTTTTTAATTTGTGCATCCAATAAAAACTAAAAAAAAATACTGCTTGAAAGAGCATTTAATTCTAAAACTATTTTGTCTCTTAATAATATTTGATATGTCCCATCGTACTGCTGGCAATTAACAATGTATAATTTGATGTAGATCAACTCATTAGGGGTTAATGTACAGTTTATTGTACTAGGTCGAGAGTACGTTCAAGAAATGGTTTAATGCATAGTTTATTGAGGTAGGTCAGGAATACGCTGGGATAATGAATAATTTGTTAAGGTAAGTAAAGTGTATGTTAGATGAATGCATACTTTAAAGATTGTAAAATTATGGGGTAGATTAAAAACAAAAGGATGCTGGTGCTTAGTGTTAAAAACTATTTTCGAGTGTAAAAAAATTATACGGAGTAAAAATTTTGGGATGTACATACGATTAGAAAAAAATATAAAAATAGAGAAAGTTTGTTTTTTTATCAAAATTTAAAAACTTTTTTTTAATCATTTAAATTATTATTTAATTTTCTACAACGAACTAAACTGCTTTAATACACTTTCCTTTTTTTAACTAGTAGATTGTGTTTAAATGTAAAATTTAAGATTGATTATTTGTTCTTTTAATATTTTTTTAAAATTTTTTATTGTATAGTCGTTTAAATTATAAAACTGGAGAGTGTGATAGTGGCCACCCATCCTACATATATGAGGTTTAGTAAAAAGAAATCCAATAAATGGCTTTAGGTATCTGAATCTCGCGTTGTATAAGTCCGATCGGATTCTACTAGATGGCGTTAGAAAGATGAGATTTTGTACTAAAACAACTTTTCTGACAGTTTTTTGATTAGTTGACTCAGTTTTGTTTGGGCGCACGTCAAAAATAGATACTAGCAAAGAGAAAATACGCTACATTTTACAGTTTTTCTTCGATAAAGGCGAAAACGCAAGCCATGCGGCTGAAAATGTGAATATTATGGTCCTGATACTGTAACAGACCATTACGTGCAATTTTGGTTTCGTCGATTCCCTTGCGGTATTTTCGATATTAAAGATGCACCACGCAATGGAAGGCAAATTGTCGAAAATATCGATAAAATCATTGATATTGTCAAGTACGATCGTCATATAAGCACTGTTTCGATTGTCCAAAAGCTAAAGATTGCACAAAAAAATCGTTTGGAACCATTTGAATAAGGCTGGATACAAAAAGAGCTTTTTTTGTATGGTCGCCACACGAGTTAACGCAAAAATAAACCTCATGGACCGAATTTCCATCTGCTGAATCGCAACAACCACTCACTGTCGATGTGGTGTTGTCCTGGTGAAAACAATTCCTCTCCTATTGTTCAAAGCTAGCCGCTTCTAGGCGATTGCTTCCTTCAGAGGGTTCATTTGTTGAAAGTACAGTTCCGAGTTAAGAGTGTTGTTGTAGGAGAGCATCTCATAGTAGATAGTTCCCTGCCAATCCCACCAAACACACAGAAAAACCTTCCTAGCCATCAATCCTGGCTTGGTGATTGTCTCCGCCGACTCACCACGATTCGACCACGACTGTTCAACTTTTCAACACCAGTGCCCAACCGCTTCAGAAATGGGTTGAATATCTGAAACACTTGGTGGCTGAAATTCGACCTATTTCCGAAGCGGTTGGTGACTAGTGTTGAAAAGTAGAGCCGGCGGAAACAATCACCAAGTCAGCATTGACGGTTAGGAGGGTTTTTCTGTGTGTTTGGTGAAATTGGCAGGGAACTATCTACTATGAGCTGTTCCCCTATAACAAAACTTTTAACTCGGAACTGTACTTTCAACAAATGGACCATCTGAAGAAAGCAATCGCCTTTTGGACAATAAGAGAGGAATTATTTTCATCAGGACAACGCTACATCAATAGTGACTCACCAGAAACTCCAAGAGCTTGATTGGGAAGTTCTTATGCATCCACCGTATAATTCGCACCTGACACCAAGTGATTACCATCTAAATAACTAATTTTGGATAATAAAATATATTAAAATCCTTCAGTTCGTTGTAGAAAATTAACTGATGATTAAAATACGAAAACATTTCGTGATTCTACAATATTGTGGAGGCTTTCACTTTGTGATACATTTTGATAATTCAAAATAAATAAAACAATTAACTTTATTGGTAATAAAGTTATTTACACCTGTAACTATAGTTTCGACAACTTCAGCTTGTTATTATCAAACAATAAAGAAGCTGAAGTTGTCGAAACTATAGTTACAAGTGTAAATAAAAAAGTGTTACCAACAAAGTTAATTGTTTTAATTATTTTGATTACCATCTGTTTCCGTCCATGGCGAATAATTTTTGCTGGTGAAAAATTCGCTTCAAAAGAGATTTGTGAAAATCGACTGTCTCAATTTTGTTTACAATAGGAACAAGGGCTTCTATGTGAGAGACGTAATGAAATTAACCTTCAAAATTGCAATGGCCTAAATCGGATAATTATAACTATGGTGATTTCATGCAAAAATAATGGATTTCTTTTTACTGCACCGTTTATATTTAAACACAAGCTAAGCACTACATTGTAGTTCCTTGATAATTCAAACACTGTCAGTAGTGTTTTTTTTGGAAATGTAAACAGAAACAGTGTCTGAAGTTAAAAAAAATATGTAGGGTGGGTGGGTGGCCTCTAACCCATCCTCCAACCAGTAAAACATAAGCCCTAAATTATAGAAGAATGAATCTATTAACGGTTATAAAAGAATTTAAAAGTATGAACACTATCTCAGCTTATTTAATTTAAAGCAATTTAGTTGATTTTATATCTTTTGAATTTTTTTTCAAGAATAAGCAGGAAAAATTAAAATTTTAAAGCTTTAGAAAGTAGTGACTTATCATTGGTTAAATTAAAATGCAATAATGTTGGACTTTTAAAAATTCTATTTATGTCGCTGTTTATGTTATAAAATTCTAGGGTGGGATAGTGGCCACCCACCCACCCTACATATATATTTGAACATTATCACTACATTTTAGTTCCTTGATAACTCAAACATTGTCAGTAGTGTATTTTTTGGAAATCAAAATAGTAACAGCAATTGAGGTTAAAAAAATATATGTAGGGTGGGTGGGTGGCCTCTGACACACCCTCCAATCACTGTAATATATGCCCAAAATTATAAAAATTAAATTAAAATGAATTAGATTGCAAACAAAATGGAAACAATAATATTATGTTAATCAATTAGTTAAGATCAGTGCTGTTGTTTTTATCTTTTTGACGACAAATTGTATGTAAATAGGAATTGTTGTTTTTGGCGCCCTCTATGATCAGAAATACGCACATCAAATCGAGACGTGCTCTGCACCCATTCTTGTGTTAACTGGCCGTTAGTGTGTATGTTATATCTAGAATTAAATAGTTGTGTGTTAATAGTGTGGAAATGATTTCCGCAACACCCCAAAAATATCACAACTACTTTATTTTAGGAATAAACTGTATACATCAAAATTTAAAAGCTCGAACAAATAATAGGTGCTGTTTAAATTATAATGCAAAAATGTTTGTGTTCTTTGAAAATTTTATTTGTATAGTTGTTTATGTTTTAATATTGGAGGGTGGGATAGTGGCCACCCACCCACCCTACATATGCATTTAAACATAAGCTGAGTAGTGCATTTCAATTCTTAAAAATATTAAATACTGTCTGTAGTGTAGTTTTTGGAAACCTAAACTGAAATTGGTTTGAAGTTAAAAATATATGTAGGGTGGGTGGGTGGCCTCTAACCCACCCTCCAATAAATAAAGCATCAGCCCTAAATTGTAATAAAAGTTTACAATATGTTAAAATTTCTAAAAAAAAATAAGTACCATTGTATTATCCGAGTACTTAGTTTAGATCAATGTATTTGTTTTAATTTTTTTGCTATTATTTTTTACACGAAGAAGCCAAAAACGTCAAAATTGTGAAGCTTCACCACGTAAACACTGATTAAATTAAAATCCAAAAATGCTTACTTGTTTTTTTTAATTTAATGGTATCGTCGTTTATATTATGATATTGCAGGGTGGACACCCACACACCCTACATATGTATTTAAACATAAGCTAAGTAGTGCATTTAAATTCCTTAAGAACTTAATACTATCAGTGAAGAATTGTAAATATCCCGCTCCAATGAGATTGTTTGGGAAGAAAATTGATCCTATAACTCAATCACCAACAATCCCTGCCCAAACATTAACTTTTTCTTGATATTGAGTGTAGCCTTCCTTCATCCAGTGTGGGTTCTTGTCTGCCCAATAACGGCAATTTTGACGATTTACCTCACCATTTAACATAAACGTCAAACTATCAGAAAACAATACGTGTTCTATGTTTAGAACACTTCTATCTATTAGATCCATATTTTTTCGCAAAACTGGAGTCTTCTACTCGGATCATCTTCGGTGAGTTCCTGGAGGATTCTGATTCTATAAGGATGAAATTTTTGCGCTCTAAAAATTCTTGACACTGAAGACTGTCTAATTTTGAGTTCCCTAGCCAACAGCCTAGAGGAGACATGATTATTATTTCTTTTTATAAAAATTTGCCTTTGATTATTATAGTAAAAAAACTTAAGACTCGACACAATAATTTATAATTGACACTTTTGATGGAACCATTATGCAAATTGAAGAAAAAAAAATATTATTTTCAGTTGCCAGATATGTGTCAAAAAAATAGCAAGTGTTTTTCTTTCTATAATCGATACTTGTTCCGCTACTCTCTTGATGGAACCAGATCTTCAAATTAGGAAAAGTAAAACTCTTTTTATGTTCCATTTCTTTATTTTCAGATAACTGATACGTGTTTCAGTCCTTGCGGATCAAAGTTAAAACTCACTTTTATGTTTTATCAAAGTTAAAACTGAGTTTTTAACTTTGATAATGATCCGCAAGGACCGAAACACGTGTCAGTTTTCTGAAAATAAAGTAATGGAACATAGCAAGAGTTTTACATCTTCTAATTTGTATTTCTTTCATCTATTCATATAATTTAGATTCCGCTTATGTTTTTCGAGGTTAGACAACATTTTACCAATTCATATTTATTTTAGTACCTGTAAAAATTGTTTTGTATCGAAGATGAACGTACAAATAGTAACAAAAACTAGTAAATTATCTCGTAGCATTTACATAATTGATGATGTTTGAGGAATTGATTTTTGGGCCGGTACATAATCAGTCGATAATCACCGGCGGTAGTTCCCCGTCCTCGCCGAGTAATTTACAATTAAAATTTTTATAATGTCAATTCGGCTCTATCTGAGTAGGAGTTACAACCTTATGTATATTTATATTTTGTGGTGAGCCTGTAAATTCATTACCCCCCCCGAAGCAAAAATTGATTATGGAAATTCCCGAAGGCGCCGGAGCGTGAATCAATGCAACGCCTGAATTTATATTATAGTGTAAATGCCGTAGCACTATCAATTTCCATCCGACAAATTTGCGAGGAGATGAAACGCACGCCACACACTATCAATTTCACATTGACATGCCTGGGAAAAAAAAAGAGATGTTTCCTGCGCTGCGCCCACAACTGCATTCTGTTTATATAAATATCTTTATTGAAGATAAGAATAATTTTTATGATTCTTCGTCTTCTTCTTCTACTTCATGGATATCGAACGTAACAAAAGGTGATGAAAGAATTAAAAACTAAATATAAATCAAAGATTCTAGATGACGAGGAGGACCCTCGCTGCCTTAGCATCATGGTTAATAATTGGGTTTGAGTGGAAGAACATATTTAGTTGCATTTTGATTTGTTTATATTTGTTTGTAAATAAAGTGCAGTGTGGTATTGAACATTGAGATGATGAGCGGGAAACCGCGCGCCTGAATCACCGTGCGTGCGCGCTCGTGCGTCAGTTGTTTTGCTATTGACGGTGAAGTGTGCGAAGTGTTTACGTTTTGCACAATTTGTGTTTAATTTGATTATAACAAATAGATTATAAGATACTCTCTGCATATCAGATGCCGCCCGCATTAATAAACAACTCAACCTACTTGTTACCCGGTTAGTTGCGCAACGCTGTGTTCAGGAAACACGAAGCTAAACAATACATTCGGGAAATATAAATATTTTGCCATCGCCTTGTTTATTCGTTGTTGGTTGAACGCGTAAAAATACGTTCGATTTCTACATCTAATAATTAAAAAGAGAGAAGAAAAAAAATTAAACTACAAAAAAAAAATCTTGATAAGTTAATAATATTATTGATGAAAATTTGTATACAGTGTTCTAATTGTTAACGTAATTAAATATTAGATTAGGTTCTTCCTTTCTTTTGGTATACTGTACTTTTTGAAAATTTGAAATAGCCTACTCATTAAAGACTGACGCCATATGACTGGACAAAACAACCTTTTGGCAAACTAACATACTAACACTTCATTCATTATTTATTATTTAAATGTACGTATTTGTCAATAAAGATGTATATATATAAGTTAATAATTTATTATTAATTTACAACGATGTAGCAAAAAATGCATATATCCATAAAATTAGAGGAAATTAAAATCTTAATATGACAATGTAGTATTTAAATTACATATGTTTACTAGGTAATAAATAATTATGGAATATATTATTAATATGATTAAAAAAAAGTTTTAAATTGCGGTGTCAAAAGTATAAACAAGTAGATGGACGTGATCGTTTACCTGGTGGTAAGTGAGTGTTAAAACGCGTTTAAATTTGAACGTCTGGTGGGTGGTGAGCGTACGTAATGAAGTTGTAATAGATAAATCGTTAAATAGGAGACATGCAGATTGACGTGCCGTAAACCATAAAATTAATAGGCACGCGTTAGTACGAGGCCGTTAAAACGGATGACCCTCCTAACGGCGGCGTATGCTTGGCTGCATCCGTATGGAGAGGAGGCGGCCGTCCTCATCGGCAGGTTCCTTGGAAAATAATTCCTTATTTCGCCGGGGCGCTCCCCGGGGTAACGGGGAGTTTATTTAACATTATTGTTTCAGAGGCTGTTGGTAAAGTGCGCCTGTAAAAAATACAATAGATTCCGGTGACCTGTGAAATCGCAATCAGATCGCAAATTTAAAATGAAAGAGGGAAACGGCGGTGCGCCGAGGGTTTTCGGCTATTCCTTAAAGCTTTTGTCCCGTCACCGTCCTTAGCCCTTAAAAGAGGATTTAAAAGTGATAATTAAAAACTCTTCCCTGTCAGAGTGCAGTCTTCATTATTTCAAAAATTAACTCCAATCGATAATTGTCTTTGTTAAAATTTTATCGACTTTATAAAAGGCGCGTTTTATTTCCCTTTTTTTTCCCATCCGCCCCCGTCCCGCTCTCAGTCCGCATAATTGTTTCCGCCCAGCGCCGCGGCGGATAAATCATTTACAATATACCCGGCGCAAACAAAAAGTGTTGTTTCTGTTTGTCCTCATCATTGCTTAAACATAGTTAGCGGCGAAACAAAAACCTCGCTAAAATATTCATGTAATACCAAACGATGCCGCTCTCCGATTTAGATAAATACACACAACAAATGTTTGTTAATATTTCCCCGAAGCGGCATTTCCTTTATTTATTCTTGGGCCAGAGACGGGGCCGTACAAACAACTCTTTATTGCCGCGTTTTCAGGAAAACGCGCCCGCGACGCGAGATGCGATCACTTTTTTTTTAAACAAAGAAAACTCCGAATAAACATTCAATCAAGTTTGTGCGGTGCTAATTAAAAAATTAATTAATTATAAATGCGCGCACAGCTTACTTTGAAGACTTGGTCAAAGTGGCGTAACTAGCAACCGCCCAAAAATAGCGGAGGGAACACGTCGCGGCCGCATCAATTATAGACAGGCTCGATTCTGAAGGAAAGTTTACATTAAACCAATTAACAAATTATGTGTAATTACACGACTAATCAATAACACCGACACCGGGTTTCTCCGACAAAAGCCACGCGCCACATCGATACCTCGGTGACCTTCTCGGCATCAGAAAATTTCATTGTTTCTTAATGCGTAATAGAGACGCATCAAAATGATCCACATACCGCTTTGGAATCCTCCGAAAACCATCGTCCGTCCTCTTCGGCAGCACGGCGACAACGCGCGCGAGCGAGACGGCGACGGTGCCGTGCATGCAACCAGTTCGGCGAAATAATAAACATCTTTTATCTACACATCATGTTTATTTGTTTATTATAAATTTACGTCATTTGTTTACTCGAGATGACTGAATTAGAAATATCGGAAGGTTATATTTTTTACAACTGATGCGAGCATGTGTCGTCCGCTCGCTTCAGACGGCGACACCGAACATTGTTCTAAACTTTCGCAACACCCATATTTCGCTTAATAATTAGCAACATTCTGACGAAACGAACAACAAATAAATAAACAACTAACGCAACGCTCGGTAAACAGATAAACCGCCGCAAATAAGCGGCATTAAGAAAACAACAACCGCAACATCGTGGCCGCGTTTTCAATAAAACAGCTTAATTATTATTAATGATTCCGGTTTTTGTTTGCACTTTATTTTTTTCCTAGCTATGCAGAGGTCACCGCATCTCGTCAAACAGACGCCGATTAATTTCGAAGCCACCCTTATGTTTGGCAAAATCCAGTTTTATATTTTATTAATAACCGCCCGTTTTTAATTAATTTAATTGCGCGAATATTAAACCTCCCCTGTTTGCCCATGACGGATTAAAGGGTTCACGGAAATCTATCAATTCAATACACTAATATTTTCTTATTTCGCAATTAATTATGCTATTTAAAAAGCTTGTAAAATATTTTTGGTAAATTGTTAATAAATAAAATTATCTTTCCCTTCAGTATCAGACTAGACTAGTAACAACGACTATCGCGAAGGAGTGGTTTTAATCGGTAGGTGTACTTCTCTTTGAAAAAAATATCAAAACCGAATCGAAAAATTCACTACGTTTTAACCACAAATAATTACTTCAAAGCTATTATATAACATGCATGCACAATTATATAAATGTAAACACCACAGCACGACTCGAGTTTCGATGTTTTATCGTCATTATCAAGTGAATTATAAATTGATGAAATTTTCATTTTATGTTATTTCATCATATCGATCATATCCGTTATTTTTCAAAACCCTTTGAAAATAGAGTGTGATCGAAAGTCCAAAATTACATATCTGTTTCCATCAAGAATGTAGCTCAACAGGCATTAACTATAATTATTTAATACACCTAGTGGTAAAAAAAAGTTTTTATTTCCCAAATCAACATGTACAGATTTTTTTGCAATTTTCATTTGAAATAATAATAATAAGTTATTATACAATTAGTAATATTTTAAACAACATAGGCAACTTGACAGCTCAATTCGGTTTTCAATTGTCATCGCCGACACAGATTCTTCCGAGGATTTTTGGATTTTTGTTCGTTACAATTGAAATCAAAGACTAACACTTTTAAACTGTTAACGGTGGAGGCTTCTACTTCGTTATACATTATCCTTCACAAATAAAAAACTTTTTAACTTTGTTTGTATAACACTGATTTTATTTAGTGACTATAATAAAATATTTAAGTCCTTTACGTTGTAGAAAATTCACTAATAAATAGAAAAAAACACGAAAATATTTTCGTAAAATCTGAGTAAGTTACTTATATATCATTATATTTATTTTAGTAAACGGTTTTATTTATGTTTAAAATCAATTTTATAATAAAGCTGTACTGAAGAGATTGAAATATCGAAACACGTGTCTACAGATGGTTATAAAATTGAGTATTGAATTATTTTATTGCTTTTGCTAATTAATTTTTAATTACATCAACCTAAATTCATTTCTTGTTCCAAATTACCATAGTATAGTCACTCACAAACTATTTTAACGTACATTCAATCATTTTTAGTTCATTTTACAGAAAGAAATACGTTCAAACTAGTGTTGCTTTGATAGCCTTGCTATTTTGTAACACGCAAATTACTTTTGTATTATTCAATGTCTGTCGAAGTATTAGCTAGAGAAGTAGTTGTTTCAAAAGTGGTTTGTTCTTGTAGTCTTAATAAGACTCATTTGTTGTAGATTTTACGAAAATATTTTCGTGTTTTTTCTATTTATTTTATTTATGACTATAGTTTCGACAATTTTAACTTGTCATTATCAAACTAGAAGTCTTCTAGACAAGTTAAAATTGTCGAAACTATAGTCACTAAATAAAGCCAGTGTTATACAAGCAAAATTAAAAAGTTTTTTATTTGTGAGTAACACTTTTTTTCAAATTAGAAGAAGTGAAACTCTTGTTATGTTCCATTACTTTATTTTCAGATAACTGACACGTGTTTCGGACCTTGCAGATCATTACCAACTTTGATAATGATTATCAACTTTGATAATGATCCGCAAGGACCGAAACACCTGTCAGTTATCTGAAAATAAAGAGTTTTACTTCTCCTAATTTGAAAAATTGGTTCCATCAAGAGAGTAGCAGAACAAGTATCGATTATATGTGACTAACACTTTTACTTTCAACTCAAAAATTTTCAAAGAGTGATAAAAGTTTCTAATATAAATTTTAGTTTCTATTAAAATGTGAAAAATAAGTGTAGATTTACGAGCAAACAAAAAAGTTCTGAGCAAACAAATTTTAGGAACACCCTGTATAGCATGGTTCCAGCGGTGCGATCGAAGTGACAAATTTTTTAAAGAATTTACTTGATGTTAGTTTAGGCTGTACCAAATTGCAGCACTCCACCACGAACGGTATTGAAAATATTTAGAAAAATGTGTTAAAATTTCTTTAACATTTGAATACTTATAATATTTTTTTTATACTCAAAAACGGTCACTGGTATCAAAATTTTTAAAGAGTGATAAAAGTTTCTTATATACATTTTCTATTAAAATGTGGAAAAACAAGTGTAGATTTACGAGCAAACAAAAAAGTTCTGAGCAAACAAATTTTAGCATTATTTCCGCGGTCTGATCGTAGTGACAAATTGTCTAAAGAATTGACTTGATGTTAGTTTAGGCTGTACCAAATTGCAGCACTCCACCACGAACGGTATTGAAAATATTTAGAAAAATGTGTTAAAATTCCTAAACTTTAACTTTAATTAACATTTGAATACTTTTATAATATTTTTTTATACGAATCATCATCATTTTCACTCTAGTATACGTGGTTAATTTTATTCCCCGAGTCACAGAAACACCCTGTATATCGAGTATATAAATTGATGCTTTTTAGAATAATAATAATAAACATCTTTATTTACAGAAAAAAAATTGACATTTGGTTAACAATAAGACAATATTATTCAATAATTTTTTTTTTCTGTTAAACGACTATCGACCCGCGGTCTTTCAGCCTGGAGTTACCTGTCTTTTTGGAATATATTCATTTGTTTTTGGCAAATTCCAATTATACAAGACTAGATAAAAAAAAAATGTTTTAAAAATTGAATTTTTAACTGTTGTTAGTTAATTATGATTCATTTTGTTATTCAACCATTTAATAATATCAATTGTTTTTTTTAAGAAAATTTTGAATTTCATATTTCGAAATTTATTTCATTTGTTTTTTTCAAATTCCAATTATACAAGACTAAATAAAAAAAAATGTTTTAAAAACTGAATTTTTAACTGTTATTAGTTAATTATGATTCATTTTATTAGTCAACCGTTTAAAAATATCAATTGTTTTCGTTTTTTAAGAAAATTTTGGATTTCATTTTTAGAAATTGATTTCTTTCAGAAATTTACAATTGGTTCTTTAATAAATTTAAAAGTGTTTTTATATAATTTATAAACTAATTTTAGTTTGAAATTGTTTTTTTTTTACAGTTTTCATTTGTTTTTAGAAATCTCCAATTATATGAAACAATGGCGAAAGAATTGCTGCGAAAAATAAAAGCATACTCTTGGAAAGTTTGTGTTTAGGAATTTATATGAAACACATTTATTTTTTTTAAGAAACTCATCGTTTGTTTTTGTAAACTTTCAATTGTTTTAAAAATGAATTTTCAACTGTTTTTAGTTAATTATGAATCATTTTGTTATTCGACCTTTTAAAAAAATATCAATTGTTTTTTTAAAGAAAATTTTGGATCGTTTTAAAAAAAAAAAATTCTTTTAGAAATTAACAATTGTTTTTTTATATATAAAATTAGAACTGTTAATAATTTGTAAACTATTTTTAATTTGATCTTGTTGCTTTTACAATATTTTCAATACAATTGTATGAAACACGTTTTAAATAGTTTTATTTTCCATAAACTTTTGCAAAACTCACATAATTTTTTTGATGTACAATTTCAACTGTTTTTATGTTTAGTTAATTATCTTTATTTTTGCTCTTCAATTGTGTTTTTTTTTTGATAATCTATTCAGTTGTTTTAAAGGCTATAGTTTTTTTTTTTTTTGAATTTTTAAAATAATTTTTCAATAGTTGTTTTTTTTAGAAAATTTTCAATTGTTTTTGAGAAACTCTAATTGTATGATTCTCATTTTATATGGTTTTTATAAACTATTTTCAGGAATTCTTAGATTATTTGAGTACGTGCTTTTCAATTGTTCTTATTTAAATTTTGGATAATTTATTGTTTTAAAGACTATGTCTTTTTAAATTTAATTAAAATGAATTTTCAACTGTTCTTGGTAAATTATGATTCAATGCGTTATTCACTTGTTTAGAAAAAATATAATTTATTTTTAAGAAAATTTTAGATTATTTTTTGTTGTTTCAGTGGTTTAAAAAAATAAAGTTTCTTTTTCATTTTTTTTTAATTTGCAATTTTTTATATAAAATTGAAACGGTTGATTATTTTAAACTATTTTGAGTTAAAACTTGTTGTTTTATTTTAGAAAATGTTCAATTGTTTTTGTTATGTTCCTAAAAAAAACTATATATATATATATATATATGATGTGTTTTTACTCATATATTTTTTTAAACTATTTTTAGATAACTCTCATTACTTTTTTTGTAGAATTCAACTGTTTTAAATATAAATTTTCAATCGTAATTAGTTAATTATTTTGTTATAGCCATTAAAGAAATGAATTGATTTTTTTTAAAGAAAATTTTTGATTTTTTCTTCAGTCGTTTAAAAAAATGAGCTTTTTTAAAACGTTTTTGTCAGAAATTTCAATTGATTTTTTTTGTAATTTTTAAAATATTTTTTACATTTAAAAAAAAAAATTTTAGAAAATCCTTTTTGAGAAGCTCTAATTATATGAATCTCATTTTATATAGTTCTTTTAGACTGTTTTCAGGAAACTTTTATTGTTTTTTTTTTCTAAAACTTCAACTTTTTGTTATTCATGTATTTAAAAAATGTTAATCGTTTTGTTGTTTCAGTCATTCTTGTTTAAGTCGAATTTTCGATTAATTTTGAACAAATTTCAATTGTTTGGAACACATTTCATGTAAATCTTGAATTTTGGAGGCGTTCACTTTTTTCAACTGTTTTCAAGAAGTTCTATGTTTTTTTTCTTTTTTTGACCTGTGTAAAACACTATGTAAAAGGAAACTTTTATTTTTTTTGTAAAATTTAAACTGGTTGTGAAATAAATTTCCAATTGTTTTCAGTAAATTATTACTTATTTTATTATTTATGCGTTAAAAAAATATCAATTGTTTTGTTATTTTAGACATTTTTGTTTATGTCGAATTTTCAATTACTTTTGAATAAATTTCAATGGCTTGAAACACATTTTTTTTCTTTCAGAAATTTACAATTGTATTTTTTATATAAAACCAAAACTAGAGAGATAATAACATCTTTATTCGAACATATAAATATATATATATACAATTAAAAACTTTAACAAATGATGTATAATGGGTTAGTCTATCCGTTTGGGCTATCGACCATCGGTCTTTCTGCCCTGTCTTGACTCTAAATATGTATAAATAAAATAAATAAGTTTGCTAGCTAGCTTAACTGTCTGGATGATTCGAACTAATGAATTGATGCAGGGTTACTGAAGGGTGTTAAACCAAACCTAACCGAACCTAATATAACCTAACATAACCCAACCTAACCAAAACTACTTTCATGTAAATTATAAACTATTTTATTTTTTAAGTTTAAAATTGTTGATTTTTAGAAGATTTTCAACTGCTTTTGACAAATTTCAATTGTATGAAACACATTTTATGTACATATTAAGAATAAAGAAAACGCTTTTACTTTTTTATACAACTTTAAAGTTTAAAGTAAAAGTGTTTTCTTGATTCTTAATATCGAAATGTACCACGAAGTGAATGCCTTTAAGATGGAAGACATTTTATATAGTTTTTTTCAACTGTTTTTAAAAACTCACTTTTTTGTATAATTTCAACTGTTTTTAAAATTGAAATTTTCAACTGTTATTACTAAATACTAAAAAATCATTTAATTTTAATTCTGCCGTTTAAAAACTATTGATTTTTTTTTTATAGAAAATTTTGGATTGGACAAAGATTATAATTTTAGATAAAAAGCATCCGAAAAGGGGTTTTAGAAATTTCCAGCAATTATTTTTAAACCTAAAAGAGAAATTGATTCTTTCGGATCGGAATATTTCATTTTTTTTATTTTCAATAAAATAAAAATAAATAATAATAGATATAAACTAAAACATACTAAAAAATGTAAGGTTAGGCTTTTTTAGTGTTTTACTTTATCTTATTGGAATTTTCTATTATTTTTTACTTTTATTTTATAGAACTTGAAAATAAAAAATAAAATAATAGGAAAATTCCGATTTGAAAGAATCAATTTCTCTTTCAGGTTTCTAGAATTTTCCAGCATCTCCTACCATATATTAACAAACTAGTTTAAAGAAAAATTAAAAATTTCCAGCACGTTTTAAGAATTTCATAAAAATAACTTACAAATTATAAGATTAAAATTGAAAAATACAAACAGCTTTGTAGTTGAAGTTAAGGTGTATGTGTGGGGTGGGTGGGTAGCCTCTAACCTACCCTCCAATCTATAACATATAACCGAGGGTCTAATAAAAAGATTAAATTGATTATTTATTTAAAAAATCAATGAATCACTGTTTTTAATGTGTTAAAAATTTAATCAAATCTTTGTGTATGTTTTACAGGTTGGAGGGCGGAATAGAGGCCTCCCACCCACCCTACATATATTTCTTGCATCAATTACAAACCCAATTTTTCAGAATTTTGAAAACAACTGACAAAATATGAAACTAGAATTTAACAAATCTCAAGCAGTTTTTTAGTTAAAGTCAACATATATATGTAGGATGGATGGGTGGCCTCTAACACACCCTCCAACCTGTAAAATATAAACAGCAGTCTAATTAAAATTCAGCTTTACAAAGTTGGTAATTTAATTTGAAAAATCATGCATCACATTAATTAATGTATTAAACATTTAATAAATTTTTTGTGTATGTTTTACAGGTTTGGGGATGGGATAGAGACCGCCCATCCAATCTAAATATATTTCTAACATAAGTTATATCAATTTTAAAACACATTTTTTCTCTATCTGTAGAAATAATAAATTTAAAAAAAAATCAAAATGCATAAATTCAATAAAACAACAAAGTTGTGAGGGTTTCACATTTATTTTTAAACATTTTTAATAATATCTTATACTAATCTATAAAGTGTCTTATTTAAATTTTTATTTTTTTCATTGCAATGTATTATGGAATTTCATCATGTTTTCGCTTCATCAATTCAATGTTTAAATGATGATAGATTTAGAATTACTTTACTGATGATTTAAAATTTGTTTTTTAAACTATTCTATGAATACATGTGTTATATTTTTATTTTGCATTTTTCTAGCGTACTCTTGACCTACCTCAACGTAATATATATTAACCTACAGTATTAAGGTAGGTCAGGGTAACGCTAGGTTAATATACTCTGCGTTGTGGTAGGTCGGGAGCACGCTAGGCCGACCTGTTATTTGTTAGGGTATGTGAGGATTGACGTAGAAAATAAATATTGATTTAAAAAATGTATGTGAGGATTAACGTGGAAATAATTATTAATTTTAAAAAAAGTGTTTCACCGCGAATTTAGTAAGAAATTAATCAACCATATAGAAAATAATTGGATAAAGTTAAGAGTGTGCTAGACGAATACAAAATGTATTGCGGTAGGTCAAGAGTACGCTAGGTTTATATGAATTTTATTAAAACAGATACACTAATGATTAATTCAAAAACATTGTCAAAAAATCCAAAATAAAATGGTTGAAAACTCTTCAAGTAATAATAGAGAGTGGTAAAAGATAGTTAAATATTAGTTGCTAAATAAAAATTATGCAAATTTTTTTCTAGAGATAATTTCAATTGTTAAGTCTTTTTGGGTGGAAATTATAAAGATCACAATCTAGCCTTTATCACACGGCGATTGTTTATTTCATTGATAACAAACTCGGCAATTATTTGACTAGTGAGTAATCGCTTAGTTATCTAGATATAAATAGTGCACATTTGTCTCACCGCCAGCGAGGAGATGATGCAAGTCGCACTCCTTCGACGCACTTCAGCGTAACCCACCCACCCGGGCCATTAGTGCGCCGCAGAAGTCCTACAATGTATTTATTTATTTACGCAAGATACGTGCCACATATAGGCCCCCCGACAATCACGTATCAACAGATCAAGCAGTGGCACCAGTGAGCTACTTATGGCGATGAAAAATTGTGCACGCCCCATTAAAATCTTGAATATTAGACTAAACACACAAATAAAACGATCGACAAAGTACAAAAAATATTTTGGTTAAAATGTTGCAATCTTTAATTTCTACTTATAAAAACAATTGCAAATTTAATTCTTAAAATACGACAATTATTATACTTCCTTTGTTTTTCCATTGGTTATCAATTTTTCAGCCCTATAATTATTGTTTTATTTATTATTAAAAACCTTTCTTCACAACAAAATTGTGAAGAAAGGTTTTTAGTGCTTTATTAATTAATTGTTTTATTTATTTAATTAAAAATTATATTAAAAATTATAATAAATGTTTTAAATGAAAGTAACTATAAAAATAAAAATTACATTTAAACATTTTTTTAATACAATACAATATCCCGCTCGAAGTAAATAACCATTGCGTGCGTTGAATGTTTACAAAACTTCTTTATCTTTACCTCGCCTATAAACACGAGTTTTAATTGATTATTTAGAGATAAAATTAATTGCTCAACGTTGAAATCTAGTCCCGTACATAGTGAAATATACGGATTAGCTCTATAACTTAATTTCCCTGCCAAAACGTACGTGGGCGAGTTTATTTTCAACTAAAAAAGAATAATCGGTAGACGGGAATTGAACCCGTAACGTTATGTTCAAAGGGCGGATACATATTTTTGAATAAAAAGATGGGTTCAATTCCCGTCTGCAGATATATATTTTTTTGTCTTAAAAAATGCCCTGATGTATATATATATATACATATAAAATTATTTTAAAGGCAATGAAAGTGGAATTCGGTGGAATAAATAAGGGCGTGTTTGAAATGAATTTACGGGATACCCTTTGCAAACACACCTTTCTGTACACAGAAGAAATTGATTGTAATGAATTAATTTCAGCATCATTTCGGCGTTAATATTTTCTCGCACACGGGAAAAACAACGGCCGTGCAATAAACCTAGTTACCGAAATTGATCCTCTTTTATGGCCATCGACCTGTGGCCCTTCCAACCGGCTAACGTTTTATTTGGCAATAAACTTGTTATTTCGTAGTTCCGTTCGTGATGTTAATTAAGCAACACAGTTTCCTGACTGGACTAATCACCGAAAGTTATCAAAAAAGAAAACAGAAATCTGTTTAATACAAATAAGTAATAAAAAAATAATAATCTAAGCAGAAATGCCTTTAACTCACTAACACCTCATTTATTATTCACTATGTTATTGTAAATATTGTAAAATTTGTCAATAAATATGTATATATCTATATAAAAAACCTGCATGAACTATTGATCTGCAATCTGGCGAGAATTAACAGAAAAACAGAAAAACGTTTAACTTTTTTATACTAGTTTTTAAAAAAGGTGGTATAAACGTTTTTCTGTTATTCATTAAAAATGTACTACGAAGTGAACGCCTCCAAAATTCAAGATATGGTGAGAATTATTTTTTTAAAACTTTAATAGGTAGATGAATTTTCCAGATGAATTAAGTGGTGATTTAATGAGAGCTTTAGAGAAGAAATTTGTATAAAATTATATAATAATATTTTTTCCTTGTAGCTCTTTTAATCACTTAATGTATGACGAAAATTATCAAAACTTATTTCTTTCGTTAATAATCATAATAGAGAAAATAGTGATGAAATGGAAACAATAGTTTATTATAGTTAAGAAAATCAGTTCTGGGATGACTAGAAATACAATTACTAATTGATTAATTACCAAAAGCCGTTTAGAAAATTTTCGGGGATACATTTTTTAAACCTAAAACAGTTCTAGGACTAGAAATTTCAACTTTATGATTATTTAATTTATTAAGTTTTCGTATTACTTTAAATTGAAACATTATCGGGTTAGAAATTTGTGCAACCAACAAATATCAATTTATGATTTTTCCATTTTTTATGATTGTTTATGGGGTCAAAATAAAGAGATTAGATCCGTGAATGTGAATCCGATCGATTGTGAAATCGCGCTTGTTCGATAATAAGTGTCGTAATTTGGACTGTGCTTATCAATATTCTTGGCTTACCGATTTCCAACGAGAATAGGCGGCAGCGAATTACGGTGGGCATCACGGCCGCCTGTATCCGTAGGTTTTGTACAAAACTGTCACAACTACCTCGTCAAAACAATCACGTTATTTTTTGGGGGGGAAGGGTTTCTGCAAATATCGCGCTGTTAGCACCTAAAAGGTCACAAATTGAATGGGCCCGATAATGCAGTCGCATTCAGGAGACAAGATGTTCATTCTGTTTGCTCGGTTTTAATGTTCAGTCTTACTACGGACGATAAGGAGATTTCAAAACGGTCAAGACCCGTAAGCGGCACTCGAAGCCGATTTCGTAATCGCATAAACAAATAACCTGCGAAATAAATTGAACAACGGCGCTCGATGTACTGTTCGATTGATCACTGGCCGTGCCCCCCTAACGCCAGACTTACCCAAACAATCCGTAAATAAGATAAAAATTGTTGATCGACGCGTATTTATTTGTTTGGAGTGATAAAATTACGCAGCCGGCATGACGCAAATGTGCTTTTCCAATTTTCGAGCGGGAGTGATGGATGTGGAGCTCAGAAAAGCCCAGGAAAATTGTAGACAAGTGATCTTATTTATGAATGCAAACAATCAGCAGAAATTGGAATATTATTTAATACACAATTTTATTTTGTTATACGCATATTATGTTATCTGCGCGGTACATGTTGAAACGATCGCTTGTATAATTGTGCTTTTCAGATGATTATACTAGTGTGCAAATAGAGTAATTCAAAGAGACGCTTTCCTCCTCTCCTCCTCAAACATCATTTAAAACTGTTTTAACGCCGCGCAAAAAGCGTAAAAATTAGCTTATCTTTCATATTTATCCGGCGGCTGGTCGGAGCGGCAGGATTCGCCCTTGCTCGCCGAGGCTCGTCCCTTGTTTGTTGTTTACCCCATAATGGTATCATAATAAGTTCGACGTTCGGAGCAAGACGGAGAGACACGGAGCTTTGTTTGTGCCGCGGATTTAAAACATGGGGGTGCAGTTATTGCACTACTCCTTATTCCCGAAACTCCACTATACAAACTTTCACGATACGAATATAAAAAAAGATCAATAGCGAAATCCGAAAAGTATTAAAAGCACTAAGAATAATCGGGGCCCTTCCTCATACACGAGGGATGCAGATCCGATCAAAACAAAAATCTTCGATCCAACAATAAACACTGCAGCGGCGAACTGACGCGAACGACAGTTGCATGTATACAAAGTAAACGATTCCATGGCCTACTTGAAATACTACCTTACGAACCCGATTTCTAAAAATAATGCATTAGCCTCAATCTACTGTATAGATAGTCAGTCCGCGGATTGCCCAAACTCATATATCAGCGTAATGTTTTCATATTTCTAAAATACACCAATTATTTAACAATTACGGCCAGGGGTCATTAATTACGGCCAGTAAAGCGAACGGAAATAAAATGCATTTTTGGCAAGCTCAAGTGCAAACTTTTTCTTGGTGATTGTTTTATTTCATTTCGGCTTGTTGTGGAGGGATTGTTTTATGGCATGCAGATGTGTATGCTAGAGTCAATAGTTGGTAAATGAAACGGCTATTTTAATCGATGTATTGTGTAAATACGACGTGAAAAAAAGTAAACGGCGTGTATATTAAAATTGGAAAAGGCCCGTCGAACGCGCTTGCTAATGTAATTGCAAACAAAACAAGGAAAATACATGTATATATAAATAAATAAACACGGCGAGCGGTATTGATGTAATATACCGTGGCTTTTTTCGCTTTAAACGAATGCACAAATATTTGGTAAGTAATTATAAGATCAGAAATACATTGTGGAATGACCGACTAGTGATCGATATGTATACTAACTAAGATGACGTAACAGTTGAGTAATAAAGTACACATTGGGGAGGAGGGTAGGGTGGTGAGAATTGTATTGGGGTCTATAAAAGCACTTTTTTATGCGGTCGGGACGGGTAAATATACAAATCACGTGTTAGTGCGAAATAATCGAAATGTTTATGATCTGCGCCTTTGTCTAAAACACGCGTCGCTCCCATATTTGGTGCTGCGTTCATTTTTGCATTTCTACGAAAAAGTATATAATTTTTATCAAGAGTCGTTTCGCAACTGCAACGTTTATGTTTGTATGGATAAAGACGTGCACATTTCATATGTTGTAATAAACAAATTCGCAAGTATTGCAGAACGTGCATGATGTCATAGGGCGATAACGCGTTGATGAGCAATTGAAACTGCTGCGGACAGCATTCGGCATCTGCTGCCCATCGGGAGTTGCTTCTACTTACACTGTATCTAGATTGCCTCAGAGTATGTGGCCAGGGTGTCGTGGCTGCCGTGAAGTGATTCTTGCTCCAGCCGACGGCGCTCTCGAAGGGGTTGTCTCCTAAGTGGCCCTGGAAACAAGGAAAATTCATTAGTTCGGCTGATCGGCTTCCAAGGCGCTGATTCTTCCTATTCCGCGCACCAGAAAAGAAAAACGCGCCCATTCATCAAGCGGCCGGAATATTTAACGAAGTCAAAACGGAGGAAATTTGCACAGGCGTGCAGTTTATTTGATGAAGAGTCGGGTTATGGCGCGAAAAGGAAGAGCAAAACAATCCGAACGCGAGAAAAATAAAGCGGCCCGCAAACTTAAGGTTTATATTTTATAATGTCGGGGAGCGGGAAATTTATACGGGACATTGCATTTAGTTGAAAAAGATATTATAATTTCATTTGGTGCTATAAAACATCGCCCGGCTCAGCATTCTTCCCGGATAGTTCCGGGATAGCCGGTTACTCCCGCTCCACCTAACGCGTTATCGGTATCGTTGAATTAGCGCGCTAAAAACAGGCGGAAGTGGTTTAAGATTGCGCCACCGTGGAACGTCCCTTCCTGCTGCTAACTGTCCCTGCTGGGCTATTTATGGCCGTCCTACAAACAGCCACTGGACCTACACTCGCAACACGCTCGGTCCCGTTACAGCATGACAAACACCGTAAACATATCCTGATCTATGGCAAAGGGTGACCACCAATCCCCCCGGCCGTTGCCAAAACAATTTCCAAATCATCCCCCCTTCATCCTCGGCGCTTTTTTCCCAACGCCTAGATTACGTCGAGCCGAACACCATCCGCGATAACGCCTCGTGCAAACAAACAAGTAAACAAGATACATGATACCGAATAAATTATTCCTCCGACCATTCAATTCCCATCCAGGTAAACGGCTCCCCAATCTGCACCTCTTTAAACAACCCCTTACCTCAACACCGGCCCCGTGGGAATTCCACTTCCACCACCTAACGCCGATTTTATGAAACTACTAAAAAAAAAACCCTAAGCAGATAGCCATTCCGGCCCCTCGATACCGGCCCCTCGGGACCCGGCACCGAAAAATTTGCCAATTACAACTATTTATTCCTCCATCGTAAAACCCATAAAACCTATCAAAATAACCTAGACAGATTGTTTTTACTTCTACGCTTTATAACATCATTATCAACATCAAAAATTACTTAAAATAACTGCTACTATTCGGTAGTTTATTTTAGAGAGTAAGTAAAATGCTTCTGACGTTTCCTACCACTATTAAAACGTTAAAATGTTAAATAAGTAATTGAGGAGGCTTCCACTTTGTGATACATTTTGATAATTTGATTTTTATATAAAAAATGATACCAACAAAGTTAATTGTTTTATTTTGAATTAATTAAAATATAAAATGAATTTAGGTAAAGAGTAACAATTGTTTTCAACGCTCTAACTACTAGTCCTAAATGGTGCAGTTGATAGAGCTTCGGACTAAAAATTCAAGGGCCGAGAGTTTAATTATTAAAATTTAATTTAAACCAAATGATAATTTTAAAATACGATAACTTTCTACAACGATTTAAATACATTTCATTATTAAATCATTATAATTCATAATAAACACGACTTTTTATTAAAACATAGCGGTTTTATTATCAACTGAAACATAAAGGAATTCCACAGTAATACATTTAAAACAAAAATAATTAACCAAACACATAAAGAAGAGGAACAAAATTAGTATAGCTAGATTCCCGATTCCGAGAAAACCAAATAAAAATCTTTCGATATTTTAATAGTGGTAGAAAACGCCAGAAGCAGATTATTTACTCACTTAAATATTAAATGAAGATAAGTTAAGAGTAACACTTGTCTTGTTCCATAATGTTTTGATTTCCAATGGGCTGAAAAGACCGAAACACGTGTTTAATTATGGAACGAAACAAGTGTTACTCTTCACCTAACATTAATACCTGTTTCCATCAAGAGTGTAGCGTAATTGAAATATTTATTTATATATATATATATATATATTATTTCTTCTCAAGACAATAATTTATTACTGATGAGACTTCAAATTAAATTACACAATTTTTTTTCTCTATTTACTCTACTAGTTTTCCTTTTTAAGGCATTATCAAGAGTGATTTACGAAAGAAACTGATAGAGTGAGTTACAAAAATAATAAATGAGAAAGTCATTAAAGAAAAACACTTTTCACTTTGTTTTACCACAATAGATCTCGGATTATTCAATTTCCATCCAGGTATTGTGGTAAAACAAAGTGAAAAGAAATTCTCTAAAGTTTTTATTAAATATTTTATTCTACGGGTTTCAAAACTACTAGAATATTTAACCTTTAAAAAGGAAAACATGTACAAGATGCAACAAAAAATGATTCTTTTAACAATCCAAAAATATCAAGAGTGGTGAAAGAAAAACATTGTTTTCATAGCAATCGAAACCTTTGCAATTTAAGAAAATTAATAGAATCTATTGCATTTCTTAAATTTCGTCCTTTAAATAGCGTCCTATTATATGAAAGCATTTGTGGACTGCTGAGAAGATTCCTAATTGACACCTGCAATATTACAAGATACTGTAAATTATCTGTTTTATTACATGTGAAAGTCATATATATTTTTTGAAAATGCACAGGGGATCATAGTAACTAACAATCTTTCATTAAATTGAAAACTTCGCTATGTCTTTAAAGTTTTCAAATTATTTATTTGTGGCTGAACTTTGAATTTTGAATATTTCAATTTTGATAGGACATAAATTACTATATAGAAATACGTGAAGATATGATTAAAACTTGATTAAAAAAACCAACACTTTCTTCACAATTAATTTTTATTTCGCTAGATGTACATTTCAGGTACTATGCACCCATTATTAATAGCTTGTGATCTAGCGACATAAAAATTAATTGTGAAGAAAACGCTAGTGTTTTAATCAAGCTATACATTACTATATGTCGCAACCATTCTCTTCATTGCAATCTTTCTTTATACCTAAATTATGCAATTTCAACACTTTTAAAAAATATGGTTTTAACAGGTTGGAGTTAGATCACACATTGCAAGTCAATTAATGGAAGCTTCACAAGAATTATTCTGTAACCATATGATCTCAAGATTCGATCTTCTAGATCTTGAGATCACATGGTTACCGAATAATTCTTGCACAGTTTTCAGCCATTATCAATAGCTTGTGATCTAGCAAAATAAAAATTAATTGTGAAGAAAGTGTTAGAGTTTCAATCAAGTTATAAATTACTATGTAGTAAAGGTCGCAACAATTATCTTCATTACAATCTTTCGTTATACCTGAATTTAGCAATTTCAAAACGTTCAAAAAATATGGTTTTAACAGGTTGGATCGCACATTGCAAGTCAATTAATGAAAGCTGTGAAAGAATTATTCGGTAACCATATGATCTCAAAATTTAGGAGATCAAATCTTGAGATCATATGGTTACCGAATAATTCTTGCACAGCTTCCATTAATTGACTTGCAATGTATAGCTCCAACACCAGATTTATCCGATGTACCGATGAATGGGCGTAGCAGAAAAAATAAGCGGGAAGAAGAAGATAACGGATATGTAGGGTACACTAGTGATGGATTGCAAGTTATTAATGGAAGCTGTGCAAGAATTATTCGGTAACCATATGATCTCAAGATTTAGGAGATCGAATCTTGAGATCATATGGTTACCGAATAATTCGTGCACAGCTTCCATTAATTCACTTGTAATGTATAGCTCCAACGCCAGATATATCCGATGTTCTGATGCATGGGCGTAGCAGAAAAAAGAAGCGAGAAGAAGAAGAGAACGGATATGTAGTATACACTAGTGGTGGATTGAGTAGCTACTGGTGACGTATCCCGAAGATAGAAGAGCGAAAAGAGAAGAACGGGCAAGCTCTAGAAGCTAACGGTGGATCGAGTAGCTGTTGGCAGCTGCTTAAAAAGGAAGAGGAATACTATTAAGGGGAAATTATTTCTGTTGAATAAACTAATATTATTATTATTAGTTTATTCAACAGAAATAATTTCATTCAAATTAGTGTTGCTTTGATAGTTGTACTATTCGTAACACGCAAATTAATTTTGTTTTATTCAACGTCTGTCGAGGTACTAGCCAGAGAAGTAGTTGTTTCAAATTAATTTGTTTTGTAGTCTTAGTAAGACTCACTGTTTTCGTATTTTTAAATTTATTATTTAATTTTCTACAACGAACTAAAAGATTTTAATACATTTTATTATTCAAAAATAATTAACTTAGGTGTTTGGTGGAACAAAATTAGTATAGCTAGATTCCCGATTCGGAGAAAACCAAATCCGTGTAATAAATTAAATTAAACACGCCAGTGGGGGTTCATCGTAATCGAAGTGGATAATAACCGCCTCCAGCTGTCAGCAATTACATCAAGACCGTTTCCCCGTCATCGACTGTGCTGTGCTGACGGGACCGAAGCAAGTTGCCGGTCATGAAAAATAAAATCATTAAGATTAATTCATTCTTAAAAATAATAATTATTATATTTGATCAACTTTTCATTCTATTGAAGCGTGTCTAAAAATTATGTTTGAGAAATAATGCATAATCCAAATGTAAGTTTAAATAAAAATGACCTTCTATGGCTAATCTTGTCTAATTTAGATCCTACCAATCATGCATAAAATTTGTATTAATTTATTCGCTTAAAAATTTTCCTTTTTGAATTTTATTTTTATTCAAAAAGTTTTGTAATTAATTTTATTCCAAACAGCGAGATCAGTAATTGTAATTTATATGTATATGGAGGGTGGGTGGGTGGTCTCTATCCCACCCTCCAATCAGTAAAACATCATCAAAAATTATTTTAAAAATTTGTATGAATAAATCTCTAACAATTGCAATTATTTTGCGTTTATTTATATTTTACAACTTTTAATTAAAACCTTCGCTTATGTTTTACTGATTGGAGGGTGGTATAGAGGCCACCCACCCACCCTACATATACATGATAACTATAATTGCTGATCGTTGATGATTTTGCTGCTAAAAACAATCAAACCCTTTATGTAATAAAAAATAAAACAAAATCAAAATTTAAGTTTAAATATTAATGACCTTCTATCTTATCAAAGCTTAGTTTAAAGCCTTTCCACGTATCATGTATATTTTTTTAAATTAATTTACACAATCAAAAACTTTACTTTGTCAATTTTCTTTTATTCAAATTTTGTGATGAAAGTTATTGCAAACCGCGAGGCGATCAGTAATTAAAGTTAATATGTATATGTAGGGTGGGTGGGTGGCCTCTATCCCACCCTCCAGTCAGTAAAACATCATCAAAAATTATTTGTAATATTTCTTTGAATACATCAATTAAAAAATGCAATTTTTCTGTTTGTTTATGTTTTACAACTTTTAAGTAAAACCCTCGCTTATGTTTTACTGATTGGAAGGTGGGATAGAGGCCACCCACCCACCCTACATATACATGATAACTATAATTGCTGATCGTTGATGATTTTGCTGCTAAAAACCATCAAACCCTTTATGTAATAAAAAATAAAACAAAATCAAAATTTAGGTTTAAATAAAAATGACTTTCTATAGCGAATTTTGTCTAATTTAGATCTAAAGTCTGCCCACCCATCATGTATAATTTTTTTACAAATTTACTCACTCAATTTTTTTTAATTTCTTTTTTATTCAAAAAGTTTTGTAATTAATTTTATTTGAAACCACGAGATCATGAGGAATTAAAGTTTATATATATGTAGGGTGGGTGGGTGGCCTCTATCCCACCCTCCAATCAGAAAACATCATCAAAAATGATAGGGAAGGTATTATGATGGCCACACCACCATTTTTTTAACGATTAGAGGTTTTTCAAAAATCTAAAACAACTTTTAAAAAAATACTTCTATTATTTTGTGATACAACATGGAATCAGATGCTTTAAAAAGAAACTGAACTTTGCGAGTTTTTTTTCAAGTTCCAAAAATTATTATATAAATAACTACATTAAATTTGATAAACACTAAACTAAGGCACTTATTATGTTTTTTTCCACTAAAAAACATAGCAAGTGCGTTAGTTTAGTGTTTATCATGAATTCTTACAATATTAAATTTGGATCTCAAACAAATGTTTTTTTTTTGATCAAAAAAAATCTTTAAATTCTAAATACCTTAATTATAATCATTCCAAATTTTCGATACTTCGGATAATACATCTTCGTACACTACACAATGAAAGGTCTTCACTAACTAAACGTGTTTAATGGTGTACGTCACACATTTGGATGATTTATTTCTTGAGGTTTGATAAATAGCAATTAGTAACGTTATCTATAAAAATAACGTGACATATTGCTAAGCAGCGAAGATATCGTTGATTTGAGTTTGATAGAGTTGCAATACTAGGAAGAAAAACTTGATGAATCACGTATGTTTACAATTCAACGCAGGAATTTATCAATGGATTGTAATTTTACCCTGTAAATAATGATAAGTCGTTTCTAATATTATTAAAACAATGCACTAAACAAATATTTTTTTTATTTGTAGAATTATTTTATCCTAAATTTTTAAGGATTTTTGTATGATGAATTCAATCGCATCAAATATTGCAATTTTTACATCACTTTTACAACACTAAAATTCATGGATCAACAATAAATTCTTCCTTTAAAAATATTGACTGCTTGGTTGAGATTCGATCCCACTTCCCTCAATTTAAATAATAAATTGATTAACAAAAATAATAATGAAGAATCTCTGTGCTCGAATTTTTTTGTGAGGTATGATTTTTCAAACTTTACGATTTATTTTATTTTTTATTTACTTTATTTTTTTCGGCGCGATTTTCTCTTCGGCGTTACGCGCGTGAAAAATATCGCTTATAATGTTTTTCACTCGACACCAACCACCCCTCGGGTATCGATTTCCCCACGCGAACTCTTAAAAAGTTATAAAGCGTTAAACACCCTGTGTAGTAGCATTACCGCCTAAATGTTGGCCCCTTGAAATTTTTAATTTTTAATTTTCTTAAACTGGTATTATTATGATACATCTTGAAATATTTATTCCAAAAATTTAATGAATTCTTTCTGCAATTAATACATTTTTTAAATTTATTTTTGGCAATGTTTTAATTGTATGATTACTACAGACAAATTTAAACATTTCTTTGATGAAGATTCTTTAATAACTGTTAACTTTTTGGGCATGTTGATAAATTTTATTTCCCGAAATATTTATTCCAAAATTCTTATGGGTATAAATTCAATGAATTCTTTTAATGTCTACAATTAATACTTTTTTATTTGATTTACCCAATTTTTTGCAATGTTTTAATTGTACGATTACTACAGACTAACTTAAATATTTCTTTGATGAAGATTTTTTAATAACTGTCTGGACATTTTTGGGCATGATGATAAATCTTATTCTGTGGATATTTTGGCACCAACTAATATAATAATTAATAACTGACTTATCACAATTCTAAAAAAAATAATCAAAACAAATGAATCACGCCGCGGAAAATAAGGCGACTACCGTGCGAAGGTCTTGATAATCACATATACATCATTTTATTATAAATGCACGGTGTGCCGGCGAAATATTTGAGCACACCAGCGTTTAGCAGTAATGCGAGAAATCAGAGAAAAATTATGTATTCAGAAACTTGTAAACAAACCAACTCGGATATCCCCTCTGGCGGTGTTATGATTCAGCCATCCGGATTTTCAAGGTCCCCGTGCACAGCTACGATTTCTGGCTGATAACGCTGCGCCTCAAAGTTTTATTTATCCAAATACAAAAAAAAAAAACAGAAAATAGAAAAAAATCGATCAATTATGATTACAATTGCATAAGGTTTTTGTATTGTACAGATTGTAAATCTGAAACTGACCAAAATTAATTTTCTCACTGGTTAAAATAATTATTAATTAGTAAGAATATTTATGGTCGCAATTAATTATAATTCTAAAAGAGTTCAACATTGCTCTTATATAGAGAGAAAGTGAATAATCTTTATTCGAACACTTAATACAATTTTGAGGAATATATACAGATGATTTACAATAATGGTTAGTCTGTCCGTTTGGGCTATCGACCATCGGTCTTTCTGTCTCATATAGGGATTTATTTAAGTTGCCGAAATTTTTCAAATAATTTTCTTCCAAGAGTAAGTTCAAAAATTATTTATTTAAGTTGCTAAAGTTATTCAAAAAAATTCCTTCAAAGGAACTAAAATTTTTGGAAAATGCGTACGTGCTTCATAAACCAATAATTATATCGAAATATAAAATTCTAAACTTAAGCTTCTATCCTGAAATGATAAAAACACCTTTTAGAAAAATCGAAAAGATTTTGAACACGTTTTTATCGCCAATCAAGTTTAGAGGTTACACCTGTTAAGTAAAATCGAAAAGATTTTGATTACGAAATATTGATTAAATCCAATAGAGGCTTTTCTTAATTGATAATTTTATAGATAGTAGATGTATTAGTATGTTTATTAATATTACTAAATGTGTTGGGCTTTAATTAGATAAACCAATATTATCTAATTAAAGCCCAAGATTGATCAACACTTCACGGGCCGTGTGTCTTTATGTTCAAGATATTGATAATCGTTCCGGGCGATTTGGCAACGCGAATATTAACGTTGAGCAATACGCGCGCGTCTTAATGAGGCGGAAACTCATCACCGACTTTTGCGTCAATTTCTATTATTGTTTATTTAACATAAAATTGTACTTTCTAATGAGCAAACAACACTTGCATCGAAAGCGATGGGGGCACTTCTAAAATCGAGTGCGCCGCGAACACATGGTGCGCTATTTTGAAATCGCTGGCGCATTTTGAAATTGAAATAGACTGGCCAGCTCCTGTATGATTTATTATCAATCGATTTCATCTAATTTCATGTTGTCGTAGTTCAGATTTTTATAAATAATTCATTGTTTATCGCCGCTGTAGTTGGACCTTGGGTGATGGTTAATAAATAAATAAATATCTTTGTTAATAATGTGTTAATTTCTAACGCTCGCAAATAAACAGCAAAACCTCATAATTCGTCATATCGCACTATATTAATAATAACGATGACAAATAGGTTTTCAAGTAATATTTGATTTTCTCAAAATGTATAACAAAATTTCCATAGTTGTTTTTAAATAGATACATCATAATAAAATATATTAAAATCCTTTAGTTCGTTGTTGTAGATTCAACAATTGTTTTCGTATTTTTAAATTATTAGATACATCATAGATAAGATTAAGGTAAAATCGTAGATTTTGTGAGAGAGCGGACGTTTTACGTAAGAGCAGACGTTTGGTTACTGTATGATTTTAGTTGAAGTGGGAATTTTTAATACTGTAATGATGTATGTTTTTTTTTACATAAATGATTATGTTTTTTGTGTGAGTATTAAAAATTAAATTAAATGTTTATTTTTTTAAGGTCAGCAAAATTAAAACGTAGGATGTGGCGGCCGTAAATTCGGATTAATGATGATGAATATTTTGGTAATAAACGATCCCAGGTTGTGTATTTGGAGAGGAACATTTTGTTAATGTGACTTGATGGTGTTCCGGCCGTGGAGGCACGCATGTGGTGTTTTTAAATGATAATTAATTTATACCTTTATTATTAAAGATACACAGAGAAAATAAGTTTATATTGGAGATAAAGTGGCGTACACTCACGCTGCTATGGGAATATGTATTTGGTATTTACACTGTGTGTTTTACTTGTTAACCGGCATCCCGTTGTTTAAGTACGGCCCTGTAAAAATGTAGTGTAAACATTTCGTTGAAGGCGTCGTGGATGTGGAAAAGAGGAGAGCCGATTTTTTCGGATTATCGATTTTCAAATAGTATTATTCAGTGCCATTTTGAATAAGTTTTATTTTCTTAAAACACACGCCGCCGCGATCCGAGCTCTCGTAAATCACAGGGGGCGAAGCATTTTTTGGTGTTTATTGTGGGGACATGGGGGAGTAGATTAAACTTTATTCGGGGATTTTTTTGTTTGGCGAGGGTGGGCCCCGGACCGACCTTGGGACGATTAAACGGAGGAGATTCGGGGGTGGGCGATGGTCATTTAGCGGTCACTTCCTGATCTCTTCCTAATTTCTCCTAAAGCCCTGTCTCTTACAATAGGAAAAAATGTTAAAAGGCTCGTATCTCGTAAAGCCGTGCTGATTAAGTGCAAAGGGACGACGGAAGGGCCGCACAAAGATCAGTGCAGGCGTCAGCAGCCGCCTCGTAATGAGATGCGGTTTCGTACTCCCAAATAAATTAAAGTTACGCTACATCGCAAGAATTTTACCAGATGGATGCACACTACCCGTTTAAAAAAAGCGCCGATAACGATAAGCACGTCCGCCCTAATCCCAATGAAATAGACGCCCGGGAAGAATTGCCCTTGCATTTGATTAACTTAAATATAAAATTTCTTCTTGCAATTGATAAGCCCAGCGGAATCCGCTGGTGCGGCGGCTTTGTGCACATTATGCTGTCTGGCTGAGCCGTGCTTATATTTGTAATGCCTGCTAATTGTTTATTATTCTTGGCAGGTGTCCTCTCATTTTTATCGATATCACGTTTGTTTGTTATGGGTAGTGCAATGTTTGCATCTCTGCGAAATGATCTCGGCGATCACGACCGCTGACTAACCACGCGCTACAATGTATCTTTTCAGCAACATTGACACCAAGCTCCAAGTGCAATTACACCCACGCCACCGTCCAGATACCCGTGTGTACTTCAAATAAACACTCCAAATCCAAACAACAATTATCGGTCCCGAAAAAAAACCCGTTTGGACAACGCGCCACTTGCAACAATTTAACCATTTTTCAGATAGGCACGAACAACCGGACACCAAACACAAGACCGTCCATTCATCATTGTTAATAAACACAACTTACTGAATGACACGAATTAGCTTACTTCTTATTACTTTCAAGGATAACATTAATCAATCCTTTTAGGCTATTATTAAAATATTTGCGTATTCAACCAAATAATACTAGATTGAAAATTACCCAACAAAATTCAATTAATAATTAGTAAGATTCAATTCAATCATCATCATCAGCATACACCTAGGTAAATGGCATTTTTGATAATATATATATATATATATATATATATATATATATATATATATATATATATATATATATAAGATTTAATCAATATAGCCTCAATTTTGATTATTTGCAATAAAGTAATGATAAAATTCATAGATCTATATGCTGGCTTTAAACCGAAGCCTAAAAGCTTTTGATCCAAATTATCAATAATTATTCCTGCAAACAATCTTGCCACATCATAAGGCTCCGATACGCTTTCTAAATAAGCGAAACCAGTGACGATAGTCTAGAACTGAACACGAGTTTAATTCACTTATTTGCTGCCGCGTGGCCTTGAAATACATTACGTAACAATACATAATTGTAGCATAATAAATAATTAAACAGCTTATTCAATCAATTACCCTTCCACATCGCTTTCGTAGTTATTTCTATGATTGCTAATTTTAACGCGCGTTTTTTATTAACTACATCCAAACAAAATCTTTATCTTCATGTAAAGTCATACAAACCAAGTAATAATTATAAAAATGACACGAGTTTTATTTCTAATAATAAAAATCGTGAGTGATAACAACCAAGTATATTTCATTAATTAACCGGATTCAAAAAAGTATTACAAAGTAATACCCTCAAGCGTCAATTACATTATTCCAAAAAAAAATGTCATTGCGATGAATTCATTTCTCACTTAACCCGTGGCGAAACATGTTTGTATTATTTAGATTGTTGATTAAAACGCTTGGTGTTGAGAATGATAGATAGTCAAAATATTGGATTGACGAGGCGGTTACTTCTCAAAACTCCATAGTAACACTGACGCAGTATATGGTTTCTGAATATTTTAATATTATACTACAATAAGGTTTCACCACACAATGACTGCTTCAGTATTTCTTTAAGTGTTATATAGTTAAAATTAGTCGGAGAAAAATAAAAACAAGTGAAACAATACCAAGCAACAACCTAATTAAGTTTTTCATTTTCCTAGCGTACTCTTGACCTACTACAATGAAAATAAAACACGAGGTTTAGGGTTTCACCATTTATTGTTGATCACTGCAACATGTTTCACCAAAAATGACTTCACAATATTCAAATGTTGCATTGTTCAGCATTAAATAGTGAAACTCTAAACTGTGCGTTTCATTTGTATGTTTTTTTTTCAAATGGAGTTTCATCAATTAGCCGCCTCGTCCATTCAATGAATTTTTCATTGCCCTGGCGTACTCTTGAACAATTCTAATAACGTATTTTTTGTCCTAGCGTACCCTTACGATTTTTTCTCTACCCTAGTGCACTCTTGACCTATCACAATGAATTATTCATTATCCTAGCGTACTCTTGACCTACACCAATGAATTTATTAATATTCTAGCGTACTCCTGACCTACCCTAACGAATTATTTATTAACCTGGCGCACTCTTGGCCTACCCCAATGATTTTTGTATTGAGTTAACGTACTCTTCACCTATCTTAAAACATTGCAAAGCGACTAAGCGTATTCCTGACTTTTCTCTACGAATTTTATGTTTATTATTATCTGAAAGTATCAATGATTAAAAATAAGAGTACCATTTTTTCATACCATAGTGACTATAATTTCGAGGGATTGAGTAATTTTCAAACTATGCTTCAAATTTACATACAATTTTTACAATATTAACATGTATCACAAAGTAGAATCATCCACAATTATCTTGAAAGTATTAATTTTAAAATTGAATACAAAAAAAAAGAAAGCATTTGAAATCATGAGAGTGAGAGAATTAATGTTGGTAAAATAATAATTTAAAAATACGAAATTTATTAGTTAATTTTCTACAACGAACTGAAGGATTTTAATATATTTAATTTTTTGCTAAAATAGTTAAAACAGACAAAACTTGAAAATTGAAATTGAAATATTGAAAATTGAAATTTTAATTTCAATTCGAAACAAAAGATGACCTTTTCACTAACATGCTGCTATTCATTTTCTATATTTGAAAGGGATCCATAAAATCTACTGCATAAAATCAATCAAAGTTCTTCTAAATTAGCTGTCAAAATTTACAATGATTATGTGATTTTGGGTATTAAGATGGCTGCGAAAAATACGTACGAAATGAATTTCCAAAAAAAGATATGTTCTAAAATTAATCAAAAAGAGGTGAGAATATCGTTTCGAATTGAAGGTTACTGTTTTTTCCCTTCAATTCATGTATCGCTTCATTTGTTTCGGCTATATAGGGTGAGTTTTTTTAGATGTACTCTATGGGGATCTCGGAAACTACAAGAGATAGAAAAACGGTTAAATAGGGGAAGGTAGCTTATTGACACCCTGGAGCACTGGTTTGCAAAATGGCGAATTAAAATCAATCCCTACAAATCCCAGCTTCTAATTCCCTATCACCGCAACAACAATCCTACACATAATATCCATATCTCCAACACAATTGTTTCCCCTTCTACGTCCATAAAATACCTAGACATTACCATAGATCAAAAAGTAAACTTTAAAATAAAGAAAACACTTAACTTTTTTATACCACTTATATTTTTTTTTTCAATTACAAGGTAATCATTATCAAACAGTTTGATAATGATTACCTTGTAATTGAAACTAGTCACGAGAAATAAAAAAAAAATATATAAGTGGTATAAAAAAGTTAAGTGTTTTCTTTATTTAATAATCGAAAATGTACCACGAAGTAAACGCCTCCAAAATTCAAGAATAAACTTTAAAAGTCATACAGCTTCAAATAAGGCTAAAATCATTACAAGGGCCAAATTATTTAGGATTATAACTTACAAAAACAACGGAATATCTATAAAAACGGCCGTTAAAATTTACAAAATGATTTGCCGCCCTTTACTTGACTATGGTAATGTTCTTTTCCTAAACTCCTGCTATCCCACTATTAATAATATCCAAGTTAGCGAGCGATCCTCCCTAAGAGCCTTAACCAAAATCCGCCATCCTAGCAATCCTCTACATAATCCTTCTAACCAACTCTACCTCTGTTATTCCCATCAATGAACGCCTTCTATACCTTAGCGAAAAATTTTTATTAAGGCCATTAATATAATGTAATATTTGGCGACTAATCAGCAGGAAAAAATGCCTTAACGCGTTGTATAAGATATAACAAATATTCTCTAAGAATTTACCCATTACGTACATTCAAAGTATTTGCAATTTTTCGAGTAGATGACTTAGATACTCCTCCATGGTGTCCAGCATATTATCTTCAACTTCTAATGTTTTTACTGCTGATTCTGGTGCTCTGTTTCCTTTCATGAAGACGATGAATACTTTGAAAGGTTCTTCTATCAGAAACATTACGTTCATTGTACAATTGTTAAATAGGGAAAGATGTGTAGATACGATGAGGTAAAACACTTGTTAATTATTATTTTTAGTTACCTGACACGTGTTTCGATCATTTTTGATCATTTTCAAAGGACAAAACTAATTAAAAATTAATAATTTATTAAAATCAACGGGGTAAAACACTTGTTAAGTTCCATAATATTTTTATTTTCAGTTGCCTGACACGTGTTTCGATCATTCCTGATCATTTTCAAAGTACAAAACTAATTAATTTGCTAACAAGTGTTTTACCTGATTGAATTTACATATCTCGTTCCATAAAGAGTGTAGCTCTACCAGTATCAATAATTTATTAATTAAATCATCAGGAATGATCGAAACACGTGTCAGGCAACTGGAATAAAAATTTTATAGAACTTAAAAAGTGTTTTACCTCATCGAATTTACATATATCGTTCCATCAAGAATGTAGCTCAACCATTGAAAATTATATAAAGATGTGTTGTTTTAAAAGACGAATAAAACTGCACTTCTAAGGTTTTCAAAAAAGTCAAGGGTAAATAGATATTTTGAAAAAAGGTAAATTTTTTCAAATCAATATATTTCGGTTATTATAACAGATAGAAAAAAACTGTAAATGACAAAGTTGTAGATAATTTTATGCAGATTAATAAAATATATTCATAAATTTTTTATGGCCATTATTTTCTGAGATATGACGCAAACTTACATTTTTTTTTAAATGGAAACTATAGTTGGCTACGGTTATTTTTGTTCTTAATCCAATATTACATATTACATAGTTATTGCTAAAAATAAGTGAGTTTTATAATAAAGAACAGAAAAGTAGTTGTTTTAACAAGGGATTTGTTTATTGTAGTCTTAATAAGAGGTAGCCATGAAAAAGATAGAAGTAAAACAATTACAATTGTTTATAATAATAGCAATATTGTAATTATTACTTTTACAATGATAAACAAAAATGAAAAAACTCCATTTAACCGTTATTCTATCTTTATAGTTTCGGAGAACTCCATAGAGAACATAAAAAAAAACTCGTCTTGCATAGTATATAACTTTTTTTTTTAATCAACAAATATTGAAGGAAATTGGAAATTGAGGAGAAAAAGTCTGATCAAAAATATTGTATAGCTTTACATAAAAAATTAAGTAAAGAGATAAGTATATCGTTTATTTTTTTCCATTAATTTATCACTTATTTTGTTTTGGCTATATATTATATAACATTTTTTAAATCAGCAAATATTGGAGAAAATCAGAAATTTAAGAGGAAAAGGCAAATCAAAAATATAATCAAATAGATCTACAAAAGAAAATTTGATTTAATTGATATAATAGTGATGGTATATAAAAGATTCTATTCAGATTTAGAATTGTAGCAGGATTCGTGAAAGGATTGCAAGAAAATGAAGAGGAAAAGTCAGATCAAAAATATTGTACAGGTCTACAAAAGAAAATTTAAGTAAAGAGATAAGTATATCGTTTCTAATTGATGGCTGCTGTCTTTTTTTTTCATTAATTTATTTATTATTTATTTTGTTTCGGCTATATATTAAATAACAATTTTTTAAATCAGCAAATATTGAAGGAAATCAGAATTTTAAGAGGAAAAGTTGCATCAAAAATATAATCAAATAGATCTACAAAAGAAAATTTGATTTAATTGATATAATAGTGATGGATGTAAAGGATTGTATTCAAATTTTGAATTGTAGCAGGATTCGTGAAGGGATTGCAAGAAAATGAAGAGGAAAAGTCAGATCAAAAATATTGTATAGGTCTACCAAAGAAAATTTATGTAAAGACTTAAGTATATCGTTTCGAATTAAAGGCTACTGTCTTTTTTTTTCATTAGTTCATTTTTCACTTATTTTGTTTTGGCTATATATTATATAACATTTTTTTAAATCAGCAAATATTGAAGGAAATCAGAAATTTAGGAGGAAAAGTCAGATCAAAAATATAATCAAATAGATCTACAAAAGAAAATTTGATTTAATTGATATAATAGTGATGGATGTAAAGGATTGAATTCAAATTTAGAATTGTAGCAGGATTCGTGAAGGGATTGCAAGAAAATGAAGAGGAAAAGTCAGATCAAAATATAATCAAATAGGCCTACAAAAGAAAAATTAAGTTAATTGATATAATCGTGTATATAAAGGATTCTATTCAGATTTAGGATTCTAACCGAATTAGTGATGAAAGGATTGAAGATTAGAGAATTTTAAAAATGTATTTTCCACTGGAGTAATGTAAACTAATGACACTGAATTGCCACGTAGTAACGGTCGCAGCCATTCTCTTTATTTAGTAAACTAATGACTTTAGATGGTCTAATAAATAATCCAGGGGGTTTAAGTCTGGGAATCAAGCAGGTTATATGTAAGGTCCACCTTGACCAACCAAGAGATTTATGTTACTGTTAAAAACTCACGAGCAATCACAATAAAATGCCCAATGATACATCCTCCAGAAAATTAGGTGATGTTTTGCTAAAAATTTGGGATACACCACGCTAGTAGAAATATCAGTCATCCACGATTCCAACCTAAAAGTTCCACGAGAACTGCACGTTGAAAACAATCTTCAAGTATTTCACTTGGATTTTTTCAGCCCATTATGAAAATTTCTTGAAAAATTCGCTTCATCGCTAACAAGAATCAGCGTCAGTACTTAAAGATTTTGAAGTAATGTGCAAAATGCCATTGAGAGATTTATTTATTTATTTTTATTTATTTATTTTACTTTACAATGCCCTGTAGGTATTGGATATAAAAAAAAAACTTGAAAATATATACAAAAAAATATTACAAAAATTTAGCTCACTTGCAGGCGGAGTTCATTGCGTGTTCTTCCACTCAGACCTTTTTTTTTGCAATATGTGGCGGAAAATCAGCAGGAAGAAGTGCCTGAACGCGTTCTATGTAATACAATCAATAAAAATTCTCTAAGAATTTTCATATTACTTATATTCAAAGTATTTGCAATTTTTTAAGGGTTTTCCAATAAGAGGTTTCATTTTGAGTAGCCCGCTATCTGCGCAGCTGCCATCTTTTGACATTTGACAAGTAAAAACTACGCCATTAGTAAAAATGCAACGATACACGCTTCAACAACGCATTGAAATTGTTAAAATTTACTACAGAAATGGTGAAAATTTTGCAGTCACAGTTCGCTAAACTAAAGCACTTTTGGATCGTCGTGAAGCACCTTCTCGGACAGCAATAGTAAAACTGGTTAAAGGTTAAAAATTTGAGCTGTTGGGACAACTTAGTGATGTGAAGAATCGAAACTGAACAATTGAGAATATTGCTACTGTAGCCAATAGTGTTAACGAAAACCCAGGTTTGTCGATTCCTCGTCGATCTTTGGAATTAGATATTGCAAAAACGACATTACACCGTATTTTGCATAAAGACTTAGGTTTGAAGGATATTGATGTTTAGTTAATACAAGAATTCAAGCCGGTGGATCACCAGCAACGTGATTGGGTCCTTGAAATGCATCAAAATGATCCTGATTTTCATCGAAAAATCATCTTCAGTGATCAGGCCCATTTTCACCTTGGAGGGCGTGAATAAGCAGAATTGCCGCATTTGGGGCTCGGAAAATCCAAGAATGCTTATTGAAAAGCCTCAACATTCTCAGAACGTGTCACTGTTTGGTGCTGTTTTTGGACTGGCGGTATGATTTGACTTTACTTAATCGAAAATGAGGCAGGTGAATGGATTGCGCTGTCGAACTATGATGAATGATTTTGTATGACCGAAATTGAAAGATATTGATGTGGACGACGTTTATTTCCAACAAGACGGCGCAACGAAACAATCGCAATATTGCAAGAAAAGTTTCCTGGCCGTGTTATTTCGCTTAGTAATTATAATGTTATTATTAAAAGATAACAACGCGTTTTTGAAAAATGTTTGTACTGGGCAAAGCGAGTGTGGTACGCCATACTTTTATTTTGAGTTAAATAATAATTTTAAAAATTTCAGAAATTTTTCGAAACAAAGCGGGTTTTTATAAATCATCAAAGGAATAAATATTTTTACAATTTTATCCTTGTTACTTGTGGTTGAAACCTAGTGTATTGAATAGATGATAAAGATGAGAATTGAGCACTTCGAGGTGCAGATGAAAGCATAAATCGAAGTACTGAAAAGAAAAAAGTGCCAAAGTAGTGTTTTATTTAATTATAAACATTTTCACGTACTCTTACAATCCAACAAGTACTCAAAATAAATGTTTAGAAGTGGAAGAGTTAAATTAATAATATTTTACCCATTTCAAAATTGAATCATATTAATTCACATAAAATATTCAATGCCATTATCGAAAAACTAGGAATTTGATTTAAATGGTTGTAATTAGGAAGATTAAAATTAATTTATATTATCAATTCTGTTCACTTTGATGGTTAATACATTTAACATTAAGTATTATTTAGACAATTCCCTATTTCTGCATTCCCTTTACTTCCATGAGTTTCATCCCAAATTTAGCAGTATCCATCAGCATTTGATGCGTCAAATATTGTAAAATTGTAAATATTGAGATGAGACTTGTAATAGATTTGACTGTCACCAGCATAAGGTACAGACAAATTTGGTCTTTCATTATGCCCAACAAATAATTTACTACAACTAATGCTTTCTACAACTTAAACAATCTAATGTATAATATCGATGGAAAATTTCCTAAATGATTTGATGTATGGAAATTTAATTAGATCAAATAATTATTTATAATATTTTTTAGAATATGATGGGATAGTTTTTTTATCCGGCTTAATAATGTCTAACGTGTAAATTAGGTCTTTGTGGATTATCGAGCCGACAGGTGATCGATTCTTGTTGAAAGAAAAAAAAAAAGGTGATTGTGTTTGTGTTTAGTTAGGTAATATGTTGTTGATGAGTTTGTTATTGACGGTGTGGGGTGGTGCGCCGGATTTTATCAGCGTTTGGCGTTTCCGTGGACGTGTGCGTGATAGCGCGAGGAAAACAAATAAAAGGTGGTGCGAATTGTGTTATCTGGGAAATTTGGCCGGCAGAATTCGGACGGGCGTCTTCTACTGTGAAATCATTACAGCTGCTCGGGTCTCTGGATGTTCCTTTATCAGCAGTTTGCTTTACGTGTTTGTATTTGATAGTGCAGGTATAAATTAATTATCATATAAAAACATAGCGCGGCGCTGGGGGAGCCGGCCGCACATAAATCTGGATATGGAAGCGTCGCGATGCCGATTGATTATGTATTTGGAAAGTGGGATTAGAGGCGATTCAATACATAATGGATAAGCAACGGTGGGGCATACAAAGGAGTGATATTTCTACAGTGTGATTTATGCTCGAAGCGGTTACTAACGCCAGATGCAAGTTTATTTACTTAAGACAGCCGGGCAGGGTGAAGAGACCTCCAACTGACGATGGCTATAATTCGTACAGATAAATACTCGATATTAATACGCGCAACAATCCTAACATGCGGAATTGGATTATTGGATTACTCCTGCCCGGTGGAAAGTCTGACCCCAGCAAATGAATACGAATACGAATACAGAGTAATGAATTCGGCTTGACATTTACACGAAACAAACGGTGACATTTTGAAGTAAAGCGAAACGTCTAAATAATGAAATTTTATGTACAACTTAACATTAACAGAGCCGTGGACGTTCAAAGGGGAATGATGTATTTACCTGGCGGGAAAGCGCGGGACTCCAAAGGTGCGACAGCGTGAAGAGCGGACACTCGGATTTCAATTCGAAAATTTGCCGCACTTAATTGCACGATTGGCTCCGATTGGCTGGTAAAGGCGGGAAATTGAAAGAACGCGCAAACGGGAACGAGCGCGGTGTGCAAGTCGACGTGGAAGCACATCGGGCCGAGAACATACTGAGTATAGGCACACGTTCGAGCGGCACATAATGTTGTTTACTGTTTACATGTCTACCCGCCTCGCCCGTATGAGAGATGTTGTTTACTTAGTTATATTTAGAGTTTAGAGAAATGCAAAAGCAAACCAACTACACCTGCCTCGGCTGGAGATTTACAGGGACGGACCCACGGTTATTTGACGGCCTCATCGAACCCCTTAGAAAAACACGCGACTCCTCTCCCCCTCGGCACACACAGACACATGCACGCATTCACCTATCTCCGCTATTTTTAGCATTTATTGCATAATCGACGGAATCTAAAATAAAATAATTCATAATGCACAGTACGTAAAACGCACGTTTCTAATAATACCGGAATGCACATAGACTCGTACAATACAATACCGGCAATAAACTCGCACGTTGAACATCGTCATTAAACAAACACCCTCCGCAGAAACAAAAACTTAACGTGCAATTGCACATCATTATTCTGAATAATGGATTGTTGACGCTTAAACACGAAACATTCCGGCCCTATCTTTTTTTTCTGGAAATTTTCCGGTCCTGTATCAAATATTGACACATTACCTGCTCCAAGCCGAACCGAGGAATAATAATAAAAAATTATAGTCACGTCGCCTTTAAACGCATCCTAACATCGCCTAACAACAAACGTTTATTTTTTTATTTTTTAACACTAAGCATGCAAATTTCGTAGTGCTCGATTAAAAAAAGATTCGAGGAATTACCCGTCCGAGCTGTTACGTATTCATTAGCGCTTCGGCACAATTGGACATCAGTAATTGCTAGTTTATAAAGAAAAAAACATTTCATTAAACGCAATTACTGAATTTAATGACACAAGCTGGAAACGCGTCGGACGTTAAACGCGCGAAAACAAAATAAACAAAGTGTGTCGCTCGTGCAAGTAAATATGATCGAATTAAAGCGCCGCGGCGCGGCCGGCGCTACCGGGGCGGCGGAGGGGGTTGGCGGTAATGGAGTAACGGAGAAGTCATCGCCGGCGGATCCGAAATGAGCGGCAAAGCGGATCCCTGATTGCCGCCTAAATTCGGCTAATAATTTAGGGGGCTCTCGGCGGGCAATAATGCGTTTTATTATGATGAAATACAAAATAAATTTAGTGTAAACAAGCGAGGCAGCGCGGTAAATTTTAATCATAATAAGCGCGCAAATGTAAAACAGCGGAGGCGGCGGGCAAACTTAATTTACGTCGATTGAATCCGAAATTAAAGTTCGAATAAATACAAAAAGTGATAAAACCTTTATCGATGGCGGATTCCCCGGGGAAGAAGAAATCAGTATTCATATTAACTGCTCGCGATTCCAGCGCCCCTCGCGCCACAAAGGTGCAAACTTATTATAAGGGTGTATCTGAGAAAAGCCTGCATTACGAGGCCCTTGATACTGATGCGAGTGCAGTCGACTGTATAACAGTCTGCGAAAGCTTTCCTAATAAAAAGAGACACCTTATGAATAAAAGCCTGACATCCGACACCCCCGGCGGGCGACCAAATCGCCCCCCCTGCCCCGCCGCTCCCTCCATCCGCCGGATTTTACATCTTTTAACCCCGGACGGCGATTTCTTACCGCCGCGGCATCGCAAAATTAGCGATATTAACAAAGTTTCCCGGCCGCCCCGAATGCCATGCATGGCTTTCGCTCGCCCGCCCCCCTATGAAACAATTCACCTAAATCCAACTATCGCCATCCGCCCATAAAATAAATCAATGGAAAATTTCTATTTATTAAAGCCCACCCTCGCGCACCTTTCACGTCTATGCATGTGTAACAATCTCCTTCCTAGACATTTTCAGAACCATTTCACACCCCAAATACTTCACACGAATACAAGAATAGACCCACGACGCAAATCACATTAAATCCTTCAAATATTAACTCAATATTAATTTAACGTTTTCTTTATTCTCAAAGGAATTTTGCTAAAGAAAATCATAAGATGAATTCTTCCTTAGAAAAAAAAATACCGTCCGAAACCTGCAACCCCCCCCCCCCAATTTTTTTAAACTTAAACTTTTTTGTTACATCGTGCTGAATATCAGTTCAGACATGTAACGACAGTTAACAGTTATACCATTTAATGTCCGGCGGTGCTGTAGTACGGGGAGTAGTTGTTTTAACTGTTAACTGGAGTTTTTACATTTATTGTAAAACACAAGTGCAGAAACGCTCATGGACATCATATTTGTCTCTTTATTAATTTTCATTAAACTTTTTTGTTTTCAAAGAAATTTAGTAAAGAAAATCATAAGATTAATTTTTCCTTTAAAAAAAATCAAACGTCAAATGAGATTCTAACTTACAGACCTGACGCACGTTAGTAGACAACACCCCATTCCCAATTTTTTAAACTGAAACTTTTTTATTCTCAAAGAAATTTAGTAAAGAAAATCATAAGATGAATTCTTCTTAGAAAACATCCACCGTCCGGATAGGATTTTAACCCACATATCTGGCGCCCATGAACAGACAAACCGCCCCCCCAATTTTTTTTTTTATTCTCAAAGGAATTTGGTAAAGAAAATCATAGGAGACAACCCCCCTCCCCCCTCCACTTTCAAAATCCACCGTCCGGATAGGATTTGAACCCATAGACCTGGCGCCCGTGAACAGACAACCCCCCCCCCCCCCAATTTTTTAAAATCAATTTGTTTGTTCTCAAAAAAAATTTTCAAAGAAAATTATAAGGAAAAAAATCAATTCCTCAGTCCGAATAAAATTCTAACCTACATACCTGGCGCCCGTGAGTAGACAAGCCCCCCCCCGTTTTTCTAAACCTAAAATTTCATTTGTTCTTAAAGGAATTTATATAGGAACTTTATCAAATGATAAATAAAACTTACGTTGTTAATATCACACACGGAATTTATTTCGTAACTATAGTTTCAACCTCACAAGGCCATTATCAAACGTACAGTGGCCTTGTAAGGTTCAAACTATAGTTACGAAATAAATTCCGCGTGTGATATTAACAAAGTAAGTTTTATTTATCATTTGATAAAGTTCCTGATTCAATATGTATCACAAAGTTATGGCTTCAAGCATCCAACGAATTTATATAGAAAATCATAAGATAGACAACAGAATAGACATATGTTAATGCAACGTTTCAGAAAATAGATAGTAGCTAAATCATATTGTCTTCCTTTATAAATTTTAGTCTTTTGAAATATATGTGCTGTCAGTTTGGGTTTTAACTCACTGAAAGCTGCCCACTTCAAAAACTATACCTTCTTCACACACCTACTTAGATTAGATTCTCATGATGAGCAATCAGTCAATTGTTTTGATGTCTGGACGGGCTTGATGGACTCAAGTGACCTGTGACACTCTGGCCAACAGGATAAAGTTTTTTGAAAATTCTGTTACATCAAAAGAAAACAATAATCATGCTTTTCATGCGCGACTTGTTCATACCAACGTTCTTGGGCTTTGGACGCACTTTGACGTTTCGTTTTAGGGTCGTATGCATGACCTAAGATTCATCATCAGCAACCACTTTAATAAAGAAAATTGTATAGCCTTGCAAAAGAGCATTTCGTCTCATACAGTAAGGCACTACGCCTTTCAAAAGTAAAACGTTTTTTATTCTCAAAGGAATTTGATTTAAAAAAATCATAAAATTAATTTTTCCTTAGTAAAAATCTATCTTTCGAATGAGATTCTAACCTACAGACCTGACGCCCGAGAGTAGACAACCCCCTCCCCTCGTTTTCTAAACTTAATTGTTTTTTGTTCTCAAAGGAATTTGGTAAAGAATCATAAGTATTCTTCCTTAGAGAAAATCCACCGTCCGGTTAGGATTTTAACCCACAGACCTGGCGCCCGTGAACAGACAACACCCCCCCCCCCCCAATTTTTTTTAACCTAATGTTTTTTGTTCTGAAAAGAGTGTTTTAAAGATTTTTTTTTAAAGATGCTATTTTCCAAAGTAACCTAAATCATACGATGAACAACCTAACCCCCCCCCCCTTTATTTTCTAAACTTTAACGTTTCTTCGTTCTCAAAAGAATTTGGTAAAGAAAAACATAAGATGAACAGACAACCCCCCCTCCCCCTTTATTTTCTAAACTTAAACGTTTTTTGGTCTCAAAAGAATAAGATTAATTTTTCCTTAGAAAAAATTTACCTTACGAATGAGATTCTAACCTACAGACCTGGCATCCGAGAGTAGACAACCACCCCCCCCCCCTCGTTTTTTAAACTTAATTTTTTTTTGTTCTCAAAGGAATTTGGTAAAGAAAATCATAAGATGAACAGACAACCCCCATCCCTCCATTTTATAAACTTAAACGTTTTTTTCGTTCTCAACGAACGTAAAGAAAATCATAAGATGCATTTATCCTTCTAACCCACAGACCTGGCGCTCGTGGACAGACAACCCCCGCCCCTTTTTCTAAACTTATGTTTTTTGTCCTCAAAGGAATTTGGTAAAGAAAATCATAAGTATTCTTCCAGAAAAAATCCACCGCCCGGATGGGATGCTATTTTCCAAAGTAACCTAAATCATACGATGAACAACCTACTTTATTTTCTAAACTTTAACGTTTCTTCGTTCTCAAAAGAATTTGGTAATGAAAATCAGAAGATGAATTTCTCCTTAGAAAAAATCTATCTTTCAGATACTAACCTACAGACCTGGTGCCAGTTTTTAAACTTAAAATTTTGTTTGTTCTGATTGGAATTTGGTAAACAAAATCATAAGATGCATTTTTCCAATGAAAAAAAAAAAAACACCGTCGGAATGAAATTCTAACTTACAGACCTGGCGCCCGTTAGTAGATAACCCCCACTTTTCTAAACTTATTTTTTTTTGTTCTCAAAGGAATATTTGGGAACGAAAATCATATGATGAACAGACAACCCCCCCCCTCCAATTTTTAAACTTAAACGTTTTTTTGTTCTCAAAAGAATTTGATAAAGAAAATCATAAGATTAATTTTTCCTTGGAAAAAATCTATCTTTCAAATAAGATTCTAACCTACAGACCTGGCATCCGAGAGTAGACAACCCCTCCCCCCCCCGTTTTTTAAACTTAATTTTTTTTGTTCTCAAAGGAATTTGGTAAAGAAACTCATAAGATGAACAGACAACCCCCATCCCTCTATTTTCTAAATTTAAACGTTTTTCGTTCTCGAAAGAATTTGGTAAAGAAAAATAAGATGCATTTATCCTTCTAACCCACAGACCTTGCGCCCGTGAGTAGATAAACCCCTTATGTCCGGATGGGACTCTAACCCACAGAACAACTAGAGTCCGTAAGCAGACACCCCCTGCCATTTTTTTGTTCTCAAAAGAATTTGGTAAAGAAAATCATAAGATTAATTTTTTCTCTTCAGCTGAGATTCTAACTCACACATCTCTCCACCTATTTTTTCAAATTTCGGTTGATTTCTTATACTTATAAATCTAAATGGTGATGGATTGGGTTTGAGTGGAAGAAAAAAAAAATCATGTTGAAAAAATCGCAACAAAAATTAAAAAAATACAAATAATTGCAAAAAATCATTTTTTCATCACCTTTCAAAAACAAAACAAAAATAAGGATATTCGAAAAGTATTTTTATTGCAATGAAAATGACTAGACAAAATCATTTGTACTAAATTAAAGACAATAATTGAATAAAGTCATTATTTTATTCAATTATTAAATTCCACGCTCATATTATTATTTTTTAATTGGTCTATCCAAACCAACAATTCATTTCATGTGAAATTACAAAAAAAAAAAAGATTCTGAGTTTTGGTTGGCACAATAGACTAGAAGTCTATAGGTAACTTAAATTATATGAGTATGGGATAAAAAGGGTTCGGACATAATGATTTATTTGTGCCGTTTGTAAACAAGGCGCAAAATCTGCTTTTCAAAGAAATCGCCGGGAAATCAATACTACTACATTCATTCTATTTGTATAATTCAATTCGCCGTTGCATTGGCCGCGAAGGTAGTTCGGATTTCACGTGCGATTTGTTTTATATTTATAGTCCCAGTAAGATTTACTTCTGTATGTTTTTAAACAAATTAATATCTCCCATCTCGACTGAACAATCTTTTCATATATATATTTTTTTAAAATTTTATATGATTAAAAAAATAAAAGTTGATTGTCATTGACAATTTTCTATGCTTGGGAGAAAACATAATGTCGAGGATTTTCAATATTTAATCGTATGAAAAGGAATAATAAATGATTTATTAAAAAATTGGAAGTTGTTCATCAGGCTATTTTACGTTTATTTTGGTATTCAGATAAAAACGTATTTAATGAAGATGATAATGGTTACTGTGTGGTAGCTCATTTTATAGTTTTTCTTTACTCTCTAAAAGCGTATTTTTATAATTAGAAAAACACGAAAACATTTCGATAGTAATAGAGTATTTTTATAATTTAGTTATTTTATTTTTTTAATACACGAAATGTAAACATAAATTTTACTATAGAAATAACACAATTAACTCTTGGTTTGTTTCTCTGTTTAAACAGTTATTTCTTTATATTACAAAATGTTTCACCACGAGCTACATGAGAAACTAATTAAAGAGAAAAAAAAAGTAAATTTTACTATCTAGCTTCACATATTTGTAGAATTTTTAATTTATTTAAATTGATTAACGTTAATTTTAAGGTTTAAGATTAATTATAGATTAGGAGTTAAAGTTGTAGATATGAGCCCGTGTACTTGTTAAGTTTGCGGCGATCGGAGAAGTTTGGGGTGAAGTTGGGCAGAAGTTACTACCTGGCCTCTGGTAGTTGGCGTAGTGTGCGTAGAGCGCGTTGGGAATGTAGGTCGAATAATAGCCGTGTATGTATCCACTTAGCAGGCGGCAGATTTAAATAATATGATGAAAGCGCCGGAGGAGCCGGTTCTCTTTTTTATTCTTTCTTTCTTTCCTAAACGAATGTATAATTCCGTCCAATGGGGAGCAGGAAGTGGCGGAGATGATCGCGAGTCAATAAAGACAGAGAAGTTCCAATAACTGGGCCAGAGCGAGGTGGAAAAAGGTGGTAGGTATATAAAGTAGCCAAACTGAAATGGTGCGGGGGAATCAAAAGAAGTGCCAACCCCAGCGTATTTTAGAATTCCCCTTGTGCAACATTCGTCTCTTTCTGGTGTCCGCATGGCCACATCGACCTCTTGCTCGTGCAGATATTATTTCTTATTTCCAGTCACATTCGAGTAAGTAGGTGGCACAAATTAGGTTCGGCCTGACTTTTGCATCTCGCCAGGCTGACGTGCAGCGATCGGTTTTATTGACAAAACCGAAAGTGCGGGGAATATGGAATTGGGCCTGAAAAGGTGTAAATCAAAAGTTGACAAACATGGACCCGGCTCGGACGGACTGATGAACGCATTCATGCGATATGACAGGGAGGGGACAGAGGCCGGTCATCATATGCGGAAGAAGGCATCCCCGAGGAAGGGGTCGGTTCTGTTATTCAGCATATAATAATGCGTTTGTAAAACGAGTTGCAAGTGTTGTTGCACTGGTTAGGTAAACTGGCTTAACATTAATTTTAGGGCAAATTAAACTGAAATTGGGGTGGTTGCATGTGCTGTACGGCGGTGGGGGCCAGGTTGGGCCGCTGTTTGCCAAGAAACAGTATGACAAGTCAGCAAACTTAAAGCTAACTTTAACAACAGCCAAGTGGTTAGTTAGTAATGTAAAAGTACAAATACAACGGCAAGTCCCTGGAGCTCGGATCGTAAGGTACACACACATACATTGTTCGCGATGGCTCGCCGTACTCTAAACTGCTCCTAGGCGATAAAGCACCAAAGGGAGCGAACGAGACGGAGGAACTTACGTAACTATCCCCCGCTAACAACCACATACTCGAACACAAGTTTTCCTAAGTTTTGGACTCGTGCGAGTAAACGTCTTTCAATATACATGTCTGTAATTTAGACGATGGCTATAACCCGCTCGTTCTGGAGAGAGATCGCGGGAGTTTTGAGCTGATTGTTCCCCGAGGCCTGAGCTAATTGTGTAGTAATAGCGAGAAGAAAATGTGCAGGGTTGAGGGGCGGAAGGGAGGAGGGCCGTATCGCACGGGGATTTCGGTATACAGGTACCGGAGACGCAAGTCGCAACGCACCGTGCGAATTATCAACTTTGATTACGCGGCGCCTCTGTCGAAATTTGTTAACAGGCCCAAATTGGATGCCATTTAGCCTCGGTTTATAAAATATGAATCCCGTTTAGGCAGAAGATTGCAGTAACCCGAACCGAGCGCTCAGCCCCGACTATACACACAAATGACACGGCTATTATTCCAGATAGAAGATTGCCGAAGCCCGCAACGCACCAACATTCGGATCGTAAATTTTAATGTTCTCCTCCAAGATTCTGCAGAAGTTATCACAATAATTTTAGAGGACCATAACGTTTAATTAGAACTTCAAACAACGATAGGCTCGCGCGCGTATATTTTAATGGAAATTGTTTTTTAAACATAACAGTTTATTTTACGAGAGGCGCCTGGCATGTATCTGATATACTTCGGGGGCAATTAAAATTAAAACTGCACTCCCCGCTATAGGGATATTGGATATTCAGAGACGTGGAAACGTTTAGTGTAATGACGGAGGAAGAAAAACTTGGGAGTATAAAAGAGGGAGAGACCTAAGAGAGCAGAGTTCGCGTCCCTTAATAACATCGGATTTAGTTTTATAGCTTTGTTTTTTTCTGTTTAGATATACACCAGTGTGTGCCTCCTGCTGGCGAAACGTGTCACATACGTCCTTCACTTCTTCCATCCTCTCCGCCCCAGGTGACCCACCCGCCTTCATTACCGACCCCACGCTAATCTATGCCCCCTCGCCATCGCAATGCACTTTTACCCGCAGCTTCTTATTGTAATCTTTCCGTAGATTGTTATTGCTGTGGCGGAGGGAATATTACGTCTAACCTCGAGGCGGATGGCGGAACGGCGATTAAGCCCGCCCAACCCTAATGAAGTAACCATCGCCAAAAGTTTCCGACGCGCTTTAATGTTCTTTCGTGTTTTTATAATGACACGCTTCGCCGATGATGTCTCACACCAAACTTTCTATTGCCGAAAATGAAGGAAATTACCACAAATTCAAAAGCGGGATGGCTAATACTAAACAGTCCCACCTGATTACCAATAAGAACCCCTCTAGGCAATTAATATTGTAAAAAATACGTTAAAGAACCTATATCAGAAATAGATAAACGTATCCCCCAAGAATGGCACTGATATATCTATATACCTTTTACTTCCACAAATTGTATTCTTTTCGGAGATCCCAATCTGGACATATGCGTGATAACTCAGCAATTTTATTTGCGAAAGGGGCAGATAATTAATATGTACTTTATAGCCTGTAGGAAGTAATTTATCAATAATAAATACTTCATCACTCGATGATCACTCGAGAGGTATAAGGAGTGTATCAATGTTTGACCAAGATATTGTGTACTACTGGTATTGTTTGATTTGCTCACTACACCATCCCTACGTGGGTGCTAGTGCCGGATAATTGTTAAACTAATAAATTCATTGTTTAGTTGCAATTAAGGACTACTTTCCTCCACTACAAACACCATTCAATTCGTGTCAATAGCGGATTTCTATAACTCGATATAATATTTACATCCTACTTCGCTAACGGATTAATTTCACATGCGGTAATTACAGAAACACGAGCGTAGTGAGTTTGTTGTTTTTGTTTATCTGTGTACTGAAAAAACAGTACTATGGATTACCGATATGTAAACAAATTAATGGTATGGAAATACTTACATAAAAAAATTTAACCTATGTTGTTGTTTCGATGACTATAATTATGTTATAGTTTTTATTTATGTTCACTAATATTTGATATTTGTCGGATTTGTTGAGATTAAGTGTTGACGTTTATTTTCTGTGTTTAATGGTTAAACTTTTTTGTCTCAAAATGTTTGCTTTCAGTGAAGTGACTAGTTTGAACATTGCCAATCTAAAAAAAAAATTACATTGACTATAGTTTTGACTATGATCTAGTCACTATAAAATAATAAGTGTGGTATATATAGTACTAGAAGTATAGTATATATATATATATATATAGTGGTAAACAAAGTCATCGTGCTTTCAATCTTGTAACTATTCAACTATTTAGAAATATAAATTCCTTTCGGTATAGAATTAGATGTCGAATTATTTTTGATTGTTAAACAGTAGTTGGTTAAGTTTTTGGAAAATAAACTTACATTTATAGTACTTACGAATTCTGGCATCCTCGATAATCTTAAGGGTAATCCAGGCGTTGATTGCGATGGAGTAGAGGGATCAAACAATTGAAAATCGAGAACACACGAGGGCACTGAAGAGTGGCGTTCGATAATTTATGTCTGATAGAGGTGGAGAATTCGCGGGAAGTCGAGGAAGAGGTCCATGCTCGCGGTCGGGACGCGCCGTCAACTGTCAACTGCGAAAAGTGCTGATGACCGGTAATGGAATGTTTATATGTGCAAACAATTTATGTAATGACCTCTAAGGCGAATGTTGCACCGGCGTTGTTTATAAACTAGGCGCGAGGCCCACAAACAAACAATACGTTTATTAATAAAATATTATGCAAATTCGGTCCGAAAACGGATCGGCCGTTAGATCCATGGTGGCGATAAGTCGCGGCGAGCGATCGATTCGAATCCGAATTCGGAATGGCACTTTCACTTTCGAACAATTATTGTGTGATCAATCTGCGAATTGAATGGCGATAGTCATTGGACGATCTGCGCGCGTTGAGTGTACTCCAGCCACCAGTACGCGCGTTTTACACGTGTTGAAGTTGGGAATTGACTGCGGGCGAAAAACTAGTTTTTTTTTTTTGGTAGATTTCGATTTCCGCGCTTGCACGCGAATGTCAAGTTGGTAGATAGGGGATGTATGACAGAAAGCGGCGCTCGTACACACAGTAATTTCCAATAAATGTAGGCGCGTTTTTACGCGATGTATAATGAAATAATGTTTGTCCACGACTGTAGTGTATTTCCTTACATACACAGTAGGCGAGGGATGGGGTAAATAAATCAATACTGTAGTATATTTGTACTAAAGCAAGAAGACCGGGGGGTGAAGAGCGTTGCATGCATGTTGTTTACAGGGGAAGAAAAACAAACAAAAAATGTTAGCTGTGAGCTGAAGCGGGCATGAATTCTATCAACGACGTACGGCGTTAGCGTCGTCTCGTACGACAACCCCGAACGTACGTCGTTGATCAACGCCGACGCGCTCATTACCTGCTTCCTATAGTTTCGACTTTTTAATAATTATCGATTCGCACATACTTATCCAGTCCCTGAATTCCCGTCCCCGGCGGCGGGAAAAGTGCAGAGAAAACCGTGAAAAAAAGAGCCGGACGAAACATTTTTGTTCCAAGCACAATGTACATTATATACATTAGAAACGCGATACGCGACGTCCCGAAAAAAAATTCGAAAACATTCTCCTGGCGCTTTTTCTTATTCATTTACGTGGTTTCCAATTTCCTCGCGCAAATTCGAACATGTTTATTATTTATATTTGCAAAGCCAATAGCGAAATGAATTAACCCATTTGTGGGTCAACGTACTGAAGACTGTTTACGAAATTTACGAAATTTTATTGACATACAAATAAATAAATATAAATAATTGAAAGGATTTCATAACCCGAAGGCCGTGGAAACCTTCCCCATCCCACGGCTGGGTCGTAGTGGAGTTAATAAACTGCGGACGCACATGTGAAGTGACTGCTAGAGACAGGACACAACACAACAAACCACCTGTTGAATATCAGTTTGTACACATATATCCCGTCCCAGCATGATACACACACACACATATATACACAACACATGATATATAACGCTCCTCTCCTTTTTTCTATTCCCTAATTTCCCGGGATAGGGATGTTTAGGGCCGCCCGCATCTCATTTCGCATTTATGCCTTCCCTTTTATCGCATATTCCACTAAATCTTCCCGTTTCAATATTTCGTCCGCGAACGATTATTACCGTTTAGGATCTCCTTGCTTTATTTATGTGTTTTCGACTAGCGATACAATTTTATTTATGTACGGCCCCCGCAATATCCAACAATAAAACGCGACTTAAGCGTTTCAGTTAACACCGAGGGGGGGGCGGCGCGCCAGACAGGGACGGAGCGACGATTCCGCGATTACAGAAACAATAAATATCGGCACGGAAGGGAACCATTTTTTTGTCCTCATCTTCTGAAATTCTGAAAATGTTTAACGCTCTTTAAAGCGCCATCAAACGTTCATATATTATAACTCTGAAAGGGACGCCGTTATTGCGTTTCTTTTCGGCCGCCCAAAAAAAAAACTGTCCCTTTTTTCAGTGGCGAAAATAAAGAAAGCCATTAATTACTCTCGCTCCGGCGCTAAACAATAAACACGAGGATAAATCCTCACCTATTACACTTATTGCGTTTTAACAGATGCTAAGGGCTGTATTATGAGGCGCAATCAGGTCTGAAAGCATGGATTAATTTCTGAACTTCTAGTTTACCCAAAACTTTCCGACACGAAAATAGGTCCTCGCCCGAAAAAACAAATCATTTCTGATTTGTTGTTCTTGGAACGGATTTGTTTTTATACATTTGTTTATCGAAATTTTCTAAATACGGTTCTTATATTAAACGAGGTTAACAGTCTAGTCTTTTATATAAAAAACACTATGTTCATAATGTTTGTGTCCTATCCTATAAAAAAAAAACAAGTGAAGAAAAGAAATACAAAATTTATGTTTTTTTAGAAATAGCTAAAACGACCCAAACTACCGACTGACATACCCCCACGCCCATCGAAATCGTTGCGTTCACGCAGGAAGCTAAAGAAATGTATACTTTCTTTTAGGACACCCAATATATAACCTCACTTACAATACAATTAATAGAATAACTATCTCTAACAATTCCAATCACCCAACGTCATTCAAAAAAAGCAATTGTGTAGCAAATGTCTATATTCTAGTAACTTCAGCAACCATCATCATGACATTGTCACCATTTCTTTATTAAATTAAAAGCAAAATAATATTTGTATTCTGATTTATAATACATAAATAATGCTAAATAATAAAGAGTGCATTGGCTGAGGTTGAGATAAGCGAAAAGGAAAGCATTCGCGAAACGGTGAATCAGTGTTCGGACGTCATCATTACCATCGTGCGTTTTGAATGTTTCACCAGTAATTATAACTACGGTCACGGCCGTCATTACGTCGGAATTCGCAACGAATCTGATTTACTTTACGTTTTGACCGCAAACAATCGACTCTCCAGCACTCATATTTCCTGGCAGACGCATTTTGCAATCCTAGTAGTCTGCACTCGATATCTTTTATTTATCATGTGTTAAAATAGCCAAACGTAATGTTTGAAGAAGTTGCGACATACATCATTCACTAATTTAATCATCGTTAAAGTAACTTGATCGAAAATGATTTTACCTTTTTAATTTCATTTTTATTCAAAGATTTTTGTAATTAATTTCATTGGGTACAGTAAGACGATAAGGAATTAAAGTTGCCATGTATATGTTTTCTATTCCATCCTCCAATCAGTTAAACATAAGCGAGGGTTTTAGTTAAAAATTGTAAAATGTATCTTTACTAGACTCCATTTTTTTTGGATTCCTTGAAAAATTTCTTCACCCAGCTTTATCTTATCAAGGTTTTCTGTTCCAAATTATAAGAAAATTCTTTATATTTCATTGTCCAAACTCACTCGAAATTTATAGAATTTTAAACATCTATTGACTTATTTTGTTAATTTTTTTTTGGAAAATTTCCCTTCAAAAATTCTAGTATTTTCTATTAAGATCGAAATTTCTTGATTTGTTTGGAATTTCCTTTTTCAATTCTAAGAATTTTTGTCGAAGATTTTCCAGAACGTTTCATGTCAACGGATTTTTTCATCAATCTCTTCTATTCATATTTTTTGAAAATATTTCTCCATGATTACAGAGCTTGTCAGCTTTATCTTCTTGGAATTTTTTTTTTTCTAATTTGTGAGAATTTTGCAGCAAATTTTCTTTTTCCAGAATTTCCTGGTTTACTCTATCCAAATTTTTAGCAATTAGTCTTCCAGATTTTTCGATTTTTCTTTTGTTCCAGATTTCATTGAAATTTCATCGATTTTAGCAATTTGTTCTTAATTTTTCTTGTTAATTGCGAAATTCGTTTAGAGATTTCAGAAAATTCCTAACAATTTTTCTTCCAGAATTTATTTGATTTTTGCATTTGTTTTACATTCTTTGAACTTTCTTCAAAGTTGTCAGAGATTCTAAAGTTTTCTAGAAAGTTATCATGCTTTTTCGAAACTCCCTTACAATTGTAGATTTTTTACCATCTCTCATCTTGTTTTGTTGGGAAATCTCTCTTCAAAAATTCTAGTGTTTTCTATCATTTGTGGTTTAGTTTGATTGAAATTTTCCATCAACTTTCAATCAAAATTTCATGAGTTTTCTACAAACTTTTAAGAATTTTTTTCGAAAGTTTTAGAATTTTTCACCAAATTTCAAAATTCTTGAGAATTAATTGGTTATATCAGTTTATCAAATTTATAGAATTTCTTGACTTATTTTGTTAGTTTTTTTTAAAGTTTCTCTTCAAAAATTCGAGTATTTTCTATCTTTTATTGTTCTATTAAGATCGAAATTTATCAAATTTAAAGAATTTCTTGACTTATTTTGTTAGTTTTTTTTTTAAGTTTCTCTTCAAAAATTCTAGTATTTTCTATATTTGTTTGTAATTTCCTTTTTAAATTCTAAGAATTTTTGTCGAAGATTTTCCAGAACGTTTCATGTCAACGGATTTTTTCATCAATCTCTACTATTCATATTTTTTGAAAATATTCCTCCACGTTTACAGAGCTTGTCAGCTTTATCTTCTTGGAATTTTTTTTTTCTAATTTGTGAGAATTTTGCAGCAAATTTTCTTTTTCCAGAATTTCCTGGTTTACTCTATCCAAATTTTTAGCAATTAGTCTTCCGGATTTTTAGATTTTCTTTTGTTCCAGATTTCATTGAAATTTCATCGATTTTAGCAATTTGTTCTTAATTTTTCTTGTTAATTGCGAAATTCGTTTAGAGATTTCAGAAAATTCCTACCAATTTTTCTTCCAGAATTTATTTGATTTTTGCATTTGTTTTACATTCTTTGAACTTTCTTCAAAGTTGTCAGAGATTCTAAAGCTTTCTAGAAAGTTATCATACTTTTTCGAAACTCCCTTGACAATTATAGATTTTTTATCATCTCTTATCTTGTTTTGTTGGGAAATCTCTCTCAAAAATTCTAGTGTTTTTTATCATTTGTGGTTTATTTTGATTGAAATTTTCCAGCAACTTTCAATCAAAATATCATGAGTTTTCTACAAACTTTTAAGATTTTTTTTCGAAAGTTTTAGAATTTGTCGGCAAATTTCAAAATTCTAGAGAATTAATTGGTTATATCAGTTTATCAAATTTATAGAATTTCTTGACTTATTTTGTTAGTTTTTTTTTAAGTTTCTCTTCAAAAATTCTAGTATTTTCTATCTTTTATTGTTCTATTAAGATCGAAATTTATCAAATTTAAAGAATTTCTTGACTTATTTTGTTAGTTTTTTTTTGGAAGTTTCTCTTCAAAAATTCTAGTATTTTCTATATTTTGTTGTTCTATCAAGATCGAAATTTCTTGATTTGTTTGGAATTTCCTTTTTCAGTTCTAAGAATTTTTGTCGAAGATTTTCCAGAACGTTTCATGTCAACGGATGTTTTCATCAATCTCTACTTTTCAAATTTTTTGAAAATACTCCTCCAGGATTCCAGAGCTTGTTAGCTTTGCCTGGAATTTGATTTTTCTAATTTGTGAGAATTTTGCATCAAATTTTCTTTTTTCAGAATTTCCTGATTTACTCTATCCAAATTTTTAGCAATTAGTCTTCCAGATTTATCGATTTTCTTTTGTTCCAGATTTGAAATTTCATCAATTTTAGCAATTTATTCTTAATTTTTCTTGTTAATTGCGAAATTCGTTTAGAGATTTTAGAAAATTCCTACCATTTTTTCTTCCAGAATTTATTTGATTTTTGCATTTGTTTTACATTCTTTGAACTTTCTTTAAAGTTGTCAGAGATTCTAAAGTTTTCTAGAAAGTTATCATACATTTTCGATACTCCCTTAGCAATTATAGATTTTTTATCATCTCTTATCTTGTTTTGTTGGGAAATCTCTCTTCAAAAATTCTAGTATTTTCTATCATTTGTGGTTTAGTTTGATTGAAATTTTCCAGCAACTTTCAATTAAAAATTTCATGAGTTTTCTACAAACTTTTAAGAATTTTTTTCGAAAGTTTTAGAATTTCAAAATTCTAGAGAATTAATTGGTTATATCAGTTGATCAAATTTATATAATTTCTTGACTTATTTTGTTAGTTTTTTTTAAAAGTTTCTCTTCAAAAATTCTAGTATTTTCTATCTTTTATTGTTCTATTAAGATCGAAATTTATCAAATTTAAAGAATTTCTTGACTTATTTTGTTAGTTTTTTTTTGGAAGTTTCTCTTCAAAAATTCTAGTATTTTCTATATTTTGTTGTTCTATCAAGATCGAAATTTCTTGATTTGTTTGGAATTTCCTTTTTCAGTTCTAAGAATTTTTGTTGAAGATTTTCCAGAACGTTTCATGTCAACGGATTTTTTCATCAATCTCTACTATTCATATTTTTTGAAAATAATCCTCCATGATTCCAGAGCTTGTCAGCTTTATCTTCTTGGAATTCTTTTTTTAATTTGTGAGAATTTTGCAGCAAATTTTCTTCCAGATTTCTAGAACTCTGAAGAATTTCCTGGTTTACTCTATCAAAATTTTTAGCAATTAGTCTTCTAGATTTCATTGAAATTTCATCGATTTTAGCAATTTATTCTTAATTGTTTTTCTTAATTGCGAAATTTGTTTAGAGATTTCAGAAAATTCCTACCAATTTTTCTTTCACATTTCTAAAATCCTCCAGAATTTATTTGATTTTTGCATTTGTTTTACATTCTTTGAACTTTCTTCAAAGTTGTCAGAGATTCTAAAGTTTTCTAGAAAGTTATCATACATTTTCGAAACTCCCTTAGCAATTATAGATTTTTTATCATCTCTCATCTTGTTTTTTTGGAAAATCTCTCTTCAAAAATTCTAGTATTTTCTATCATTTGTGGTTTAGTTTGATTGAAATTTTTCAGCAACTTCTAATATTCTAAAACTTACGAAAATAATTCTTAAAATTGTATAGAAAACTCATAAAATTTTCAGTCAAAATTTTTCTACAAACTTTTAGAATTTCTCAACAAATTTCAAAATTCTAGAGAATTAATTGGTTATATCAATTTTTTTAGCAATTTCAATCCCAACTTCAGATTTCAGATTCCTTGAAATATTTCTTGTAGGGTTGCAGAGCTTCTTAACAGCGTAACTTTTAAGTTTCGAAAGTTTTCTACCTATATTTCTATCTATTTTTTTTAGAGGGAAAGCTCAAATGGCAAAAAATTATGCGTTTCGCCCAGTCAGGCAATGTATCAGTCACGTGTCTCACTCAAAGTAATCAACGTATTTTTAATTTACAAAATTAAATTTGGAATTTATTAAATATACGGGTTTTATTTCAATATAGTACATTTTTCCGAGATTACATCTACAGCCACTCGAAGGAATATTAGGTGGCCAAGTTGTAGTAACGTACAGAAGGGCCGTATTAGGCAATCCTAGTAATAATTAACACTGAACTCGTCACTAAATAGTAAGTTTAAAGTAGGTACTCACTGTACTCGTCACTGACAGCGCTAAATAATAAGTTTAAAGTAGGTACTTACTGTCAGTCATCGGTGACTGACGTGGCCCAATTGGAATACTTCAGTATTCACTGATGACTGACAAAGCTGTCAACGTGTTAAAAGGGTTCGAGAGCGTTTTAGCAATTTATCTTTCATTCCTCGAAAGTTATAGAATATTTTAACATCTCTGTTTTAATTTGTTGAAGTGTTTTTCTCTTATTTATTTTTTATCAATTTCTTTACTAGACTCCAATTTTTTTTAGATTCCTTGAAAAATTTCTTCACCTAGCTTTATATTATCAAAATTTTTTGTTCCAAATTATAAGAAAATTCTTTGTATTTCATTGTCCAAAGTCCCTCGAAATTTTTTAAACATCTCTTGACTTATTTTGTTCGTTTTTTTTTGAAAGTTTCTCTTCAAAAAAATTCTAGTATTTTTGTTCTATTTGATCGAAATTTCATGATTTTTTTTTTAATTTCCTTCGAAAATTCTAAGATATGGATGTTTAGGACCGCCCGCATCTCATTTCGCATTTATGCCTTCCCTTTTATCGACTTATTTTGTTCCTTTTTTTTTCTCTCTTCAAAAATTCTAGTATTTTTGTTCTATATATATATACATCTTTATTGACAAATATGTACATTATTTAAATAATAAATAAATGATGAATGAGGTGTTATTATGTTAATCTGTCAAAAGGCTATCGACCAGAGGTCTTTCTGCCTTGTTTTGTCTAGTCATATGGCGTCAGTCTTTAGTGAGTAGATGCATGAAGTGATGAAATGAAATCGAAAATGGTAAAATGTGGGTTTTTAAATTTAGGGATTATGTTAGGGTTTCTAGGAAGACAGTACAGGGATAATATATGAAAGTTGAAAGGATTTTTGGAGAATTTTTCTGATAGGAATCGAAGGCGTTCTTGAATGGGGATAACTAAGGTTGTATCATAGAGGAGTTGGTTGGAAGGATTATGTAAAGGATTTAGAGGATGCCGGAGTTTTGTTAGGGTACGGAGGGATGCTCGCTCGCTAACTTGAATATTACGGGAGGTTGGGTTGCTGGGATTGGGATAGAGGGCACAACCATAGTCCAGTAATGGGCGACAAATCATTTTGTATATTTTGACTGCTGTTTTACTAGTGATGCCATCATTTCTATAAGTTAAACATCTAAAATATTTTGCCCTAGTTGTAATTTTGTTTTTAATTATAGCTGTGTGTTTTTTGAAATTAATTTTGGGGTCTATGGTTATGCCTAGGTATTTAACGGAATTTGAGGGGGGGATAATAGTGTGGGAAATTGAGATATTGTAGGGAGAATTATTGGTGCGGTGATATGGAATTAGGAGCTGTGATTTATGGGGATTGATTTTAATACGCCATTTTGCAAACCAGTGTTGAAGGGAGTCAATTAGCTCTTGATTTTTGTTCTATTTGATCGAAATTTCATGATTTTTTTTTGGAATTTCCTTTGAAAATTATAAGAACTTTCCTTAAAGATTTTTTAATTTTCCACCAGATTTCCAGACTTTTCCAGAATGTTTTATGTTTTTTCGGATTTTTTCATTCAGATTTCTTGAAAATTTTCAACGAGGATTGCAGAGCTTCTCAGCAACTTATGTTTTGAATTTTGAGTTTTTCTCTGAGCTTTATCTTTTCGGAATTTTCTCTTTCAATTCGTGGGAATGTTCTTCGAGAATTTTTCAGCAAATTTTCTTCCAGATTACTATAACTCTCTAGAATTTCTTGGTTTACTCAATTTGAATTTTAAGCTTTATCTTATCGGAATTTGTAAGAATGTTCTTCGAGAGTTCAGCAAGTTTTCTTTTAGATTTCTAAGATTCTCCAGAATGTTTTGGTTTATTTTATCCAACTCTTTTTAGCCACTTGCCTTCCAGTTTTTTTTATATATTGTTTAAGCATTTTTTTGTTCCTATTGAATTTTCCTCTACAGCTTTCTAGCAATTTTATTTATCTCATCAGGACTTAATGAGAATTTTCTTTACTAATTGCGAGTTTTGTTTAGAGGTTTCTAAAAAATTTTACCAATATTTCTTTCAAGTTTTTAGAATCCTCCACAATTTATTCGATTATTGCATTTGTTTTGTTTTACATTCCTTGAACTTTCTTTAAAGATGTCAGAGATTCCTAGAAATGTATCGAACATTTTCGAAACACCCTTGATATATAGATCTTTCTTCAAAGTTGTCAGAGATTCTAAAGCTTTCTAGAAAGTTATCATACATATTTCGAAACTACCTTGATAATTATAGATTTTTTATCATCTCTTATCTTGTTTTATTGAAAAATGTCTTTCCAAAAATTCTAGTATTTTCTATCATTTGTTGTTTCGTTTGAACGAAATTTTCTAGCAACTTTCAATCAAAATTTCATGAGTTTTCTACAAACTTTTAAGGTTTTTTAGAATTTCTCGGCAAATTTCAAAATTCTAGAGAATTAATCGGTTATATCAGTTTATGTTTTCTCTTCCAATTTGTGGGAATGTTCTTCGAGAATTTTTCAGCAAATTTTCTTCCAGATTACTATAACTCTTTAGAACTTCTTGGTTTACTTCATTTGAATTTTAAGCTTTATCTTATCGGAATTTGTAAGAATATTTTTCGAGAGTTCAGCAAATTTTTTTTCAGATTTCTAAGATTCTTGCCTTCTTGCCTTCCAGTTTATTTTTTAATATTGTTTTAGCATTTTTTTGTTCCTATTGAATTTACATCTAAAGCTTTCCAGCAATTTTATTTATCTTATCAGGACTTTGTGAGAATTTTCCTTATTAATTACGAGTTTTGTTTAGAGGTTTCTTTTTTCAAAATCCTTCAGAATTTATTTGTTGTATTTTACATTCCTTGAACTTTCTTCAAAGATGTCAGAGATTCCAAAGCTTTCTAGAAATTTATCGAACATTTTTGAAACAACCTTGACAGTTATAGATTTTTTATCACCTCTTATTGTCTTGTTGGGAAATGTCTTTTCAAAAATTCTAGTATTTTCTATCATTTGTTGTTTCGTTTGATCGAAATTTTCTAGCAACTTTTAATCAAAATTTCCTTACTTTTCTACTGAGAAATTTTGTCGGGAGTTTCTTAACAAATTTCAGAATTTTAGAGAATTCATTCATTATATCAGTTTTCTTCTTTTCTTTTGAAAATTTCTCTAGTATTCTATCTGGATTTTGATTTATGACTAATTTTGTTTGTTTGTTCTTTTTGGAAAGCTTCTCCAGCATTTTATATCATTTGTTGATCTATTTGATCGAAACTTTCCAGCAACTTTTAATCAAAAATTCATTATTTTTGGGGATTTCCCTTTTAAATTGTAGAAACAAACAAAATAATTGCATTATTTAATTGATGTATTCATAAAAATACTTCAAATAATTTTTGATGATGTTTTACTGATTGGAGGGTGGGATAGAGGCCACCCACCCACCCTACATATACATATAAATTTCAATTACTGATCGTCTCGCGGTTTGGAGTAAAATTAATTGCAAAAGTTTTTAAATAAAAAACAAATTCAAAAGGTAAAATTAGTAAGAATTTAAGGCAAAATGGGTGGACAGGCTTTAAATCTAAATTAAATAAGATTAGCTATAGAAAGTAATTTATATTTAAACTTAAATTTTGATTTTGTTTTATTTTTTGTTACATAAAGTGTTGATTGTTTTTAGCAGCAAAATCATCAACGATTAGTAATGAATGTTATCATGTATATGTAGGGTGGGTGGGTGGCCTCTATCCCACCCTCCAATCAGCAAAACATAAGCGAAGGTTTTAATTAAAAGTTGTACAATATAAACACAAAATAATTGCAATTTTAGAGATTTATTCATATAAATTTTCAAATAATTTTTGATGATGTTTTACTGATTGAAGGGTGGGATAGAGGCCACCCACCCACCCTACAAATACATATAAATTTTAATTACTGATCGTCTCGTGGTTTGGAGTAAAATTAATTGCAAAAGTTTTTGAATAAAAAAGAAATTCAAAAGGTAAATTTTTTGAGTGAGTAAATTTGTAAACATTTGATGCATGATGACTTAAAATCTAAATTAGATAAGATTAGCTATAGAAAGTATTTATATTTAAACTTAAATTTTGATTTTGTTTTATTTTTTAATTACATAAAGTGTTGATTGATTTTAGCAGCAAAATCATCAACGATTAGTGATTAAAGTTATCATGTATATGTAGGGTGGGTGGGTGGTCTCTATCCACCCTCCAATCAGTAAAACATAAGCGAGGGTTTCAATTAAAAATTGTAAAATATAAATAAATACAAAATAATTGCAATTTTTAGAGATTTATTCATACAAATTTTTCAAATAATTTTTGATGATGGTTTACTGATTGGAGGGTGGGATAGAGGCCACGCAACATTTACTAATAATATATTCTATATAGGGAAAGTAATAACAATATTGGTAAAAATCGTGGATATTTTTTTAAATCTATCTATTTTTGATCTCATCAGGGTGATTCAGTTGGAAGACAAAGAAATTGACTTTTGTAGAATGCTTCAACTGCTTTAGTATGGACTTTTATAACATCAGGTATTCGCAAATATACAGGAAACATTAATATTAAATATTTATTCCAATGTTTTAGACAATGGATGTGACTTTCCCTATATTATTTGTCGTAACCATAATTACAACAATTTAAACGCCAGAGCGTTTATATAATTGTTGTCTTATGGAAAATTTTTCCAACTTATCTAATTTAAGTCTTTATTCGTAAAAATTCCCTACTAGATTTATTAATTATTGCTTGAATGTATAAAAATGTCAACGGTCCGAAGAGCAAGTCATGTTTGTTGTCATGTTTGGTGTGGCGAGTTGAAAGTGTGTCCGTTTCCAAGGTACGATGATTAGTATCTTGTTTTTTTTTGCGGAAGCGATGATGGAATTTAATTTTTATGGATTTGGATGTTTGGGGAAAGTTTTTTTTTTGAAATATAATAAATTCGAGCAAGTTAAATTTGACCCAATTTTCTACAGGCCTTCGATATGGGGGTGTTTCAGTTAACAAGGGGAACGGGCGGTGCCGGTCCCAGTGTTAATATTCCCCATTATGGCAACGATAAATATTGGCCGTTTCAGATGCAAAAGGGCCGGGGGGCAGGAGTGATTCTTCTGGCGTGGATTCGGCCGGCCCTGATTAATATCAGCAATTTAAGTTTTCAGGCCGTTGTAATGGTGGGGGAATTCTTTGTTTACAAGCGGACGACAATATAAACTAACGCGTATATTTAGCAACGGGTTTGTAAACATGGCGTGTGTTTATTCGATCCAATCTGCATAAAATAACGTGTAATAAGTAAGTCGCAGTTACACTGTGGAAAATGGGGAAAGTGGTTAAGTGGTAATGGTGGGCGGGAGCCTTTTTTCAGCTCGATCATTTTCCAATTACTGCGTGGCGTGTGTTTTGAATAAAAGTTCCGATTGGGAATTGATGGGCGTAATAAAAGTTGGTGGAAAGTATCTCGCGAAGGTGCCGGTTAATGGCTTCAATGGCGTTCGATGGCGGAGGTCTATTTTTAATATTGCGAGCGAGAGTTACTTAATTCGAGCTTGTAAGGAACGTTTCCGTAAACTACAACTATAAATTTCCTCTGAATGCTGTACTTAACTTAATAGATGTGGAGTAAAAAAGCGACAAAAACTCCATAATACAAACCATTTAAAAGTTTGGAAACATTCCGGTGTGCAGCAAAGTCGAAACGCCCCGAAGAAATAAAAAAATCGTTTAGCCCAAGTTTTTGCACATAAGCCGTCATCATATTTAGCGGGCCGCGCTGTAGCCACCCTCCGGGGCCTATTAATTCTTCACACGCACGGCCCGCGACGCTCTCTTACACACACACTCAGCGTCGGGACGCCGAGACAAGGGCGCGCGGCGTGGTGCGGCATCTATCCGTCCGTGAGGACGGCTTTATGGGGAATTCTTAGGACTAGTTACACCCCTAAAACTGTTCCAGAGCACGCGTCTCCAACACCCGTTCTTGCCCGACTCACGTACAACCAGATTATCGCTGCTGATACTAACAATATAATATATAATAAACGTTTGCCTTTAAATTCTCATTGAGACAGCGCCATTTCGCCGGCGAGGAAGATGCCGTGCTCGGCCAGAAGAAGCCGAACAACAAGGACGGCGAAACGGCCCCCGCTACGAAATAAACCGTTTCGTTTATTATCTCCAGCAATTACACTTACCTACAATTACAGGCAAATTACAAACTACTGCAAAGATTCGTGCAACCGCCGCGCTCATTTCGCCCCATTCTTAAACAGCGCCACCGCCGCCGCCCACCCCCTGCACGGGGGAGACCGGGCCTACACAACTAACTAACTCACTAAGCAGGCCCTCCCCGATTAATTGAAAAACACAGCCGCTTCCTCGCTGATTAATACGAAAAAATGAAATCCGCAATGATTGATAAAACTCGGGAGTAATTATAATTCAAAGGACCCCATACATAAATCCGGCAGTGGTGTCAACCTTAAGACGTCGAGGGGGAGAGCTTCCGGGATAAAAATTGAAAATCACGGTTAATCGAAGCCGGGCGCATTATTAAAAAAACTGCAGCCCAACTTTCTTAGCGCCGCCACGGGAAAAACTTAATATTTGATAGATATGTAAAGTGTGCGGGGGAGAACCGCCTTTATTGCAATAATTGAAAACGAAAACACTTTTTATTCCGCCACTATTTGTTCTGCCGCTCCCGTCTAATACACGATGCGAAGAAATATAAACAGAAACAAAGATGCAAATACACACAATGACTCATATGGGGTGAGATAATCTAAAAGGGTTGCTCCGCTCGGCGTATCCGATAAAAGAGTGGCTACGCACAACCGAGCGGAAATGTTGTTTGTCATGGCTACATACTCACTCGATTCTATAATTTCAAACACCCCCTCGGCCCCCCGCACCCCGTCCCCGTTTCAAATATTAAAAATAACACCGTTAAATAACTGAAGGGGAAGTGCTCGGCTTACCCTTATGGGAAAGGCCCGTACTTATTTAAATCATAACATTCATACCAGAAACTGTACGCCCATAAAGGTTAATAATTTATATAGATGGTTATTTTCGCCTTCAGTTACAAATTACTTATACCAACAAATAATAATATCATAATAATCATTATTACAATAATTATATAATTTACTAAAGTGTGATGAAATTGATGCCAATAGAGAAGGATGGATCCATACAAGCATAAACTTAAGCTTTATATTATACAATACTACTTATATAAGAATATTATAAAAAAATATACCCCAGACAACTGAATATATATTACTTACAGATTAGATTATGTTATAAGAGCTAAAATATATAAATAAATTAGTAATTTCGAATTCTGTTTGGGCGCTTTGCTTCTTACCATGAACAAAAAACGTTAAAAGGTATAAGTAGCGCGCAGGCGCATGTACAATATGTGTATACTAGAATAGTTATCATTTCCACCCTTTTGGTCATATTTTGTTAATTAGTAGTGATAAAAAATATACTTTGTACAAAAAAATACTTACAAGCTCTTCGTGATCATTGACTACTTCAATACATACATTCTCTTGATAATTAATTATATATTATGATTTGCTTAGTAAAACACTGATAAGGTGTAAGGTTTCAAAAAATTGTTTTATTGTTCTACCATAATTACACACGGTGGCTTCATCAGGTAGATGACAAATAAATTTTTGATCTACCTGATGAAGCCACTGTGTGGCGAAACAATTTTTTAAATGATTAAAGCAACAAGGCTAATACAACACACACACAAAACATCACGGCCGAAGGTTCTTAGAACACAACTCTATTAATTCGCGTATGGCGATTACTATCCAAATAGTTTATACAACTTCGTATTTATTCATTGCCCAATAAGCCGAATGTTTAGGAAGAACACGTTCACAACAATCGGCTCGACCTTTACAGGTCACGCTCAATTGTAGTAGTTATTATACATTTTTTCTTCTGAACATATTTTTAGATTTTCTAAAATTGTGAATATCCTAATTCTAAAAATACGAACACAATAAGGTGCCAGAAGGAGGTAAATCGTCGTTAATGTAGGCTAAAATGCGATGAAACTTCCACTTCAAGGCTACTTCTGTAGTGCAATGGAAACGATTTGTCCCTGTTTTAAAATTATGCGCTGCGAAGGGGTGCAGCAATAACCGCCAGAGAAACGCCTCCGACAATCAATAGCTCTCTTTACTTTTCCATTATTACCGTAAGCTGAATTTATTAGATTGCATCGTTATTTAAGCGGAAACTAAACAGCACAGTGTCTGAATTAAAATTTCTGCATATTTAATATGCACTAACATATTTGTTATTTTTCAATAGTAACAAATATAATGAATAATTATAATGATAAAACTCCATAACACATTGAAATAAAACAACCCCAAATAAAAAATCGAAGGAATATGTTATAAGTAATACGAAGAAGATTACACTGGACTAATGTGGAATGACAAAGTAATGTAGTGAAAAAATGAAGATGCATATAGAGAAAAATTCGGAAAAAATAAAGACTGCAGTGTAGAAAACTCAAAAGCAAAATACCTAATTATTCATTTTGAAATAAATCAACACAGTTGGGAGAAACATGTTGCAGTGTTTAATAATATTTTTAATAATATTTTCTAAATTTACCCCTTTATTAGAAGAAATAAGCATGTGTTGCTTAAATATATGTATCCGAAGCTGAGTTCATCAATAGTGACACAATGAAGGAGAGGACCGACAGGTTAGAGTGGAAGAACATTCTTCAAGAGTGAACTCCGCCTTTCAGCTTGCTGACGAAATTATTTGTATGGATTTCATTGACCATGGAGGCTTCTACTTCGTTATACATTTTAATCACAAATTAAACACAATAATTACTTTGTTTTGTATAACAGTTATTTATTTAAACGGTGACCAATGGTTTCAATACATTCACGTATCATTTTCAAACCGAAAGTTTGGTTTGAAAATGATACGTGAATGTATTGAAACCATTGGTCACCGTTCAAATAAATAACTGTTATACAAAACAAAGTAATTATTGTGTTTAATTTGTTGTATGAATTTGTTCACTTTTTTATGTATTTCGAATTATATTTATAAAGCATGTCTGATAAAGTACTAATAAATAAATAAATAAATGTGAAACCCTCCCAATTGTGTTGTTTTATTTCAAAATGAATAATTAGTTATTTTGTTTATATTTTTCTTTGCTTTTGAGTTTTCTACACTGTAGCCTTTATTTTTTTCGAATTTTTCTCTATATGTACCTTCATTCTTTCAGTATATTACTTAGCCATTCCATATTCCTCCAGTGTAGTCTTGTTCATATCACTTATAATTTATTCCTTTGAATTATTTTTTTAGGGAGAGGATTTACTTTACATCTAATATGTTTGATACCTTCCAAGCTTCATAATTCTTTAGTTTTTATTAAATTTTTTATTCAGATCATTATCACTACCGTACAATTTTCAAACGTTAAGCAAAAGAACTTTTATATTTAAAAAAAAACTTTTATTGTTTAGACTCCCAATAAATGCGAAGAAAGCTTGAATTCTATTTATCTTCGTATCTTCGCTTCACTTATGCTTAATTATTTCTATTCATAAGTAATATTTCTTTCCAAAAATTGGTATAAAAATTTTTCTACAGAATCTACCAGTTTCTAAAAAAATTATAATTTCTAACCCCCCCCCCCCTACTTTCTATATTATTAGAAAATCCGAAAATATTGTTTTCGTACAATACATTAATTTATCTTAATTACCTCATATTACTATCAATATTATCATGTAGGTTTTTCTGATTATTTCATCAATTATTCAAAGATGTGAAGATTATCATTGCCGTAATTTTGGACGTCTAACAAGATTATCTCTACAGTATTAAAGCAATACTGGCTTGTACTTGCATAATAATTTCTCATGAAGTTTAAAGCAAATACTAACTTCAGCAGATATTCAGTGGGTGCCTCATATCAGGTACAATGTAACTTATACATGCAATAAATCAGTAACTACTGTCAAATTATCTTTCGATTTTATGAAATAAACATCTTTACAACACCAGTACAAACAGATTTTGGTTAATTGTAAAATCTACACAAATATAAAGTAAATCATTTTGTAATACAAATGTATTAAAGTCCTTTACATTGGAGAATAGTTTTGATTGAAAGAAGGAAATGAATCAATAATAATAACATTTTTTAATGCAAAACATCAACTAAATACAATATTCTGTGTGCATTCATCGAAAAGACGTATTTAAAAAGAAGTAATGCATTGATGATGGATGCAGATTGCATATGTGTAGTTGTATTGATCGGTGGCATGTAAATAAGTACCGCGAAAAGTGATACGTTCAGCATACAATTCAGAGATCTGCATGCGTCATCGTCGGGGATAAAATAGTGTTTTGCGAGAACACAACTCCGGCGGAGGCGGGCGATATCCGCAGGATTTAGATGTCTTCGACTCAATCTTGACCATCGGTCGGTTTCCCACAGAGTGAATAAAGATTGGGGGCTCCTCGTTTCGTTTCCATCCCCCCCGCCCCTGTGCACCCCGGCCGGTGTTTACGGCATACGTGGCGTACGGAGATGTTGGGAGAGCGCCCGGATCACGATTGCGTCCCCCTCTCTGCTCCGGGAGGGTGTTAAAACGGAACCGTGCCGCTCCAGGACAATGTCCCATCTTTTTATAAGCGCGAAAAACTTTTAATTATTAGGGTCGTTTATTTATGACGAAGATAAAGCCCGGTGAATTATGACTGGAAAAATATTCTCCTAGCGAATATTGGATTTTTTTTAATTATTACAGTGTCGCCAATTTATTGAAATTCATAACTGCGCCGGCGGCTATAGATTTAAAATATCGCGATAACATAAATACAACCCTTTCCCCGCTTTTTGGGCATAAGACTGAAAAAAGTTGTTTGTCGGAGCCGATAAGAGGGCGGATAATTTGGCATAAAAATTCAGGGCGAGCAAGCAACAGTGCAATAAAGGGCTGATAAAACTAAAACAAATCAAAATAATTTGCAAACACATCCGGGGAATCGGAAGTGAACGAAGCAGAAGTATGCCGGAGGACCCGTAGAAGTTCGGATCCGGGCTCGTATTTGCCCGTAGCATTATTATTTTATAAGTTAGTGCCTCTTAAATTTATATATCTTAGATTTCCGAGACCGGGGGTGGAGACGGTAAGATGGTGTGCGGCAATATCGCCACAACGAAAGCTACTAATTTCTATGCACGGTCCGTCTTGTTCTCCGGTCGGACGAATGGGGTGGAACAAGCAATATTTCGCAAGTAAAAGGTCCCCGAATCAGCCATCCCGCTCGCTCTTATTACCAGCAATGGCCTCTGTGCGAGATGTCGCTACGGATACTTTATGTCTTTTAACATAGGGATAATGGTCTTTCCAAATCTGCGTATATTCTCCATTAATACTAGAAGATTCCGGATTAATTTCAATCGGGAATAAGTACGAGTTTAAGGTACCGCCCCGAAAACATTCCAGGATAATTTGCATACGTGTACACCGGATTATAAAGGAATCGACGCGTTAATGCTAAATAGTTAATAGTCCCTTTAGGTGAGAGGTGTGAAATTGATGAATAAAGGAGCGCCGGCGTTTTATTAACATGCATTATTCTTGAGGGGTGCACTGAAAGAAAACACGAGGGTCAGAGGATTCCCAAAAGAATCCTCGCGATCCCTGGAATCCGTATTCACCGCTGGCAAAGGTTGGTTGATGGGAAGGATGGTGATGTCGTGATCGTAACAAACAAGCTGTCATGTCTTAACGGCGGTTTTGATTCCGGCGGCGTTGAGCTGTCGCTGTCGCGTGATTTGTTAGGAAATACATATTGCTAAGGCAGCGATTTATAGCAACGAGGCGTTTCAGGAGCGCACTTATCCCAGCCCCCGAATTAACGAAGATATATGTAAGCGCCAGTCGAAATGTCCGTGTCTTGTCAATGGTGTGGTGAGAAATGGCGAGAAATGGCTAGCTGGCCTTTGTCATCGGAATAATGACTTCTTGGCAGATAAGCCGGCGGGCCTGGCGGGCTGGCTGGCCAGCGGTCAGTTCCGATGGTCACTTGCGTGCATCGTATTTGTATTGTTCCATCGGCGAATCATTGTCGCTGGGTAAATGGAGTGTGAAGCGATAGCGGTTGACCAGAGCGACTTATCTTGCGGACAAACAAACAATACAATTTCGTTGTTGCGGTTTGTGTTCGAATTAAGATAATATTGCCGCCACCCTGATTAATTGCCGCTTTGACTAATACATTGTGAAAAAATCACCGGACAGCCCCATTGTTTCGCAAATAAACTCGAGCGCCGCCCCCCATCACCGGTGACGGGAGACGGAAATGTAAATTTTAGGTAAATGAAATAAAGGAAATTTTACGAGCCCGAGTTCTGTGCAAGAATAAGACTGTGGATTATAATTTCGTTACATTTCCTCTCGAGAGCCTCATTCCAATGCATTTCCTCATCTCATTACTCGTGCAGTTCATCACGGCGACAGCTCACCTGTACTTCGTTACGTCAACTGGCTGCTCGTCACCAGAAGTTATTGTCCTGTCGCTACGTGCGCCTAACACTACTGCCTGTCATCAACGAGACACATCGGCATTCGGCATTCGGCATCAACCCCCTTTCACCCATCTTATTAGTCAAACGCGGGGCGCAATAAAATAAAACGGGCATACGCGCCACGGACGGTTATGATACCCAACTATATCTCCTTAACTCCAACTCCTCTTCCTTGCGGAAGAGTGATACAAAATCATATCCCCCACACAATTTGATCTTTCCCATTGTGATAATTACATCCGCGAGTAGTCACTCATATTTCGCATAGGGGTGTTGTAAAAAAAGTGGCCATTTATGCAACATGTGTTAATAACGGCGCGAGATGATGTTATCAAAACAACGTCTATTAATTACACGGCTCCTAATAGAGTGGTGCAGCGGCGTTCCAACCCATTGAAAGGCATATTGATAGAAGGATGCAGGCACCAGTCAGCAGGCACCGAGCAGATATGCCATTTGGCATTGTTTACTTTTTTAACAGATGGCGAGTTACTATGGCCCGTTACGTCCTCGCTAAATACAAGTAGGACGTTTTAAAATTAATACGCGATTTTGCAAAACCAATAGTATTCGGATGCGAGTGCAGTTCATTAATTTTTAAAAAGGTTATTTGCCATATGTCGAAACGAAACGGGGAGGGGGGCCCGCGGCGCTCTCCCGTGTGGCATCTCGACGCGTGTAACGGGCCCCATACTTCTCTGTAATGTCGTCGTATTTGTATGGACTTGCCACGGATTGTTAGTGCTCGGCGTCGAGGGCTCGGAGGGTGTTGAGGGCGTCGAAGGAGGCACCGGACCGAGCAGGGATTTACGTGTAAAGCACGTCTTCGGGCAATCGCCCTGGCCGCCTAATACGTCCCCCAGGCACCTTTATGACGACGCCTGAGACACCTTCGCGCTGAACTTTATTTCTCTTATCATGTGCGGATCTACATGATATTGATATTCTAGTGTTACTTTTCACTCGCGCTTTACTGCGAATTGCGCCCCATATCGTTTGACATAACGCATAAAGATATTACAATAACGACCCCTGGTGGGGATGATATAAATAAAAGTGACGTGACAATATTGAGGAGACTATCTTGTATACGTGAGCAGATAGTACTGTGCAGAAACGGGAAGGAAACAGGGAAACAACAGCCACTAATAAATAACTAATCCCCGTGGCGGGGAATCGAACTCTTAACGACTCGCTTTGGTTAACTCTAATAGCTGGGCTGGTCCATTCGAGCCGCGGAACAAAACAGACCAAATAATGCCAATAGCAATACCTCCTAGGCCATTTGTACTGCACGATCTGCAGCAATAGCGTTTCTTAACACAAAAGTTTCCAACTTATATTGCCAAGGATAAAAACAAGATCCCGATGGATTTTATGAGCAGTTACAGTTGCTTTACAGCAATGATCTGACTTGATCGATTGTGAGCCGACAAAGCATCTATAGCGCCATTCAGATTATTTATCGCCTGCAATTACTTCCTTGTAAAAATTGTTGCCCTCGTCGCCAAACTCCGACGCGCCGCGACGTTTTAATAATGACTGCGAATTAACTGCACTGACTAAACAAAACATTGTTTCGGTTGTCTTAGACGATGTTGAATAGCTGTGCCGTGGCTGCCTAATTTACACCGGGTGGTTGGGTGGTCGGGTGGCTCGGTGCCTGAATGCTTCGGCTGATACTTAGGTAGGTGGAGCCAAGCGACAGAACGCCAGACATTAGCTCTGATAATTAAGGTACGCTATTAAATATTCATCTACATCTGCGAACTTAACAAACTTGAAAATGCAAGACGTGGCTGCCGGGATTGGATATCTATATTCAACAGTGCTGATTCCCTGTGTTCTTACCGCGACGCGACTGCACGTTTTACACTTCCAACTAATTAATACGGAGGAGGCGGGCGGGGCGGGATATCCAAAAAAAAAAACCAAGACCGGTCTCGCGACTATGGCTCTGGAATGTAAATATCTCGGTGACAATCAATATGTCGATACACCGGCGATACGGCGGCCCGCTAGGTGCGATGAGCGTACGGAACGGCGACAGCGGACGGGGGTGGCCGTGCACCCCTGCGCCCCATAATCCCCGCGCCCTAGGTACCCCACCGTTCAATCTGAACGAAATATCGAATATCTCTTCAAACAAGCTCAATAGAATTCGGCGCTCTTCAAATCTGGCGCCCGAAATACAAATCTATTTTGTCTCCCCCGCCGGCGGACCATATATTTAACAAAACAATCACATTTTGCTCGCAACAATCACAAATATGAACTGTTACGTGTTATCCTTTCGCCCGGATTACTCGGATCAACAACATTTCCAAAACATTATCGCTTCACACTAATAACGCGCACGTTTACATTTACATGTTAATAAATATTCAATACAATTTTTAGAAATTAAGTAATTGCTACTTTACTATTTTACCAATTATAAGTTTATACATTTTATTAAAATTTATATACAATATAACATTACAAAAAAGTATCAAAATAAATAACTATAGTTTTATTGTAAATCGTTAATTTAAAAATCAGTTTTTAACAATTGTAAACATTTAAATTTAGTCAAAGTTAATATCCATTACCCGATCTTCTATTTCTGATTATTACGCTGATAGGATCCAAATAGATCGATATGCGGCAATAATTCTACAATTTCGATCATTCAATTGCAACGATTTTCTTACCATCGAAATGACATCTATTTTATAAACTTTGCATTAATTTCTCTAATTGTGTGAACAAACTACCAACAATTAGGAAAGCATCAATAGTGACAATTAATAATAACACAATTAATTAAAACACTAGTTTGGCACTTTTTTCACTTGGTTTATTAATCGCTAGATGTACATTTCGGTCACAAAGTAAGTTTGCTATTGACAATGGTCTTAGCGATTAATAAACCAAGTAAAAAAAAGTGTTATTTAATTATAAACATTTTCACGTACTCTTAAAATTCAACAAATAATAACACAGTTAAACAATAAATTATTGTTTCCCTTTAAGCAATTCATGGTTTAATAGGTCTCCTTAACGGAGAACTAAATATTTGTAACATTACGTTTCCTTATATTCAACTGTGCTGCAATAACGAGACCTGAATAGGTCAAAACCTGTCTGTAGCTGTTTTGACAATAATTTAGTATTATATTTTACATTCCATTATTACAATTAATTAATTACAGCTGCAGCATTTACAAAAAAAAAATGTTTGTATTGAATAGAAGCTCTAAAAGGTATCAGATTACTTTTGTATACTGAAAGCTTTTATTATTTATACAGTAATATAAAACATTAAGGGAAAGTACTAACATTTTCTAAATAGACTTATTACATATTTGGCTACTAGTTTGTACTAATTTTAGAAAAAAAAATATCGCAATAAAAGCAGTGAAACATTTACTATCTGGATGTATTCCAATGAAACCAGACGTAGAAAGCAGTGGATATGTAAATTCAAGAGAATATCGTAGTGACCCTAAAGCTCAGCAAAATGCCAAACACAAATAAGGGTATTTGCAACGTATTGACAATATTGATTCGCAGAGTATGATCGGATATATTTACCTTTTATTAATTTCAGTTTTCCGGGTTTTATTTCACTCTTAGATAAATTAAGTAAACCAAGCGTTTGCAGATGCAACGGAAAACGAAAAACGACGAATTCTCTAGGAAAATGGCTGAAAGATAGTGTGTGCACAAAGAATTAAGTTGTTCGGAATAATATCCGTTGCGGGCGAGCTGATTGTTTGCCGAGTTAAGTTAAAACGGTATTTATTGTTTCTTGTGGGGGCGGCGGGGCCCGGCGGGTGGCACGGGGAGGTGTTTGTCATACAACAGTCGGTAGTATTTCATCCATAATACACGCTAATACCAGTCGGGTGAGGAGACGCGTGCGATTAAATTAAAGTAACAAATCGCGAAGCTCGTCGAGGGTTTCACGGGCATAAACATGTAACTTGAAATTAACGCGGTTGTTATATGTCTCGAGACTCATCTAAGCAGAGTGAGCAAACAAGAACAAATGCAAATTAGCCCGAGACGGTGATTAACTCAGCGCGGGCGGGAGACTGATGCTAGACGAGCATTATTTTTTACACCCGGAGGGCTGGGAATAAACACGTCACGTATTTCTTCATCGGGGGGCGGGTTACTTACCCGGCGCGTTCACCATTTTTCTGCCCGGACTATTCACGACACCGCAATAAGAGTAAACTGATTACGTCTCTTAAGAAAAAATTGTACTCTAATATGTATACATATTTTAATTTTAGTTTTACTTATGAGCAATGTATAGTAATAACTATAATAATAATCTTTATATCAAATAGATAGATTCCAATATTTGTGATTAAAACATCATGAATTTTTAAATTCAACTCTTTATTTACCTTAATTGCAGCAGATATAAATAAGAGAATTAAACAATTTACATAATCCCTTATCAGTTTGTTGTATTTGTAAGGGCAACGCTGGTAGCGGGGGGCACTTGAGCGCTTGTTGGTTAGATTAGGGCTGTTTACAGCCCGCACCTAGACTATAAAATAGAGATTAAGATATCCCTGTATAGGTAATCCCTACCCGCAATTTCGCGGATTTTACGCCACTTATTTCGCATTTACTCCCGGATAAAATTCACTCTGGAGCGTATTCATAATTTTCATGACGCGAAATTTACACTTCCGCCCATTATATTACGTTTAACAAGGACGGCAGTCAGGGGAGGGGAAGTCGCGCACTTCTTCTTTTTTTTTGCCGCCGAGGGTTCTCCTTTTGTCGAAAGTCGAAAACACTTTCGCCGCGGCCGCGACCTTAAAGAATATTTCCGCGTCATATTTCCCGTCGGGCATAAATAACAAACAAATTTTTATCCGCCGTGGGGGTCGCAGGAGCAGGAGGAGGGTAGATTATTTGCGAGATTTTCATATTATATACATAAAATTACTTTATTGCCTTATCGCATTTGCATACTTTACGGATTCGTATTAGCTAACAACTCGCACGCTGTTAAGATTGCCATCACCGTCGCGGTTCTCTTTTTTTTCGTTCCCTCTTCACTTCACACCCCACGCGAAAATTCTTCTTCCAATATTGCCATTTTGAATTATATTAAATATATGAATGTTGGAAGTAAATTTTTCTTTATTATTTTTGTAATAAAATTATATAAACTAATTTACTTTACTTAGATAAAGGTTAAATACTATCCTATATAAATAACTTAAATTTAGAAACAATAAAGTACTGTCTTTATAATCAGTAAAATATTTTTCATCATTTTTCGTGAAGACCTTGAGGAAATGAAAGATTGGATTGATGCGGCTGTTACTTGTCGAAACTCCATAATAACACTTAAAGAAATACTGACACAGTATAGGGTTTCTGAATGTTTTTAATTTTGTACTACAACAATGTTTCACCACATAGTGGCTCCATCAGGTAGATGAAAATATGTATGTATAATATATATTTTCATCTACCTGATGAAGCCACTGTGTGGTGAAACATTGTTGTAGTACAAAATTAAAAACATTCAGAAACTCTATACTGCGTCAGTATTTCTTTAAAAATGAAAGAGTTGATAATTTGTAAGTAGAAAGTGACAAACGAAGTAAAAATATATGTGGCTTTAAGAGGATAGAGGAAGTTCTCAAAACAGAACGATGTGAGGAGGAAGAGAAGAAATTCTTAATTCAACTAATAGAGAAGAAATTCTATAAGTAGAAGAGGTTGAATAAATTGAACAAACAAAAATATTGTGGAATTAGCATTAATAAAATAGATTGAGGGCTGTATTCAAAACAGTTAACTGTAAGCTAATCACGACAGTAAAATAATTAGCTTTAGGAATTTTAGCAAAACAAAAAAGTTTGATAAAATGAATGGCTTTTCGGATTGTGATGATGACAATCAAAGGATATCGCATATGCAAGTGAGAATAAAGATATTTTTAGGTGAAGTTGTTGCCAATTTTAAAGCTTAATGTTTTTTATTATCAAATTTAAATTCAAAGAAAATTTTTATTAGAAGTTAATTTTTTGAAGAGGCAAAAAACTATCTCTATTAAAGGTGTATATAGTTATAGGCCACACACAACATTGACGACGAGCCAAAAGCTCTGAGAGCTTTGATAGGAAGCGATTATCAAGTATTTGCAAAAATTTCTTGGTGGTACAAATTTGGCCTAAAAGAAAGAAAATAAGCTACAGAAGTTTTTTACCTATAGTAATGAGGACTTCAATCGTTGAATTATGCCTTTAGAATAGATAAAAGTTATCGAATAAAACGTTATATTAGATAAACTTGATTAGATGTTGATTTTATTATTAAAATAAAGCATAGATATAAAGAACAGCCACTCATCCAACATATATATTGACATTTCCTCGCTGCTTCTCTTCCAATTTCCAAAAAAAAAACACAAAAGCGTTATTATTTTTATAGGTAAGGAATTGTTTCGTTTATTTAGTGAAACAAACTAATTCTTTAGCTATTAATTTATAGTTATGTTTCGCCCAGAAATTATTCAAGAAAAATAGAGTTATTATAGGTTATAAAATTTAAAAACTCCCTTTGATGCAGAATATATAGAAATATGCAGAGTGGGTACGTGGCAACTATACACCCCTGCACTAACTACAAAATCAACGATGATTTCTTGGAATAATAATATGTGTAAAGAGATTATTCCCATAATAAATAAAATGAAAAATAAAGAAAATGGTTCAATTCAGAATAAAAGCAAAAATAATAAAAAAACAAATGGATTAATAATTATTTATGCATTAAATAAATTCTCGCTAGTGTTTTATAGATTAGAGGGTGGGATATAAGCCACATAACATACCCTACATATACATTGATACTTTCGCCACTTGCCATCTTTTTATTTCCAAAAAACTAAAGCTTTGTTATTATTCATTTAATCAAAGAATTTAAGAACACTCTTTGTAGTAAAATATTCATGTATATGTAAGGTGGGTGGGTGGCCACTATTCTACCTTAAAATAACAACAACGTCATGATGATTTTTTGAAATAAAATTATACATAAGAGATTATTCTCATAATAAATAAAGTAAAAATCGTTTAATAATAACTTGTGCATTCATCAAACTCTCTCTAGTGGTTAATGGTTTGGAGGGTGAGATAGAGGCCACCCACCCACCCTACTAATACATTGACACTTCCATCACTGCTTCTCTTTAAATTTCCAAAAAAACTATTACAGTATAACTGGCGTGTTCATGATAATTACAATAAAAACTTCTTATAGTTACATGTGCATTCATTAAACTCTCGCTAGTGTTTTATAGATTGGAGGGAAGGATACAGGCCCTACATATACATTGACACTTCATCCAATGATCCTCTTTTAATTTAAAAAAAATACAGTTGTGTTACTGTTGATTTAATCGAAGAATTTAAAAATGCTCTTTGATGTTAAATATTCGTGTATATGAAGGGTGGGTGGATGGCCACTATACTACCCTAAAATAACGACAACATCATCGATGATTTGTTGAAATAAAATTATACATAAGAGTTTATTCTCATAATAAATAGTGTGAAAATCGTCTTATAATAATTTGTACTTTTAACAAACTCTCTTTAATGTTTTATGGACTGGAGGGTGGGATAGTGGCCACCCACCCACCCTACATATATATTGACACATCTTCCAATGCTCCTCTTTGAATTTTCAAAAATTACAGCAGTATTGATTGATATAAGTAAAAAATCTAAAAACACTATTTGATAGTGAATATATGTGTATATGTAGGGTGGGTGGGTGGCCACTATCCCACCCTCAAATCTATAAAACACTATCGAGAGTTTAATGAATTGCAAAAATACAACAGCATTGCTGATTTCTTGAAATAAAATTATTTATAGGAGGTTTTTAATAAAATTATTTACTTACACAAAGGCTAAATACCACCCTATTAATTTAAATTTAGAAACAACCCGAGATGTTTTAATATTTTTTACACTCTTTTTATAAGCAGTAAAATATTTTTCATTAATTTTTTTGAAGCACTTGAAGGATGACTTTGATAATATGAGAGGGTTGATAATTTATAGGTAGAAAGTAACAAACGAAGGTTGATGTAAAACAATGTGTGGTTTTAAGAAGATAGAGGAACTTCTCAGAACAAAACGATGTGATGAGGAAGAGAAGAAATTTTGATTATTTCACATTCCAAAATTTATAACATTAACGAAGATTTCTTGAAATAAAATTATGTAAAGGAAAAAAATCAACTATATGGTTATGTTTATAATAAATTAAATAAAAGCTCTTATTAATAAAAATATATGTCCTTTACGTTGTAGAAAATTCACTAATAATTTGAAAAACACGAAAATATTTTCGTAAAATCTACAACAAATGAGTCTTATTAAGACTACAAGAACAAATTACTTTTGAAACAACCACTTCTCTTAATTAATATGCAATGTCTGTCGAGGTATTAGCTAGAGAAGTGGTTGTTTCAAAAGTGATTTGTTCTTGTAGTCTTAATAAGACTCATTTGTTGTAGATTTTACGAAAATATTTTCGGGTTTTTTCTAAAAGCTCTTATAGTTACATGTGCATTCATTAAACTTTCGTTAGTGTTTTATAGATTGGAGGGTGGGATAGAGGCCACCCACCCACCCTACATATACATTGACACATCATCCAATGCTCCTCTTTGAATTTTCAAAAATTACAGCAGTATTAATTGATTGAATTAAAAAATCTAAAATCACTATTTGAAATTGAATATATATGTATATGTAGGGTGGGTGGGTGGCCACTATCCTACCCTCCAATCTATAAAACACTAAAGAAGAGAAGAGAAGAAATGTTGACTATATCACATTCCAAAATCTATAACATTAATGTCGACTTCTTGAAATAAAATAATGTATAGGAAAAAATTAAAACTTCTTATAATTACATGTGCATTCATTAAATCTTCGCTAGTGTTTTATAGATTGGAGTATAGGAAAGAGGCCACCCACCCTTCATATACATTGAGATTTCCCCCAATACTCCTCCTTTAATTTTCAAAAATTACAGCAGTATTGTTTGATTTAATTAAAAAATCTAAAAGCACTATTTGATATTGAATAAATATGTATATGTAGGGTGGGTGGGTGGCAACTATCCTACCCTCCAATCTATAAAACACTAGCGAGAGTTTAATGAATGTACATGTAATGATAAGAAGTTTTTATTTTAGTTATCATGAATTTGACAGTGATACTGTAAGAGTTTTTTTGGAAATTGAAAGATTTTTTAATTAAATCAACAATAATACTGGTGTAACTTTTAAAAATTGAAAGAGAAGCAGTGAAGGAAGTGTCCATGTATATGTAGGGTGGGTGGGTGGTCTCTGTCACATCCTCAAATCCTTAAAACACTAGAGGGAGTTTAATGAATGCACCAGTTATTATAAAACGATTTATACTTTATTTATTGCGAGAATAATCTCCTATGTATTGAAAAAATACAACATCAATGATGATTTCTTAAAATAAAATTATTTATAGGAGATTATTTTACTAATAAATTAATCACACAATGTTTTCTTAATATATAGGGATTAATTAAACTTTCCCGTATGTTTTACAAATTATAAGTTCATTTAGATTAAATGTAGAGAACTAAAAAATTATATTGGATTGATGAGGCTTTACTTGATGAAATTCCATTATATATGAAATAAATAAATGAATCATCTGCCTGATGAAGCCACGTGTAGCGAAACAATTTTTGCAGTACATCGACATTAAAACTGTGTAAATAAAAAAAAGTAATAATAGAACTGGAAGAATAAATTTATTCTGTGGGCGTTTACCTTGTGGTACATCTTGTATAAATAAAATTCAATAACTTTTGTGAAATTATAAGTTTCTACAGTTTCGACTAATAATTTACACTTCCTCAACTGTTTCATTTAAGTAAGGAAATAATTTACAATTTAAGGTTATAAATGATTGTAAATACCTTTTTATATACCACATCCTTTTAATCTTTATTTGTGAATATAGTTTCGACAGATTTTAAGGTTACTTTAATTTTAATAAATATTATTTATTAGTCACTTGTATAAATACTAAACTAAAACACTTACTACGTTTTTTGCACTAAAATTTTAAGTAATATATGTATAACTATTATTGCAAAAGCACGTCGTTTTAATAGCATCATCAAATCACTTGTAATTTTAAAAATAGAGTGGTAAAAGAAAGTTATTTAGTTTAATTTAATTTTTAAAGAATAAAACAAACATAAAATTAGATAATTTAGGTTCGATTCAAATTAACAAGTGGAGTCAATCAGATGGTGACTTTAAAAAATGAAAACTTATAATTTCGGAATTAAGTTGAAATTATTCGGCTCACTCGGATCTAATTTTTGCACGGCACAAGTTAATAATTTCACTGGAGCACTAGTTTTTACAACACTTTACGGATTTAATCAAAGAATTTGCAAACACTCTTTGATACAATATTCCTGTATATGTATGGTGGGTGGGTGGCCCCTATACTACCCTAAAATAATAATAACATAATGATTTTCTTGAAATAAAATTATACGTAAGAGTGTATTCTTATAACAAATAAAGTAAAAATCGTTTAATAATAACTTTTGCACTCATCAAACCCTCTCTAGTATTTTATGGATTGGAAGGTGGGATAGAGGCCACCCACCCACCCTACATAAACATTGATACTTCCATCACTGCTCCTCTTTTAATTTCCAAAAAACTACTACAGTATCACGGCCACGTTCATGGTAATTAAAACAAAAACCTCCTATAATTACCTATGCACTCATTAATTAAACTACGACACGTATTACGTTTTAAGCACTAAACATTTTAAATAACATCTGTATAAACATATATTATCAAATCGCTGGATACTGAAATTCAAACCTTTAAAGTTAAGACGTGTTTTTATAATATATTTTTATATATTACATAATTTTTTAGTGGTAAAAACTAGTTTGGTTTCTTGGTCTTGAAAAATTCAAGACATTAATTAATTAAATGCAACACCATGATGTTTAATAATTTAAAAATACGAAACATCTCATCAGATGAGATCTAAAATATAGAAACACGTGTATGCAGATGTGTTTAAACTTATAATTAAAAAAAACAAATTATTTGTTGAAACAACTACTTCACTGGCTAGACAGATATTAGTTTAGTTTAGTTTATTTACTTTACAAGATCTACCATATAGAAAAATTATAATACAAAAATACGTTAATAAATATAAATAATTACTTTGAATTTTAGAGCATAGATCTTGAAGGCGGAGTTCACAGTTTCTCGTGTTCTTCCACTCAATTTGGATATGTTACTAGTTGCTGATAATGCTAATAAATTAATTGTAGCCACTGAGGCATTATTTTATTGAATTATACATAAGTTATTCGAATGTTACAAATATCACAGCTATCAAAGTGACAGTAGTTTGAACGTATATATTTCTATCAAAAAAACTTGGTTTTCACATTATTTAATTTTGTTACTTCCTTAGGAATAAAATAAATAAAATAACATTAGAAAAGCGTGGTTGTAGAATATTAAGTAATAAATTAAAAATAAGAGGCGTTTCGTATTTTAAAATTACTAATAAATTAAGCATTTAAAAATTTACTTCTAAGAGAGTTTTATTTTTAATGTAGGAAAATGTCACTGAATAAAACGAAAAAAACTATTGTGTTTAAACTGTCTTATATGAAATTAAAAATATACACAAATTGTGAAAAATACTAAACTAAAAAAATATGTACTATATTTATCTATATTACATATAATTTTTATATAATATTAGTAAGTGCTTTAGTTCAGTGTTTATCATGAATTACCACCTAGTAACAGTTGCTACTATTATTATTGAAAAATTGGGGGGAAAATGTATCGTATATAGAGCATATAGTCCGCAATATATTGTTAGAAATCGTTAGCTGTATTTATTATTATTTTTATTTTAATATGTATTTATTTTAAGACGTACTCTAAATTTTATGTTTGTATGTATTATTGTTTAGTCTATATTTTTCTTCTCTTTTGACCAGATTTTCAAATGTAATTATTTATTATATGACAAACACATCCGCAGCAAATTAGTTTTTATTTAATATGTAATTTGTATATTGTGGCAAATGTGAAATAAATGAATATGAATATGAATATTTATTAAAAATTTCTTTATATTAAAATTGTACCATAAAGTAAACGCCCCAATTATTTAATTACAGAAATAATTATATTTCTCTACACATCAGTTAGAATTTAAGACGCAATAATTTTATTTTACCACTATATTTTGTAAATTGCGCTTTTTTACAAATTAAAACATTCACGTAACTATTTTAGTTTGATCATAACCAGCTTATAGTCGAAATTGAATTTCAACTATTATAAGCTGATTATTATCGAACTAGAAGTAAGTTTGATTCGGTGAGTTACGTGGAGATTAATTTTATTTTGTAAAAAAAACGCAGTAAATACGTTCTTCACAATTTTATTTGAATCCAGGTTAAAATGTGAAATATAATATATATCTGAGCACATATTGAAACACTTCATTAATTTATTGTTATATGTTTACGGGGTTTATGTATATATATATATATATACCAAAATTAGTAGAGTAAAAATATATCTGAGTTTAAATAAAAGTGTGAAGAAAGGTTTAAATTATTATATTATTATTATTTTCTCTTGAATGTCTTTCTCATTTATCACTTGGTGAAACATTTTTAAGTATTACTGATGAAGGTTTAAATTAAACCAAGTGTATTTTAATTTAAACCTTCATTAAATATGCTACTTTGTTGATGTTATTTTTTAAATTTTATGTTTGTTTGAAAATATGCTGTAAATACGAGCAATGAAATTGAGCCATGAGTGACGGCGTTTACGGCGGGGAGGGATTGTTATCTTTATGGTAGTTGATTAAATTTCGTGTAAAAATTGGTGGGTTTTACGGTCCGATTTTAGAACTGTCGCCCGGAGAGGAGAGTAAATAGAGTAAAACAATTCGGCGCGATAATAAGACGGCGGAGAGACAAATGTTGCGAGACCTAATCGAATCCGGCGGGGGGGCGGCAGTAAAAAAAAAGGTAAACCCGTTATCTAAACAGTGTCCCAATCAGGCAAGAACAATTTATATAGAGTTGTGTACTGCAATAAGGGAACAGTCGGAATTAATTAAAGTGGAGGGGATTTACAATAGTCTTAACACCTCAGCAATATATAGTCCCGTGCCCCAATATCTGGCGCTATAAGCGCATTGAAATATTAAACACGTTCTTATCTTAATTGCCCTTTGCAGATTATTTATGTAGTTTGGTCAGAATGGCATTAGTCGTTGGTAGTTTGTCGTGGAGAACGTCTTGGCGAACTTTCCGAATATATTAGGAAATACCAAGGTGTCAGATGTATGAGGTCCCCCAATAATATACGGCGGAGAATACCTGTCGAAGGGGCGGGCCGCCGCCTATTAATAATATCACCTGATTAATTAATTCGCGGTCGTGTTTATCTCATAAACCCTTTGCGCATTAATCGCGCTCAATTCTGCGTGAAATTACAAGTAATACACAATGAAGCTCTAACTGTTAATGCGGTTAAATACCATCGAAGTGATACGGTGGTTGGGCTCGAGGGTGTTGTGTAGTAGGTAGCAGTGAATGCGAGATTACGCGGGCCGTCGCTGCCGCCGCCGCCAACGGAGCGCCGCCCGGAGTCTATGCGGGAGCGGGACAAGCTGTTCTGTACTGCTGTGTAGCAGTGACTGCGGCTGTTGCCTGTTTACAGCCACGCAGTTGGAAGTTTGTTTGCGCTGCGAGTTTCGATACAAACACGGGACGCACCGCAGCCGCCCGCAACAATCCGCCGCTTCCCATTCTCGCACCAAGCGTCGCGACGGAATGCGACGCTCCGAGTTCCTTTTTACTTTTTAATAAACACCGAGAACGGAACGGAGCAGCTAATTTGATTGGATTTTTTTCCCAAATTAATATTGAAATTAAGCTAATTGAATAGAGCAGGAGACGGTTAACTTGTGTCTTTATTTTTAATTAACAGAATTAATGAATGCCGAAGGAATTGTTTGCTGAAAATAATGAATTTTTAATTATTAAAATGAAGAGATTGAAAGTTATTGGTGTATTATACAAACAGCCGAATTGGATCCGCGACCCGAGGACAATATCTAATAATATTGTAATTAGATTGGAGTGGCCTCTGCGAATGTACAGTTAGAATTCGAAAAAAGTAGGGTGGAATGCAAATGATAAATATGAGAGGTTGGCAGAAGTGGTGGCTGTGGTGGTGGTGGTGGCGGTGGCAACGGATCCTAAGAGAAGGAGATGCGATCGTGGGCGGTAGGAGGAGCCGCGAGTGCCAAGACGCGATCCTCCTTAGAGGTCGGGCACGGCCTCAATAAAGGCGCCCCCCCTACCCCCGCGTTCCACCCCCACCAACCGCCCACGCGCTCCCATTAAAAACTAAAATAATAGCGATCGGGCCGATGTTACCTGCACGGGCCTCCAGCGCGGCTCCAGCATTTCGGGTCGGGGGTCGGAGTATTGGGCAGGCAGAGAATTCTGGAGAGGTCGGTTGGCGGCGTGGCAGTGGCGGCAACGGGTGGAGGTGGCGGTGGTGGTGGTCGGCAACGTGGCGTGGGCCGCGTGTATCGCTACTAACGGAGTAGACAGTACACGGCGATACCGTGGCTGATGTTAGACTGTGGACGCCTCTAGCAGCTCGCGTTGTCTCGCTTGACGGCGGCGGTGGTAGCGGTAGCGGTGGCGGCGGCGCACTCAACACTAACGGCCGCGGCACAACACATGCCAATCACCGGCGATGCACAATAAGGGATTCGCTGGGCGACTCGTCCTCACCCGGTCCATAGCCCGCAATGTAATGGGTAGCGTGTAAGCAGCGCCCCATCCCAATCTACTTGTTTACTCGCGTCTACTGATCAATACCCTTGTTTGCCATCAGCCAGAAACATACGTATGGTAGTACCCCTAGTCCGATAGTCTGCTGGTCTACTAGTCTTCGGCCGCCGAAGAACAAACATCCAACCGGTCTCGAACCCGGACCTCGTTACCGCGCGCCCTCCTCCTCCGCCGCCGCCGCCGCTCGCAATTCGCGCGGCAAACCTGCTGCTCCTGCTGTTGGCACCACACCATTTTTCTTTGCGTTAAAGATGCACCCCAACAATAGCCATCCCTAATTAATTATTCACTTTACGACAGCCTGACCTACCTATCCCCGTCTCGCACCTCGCACGCCCACAAAGGACCACCAAAAATCAGCCTTTATCACAATACTACTCGCGAACTACCTTCTCCACCCTCATTAATCATAACGCAAAAACATTATCTTATTTTAAAATATTAACGGGCAAACAACAAAAGAACATTCCGTACACAAAAAATATCAAATAAATTATGAATACCTCCAACAAAAGACTACTTTCAGCCAAACGAAAAAAACATATTTTCACTTAAAAGTACTATTCACCCTCCCTTCTTGACGATATAATAATTAAACACAATCCAGGAAGACTAATCACAAAATGATATTAAAATATAAACATTTAGAAAATTTATAAGCAAAAATAATCGCTACAAAAAATGAGTATAAATTTTTCTTTTCTTGAATGTTGTCGGTGTTTACTTAGTGGTACATTTTTGATTAAAAATTAAATAAAACACTTTTAAGTTTAATTTTTGATTTTTCTTTTATTATCCAGAATATACAACCAAGAAAAAGTAACTATAAATAACAATAAATTAACTAGACTTTGTTAATATCATTCAAATTTTTCAAGACAAAATATTTCACAATTTTCCGTTCGTTTTCAAAAATTCAGTTTAGTTTTATCGAAACTATAATCTCAAAAATGCAATAAACTGTGCCATATAAAAGTCTATTTACAAGTTTAAAAATTATAGAAAATATATTAAAAAGTAAAAGCCTCCCAATGACATATTTAAAAATCTCTACAGATATTGAATTATACAAAAGTAGGCCATTTATAAGGAGACACAAAGTCAAGTACATAGAACATAAATTACAAATTAAGCACGACAATTAATTTTATAATAAAAATACACATTAAAATCTAAATTCATTTAATTTGCTATGCTTTGCTATTTTGTATTACACAAATTACTTTCGTTTTATACAATATCTGTCGAAATATTAGCCAGAGAAGTATTTGTTTCAATGAGTGATTTGAATTGTAGTTTGAATATGACTTATTGTTGTAGATTTTAATCTAAACAACATTTGTCAATTGACTATCGGCCATTGGCCTTTGTACCTTATTTCTTGGATTTTCTCTTGTTTCATTCGTTCAAAATTTCAGGAATCTGAAAAAACAGTTGAGGAATTGCAGAATTAATCAAAATTTTCAAGTTTTTTTCGAAAAATTCTGGAATTACTCAACTATTTTTTTCAGATTCCTAAAATTTTAAACGAATGAAACAAGAGAAAATTCAAGAAATAAGGTGCAAAGGCCAATGGTCGATAGTCAAATGTTATTTAAATTAAAAATCAAAATTTCAAGTTTTTTTAGAAAAATTCTGGAATTTATCAACTATTTTTTACAGATTCTTCTAATTTTCTTCAAACGTTTCAGAGCCTTCTAAGAATTTTCCTTTCTTTATTATTCGAAATTTATAGAATTATTGAGCATATCCTCATTCTGTTTTAATTTTTGGGAAATTTTTCCTTAAAAATTCTTGCATTTTCTGTCACTAATTTTTTCATTTGTTCGTAATTTTCCAGCAACTTTTAATTCAAGTTTCAGTTTTTCAACTAACTTCTTCTTATAGGAATTTTCCTTTCCAAATTTTGTGAATGTTCTTCCAAAGCTTTTCAATAATGTATCTTTTGGATTTTTAGAATTTTTTTCTTATCATTTTTTTTTTGGGAAAATTTGTCTTCAAAAATTCCTGCATTTTCTCTCACCCATTATTTTATTTGTTCGTAATTTTCCAGCAATTTTCAATTGGCTATCGACCATTGGTCTATCCATATTATTTCTTGAATTTTCTCTTGTCTTGTTTCATTCGTTCGAAAATTTGAGAAATCTGAAAAAAATAGTTGAGAAAGGGAATGGGCTGAAAGACCGCAGGTCTATAGCCCAGACGGACTAACACCATTTATCTGTTCCATATTAATTGTTATTATTTTATGTATTATGTTTGTCCAAATAAAGATGTATGTATATATAGTTGAGAAATTCCAGAATTTTTCTAAAGAGAACTTGAATTTTTTTATCAAATTTTTTTAGAAACATTCTGGAATTTCTCAGCAATTTTTATTTTTGAGATTCCTCAAATTTTCTTCAAAGGTTTCAAAGCTTTCTAACAATTTTCCTTTTTTTATCAATCGAAATTTATAGAATTATTGAGCATATCTCAACTTATCCTGTTGGATTTTTTTTTTTGGGGAAATTTATCTTCAAAAATTCTTGCATTTTCTGCAACCCATTATTTAATTTATTCGTAATTTTCTAACTATGTTCAATTGTCTACCGACCATTGTTCTTTCCACCTTATTCCTTGAATTTTCTTTTCTCTTATTTCATTCGTTCGAAAATTTGAGGAATTCTTTTAGAAAAATTCTGAGAAATCTGAAAAAATAATTGAGAAATTACAGAATTTTTCTAAAGAAAACTTGAAATTTTTAATCCAATTTTTTTAGAAAAATTCTGGAATTTCTCAACTATTTCTTTCAGATTCCTAAAATTTTCTTCAAAGCTTTCTAACAATTTTCCTTTCATTGCATTTTTTTAGAAAAATTCTGGAATTTCTCAACTATTTTTTTTCAGATTCTTTAAAAAAATCTTCAAAAATTCTTGCATTTTCTGTCACCCATTATTTTATTTGTTTCATTGAATTTTCTCTTCTCTTGTATCATTCGTTATTATGGAATTGAAAAAAAATTGTTGAGAAATTTCAGAATTTTTCTAAAGAAAACTTATTTTTTTTGGAAAATTCTAGAATTCCTTGACTATTTTTTTTAAATTCTTAAAATTTTCTTCAAAGCTTTCTAACAATTTGCCTTTCTTTATCATTCGGAATTTAGACTTATTCTGATAAAGTTTTTTTTTTGGTGGGGGGGTGAAATTTATCTTCAAAAATTCTTACATCTTCTCTCACCCCTTATTTTATTTTATTCGTAATTTTCCAGCAACTAAAATCAAAATCAAATTTCAATTTTTCAACCAACTTCATCTTATAAGAATTTTCTTTTCAAAATTATGTGAATGTTCTACCTAAGCTTCTCAGTAATATATCTTTTGAATTGTTAGTTTTCCACTGAGCTTTATCTCATCAGATTTTTTTCTTTCAATTCGTGAGAATTTTCGTCGAGGGTTCTGGAACTTCTTTCAGATTCCTTAAATTGTCTTCGAAGATTCCAAAGCTCTTTCTGTTTCAAGAGTCCTTCAAAATTAAAATAAATTTTGAGCATTGAGTAATGTTGAACTCAGTAATGAATCTTTTGATTTATTAGAATTTTCCAGTAAGCTTTATCTTATCAGATTTTTTTTTCAATTCGTGAGAATGTTCGGCGAGGGTTCTAGAACACTTTTCAGATTCGTTAAATTGTCTTCGAAGATTCCAAAGCTTTCTACCTCTTTCTGTTTCGGGAGTCCTTCAAAATTAAAAGGAATTTTGACCATCCGTAATGTTGAGCTCAGTAATGTATCTTTTGATTTCTTTAGAATTTTCCACTAAGCTTTATCTTATCATTTTTTTTCAATTCGTGAGAATATTTTTCGAGGGTTCTGGAACTTTTTTCAGATTCCTTAAATTATCTTTGAAGATTCCAGAGCTTCCCAGCTCTTTATGTTTGGAGAGTCCTTCAAAATTAAAAGGAATTTTGAGTATTTCTAGTCTTATATAGTTGGAATTTTCTTTGAGAAATTCGTTTTCAAAAATTATTGCATTTACTGTAATTTCTTCATCGTTTTATTTGTTCGGAATTTTCCAGCAACTTTTAATCCGAATTTTAAGAGTTTTTCACCTAGTTTTATATCATATGAACTTTTTCTGTCAATTCGTGAGGATGTTCGGCGAGGGTTCTGGAAATTTTTAAGGTTCCTGAAATTTTCTTCAAAGATTCCAGAGCTTTCTACCAATTTATCTTTTTTTTTGATAGTTCCTTAAAATTAAAAGAAATCTTGAGCATCTTTAGTTTTATATTGTTGAAGTTTTCTTTGAGAAATTCCTTTTCAAAAATCATTGTATTTTCTATCATCTCTTCATCATTTTATTTGATCGGAATTTTCTAGCAATTTTTAATCCAAATTTTAAGAGTTTTTCACCTAGCTTCATATTATAGGAATTACTTCTTTCTATTCGTGAGAATATTCTTCGAGGATTCTGATCCCAGAAAATTTTCTTCCAGATTTCTAGAAATCTCCAAAATTAAACTAATCAATTTGGGACACATTTTCTGAGAAATTTCAAAACTCTAGAAAAACATTCCCATAAATTGGAAGAGATAATCCGATAAACTTTGCTGAAAAATTTAGTATGCAATTTTATCCAACATTTCAGATTTTTAGATTTTTCAGCATTCTTTTGTTCTACATCCTATTGAATTTTCATCAATTGTTCTAAAGGTTTCCAGTAATTTATTTTTATTTTTCGGGCGTTTTCCACACTGATTTATCTTATCAGGAAATAACGACATTTCTCTTACTAATTTCAAGATTTGTTTAGAAAAAATTTCACCAATGTTTCCTACAGATTTCTAAAATTCTCCAGAATTTATTTGATTTTTCTTCAGGGCATTTTTTACACTTGTTTTACATTCCTTGAATTTTCTTCAAAGATTCCAGATAATCGAAAGGTTTCTAGATAAGATACATTTTCATTTTCGAGTCTTCCTCAACAGTTATAGAATTTTTTATCACCTCTCATCTTAAATACGCGATTGTGGAGACTTAAAAATTTCTAAAATTTCATTTTCTGATTTTTTTTTAGTTTTCAGAATTCTACAGAATTTCATAGTTTATTTTATCGACAATTTTTAAAGGTTCTAAAGCTTTCAAATAATATATTTTCAAAGGATTTTTACTTTTGGGATCTACCAGAATTATCTCTTTCAAATTAAGAGAATTTTGTTTAAAGATTTTAGAATTTTCCAGCAATTAATTTTCAGATTTCTACAATTTTTTAGCTATATAAATATCGACTTTCATCTCATCTAAATCTTCCATTATTATCTACTCCAAATACGATAATTTTCTTCAAGGATTCTATAATTTTCCAACAAATTTTCTTTCTTTCTTCGAAGAGAGAAATATTTTCGTGTTTTTTCTAATTATTAATCTTTCAAGAAGAAAATTTGCTGGAAAATTATAGAATCTTTGAAAAAAAATATCGTATTTGGAGGAGATATTCCTGAAAGATTTGGATGAGATGAGGCAAGATGAAAATACGTCGTAAATTAAAGATAATTTGAAAACCAAAGAACTTTTGAAGAAAATTTAAAATATCTGAAACAAAAATGCTGAAATAAAAAATGTTAAAATAGTCGATAGAATTTACTAAGTATTTTCTGATAAAATAAATCAAGAAATTCTAGAGAATTTTAAAAACCTGAAAAAAAAATCTAAAATTCAAACTCTTAAAGAAAACTATCAATTTTTAAGCGAAATTCCCAGAAAATCGTGATAAGATAAAGCTCGAAAATGAATGATCTATAATAATCGAAAAAATTTTAACAAATGTGAATAAAAAACAGAAACGATGTAGTCTTAAAGAAAAATTCCTGAAAAAATCAGGAAAAATTTCTAGAAATTATTCGCAATTTTTTTGAGAGATTTTCCCAAAATCTAGATAAGATAAAGAAGGTGTGAATGAAGATAAATTGTTGGAAAATTTGTTGGGATGCTGAAAAAATCTAAATTTGGAAAGTTGAGAAACTCTAGAAAAATTAAAGAAAAAATACTGGAACACTACAGAACTATCAATGAAATTTCAATGGGATTTGAAACAAAAAGTGCTGAAAATATATAAAATTCTGTAAGATAGAATGTTAAAAAGATTAGGTAAAATAAAATAATTCTGGAGAATTCTAGAAATTTGGAAGAAAATTGTCTGAGAAATTCCAGAACCCTTGAAAAAGTTTCTCAAAAGTTGGAAGATTTGAAAAACTCTTCACTTAGGATACATTGTTCAAAAGGTCTTAAAGTCTTAAAATTTTTCGAAGTCTGGAAGAAAAATTAGTAGAAAAAAAATCTCACAATTAAAAAAAAAAAACACCAATAATAGAAAATAATATCAAATTTCTGCAATCCTACTAATCCAAGTTAGCAAGTGATCCTCCCTTAGAACTTTAACCAAAATCCGTCACCCCAGTACTCCTCTAGTCAATCCTTCTAAGCAACTCCTATATGACTCTACCTCTGTTATCCCTGTCAATGAACGCCTTCTATACCTAAGCGAAAATTTTTCCAAAAATCCCTTCAACCAACATATCCTTTCCCTCCACTCCTTGCGCAGAAATTTTAAACTGATGCCAAAATTCAAAATCCCTCCATTCACTACTTTCGAATTCATCGAATCACAACATCCATCATCATTATCAGAGACAGATTGACGAGACACATCGACAATGACAAATCCTGGCTGAAAGACCGCCGATGGATAGCCATTTACTAACACTTATACCATCATAAATGTATTATATTTATCTTACCTGTATTTTTGTTTGTTAATAAAGATGTTGTAGATATATATAGAAAATAATAGAATTTTTGAAAAGAAATTTCCAAAAATAAAAACAAAATAACAACAAGAGATGCAAAAAAAAATCCATAACTTTCGAGGCCGTCTCGAAAATGAAAGATAAATTGCTAGAAAGCTCTGGGATTTCTGGAATCGTCGAAGAAAGTTTAAGGAATGTAAAACAAATGGAAGAAAGTTTTTTGAAGAAAAATAAAATAAATTCTGGAAAATGCTAGAAAACTTGAAGAAAAGTTGGTAATCATTTTCAGAACCCTGTAAGAATTACTTGGAATTAGTAAAAAAATAAAGATACAATAAGGTTACGTAAAAAAAAAGGAAATTCTGAAAAATTCTAATATCCTGAAAAAAATTCTGAAAAATTCTAAAATTTGATTTCTTGAAGAAAATTGTAACAATTTTTAATTTAATTTAATTAAAATTTAATTTAATTAAAATGGTAGTGCATTTATCTCTTGTTGAGGTATTCATCCCAGGAGTAAAATGCATGTATTTTAGAGGAAACTCCCGAAAAATTTTGATAAGATAAAACTTAAAAATGAAGGATAAATTATTGGACAAATTTGGAAGGAATGTGAAACAGTAAAAAATGTAGATTTAAAGAAAATTTGCTGAAAAATCAGTTAAATTCTGGAGAATTCTAGATATCTAGAAAAATTATGGTAAATGATCCTCTAAGAAATTACTTGCAAGTTAAAGGAAGTTTTGGTAATAAACTATTTGTAAATGTCTGACGATTAAATCCCATCCACATGAACTTGATGGCATGGGTCCATGCTTAAACTCGCCCCTACCTACTTTTATAATTTTTTTGTAAATTGTTTAGATTAATAGTCAGTTAGAATTTTTTATAAATATTCTAGAATTGTAATAAACGAGTTAAACTCAAGTGGTAAAAACCAATAAAATGAAGACCAGGGGGGTGGTTACCTCCTATACAACAACTATTTACATGGGCTTGAGTGAAAGATTATCCAAAAGAGTGCCCTTCGGCATGGTGTTAAAATTTTATGTATGTTTTTCCTTAAATTTTGTATATATCTGTTTATTTATATTCTAAATAATGTAATCATGTCTGATTTAGCTTAAATGAATGAATGAAAATAGATTTTGGGACTTTGACTAAAATTACACTATAACTAACATTTGTATTAAAAAATTATAATATGTATGGAATGATGGAATAATAAAACCAGTACTTTGTTTTCCAATAACTAATTTTTAATATCTTACAGTATGAAGAACTATTAAAACTATAACGCCTTTACACTTTGCGTATTCGGAGAGATTTTTATTAGTCATTAAAGCAGTTTGCATTTCGCCGTTTACGATTGAGATATCGGGAGCGGATAGAAGAATATATATTTGAAAGGGGCGGCGGGTCGACGTTCCGGGCCGATGCGAGTAAATTGGTGTCCACTCGAGTATTGTTTTGATATGCGCGGACGGCGGGGGAGTTAGTGGGCAATCGGGGAACTCTTATATAAAACAGGAAAATTTAACAATAACAGCCGGCGGTGTTCGAGTGGGCTAAGCCTTGACTTGACTAAGACTGCGGTGTTTTTCATCGATTCGATTTCGATTGCCATCAGGGTCCCGAGTCTACTTTAAAATTAAAACCATCTTCTAGATGAATGAATGAAAAATATTAATTTCTGGAGCACAAACAAACTCTATTTTAAAATATTTAACGCGCGATGAATTAAAAACGGCGTCGATTCCCTGGACTTTTATTAGATAGCAATTATTTAAGAATTAGGGGTGGAGAGGGCGAGAGAAAGGGGCGGGGGCCGGAGGAGCGAGCGAGACGAGGTGCGCGGCCATATTATTAATAAAAAGTTTAATTTTGAGAAATTTTAAATGTGGCAGACAGTTTTAATTGTAATTAAATATCGTGAATGAGGACCGACGGTGGCGGGTTAATCGGTGACCGGGAATGAAAGCAGGGACCGGGGGAGGGTTATTAGGAATCGAGACAGATGCCAATGGTGATGGCCGTGGGGGGTGGTGGGGCGGTCTGTTTTTTGAATTATAAAGTTAAGAAAGTATCATCGGGGGCGTATAAAACGTTCATCATAAAGATTTAACAGGGTGTATACGAGCCAGCAAAAAAGAAATGGTAAACGGGCGTCGGGAACGACACGTCCAATATGTATGGCCTCTTTTAAAAAGTAAAGTTAATGTCGGAGGGGTCGCGGCCCGTCGCGCTCTTCTATGCAAAGCTTCAACTTCCACGGTTTTCCAAAATAAGCGCATTGTGCTGCCAAACTTTCAAATGGATGGGCAGCATTTAAAGGTAGTTATATAATATATATTACCTCGCTATATATAAAACAAATGGTCGCCGTGCGTTTACGCTGGATAAAAGAACTGAAGATATGAGATATGCAACGTCCAGCAAGGGGCGCAAGATAAACGGCCGGACCTTAGTACGCACAAGTTCCCCGGGTACCCCGCGCCGCCCTCGGGCCCTTTCCACCCGAAAAGACCGTCCCGGCAGGGCTGCCAAGTGCCACGCCAGTATCTCTTTAAAATGGTATTTATTTCACTGGGGAAGGTGCGGAATTACAAATAAAGTAAACTAGTTAAGGCTGCGAGGGCAATTTGATAAGAAGTGTCGCTGCTCGACTCGCACGACTTCGCACAGGAACGCACGTCACACGCACGACTTCCTCTAGAATCGGCGACACCAGGAGGAGGAAGAGGAACCGGTGAATAGTGGAGAGGGGGGAATTCGGGCTCTCATCACTGTCCAGATTGATGACATCCACTCATCATCGGGCAGAATGTGAAGATAAACGACTGCCGCCTCCACATCACAATCGCGGTGGATTTTTTCCGAGGGCGCACGCCGCCCCGATGTGTTAATAATTGGGGCGGTCGCAGTATCATTTCGCAACCCTTGACTCGGAAATATAGACATAAGTAAGGTTAATCTACTTAGGAGTTAATTGAACCTTTCCCGAGCAGACGATATGGTAGAGGATATCACTAGAGCCACCTTCGTGCCGGCCTGGCCGCATTAAGCGATCGCCCTCACGACTAGGGGATGTTTGCTAAACAGTTTCGGCAAAGACGGAACAATAAACTTGCCTCCCGGTCGGCTCCAATTCACTACTCACTTAATGCATCAATAAATGCAATCAGGGGCGGCTCGAACGCTCAACAAACATTTCTTAAATCAATTCCTGCATAATTAATATGCAAGTTAATTGTTTCCACCGCAAAGCAGGCTGCATTGTGCTACAAACCCAATGTAGGTGACTGTCGGGAAGATAACGGAAGATTCCAACAAAGGGAGACAGTCTCGGACACTGTAATCACTGGCGCTGTGGCGCTGCTGATGATGACACCGAAAGCCTTTGAGGGCCCGCATCGCTACAAGGGACAACCGATCACGCCACGACAAGAACTAACACCACTATACAATATACGAACCACATATCCACTTCTTTGATGATACGTCTTTTGTTGTGCTTCGAATAAATCACCAGCAGGACCGAACTCCCGGCATTAATTCGAGTACAAACTCAACTCTAATCTACACCCCCTGTCCAGTGAAAATATTTGTTTTGATAACAATTGAACTTTTTGCGGGTATCGATTTTAAAAATCTCATCGCCGCAATATGTTTCGGATTTAAATTAAAGGAGTATAAACATCCTAAATAAACTGGAGGGACGCCGAACTGGCGAAGTTCGACAGAATCATTGAAACTGTCCCTGATACCGTCCCTGTGCTTTAATCACGCGGAAAACAGCCCCGTCTTTTGAGATACTTTTAACATAAACCCACAGATTGGGTTTCAGGCGTTTACATCAAACGGAACCCTCCATTCGATTCGACAAACGCTATTTACTGCACAACATTTACTATTTAAAATTTCGTACCCACTTGAGTTACGGGGGGCGTTCGTTTTAAGATGGCAAGCTTAAATGGGCGCACGTAACCTAAAAATTAACGTATACATAAGTACCTTTCTCAAGTTACTGTTTAAATGAGAATGATTGCGGGGAAATTATACACGAGGGTGCCATTGCATAACAGCGCGACGCGTGAATGCGACGTGAAGAGGCACGATTAAAGAACTTTCCTACACGCAACGATCCGGTGTGTATCATCCAAGTAACACAAATTAAACGAACAGTTAACACGGAACGAGGCCGCATTATTTATACCACCTCCCCTAATTAACTAGCAAATAACAAAAATATGCACCCCCGGGGGCCCCGGCGGCAGGGAAATAAAATAAAAAATATTAGACTCGACAAATCGCACGGAAGAACTCCTCCGCTCTCTAATAAAATTAAAAGGTAGTAACCATTTTAAGAACCATTAACACGGAATGACACTTGATGAACCCTTTTAGCCCGAAAAACCTTATTATATTTCTTTCGTAATTAACCCCTGCTTTCATAGATAATGGATGATATAAAAACCGAATGGAATCAAAACTTTTTACCGTAAATAACCGTCCAAATTAAGATTGATCCGAATTAATAATTTTTATATCAAAAAATAACGTCCAACTATTAAACGAAACATAATTGAGCCCGGCTATTGAAACTTATTAAAACGCTCCGCTGTGAAGGATAAATGGATATAGATTACGCCACCCTATCGCACGGCCACTCGAAACTCAACCCTCTCGTGTGGGTCACTTTCGAATTAATTCGCATAACAATTTATTTATTTATCCTCCGGACCGTTTCGGTTATTCACTTACCATTTCTGCCGCCTCTAATTATGCCCCTTTTTGCTCCCTCATCGCCGTTACTGTTGCTGACAACACCTGCAAGAAAAAATAAATGTACATCACTTGCGAAAACATGATTATTCAGCGAGCAAGTTTAAAAACACAAACAAAATTACAATTAAATAACACTGTTTCAATTATATTTGTAAAGAAATAATTATATTATTTATACTGCCTTAAAAAAAGTGTATTATTAAAATATATAAATACACAATAAACCTTTGCCTTTTCAATTACTAATCCAACGCTCTTACCAACTGTATCATTTAGGCATAGTGAGCGTAAGGATGTAGAGTTTTGTGTACTTTTGTATTTGCTTTGAATTTTAATTGAAAACCAATAATTGTAATATTTTATATGCACGCGCGGCGGTTATTCACATAAATTCAATGAAAGGATGTGGATGATATTATAATAACAAATGCAATGGAAGGGTCAAATAGTTAGATAAAATGTACTGCACGTTAAATATGCAATATGCAAATGAGTCATGATTAACACAGTACGTCGAACGTGAGTGTGAATAACAATAAATATGCGCTTTTCTATTTATGCTGTTATCAATGATCGCCTGAGATCATTCATTCTGTCCTACAAAAAAAAAACAGTATATATTACAAATAAAACACTTTCTCAGTTAATAAAAAAAAACATTAAAATTAAGACATAAGAGTAAGCTCTTAGAAATTGAAAATATCTTTAAAAGCATCATCATAAAATAATTAAACAAAAATATTGTTTGTTCGTGTGATGGTCGAACGATTAAATTAGATTGAGAAAAGAAGAAACAAATATTAGGAAATAAAATAAATCTTATAGTGAATAAATATATTATTCAATTAATAATATGTAATCTTTCTTGTAGTTATTCTTTGCTAGCATTTAAACTGATCAATTTGAAGTAAAGGTTTTACCGTCTATGAAATTTTTGTAGAGACCAGAATAAATAATAAACTGCACAGGCTGAAAGACCCTCGTTCGATAGCCATTTAGAAATTTTCTTTTTTCAATTGTTGCTTTACTATGTAAATTTGTCTGCAATAAAGATGTTATGTATATATAATAAACTTATATAATAAAAACTTAGTAAACCTTATTTTCCAACAGGATCAAGAGTTGGGGTTACTGTTAAATTCCTAGAACCAAATGTTAATTTATTTCCCTGACCTGTCGTCCTCTAGACCTATCACCTATTGAACATGTGTGAGGCAAACAATCGGTGGAAAAACAAGGCTATCCTCAACCACTCCTGATCTGATCTTAGTAGCCCTGTAGATTTGCATAGATACTTTAGTTTAAATTTTTACTTCAGAAATTGTGAAATTGAAGGTATGTAATTGTATGAGTAATTTACAAATTATCTGATCAAAACTAAACCGATCGGAATATTAATCAGTAATACAAAGATATTGAATATGAATCATCATAAGAGTAAAAATAGCTGCGTTCTCATTGTCAGTATTGTTTTATCTGCAATCGACGGCTATTTTAAACTTACGCTATATGTATTTAAAATTATTATAATAAGATAAATATGAGTATAATAATGTTTATTGTCACTTGATTAAATTGGTGTAAGGAATGAAGGTGAGAATATTGCAGTACTCCGATTCCAAGACGATTGATTGACAATTGCAATTGGAAAAAGTTCGTGCGTTAATGGGAATTGTTTTTTAGATTGGATCTAGGACCGCGGAATTTGGGGGTTGTATTTTTGGCAGTATAGAAGGAGGGCCCGTGGCCCGTCGCCGCGGATGCCCTGTAACCTGTCAAATTAAAGCGGAATTCCCGCGGCCCACTCGAATGCAATTTCAAGTTCACATAAAGGGTTGTTTACTGGTGACGGGCCCGGGTGGGGGGCTTTAAAAAGGGACCCGAAATTTCCAAGGAGTAAAAACAAATGAGTCGCCCCGTAAAGCCAGATTAAGTATGCGACAGCGCCGCCCGCAACGGAATTAAATTGAAATCGCAATTCTGGCACGTAAAAATCGCTAGCCGGGATTCCTCAAATAGCGACCGACGGGCAAATGAATCGATGGATGATGGGCGCTAACGGGCGATCATGATGCAGAAAACAAACGTACCTGCCGTTCCGGTTATGCGCGCACCAGCTATTTTTTAATTCCAGCACAACACAGCAACACAATTTAAAGTAAACAACAAACATAAACATGTTTACCAACACGCGAACGGCTCCACACTAAAGAGTTCGTCACGAATATCTACAACACTGAATAAATTGAAGGTCACCGCAAAAAAAAGCGACGAAGCCGCCGAGTGAAAAACATAAACAACGTCGACACCGCAGTGGTCTCGTGCAAAATTAGTCCACGTGGAATGCGAAAATCGCCGTGTGAAGTTTAGTTGATATATGTAAGTATCGTAAATACAATCGTGCATAAATCCATAAATTTTGTTTACGCTATTTGAATTATTAAAACAAAGGTTTACTTTTAAAATGATGTATGTTGATTAAACTACGTCAATGATTTTAACTGCAGTTTTATCATATATAATTTACTTTTTGTATAATACAAACGTGACAGTACCTACTGCACAGTGGTCTTAAAACTTTTTTTTAGTGGCATTATTTTCAACGAATACATTTCTTGTCCATAACCTCAAAAATAAAATTCCCTTTATTTACCATGCGAACAAGAATTTACAAAAATAAACTTAGCCATTTAACTATACAATAAACACATGTATGTTTTTTAAAAAAATATCCAGTTTGTAATAATTATATTTATAATAATTTAATGATACATCTTAAAAATTATAAATAAGTCACTATCGTGTGATATTAACGAAAAAAGTATCTTATTTATAGTTATATTTTGTTTTTATATCAGCATTTTTTGTAGAACCTTATTTTTTTTATCTACCAGAATATCTTTCGCAATCTTTTAGAATCTCTCTTCAAAATAAAATTACACCTACTTTATTATTTTATAGATTATTTTCGCGGTAAAGATAAAATATTATACCCCACGGTAAATTGTATTTATTATAAGCAATCAAATTCGAATGCGCTTCATTTTTTTCCTTGCTTTGTTAGTACCATATTGAATTATTTCTTCAACTTTACCTTAGCACATCTCAACTCGTTCTTACTTCATCTCAAAGATTTCTCTCCTTATAAAGATTTCCAGTATTGTTTGTAAGGATAATATACTAAATGACTTAGAAATCCGAATAATTTTATTTTCATAATATTTTGTACAATTAAACTAGTAAACAAATGAATAAAATTTCTCTTCAATTGAACAAACTTTATAAAAAAAAACATTAATAATGTGTCTATGTACTTTCTAAGGCGCCTAGGTTCGCTTCTAATTAGGTGATTGATGCCCTCCTGTGGTATCTCGTTCCATGAAATTAGTGCTTCTAGAGTTTGAGGGGGATGCTGCAAATTCAGAAATCTTCAGCCCATGATATCCCACACATGGTCAATTCTAGATAAATCCGGTGACCTCGGTGATTAGGGCAACAAATTGATTTCAGCGTGCTCAAAGAAGTTCATTGTGTGGACCAGCGTTATCCTGCTGAAAAGTTGTTTTTGGCAATGTCCAGAATTTCTTCGATGTAACGCTGTATAGTCATAACGAAAATTAGAGGTGATCTAGAGGCTTAAACAATGGCAGATCATACAGTGCGATGAACGTGCCTTTCGACAAAAAATTGTCTTCGTCGTCTTCTGACTCTGTCTCGGCCATCATACATCCCTAAACAGAATCTATATTCGTTACTAAACACTATATCATTCCATTCCTGATCCCAAATCAATCATTCTCTACACCACTCGAAACGATTTCGTCGATGCTCAGCGGTTAAAGGAAGCACCCAGTGAGAAAAAAGCTGTATTCAGCAATAAATTGTTCGAATTCCAATCGGTCTTCCATGCCCTTCATACCACTGGTTTACTATGGACCTGGTGGTGGAGAAATGATCTCTTGAAGCCAACAGTCTCAAACTCCGATCTGCTCGCTCTGTGGTTCCTATACCTCTAGCTCTTCATGATCCCATACCCGACAACATCTTACTATAGTATCTAAACTCCTGTGCACCCTGTCTCTAATTTCTTGGAAAGAAATTCCAGTCTGTCTAAGTCCAACTATACGTCTGCTATCAAACTCTGAAAGTTGATGAAAATTTTGCCCGTTTTTCCACCCTAGGCATTGTACATTGTACAACTAAAGCTTAGAACCACACCCAGTAAAATTAAAATCGTTACTACGGCAACAATGTTAAATTTCATCTTGTGTGTCAATAAATAAACAAGTTTTTATCTGATACAGCTGAATGTTTAATCGTTTTTTTTTTCACCAAGATAAGCCAAAATATAAAATTTTATCAAAATCACCTAGTATATATTCAGACTCTTATACTTAAGCAATAACATTTTGATACCCTTTATGGCTTCTTATAAAATCTTTCTTCTTTTTGTAGAAACTTGTTTTTTTCCCTTTGATTTCTACAATCCTTTCGCTCTTAACTCTCTTTTAACATTACCTTAACACCATCATTATTTATCTTAAAGATTTTTCTCCTTTTAAATCCAGAGTATTATACGAGAAATAAATTCTTTTTTGGTCATAATTTTCGTTCATCAAATTGAACCAAATATTCCAAACACCTTTATTCCGAATATGTTGACTTGAATAACTTCATTTCTTAATAAAATGTCAGAAATTAGTCCCACCTAAATTGGGAATGAATGAGCCAAAATGACTGTAATACTGTCTAAATGGCAAAATGCACATTGGATGAATTCCCGTCATCTGAAGTTAGGAGGCACTTATAGAAGTATAAAGTTATTGGGTATGAGTGGAAGAACACATAGCTGTGAAATGTGAATTCCGCCTGCAAGTACTGTGAGCAAAATTTTTGGATTTCTTTATATAGTTTATAGTTATATGTATAGTACCAACAGGACATTGTAAAGTTTCAATAAATAAATAAATAAAATATAATGCAATGCTGGCCAATAGTGATGAAATGCACTATTTTTACTCTTTGACCTATCCCAATGCATTTGCCATTGTCCGAGTGTACTCTTGACTTATTCGAATAAATTATTTCCTACTCCAGCGTACTCTTCACATATCCTAAGAAATTATTAATTGCTCTAGCGTACTCTTGACCTATTCTAACAAGTTATTTATCACCCTAGCATTCTCTTGACCTATCCCAACAAATTATTTATTACCCTAGCGTATTGTTGACCTATCCTAACAAATTATTCGTTTCCCTAGCGTACTCTTGGCCTATCCTAATAAATTATTTATGAAACTAGCGTTCTCTTGATCTCTCTTAACAAATTATTTATTACCTTGGCGTACTCTTGACCTATCCCAACAAGTTATTTATCACCCTAGAGTTCTCTTGACCTATCCCAACAAATTATTGATTATCCTAGCGTACTCTTGACCTATCCTAACAAATTATTTATTGACCTAGCGTACTCTTGACCTATCCCAACAAATTATTTATTACCCTAGCGTACTCTTGACCTATCCTAACAAGTTATTTATTACCCTAGCGTTCTCTTGACCTATCCCAACAAATTATTTATTACGTTAGCGTACTCTTGACCTATCCTAACAAATTATTTATTGATCTAGCGTACTCTTGACCTATCCCAACAAATTATTTATTATATATTTAATTAATTGGTCACTTAGCCCGTGGTGAAACATATTTGAAAAATCTTGATTAGAAATTAAAAACACTTGGTTTGTTTCACTAGTCGGAGAAAAAATAATAAATATTCTGTGAAACAAACCAAGTGTTTTTAATTTCTAATCAAAATTATTTATTACCCTAGCGTACTCTTGAGCTATCCTAACAAGTTATTTGTTGCCCTAGCGTTCTCTTGACCTATCCCAACAAATTATTTATTATCCTAGCGTACTCTTGACCTATCCTAACAAATTATTTATTGACCTAGCGTACTCTTGACCTATCCCAACAAATTATTTATTACCCTAGCGTACTCTTGACCTATCCTAACAAGTTATTTATTACCCTAGCGTTTTCTTGACCTATCCCAACAAATTATTTATTACGTTAGCGTACTCTTGACCTATCCTAACAAATTATTTATCACCCTAGCGTTCTCTTGACCTATCCCAACAAATTATTTATTGACTTAGCGTACTCTTGACCTATCCCAACAAATTATTTATTACCCTAGCGTACTCTTGACCTATCCTAACAAGTTATTTATTAACCTAGCGTTCTCTTGACCTATCCCAACAAATTTTGTATTGTCCTAGCGTACTCTTGACCTATCCTAACAAATAGTGCATTGACCGAGCGCATTCCTAACCTTCCTATATAATTTATTTGCTGTCCTAATGTATGAGCAATAATTGAAAGTATTAATTTTAAAATTGAACACAAAAAAATAGAAATTGTAATAAATATAATTATTGAAAATTGATTTTAATTTAAATTCCAAGCAAGACTTCTAACCAAAAGCTACTGCATAGAACGAATAAATAAATTTTGTAAAGTAAGTAAGCCTTCCTATATCAACTGTCAAAATATTAACTATGCGATTATGAAAATACGATCAAATCAGCTATTGAAGAGAACGAAATTAATTTCCCAACAACCTAATTATTTAGTAGTAGAGGTCGACGGATTTTCAGATTTTTATTTTACGAATTAATATTTGTTAAACAAAATTTTGATAATTCGTCGAAACATTCATAATCCAACAAAAATCTGATGTAAATCATATAACCCTTAGAATCTTTTGCTCATCAAAGGTACACTCTTCCTTTTATATATTTTTATCCATCAATGAAATTTCCCTCGCTTATCTGATTTCTCTCTAACTTTATTTTTGCAAATCTGAACACATCCTTGTTTAATATTAAAGGTTTCCCTTTTGGTAAAGATGGAGTATAATTCTCCATATAGAAAATTAATTCATATCTCAGGTGAACCATTGCAAGAAATAGTTCCATAGTTTTTTTACAAAATCTCAATCTTCATATTGAATTACCAGACCCTGTTATTTTCCAATTTTACCGTAGCAAATCTTAACTCTCCCTTGTTTTATCTTAATGATTCCGCTCCTAATAAATATAAAATATTATACTCCTATGTATTCCTCATCTCAGATAAAGTGCAATTTAAGCAATACAATTCTGATGGCCTTCCTAGCTCTTCTGAAATTTCACTTTGCCATTTATAGAACGTTATTCTCTATTTGAATTACTAGAATTTCTTCACTCTTCCTCATTTTTAGCAGATGTCAACTCGTTTGTACTTTTATCGTAAAGTTTCCTCTCCTAGTAAAAATACATTTTTATACTTCATGTTGCAACAACTTCCTATATCAGGTAAAGTGATTTTATTGTAAGCAATCAAGTTTTGATATTCTTAATAACTTTTATTTATTCTCACTCTACTTTTGCAAAACCAGAATCTCTTCCAATTTTACATTCATAGATTTAAACTCATCCTTACTTCTCCTTGAATATTTCTCTTCTGGTAAAATTGAAATATCATACACCATGTTGCAAATACCTTCTTATCTCAGATAAACTGCTTGTGAGCTTCTGGTGCCCTTAATAGCTTTGCTGCATTCTTTTATGGAATCTTATTCTCTCCTTGAATTACCAAAATCCCTTCTCTTCAATACAATCTCTTCCAATTTTACCTCAGTAGATCTCAAGTCGTCCCTTCTTATTTCTAAAAATTCCTATCCTGCTATGGATGTATTATCATACTCTCTGGCAAACACCTTACTATCTCAGATAAAATAAATTCGTTGAGTTAAAACACTTATTATTATTTTTAGTTGCCTGATACGTGTTTCAATCATTCCTGATCATTTTCAATTAGATTTGTACTTTGACTAAACTAAACTTACTAAAAAAAGATTTCAAGATTAAAGGATTTAAGGAGTTGAAGAGAAATATAAGATGATGAAAGTCGCAAGTAAGTAGAAGTCCAACTTTACCTTAATAGATGAGGTAAGTTTGGATTTCTACTTACTTGGGCAAAGTAAACGGCTCTTTTGCCTACTATACTATCTTTAAATAGAGAAAATAATTTGATAAAATTTGTTAGATATACTTAAAATAAGCAATAGGAGTATTTAAATATTGAAAACAATAAAATTAACAATTGGTAGGGCCAATTGGTGAATCCCTTGACGTTGAATTGTAGAAATTATTGTTTTCAAAATTTGAATGAATGAATTTTCCTTCATTCGATCACTTGCTCATTGGATAAACGTTAGAGCGTACTTGCACATGGATTTCGTCTATTCTACGCCTCAAATCAATCCTGTCAATTCTTCTCCTAGTCAAACTTCAAATAACTAAATAGCAAAAGAAAACAGATAAAGATATTGGCCAAAATCTCTTTAATTTTTGGAACAACCTTCGATAAATATCAATTGATAGTTCTGCTAATTATTTTTTCACCATGATATTATTGTCCTTTTTAGTTTTATCATTAATTTGAAGCTAATCAAAAGCAAAGGCAATTGATTACTAATACGACTGGTTTGGCCCATTGTTTACTAGACAGAAATGGTTGGAGTGTCAATTGGTTGTCACTAAACTCAATTGATCCTGTGAGCATATGCAGGATTCCACACAAATAGAAAAAAAATCTATAAATCAACCAGTTGGTCCAATAATATTATTTCCTATTAGTAATTTATTTCATCAACAATGCTCATAGTATAGAGTATTCTATTCAGATATATTTGATTGATGTATAATTATGTTGAGAAAACTAATTAAAAAGAATTGTTTAAAACCTACAGTAACGAAATATAAAGATGTTAAAGATATTTAATAAATTAGTCGATTAGTGTACCTCAATAAACCAATTAACAAAGAGGGGCGAGATAATAATTCTCGTCAAGTTTTAATATCAGCAGGAAGAATAAAATAGGTTGCCCGGTGTAAAGTTGAGGCGGTTTTATTTATGATCTCAATCTTAATGTGCAATCTGAAGGTTAATATTTTGTCATGTTTATCTGAAAAGGTAGACAATGAATGTAATTGTTGGGGTCTTGTGCGGGGCCGGGCGCGCGTCTGTGTCGTTCTAAATGAATTATCCGCAACCCTAAATAAGAGAATAAGTAATGAGGAACGAGGCATCCAGATATTGCGGAGCATAACTCGTAAAGGTACCGAGAGTTAAGATTTGTTGCAAATTGTAAAAGCCTTCGGTTCGTCTAATAAATATTTGACGGCGCTCGCTTGTCTCGACTCCCAATTACGAGCATATATAGTTATCTCTGTTTTAATGCGTTCATCTGCCGGTATAATAGAGGGAAGGCGGAATTAATATAGGTTACACTTGTAACTTTACTAGTCCCTAAACAAGATGACGCTTTCCTGCTTCTCGGGGGAGCTGAGAAGCGAATCTTCGACAGATAAAATACCCGCACGGGTAACGGGCATTTACGGTAAACGGGTAAGTGCAGGAGTAGGAACTCTTAAATAAGAATGGGGGCTGTTAGTGAACGGAACGAAACGGAACGGAACGGAGACCCTTGATTCTGTACACGTATTCACACCTTTATAAGGCAAAGTTTACCTATATAAACATGTGGATTTCATGGCCCGAACAGCGGTTGGAATATAATCATGCCATCATAACAGTTTGCCGCATCACCCCCATTCTCCCCCCACTGTCTCGACTTGAATAAAAGAAAGGAAACATATTTGATTGTTACTTTTTTTTATTCCTCTGATGTGTTTTATATATTTGGATTGAATATCAAGAGCTTCGACCCCTGTGCAGTATGCTACATACAAACGAGCCGGCATTTAAGTTGCATTTGTAGCGGTTTATTTTTACGCTTCTTGTGGCCTCTGGGATGCGCGATCCTGCGATCCTGCCGTCCTGCGACCCGGCGTCGGATCGAATTCTCTCAGGGAAGATCCGCGATTTGATTTGTCGGGGGTTCAGCCGCTCTAAGTCAACTAACTAGACAATTCTCCGCTAGTCTCGCTTTTATTAACTTTTCATGAGTGTCGAATCCATAATTAACCCCCATCTGCTGTATAAGCTACGAGATATTGCATAGAATTTGTAGAAAGTCGTTTTGCAGACTACACATTTACACAATATTCTATAATGTATAAATTCGCGAACTATTTATTACACCCCTCCTCCACACGTCATTGCTCGCCAATTACACCCTCGGCGTATTCATCGCCTGCGAACGTGCGAGGCAAAAATTGCCGGATGGTGCTTCAACTCGTAATTTTAATTTTCATTGTTTTATACTTGTTTGTGCTCCGTCACTTAACATTCTCCGGGGGCTGCAAAAATATTTACCGCCTTAATTGTGTACGTGTGAAAAAGAACACCCTCCCCTATGACATTCATTTTGACGCACTACTTTTCTGTGCCTTTCTTCCCCCAGCGAGAATCGATATTATGATGCGCTAGGTCAAGAATGCGAGCCCCTAGACTGGGGGATTTACTACATTAAATGTGCTAAAATGGTTGTTTTTGCTGTGTTTTTATGCCTCATATATAAGGGCCGAGGTACAGTTTATGTTTCGCTCATTCAGCGAAACATTATCTCCGTGTATTATGGGAAAATGATAATAGCAAAGCTCACTGTATAAATATAATTAACGGCGGGGGAAATTTTTAATGTCTTAATGATTCCTGTAAAATATATTTATTTTAATCAATGACAGTATTATTTCACCTTATCGTTCACACAACTGTATGACGGAATATCTTTGGATTTAACCAAATAGAGGCAAACGTACCTACACGTTTACACGTAAGCCGGGGAGGATTTTTATATCACGGTGCCATCTAACAATCGTACGAGGTTGAGGAAATGAACGTGTTTAGAAAATTTTAAGATAAGAAATGAGAAAAGTCATAAAAAAAAAGTTGGATACATTTGAATTAAAACACTTGTTATTTTCCATATTAATATATTGAAATATGAAAAATAACAAGTGTTATCTATTATACTTTTCCATCAAGTGTGTAGCAGAAAGTGTGAACTTTATAAGTATATATTTTTTAACGTAATTATTTTATCATAATCATTATTGTTTCAATTAAAATTTGAAGTACTCCTGATTTTTGAATCAATTTGGATCGATTTAGTTTTAGTATTCAATCTTATCAAAGTTTAAGTAAAAAGAATTCAAATAATTTTTTTTAAATTTCATATAACCTAAATACAATCTGACGATTTTGTTTTCAGAAATGATTAATATTTCATCCGTTATTTGTCCAAAATATGTTTTTATTTGTCTGATAAATAAGAGCTGTAGACGATTTATAAAGTTTTTTATTTATTTTATTATAAAATTGGGAAAAGCATTTAATGTTCTTGGATCTTAAACGCATTCACTTCGTGGTTTATTTTCATATTAAGTATGAAGGAAACATTTTTACTTTTTTATACAACTACTCACTGCAAATAAAGTTTAAAGTGTTATAAAAAAGTAAAAGTGTTTTCTTTATTCTTAAATTTGATGTATTTCTTCATTAACTTATTGTAAAATTTATTTTATTGATAAAAACATAGTAAATGTTTTAGTTTACTGAAAAAAGTTGTTTATTTGTTTACCCATAGCTGATTCTGATAATTGTATTGTACTGTGGATTATTTAATGGAGAGCTTTATTATTGATTAACTTTATTATTAAGATACATATTTTATCATTATTAAAATTAAAACCATAACGATGTAAAAAATAATAATATATATCAAAAACTGTTTTTATCGATTTTATTGTACTTTGTCATTTAGGGGATGGGCCGTGGACACAATAAATAATGGTATAACAAAAGGAGCAAAATAGGAAGATATATCAAAGGCGGGTAGAGGGTCATTCAATATCTGGACGGTAAATCAGAAAAGTGCTAAATATACACATGTTTAATATAAGCTGGGGTAGAAAAGAGAAGCAAAAATCGTGTACGAGGGAGGCTGTTAATGTGCGTCGCCTTTTCATCGCCAATAAAATTAGTATACCTAGTGTGCCGACGTCAGCAGAGCGGTTGGAGTTTTTGATAAGCTCGGGATCGCCCCCTCATGGACAGACAATGGCTTGCGGCCGCCTCCGGCAAGTTGTAAACAACCCCCGCGCTGTCTGCTAAACCGCAGCTAGTCTCTCGGTTAGGTATCATCAATAGCCACAATTACAGGGAAACTATGTAACCGAGCCCCACCGTAGATGAGCGCAAACACGGGAGAGTTCTGCGGAAAGTGTACACGGGGCCTTTGATAATTTTTTTAGGACGTTACGCCGTCCTGAGACGGAAGTTTCGAGTTCGGCAATTTCGCACACGGCCATTCGTGGTCGGTGGCAATACGAGCCGATCACTTCGACGGTCATCAATGGGGTCGTTGCTTTAACGAGCTACGCTTGTTTTCTCCCAGGAGGAGTTCGCCGGCGGCTGCCCTTCGGTCAGGTCTATTTCGCTCTCTTTAGAGCTTATTCATCGAAACAGGCGAATGTGCGATAAAAATAGGGACAAATTACCTGAACGTTATATATATATATATATATATATATATATATATATAATATAGTTATAAGTTAGACTTTAGCGAGCACATTATATAAAATAAATAGGTGGTTATAAAGCTTATGATGGTGCACGGATTGGGAAGAAAAGGTGTAGCAGGAATTGATCAGGGGCCGTCGGTGTAGGTGCGATAGAGTGGGGTAGAGGAGCGGTAGGACGTCGAGGTATGGGTACGGTAATGGAGTGCCAGTATTTCGAATAAGACGTAATCCCTGGCGGATAAATAGCACGTTAGGTGGAAACGTATAAATGAGAGTTGCTAACTGTAGCGAGAGGTGTCTCGCAGCTAAGTCCTGATTTAAATAAAATCTTCGAGTATCGGCGTGGGTTCCTAGCGATCGGGTGGCGGGCTGCGGCAGTTTATCAGTCCCATCCGTTCAATCAGGAAGGCAGTAGATGCAGGTCGATTTAGACTTAGCAGGAAATAATAGCGGCGCTTATGTTTGTTAGTAGAAAACGTGGCGCATCGCAGTGCTCCTGTTCTGTCGGGATTCGACCGTCTGCCTGCATTTGCTTCCACCTCAATGACTTCCAATGCTTCTGAAACGCCACCAATAGGGGCTGAACGGCGAAAATCATTGCGGGATAATGACATTAAACTCATTAAATCAGAATAAGGAGCTACGACGCTTTTTACCGGCTTTATAAGCTTGACTGGATATCAGAGTAGTTTTGCTAAAAATGCGAGAGGAAGGGAAAAAAGTGAGCGTCAAACGAAAGACGTACTAATTTTTAAATTACGGAGAGGGCCACGTATCGTATACGAGGAGGAAAGAGGGTGCGGAATGCTTCGATTATGCCGTCTCTCATTCGCATCCCTTTTAACCTGCCGCATAAACGGCGATTACTATCCCCCTGCGGCTTCAAATATTGATACATAGGTAACTGATTACGCGTTTGATCTAGTGCCACCTCGCACTCGCGTTCCGAATCGTCAATCAGCAAATCGCGGGGGTGCCATCACAAGTCTAATTGCGAACTGTACATTCAGTGAGTTTGTAAGACGAAGACGAAAAGGAGGCAAAACACAAATAACAATACATGTTTAATGCGGCTTATGGTGCACGTATGAACCATTTCGCAGTTATACTATCTATAATTTATATTTTTATAGAGCAACCTGCACTTCTGCTGTATGTTTCAGCTAATATATGAGTGTATACGAAGATATGCGACACACTCTAACTTTTAATGTTTATTGCATATGAAAGCAGAACCGGTGATTTAAGTTGGGCCAGCGCAGTGTTCCGCACAGACAGTGTTATATAAATAATGTTTTTAACGGCGAAAATCCAAATTTAGTTAGGCGCTGCCCCTTGACGTGATACGATGCAGATTATTGCAAATTTATTTCTCGAGGTGGCTGAGGTATGGCAGCCCGCCAGAATACCAATGCGATTCGAAGAGAGTCGCCCAGCGCCTAGCGCCTCGCTCGCGAGAATCCCTCGACGCCCCCGTATACCCGTATACCCCATACCGCCACCGTGCAAAAGTACGGATCGCAACGACCCCGAATAGTAGCCTCGTCGAGCCACCCCCGGACTCGATCCGATCCAGGGCCCGGTCACGGCCCTGCCTTGCACCCGCCGTTCACTTGCATCTTTTATACGATAATCCCGCTAATAGAATTGACGCATATTCGGGCGAGCATTCGTACGGCGAGAGGAGCAGGAAGCATTCATCCAACAAATTGCTTAAAAATAAGTTGGAACGCGAAATAAGCCGATACAAGTCTCATCGCGGCCGCTGCAATCAAACGATAAATCAGCAGCCAACCGAGAATGACAAAATGCAAATGATGCTGCCGTTAAAGCGACACAATAAGCTCCCGAATACATCAAAACAATTCGAGAGTTTCATTTCACGGCAGAAAGGCGGCGGAAGAGATTTGACAAAAATTATTGCGGTTCAGATCATTCCTCACCTTTCTAAGCAAGGGACGGCGATTTCGCACGAGTCGCACATGTGTGTACATTTGTTACTGAAAACTTGTATTAAATACCTCGGGCCGAATTAATCGACGCCCATTCCTTACCCTTCTTACCATTTACGTTATTAAATTACGAATTTAGATGAAGAATGCGCGAGCTTCAAACCGGCAAAAAGGTCAGCCCCGATTACATTCATTTATATTCACCTCGTAGGATTCTAAATACTAATATCTCACCTTGACGTACATTTTAAATCGTAATAAATTTCCCAGTTAATTGCCCCAAAATAATAAATTATTGACACCCTTCAAAACTAGAAAACGAGAAAACGAATAATTTTCCCTGGACGGAGGAAAATGGATTCAGTTTGATTTAATTACCGGCGTGAATACAGGGGAAGCGGTGTCGGATATATACGGGAAAAATAAAAGATTTATAATTGCGCGGAAACGGCGACGAATTTCCTCAAGATGTCAATAAAACAATACTTTATTGAAAATAAATTGAATGGCATTGTGGCGCGCTGAATGGTCGGCCCTTCGTCAGCGGTGCTAATAAAGCATTATTTTAAAGAGTCCTTTATTATATTATGAAGCGTGTATAAATATTATTGGTGTAGTGTCTCGGCCACGAGGCAAATGAGTCATTGTCCCAATTGAAAGCGCCCAACGTAAAAAAGCACACTCAAGTTTTGGGGCATTTATTTTTGAAGAACCCTCGTAGAGGACGAGATCGCACTACCAAAGTTCAATATCGTACACATACCCCAGTGACGTACTTAAAAAATACACACACACACACACACACCTATACACATACACATATATATCCCTCGAATCGACAACCAAATTTTATGCGCCATCGACGTCGCTGAATTTACAAATTGAATTATTTCATCCTTCACTCCGAATTTAAAATATATTAACACCCTCGAATGTGTATTTTGGAAGTCGATTTCGAGTTCGAATGCGAACGTGAAAAATTCCGGGGACTGAAAGGTGGAGATTAGGCGGTGTTTATTGTTTCGCTTTCGGATTAAATTTTAATGAGATTACAACGTGCCTCGCCGGTGGAGGAGTATGTAGACACTCATATTTCCGATTCAAGTTTCGGTTTGTATTCGCGTATTTAATTTATTCTGGGGTTGTATGATTGTTAGTCGCGGCGAGCAAAGGTAGGGTCGGGGGTAAATTGAAAATACATAGTAGTGGTGTGGATAAGCTATTGGATTTATTCGAACGGACCTCGGCGATTAGCAATATTTCCGATCAGTGCACTGAATTATAGAATCGGCTCTGGCGCTGTCGCCAAGTGGACGGATGTACCTGGCGGAGGTGAGGGGATGAAGAGTGCGAGGTTTTAATTGTCGTGTCTTTTTGTTTGCAATGGCTGTCTGCAATCAGGACGGCGGCAGCGGTGGTGGTAGTGGTAGTGGTGACAGTATTGCACGGATGTTAAATTCATAGGATCAGCTCGATGCAGACATTTATTACAGAAGGGACCGACATGTACAAGTTAGAGGCGGCCGGTATGGAGCGTCTTCCCGCATCTTCATTTACCTAATCGAGCGAGTTGTACCAAAAATCGACGAGGATCGTCACGATCCGACCATTTCCATGTCAATTACCCTTAGCGATGATCCCAACTCGGCCAAGAACACAAGCCCGAACCAGTGCCGCCGCCCCCGAACACCTCGCTTTAGAGACGGCAGCCTGGGTATATCCAATTGCTTCCAAACAGCTACCCTAATTAACACAATGTAATTAAATCAATTAAAGCCGCAGCGTCCGCGCGGCTGCTGGGATTTATTTCGAGTTCTGGCAAGACGCTCCCGTTATGCCGCTGCCACAGCCGCCCCCGGTCTTCCCCCATTACCCCAAAACAGTCCTGTACATCATCAGATATTCCCATCGTTCGATAATTAGCGATGCATGATAAATCACCGAGTATTTGGGTGTCGTGTTGTAGCAAATAAATGCTCGAGCACAGCCTTTAAGCACAGTAAATGCGCTAATAGCATTTACATAGGATAAACAAAGCCTACTATTAATCTTATGTACTCGTGACGAGAGCTTTCCGCACTAAGAGCCCGGATACGGATACGGATCTACAGAATAAAATCCTATATTTATATGAAGTGGTCATCAATCTTGATATAGACTGCAGCGCGCCGGGTGCCATACATAACATGCTAACTGCCAATATAGCTCTGAATTGCGTCCGATATTTCTAAATAATAAAAATTACTCTCCCTCGGCCAACCCCTACCCCTAAAAACCATACTAGGCGGGCTTCTCCCCCGGCACCATAAACATCAACAACAGAAAAGAACAATATCTAATCAAATTCCACCCTTAAAGATATATTTTACGGGGCTGAACATTTAAATTAATTTTTCCCGAGGCACAAAATGATTTGTTATAACGAGTATGTTGTGTGTGTAAATAAATGACGAAAGGCCCGGCTTCGGCTTCGGCTTCAGCTTCAGCTTCCGCACCTGTTACAAGTTGTTGATGACGCTCCGAGAAGTACAATTAGTGTAATGGTTACTTAGATATCTGTCATTACGTTTCCCTGCCAGCCAGCATCGCTAATTGCATCAGGTTGATTACAAACTGTTTATTAAAGTGTTTCCACCCTCTCGTTCCGGGTGGTGTGCGGCATTGACTTCCATACCGCCACCGCATCCTGTTCTATTCCCGTTACACCTTGCCAGGCATGTAACATATATTTACAGCATCGATTATATTTAAAGAGCGTGGAGGAATTCGGGAAGAGAATGCCCATATCCCAACTATTAGTAATAAGAAAGGTTAAGACGACCACTTAGAGGACTCCCAAGTCCCGACGCTTGATTGGCGGTCGGATTGCATTGTTATTTAGGAAATGTTCTTCTGGTGTACGGCGGTCGTCGTTACCGTACCGGATCGGGCGAATTCACGGTCCATTGCTACAGCATCCGGGGTTCCTTCTACCGGTCACTCCATACAAATGGAAACGCGAGACCTACAACCAAAACCACTTATCCACTTGGAGACCGAACACTTTAATCGCACGATACACACATTCTTATTGCGCAAATGCATGTCGATACCAAAGGAACGGAACGGAACGGAATCGGGATTCGGGATTCGAGTGGACGTGCAAGTCAATCGGGAGATGGATATCTAGATTTTCGTTTATACGTCGTGTAATAGGGATGAGACGACGGCAACGGTAACCGTGCTTATTATTCCAGTTAATAAGCTACTTATTGCTTCGGAGCTGGACCACAGCATACAGCGCTTACGACCATTAGCGAAAGATTACCGAAACCCAGCCAGATTTACATTAGCAACGGGGTTAAAGCTAACGGGGACTGCGACCGGGGCTAGTTCGCATCTTCCTAATAGGCGACAGTTCCGTCCCCGAAATTACTTTACAATTTTCCTGTGACCGGGCAACCGGGCGCCTCCTTGCAGGAAGTCGCTGCCGGAAGTTTTCTCTTTTATGCCCTTATAAATGAGGTAATATCCTTCGCATGTTTTAATCTCCCGGCAATAATTAAAAACAACGCGCATTTTGTCTTCTCTTGCAGATTTTCTCATTTCTGGATAGACGAGCTACCCACTTCGCCGGAACCGCCCCTCCATCAATCCTCATCTTGCACCTCCGCGGAACGTCGCCCATTCCTCTATTTACTTCCTTAATACTAACACTTTACCTCTTGTTCACCTATTATAACGGTGTCATATATAAATCACCCTGTTTATTAAACGTTCACACAGCCGACTTCCTTAACCCCCCCCTCCCCCTCCTCATCCTCCACGATTCACAAACTTACTTCCAATTATTCATACTCTTGTACATGTTTATTCGACTTTGACCTACTCTTTCACACCACAAAGAGAACTTACTATGTTTATATTACTTTGAAAAATGTATAAATACTTTATTTAATTATATATCTTCGATATATAACACAAATTAGATAAATTATTTTAAAGATAAAAACAATTTTTTTTGTTATAATTATTTATTTTCGACGTAAATATTGAAATTCTTAGAAAAATAAATTTAATACATGAATAAAATAGTGATGTGTACAAACTTTAAATCTCCTATGTTTTTCTTAAACATAAATAATAATAATAACAATCTTTATTTAGCAATGTTGCTATATAATATACATTATTAAAACATATAAAACACATAACTTAAACTATGAACACTTATATGTAAAAATATATGATTGTATAAAAGATAAAATATATAGACTTAAAAAACATGCACACAATCCCACTTAATGTAAATTAATTTATTCTAATTATTACTTTTATTTTCATAATACTGCACCTGTAAATCAATATTTAATTAATTAATTAATTTTTCGAAGAAATATAAAAGCCAGTAATTAATTTATCAATTATTATTAACACATATTTCATATATATACAATAATCCTTATTTGGACACATTAACAGTACATAATAACATTTAACATAAATATAAATAAATGGTGTTAGTCCGTCTGGGCTATAGGTCTTTCTGCCCTATCTTCACATATTTCATTAAAGAAATATTCAGAAAACAGAAAACTATGTTTACATTAAGTAATCTCATTTATAATGTGAAATTCAAAAATTTAGATACCGCACCTACAGCCAAAATAAGTCATTTTAATACATTTTTGTTAACTGCTTTAATGTACAAAATTAATGAAAGCATCTCTTGGAAAAATTAAATAAGTATATCCATGTAATCAAAATATTTAATCTTAAACCTTTCTACCATTTCTGATGTAATTAATTTATTTTTTCTTACTGTATTTTCCTAATTCTGTTCTATCTAGTATTTCTTAATTACCTTATTACTATCATTTCTGATGCAATGATTATTTTTCTTATTGTATTTTCTTCATTCTGTTCTGTCTAATAATTTCATTTTTTTTAATTTCCATATTATGACATTATTCACTGCTCCTTCTTCCAAGTTTTTCTTGGTCTTCCCTTACAAATTAAAAACCAAATATTCGAACAAAGATACACAATTTTTACCAATGCCTAGAAAATCACTGCGATTGTGATTATTTCAGCTAATATTAGCTCCATCTATAATTAACCATCGAACATGAAAGTAAAATTAAACTAAATATAAAAACTCTAGTTAATTCCGAACTATAGATTTTTACATTATACTAAATTTGCTTAGGAAATTATATACAAGGATTCACATTTAAAAAAATCACAATACAAATAAAATTATGAAAACTATAACTACAAATAATAAAGAGAATGTTTGCGACCGTTACTATGTGCTTATCCATACTTACACTGAATTGAAAAATTCAATTATAAAAATCATAAAACATTTCTCTTATTAATTTCTTATACTTAAATAAATTATTCTTAGCAGTGGTGATTTAATATATTTTTTTTAATACGACACATAGAACGATGAGTTCTTATAGTTAGGATTTTTTCTTGTCAGTTTTTTTAAGACTAAACTATTTCCATTTTAATGTTAATTCAACTTTAAATTTTAACAAACGAACCATGTTTTAATATTAGTTTAAAGAATCGCAATAAAATTATATCTATAAAATAGAAGTACCACACTTCCGATAATCCAATTAAACGGAATTACATTATGTTTGGTGCAATACTACTAATTTCTGTTTCTCGCTTAAACTTTATATTGATAGTAATTTTTATTTGCTAACATAAACTTCGGACTGTTTTAAAGTTTTAATTGAAAAAAAAAAACAAATATATGTTGATTTTCCTTAACTGCTCCTGATTAATTACTATAAATGAAGGATTCTAGTTAATTATTATTCGAAATATCTAGTTATAAAGGGATTTAATAAATTTTCGATGACTACAAAAGAAATATAGTATATTTAAATCAAAATAACTACACGGCTTATAGATTACGTTTTCCCCGATTTGGAAATAATCCGGCCGCGTTAATGGTGATTTGGTGCGTCGCCAGCGTTCTTCCGAACTTTCAGGCGGCACCTCAACCTCCGAACACTGTTCGACATGAAATATTTTCATTAATGTTAATTTTATGCCTCCCCTGCCTCGAAAACATTGACAACTATTTACTTCGACCGAGAATATGTAAAATCAGCTGAAAGTCGGCACACAATCGGCCACACTTATTAAATTGAAATGAGCGGAAAAGGGAACTCATTGCATATTGAAAAAAAAAAGAAACAAGGCTCTGGGAAACGTGCTGAAGGGACTAACGGGAATCGTCCACTCCTTCCCGTTTTCCAATCAAAGTCGGCACTTAAGAAACGTACAATTCCGTAACTACCAATCAATCATTAAAATTGTATTATTCTGTATAAACAGAAAAGAAAATCTAAAATGCCAAAATATTAATACGTATATATAATATGTAAAATATTCTTCAATTATTATTATCGCGGGAACAAATGCGCACTATTTTTATTGTTTAATTGTGATTAGTTGGCGCCAATGATCAATATGTAAATATGATAAAGCTATCAGACTAATTAATTAAAACACAACATACTTTTTAATTATTATATTAGCATTTTGGCCATCTATAGTTCGAAAAATAATCCAATTCTATGTTTAAAGTTACCTGTTAACTTAATAAATGCTTTAATAGAATAAGTTACGCCATCTTTTAATAATATTTTAAAACACGCTGTAGTTTTCCTTAATAACGAATAAAACCTTATTACACCCAATAATCACAGTGCCATCTGTGAACTAGTATTATTTCAATGATAATTAAAATTTCTTTATTATCACTTATTTTACTGAGAATTTAATAGGTGGCTCCTTTGAAAATATTTTAATTCAAATAATATAATCAAAGTGAATTAAAATTTGGTTTGAATATTAATGGAAAATTATTAACTAAGTGGTCGTTATATTATAAAATCAATCATCAATAATAATAATCTTTATTTAGCAATGTTGCTATCTAATATACATTATTCAATCATATTAAACACAAACACATAACTTAAACACTTACACACATGTAAAAATATATATTTTAAACTTAATATTACGGCATAAATTTTATTTTAGAAATAAGGTCTTTCTTCGTATGTGGTAATTATTTATAAACATAAAAAGGCGCACATAAAATATTATTATCTTATAGTACTTAATTATTAGTTCCATATCTAATAATTTTATCCAATAGTATAATATTAAAATGGAATCATTATATTATTTATGCGAATTAAATGTTAAAATTCGTATTTATCATTATATTATTGTTTAAGAAACCATAGGAGTTGAGTTATCTATGGTTACTATAAATACTAAGAATAATAAAAACGTCATATCTTTATCGTTCCGTTATCTTACATTGATATCCGCGAATTTAATCGTTGATTACTCAGCGTCGATTAAAATGCCTTTTTATCTTGCTTGCTTATCATACATGGTGTATAATATCAACTCTGAGTCAACTACATGAGTCACAAGAATAATCATATAAGAAACACAACAGAAATGTATTTTTTTTGTAAGTTAACAGATTCGTTGAGTGTGCTTAAATATTTAAAAGATATTATTGTAATTATTTTTATAACAAAGTGAAATACGAAAAAATTGTATTATACAAATTTTTATGCATTTAAATAAAAATCGTGAACAAACACAAAGCGCCATCTCTAATTGAATAGTTAAATTAAAAAGTTTCATTTAACATTAAACATCACTTTTTTAAATTTAATACATAAACAATATTTTTAATAGCAATTTACAACACAAATTAACAAAAAGCACGTTATATTATATAAAATATATTATATATAATTATATTTTTCCTATATATACATAAAATACCTGGCCCCATCTATTAATAAATACTGCTTATAGCACTAAGCCCCATCTATTAATTAATAGCGTAAATCAAGTACTAATTAAAACATTGCCAAGTTTGTTAGCTGCAGTCCGCGTCAAACATCATTGTTCAATCCTTCACATATCCAACATTTTAATATAATGGAAGCTTCGTATTGTTTATGTGGACAGCCGTACAACCCTAACATTTTCATGATACAATGTGACGGCTGTAAAGACTGGTTTCACGGCAGGTACGTAATTTAATAACCGAACCGTATTCGCAGTAAAAAAGGCCGAAGTTTACGTAAACAAAATATAACCTGTACACCCTGTCAAAAACCAAATTGTTTACTATGTGTTTATCAACAACGTAACATGTTTTAGCTGCTGCAACTTCCAGGAACAAACTGCCGTGGAAATAGACAAGTACCATTGCCCCAGATGTGCACCTATCCTGGGCCCCTCACTATGTAGGGATATCAAATGTACGTGTAAGTTGTCTAATAGTTTTTCTTTTAGATAAACCCTACAAAAACTTCCACCGCCATGATTACTGGGATGAAAATGCTTCTGGTAAGCCGGTACAGACTGGTACTGGTATGTTCGTACGAGAACTTCGTGCGAGGCATTTCAATAGTGAAGCAGATGCAGTTATACATATGCGCGGGCAACAGTTAACAGAGACAATCCTGACATTGAGAGGTTTCGACATGCCCATTGTTATTGATAGTAGAGATGGGCTTGATATGACTATTCCGCCCGAAAATTTCAGTTTGTATGACGTAGAATCATACATTGGAGGTGATTACGAGATGGATGTTATTGATGTAACCAGGCAAATGGACATTAAGATGAGACTAAGAGACTTTGTGGCTTATTTCAATAGTTTAAATCGAACACGTGTGTTCAATGTTGTTAGCTTAGAATTTTCAAATACAGGGTTTGTTGTATTTAAAGATTGTTACATCAAGATCTATTGTCTTTTTGCTTTAGGTTATCCAGGATGGTGGAAGCACCATTGATTGCCAGGAAATTGGATTGGGTGAACTCGGTATGGCCTAGAGATTATCCAGTTCAAAAACCGCAAGTACAAAAATATTGCTTGATGAGTGTTAAGGATTCTTACACTGATTTCCATATTGACTTTGGAGGAACGAGCGTATGGTACCATGTCTTACGTGGGGAAAAGATTTTTTATTTTATTAGGCCCAGTCCTGCCAATTTGACGCTTTATCAACAGTGGATGACTTCAAGCAATCAGAGTGAAACCTTTTTTGGGGATCAAGTTGATCACTGTTACAAGTGTACTTTACACCAGGGGCAAACAATGCTGGTCCCAACTGGATGGATTCATGCCGTTCTGACTCCCGTAGATTCTTTAGTGTTTGGAGGAAATTTTCTTCACAGCCTTAATATACCTATGCAGTTACAGTACGTATTTATTTGACCTTTTAACTGTTCATAATTAAATACACTACAGTAATTAAGATGTTTTTACGACTAAAATATTTATTTTTAGAGTTTATGACATCGAAAAAAAAGTGAAGACTGCTGCCAAATTTTTGTACCCACATTTCGAAATGATTAACTGGTTCGCTGCTCAAAAGTTACTTGAGGAAATCAGCATTCTTAATGCTGAGGAGCGCAGGTGCCCAGCCAATCTTATAACCGGCCTTAAATGCCTTGTGTCATATTTAAAGCAATGGAATACAGATAAAGATGTAAGGTTACATATACAAACTTAGATTTTACTTTAATTATGGAGTTGATGGAGTGAGAATTTGGATTATTTAAATCAATAATATTTGTGATGAAAAAATAATAATCCTCTTTATTAAAAAAAAAGATCGTTATTACTGCTATTATTAAACCAACAAATTTAATATCCTAAAGGATAAATTTATATTTGGATTATACTTAATTACATTTTAAAATCTAATTAATGTCATTCATTTGATTGATCTTTTACTTGTAATTGCAATTTAATTGCCCAGCCCTTTGTAAATAGGTTTTTGCTGATTATAACTTATAAATAATATGATTACTTACTCATTTTGCTTTATTTCAGTATAATACATATTCAAGGGAGCAGGTTCCTATTGGATTGAATGTAACGAAATTTTTTAAAGACATTTCAAAGGAAGTTAGGCATGCTGAGCGTTTTATAAACACCCTAAACCCTCCAAAACCTGAACGGGAGTCCAAGCGCAAGCGCAAAAAGCCCGTTAATAAAGACTTTGTTGATTATTCTACAAGTAAATCGTCACTTGAGGTAATTCAATTTTACTTCAATTATTAATTATTCAACGATTTTCGTTTTATAGTTTATGACTGTAGATAATATATCAATTGTGAAAACAGAGAGCCCTAAGACTTCACCTTTAAAGTTAACTCTGCCTAAGCCTGTAACTTACCCTTATAATCTCCACCCATTAGTGGGACAATCAGATGTAATAAATACATATAAGGACCCAGGAGAACGTCCAGCAGAAACCACAGCTGTGCATAGGGGTGGTACTGTTTTAAAAATAAAATTAGGGTAAAATTTAAATAATTGTAAATGTTTAGTATTTAATATAATTTTATTATAGAACAAAGGATATAATTCCAGTGGTGGATCATAGTCAGGTTAGGGCAGACCCTGTTGACCTTATGTCCAGATCCATATATGATTTCCACGACGATAGTGAAAGAGAAGAAGACTGCTTTAATTTGACCATAGATGAATCTTCAAAACGTAGAAAAGGTGAACAAACTGGCTTGAAGATGAAATTAAATGATACAAGTAAATATTGTGCTCAAATATAAATATAAATCCTACAATATGTTTTATTATTACAGACTTGATTTTACATGGTAAATTAAAAGAACAGGATGTCGACATTGAAACGGAACAACCCAAGAATGGAATTGAATCACTCCTGAAAGCATCAGCTTTAGCACTACCTGGGTTAGTAATTAGAAAAAATCTGCATTTAATTATTTTAATTTGTTATATTATAGGGAAGGAAGTGGTAGGACTTCACCCTCAACTCAGGAAGCAATTGCAGGAATGTTGTCAATAGCTCAAACTTACTTACCAACGAGAAAAAGTACAAAATCACATAAGTATCGAGCAGAAGAACACTCGGATGATGATGATACATTGAATAATGTTCACCAGGATGAGGATTACAGTATGTTTTAAATTTAAAGAAATAACAAAATCTAAATTCACACTGAAGAAAATTTTATATTTCAAATAATATAATAATTAATCTACATCATGTTAATTAATTTGTATTATCTTAATGTATAGATAAGAGAAATATTTTTCAGTTTATCCTGCCCTGGATAACTCTGATGATGATGACGTCCACATTTTCAAACCGCGCGGTCGGTCAAAAGTTGATGAGCCTTGGAATCCAAAAGCACGCGTCGGGCCGCTCTTACCAAAAATGAACCGGCCCGCCCGTGAAGGCACGAAGAAGCAGGCCGTCGAAAAGGTCTTGGAAGCTGCTGCAAAGCGGGCAAGCTCCGAAAGTACAGAAAAGGTAACACTTCATTAAAAAAAAATTACGGCGCATGCAATTATTTAAATTCCAGAGCCCAAAGAGACAATACCGGCGTAAGAAGGTCAAGCCAAAAGTGGTAGAAAAAGTGCTTTCATCACCAAGCACATCCTCAGGAACTATACCGACAACACCTGTACAAACTGGTAAGCTACGGCCGGCCTGTTAATAATTATTCAGACACATTTTGTTTTTTTAATTGATTTATCCATTAATTTTAAATTTTAAACTTGTCATACAAATTGATCCTAAGATTATTTTAATTTTATTCATTTGGTTTATAGAAAATATAATTTTTTAAATACTTTGTAAAATATATTAATTGGTATTATTTTTAGCTACACCAACAACACCAAAGCCAAGAAAAGGCATGAAGACTGCAAAACAACGATTGGGGAAAATATTGAAGATACACAAGATGATGCATTAAACGTGGAGTTTGGTGCATGTAGCTCAATTCAGTATTCATTTTCATTTCTCTTCTAACAATTCATTGATCATTATGTTTAAATTAACAATCATATTATGTGTTCATTCATTTTTGGATCTCAATGTAGACATTTAAAACAAATAATTTAAATACTCAGCAGGGCGAACTACTATCGGCCGGGCCGGGGCACAGTCAAATCCTATTATTTGTTAACGGTTTTTGTTGTTGTTTATGAAATGATTTATTTTCCGGCGGTGCCGGGGCCCGTGCGAAGATCAGTATTAAACGAGTTCGTGTTACTTAAAGAGTTCTCTAAATTGATTTCTATCGGGACATTCCATATATTTAGTTGTCGAGTCGAATTGAGGTGTGCAATCAGGGAAATTTTTATGTTCTGTGATTCCTGCAAAATGAAATTTTGCATTTTGTATAAAAAAAAATTAAATTCGCGTTTTCATAAAAAATTTTAAGAAAATATTCTATTTTTCCTCATGATTGGTAATTATAGTATTTCTATTTTTTCAAAAATAAAACTTCCTGTCAACCCTATAAGCACTATCATTTTATTGTAAATTTGTTCAAATGTGTAAATCGAATGTAGATTTATATAAAAAAATTATAGTTTTTTGTATAAATATTTGTTATTTAATTTAACCTAGGTTGTTTTGATTGTTTATTAATTAAATTAATACATTTCCTTAAAATACAGTTGCTTACAATCTTGTAGACATTAATCTTATATTTGCATTATCCTGTGATATTTTATATAAATAAAACCATTGCGAAGCATTATTTGTTATTCCATAATAAGCCTAATTATTTTACATTGGCACTAATTTATCAATAAATCGGAATATGCCGATATAAAGATTAGTGTACAGGATTATTCCTACTGATAACACGAGCCTTCACATTCTAATACTATGGATTACCACACTTTATTCTTCAAGCAGTCGGCGGATGTTTTCTGGGTCCTCTTGTAATAACCTTAACGGGTATTTCGTTGTGTCAATTACAAAAGTGTTAAGGACGTGATCATATCCAGCACGAGAATTAGTTATCATGAACCCATAGCAGACGGGAAATACGAATAGGCCAACATTTTTCAAAATGCTCCTAAATAAAGCACGCCACCATCCTAATGGTTTGCAAGGGTATACCCCAACAGTTGTTCTTCCTGGAATTGGACAAATTGCCTCTGCAGTATACACTTTCAATCCCATTATCTTCTTCCCTGGTGTTGCTCCATCAATATATAAAAAGTATGACTAAAACATATTTTTATTAAAAAACAATAATGAACTTGAAATAACATTACTTACTTCATAAGTAAATATTAAAAGTCTTGATATGAATTCAACGGCGGCTATTTCAGAAGTGAAACTGAAAAACAATGTTGGATTCTCTAGGTAACTGATGTAATGATCCAAAGTTCTACAAACATTCCATTTAAATCATGTTTTTAAACTATTTCAATGGACTTACAAATTGAATCCGTCATGTAAAATAATAATTAAGTAGAACTTGAGCAGGAAAAGAATGAAACCATCAATGAATTCTGCGACGAATCGTTTCCACAGCGAGGCCATTTCACACTCGTAAAATACTTGACCATTTTGTCCCCGATTGAACAATAAAGGATAGCAAATATTACCGGGGATGGGGAATGCACTCATGAATATCTTCGTATGTTGTAGCCAGGAATTTAATGAGTTGAAATAGTTGCTCAATTCATCATCGCTGATCGTTGCAAGCCTTTCAGCCCCTTGTTCATTCGCATCTAAAAGTGTACTTTCACTCAATTCCTCTGAATTATTTAGATTCCTTATTTACCTCCGTCATAACCAAAGCGCTGATTCGATTGTTCGGTATGCCTCGAGGTCCCGCCGTCGAGGGACCGGTAGCTTTCTTCTAAATCTAAGTCTTCTTCCATATTTTGCACAAAATAAACCTAATTTTCCTGACACAACAATATTTAGTAATGGTTAGGAAAGAGACGTACGTCATTTGTTACCAACCTTATGTTTCGCTAAAATATTGTTATGCAATATTTTTTTATTGTTACTATTTCGCGTTATATAAAGTCGAAAGGGCCATTAAATTCTGAAAAACTATGTAATAGGCGAATATTAATAGAATCTGGAAATTTTTAAATGAGGGTGGCTGTACGTTCGAAAAACCCCAGTATTAAAAAACACACTTGCAAACAATTGAATTTTTTTTCAAATGAAAAATTATATTAACAATCGGACAAAACTTGTCTAGGCTATAAAAAATGTTTATCGGTAATAAACGTTTCAATAAGTTTCATTGTTTTTTTACTTGGAACGGCTATAAATTGATAAATTTGATAAATAGAACTTAGTGAATTAGTGACCATCTCGAGAAATATAGGTAAGTTATTTGTTTTTTTAAATATATGTAATGTAAATATTGAGTGTAATGCTATTGTAGATAATTTTAATTTATTTAGAGCTGAACCAAATTCAATTAATTGCATTCGTGTTTGGGCCCTTGCTTATTCTGCATTGGGGTGCGACATTACCTTAGAGCCAATAGTTAATGCAGGAAAGAGATTAAAATCTACAGTTTTATTAATTAATTGTTGATAGCCAAACATTACTTTTAGTAATTCACTCAATCAAAACACAATGATTGAATTGCTTAAATAATGACGCTTAAAATCACCCTTAGTTATGGGAAGGTTTAAAATTATAAAACAATTGATATTTTACTATTTTTATATTATCATTACAACGTCAATGTAAATCTAAAATATACATATACACTTATTCTAAAAATGATAGATTATACATTCAATATCATAATTAACAACAAATGAATATAAAAAAAAATAAATAAACTCTTTGGACTTAACCAAACACACAAGGTGTGTCGGATAGAATTTTTTAGGATAAAGGTGGAACATATATACAAAAGGTTCTAAGGACAGTCTTAATATTGGGAGTTTGGTGAGTGCTGAGGCATATTATGATGGTAGGAACTAGAACTGTTACTAGCCGTGGATAAAAGTTGCGCAGGTGGTGATTGCCTGACCTCCTGTCCGCCAATTTGCCTAGCTGGGTAGCTGGAGTTACTGCAGGATTTTCCTGAGTAACTATTGGAGTTATAAGTACTGTTTGCGCTTGAGTTTGTGTTCCGCTGATTCGAATTGTGATAGGTGCTGTAGTTGGAATCTTCTGATTGACTTGACTGGCCTCTTCTTGGTTGAGTACCAACAAGACCGTACATGGAGTCAGGTCTTGTACGTCCAGTTTGTTTTTGATTTTCGTCGTATTTGCTTTCGGAGTTCGGAGCACCAGCAACGGTGCGAGCAGGGTAGTTTCTTTCCGTGTCTCTAGTAGATGCATAGTTGTCCCTGGTAGAAGTACCTGGGGTAACACCGCGAACTCCGTAAATACTTTCAGATCGTTGTTGCATTTGATTTTGTGCATTTTGATTTTGCACGTGTGTTTGGCTAGGCTGGTTCAATCGCATTGGGTATAATGATTGTGCCGGCACAAGTGGTCCAGGTCGTGGTAATGTGTTGTCTTTGTTAACGCCACTATTTGATTTTGTGTACACGGATTGTGATCTATTTAAGTTAGCCCTTGTTAATGGCGGTGATTTACAGTATAGAGATTTGGTTCCTCCATATAAAGATTCTACTCGTTCTAGTTTAGTGGGTGGTGCTGAATACAAAGAAGTTGATGTTAGACTAGGACAATATCCACCTGTTGTACCCGTTGCTGGTACAGTAGGCCTGTAGGTATTATATGTAGACCCATGAAATTTTGGTGGTGTCGGTTTATCTAAATCATCATATGTGTCTTCATCAGAATGGATGCTGGAAGAATCTCCATCTGTAGAGTCTTTCTTGTGTTTGTGTTTATTTGGATTCAGAATATAGTCATAAACTATGCCTGAAACGGCGCCGCCGACTGCAGGACCTACCCAGTATACCCAATGATTATCCCATTTATTTAGAACGAATGAGGGTCCTAATGATCTGGCTGGATTCAGATACGGCATCTGTAGAGAGAAAAAAAAACAACCATCAATCTTTTCTCCTGTTGATTTGCCTTAATTAATACTTACAGACACAAACGTGCAGGCCGCATAAGCTGCTCCGATTGTAATTGCCGCATTGTTTGTCCACTTGCGGCAATTATCCATTGAGACAAAATACGTTAAAACGACCAGAAAAGTGAGGATGAACTCAACGCCGAAACGTTCCCAAGCAGCGACATTTGCAGTGTGGTTGACGGCTGTGGCCAAATTCCCTTGGTAACCGGGCACTACCGTCACCCTGAAAATTGGAAATAATCAGCAAAACGATATAAATTAACTCTAATAAACGAGCTTACTCAACTCAATTAAACATTTACATGTTATGAAACGGTTGCTACCAGAGAAAATTTACAAACACACAATACCATCGCTTTAAATTGTAATAATAAGAGAACAATTGGCTTCAATGTAATAGTTTATGACCCTACGTGTCCCCCCTGCACACATCCACGGGGTCGGCCTTTCAATTGCCGCTCGTTTCGTTTTCATCATTCTTAACTATCCCACTCAGTTTACTCTCCAGGGTAAACCATCCAGTTAATGTTAACCAACGGAAAAAATTGTGTAAACTGTTTGTGGGCCCACATGTTCGCGGCGCACCACCTGCTCAGAAAAATAAAAAACGAAAACCGTCCGTTCCCACAGCATCAAGCGCAGCTTCTCGATAAATTTTAATTAACAAAACGGAATGGGACCGTAAGTCGCGCGGATTCCTCCGCCGCCTCACCCGACGATACGGTGGAATACTAAAGGAGATTCATTAAAATATTTCGACCTGAATTTAACTTTCCGGTTTTTTTCTAGGGTTGCCAGATTGAAGCACTCTTAAACCTTCATACAGTTGCTTTTTCAATTGTTCCATTTGGAAATAAGAATATTTTTGAAGTGTAACAAAGCAAAATACTAACATTTTGAAGGACGAAGTATAAAAAAATGATTAAATGATTTAATATGACATATAATTATAAAGAAAAGATGATATGTGAGGAAAAAATATAATATAATGAGTTCTGGTAGGAAAATCAAAAAACAGACCGAGGAAATGATACATAGATGACTATATCGTTTCCTTGGCCTTTTCATACTAGAACTCAATGTGTTATTCTTTTAATTGCATGTCAGAAGAATTACGGATTGAGTGATTGTGTAGATAAATGTTTTCAACGATTTAAGGTGAACAAATAGTTTACAAGATTTTTTTAAAGTGATAACTTTCAGTATCTAAATGGTATAAATCATTCATTCAATGTCAAAATTATTGGAATGGCAATCCTGTCAATAACCTTTTGATGATGTTTATGCAGCTAAATTACATAAAGTGCTTTATGTTCGCCATTATACAACTTCATTAGCCAGAGTCCGCGTACTTTAAACAAACAATTAACTTGAGCAGAATGATTGTAAGATCTCATTAAAATATTTACGGTACTAATTACTGCTTTAAGATGATATCGTAATTTATCTCCCGGCTGTTCTTAAATAAATATGTGTATACCATTAAGCATAATGGGTTTTTATTTTTGTTTTGAAACAATTAAACATAGTTCGTTTTAAAAATCCTTACTTATAAGTTAAATAAAGTAAAAATTGTTAGCATGATAACAAACAAAGATAAATGATTAATGATACAACTCTTGCTGATTTTTAAAATCACAATTAACTATAGTTTATGACTTGATAATTGATAATAATTCGTTAAGAGTCGAAAATAAATAGTCGATTTTAATAACCAGTAATAATCGAAACAATTTGAACAATTGATTGAAGATAAATAAACAATACATATCTTATCTAAAAATGTTAATTGCAATCAAGAATTGTATTTATGTTTTGTATTTATTAAATAAAATCATGGATGGATAAAGCCAAGTAAACGTCGGATATTCTCACGGACTTCTCTCCAACCCCAGGGTAGTTTTGTTTAAAATCAATTCCCAGAAGATGGACTTGGCTGCGACTAATCCCGCGCCAGTGGAGCGCACGTGATAATTCCCACCGCTGGGATGGGAACGTCTCACCCCCGAGTGAAATTTCCCGGAAAATTCCGTAAACACGAGCCACCCTCATCACGAGGCCGTAATTGTAGCATAATCAAGTGCGACCAATAAACCCCGACAAAAGAATAATATTAAATTTAAAATTCAAAACACAGAGCGTATGAAGATATCAATGTACTGCGAACACTTGATCCCCCTATAAAATTCTATTGTGCGGTTACCCCCAATCATTAAAATCCACTTGTTCGCATATGATATGCCCTTTACCGACATGAACCGGCGAATTTAAACACTGACTCTCGACAATTTACACCCTCACCCCATTGCGGTGAACACATACACTCCCAACTGTTAAAGAAAAGTAGATATTTATGACTAAAAAGTAGTGGTTAAAATTTATCCGGATAAAATGGCAATATTCAAAGTTCGAATCGATTGGAAAATCCTTCGAAATTTGTTTGCCTAAGGAGCAAATTTCGAGTGCTGGAAGCTCTCCGCCTACAATATTTAAGGGATATTGGGGATCGACTCGCCGGAAACGCGGACATGCTTAATTTTTGCATTTCAACATCGGACCAGTTTTAACACGTTGTTTTATTAATGAAGGGGGCTTAAATTGGAAATCGGTTTTTAAAATAGAAAATAGAAATAGCCCGCGTCGGTTTCGTTTCTTTGGACTTGGAATCGAAATTCTTCGAGAGCGCTCTTTGTGCGTATTTATAGACGGGGATTGCGGTGTAGTTTTAGTATTCACTAAAGTTCTGAAGTATTGTTAGGTGGTCGATACAATCTAGAGTTAATTTGATGCGTTAGACATCTGCTGCTGAGACTAGTGGACGTGATTATATTAATATCGCATACCGACGACCCGAACATCCTCAACGTGGCTCTAAAAACATATCACGCTGAAAGTAAGGGTCGCAAACCATTTTCTAAGAATAGAAGTACAGCTGCGGTCGGGATGCAAAAGAGACGGAGATAGATCTTTATGTGGAAAGTAAGAAATGGCATGATGGTGGGTGAAGCCTGACGGGCGGAAACGACTGGCAAGTGGTCGAAAAAAGGGCCAGGTGGTTGGGTCGATCACTGAACACGTGCACGGAACGAGCCCAAATTTACAGATCCGAAAGCGTACCCAAGGATCCGGGATTTGATAACGGGGGTTCTTATCGCTATCGCGAAAGCCAACGCCAACGCCGTAGCCGTAACCCAGACGTTCCCACGAGATAGCCATTGCCGTGTCCTGTCGACTTCCACGTAGAACAACAAAAATCGGTGCAATTGTGGCTTACCATGTGGCCACCATATGCGGCCCATATTTCTTGCATTATTTTCCCCGGCGCGCACATGTGAACCACAAACTATGCACAATTTATTGCACATAAAAAAATAGTAGATAATGGACTAGATAACCCCTAGAGAAACCGCGAACAAGTGCTAGATCGCTCACCCCAATCGGGGGGTCAACAATGATCACGCCGCTGTATAGCGAATTAACATATATTGTCGCACGTCGTCTCGTTTGGGGTGGCATCAAAGGGTTCTCGTAATGGGTATCATATGGGTTCGCCGTTCCGATTTGATTGATAATATTTTGTTTGGCGCTTCTACGGAGCGAACAAGTGCAGATGGATAAGTACTTTTTAACCCGACCATGTGATATACTCATTCTCTCTTTTTTTACTTTTATTTTTCACGACCGGCAAGAAAAAAAACGTAAACGAGTTTAAGTGGCCCTTATTCCAATGCTTTAAACACGCAACACTTTTATAATTAGTTTCACAAATACGGTAGTTTCTCATCATATCCACACCCATCATAAAAAAAAACTAGAGGTAAGAAGTAATAGGTCATTTAATTAATTATTTAATCAATAAAAAATCACATAAAAAAGGCCAGAATAATTTTAGTTTTAATTTTAAGTCATAAAAATGGTACTACATGATAATTCCTGATAAATACTTAACTAAAACATAGTTAGTACCACTAGTGGTTTACTTTTGTATTCGTTATTAATATTTTTAAATTATATATTGTAGTCTTAGTAAAATTTACGAAATGTTTTCGTGTTTTTTCTAACTATTATTTAAATTTATTATTCACTCTAATTGTTATGATTGAAGGCACAACAAACAAGAAATTTACAGGTAGGTTAAAAATGTCAATTTCAATTGTGGAACTTTTCAAAAACTTCTATGTATAAATCAAACGAACACGAAAATCGGAAATACAAAATACCTTATGCGAATGAAAGAAGGCAGTAAACATTTGTGCGTACAATATGAATGGTGCGGTGAAAACCGTCCTTGTGTTCAACGCACAGGTGTTCGAGGTGTTGTGTTTCTTGATTTGCAAGCTCGTAAAATACTATCTTGGCGTTTACAGGAGTTTCGCCCGGGGGGGCGACTGAAACGTGGGAATTCCAACATCGAAAATCAAAAATGACCTTACAAGGATTCTAAAAGTTGCTCTGAATAGAAATTTTTCGCAATTATTATTATAATATCATTTTCAATACATTTCTGTTTCATAATCATATTATCATTTATCAAGATTGATTTAGAATTATTCAACTAAATTTTATTTAATAATTTAGTTGCTTTCTAAATGAATTAGATGGCTCAGTATAAAATTGTAAAGCTGCGATCTCAAATGATTAGTTTGATTTTTAATTCAGAAAAAATGATGAATTGGAGCTGAAGTTTTACAATGTGTAGGCTTTTTCAAAATTAGATATTTCTAATTAATTTCATAAGTAATCAAAAGAATGGTAATAGTAAACCTATAGCAAGCAATATTTTTCGAGAACACCTAAGTTATAAGAATTATTTAGAATTAATGGAATATTTCGTTTAGAATTGCAAAATTTAGTGTATAAACCATGTTCAGATAATAGTATTTCAAAAAAAAAAACGATACCCGTTATATAATACAGTAAACAGAAAAGCTGTTATTCCTAGTAACCTTTTATACGATTCCAGCCAGACTCAGTAGCGATGGCCGTATCTTTTTTTTTTTATTGTTGTTGTTGTAAATTGTAAAGATGCGGAGTGTGGCAGCTGCGAGCCGCTTTATACAAACATCGGATGCGGCCAGGTAAAAGTAAATTAAGAGGAGCCCAGGTAGAGAACTCGAATTTCTTTGTGCAGGAAGGGACCGGCGAAATTACCTGGACACTGGCGGATTTACGAAAAGCACGAGGCGCGTTTTACTTAAGCGGTCCGCATGTACCGGTTCATGCATATTTATAAATTTCGCTCTTCGCCTTCATGAATTGAACTTGTTACGTGCGGAGGAATTTCTGGGCGAGAGCAGGTGATGGCCGTAGACATCGACAGATGTTCGGAATCGCCGGACGATTTCTTATTTAAGCCAAGGAGTGAATTGGACGGAGAAATCCCGTCGTAATTATAATTTGTATGTGGGGTGTATGGGTGGTAACATCTGTTCCTTCTTGGAGACTTTGTTTCAAAAAAATGATCGTTCAAAAAAAAAACTTCCCCTTCGCACGAAGTGTTTGAGCAGGAAAACTCTTTGTATGGAGAGTAATATGATATTCGTCTTACCCATAGAGGAAGGCTGCTCCCGCGATACCTCCCCCGCATTGGGAGATGACGAACATAGTGGCACGGAGTACTGATATGTTCTTGGTGATTCCCATCGCGATCGACACCGCTGGATTTATATGAGCACCTGTAATTGATTAATGTTTGTATTAGCAATTATAATACTGGAGGAATAATAATTAGCAAGACTTACCGGAAATGTGAGCAAAACACTGGGTTAATGTTGTCATTGTAAAACCAGAAGATAGCGCCGTCGCCAAGAGCATTGATGATAGGGAAGCACCCGAACCAGCAGCGGCACCACATACGATGAAGACGTACACGAAGGATGCCAAACACTCGCAAATCACAGCGCGCCAGAAATCCAACGTGCGAATTTCCACCTGGATCGGCGTCTTGATCTCTCTGGGGTTGGCGCTCTCCGCCCTCAGCGCCTCGATCTTCTCCAGAAGGGTCACGATGTGATAGTCGATATTGTGAGTATCCCCCAAGGGCAGCGTTAAAATTTCCTCGGCCATTATAAATCGCAGCACTCACAACAATATTAGCATAACTATTGCACTCAACACGACGCGACTCCCTACACTCGAAGATGCGCGACCAACTGTCCCTCACAACTAGAGGTGCGCTTCGAAGTGCAACAAGAAATTTGGAGCGCGCCAAGCACATGCCATCCTTCCCCCACCACCGGCGCTCCGGCCGGTCGCACCCCCTGTAATCCCCCTTTAATCTAATACATATTGAAATTTTTGCTTCAAATAACAAATGGATTAAATTCATACGGACAAAAAAACATCGTCCCCAGTTGCACACACAAAAAAATACACAAACAAGTGCATCCGCTATAAAAAAAAGATGAGGTTGCGTTTTGCCATACAATTGCACCCTATTTACCTATTCGCAACAATGTTTTGTACGGTTATGTAAATGATACACGTTCCTTATCTGATTATTTTATTATCCACATAAAATACTATCTAAATATATAAAATCAGAAATTAATAACATTAAATAAATATTATAAAAAAATTCTTGCTATTATTGTATTAAAAAATAAATATGTAATATAAATACAAGCTGTACTATTAAAATCATTAAGTTAAAAAAGAAACAAAATATAATCTACTTTTAAATTGAACAATCATATTTTTTATTAATTAAATGATTAAAATTCTAAGGCAATATTTAAAAAATTTTATTCATTAAAACAATTGAATCATCTTATAATCAATTTTTAAGTTTGATTAATTTTTCGTTAATAACTTTTTTTTTAGATTTGGCAGATTTTTTGTATCAGCACCATTTTAAGAAAGATGATTTAATTATATCTAAACACTCGTTAAAATTTATATTCATATAAAAATAAATTATGAAGAATTATTTTTGAGTTTAGTTTTTTAGTAATTATTTGTCTCTTTTCATTACATAATATTATTAAATATATTTTTTAGAAAAGAAAATCCAATAATTAAATTTTTAGGGATATTTTAATTGCTAGATTAGAAAAACCTTATTAAGATTGAGACACCAATAAAACGACATCTGTTATCTGGGTTGTGCACAATTTTTCCTAATTATGTGACATTACCAGCGATTGACAAGAGAAACTCCCAAGAAAAATACGAAAACTCTAAAATATTGCTTTAAACTAAGTCGCTTTCAAAAAAAAATATTATTTCAAGAAATTGAAAGCTACATAATATAATCATAATCATAATATAATATAGATATCAAATTAGCAATTAAGTAGCTTGTAAGTTTTAGATTAGGCACTGACACAATTTCATTTTGTACATTATTGTAATAACAATTTGAAATAAAGACAATATTGCATCCCAATATTTAAAAATACAAATAGAGCTGTCCAAGTCCATAAGAGATTTGACCATCGAGAATGTCGACACAATCTACAATCCCTTATCTAATAAATTGTTACTCTCTATCTTAGTTTTTATTATTTATCAATCACCAAATATACTGAGGTTATTCAAAATTAGATTTAAAACTATTAATGAACAATAATTACTTAGCTACATATAAATTGCTTTCCTGCAAATGTTATCGTTAATAACCTATATTAATTTAGTATAGATAGAATTATTTAAAAATATTCATATTCAAAATGGTATTGTAATAATTAAATCATTGAGTGAATGTATAAATTTAATGCATTTTTAATAATTTAGCAATAATTAGTTTAACTAACGGAATGTCGTTTGTTTACTAACAAAAGCAGATTTGTAAATTAATTTTAATTCAAATAGCCCAAATTTATTATAATTATAATAGAATAGTGAGCGACATTAGCACATTTGTAAGAAGTAAAAATATAGAATAATATATTAAATGTGTCGTCATTCAAATGTACGATTTAATTTTTAAAGATTAAAATTTATCAATAAATTGTTGTTCACTATTATTGTTATAACTAAGTTTTCTAAAATCAATTGTTAATTAATGTCTTAATTTTTTAATCATTTAAAATAACAAGTTCACTTTCACAAATACAATTTGTTACACGGCGGAAGGACCATGTAGTCAATAACCAAACTATTCACTAAGTTTTGGTTTGAGTAATGTGAAATATTCTATAATGATGAACCCAATTAAATTCCTTGCTTAACTCCTTGTTTTATAATTTTATTATTATAAAATAAAACAACAAGTAAAACAAGGAATTTTATTGAGTTCATCATTATTCCTATTCTAATTGTAGGGTATGCAACCCAATCAACACCCACTTTTCGAATAAAACGCTTACTATTTAATTTTCTTTGCGTTACCTTATTGTGCTCAGTATATATATTTTTTAAATTTTTATATTAATTCACCTTTTCACCTCTACAACGATGGAAATCTGGAAAAACCACTCTAGACTACGGGGAAACACTAAGCCGCAACATCTGATGGATTATAAAATGACCTCGCGTCATTGTCACATCGCTTCGCCCTTAAAGAAATTATGTATGGATATGATAAATATGTAAGAATATCAATAATTTAGCTATCTAAGCACGCACAAATCATCAGCACGTTTTATCTTACTAATTATCTATGAATCAACTTGATAAGAATGTGTCCCTCATTTTATAAATATAACCTCAAAATACGCACCATTATCGCATGTAATTAATAAAATAATAAGTGTTTCTTATGTATAATTAGTTTTTCCATGCAGTGCATGCTGTCAATTATAAAATTTTATTTAATTTGTGCATTTATTTAAATGGTTTTATTTAAATAACATGTAAAACAATTATATTTCATGATTTTTAATGAAACTTAATCTGCCTTGCACCTTCAGCACGATAAATTTGCACAAAGTATAATCTTAAATGTTTGTATGTTGTGGGAAATACGTTTTTAATGTTTTCTTTTTATCCAGATTTTTATGCAATAAAATCCATATTATTGTGTAAGATGACGAGTAAAAACTAATAAATTAATTTATGCTTTTGCACAAAAATCTGTATACTCATGTAAATTACTTCACAAAATGGATGAAGATAGTAATGTTTTTCTTTGAAGCAGATTTCCAGTTACAGCCTTGCAGGCACTGAACCAATACAAAGTAAGTAATAATAGGTTTATATAACAAAGGTGGTTTTTAATTGCTGCAATAAATGCCCATACATTTAACAAATAAAACACTAATAGCAATTAATTATTTATTTCTACTAGATTACACAAATAAACTTATTAATTATACATACACACATACATACATTTTTTAAATGATTTAATTGGGAAGGTACACTCTTCTAATAATAATACAACACTACAATTGATTATGGTGCAAATATGTAATGATAATATTTATATTATTTAATTGAATGTACTTAAGCATGGCATATTTAAGCTGAGAAAAATATTAACCTACAATACTAATTTTTCTAATTTATACTAATTTATAACATTAATAACACCCAAAAACCGTATTTTTTTTAAAACTGTTATTACACATAGGAACTACTGGTACGTATATTTTTTTCCAGATACATTATTTGATTGTAATGATGATTGTTGGTGCACTCCAGTTAAAAAAAGAAAATTTGCCGAATGCCAGAATGTAGAAGATGAAATTCAATCCTGGATTCAATTGTTAGCATCATTTATTCCCCAACCTTTATTTGACAATATTGCATCCCAATATTTAAAAATACAAATAGAGCTGTCCAAGTCCATAAGAGATTTGACAATCGAGAATGTGGACACAATCTACAATCCCTTAGATTATGGCTTTAATGCACATGCAGAATTCGTTCGAGCCTATTTGGACGGCCCAAAGAAGATACTCTTCCTGGGGATGAATCCCGGCCCGTATGGTATGTGTCAGACAGCTGTTCCTTTCGGTGATGTAGGGATGGTCAGGAATTTTCTCAAGATTACAACCCAGGTCGGCCAACCAATGAAACAATCAGCCATGAAACCGATTTTGGGATTCCAATCCACAAGGTCAGAAATTAGTGGAAGGAAGTTCTGGGAGTATTTTAAATCTCTTTGCGGTCATTCGAATAATTTCTTCAGGCATGCTTTTGTGAGAAACTTCATCCCACTAGCATTCATAAAGGGCAAGTCCAATGTAACACCATCTGAAATTAAAAAAGTAAGACAATTAAAAATAAAAACATTTATTTCCACATATTAACTATTAATTATATGTTGTGGATTCAAAGAAAAATTATTGTAAATGTTGTAAATTCCTTACGTAACTCAAAATTTATATATAATTTTTATTTTTAGGATCCTGCCTTAAAAATAGTGGAGACGCGTTGCAGTGAAGCACTCGTACAGGTTATTGACTTGCTCCAAGTCGAAACTATTATCGCCTTAGGCAGATATACTGAGAGAAAGGTCAAATCAGTTTTGAAAGAGTCAGGTAAACAATATGTGAATGTCGTGTACTTAATACACCCCAGTCCACGTGTCACAAACAAAGAGATCAAGTGGGAGTGTGTAGTAGATTCACTTTTGACGGGAAGAGATTTCATGCAATATTTTCAACAAAATAAATTGGTCCAGTTAATGAATTGAATTAATTTTAATTCAAATTACAAGTACAAATTGACTATTTTATTATTTTCATTAACAACATAAGGGGAGGCAGAAATTGTATTGTTTTTGGGATAATTGTTTTCTATATTTTAGTTCTTTCTTTGTGAGGCTGGGCACAAATTTTTTAATTGATATAAATACGACATGCTTTTTACTAACAGTTTTATTATTGAATAAGTATGTTCTTATAATATTAATATAATATCTGGGAGAAATTTTAAGTGCACATACATTAATTATGGTTAGAAATATCTTCAAACAATGATTTAGAATTTTCACTGTTTCATTCAACAAATGGGTATTTTGATTTCTTCTAAAAAATCTATTATTAATAAAAATATATAAGTCCTTTACGTTGTAGAAAATTCACTAATAGAAAAAACACGAAAATATTTTCGTAAAATCTACCACAACTGAGTCTTATTAAGACTACAAGAACAAATCACTTTTGAAACAACTACTTCTCTAGCTCTGTCGAAGTCTTAATGAGACTCATTTGTTGTAGATTTTACGAAAATATTTTCGTGTTTTTTCTAATTATTAAATCTATTATTATTTAAATTAGTAATTTCTATTGTTACATTTTGAGTTAACACTTTTTATTATCTTGTCGAGACATACCACAAAGTAGAAAAAAATTATTGTCCCTTCAATTCTTATTGTAACTATATATTCTCAAATTCTGTGCTCTCAAATGTACTCACTTATTAGATCTGTGTTGTGAATTTATATTTTTTATACTGTTTTGTATACGATGTATTTTATTTTGTATTTTTTTATCTAATAAATTTTTACTCTCTATCTTAGTTTTTATTATTTATCAATCACCAAATTCAAAATTAGATTTAAAACTGTTAATGAACAATAATTACATAGCTACATATAAATTGGTTTCCTGCGAATGTTATCGTTAATAACCTATATTAATTTAGTATAGATAGAATTATTTAAAAATATTCAAATTCAAAATGGTATTGTAATAATTAAATCATTGAGTGAATGTATTAAATTTGCATTTTTAATAATTTAGCAATAATTAGTTTAACTAACGGAATGTCGTTTGTTTACTAACAAAAGCAGATTTGTAAATTAATATTAATTCAAATAGCCCTAATTTATTATAATTATAATAGTGAGCGACATTAGCACACTTGTAAAAAGTAAAAATATAGAATAATATATTAAATGTGTGGTCATTCAAATGTACGATTTAATTTTTAAAGATTAAAATTTATCAATAAATTGTTGTTCACTACTGTCTCTTGTTTCACATTTGCACACATAACATTTCTGCTTACTAATTTTGTTTACAAACATTAGTCTATATTTACGAATTAATGTTCCACTGTTTATTGTTTAGGAAATATATCGTTTTTAATCGTCACTAATCGGTTCCAGTCGTCCAGTGCAACCAACAACATAGCACGCGCATTGTATTCGACTGAAACAAATCATAGCGTAATTATTCTGTAAATAATCCCGTCTTATAATATTTTTACCGTAGTAATTTATACCCAGGGTACTAATAATTATATATAAATGTGTTATAATAGTGATTTTGTTATATTTCTAAGGTTGGCAGAAACAATTGATGGTGCCTATTTTAAATCTAATGACAGACAGCTAAACAATTTATAGTCGCGTCGGTTTATTCACCGTTGTTTTTTATCACCGTAAATTAGCGATAGTCATATTATTTCATCAACAGGAGTTCTGGTAAGTCTGATATTATATGCTAAGAATTTAGTTTTAAGTGCAACATGCGTTTGATAAGTGTGTTCGAACGAACACCATGTTTAATTCACTTTGACAGATCAAAAACGTAAACTAACACTATCAAAGCTAGCGAGGGTAATTAATGTAATTATTCCAGTACATAATAATTACTTAAGATAAACTTAGTTTATAAATGGTGTTATTTCATAATATCTATTTTATTAATTATACCAGTCATATTGTGCCGGGTAAATAGCAGTGTTGGAATCGTCACTTAATACGTTTAACGTAACCGCAAATGGTATTTATTGCAGTGTAAATCAAAATGTCTAGTCCATCCAGTGCTGAATTTAGCGACTTCCCCTCGTCGCCGGAAGACCACCCGAAGCTCAAAACCCCCGATTACTTCAACCCCAGGAAGTTTTTAAAGAAACAACCACCTCCTGTTGTGGACACCGGCTCCACAGGCTCTAATCCAAGGCCTAGTGCAAACGTTACACCGGCCCAAAAAGATGAGTTTAAAGAAAATATACCACCACAGGAGACACCGACACAAATGGTAAACAATGACTCATCCAGCCCTGACTTTAGAGGCTTCCCTTCATCGCCAGAAGACCACCTGAAGCTCAAAACCTCTGACTACTTCAATCCCAGGAAGTTTCTGAAGAATCAACCACCTCCTGTTGTGGACACCAGCTCCACAGGTTCCAACCCGAGGCCTAGTGCAAACGGTACACCAGCCGAAAAAGATGTGCATAACGAAATTATACTACTAGAGGAGACACCGACGCAAAAGGTAAATACTGAATCATCCAGCTCTGACTTTAGCGACTTCCCCTCGTCGCCGGAAGACCACCCGAAGCTCAAAACTCCCGACTACTTCAACCCTAGGAAGTTTCTAAAGAAACAACCAACTCCCGTTGTGGACACCGGCTCCACAAGCGTCAACCCACAAACAAGTGCAAACGTAATGCTGCCCAAAAAAGATGACTTTAAAGAAAAGACACCAGTGAAAAAGGTTAACACTACCGAACCTTTGCAAATGTGTACCCCTCCCCGGGAGGACCAGCCAGAATGTTCTTCATTGGCTATTCATAACACCCCGAATTCAAGAAGAATTATTATTAAACCAAGGCAATTGGTGTCCTGCTTGAGGAGCAACTCGAAAGGACAAAAAAAGACAAAACGAAATTTTGGGCTCACATTGTTCACGAGTATGCGCTGTAGGCCTAAAGTAAAGAAGATGAAGGCCAAAAGTGACAGTTCAGACTCGGAGGAAAAGTAGGTTTCATTTTTCCCTCTAATAACATAAACATTAGTAATAGTACATTTCTGAGAAATATGCAACTAAATCCTTGTGATATTAAAAATAAGGTACATACATTTAATATCTTATATTTATGTTTTAAAAGTAACTAAAGGTTCCTCGTAAATTAATGGATAACTACTCTTGTGATAATAGCTAAATGGCTAAACGTGTAGACTATGTAGATGTTTACAAATTTAACAAAAATACGTTTATTATCCTTATCGAAACGTACTACAGTTACATTACAGTATACCAACATTCTTATTTAGAAATATTTATTGGCGTTAAATAATATTGAAGAGAGATAAAATTATTATGTAATTTAATTGCATTGCTCTTTTCAATATTTTTGTTCTTATTTTCATATTTTATTAGTAATGTTTTTAATCAATATTTTAATATAAAACGTTTTTTAAAATTATCTTTTTGTTCCAATAATAGTTTATATAATGTTGAAGTTGTTCTAGTATTTATTTGTTCTGAATAAAAATTATTTGAAAATGTAGTCGTAGCGTTTTACTTTTTACTCATCCGTTAATTAATTATTAATCGTATAAGATTGTTTCAATTAAAATTGTTTCGTGTTCAGAATAAAGCATTATCCAAACATTTAAACTCGGTGTTACATGTAAGTAAAAAAAATGGGTGAGTTATTAATGAAATTAATTCGTTGAAGCACTAACATTTACTTATTGCTATGAATATATAATTTGGTAAAAGGGATTAATTAATAGTAAATAAAATCTCAATCAATGGACCTTTGTTTAAAATGAATTATTCAGATATTTACACATTCGTGAATAGACAGCATTGTTTTAATAAATAAAATTTAATATTATTGAAATTATTAAATTACACATTCTTTTAGATGGAATAATTTTCCGCTTAACATTTTAAGTGTATTTATTTTTTCCGAAAATTATAATGCTTATTTGACAAAATATAATTGAATGCCTCATACTCTTGCAGAAAATATATGCGATATAGACTTGATGATTGTAAACGCTGAATATTAATTTTTACCTACACAGGAAATCATAAATCTCCCCAAATATGTACGGTGGTAAACAAATATTTCGGGCGGCAGTTAAAACACTAGACTCTCAATAAGGGTAGTGGAGAAAGTGTGTAGTCCTCCTTACTCGAGGCCACTGAATGAATGATATATTATATTCATTTATTTTAGATTGTTAAGCATATCTTTAATACAGCTGTTAAAGAATTTGCAGATGCTTTAATCCGCATTTAAATATGAATTGAGTTAGTGTATTTTGGGTTGCTATGAATGTCATTGGATTTATATATTTTTTTTCACATAAATATACCTGAAGGACATTATTAATAGAAGAGTAATTTGATTTTCTATTTAAGTAACGTACTTGAAATTGAAAATATGATTCGGAACACAGTAGTTCCAAAAATAAGTCGCAGATTAAATTGCTTAAGTATGATTTTAAATTTAAACAGTTTTTTAATCTTATTCATCCTATAAAGATTATTGATTTATATGATGAGTTTTAACCTAGTTAATACCTGTATTATTTTTAAATCCTGAAACCTTTATGAGTATCCCAAATTTTATGTACGTAGGGGTGTTAAGTGGTGGGTATAATTTTAAAACATCCTTTGTTATCTATTCTCCAACTTATTGAATGTTGTCCTTCGTATATTTCCTAAAATTAAATAAATATTAGTCGAATATTTTTGTTACAGTTGACAGTTTTGTTTTAAAGGAAATAAAAAAAAATTATTGTCTTAAGCATAAACAGTTCATTGAATTTAAATGATTAAATTTAAATTGTTTATTTAAATTAAGAATAAAAATATTACACTTACACATATAATTTATTCATAACTCTATTTGTATTTTAATGTATATAATTTAAAAGTATTATAATAATAAAGTCCTGACACAGATGAAGCAATTAGTATGTAAGTAATTGAGTAATAATGAATTAATCCAGAAGGTGGAAGAGACTATGCGGAGAAAGTTGTGCGTTACCGTATTTCCAAACTGAACGTAATTAAACTCGTAATGGGATTCCGAGTGCACTGCCATGAAGTGGAGCGCAGTATTGCTCAATTAGCAATTAAAACACACCTACGCGTTGTTGATAGACCAGAAGACAGTCGTCCATGGGTTCGATTACATTATCACGGGCATTCGATAAGATAGCGATAACGTTGTTTGCGATTTTTTCTACCTGAGCGTCTGTCCCTCTCCAAACATAACTGGTACAGGTGCCACAACACCTGGATGACGTCAGACAGGTAGAGAGAATATGGCGCTAATGCAACAACAAGTGTCGCTCCCTAAACAAATCGCGCTGTTTGTGTTGTTGACCTGTGTGTGTTTCGAATTCATCCGCGGCCAAAATTACCCGGGCGGGCAGTACTACCCGCACGATCCCTACCAGTACGACCCTTACAACCGGCCGAACCCTGGAGATAGGGATTACAGGACGTACTTCTATAACGGGAGGAGGTATGGGCAGTACCAACCGACTGGGCATGGGAGAGAGCAGGCTGGCGATCCTAACAGGGTCGGGCAGGACGAGAGATTTGTCTATGATCAGGTAAGGCGGATTTTTATGAAAATCCACGATTTCATTGAATTGATCGATAATGGGAGGTACCGCGTTGTAAACAGTGATTCATTTCAATGTTTTTCCCAACAGTTCATGCAAGGAGTTACTCATCAATTAAAGTTCTTTGTTTACTTCAAGGGATTAATTGATGATTAAAGTAATTTAGATAAATAATTAAGTACATAAATGTCCTACCTAATATTAAAAAAAATAGTTATTAAAAAATAATTTAAATTATTAAATTTTTCTAGTTTCTATTGTTTATATTAAGTACATGCTTATTATTGTTAATTATCAATAAAACTAAATCAAATCATTTTGTGATACATACTGGAATCATGAAATTAAAAAACTACACTTTGTTTATATCAACTTACCAATTATGCTGATTTTTTTATGTTTGGCATTGTTCTTATCATTGTATTCAAAATAGTTACTTTAAAACTCTTTTCTTCAGTTTATGTTTATTCAGATAGGTGATTTCGTGTGTAATGTGCGTGTAAATTAGTTTATTGCTTAATTAGCCTATTAACTCAACGCACTAATGTGGAATCCAATTAGTCTGGCCGATTTTTTAGAAACCTTTGTTTTCTTGAATTTCTGTAAATTCCCACTACCTAAAAGTAATAAATTAATTTATTTCAAAAAAATTCTCTGGCAAAATTAACAAAAAAACATTTAATTAACAAAAGAAAGAATGATGGTGTTATAGACTCATTGAGACAAATTCCATCCACCATCTGTCTTACAGCCTTATAATTAGCGATTTTGTTGATTTATTCAATTAAATTTTTAGTCGGGTAATTTTCGCCCGTTATTTCCGGGAATCCTGGGAGCTTGGAGGGAAGACCTACAGGGCAAACAACGAGATGGCATTATCAGAGACAGAGATGTATTCGTGAAGACCAAGCATGGCGAGGTGCAAGGATTCAAGGTGTACTTATACGACAACCCCGATCCAGAATCCATCTATAGGCCCGGCTCCGAGTTCATTGAGCGCGAACAAGGTACTACCACCGTATTCTTAGGCATCCCTTACGCGCAACCACCAACCGATGAAGGAAGATTTAAGGTAAAAATAAAAATAAAAAGTGTTTCCAGAATAATAACGCTCGCTAAATTATAGCCTCCAAGATGGCACAAGGGCTGGCAACTTCTGCAAGCAGTCGATTACGGACCTGCTTGCCCGCAGCCAGTTGCCCATACGGGGGCAACAAAAGGGATCAGGGATGTTAGTGAGGATTGTTTGTACTTAAACATATATTCGCCAACTACTGAAGCCAACATCCCGCAGAAATATCCGGTTATGGTTTATATCCACGGGGGAGACTTCGTAAGAGGCGCTTCGAATTTGTTTCCAGCCCACATTATGGCCACGTTCTACAAAGTCGTCGTTGTTACCATCAACTACCGATTAGGTGCATTAGGTATAATACATTTTCCACATCATATTGTTTTCTAATTCTAAAAATTATAGAAGATAAAATAACCCAATGAAGATTATAAAAAATAACTTTTAGATGCATTTTTTAATCATCGTATACTTGAATTGAATTAAAAGTTTCAAAATTGTAGGTTTTTTGAGCACCGGCGATATCAACTCGCCTGGAAATTACGGAATCCTTGACCAGGCCATGGCCTTGAAGTGGATCTACGATAACGTGGAGTACTTTAACGGAGATCCCTACTCGATAACGCTTTTTGGTCCAGGAGCTGGTGCTGCCTCTGCTGGTTTGCTCATGACTTCGCCAGAGACTAAACATATCGTCACAAAAGTGATTGCTCAGGTAATTGATTTTGGTATCACTTCTTTAATAACACTTGTTACTATAATTTCGACAACTTGGTCATTATCAATCTATTGAAAGGACTTCATTTTTAAATAAACCAAGAAATTATTATTATTATTTTTAAACATTATTTGTTACAATCTTTTTTTTTTTCTAGAGTGGTTCAGCTGTTGCTGATTGGGCATTTATAGTTGACCAATACAGAGCCCAGAACACCAGCCGAGTATTCGGACAGTTGATGGGTTGCAGTATAGAATCGTCTTGGAAATTGGTGAATTGCTTGAAACAAGGGAGAAGTGCAAGCGATCTGGGCAATGCTGAATTTCCTCCACATATAGGACTCTTCCCTTGGGCGCCGGTGATCGACTGGAATTTGACCATGCCCTTCTACGAGGGATGGAGCGAGAAGGACTGGCACTTTCTCAGGGAGACTCCCGAGAGTCTCATCAAGAGGAGGCACTTTAATAGTGGACTTAAATACATGGCCACGCTTACCATGCAAGAAGCCGCTGATTTTATTTGTAAGATCAATTTGATTAATATTTTAATTAACATAAATCTTTGCTAGCTGAACTGTTCTCATGATTAGCTTAATGAATAGTTCGAAAAAATATTTGGTTTAGGCAAAAAATTTTTCATCCCCATCATAGATATAAAAAAAATAAGTTTATAAGTAATATATTTATTGTTTTTTAAATTGATTTTTAATTTTAGATAAAAACGAAAGTTTATCACCGTACTACACCATTGACGAGACATTCTTCGACCAAAAAGTGAAGGAGCTTGTCTTACGGTACAACTACACTTTAAACCCCAACGGAACATACGAAGCCATTAAGTACATGTACACGTACTGGCCGGACCCTCACAACGTGACCTTCATTCGAGAGAAATACATCGAGATGCTGACGGACTTCTTATACGTCGCCCCAACTGACAAAATGATTAAGTTACTGGTGGAAAATAAAGTGCCTGTTTACATGTACGTGCTGAACACCACCGTTGAGTCTTTTAAGACTGATTTTTGGAGGAGGACTCCACACGACATCGAGCACTACTTGCTGGCCGGCGCGCCCTTCATGGACGTCGAGTTCTTCCCTTCGCGCGAAAGATTCCAGAGGACGCAGTGGACCAACAATGATCGAAATATGAGTCATTTCTTTATGAAGGCTTATACTGATTTTGCTAGATATGGGTAAATAATTTTGTTGCCTCTACAAATTTACACTGTCTTTAAAGAAATAGGTTCACCTCTTCACATAAATTGAAAGGATCTTAAAAAAAAATATTTTTGATGCTTTAAAATGCTTACCATTGGCTCTTTATTGCAATTATAAGCAATTTTAATAAGTTGAAGGTTTTATTTAGTACAGAACAGTACTTATTTGATATGATTAATTTTCTAACTTTGTTATTTCAGAAATCCATCATATACACAAATCCTGGGTTTACATTTTGAAGCTGCCATTAATGGCCAGCTGAAGTACTTAAATATAAACACGACGTACAACTCTTCTATTATGTGGAACTACAGGCAAACGGAGTCGGCCTTTTGGACCCAATACTTACCCACTGTTGTGGGACACCTGATACCAACAATCCGTCCAACGACGGAGGTAAGATGAACGGTTTAATCGAAGCAAAACATTTATAATCCCTGTATAAAATTCTAGTTTTGGTATGAACCAAGTACAACGCTGCAGATTGCGTTTTGGAGCATGTCTTCGGCGTGCCTTTTCTTAATAGTCCTCCTTGTGATCTGCTGCATGTTATGGAGGAATGCTAAGAGGTAAGCAAGGTAATAACTCAACTGATTTCGGCATGAAAACGGGCTGGGTTTATTAACAATTTATTATTTAAATACTAATACTTTAGGATCAAAAATGTTAGTATCTTAATATAAAAAAGGTAACAAAATTGTCGATAATTCTGAATAATAGACTGAATTATTTTTACTTAGTGCAGTGCCATTTAAAGATGGTCTTCTTCTATTTAGAATGGAATGAAATATTTATTAGTTCTATTATCTATATGTATATTTACTAAAGTATTAAGATACTATTGTTTTTGATTCAGAATATGAAATATTGGTTATTAACACAAACGCTTATCAAAATTCGCCTTAACTTAATCCCGCTTAAATGTTTACCAAGCAGACAGTCGAAGTTAAGGAAAGAGCGACTTAAGTAAGTGTTTAAGCATACCAACCCCAATTCAACCACGTCGGCTTTTCCAGTTCTATAAATTTTCAGGAAATCAGATCGCTTCTTCAACGGTGATAACTTCATGATTCCCGACGCCGACACCGACCTAGGTATAGAAAACGAGTACACCGACAAACCGCGGGGGCAGTACGCTGGACCGGCCAGATCGAACAGTGCGGTTTCGTTTCGAACCAGCAGTGTAATCTCTCTGAAGGAAATGCAAGATTTCGCGACCAGCAGCCCTAACGGCGAGCCGCGCAAGGGCACCCCCGTCATGAGCAACAGGAAAACTTCGAGGAGCAAGACTCACCTAGTGCAGGGAATCCCCCAGACTGACGTCTAATGCCATACACGTGCCACACCCCAGTATTAACGGTGCTACGGACCCGTGGTCAAATTTATCAATGTGTTCATTTCCGAGTGATGAGTGCGAGTGCGTGCCGAGGATGCTTTAATTTATAACCAATGTACAGTTTGTTAAAACTTAATTTTTGTATATTAATATTTTTTTAATTATTATTATTATTATTATTGTTGAAGTGCCTTAAAATTGTAAATTACGGCTCTAATCATAATGCTTATCGTTTTAGTTGTAGGATTAACGAATCGACGGGTTCAGACGTTTATGTTCCCATGTTCGCGCCATTTTATTTCCTTTATATACACACCAGTACCTTGCAGTAGATAGTGATATGACGGTATTTGTACATATTTTTTACCAAAGTACTTTTGGAATCGACCATTCAAATTCACCACCATTAGAACAGATAGTATCGTAAATAGATTTCGATCTCACAATAAATATATTTTGGATTAACTGTTTTTCTTTTGATATTAAGTTGCCAAAGCTAAGATTTTGGAAGAAACAAGAAGGGATTTTTAATAAACAAATAAACACATTTTTTCTATGGAGGAAGAATGGAGAATTTACAAGGAGAATGTTAGAATATTGCTCGTGCAAATGTCACATGTATAGTACTAAGATAAGGAAGACCAAAATCTTTAGCTATTTTTTGAAGAGAGTTTGAGTGATTTAATTTTAATAAGGAATTATTGATATAAGTAAAAATAAGAATAGTAAGGAGCAAAAGTTTTCTGAAGTGAAAAAAGCAGCAAGGAATAAGATATCTGGAGGAGATAATAGAGAGATTTTCTGCGAGCGTTGTTTTATAAATGCTATAGATTATTTTAAAAGATTGTAAGATTATGGAGTTGTTATATGAAAGATTACATTTTCAGATAACATATCAATTGTATTGTATGCAACCAAATGTACATTTGTGTACATAACGAGGATATTGAAAGTGACGTACCCTCTTATTTTATTCCAAATCATAGTCGATTAAATTTTTACAAATCTTGAATAATTAACTTATTCATTGATTATTGAAATAGCAATAATTTTGAAATATAAATCATAAATAGGATAACAAATGCACTTCTAAAATATACAAGATAAAGCATTTGTTTTTTTAATTATTCTTAAAATAAATAATTATTCTAATTGGTTTTATTCGTCAAAATAAAATATTCAATTGATATATTATTTTACCGTCAAGTATTCTTAAATGAATATTTTCAAATAAATAATTACTACAATATAGCATTTGGTGAATATGATATCAATAAAGAAAGTGTTTTATTTAAACATTATTAACGGAAATCTATGGGTATACTATTTTTTGTTCTTTTTTAATACCTTTAAATATTGCACTGTAATGTATGCAACCAAATATACACATTCACACTAGTGTTGCCAAACAACGTAGCATTTTCACGCGAGTAATAATAGCCATTTGAAGAATTACGAATTGAAATATTTGTATAAATCGCTGCGGGTCATCCTTTCCGTTTCTTTTCAATTGGTGAGTATGGTGTCATCGGATTCCTCGAGTTTCCGCTTCTTGGAATCACTCGGAGGGGCCTTCATCGGCGAGACGCCTTTCTCCTGTTTTTAAACATAAACAAACGGCTAATTATACACGCGCGGTTCAGCTTTAGTTTTAATGATTTGTGCTGAATACCTAAATAAATTATTGCATGTTAAATAAAAATTGTAAAAAATAAGATTATGTAAACTCTGTATTGGATTTTTTTAATTTTTAAACTTTTAAATAAATGAATTATGAATAATGTAATAAGAAACAAAAAACACACGAAATAATTGTCAAGTCTAAATAAACATTGTCAAAATTAAAATTAATTTTTTTTATAACGAGAGGAAATTCATTTATGCCAGACTCCAACCGACTATTAGTTTAAGATCACTTTTGAGGCTATAAGTCTTTTCAAGTCGGAATTTAAAAGACATTACCGCTAAGATTTTGTTTGAAAACTTTTAACTATTATTACCTTCAATATGTTCAGATTGGTTTGGACCTATTCGGGTCTCATCAGCTCAGTGCAGTTAAAAACTTTGTGTTGGATGCTTGAAGCCATAACTTGCGATCTTAACAGTTCAGCTTTATTTATCATTTGATAAACTTTGTTTTACTACCTATTATAAGGTGGATTTCTTCTCCTCCCATCATAAAAGCTCCTCATCAATAATTTTTTAATTAAGCATACAGTAAAGTACTAATTACGTCTATTTTAATGTCTTATTTATACGTACTATATATTGAAATGACGTTTTAGCAGCGTATCCTAAAATTAGTCACGTTTGATAGAAATTCGAAGATGATGTGATCCGTCCTTGCACGAGCGCCAAGGACGTCTATGAAATTCAGACATCGCAATTTGCATGGATTCGATTCGAATTTGAGCAAACGTATCGTTCTGTTAGCAGCGACGTGTTTTGCATTTTCTAGGCAGAAATAGAACGAGTTAAATTAACGCTCGTGTGAACCGCAAGTTGAGGAGCATTACTCATTTTTGGGTCAAGGTTTTTCTTGCGTTTCCATGGAAATGGCGGCGTTAATGCGGTGACGAGCTGCGAGCTTTGAAGATGGATGTTGCGTGCGGTTTTCTTGAAATTGCTCTAATTTAATTGGATATGAGTCCGTCGCGCGACGGGAGTGACTTTGTTGTGCTTTGTTGTGAAGTATGCAAGCACACTTAAGCCACTTTAATTCAGGGAAAAATTTATCTCTCGCAACGCGGTAAGTCCAGATTATGCCGGCGCGACAGGTGTCACATTTACTACACTCATCAATTTAAAATCGTATTTTTCGCACTCAAATTACCGCGATATGTTGACACTAATGCTTATATATGAGGGTGTTCCGTTTAATGATTTTTAGTAGCGACGCTCGGGGTTACGCGGGCCCCGATAATTCCTTACTTTTTACTGCCGCCTCTGATTGAGGCCGTAAACTAGCTCCGGCTGTGCGTTTCTACGTTTTATAACAAACACCTGTAAAAATAGTGATATAAACTTCGCTATTTATTGGGGTTCATTTACTTAATGGCCGGCATAAATTCATTTTGCGCAAACGCAATATTAGAACGTGTAAGCCACTTAATGTATCATTGTTTCAGCGGAAAATTGAAAATGCGCTTGTAAGAGCCGCAATTACCGACCGATCATTTTATAACGCGCGGCTTTACGTAATTTGGAACATGACGCAGCGGTTACTTTTAGCTTGATACAACAAATTTATTTATGAATAAGTAATTGAGTTTTTTTCACCGAAAAAAACAAAAGATCATAAATCATCAATAAATAATTTTCTATCAACTCTATATCCATTAATTATTATAAAGATGGTGATGATAATCACGGGGGTGAGTAATCCAAAATCTTAAAACTTCAAAAAAGATGATGAATTTCAGAAAATCTATATCATAATGATGTTAAAGTAATTTATTACAAAAAAATAATTAATAGGTTGTTTGAAAGATAATTTTGTTTTTAATGAAAATAAAAGGCGATTTTCTTATAGTAAATAAATATTTTCATATATTGATCAGTAGCATAAAATTTTTGTTATTTGCTGAAAAAAAACCTATCTGATTTTTGACCTCCTCATTCGAAGTAAAGGTGTTACCGTCTACGAAAAATAAGTAATAATCAGAAGGTCTCAGATCTGGGGAATATGGTAGGTATTGAAGTATATCCCATTCAAGCAGTAAAAGCTTTTTCCGAGTTACGAATATTATATTAGGTCTCGCATTATCTTGGCGGAACAATAATATGTTTTTTCTAATAATCAATTCTGGCCTTCTTTGTTTAATGCATTATTCGATTTGCATACTTCACAATTGAGTGTTTTTCGGTAGAATCTAAAAAAAAAACAATTCCTTTGAAATCCGACCAAACAAATAGCATAATCTTTTTTGAAGTGCTTTGAACCTGTTTATCTTTTGTTTGACTTCATGATTTCTTGCATTTGATATTGTTGTAAACAATCCATTTTCTTCTCCAGTGATGATGTGCTTCAAAAATGTATCATTTTCTAAACGTTTGAAAGGCAAATCATAGACATCAACGCTTCTACACTAATTCCTTTTCAGAAGAACATCTAGAACCCATATGCAGAGCTTTGAAACTAAACCTAGGGGCTTCAATGAATTATTGAATGATCTCATAGGCCGGTTTGCATCAATGAATGGTTTCATTGTGTCTTCATTAGCCTCAAAATAAAAATGACCCGATTGAAATTTTGTAAACCAGTTGTGGCATTTGCGTTCTGCCTATATCTTCTCCATACACATTAAACGTGGTCGTACAAGCACCGATGATGCTGAACGATCTGATCGTCCAAAATCATAAAAAATGTCACAAAAGAGTTTTAAAAGACCGTAAAATGAAGTTGTGTGAGATAGCTGACACCTTGAAGACATCAAAAGGTAGTGACTACAATTTTACATGAAAATTTGGGCATGCATTGAAAGCGCTTTCGAGGTGGACCAGAAACAACAACGCGTCGACCATTCGCTTTTTAGGGCTGTTTAAGCGAAGTAAAAATGATTTTTTGTGTCAGTATGTGAAAATGGATGAAAAATTGATCCATCACTACACGCCTGAATCAAAAAATAATCAGCAGCCGGCGAAAGTCGTCCAAAGCGACCAAAAACTCAAAAGTCGGCTGGCAAGATTATGGCATCCGTATTTTTGAACGCGCATGGAATTTTGTTCATCGACTATCTTGAGAAAAGCAAAACTATCAATAGTGAATATTACTTGGCATTATTGTATCAATTGAGTGCAGAAATCAAGAAAAAACGACAGCAATCTCCTGTTTCACCAGGAGAACGCCATGTGTCACAAGTCGATGAAAACAATGGTTAAACTGGATGAATTACGCTTTGAATTGTTTCTTAACACAGCGTACTCTTTAGATTTGCCCCCCAGCGAACAATTTTTGCAGACATAAAAAATATGCCCCAGGAAAGAAATTTGACTCAAATGAAGAAATTGAGGCTTATTTTGAGAGCAAAGACAAATCGATTTATATAAAGGGCATCGAAAAGTTAGAGGAGAGTTAGAATTAAAGGTTCACTCTTAACTAATAAAGTGGAATTTCTAAAGAAAAATGTGTTATATTTTTTGCTTGAACAATTTTCTACAGTAAGAAAGTAAATTATGCCGAAAACTCTTTTCATTTTCCATATTTAAAAGGAGTCCAACAATCAATTAAAAAAAATCAAGGAAGCCATTCTGCATCGGCTCCAAAATATATAATGCTTATGAAACTTTACGTGTGAAGTTAGCTACGAAAAAATACGATTTAGTCCTCTAAACAATCCAATATGTTTTGGGGACAAAAAAATTAATTATTATTTGTACTTATTCGTATTCTTGACCTATCTCAATAAATATGTCATTAGTCCAGCTTATTCTTGACCTACCGCAATGAATATTTTATTGCTCCATCCGAATAATTTGCTGCATAGTATCAATCAATCTATATTAACTGTTAAAATATATAATGATTATGCGGCTTAAGTGTGAAGTTGGCTTCATTTATTGGCCTTGTGTACTCTTGACCCATCCCAATAAATTTATCATTGTTTCAGCGAACTCTTGACCTACCCTAATGCATTTTTTCTTACTTTAGCGTACTCTTAACCTATCCTACTAAAATATTTATTGCCCTAGCGTACTCTTGACCTATCGTAACAATTATTTTATTACCCTACCGTACTGTTGACCCATCCCAATTAACTATTCATTATCCTTACGTAATCTTGATCTATCCTAACAAATTATGCATTGGCCAGGCGTATTTTCGACCTTTCTCAATTATTTATTTGTTACCCTTTTGTATGTGTAATAGTATTAATTTTAAAATTGAATATCAAACCACAAGTTTCCAAATAACCTGCAGTTAAAATCATAAGAATTGAAAAAAAACAAAATCAAGTATGTTTTGGTAACAAAAGGAAATAATTATTCACTGCCCTTGCGTATCCTTAACCTATCCCAATGAAATTTGTCATTGTCCTACCGTACTTTTGACTTACCCTAATGAATTTTCCCTTATCCAAGCGTACTCTTGACCTATCGTATTCTAGAGTACTCTTGATCTATCCTAACAAATGATTTATTACCCTAACGTACTCTTGACCTATCCGAATGAATTATTTCTTGCTCTAGAGTACTCTTTACTTTTCCTGATAAGTTTTCCTGACTGTTAACTATAAATTATTTGTTATCTTTCTGTTTTGAATATCAAAATCAGATAAAAATCTCAAAAAAAAACAATAATAATTGCTTTTGCGTACTTTTGGCCTATCGCAAAGAATTTGTCATTGTCCTAACGTACTTCTGACATACCATAATTAATTTTCTATTACCCTAGCATACTCGTGGCCTATCCTAATAAATTATTCTTTGTCCTAGGGTGCACTTGACCTATACCAATTTATTTATAATTGCGCTAGCGTACTCTTGACCTACCGTAACAAACTATCCTAATAAATTGTGTATTGACCAAGCATATTCCTGATTTATCTTTGGTAACTTTTCGTACATGAAATACGATAACACTTTAAAATATTTATTTTGTTTTTCGAGACAATTGTTTCGACACATTGTGTCTTCTTCAGGCGAAGAAAACGGATATGAACTTTCAACAATTAACAGCCTCAACTATTCAGTAATTATTTGTTACCCTACCGTATGGGCTATAATTGAAGGTATTCATGTAAAAAATTGAATACCAAAAATTGCAGTTGAATTCACTAAAATAAACAAATCACTTTCCGGTTAGGTTTTAGGAACAAATAATTAATTATTCATTCACAATGAATTCATCATTGTCCTAGCGTACTTTTGACCTACTCTAATAAATTTTGTATTGCCCAAACGTACTCTTGGACCTATCTTAATGAATTATTTATAGCCCTATCGTACTCCTTACCTATCCCAACAAGTTGTACATTGGCCAAAAATAATTTGTTGCACTTACGTATGATTGAAAACCAAAAACAGATGAAAATCTCAAATAAAAACGAAATTAAAAAGTGATTTCATGTTGTGATGATTGAAGGGTGTGATTGAGGACACCCACGCAACCTACATATAAATTAAATCTTAAAGTAAAGCACTGCCTTTAAATTTTTGAACATCATCACTTACACTTTTGTTGTGAACTAATTGAGTGAGAGTGATGAAAGTAAAAATCTATATATAGGGCGAGTGGGTGGCCTTTATCCCACCCTTGAATTTATATATTTTATAAATTCAAGGGTGGGATAAAGGCCACCCACTCACACGAGGGTTTCACTGAATAAAAAATAAACTCTAAGAATACATCGACTTTATTAATTATGTAAATAATCTTCTATGAACAATTAATTTTTGAAGAAGAGATAGATAGTTCTGATGTAATGTTTGGAGGGTTTGATAGAGGCCACCCACCCATTATACTCGAAATACTTCAATGATTGTTGAGTTACGTGAAGACTAAATTTATAATTTTTTGCGAAAATATTCCATCTTAGTTTATTTTATCGAATTTTCTAGCAATTTTCTTTCAAGTTTTAAGAATTTTCTTCGAAGGTCCTTCCAGCATTTTTTGGCTAGATTTTCAGACTATTTCCTCATTCGCTACTCGAAGATATTTTTTGGGGTTCTAAGGTTCTAAGATTCTTGTCAAGAACTCTCCAAATCGAAATTTTCAAAAAATCTGAAAAATTTCGATTTGGAGAGTTCTTAAGAAGAATATTTGTTGGAAAAGTTTGGAACCCAAAAAAAAAAAACTTCGGGAAGAGAATAAGAAAATAGTCTGAAAATATCGGTAAGTTTTTTTGGAAAGAACATCGAAGGAAATTTTCAAAACCCTGAAGAAAATTGCTAGAAAATTCGATAAGATGGAATATTTTCGAAAAAATGATATAATTGTACGGAAAATATATGGTCCTCGGAAAAATTATTATAATTTGGAACAGAAAGTTTTTTTTCCGAAGTTTTCAATAACTTGTCTAGAATTTTGCAGTGGAACAAACATCCAAAATATGAGATTTTTCCGAGAATTTTATCACACTTGCTAGAAAATTCTAGGAATCTGGAAAATGAATTGTAAAATTCTTGAATCTTCAAAGAAACTTCTTCAAAGGCGAAAAAGAAAATGCCGGAAAATTCCACCAAGTTAAAGCAAGATGCTATGAATAGTTTTCGAAAATTTGTTAAAAAAACAAAAAAAATTTCAATTTGCATGAGAAAATGCTGATGGGAAATTCTCAAAACTAAGAAGAAAAAACCCTGAAAAACGATTTGGAAAACTTTTGTTGGAAAAGTTTAGACCTCCAAAAAAAATTTCGAGAAGCGAAATTTAAGTTTTTTCAAGGTATTTTTTTGCAGATAATATTTTATAAGTTTATTGCCTTTATACGTATTGAAAATAAGTATTACAATTATAAACCTATACTTATGGTTACTTCTTCCCTTATAATTTAATTACGTATCATCCCTGCCTCAGTAGAGAATGCGTCTACGTTACACCCTTTTACGGTACTGGATAACGTTATAATTATCAGGATACCAACGCCGCACGTTATATTTAGTAAGACTATATAATATTACCACATTATAGGCATTATGTCGTTGTTGGTTAGATCTAAATATGTGTTTCTCGTTTCCCGCTCGATATTATGCAACCTAAATGTGTACACTGGTTACGGCTTTCGTCTACCCACGACCACGTCTTTTTTTTGCATAAATTATTACCTTACTCTACAAAAGTGATTATTGAAGAGTAGGCAAACGGAATGCCCGTTTCTAAATATTGTGCAGCGAGTACGCTTTTCTACCTGTTTGTATAATAGCGAATAAATTACCGGCGGCGCAATTAATTTTTAGAGAGTTAATTTATTCCAAAAAAAATTCAATTCCAAAATATCATTTGTCGCGGAATTTCACCGGTGCGGAAACTGGCGAAGGTTACGGTCAGTCGGTTTCAAAATCCCCTGACGAATTCTTCTCTTGCGAAGAGATCTGGGATTTTGGGTGAAGGTTGCGCCGATGACTTATTTTAAAAATATACGGTGAGCGAGGGATTTTCTTCAGTTCCAGATGATTAAGTGCTTACTGGGAAATATGATCGAATTCTTACTTAATCGTAAAATTTCGTGATGTTTCCTAAAATACGTGGAAATATTTGAAATCAACTTACTAATTTCATCAGTTAATTTTATATCTACAGAATAACTATATTTTATTATTTTATATACATCTTTATTTAAGTACATTGTGTAAAATTATTATTATTATCTTTATTACAGCAACTTACCTAAAATGTTGTTCTAGCTAATTGTGGTTAGTACGTATCGACTATAGGTCTTTTCCATTTTATTATTATTTTGCTATATACATATGTGTATTGGTAAGAGTTTTTTTTAATTTTTAATTAACCGAATCGTCATTAAAGAATATTTTTGAAAGAGAAATTTTAAATGGTCTATTAACTACTGAATAAAATCGCCATAACTTTAATGAACGAGTCCAAAGTTTTTGTTTTAGTATTTTACTTTCGTTATTAGTGTGTGTATTTTATTTAGGTGAGCATCAGGAATTTGTGATTTATTTATACAAAAGCAATAAATTAAATTGATTGAGTTTTGGATAAGGGATTAATAATTGTCTGAAGAAGAAGGTGTAAATTTTTACTTTCCCTATATAGAATATATAGTTACTTTCCTTATATATATATAAAATAAAGGGAAAGTATTGTTTTCGTGAATGAGAATGTCGTGTGGCGAATGATCCGTTTGAGATGAAACTTGAAATTTAAGGTTTTATCATTAAAACTAGAACTGGAAAACTTTTGGTAAAGATTCATAAAACGGAAGTTTTTTTGAATTTTGATTTTTCTAATTTTGAAAAATATTACATAACTTTTCAAATAATAAGTTAAAGGGAAAGAGAAACTGAACCAGTTTTATTAAAACATGTTTTTCATGAAGTTCTTAACTTGCGAGAAATTAAAAAATTTGATATTTATTGCCTACTGCTAATAAACTATAAGAGTTACATGAAATGTGTATAATAAGTATTGTAAAGAATTCGAAATTGTGCAAATTAATAGGAATAGCCTTTTTGCGTAAACCTCAGTTTTCAAGAAAAATGTAAGGAAAATACTATGATGGCCAAATCGCCATTTTTTATGTTTCTTTACATTTTACAACTTCTAACTAAAACTCTCGATTATGTTTTACTGATTGGAGGGTGGGATAGAGGCCACCCACCCACCCTACATATACATTATAACATTAATTGCTAATCGTTGATGATTTTCTTGCAAAAAGTAAATCAAACCCTTTATGTAATAAAAAGTAAAACAAAATCAAAATTTAAGTTTAAGTGTAATTGGCTTTCTATACCTAATCTTATCTAATTTAGACCCACCCATAATGCATCAATTTTTTGCTAATTTACTGACTCCAAAATTATACCTTTTTAATTTCTTTTTCATTTAAAAAGTTTTGTAATTAATTTCGTTGGATACAACGAGGCGATAAGGAATTAAAGTTTATATGTATATGTAGGGTGGGTGGGTGGCCTCTATCACACCCTCCAATCAGTAAAACATCATCAAAAATTATTTGAAAAATTTGTATGAATAAATCTCCAAAAATTTGCATCATCAATTTTAGAAACATAAAAGAATTGTTCAAAAGTTTTAGAAATTTTGAAAATTTATATACTTTGAAAGGGAAACTGCTGGATAATTCGTTACAAATGGAAGACAAGTATTTGCATTTATATAAAACTAAAATAATTTTTAGTAATGGAAATAAAGTTTCTGGTAAGTTTTAAAACTAATAAAATGAGATAGGAGATACTAAAGAATTCTAGAAGTCTGGAGGAAAAATTGCTGAAATATTTTAGAATTCTGAAAGCAGTGATGTAACTGTAAGAGCTCCTGAAGGTAAATCTCTAGAAAATCCTAAAACAAATGCATAAAATTATGGCAATTGGGAAGGGAATTTAATAGAAAATTCTAGAAAAATGAAAGGAACTTCGTTAATTCAAGCAAGAAATGGCGAAAAATTCTCTAAAAGTGGAAAAGAAATTACTGGAAAATTATAAAATCTTTTAAGAGAAATATGATAAAATAATCCAGAGAATACTGAAAAATTTATATACATGGTGGACAAAATGGTAGTAAATTCTAGAAATCTGGAGACAATGCTTAAAAAAAACCTGAAAAAAACACGTGCAATTTCGAACAGTAATTCCTCGAAAATTCTCGAATAGATGAAGAAGGTTTGCTGGAAATTTATGATAAAACAAGAAAATAGATTTTTTACCATTTTATCCTCCAGATTTATAGAATTTTCTAGTACCTTATATCTCATTATATCAATTTAAAAATTTACCAACAACTTTTCTTTTATTAATAAAAGTATTTTAGCATTCCTTTTTTATTTAATTGGAATTTTACAGCGATTTTTCTTCAATTTTCTAAGAAGTATCAAAAAATGTGTGTCTGAAATTACATTCATTTTCTTCAGAAGTTTAAACAATTCCTTCATTTTTCTAAAATTCTCCACAATTTTCTACTTCAGATTTCTACAATGTTCTACTAACTTCGTTTAGCAACATGCGTCTTTCACTTTTTTATAATAACTTTGCAAAAATTTTCCATTGACGATGGAGGCTTCTACTTCGTTATACATTTTAATCACAAATTAAACACAATAATTACTTTGTTTTGTATAACAGTTATTTATTTAAACGGTGAGCAATGGTTTCAATACATTCACGTATCATTTTCAAACCGCCTATTTTTTGCCTAACTTTCGGTTTGAAAATGATACGTGAATGTATTGAAACCATTGGTCACCGTTTAAATAAATAACTGTTATACAAAACAAAGTAATTATTGTGTTTAATTTGTGCAAAAATTTTCCTTTCTATCTACAAAAATTCTTAAATAAAATTTCACATTTTATTGGAATAATTGTTGTCCTCGGACTTTTCAAGATCTCTTATCTTAGTAATAATAAACATCTTTATTTACAGAAAAAAAGAAAATAATTTACATGAAATTAACAAAATGACAATGGAATTATACAATAGTATATTTTTCTGTCAAACGGCTATCGACCTGCGGCCTTTCAGCCTGTCTCTTATCTTATTTTGCCGAATTTCTTTTAAAAATTCAATTACTTTTCAGAAAAAAATTCCAAAAATAGAAGATGTCGATAAGTTCTTTAGTTTTATTTTGTGCCAATTTTCTAGAATTTTAATTTAAGAACTAAAAGTTTTCTTCAAAGGTTCCCAGATTTTTTTTTTAAATTTCTAGTATTTCCTCAGAATTTTTTTAGTTTTTTTTAAAGCCCCGCAATATGGAAGGTAAATTAAAGAAAATTCTTGAAAATAAAATTGAATAATTCCGATGATTTTAGTAAGGGATGGAGAAATATTCTCTAAAAAATGAAAGAGACATTGCTGGAAGTTTATAGAATCCTCTAAGAGAAATTTGACGAAATAAGTCACACTATACTGAAAAATCTGATAAATTCTAGAAAAATTATTTGCAATAAAACAAGTATTGCTTTGAAATTCCTAAATGAAAGGATCACCTTTTTTCTCGATTTTTAGAAAGTTATTCCCCCTGAGCTGGCCATATAGACTTGTTTCCGAAGCCAAAAGAAAAGTTTTTTTTATCTAACTGCAAAGATTTTACATGATTTGGAGAAATTGCCTTTAGAGTTTTATAATTTTTCAGCTTTCTAAATATTTCCAGTATCTTTTGCCTTATCTTTTGTTGGATTTCTTTACAAAAGTTCTCTTACATTTCCAAAAAAATTTTTCCAAAATAATACATGTTAATGAGTTCTTTAGTTTTATTTAGTGCAAATTTTCTAGAACTCTATTTTACAAACTGTGAAAGTTTTCTTCAAAGTATTTTCCAGATTTCTCAAAAAAAATTAAGGCTCTACAATTTGGAAAATACATTAAAGAAAATTCTTGGAAATAAAACAAGAATTGCTGAATAATGTCGAAATTTTAAGTAAGGGATGGCGAAAAATTCTCTAAAAATGGAAGAGAAATTTGCTGGAAGTTTATAGAATCTTCTAAGAGAAGTTTGAGCCATATGGACTTGTTTCCAAAGAATTTTTTTAAAATCTAAATTGCCTTTAGAGTTTTAGAATTTTTCAGCTTTCTACATTTTTCCAGAATTTTTGCCTAATTTTGTCGAATAAATACTCTTACATTACAGAAAAATTTTGAAAATAAAACCTTTTAATTAAAACCCTCGCTTATGTTTAACTGATTGAAGGGGGGGGGATAGAGGCTACCCACCCACCCTATATATATACATGATAACTTTAAATACTAATCGTTGATGATTTTGCTGCTAAAAACAATAAAACACTTTATGTAATGAAAAATGAAACAAAATCAAAATTTAAGTTTAAGTTTCTATAACTAATCTTATCTAATTTAGATTTAGTCTACTCACCCATCATGCTTTAAAATTTTATTAATTTACTCACTCAAAAATTTACCTTTTGAAATTCTTTTTTATTCAAAAAGTTTTGTAATTAATTTTACTCCAAACCGCGAGACGATCCGTAATTGAAATTTATATGTATATGTAGGGTGGGTGGGTGGCCTCTATCCCACCCTCCAATCAGTAAAACATAAGCGAGGGTTTTAATTAAAAGTTGTAAAATATAAGCAAACACAAAATAATTACAATTTTCAGAGATTTATTCATACAAATTTATGTATATTATGCTGGCCACAATACCATTTTTTAAATGGTGTAATTGTTTCACATGCTAAAAAATTGGGTGTGAATAATGTAGACAATGTTGCTATTAGTGGAAGAAATAAGGGAATTAATATTATTTCGCCACGCCACCAACCACTACTAATTTCTAGATTATATCGTAATTGATAAATTTTTTCCCAAATTAATAAATTCATGTAGACGTCTGGAATGTGTTGTTTTTTTTTTACAATTTTATAATTGGCACGGTCATGGAAGAGTGTACCAGTTTTCTGTGCGATTTAATAGGAATGCGTGACAATATTAGCGTCTCGATAAATTAATTAGTTCTGTGTATTACATATGAGCAGCGTGCAATTATTGAGCGCGAGACGATCAAGGGCGAGCGGCTCTGACCCAATTTCGGAAAAAGAAGTGCACCGAAAATTTTGTGCAACCCGTCGAAACGGATTAGTCAGCCGCCCCCACCGGGTGTCCGCGCGTGCAATAAAAGTGAAATTTCGGGCCGCCCGACGTGCACCATTAAACCGCGGGATGACCAGAGGCTATCCGCTATCCGCTATCCGCTATCGTTATTGCGGTTGCCCCTTTCATGTATAATATTATGAAACCCATCCATACATTCTTATTAGAATTGCTCAGTGTGCGACTTCGCGCGCGGCTATGCACTCGTGCCCACTCTGACAGCGGGATTTTCGAAAAGCACGCCGGTCTCGTGGTTATTTTGTGATACGCATTCGGTGGTTTCTGTGGTACTTGTGTTGTTCAACTAGCCGACATGATTTCCCTCTATAGGACTATTAAAGGGACCACTAAACAGAAGAGGAGCGTCCGCGAAAAAGAGTGAGTTATTTATGTTTTTTAATAAAACCACCTTAACTTTGTCTGTAAAACACTTGACTTTATTAATTATTAACAATAATTGAGCTTGCTATCTTCAAAACTTTTTTTTTGCTCCTAATAAAGCTTTAGTTTTAATTATTTATCACTTTATTCACTTAGAAATAAAAAAATGATTGAATTCTGTAAAATTTAGTGATTTTACATCTAACGTGATAAAATAATACGTATAGTATTGGGTGGTTACTACCCTTAAACAGAATTTAGTGCTTTGCTGTGTTATTAATTAAAGATTTTATAAAATTGCATATGTAGTGTGGGTATGTCCCTTACATGTTTAAAGTTTTATTTTCATATAATTAAAGCAATAAATTTTCTTATTTTGCATAATTTATAAAAAAAAAACTTTGCTTTAAAAATTGGAGTCAATAACAATATTTTATTGATGGAAATTTATCTTAATTTAAGTTTTTAATTAATATAAATTCACCTGGTTAATTTAACAGAAGTATTTAGTATCTAGTATAGTTACTAAATTAATAATTTAATTAATATAATGTGAGAACTTACTTTATCGTATTAAATTAATTTTTATTTATAAACGATTTAAATTAAATGTAAAAAAAAATATTTTATCTCCATGGCCCTTCGGCCACGTTTTCCTTATTAACATCACACACTATGCCAATGTTTGATTAGTGCTTACTTTTATAACGTATAAATTAGAATACATTAAAACATTCTGCGTGAATAGCTTTTGAAAACAGGTCTGTCCTAACATTGAACTCGCGATATTGACCTTACTCAATAAACTGATGACAAATCTAAACAAAATTGTTACAACTAAAATAACGACAGGATTTTATAATATCAAATAAAAGCGTTGTGAGATATGTTAATACATATTTTGATTGTATCAATGTTTTTTTTTTATTGTTATAAATAAAATTAATAATATTTTTGAAACTTTGAAGAACACATTTTAAATATTATTAATTTTATTTTTTTAATATTATAACAATATTTACTCTAAGGTTATTTATTATAAAATGAAAATTATACATATATTTATATTTAAATATTTTTATCTTTAATACGAGGGACATCCGGAAAGTAGTACCCGTTAATGTGGTCATTTAAAAAACGTTAATAACAGAAAACTTACTTTTCTAAACTCTGAAAATCTGACTTTACAAAAGTCTTGAGTTTACGAATTATCAAATAATTATAAAAAGAACATTTTCTTCATACACATCCCTCAATCGATGAATAACATCGCGGGGTCGCACATTTCATGCTTTGAGGAATCTAATCATAACCATTTATTAATTATTTATTTTCTTGAAAATTATAAACACTCATACAGCACAGTCAACGTAACATTACACAGCCAAATTACAACTGAACATGTTAGCACACATTCTCTATCCGCCAAACGTGTACTACTTTCTCACCATCCCTCGTACGAACGAGTAATTGCATTATTATACAATCTAAACGCGTTTAAGTGAACCATTTAGTAAGCCAGACAACCGATATCTTGGGATGTGCCCGGAGCAGAATCAAAACTTAATTACCTCACCCTGGCAGATGACCACTTAAGGAAAAAAATGTAATTACAGTCAATCAATAGTAATTACTAAAAAAAAACATTAACATCCGTGTGATTTCTAAGTGAATCAAACGGACTTCAAAACAATAACAAGAAAGAAAAATACCTTCACCGACATACTTGAACTGAAACGTTTCCATTTCTACAATTATTTCCACGTTTTAAATGCACCATTATTTCAAGGTCGGTGAATTTGTAACGCTCTCGGATATAAACGAATAGTCATTGATTTTTTTAAATAAATTTTTGTGCTAATAATTTTAGTTATGAGTAAATTTTTGTAAATGACTACGCTCAAAGCATTCTTTAATGTCCCTAATTACGTATTCATTCACGAATTCCCGACGTATGTGTTGATATTCCGGGTATTTCCGGTGGCGTACAATTTGACCACCGCTGTTTCTTTATCCAAAAAAAAATAATATTAATACCGTGGAATCGATCGAAGGTAATGGATATTAATTAAGAAAGCTGATCGTTTCAATTAATAAAGCCTTTATAGATTTCTACTATTGTGCATTACCGTTTTGAGAAGCATATTTTATTTCATCGGTTTAGAAAGCGGCGTAAACAATAATTTTTCATAAGCGGCCAATTACCGTACGTTTTAATTGCGCGCGGCAATTACGTCCCAAAACGCGCATTCCTACACACGTATGCGGTTTTTTTTTTTGCTTCTCCTATAATAAATCCGTCACGTTGCCCAATCGGATTCCGATCGACCTTGCCGATAATTATTGAAAATAAGGCGGCCAGAAGCGGGTCAAGTGCGCCGAAACATGCCAAAAACGGAGACGAGATCCTGGCGGTTTACGAAGAAGTTGTTAATTGTGAAACGGACCTTAGTCACATCAGGAGATCACGACCATCGTCTGCCTTCACATTTAAATGTCGCGGATGAGGAATTTTATTGATAGGTGAGGCTACTACAAAGACACGACAAGATCATCCTTTCATAACAACCACACATACATAATGACATTAATAATGATAGATCATTTCGGTTTAAATAGAAATGAATTTATATATTCATCAATTGTTGGCATTTTAATTTTCTAATTAATATCACTGCACAAAGAGAATTTATGTATACCTGGTTACGCTTGGTTTGCGACTAATTGGAGGGAAATTGGCGAAATTTCTTTTGTCTGCATGACGCGACAAAGTCGAAACCCGATTCCATTCGATTGAAACCTTGAAAATGTCCTCCTGCATTCTCTTTATCTCCAGTGAATTGTTTCTATAATGTCAATTTAAATATAAACAGCGATTGCACGTTTACTTACAATCTTCGCGCCAACAGTTCCAACCCATTGGATAACAAATTATTCTTACGCTGTAAACAAAACATGTTTTATCATGGAAACATAAAAAATCTATATTAAAATTTAAAAATCGATTTTGATAAGGATTTGAAACAATTTTATCGTAGAAACATAAAAATCGATTAATTTTTTGCATTCTTAACAAGGTCATTCGTTAATTATTTTGATACGATTAATAATTATAAATTAGTAGGTTAATTAAATTAATAAATCATTAATTAATGTTATTTTATATTTCTATTACTTTCATATGGTAAGAGTTAAAATTTTTGTTAAACTTGCTTTACCGTATTAATTAAAAAGCACTAAAAACCTTTCTTCACAATTTTATTTAAATTAACAGATATATATTTCGGACACAAAGTGACCATTATCAATGTTTTAATACTAGTACTACTACTAGATATATATCTGTTAATTTAAATAAAATTGTGAAGAAAGGTTTTTAGTGCTTTTTAATTAATCAAGTTTACCTTCACGTAACTCACAAAAATCAAAAAAAAAAATTGCTTTACCGTAAAATGCTAAAATGTATCTATGATTAAAAAAAAAAACTGAATTACTGGAGAATACCATTAAATCATTAAATTTGCATAACTGTAAAATGCTAAAATATAAACTCATCATAATGATGGTTGCGACCGTTACTATGTGGTAATTCATAATGAACACTGAATAAAACACTTACTATGTTTTTAACCACTATAATTTAAAGCCATATAATCTTGGAGCTAGTGGATTTTTATTAGCAATTTGAAATTTATCTGTGATGTTTTTGAGTAAATTTTTGATTTGTAGTTGGAATGAATAATTATAGTGGTTAAAAACATAGTAAGTGTTTTATTCAGTGTTCATATAAACTCATTTTTTCTTAATTACTGAAGAATACCATTGGTCAAAAATTTTCAAAACGTTCTTTATACAACCATTGATATTTTAATATTTAGATTCGAGTTCTAATAGTTCTGAAAAGTATGTTCTTAAAGGCTTTGTTTTAAACAATTTCTGTAAATTTATGATTACAGGATTTTGTACATTTATGAAGATGTAACCCGCAGTTCGATTGTAAATCTTGTTTGACCGAGTCAGGCGCGATTACTGTTTTGTCAATGTCAGTCAAGATTAAAACAATGAGTGTTCCTCCTTTAAAAAAATCTGCCGGACAGTCGGTTACAGCCGAAGACATGCGCCTTGAGCTTCAAGAATTTATCGAGAGATAGCAGGGCTGGAATTTTTCATTGGCGTCGCCGTTCGTTTCCGTCAACTGTTTTGTCAGAGCTCGTCAGGATTCCACAATGATTCTTAAAAATTTATGGATAATCAATCATATCTACGAAAAAAAGTTTACCACTTTTTATCCATTTGTACCATGGAATACAAATATTTAAAATTTATTTATTTAAAATTCAAAATTTTTGAGTATTAAAAACGAAAACTTTTCAAAGTTGGGAAAGTAAAATCCGGCACATTTTAAAAATCCTGATTAGTGATATATAAAGTTTCTAGTGTGAAGAAATTAATTTGAATTCTGAAACATTTTGGCGAAGAAAAACACTTGTTATGCTCTATATTATTATAATATGGAACATAGCAATTGTTTTTCTTCGCCAAAATTATATACCTGGTTCCATCGAGAGGGTAGCTAAACAAGTATCAACTATATTTCGAAAAAGTTTAAAAAATTTAAGAAAATTTGATTAAAATAATTTCCAAAAATAACATAGTTTTTTTATTTCCAGGTTTTGATCATTTATTTCGAAATAAGTAGTTCACAAAAAGATAAAAAAATGACATATTTACATTTTTTATGTTTTCTGTAAGGTTGAGGACTTTTATTTTTGATTTTTTTTAAACAGTTAAACCCTTAAAAAATTAGGGATGCCAAATTCAGCTTCACTTCACTATAACATACCAAAAATTTTAAATTAATTTATTAATGCAATAAGAAAAACATATAAAGTCCTTTAATTCTTTATTTAATTATTAGTTAAAAAATATATATTATGGCGTTTACATAAAAGTTCATTAAACGCAAATTCCTAGACTGTATGCACCGCGTAACCAGGTTATAACGGTCTTCTCGGGCAATTTACACACCGAGATTGATTCTAATCAGCAATTAAAATGCACCGCGCCAAGATTGAGCCGTTTATCCACCGCACGCTCGCAGCATCCATGCGCAGTGACCTACTACGCAACACGATTTTAATCAATCAAAAATTTTTCGCTTTAATCAAACACAAACGTCAATTACATTCATTATCGCTACACCTTCGTAACTTCATAAGATAGATAAGAAATATTTGAAATACTTAGCATTTAATCGAAACAATTATTTAGATTTAAGGTTTTAAGGATTGTTTAGTTTAGGCAATGTATGCATTTTTATAAAATTTACTTATTATGTGGATGTTCTGTTTCTAATCCACAGTCCATTACACCAGAAAATTACGTGCGCCACATTTGTGAAACTCGGATGAATATTCATAGGCAGAAATTTCACCGTTGTAATTTTTGGGCAAATCAAATTTCTATACGATAATTAGCCCGGCGCCGAAATAATTACGTTCGTTTTCATTTGTGCGCGTCCTGTCGGTCGGAACGAGAAATCGGGTTTCTCAGTAGCTACTCTGTTGACCGGGGCGGAAAGTAACATTTTGTTTTGGTACGTTCCACCCCTTTGGTCCTTTCGTTTTTCTTCAAAAGTTTACGTCATAAAACCTTAAAGAGTTAACATCTTAATTATTGTTTGCCTATAATTATTATTTTTTTAATTTCACAAATTTCTAAAATAATCACCAATTAAATTTAAACAATTTTAATTAATACACCGTATGCAATATCAATTGTGTAAACATAGAAGTGAAAATATTTTTGAAAAGTTAAACATTAAAATAGTTATGAATTTTTTATTCTGACCAAAAATACATGTTTTTCTTCCATCGATTGTTTTTCAAGAATCAAACAAGATATTTAAGATCTGTAAACTGTTTTTGATTAAGGTTAGTGTTGGGTATAAAACCTTAAAGATTTGATAATTTTGAAAAAATCGTTTAGACATAGCATAGGCGCAAACATGAAATTAAAAAAAATCATATTTCGATTTGAAAAATTTGTAAAAAAATACCATTACGCTTATAAATATTTTTAATCAATACATTCCTTGCGTATATCAATTGAGTAAATATAGAAATCAAAATTTTTCCAAAAAAGTTATGAATTTTTAAAATTAAAGGAATAAAAATCAACTAATAATTAGAAAAAACACGAAAATATTTCGTAAAATCTACAACAAATGAGTCTTATTAAGACTTGGTTTGTTCTTGTAGTCTTAATAAGACTCATTTGTTGTAGATTTTACGAAATATTTTCGTGTTTTTTCTAATTATTAGTTAATTTTCTACAATGTAAAGGACTTATATATTTTATTATGAATAAAAATCAATTGATTGTTTTTCAATAACCAAATAAGATATTTTGATTAAAGAAAACTGTTTTTGATTAAGGATAGTATCGAGGATAAAACCTTAAAAATTTTCCAATTTTGAACACGTCGTTTGGATATAGGAAATAGTGTTATTATTGTTTTTAAATTTTTTGATAATTGCTGTCGATCACGATTTTGGGCTGACATTTCATGATCGGAGAAAAAACGGCGGCTTTCAAGGATCGCAATAAATCACAACGGTTTCGGGCGCGAATATTTTTCGCGCGAATGACTTAACGTTTTAATTGCCCGATGATCTACCGCAGAAAAATCGCCGAATCGTCGCCTGATTGAGCGTGAACATGATTTTTCTAACGAACGCCTTAACAATACACACCGAGAACAATCGAGGAAGTGAGGAGAATCGCCGTTAATTGATTGGCAATAGAGGTTTTCAGTTGGAAATGAGTAATTAAAGGTTTTTTTGTTTTGTCCGCAAATGTCGAGTCTTCAGAAGATGCATGAATTTGCATATTTTTGAATTACTGTATTTAATAAACAATTTTTAATTTAATGCGTATAGATGTTTGAAACGAATTTATATCCAAAAATTAGTAACCTATATAAATAAATATAATGAAAAACATAATCTAAATTAATATCAAAAATTTAGTAAGTAATAGCCGGGAAGATAAAAGAATAAGATAGTTTTATATATTACAATGGCATTGTGTTCAAATTTGCAATCTTTATAAACAAGGTCTAATTATATTAAATCATAGTTGATCTGATCTAGTTACGTCTTCGGATGAGCGTTATGTAAATGTCAGGGGACACGAGCGCAATGTAAATTTTTGACGTAACGAAGATGAACCCGGAGATATCCGTTCAAACGGTCGCAGGAACGAAATAAAGATGCGATCTTGCGGTACGTCGATCTTGATTCGGCCTCTTTACAGCAGTTTTTGCACGGTTTCTGTAATTACTTTGTTCTGTTAATGCTCACTCAGGCGCGGTGTCTTCAATTTTTTGGGAAGCCATTGTTTATTTTTTGGTGGGATGTAGTTAATTAAACAAGTTCACATACCAAAACGTTTTCGGTCGAAGCGATCAAATTCTAAGATCCAAGAAGTTTTATATTGTGATTTACGTTCGCGTAGGACAATCACCTTGTGATATCATCGAGTAAACATCCCCGAACTTGAGCGTACGGTCGAAATGCAATGCAAATATTATGTTTATATGTAAATCCGGACATTTATCTTTCCTTCAATGCGATCGAGCCGATGCCAGAATATAAATAACCAAATACTTGACAGGCGCATCAAAATATTATGCATTATTGCACTCGGCGCGATACTTGGAAAACTGCTCGCAAATCACTTGCAAATTCAAATCGCCGCGCACAATAATAACAGATATATGGGAGAGTAACCGAGGAAGGAATTTCGGTCGTGCCAGTGTCAAGTTTTGCATTTTGAAATGAATAAAGGAGTGATGGGCGAGGCCGCAATAACAGCAGAAGGAATCCACGTGGTCATCAGTCATCGCGGACAAACGGAGACTACCAAACACCGGGGGTATATTTGGGCGCAATTTATTATCTTTAATGAAATCAAGATTAATGCATCACAGAAGATGTATTTGGCTATCATAAATGCCACGTTTGATTTAAACCACTCACACATCTTGATCACTTGATAAACATTCGTCGTCATTTTATTGTCCAAAAAATTAATGGACAGTTGAAATCATCCTTATCAAATTGTCTTCTGCATTCTTAAAACATTATTAATTACCATACCACCAATCAAAGATCGTAATTTTGATTAATCAATAATTTCTTATCAAAACAAAACTTGTTTCGATCTATTTAGATCTCATTAGCGTAGTGCAGTTTTAGTCTATGGAGTTTTATAACTCCTGATGTTATCTTAATGGTTTCTAATAATTTTTATGTGGAAGTAATAACTATAATTTTTATATTTAATAAAAATGAGTATAATTGTGCAATTGCTTAATGAAAGAGTAAATAAGATCAAGAATCATTATTTAAAAAAAAATAGATATAATATTGACAAACGTGATTATGGTGCAGAGAATGGATGGAGTAATCAATAATAGTTTCATACTTGAATTATCGTCATTTGGTTTGAACGTGAGAAAATATTGCACGATCTATGCGAGACCAGCTGAATGCTATTCCACAAAGGTTAACTATAATTATAACACAATAGAAATGCACTTTTTCCGAACCGCGAGTAATCGGCATGATTAACGAAAAGCGTCTATCCCCAGATCGAGTGTCGGAGGAAAAAGACACTTACCTTGAAATATCTATAGCGCAATTAACATACGACCGGTATCGGCAAAAAAAAAATGGATAAACATTATTACCGACAACTACAGTTACAGTTTATTAATTGAATTCGCGACATTAATCAGTCCATTTGGTCCAATATTAATTCTGGTAATTCTTGTACGTGCCTAGGCTACCATTAATACCATCGACATGGTATGCGCCGTGTCATGGCCTTCTTTGTTTTAGAACCAGCTCGAAAAAATTCTGCCACATGTTTTAATCAGCACTGGTTTAATTGTTTGTCGTGTTCATTTACCATGCGATAATTTATTGCTACCAAAGATGTTTTTGTTTTGAAACACCGGCCACAACAAAATGCAATTACATTTTTTACTGGCAACTTCTCCATCACCGCGATTTTCATCGCTTAATATGTCACTTTGAGGTGAGATAGTACGTAAAACGTGGATTCATTCTTGTAATGGATTTTTAACTACAGTAGAAAACCTGCTGTTCATCACGTTCATGATTTTTTTTTCTAAGAAATAACATATTCATCTAACAATTGTAATTATCAGATCACCTATTATAGTTAATGACTATTTTATCACTGGATTTTTTTTCTATTTCAATGTTTTAGGAAAAAATTATCTAATCATTTTGCTTAGATGGATAAGTGGGCCGCAATGTAAAAATGAAAAGTAAACATGTGGCTAATATTGAGGTTTATGATTTTGCGTGAGCACATAAAACCTTTCAATACCGATAAAAACATCTAAAACGGCAGCATTGCAGCAACAAGAATGTTAATTGCAAGTGTGACCTACGTTCGATGAAAATATGCGACAATTCGCATTTTGCAATTCTTAGATTTAGGACGAATTGGCGAGGTGTTCGAATTGACGCCTAACCAACCCAAGTATAGGGTCACGTTTTGGGTAACCATTTTTCGAAGTAGACAGGAAGCGTAACGCATTTTGTCAGTTATTTTAAGGCACGTGATTAAATTGTTAAACGCGTAATATTGTGTTAAAAGGTCGGTGCACAGGTGGAGAAAATTCTAATACTTCGCCCCCTAGCGGCAAGAAATGTTATTTATACGTAAGGTTCGCATTTTTTGTTTTCTAAAACTGATGCTGATGATGAACGTTGGGCAATCCAATCGTGTTCAAAATACAATTATTATATGGGAAATAATTTTGGATCATGCGTGAAACTTAATAAATTGAAGCCGACGTAAAAATGTGCACGGCTTTTACAATTCCACCACGGTTTTTGCCCGGTATTGGTTGATGGTGCAAGAAATTGCAGTTTTCTAAAAATGCGGATCGCGTCGTTACCGTTATCCTGCAGCGGATTACGCGTTGATGCATCTCTGGTGAATGGTGTCGTAATATTGGGCGTCAAGAAGCGGTGATCCATTACTAAGCTTAACGAAGTGACGGTGGAAAGGTTACTTCTATTACCAATGATTACAAACGTATACATACATGGTGTGTATATATGGAGGCAATTCTAATATACGGTAATGTTTGAATTAGTTCCAGTACGCGTCCTCTTTAGCCAGGCGTATTCAGAAAGCGAATCATTTGATTCGGCCGCATTGCATTCTTGGGCCGTAACAATACCGATATGTTCATTAAGTCTTATGCACAGCCAGCGCCTAAGTCATCGCCTTAAGCCATCAAGGTGTTTTATAATTATGTTGCATTTCTAGAGCACTGCTATCGCAACACACCCATCTCGCATGCGACAAAGGCCCCTCTCCAGCGCCATCCATCTTAATTGCCCACCGTTAAACGCGTGATCCTCCACCAAGGCGAAAAAAAAAATGAGCGAAACCACCATCGCCATCGATACGGCCATACTCGTCCATTAATTCTATGCAAATTCAAATACGCAATACTGAATACACACTTCAACGCAACAAGCGATTCTATTCAAATATCAACCTCATCATTACCATATATAATACCAACATCTAAAATTGTTGAAATGGAAAGTTAAAAGAATTATTTTGAGATTTTATCCCTCATATATCAAAAATTATCTTTTTGAATTTTAAACAAATCTTTCCCTATTTTGTTAAAACGGAGTTGGGTTAAGTTAAGAATTGTTTGGCATTAAAATTATAATCTTAATGATAATTAAATTCGGTTCAGCTTTGAGTAATGTAATTTGTAATTCAGAAATGATTCCGATCGTGCACTCTTACATTATCTTTGATGTGAAGAAAATGAGAAATAGCCCCGATCCAGTACGATGTTGAATTTTCGTTGATATTTATGTTGCACACAATTTTAAGATTTCTTCTTAATTTTTCTTCGCAGAGGGAGGCGCGCGCATAAAGTTTAAGACGAGACACTTTATGCGCGCACAGAATCGTGGCCTTTCGATCATTCCGTGAGGTAATACGTATCCCGTAGGCTTATTTGGCAATGATTTAAATGCCAATTAATCTCGAAACTGGGCGATTCCACGAGCTGTCATATATACCACCGAACGCACCGCGGTATCGAAAACACTTCTGCGTTCGCCAGGTGGTTTATAGATGTCGTGCGCGACTTTGATTTGCGAGGGATAAAAAGGCGAGTGGAGACGGCCATGTAACAATTGTAAAATTAATACTTGCGCCGCTGAAACGGGTTCCCGGTTTTTAGCAGCGGCAGCGAGTTATTATCAGATAATAAACTGGCACCCATCAGGATTACCGTAACAAATTGTGTCATTGTCTGTGTCTCTTCATTCTGCGCTTAGGAGTAGCTGATGGTATCAGTTATTCAAAAATGAATTATACAATTTAGCAAGAGATACGATCTTATAATTTTACGGGGCAATGCTTTGCGAATGCCGAATTAACGCCTGATCGGATCAAGAGAATTTTGGTAATTATTTCTTTTTTTATTGACGATTTGATCAACACTATACTTAAGCAATTTTAAAAATAACCCCCTTTCATGCCGTTCGTAATTATATTCTGGTTTCATAGATAATTACATCTGGGGCAAGTGCAACAAATCACGCCATTTTTTTGACCAAAATCCAGGCATCTTGAACATTCAAGTCCGACATTTTTAATGTAGGTAATTAATGAAGGCCGTCGGTTCGGTATTTAAATGAAATTTTTTGGAGTCGTTAAGAAAGGGCAGGGACAAGATGAGATTTTTAACGAAGCAGATAATCCGGGTTTTCAAGTTGCATTATTTGAGGAGTTAAGTGTAATAAATAAAGATAACTTTTATTTTCGAAAAAAGCGCAAGTGCTTGCCGAGGTTTAAAAATATCTTGGGTCATTGCGACGAATAAACCTACATAAAGAAGTCCACGGGAGTGTCGTCCTTTTTTTTCGTACTGCGAAGGGAAACGGGTTTTAGATTGGGGCCTATGTACACCCGTTTTTATTTGCTGTTAAATTGCTACGGAAAATCGGAATAATGGGGGCTGCTTACTCGCCGATTCACCGAATGTGCCCGATCGTGTAAAAATTTATTCGAACATGTTTGATGTTTATTTATAGTTTTGATGCCTAGGGCTAGTTGTAATGAGTATGGACGAAACTGGTATATGCGTACTTTGCTCAAGTTGGTCACTGGACTAAGTGAAAGTGGTTTTTAGTTTCTGGCCTAAAACAACTCGACGTTTTGCTTTTATGTCATTATCGAGACCGCGCCTGAATGTGCAAGACAAACACTTCAGGATGATTTAATTGGAATCAACTTGCGCTGAAAGCTTTATAACCGCGACTCCTCAACTTAACTTGACATTATTAGCAGTTACACAATGAAGACCTAGGATGGTGTATATATTCGCACGTATTTAAGATTTACACACTCGTATCAGATGAGTTATGCGTTAATTATCATTCCTTGCATGTAACTAATTGCCTCTAAAATGTCAATTTTATAAAACTAGATTGAACATAAATATTCCTAACAATTTATGTTGTTGTTAGGAGTGTTTAATTACCAGGTAATTCACACACCCCGCAACACTAAATGTCTTTTCGAAAATCTACGGGGGTCAGAGTTCAGCAACCTTTTCAATCCTTTTTTTTACATAACGGTCCTCTCAGCACGTCAAAAGGACAGGACAACGAAAATACTCGCAGTTGTACGTATTGAAAGAACACCACCAAAAGTGTTCGCTTACACATTTTCGAGAAGTGCAGGGTCACCAACCTTACACCCGATCCCATTTTCGGGCATTTCGCAACAGAATCCAGCATGTGCTACTAATTGAATCCATTGAAGACACCTCAAGCTATCATTAGCATTCAACGATACGATTACGTAACGTCGGACTTCAAAAGATCCATTTTCTAATAAGAAGATTTAAATGGGTAGAAATGCATACCGCGTCTAGAATAGATACAATTAGCTTTCATGCTCGGGCCTGTGTCCATTTACAGGTGGCTTCCTGTAAATTAGATGCACAGAGTCAACAACGGCGCATTAGCCAATCATTAATTGTTGACTCGATTAATTTCAGACGGCTTTGTTTACGAATAGGCAACTCAACGTACAGTGTAGAGAGTTATTAAAAGTAACAATAATTGTATTCAATGGAGTGGCATTTCGAACGCTGAATGCCATTCACTGTTGCGAAATTGTTAACTGTAAATATTCAAGCAATTACTAAGTACATACCTTACTATAAGTGGAAAGACGGTGTTTAGGAATTCGGATTATGGATACGCGGATAGTGCAGAGAAATTAGGATAGAGAACTAGGATATTATATCACGACCGATTTAGTATAATTATAATAAACATTGTTACGTAATATTTTTTGTAATATTTGTAGTAGTGTTTGGATATCGATTATTTATTATTTATTATTATTCACTCTAAAACGTCAAAGCAAACCCAGACTAACGATGCTGCACTTTCGCTATCGCTAAACATTTATTTTCATCATTTCATAATTTTGAATTTCATTCAAAAAATAATAACAAAGTATTTTCATTCTTGATTCCCAGTGAGTTTTTTGTACCCACGTGATGATTTCCTCATAAAAAATTTTACGATCTTGGCAAATAGGAAAAAAAAATCACGACTTAATTTTCCAATATAATTAATTTAATATTTACGTAGTAACGGTCACAACCATCATTATGATAATCAATTACTTAGAGTATTTATAAATAATTTTTAATTGTTCTATAAAAACCCTTCAATGGAAACAAACAAATTACAACTAATGTCGAAAGATACTTTCACGTTTGGTTCAGTACACTTTTGGACTATCCTAAATACTTCAACATAAATATTTAGAACAGTCGTTTCCTAATCGTCAAAATTTGGACAATTTGGACAAGCGCTTCTTACTCGCGTCCTTCTTTTTACAACGAGTAAAACTAAACAACGAAACGCACTAATCATTTTGATAAAGTAGAATAAAATCAAGTAGAACGTCAAATTGGGAGAAGTAAAACTTCCATCAAGAGAGTAGCAGATTATACAAGTAGAACTTCTTTAGAGGAAGCAGTTGTTAATATCAGAAAGATATATAAAGCTCCAAAATTAGAAATTAGAAATGTGTCATGTCAAGAGTCAGTAATTATCATCCTTCTATGATCAAAATTTTGATTCAGAATAAGATTTTCAGAATTAGGAAAATTAATCTAAAAACAAGTAATTTTATTGTATTTGCTAGATTAGTCCTTTGATTTATCAAAAATTTGATCAAATCTTTTCTAAAATATTGTATCCACGCAATAGAACTCGCACAATATCATCATTACATTTTGCGCAAAGTTGCGTATAAATAATACCTTCCCATAATAAACTTGCCAATAACGATCTATCCACTGATGACCCGCCATCAATAACACTCTAAATTTAATTACGAGAATTATTTACAGAGCTCTTAATGCACGCTCCCGGGCCGATCTTCCGAAAGTGATTCCCACAATGAAGCGTTCATTAGGGGGGCACTCCATTTATCAAAGTGCCAGCGAACCGAGGAGAATGACCACCGACTTTTCGGACGGGGTTAATTGCCAAACAAGCGAAACTGGCGCACAATCGGCGGGGCCCCGAAATGCCGTTCTAAAAATACGGCGGTCGCGCGCTGCATACGTCGGGGGCCGCGCGGTTCTAAGGACTCTAATCTGATGCAGCGCGCCGCTGCGGTCTGGGGATGTCCCGCCCGAAAAATTATAATTGGGGAGCGTCCGTCGAATTCGCGATTCGCGATAAAGTCGTCGTCGCTGAGTCACAGCGTTCCAAAAATAATCAAGTCGTACGGCTCTGGCCAGTTGGAGTATTGCAAAAGATAATGAAGAAATATATCTCTCGCATCTTCAATTCGCTGACTTAATATATGATTCTTCTACCATCGACCCTCATTTCTAAAAATAAAACTTCCAATTATTTCTCTCTCTCTTCCTTTATCTACATCTGTATTTTGCTAAAGGTTTGTTCCATAATGTCCTGCCTTTCAAAAGTAGCCAAAAACCAATTCGAGTTATTTAAATTAGCTAAAGATCGTAAAAGAAAAATTAATGATTTTTTGGGCAGTGTTGATTGCAAAACCAAGAAGGTAAAAGATTAATAAAGCATTAACTACTAGGTTTATCCAAGTTTTAGATACTCTTAGGATAGAATATTGAACTATGAACATAATCAATCTTTACTTTAAAAGCAAAAAAAATTAAAGCTATTACAGAGATATTATTGTCTCTCATTAAGGTTAATGATAAAATCTTTATTAAGCAGATATTTAAGATCCAATGCTACAAACTTCAAGTAAAATATTAATTACAAATTTTACTTTGCGTCAAATATTTTGCCAAGCTAAGCTAATCAATCTGATGGATGTACAGACGATTTGATTGCCTTAAAGATACTACTCAGTGCGTCTAGTTTTAAAGCTGAATGAAAATATATTAGATATTCAGAAGAGCTAGGTTTTTCAGTCGACACCTGGAGTTTTTCGTGTTTCGTGCTGCTTTATTAGCTCGTTAAGCTCTTTGGAAGTTAATACATAGTCAAAACTTTTGAAGAATTCGTTTTCAAAGTTTACCTAAAACCTTTGAAAAGAAATTTTGACAAGGGAGCCCTTAGAAGTTGATGCATATTCGAAACTTTTAAAGAATTTGTTTCCAAAGTTTACCTAAAACCTTTGAAAAGATATTTTGACAAGGAAGCCCACCAAAAAAAGATGCGATGTTTAGAAGAGCGAGGTTTTCCACCATTGCTATACTTGGAACTTTCCGTATTTTGAGCTGCTTTATTAGCTCGTTAAGCTCTTTTAAGCTCTTAGGAAGCTGATTTATATTCAAAGCTTTTAAAAAATTTGCTCTAAAAGATTAGCTAAAACGTTTGAAACGAAATGTGAAGTTCAGAAAAGCGAGTTTTTTGTGGAGATACTGTCGATACCTGGTACTTTCCATATTTTGAGTGGATCGATGAACTTTTAGGAAATTGATATGTATTCAAAGCTTTTAAATCATTAGCTGAAATCTTGATGCGAAGATGCGAAGATCAAAAGAGCTGGATTTTTACCATGGCAGTGAAGATACCATCCGTATTTTGAGTTGTTTTATTAGCTCGTTAGGCACTTCGGACACTACATCCTTTGAGAAGAAATTTTGACAATGGAACCAACTAAAAATAGATGCAAGTTTTTTTCACATTACGATGGAAATACCGTTGAGATCTGGAGCTTTATATATTTTGAGATGCTCGTTAAGATCTTCGGAAATTGATATATGTATATCCAAAGCGTTTAAAAATTAGCTATAACCTTCGTTAGGAAATTTTGGCAAGGGAGCCCAACATAATTTTAAATGATGTGGCATCTGTTTTAACAAAACAAAATATCTAGTTGGTTTTATGAAACCAAATTATAATGGTAAAACCAAAAGAGTTTAAAACATACTGAGGGAGTATATTTGCTGAGAACGTCTTTATTTGTGGATTATAAAGATGATACAGTACAAAAACTAAATAATTAATCTAAAAGGGTTACCAGAGGAATGATTCATTTTGAAAATACATCTAATCACGTGCCTGTCAAAATAATAGTACTATCAATAATAGAAAAAATTAGTATGTATATTATTTCTTGTTGATTAAATATCTCAAGTTTTATAGCTTAAATAAAGTAAATCCAGCCAGAAGAGTGTTTTTTATGCATATTATCCAGACTAAAAAAAGGCAAAATAAAAAAGAAAAAAATGCATTTAGTGCAGTGGATATATTGGATGGGAATAAAAAGAAATTTAAGCCTTTGATATTCCGCCACAACAATGCTGCATCGTTTCCTTGCATATTAATGATGCTTAATAGGGTACGACAAAGATAGTCGCCTTCACAGCAGTGGAGAGGCTTTAACAGAGGCAAGTTTACACCGCAATAAAAAGGAAAAATACATTTTTACTTTTATTTGGGGTACTTTTTGTATTACCGAAGAATTACACAAAAGCCATCGGTGATAACTGACACTCGTACTCATTACACAATCAATTGCCTAAATCCATTGTGGCATTGTCATTTTTCTGACAATAGGGACGTGACATATTGTAAGAGAGCGCATTTTGATTATTACATTAAAATCTGAAGAATTGATAATTTAAACAAAGGACCGTCATCGTCGGGACTGATCCCCGGAATGCTCGATAACGTTTGTTTTTTTTTTCTTTTTTTTATTTGTGAATAAGAATGCGCGCTGGGATTATGTAAGTTTATAACAATGAATTATAATGAGCCGCGGTTGGATGTTTCGCATATTTGAATAAAGATGGCATAAGATGGTAGCACCGTTGGGCGGAAGTGACTTAAGTGATTTTCGTCCTGGTGGGGGGAATAGTTTGGCGGGCGGCCTCAAAGGGCCGCTGCGGGTATTTTTATTCAATTAGCGGTGCCCGTGCAGAAATTAAAATTCTCGACGTCCTGCGCAAAAAGGCGCAGGTCGCGACCGAACATAAAATCCGAAATAATGGACCGTCCTTTAATTAAGTGTCCGGGCACGAATACTTTCGGTTGTGCCTTCAATGAATTTTGATTATTACGCGCAATTATCTCGGTAATAATTACGTACGATAATATAAATTTCCTGGACGTGAACGCGCTCGCTGGTTATTTACATAAATTATTGCACTCAAACACACTTTCATGACTGCTATGTATTTCGAAGGACCAACACAATAAATAATAATAATATTAGGATGTTAGAATGTTAATTGCCTGAAAAAATTTTCGTGCACATGTCGGATGCCATACAATATAATAATAAATATTTGTGTCTCAAGGAAACGCCACAATAGCTACGAATTATTATTTTTTTTTTCAAGAAATCTTGATTTATGGCGGTTGCCGTTTAAGGAAGGGAAATTGGCGCGAACTACAAGGTCAACCTGTCACAATCGATTTTTAAATTTTGATAGCGATCATAACATAAATAATCATAAATTATTTTATTTTTTTATTATTTACAATTAATAAATTGTGACATAAAAAAATACTTAAGAATTTATTTGTAATTAGAGATTAATTATACACTTGATGTTGTTTCACAATTTTTATATATTTCTCAGAAAATGGGTGAGAATTTAATTCATCGTATTTATTTGTATTTTTATATCTGATTAAAATTAATTCCATTATGTGAAGTATACGATTTTGTTCATTTTATTTTTTCGTTTGAAATATTAATTAATCGGTTTGAAAAACGCAATCGCCCGGTTGAAATATAACACGACATCAATCTCGCCTTTTGAAAATTTTAATTGCTCATAAGAAACTACTATAGTTTTCATATGCGCATTTATGATTAGAATTGGACCCATAAAATTCGTCCAATTAAAATCTGCACCCCGGGGCTTTGTGGTGTAGGTAGCGAAGCGCCTGCCTCTCCAACCCAAGATTTCATCTGAACGGTACGTGTTTCTAACGAGAATTCGCCGCTCGAAATCAACGACGCATAAATTATATATTTGTTATAAATTATTAATATTAATTTTTAAATTCAATTCAATTTTCAAAACTTTAATAATAATAATAACGATAATAAGTGAAGGTGCACAGAAAGACCAATGGTCGTTAGTCTAGACAGTATGTAACAAATAATCTATGTAATCTATATAAGTGAATATCGAAACTGATACCAATATGTTTGTATTAAATTTCATCCCTTAATATATTTAAAAATTATTAATCGATTACATTTCACAGATTGAAAAAAATACGTCGCGCAATGCAACTGAAATGGTGGAGGCGCCGTCCTCAAAACTCGCGTAAGCGTCTTCTCCATTCACACTTGTTAAACATTAAGCGTAACGCGCGATGATACCATTAACTACTTGCGTGGAATGCGGATTTACATCGCGGTCGTTTGGACGTGTTTAGGAATTTCAAGTAAGTGGATTTTGCCCGTAATTAGAGGCGGACGTTCGGAGAGGGCTGCGAGGTGGCAAGGGCTCGATTGAGACGTTCATATGCTTAGCTTAAAATAAATCCACAAGTAAATTACACTCATTTTTATTCGTATTTTTATCAAAATATTACGGCATAATTTTTTAATTTTTCAAAACGGCTCATTATTTATATTTTTAATATAAGAAGCTTATACTTCGTTATACATGTTTCATAATCAATAAAACACTTAAATTTTGTTATACAAACAATGTTAAAGTGTTTTACTGGCTCAATATTTTTTTATTATACGTTTATTGAACTGAATTGAATTCAAAAAATTATTTTATTTTGCCCTTTCAAGAAGAAGGAAAAATGGTTTTAGTCTAAATTTTACTTTTACACAATAAGCAAAATAATTTCTGGATTACATTTACAAATTTGATAAACTCTTATTAATAAAGATGTTATTTTCTTCTCATTAAACAAATAATTCATTGTTTTTTTTAGTTGAAATATATTTTTATAATTAATTAAATAAATTGATAGATTTTTTATAAATTATAATATATAAAACACTGTCCTTAACAAAAAAAATGTAATATACATTGTAAATACAATTAAATGAAGTTGTGAAAACTGGTTATAAACATCGAATCGCTTATTTCGTACGAATAAGTCACGAAGTGGCTATGTTTTATGGATTAGGCCATAATATTATGAGGACGATTACGAACTTCGGAATTCGGTGAAAGGTACATAATAGAAACCTTAATTATTCATAATTAAAAATATTTACGCGAAATTGGAATTTCGTGTTGTTGTCGGTGGCGACGTTTTGCGAAATTGGAAGGTGGGAGCGCCGGACGGGACGGTTCGTACGTTTACCGCGAGATGTCGAGACTTTTTGGATGTAAGACATCGAAAAGAAAGTAGCTCGATTGCCACTTACCTTGGGAACAGTTACGACTATGAGGAGTCTAACCCACTTACTCCCGACGTCATAATGAATGTGACGTAGTGGGCTTGCGCACGCGGTTTCAGAAAGCGCGCTCTCCATCGAATGTCTTAGTCTGCGCGCGTGCAGGAACGGTAACTAGAGGCGTCGCGACGAGCGCTCCGAACCCGACGACGTCGAAAAAACTCAGTGTGCCGCGACATGGATTACTAGCTGCGCCGTCGAAAAAAAAATCTAGTGTCGTGTTTGTGCACAGTACATAACCAGAGGATTATTTTCATCTTAATCCGCAGTTTTGAGAACCTCGGTAAGTCGCAGGAAGTATTAGATCGCAGCGAAGATTAGAGTTTGAATAATGTATTTTTGAATATGAGTTAGAATTGGCCATTCTGGATGCGGAGAATACTGCGAAGAAATGTTATGTAGGTGCGTCTTGAATACTAAAGGCTGCCTTAAAGAGGTTTTGCGAAAGATACATTATCCATATATAATATCCACCATAAATTCAGGCGCGCATTTTTACGATGCCTATCGGTACGTAAACATTCAATTTAACCCCCTACTGTTTGAATTTTATCGAAGGCTTCAATTACTTCCCGCGCAGGTTCCTGCGAGGCGTTTCGTAAGGGTGGTTGTGCCATAGCTTACGAGTCATCACAATCAATGTGAAAATAATTTTATACCCATGCAGGTTACTAAATAAGAAGTGCAATCCGCCAATCATGGGATCATTGTCATTGTTCAAGCGCTGCCACTCTCTCAACTCCTTTGCGCCACTGTATATCTAACAAGGCTAGCCAAAGTTTCACTCTGCTGCAGCGTTTCACCAACTCTCGCCAACCGACTTACTACCAGGAGTTACATACGCTCGACAATTTTATTAATTTTTAATAACTGCCGCATTGTCCGAATTAATACGTAACATTTCAACGCTTTCTAAACACTTTTTTCGTGTTTACGTTAAACCAAAAAATTCGACGGTGTTTTTTGTAGCCTTCGCGACATCTGTAATGACTTTCACTGCAGACAATCACTTTTGAGCGCGACAGCGCGGCGAAATTCAAATTGGCGCTCACCTTTACTCTCCTGCTGATTTTTTCGCCATAAATATTTATAAATCTATTGCGGCGTCGGTCGCAGCGAACAAATATGTGTGACTCGGGAGTGCATACATTTTTCCTGCTGGCCTTTTAAGGCACATTTCGAACACGAATACATTTTCCCCAGGCCGTGTTCGGGACAATTAACAGCTCACTCTTACTTTCCGAACGGGAACCTTTTATTTGCGCTTTTTGCCCCTCTTAATTTATTCCTGCGGCTCAGATACACCCCGGCGCGAGACCGTTAATTGAGCACCCACATAACTCAACGTCGCGAAAACAGATCCAGCCTGGAATCTCCGCCGTACAACGAAAACATTTTAAGCCCCTTATCGCCAGCAAAAAATACAATGATATACAGGTGGGATGGATTAATGGGGTGACATATTTAAGGTCTTCTTCTGCTCCTACTTCTTCGCCGAAGATAGCGATTTGAATGGACGGGGCCCCGGTGGCATTGAGCACCTCCCCCCGCGGTTGCCGCAACACACAAAAGCAATTGCATGCGGACACATATGTACGCCATAGGTATATATTTATAGGTTACATAACCGTTGGGTATTGTGGGAAGATATCCTCAAATAAACACCTACCGTTCAATATTCTTAAAAGGTGCACAGCGCGACGTGAAAATGACATGCCAATGAACGGTAAAATACATTGCTTGAATCACAATTAACCGTGCACTAGAATGCGGCTCCGGCTAATTTCTATCAAATTCAAATCACACTGTAGAAAGTCCACAATCGCCACACTTTATTTACCAATCAAAATTTGATGTTCACACCTCATTACGCTTCGAAATATTTTCCTAAAACCATAACTATGATTTACATTTTAAAGACAAAACATGAAGAAAGTACATGCACTTTCCTCTATTTTTTAAACGACTCTAATTTTATCAATTCCTGCAATTATTTATTATATAAACGTTTAATCTTTTGATTTTCAAAAAATATACAAGAATAACAAAGCAGGTATAATACAATATAAGTACAATAAGCCACCTAGGCTGTAGTGCATCCGGATCTGTAAGAAGACGTCCCCCCAAAGAAAAAAAAAACAGAGCAGGTTTCTAACGACAGCCGCCTAAAGAAGGTCAAATGCTGCAAAACGGTTAATCTACTAAAATTTTAAAATTCGAAGATTTAAGCTGAATTGTCACCTTAAAAAAAACTCATATGTTAGCATTTTATTGCCCTTAATACTCATTGCTATATTATTTGTTTGTTTATAAAAAAAAATATTAGATTTGATATTTTGCGTATAAACTACATTTCTACAACATATTAGATCCATTTTTCGCCCACAAAACCAAAACTATTCTTAGAATGTTCCAAAAACAGTTATGTATATATTTGTTTTGGTTACAGAGAAACATTTTTCGGCCAAAAATTTATTGCACTTTATTGTACTAATGTTTGTTTCTGAACGCCGGAATCCCCGCCGCGATCGATCGCCTCTTTTGTTCCCCAAAAGGTTTTGCACACTCACGTCGATTTTCTACCTGCCGCAAAATGGGAATTTCCACTCTTAATTTCCTTTATTCTTGTTAACGGCTAAGAGCTAAAACTTGTACACTGCAGATGTACACGCAGGAATCCGATTCAACCTGCAATACGAGTTGCAACGAACAACAATTATTGTTATAAGGCTGAAATTTTTAAAGAAATTACAATAAGAAAAATTCTAAATAATTTGGTATTGAAGAATATTAAACTGAAAGATCTTAGGTTAATACCCAAACACCACCAACATTTTTTTATTATTATTATTCTTTTTGATTTCGACTTAGTCACTAATAACCAATTCCGCACGATCAGTTCTTTCTTAGGGTGGTCTAGTGGGTAAAGTGCTAGGCAACGGGCGTGGGTTCGAATCCCAGTCGGGCGGTAGATTTTTCTAAGAAAGAAGATGTTTGTGTGTGCTCCTCATTTCATAAATATGAATATTAAATACTTTGAAAATTGACGTGTCTGAATAACCAAGTTACATAATGACAATTTCCCTCTATCATTCACCACCTCAACCTGCAATTCCATCCAACACCCTTCCATTAAAACAGAAAAAAAAACAACAACCATTAGGCCCGTGAGCAGACACGCTATCCATCACGTCACTGCAAAGTATTGTTCAAAAATTTAAGACCAAAGTCCAAATGACCTTCAAATCGAAAATCTTCGTTTTTTAGAAGGCAATATAATTTGTATCAAAATTGCTAATGACCTTCAAATTAAAAATTTGTCCTTTCAATAATGTCCTTAGAAATATTTATCCTCTTTCTTAATAATCTGTACTAAAATCACAAATTACCTTCAAACATAATTCTTCTTTTACAATTTTCAAAGTCGAAAACGAAATTATGCTTTCTTTCTTAAATGTATAATAATTTAATTAGAAATATTTTTTTCTAGCTTTTCTGTAAAATTATTTATTTATTTATTTATTTAACGCTACAGCATTTACACGATTAATATACATGATTCGATCATCATTATAGCCAATAATTTATAAAATCGCATTTAATTATCTTTTGTGAGCTTTCGACCACAACCGACTTGCAATATATAAATTCTTATGTAAATGAACTGAAGAAACCTTGGAGCGATGGAACTGATAAGAAGTGAAATCCAATGGCATGGGTTTCCTAGATTATTTATTAAGAAATTATTATTTAAATTCTGATGGTGTTTTTAACTATATAAGTACTTAAAGCACAAAATTTTTCATTATTTTGTAAGCACAAAAACTAATGATTACCAAAAATTTGTTTTATCATTTCTGTGAATTACAACATTGAACAAGGAGAATTCTTTATTAGGAAATGATTTTTTTAAGTTCTGCTGGTAATTTCAAAAGCACAAAACCTGTGTATATTTTATAAGCACAAAAATCATTAATTACAATAAAACTATATTTTTTTGTCTGTGCCAGGAAATTCTAATCGGAATCTAAATCTTTTCTGGGAACTACAGTTTAGAACAATAATAATTCTTTCTTAGAAAATAAACAATTATAAATTTCTGTCGGTATCAAGAAATTCTATTCGTAATCTAAATCCTTTCTGTGTGTTACAACATTGAGCAAGTAGAATAAATCTGAAGTCTCAATCTTAATCAATAAACTCAGTCTCGCTTTAACCTCTGGGCCTATTAGCGACGGATGTTCATTCATGGTTTAAACACGTAATTACCATATCTATTTATCATTATTCCAGAACATTGTGTTCCACCGTGGAAACAGATGAGATTATAGTTTTAAAAATAGATGGTGAATACAAATAGTACCGACAATCCTGCGGTTTGTTTATTAATGAAAGGTGATATTTCGAAGTCATTAACCAGGCAAGTCTGTGATGTGTTTCCCCCGCCGTACCCATGAATCATGTGGACGTACGCCCGTATTTGTTTAAAATATTTACCCAAACCATCAAATCGCCGTTTATACTCTTGTCTGGCTAATGGCGTCCACCATAAATTCCGCGTTTAATTGGTGGACGTCACCGCTGTCCCGCTGGAGTCCCACCAAGCGTCATTCAATTAATTTCACACATCGCCCGGAATGAGTTATGCGTAATCCATTCAATACGTTCAACGCTAAATCCGTTCTGGCTCTGGATAAATATTTATAGGCTTCTGTCGTCGGATTTATGGACCGCCTAGTTTTTTCACGGTTTCAGTTTTTATTGAACAACCATAGACATAAGGAAAGCTTAGCTAAAATAGGATCAATCATTTTCCCCCTGATTTCATTAGAATTTTATTTAATATTGTGAGAAAACTAAATGTATGTGTAATATGGGTGGGTGTTAATTAAAGAAATGAGCTTTTGGGTTCGTCGCTTATGCGCGTTGAAATCTCCCGCTATTAAAGAAATTTATGGTTATTACAAATAATCTTTATAATAATTACATTCATGTTATTATTCCCTTAAAGAATTGAGATTATTTATTAATATTAGAAAATTCCATTGTGGGTTCGTCGCTTATGCGACAATGATTACTCTTACGATTGATGATTAAAACATCATAAAACCTATGCGTGTTGTGTTCTCTTAATTTATAATAATAAAAGCGTTGTTAACGTTAATCTGTCATAATAAAGGTGACCAGTTTTACGGCTTTCCATGAATCAATTGGATAGTTGCAATAGCGGCCTGAACGAATTAACTGCACTGTGACTAAACGCAATTAAAGCGAATCGTAACTTAACCAAACACACGGGTTTCACATATATATACGCGATTAATAGTCCCGGTTTAACAGTTAAATTACGAGGAACAAATAAAAGTTTCCTGTATGACCGATCGATCCATTCAGTCGAATGTGTGAATTGAGCCGCGTGGAATCCTTCCATTGATATTACAGAATCCATGAGCTAATTGCCGGGGTGATTCAGGAAGGATTACGCACGTTTCACGCTCTATTACTGGCAGGATGTGATCGCCGCCTTGTCAGATTAATCGAGTGATCTGCATCAAAACAAACAGCGATTATTTTCTTCTTGTTTTAAAGAATTATGAAACGAGCGAATTTTTGAATTATGGTTAAATACCATGTGTTGGTAATAGTTTCAGGTCACCTTTGATGAATATCGTACAGATTTATGAGGTGAAGTTCGCGATAGCATCGGAAATGCAGCAGGAACAATGGAGCGCTAATAAACTCGGAACGCGAAAAGTTCGGCACGAAACCGAAAGTGATTTATCATCGCTCATTCGCTCTTCACCGTAATTTCCTCCGAGCAAAGCTAATATTTTAAGAGGCGATTTCTAAACGCGCTGCCTATCCAAATATTTGAACTACAAATGAAAAAAAGCGTCACCAAACACGGTGGAAAAATGTGTAAAGGTAATTACTTTACAAATTGTCTTACAGACGTTCACCGGCGGGTTTATCAGACTGAGCAAACACTGTTATTCAAATAGGACTAATATGGGACATTTTTTCGGCGGCGTTTTCGCTTTGAAACAGCGGAACCTTCATGAATTTTGATGCATTGAATTTCATAAATATAACCTTTAACACTTATCACCGTAGATCAAGGAATTTGTCAAACTTACAGCGCGTGGAGATTTCAATGGCATACGCAACGAACTTACGTCGCAATTTCGTATTTCGCTCGCGTTGAAAATGGAAATTCCATACATTTAAAGAATTTATTTTTTTCAAAATTATAAAAATAAATACAGTAAATCATAAATTAAATTCATTTGATCATTACTTGGTAAATTATGTTACACTATAAACTATGTTTAGTTTAGTGTTGAATTAATTTATTTAATTTCATTATATTCTTATCTTAACAATAATAAATATCTGTGAGTTGAACCATACCTATAATGCGTTTCTTGTATAAAACAAACATTATAAATTTATTAGTGTGTTAAATTCATATACTGCAGTTATGTAATGATATGGCGAAATAAAAGAATTGCGTTGCATAATGTGTAAAAATTTTACCACCATAGAGAGAGAGAGGCGGGAGTGTTTCGACGGCTCGCTCCTGAAGACAATTAATCAAGCTATGATTGCATAATCACACGCGGTGTTCAATTAGCTGTAATTTGATACATAAACTGTTCAACATTACCGCAATCCATCACCGGCCTTAAGGGAGAACTGATGTTCCTACAACAACAACAACAACAACAAAAAAACGTAATAACTTAAACGCTAGCCTATTGTTCGCATCAGGATAATCTAGGGAAAAACTAAATTGCAGAAGTTACACCGGTCAATGTCGATGCATTAACTTGTCCTTCCTCGGTACAATTCTAATCGCACTGGTCACACCCGCACTTTCGCCCTGAATAACAAATCGCGCTCGCATTTTTAGAAGGCCGAAGCCGAAAACGCGCCGGCCCGGAAAAGTCCCAGCACTTTTCCAGCAATTTACGTGCCTGCGCTTGTTGTGCAATTGAAATTGCATTGCGTCAGACGCCGCCTTTCATTTCGCATGTAACGGCCAATATTTACTCCTAATGCGGGCTCATAACTTGTCGAAAAAAAGTAACCTACTTAGCCGCCACGAATAAATCTGGCTCGATAATCAATTCAATGTGAATAATTCGAGCAGGGAGAAAGAGGTACGGCTCGGGTACGTTTCAGGTTATGCAAGTGTGTTCGGTACTTTCTAATTAATTAATAAGTGCACCGCGATGTGGGGGAACTTATTGTTGGTTAAGACTTTCTTCAAGAGAATTATGCTGGAATTAAAATGTTACATGTTCTAGAAGATGATCACGTTCAACCAGTCTTCTTCCTATTAATATGTATGTAAACATTCATTATTACGTAGTATTTTCTTTATCTTATCTTAGCAAAAAATAACTTTTCTCTATTACACAGGCTTTAATTTCTTAACTTCCTTTGATACTGTTTGTTAGCACTTACGTTTCAAAACATTTGGGTATGTTATTGATGTATTTTTAGTTTCGAAATTTTATTTTCAATGAGCTTTGTGATATTTATCAATTTGTATTAATTAATATTCTACTCAAAATAATCAGATAAAATAACTTTTGAATACCTTTTGATCAAACCAAATCTTCCATAAAGCAAGATTTAGTTGTTATACTTTATTTAATGATTTACTTTAATGCACTTACCTTTCAAAAGATTTGTTTTTCGCTTTGGAATTTTATCGCCCTTCAATGATCTTTCTGATATTAGGTGAAGAGTAAGTTAAAACAGTTTTAACTTTGAAAATGGTCTTCGAAGGCCGAAACAAGTGTCAGGCAACTGAAAATAAAAACATTATGAAAAAGTGTTCTTCACCTAATATTAATATTTGTTTCCATCAAGAGTGTAGCGCAACAAGCATTAACTTTATGATCTTTCTGATATTTCAAATTTATATTAATTAATATTTGATGAATTTCCTACTTAAGTATCATTCAGATAACAGTTATTGATCAAAACACTTTGAAATACCTCTTAGTATAAACAAATCTTCCATATAACAAGATTTAGTTCGCTTCTTTAATTATTTACTCTAATGCACTTATCTTGATTAACTTGTAACTATTTTAAATTCTAAATAGAGGTTGCTGTAATCTTGGTACATTTCCAAATGTTACAAAAATATGGATTATTCTTACTTTTACCGTTGGTAAAATTATTCATTTCTTTTAATAATGTAACATAATTTAATTACAAAACTATGATAATTATTATGAATTAAGTGTTAAACACAAACAATTACTCTCAAGAGTGTAAAAAATAGTCAGAACATCTAAAGCTCCGTTATGATCGATGTTGCGAACATATGTTCAAGACCAGGTATGTATGTATTTTCAAGTACACCATTCATTCAAAATGTGCGCGGGTGTTAATACGCTACCGCGCACATTGACATGTTGATGCGCAAATTATGCTCTCCAAACACTGAATGAAGCCGTGCGCATTCATTCATTCAGTGAGATGAATTAGATTTTGGCCTGCCCAAAAGTAATCGAAGTTAATGTTAAAGCATCAACCGCGTTGGATTGATTGGATGCACTAATTTGTCGCATTGTCTTAATAGTCCTAATTACCGCCCATCCGTCTGGTAATTGCGATTTTTCGCGATTTAGCCTGATAATCGCGGACTAATTAGCACGACTGGGAAAATTAATGACAGCATTGAAAATATGCATTGTGCCTTTATCGAGTTGGATCGATGCGTCTGGCCTGTCTGACGAGCCATCAATTCAGAGGCTTTATCTGGCGGCCGAGGTGGAAATGAGGGTGGTAATCCTTCGGATTCGCGGACAATGAAGGGTCCAATTGCGATAATTTATCTTCACCGGTATTATATGTAAACCGGGGCCTCCTATTTTTACATGCAGGTATCTATTTTACTCGCAGTGCTCGGAGCGGCTACTAGAGAAATACAGCCTGCAATTTCTGGACTTACTGTTTTTGTTTTGCGCTACCGTAGCAACCGAACACCTTTTCTTGCCTTACCACAGGGGATTGGCTTTTGATTTCTTCATTTAATTGCGACCATTACACGGCAGAAGCGCACCAGCCATCAAATGGTGCGCTTTTCGTGGTGCACCTCGGGCCAAAAAACTTAACGCATTAGCCGTTCCGATGAGTCGTTAGTGAGGCCCGAACTCACATTTAAAAAATGCCTTAATCTCTTTTTCACGGCCACGAAATCTATTCAACAAGAAATGTCATGGGTGATTGTGCACGTCAACAGCGCCAGATTCCATTTAACTCCTAATACAGACGGCCATTATTATTTATCATAAACCGAAGGATGTTAAATTCACTTTCGTTACGAACCCGCCAGACCGCGCAAAGAACGCGGTGCCCTTTTTACTAACCTACATTCGCCGTCGGAATCGCCACCGAATCTTCACGGCCTGCTGCTCGCCGACCAGTAATTAAGCTTTAAATTCACTCTTCAAGAACATCCGCGAAATTTTATTGGAGGTTGGAATTGATTGCCTATTTTCTTTTTTATAGCGTCGGCTCCCTTGAGTTACCGCTTCCAGTAACACCTTCCGAAATGGTATCAAGACGCAAGATACTGTCAAGGTCGCGCGACGATCTCCACATGGAATCCACGTTTCAACCCCCAGAAGACGAGGAAGACGTCTGGTACCAGAAGGATAAACTGTACAAGGTGAGTCCGCAGATTTTCCGCGCCGTAGTCACAAAGTGACTTCATCAAACATTCAGCTTGACCTTTAGTAAATAATAGCCGCGGTAGCGGCAACCAGCAGGACGTCGCTCGCTCGAAATTAACCTTTAGCCACGGGATTAATATGTTTTTACGTAATTTTCCTTCTCCGGCTAGAAAAGATCAAATGTTAAGTGTTGAATGATCATTTTTTGACAACGGCTTTAGAAAGTTACCTTAAGGACGCACGCATGGACACTAACTGTATAATTTCCTGCTGTTTGCCGACGTGCACTTCCGGATGCGCCTGTTCATGATCAAAATATTTAAAAAGAACTAAAAATTTTAATTGCTTTAGTCATAATAACGATATAATTCAAAGATCAAGTTTCAAACAAATAACTTTAAATGAATATTTTTTTTGGAATCTTAAATATAAGAACACAAATTAAACAAATAAATTTTATCTTAATAATTTTTAAATATAACGCAGAAAAATAACTTAGATCAAAAAAAAACAAGTGGAATTAACATCAAACATATTAAAGGAAACATTTCCAAATTTCAAATTATTTTTCAAATTCGAAAAAATAAAAAAAAAAACACTTAACTAAAGCACTTCCTACGTAGTAATAAACCGTTTTAATTTAGTGTTAATATCATGAATTTCAATATATTAATAGTCAATCTTAAGTTTATTGAAGTGAGCAAAACAATTTGCGAAATCGAGGAAAAATTGTGCTTATAAAAAAAAAATAAAAGCAACAAGGCAGAAATGAAAGTTGCAGCGCGAAAAAAATGCGCCTCAGATATTACCTCGAGGAAGTGCCGAAGTAAAAATGAAAGTTACTGGCGTACTTGAGGCTGCCAGTTCATTGTGACGAAAACGCGCCCAAAACACCGAGATCCATTTAAACGCGCGCTTAAGGACAGTCGGCGAGATCCTGCAACGGCGTGCCTCAAAATTCCGACCTTCGGCGCACCGAAACAAATCTAAATCTAACTCAAACTCTCGTGCGCCTTTGTGCAATTGATTACTTCGAATTACCACCTCGGGTACCGCTCCGAAATTGTATCCTCGTCCCATCAAACCGTAAAATGGTATCATTTTGTAGCGACAACAAAGGGATTAGATCGGGATCATTTGGTGTTATTAATTAAGCTGGCGATTTAATTTCACGCCGAATTTCGGGCCGTAAATTGGATTAAGTTTTTGCCTCGGTTTCGTAATAAGCCGAATTGAATTTTCGAGCGCTGCACGTACAATTTAAAACGGCCGCATGTCAATTAGGTTCTTTGCGTTGGCAATTTTGGCCAGGTGGACGATTAATACGCCTGATAAAAAGGAGCTTCGGGGTACCGTATTCATTTTAATTTCAGTCATAACTTTTTAATTGAGATTAAACTATTTGTTAGGATTAGCTCCAATTACGAAATTATTCATAAAGCATAATTTGCATGTTAAGTGGTTTCACCTATAGCTCAGAGTTATTTGTAGTTAAAGTTTACGGTTTGATTGAAGCAGGCAAGATTTGCGGTTGGATGGTGAAGAGGAGGGGATTCTAGCTTTTATTAGTTAGTAGGTAGGTACAGCGTAATGATACTAATCAAGGCGGGAACTTATAATAGCAATTGCTGAGATTTAGGTTAGGTAAAATGATACGTGTGGTCTTGTATACAAAAAAAAGTTCCTGCTGTTGCTTCTTCGGGAAAAACTTTAATCGCACCCCATGATAATGAAATAACCTGTATCATCCACATATTGTTGTGTAATGATTTAATGTCGATATGGATCTCTCTAGCCAAGACGATGACTAGTCTATGTGGCCCCATTTCGTCGGGTGCCAATGCTGCCAACGAATATTGCCTCCGCGGCCCTTGCCAATGCAACGAACAAAAAAACACCAACGCACAGAGGCATGAGTCAGTTATTGTACCGCAATAGCTATTATAGCGGCGGAATAATAATCGCCGAGTGAGAGAAAATGTTTTAAATTCCTATTGAACTCCTTTTATATACTTCCATGCATGTTTGTGTCAATTAATTATGCATTGGAATAATTAATGGGATAATGGTGCGGTTTTGAAATGCCTTCTTAATTATCTAACCGTATTTACAACAACAACATCTCATTTACAATGTACAGTAAATTCACTACAATGAGATCATTACAAAAGGTAACCTAAAACAAAATTACCTCGAAACGGTATGATTATTTTCACAATACTACCATAAATCAATTTCTTAAGTAGATGCCTATGTTTGCATTTCTTGTCTTTGGGATAACAAAAAAATAAATAATATTTATGATTTTGTTTGGTCCCGTGTATCATTGAACCCATAAGAAACTGAGAGTGGAAAATAAAATACACGGGATTATTTTACGATTTGCCAGTTTGGGTCCTCGCCCACGAAGGATTTCTATTACCGCGGAGCTGGTTCTACGAAGTATAAATATTAAATTATGCTAATACCACAATGGGAACGCCGCGAATTATTTAATCAGCGAAACCGAATTTAAATAAGTTTCACTTTTTCTGCGGCCGAATCATAACAGGCAGGATACCATCTTAATTTCAAACGCAGGAAGAAAGGACGAAACCATTGCCATGTGCGGTGCGGTTTTACGGCCGCGATCCTATCGCTGAATGTAATGTTATAATGGGCCTCTAATCTAACATCTAACAGCAATCCCCCTCGGCAGGAAAACGGCGGATTACCCCCGGCGGTCCGGGTCGGGTCGCAGGACTTGCACTTTCGTTTTCGACCCGATCCCGAGGTGCCGGCCGCCGATTCGGCAACACGGGACTGCGTCAGGTGGATATCATGAGTTGGCCTACCTGGCAGCTTTCTCTCATTAAAACTTCACAACGCAAACTTCACGTAGACGTGAATTCAATTCAACGCATGCGATTATTATACCTCACAACTTAAATATATATTTCACATGCGGGTGTCGTAACGGCACCGTTTTAATTTGGTCTATTTACCACCGCTTTAAATTTCGTTACTCAACTACCCACATGACCGTATTGGGCAATCTGTTTTGCAAATGTTCTTTCTCTAGGAAATTAAAACATCAACGCTTCGGATGTCGATTAGTATACAACTCTAAAACGTATTTTGCAACAAACAAAACAAAAGTTAACCTTACGTAAAATTTTTCTTTCTACAAAATGGTTTTTCATAGCAAAATAACGGTGGACACCATCATCTTCATCAAAAAATTGAAAGGCAAAAAAATAATACTTTTCATTGATAAAAAAATATTTACAGAAGGAAACTGGTTGAATCTCTTCAAAAGCAATGCATATAATCCAACGCATTCAATCTTTAAAGAAAGAAGACTCTCAAAACCATTGCTTAAAAAGATTTTCAAAGAACATCTACCATCAACTCCCATTATGGGTTAATATTTCATGGAATATGATATCAAAAACTATCAAAGGCTTTTAATTCATCCTCGTAAAATTTAGAACTTTGGATGTTTAGAAAATCTTATCCTTCATGGATTATAAATAAAGTTTTTATCCAAAACACACACACACACCTCCATCATAAACAACAAATGTACACACCCTCCCTTTCAGCTCTTTAATGCCACAATCATGTAAGAACACGCTCCTTATCCATAACTCCTAATACTTCCTATTTAGGAACGTTTTGTTTTCTCTGAATTCCTTCATCACCTCCGAAAAACGTACGGAAAGCTTTCGACGCCAATTCGCGTAGGTCGGCCGGTGGGCGTTTGAAACGGTTTTCGCAAATGTAACCGGCTGCATAGTATTTAAGGCATTACGTAATTACCAGGGCCGTCTTAAGGCAGCGTGTGGCTGATCGTAACTCGCGTTCCGGGGCGGCCGATCGCGTGGGGTTTATTGCGGCCCGCCGAAATGGTCAAAATTAAATTATCTCCCGCGCGGCCGTTAATTTTATAGCGCTAGTCCGCCAATTTTTAATGGGTTTTTGATTGGTTTCGGCTTGGAATTGTATTTCAATGCAAATAGCCAGCGCGGTTTTGTTTCCTCTCGCGAAGGTAACGTCTGCCAAAACTTATCTTACCATAAATTCCGGTTAAAGTGGCAATATGTCTTTTAAAAATAAGCCATGGTGTTAACTTGGATTAAATGGATGCAAAAGATAATTGAAATTGCTTAAGGATACGAAAGTCCCATGATTTTTAAAGCTGTCTTCGTAACTCTAAAATTATAGAAATCAAGCAATCAAGACAAATAATAAAAAAACTAATAAATTAAATTCTAAATATAGAACGGTAGGTAGGATCGCATCAGTTAATTGCTCGTCCAAAATTAACCAAAACAAATATATCACCTTTGTAGCGGTATTTTTGGAATGTTTAAAACTAACATATTTAATTTATATGGATACCTTTTAGAAGTTATTTCGCCCAACCCCCCTAGTAGGAACACCTTCTTCGCACAATAGACAGGGTCGGCCCGTGGTATTTGGCAGCCCGCGGGGTTTCCATGAGTCGCCCCTCCCTAGCCTTGCATTTCGGCCAAAAGAAAGCAAAAAACAGTACGCTTGGTCACACCAAAACGGAGTTTGCTTTTTTGGGTTCGAGACCGGGCACACCTTCGTAATAATAGAGCGAGCAATCGTTTCGTTTTTTAGCAGTCACTAAATATTTTCCCTTGTATATTGTCATCCTGTGTCCTTTATTTTTCTCATGCCGAGTTTATTTGGAATGAATTGTTGCTGGTGCGTTGTGGAGTCATGTTTCGGGGTACCCTTTAAGAGCTAATGATGATTAAGTATGATTGAATGATACGGAATGTGGGAAGAAGAAAAAAAAAAGAAACCGGCGATAAGATGTTTACGCAATAAATTGTTTGCATGTTGATGGTAACCTAAATATACCGTAAAGCAATGACCTATACATACATCAATTTAAATTGACCATTACGGAATTTGCATAATTTCACACGACTAGCGTAAATACCAAACTCAATTAATTTAAACAGTAATTATGGATGCGACTATCAAAATAATTCGAATCCCCACCGGCGGTTCCCATCACGCTTTATTACGCGATCGGTGCACAGATGGCGCTTTGAGTGGCTGTAAGGACATTGGCAATCATGAAATATGGGCAGTTCCTAGCTCTGCTCCTTTCGATTATTTTATGTAAATTGCGTCCGTCTCAGGGTGGTCAAAGCACCTAAGCAAATAATGCCCACTACAATATAGTCAATGATAATAAAACGCTATGTTTATTTGGCATTTACGAAGAAATAAACACAAAGACCATCAAACGCTAACACTTTGTTCGGTGCGTGGACTCTTATGTGCAAGGATGGGAATGCCACACGTTTGAAAACCCTTGAAGGAATTACATAAATTTCTATAAGCACACAGACGCGATTGTATGACATGCGTAAACTATACTCTTATGACGTTGTAAAAATCATATTTCTCGTCGAATTTACTGTTCGCGGATAACGCCATCTACGTTTGGTGTACCGTATCGGTACAGACAAAGATAAATATGGAAGATAATACCAATAATCCTACTCGAATAGCAAATTTAATTAAGGCTATAACTTTTGCAACTGCCTCAATGATGAATTATGGATAATAGATGCGCAATTTCCGCATCGTAGGCCTACCCAACGCCCAATTCATAATATCCTTCGTTTGCCAATTTTGGAACAATAAAGAAAAAAATATTTAATAAACTTCAAATGGTTTTGAAATTTATATTAAACAACACTTCGGTTTTACAATCATTAAACCTTAAAGTAAAGTAAAAAATTAATAATTTGTTACCGATATAATCAAACCAAAATTAGTTTCTACCATGAAGTTAATTTGAGGAAACCTCAAACCAAAATTAATTTCATTCTTAAAATCAAAATTAATACGAAGTAACATATGAATGGTATAAATAGTGACCTTGGATTTTGATACACATAAGCTTACATTTTCTCAATAGTTTAGTAGTATATTTATTTCCAAAAATATTAGTAATATAACATTTGTGTTGGCTTATTAGTAGTTCTTTGAAAGGGGCAATTTCACCATCAGCAGTTGGAGAACTTCGAGCGGCATTCAAATCAATCAAAATCTGTCTAACGAAAAGCTTCTGGTTATATCAAACGCTATTTAGCTTACCACCATTAAGTAATTGGATGATCGAGTAAAGCGGGCTGATTGCGTCCAATTATCCCCGTGACGGGGCCGACGTGAATAGGCCCGGGCCGAACGACCGTAGCGGGGCAAAATCGGTCCAAAGTTAACAAGAGTGAAAGTGGTTGCGGGTAATTGTGGAGCATCGGCTTTTATCAATCCGGCAAGGCCGGCCATTACAGCGTTTGAGGAGTAAATAAAATGGGCATCGTGCCCGAAAATGGTTACGACTGATTATATACGGCTCGGCCTCTGGCCGTCTAATTAAGTAATCATTAGATTTAAGTAGGCGAATCGATAATTTGATTCGAATTTTTTGCCGCTTTATTTGACATTTCGTATGATGTAATTATTTAGGAAATAACACATCGTTATATTTGATCGACAGAAAATGTTTTTACAATATTGCCCACAAGTATTTTGTTCAAAAGTCATTAAGCCAAAATCATTTGCAATAATGTAGTAGTATACACAATAAAGATTAAAACAATTAAATCTTTAATCTTCTGACTCAGTCTGTGTTTAAATGAGGATTGCAAATTTTGATGATGTGGGAGATACGCTTTAAAAAGTAAAACCAGTATGCTGTTGTTTTGCTCCAATCTCATCCGGTTGGAGTTTTTATGGCCAAAAGATGAGAAAGTAATAAGGATTTTATTTAAATACCAACATTTTAGCATAATCGCCAGAACGATCGCAGTTTTTTCCTCGAATTTACGACGCAAATAAAATCCGATGGTGATGGTGCAAGGAACGCTATCAGTAACAAAGGTAGTAAAGAGGAGCCGTTGACAATAAATCAAGGAAGGCATTATGGCAATTATTTACGTAATTGTGTATTATTCGGTGGGTCGAAAGGCAATCGCCGCAGCCGTTTATACAACAGGCCCGATCATGTCTTCGGCGAGTGGACGGCCTGTGCTCTTGGCATTTGCAAAGTCCCTGACAAACAACTTTCACAACACACAAACAATATTTTAATTCGATTTATATTCAATTGCATAGCGGTGATATTTCCAATACAGAAATTTAATTGCTCAATAATTGGACGGCATTCGTGAAGTTCTTCGGTCGAATATTTTTGGGAAGAAATGCACGCAGGTAGAATCTGCAGATTGTTTTATGCCATTATACGCCGCCATGTCTTAATCGCTGCTAGAGATATCATTCGAGATTTGAGTGCAAAGCTTCATTAGCGCCTCGACTCTTTCTGCGTAGTTTAATTGACGTGACGCCATTTCAGCCTACTATTTTTATGCCTGCACGTATAAAGGCGATTTTAATTAAGCAACCACAAACAAACCACTTGTAACAATGACTTTGCAACTTCGTCGAAACTCTGAAATAGGAAGTTCTCGTTATGGAATATCAATTTTAATATATTTTTGTTATATAATTAGTTCGTAATCTTAATATTTTTTCTTCAGAAAAACTTTTCATAGATGTTTTTGTAATTGGTGTATGAATCTCTTAAAGGTCTCAGGTATAAATGTTATCTTCTTTGGATTAAGTTGTTTATAGAAGCATATCATCATTGTTATATCCTTAAAAACATTGTCTTATAGTTGACTGTTGAAAGCCATAAGTTTATATTAAGATAGGACGATTGTTAGATTTTCAAATTTACTTCAGGTGTGGCAAAAAATATAGTTCTGCAACTAAAAAATTGAAAATTTGACAATTGTTTTACATCAATATTATCTTATAAATATTTGTTATAATTTGTAAACGTTTGTATAATTATTAAGATTATTGTGACAATCAACTTTTTGTCGTCATTTTTCAGTACAATATTGAATAATCACATATTCAAAATATTTGCTTTCAAAACTTTATTAATAATCAAAAGTTTCTATTATTGATCTTCTTAAAGTTTGTTGAAAATATTACGTTTCAAGAAAATCTTTAAGATTACGAATTTTTTTCCTATTCAATAAATATATTTCCTCTATATTCTATACTCTATATGATTTTGTTTCTTCTTTAAACATTTTACATTTTATTATATTTTAATTCTTCTTCCAACTAGATTTTACTTTATTTTTGTTTAATTTTCAATTATATGTTTGGCCATTCTTTGGGCTAAAATGATATTTTTTTATTGTTAATACAAAAACTAAGAAGTTAAAACCTACCCTGCATAAATCTAGCGTACCTTTGACCTACCATAATAATTTACATCTTGAGTTTTTAATTCAATTATGCCCTATAAGTTAATGTATAGTTGGCTAGGTGATTAAACCCATTGTTGCGGTAGGTCAAGAGTACGCAAGGTTAATGCATGGTATGTTAAGGTAGGTCAAGAGTACGCTAGGTCGATCTACAGCCCGTAATTGTAGATAGGTTAATGCATATTATGTTGAGGAAGGTCAGGAGTACGTTAGATCAATATAAAATACATTGTGGTAGGTCAAGAGTACGCTGGATTAATGCGAATATTTTAGGTAAGGTAATTGTGGTAGATAAATCAAATAAACGCTAACTGGGAATTTAAGCTTATTGGATAATTTATTGAGGTTTGTCAGAAATACGTACAATATGTACCTAGTTTTTTGCGGTCTTCCATTTTTTTTGATTTTAATATATGTCGCAAATAAATCTTGTGATTATAAGCCTCTCTAGTCTCGCTAATTGCAACAACAGAAAACCAGTCATTTTGCATTTGTCCCACCGCCCATCCTTTGAATTTCTCTTATCTCACTCGAATGAATCAGGAATAATAAATTGCATTTTCCATCTCCTATTAAGTGGATAGTGCTCATCGCGCCAATAAAAATCTCAAGACTAATGTGTACACTTTCCCAGAGAAGGTCATTAATTGCTTTCATCGCGGCGTTTCGAAATGAGCTGAAATTTCGGATTTCATACGTGCGACAGTGCAAATGTCAATAGGCGAACCTCTGGATGTTTGACATTATAAACGCATAACTAAAACTATTTACGGCGCACACGCATTAGGAATTTAGGCTCATCGCCGTTATGTAATCCCGCGCGATTCTTGCTCACCTTCACTAATTATGACATTTTATTGCGGTACCCATCTTATGCTAATGCCGCAGCTCGAATTATCAATATCTCACGGAGAGGATGATTCAAATGGTGCATATTTGAATATTTTACGTGTAAATAATCCAGCGTGAATGTTTAACGAAGATCCTTTAACTTATTTTTAGAACTACCCACGCTCGGATTTTGCCCAAAACATATTGTGACACCTAGAAGTATTTACGAAACCGAAATATTGGGTAATTATTGGGTGGACAGAGGAATGGATAGGTTCTGGTCTAGTAAATAAAAGTGTGACATCAATAGAAATCCTCGATGGCGAAATTCGGTTTACAAAGCAATTTCTCTTTTATGAATAATAATCGAACGCTCATTGTTAGCTTAAAATGCACAATCGATTTTCGAAAGCTGAAGCTAGTGATAAATTTTAGGCGAAGATTGCGATCATGTTAAGTGATGTAAATTGGTAATTATCGAGTGACCTCAGAGTAATTGCTTGAAAAATAAAACAAGATTAAATTGATAGATGCAAATGTAATAGAAATTCGCGCAAATGTGAGGTAACCGCGGAATCGATCCTTGAGCACCGTAATTACTTCCAGCGTCTAACAGTACCAGTTGTAGTCTTGTAATTCTCCGAAAAACGGTTTTCACACAATTCATCAAACCAATCTCACGCACCAAAAATGCGCAATTACGCAATTCACCCGAAATTCCTTATTTAGTTCAAGTACGTACTGGTTGCTTGTTATTAATACTCTTCGGTATTGTCTTGCTTACAGTGTGAACTAGGTCTGATATTTTGGTTTTCGGTCTGAATAACCAGCGACAGGTTTCTTAAATATAATAAGCGTTTTCCAGATATCAGATTTAGAATAATTAGCGTCAAGAACCGGATTTCTACTTTTGGGCAACGCGGTGGTCCTCGTCGTCGTAAATCGCAATTGAAAAAGCCGCCAATACATCGCTTCAAGTCAGTTCGGGCGTAGGTGCTTCGAAAAACCTACGTTACACTCGATTGTAAAAGGGCTTCAAATCTCGTCCCACGTCGACCGATCGCACAGATAAAGCGGCCATTTCCCTAATTTGGAGCGCTTAGTTTAATAATTGCGTTGCCCCGTGGGCTTGTAATTGCTCCGATCCCGAGTGCAATATCATCAGATGCCGTTATTATTATAAAACGCAAATGGCCGATTCCTCTGTGTCGTGGCCGAAGTTAACGCCTCAATCATCTAAATCGGTTCTGCCCCATAAATTAGGTGTGAATAAGCAATTTGTCCGCCGAAATTGAAACGTCTTCTCGGTAGGTCATCTCTATTCCCATTCCGACTTTATTTATTCCTTTCAGCTCATCCGAAATGCTACATACCCCCCGTGGGGTATGGCCGTTATTTATTGCATATAGACCAGGCTCAGTTCTAAATATAAACCTTTGATACGGCCATAATTTAATTGTTTTAATTGGGGGATGCGGGGCCGCATTGTTCTAAGGGGTAATAATGTTTACTACGCCAAGGGCTCCATCCGATCCCTCAAGGTCATTCTGGATTTTTAAGAATTTAATTACATCGTACATAAACGTACCCAGAGCATAAAGCCACTTGTCAGATCTTGCAACAAAGAAACTACAGAACGGGAACAATATACATATTCGCTACACACATGCGTTTGCATTTTCTTGACAAACTACTCGAGAGCATCAGACTCGTTCCTCTTTTCAGAATACGTTATCAAGCATTGTCCACGAAATAATCACCAGTTTCTTATTTTGTTTACGATAAATAAAACGCTTTTTTGTGACCGCTTCCTTAATTTCGCCGCCCGCATGTGGGGCACACGTTCGCCCCCTCCTGCGATAAACCTTATTAATCATTTTAACTCACGTCAACGATGTTATTAATAGCCAACCTAATTAAAATACATTAAGGACTATACTATTGCTCAAATATTGGGGAAAATTATAATCAATGTTTTAATTTTGCATTAATTAAGTCTACTTACCTTACTCCGTTGATGTATTAAATGTGTTCAACATGTATCAAATAAAAATTCTGCATAATTTATTCAATCGATATTATAAACACTCGTCCCGACATGATAGATGCATGTGGTAAGCTGCATCGGATTACCTGCAATTTGATATATCACCTTAAAGATTACGGTACCGCGACCTGAGGGCCCGTTGTGATAACATCGCGGCCGGTTGATAAATCACCTCGCGGAATATTTTGACTCGGAGGACTGCCTCAATTGATTCCCAGCCTACATATTACGCGATACGATTTAATCAAAACTGGTGATCACTTTTATCCGCGACAGATTCCGCTCGTCATTCGGACGACCAGGCCGTGATGAAACTGTAATTGTGTAGCTGATGTAAGCAAAATTCCGCGTATGATTTATAGCGGATGATATCTATATCCCGTTTAATCCTCCAATTATTGTATGTAATTATGGGTACTGTGTTTGAATACATTCATACAAGGTATCGTTTTGATTCTTTTGTAACACCTTTTGTTCCATGTTCGTTAATTGAATTAAGTTGCTCTGCATTTGTTTCCGAGTTGCTAATAAGAAAATAATAAAACAGTTAATTATTAGTACAAATAGAGGAAATAAATTTGATAGAGAGCCCCCCCGCTGGACAGGTTGAAAAAGGTACCTTAAAGTATAGATCAAATTTCTGCAACAAGCGCCTCGGGATATGGATTAAATTTCGGAACGAGGCCCACCTGTAGGGTAACGCTATAAATAAATAGTACCAAATTGAAGGAGAACGACTACGTACTAAATTGGAGGTATAAAATATAAACCAATAAACTAAAAATACTTTTCGATGAAGGTATCATCATATAAAATGCAGATTATTTTGCCGCACATATATTTTTTGTAGCACACTGCGCAGTGTGAATATCTAAATACCATGCATAATAAAAAGCAAGATTGGATTTGTGGCTGAAAATGTCAAGGACTAATTGGAAACGGCACGGCACGGCAAAAAATTGGTATATTAGAGTGAGGAGGAAGGAATGTGGCGATGGAAATTGCAATGAGGAAATACAGTGAGTACGACGTCACGGTTTATCGAAGAGGAAAGAAGATCCTGGGTGAAATGCGTTAATTGCGTACTTTCACTGGAGAAGGCTGGCTACCGAAATTCCGCGCTTTTCCTCGGCGGTAAAAAGGCTGGCGACCGCGGTCGAGATGAAAAGATGGCGGACAATGGAAATGTCAGGCGGGTCAGTGGCGTAACGGGGATTATTAAGGCTAGCAGATTTATGTTAAAAATAAAGTGCAACCACCTGCACCGAAGAAGTAGGTACAAAATTTATTTGATGTATAAATGGAGTTCTGTTGTGTGCAGATTTATTGAATGGAAAAAGGACGGTTTGCAGTTAATATATCAACAATGGGGCGATTCTTTGTTGTGTGGAGAAGCGGTAAGGAAGGCAAAATAAATTTAATTCGCTATATAAAATATATTCATTATTTTATTACTACAAATGCATTACTCACGTAAGTGTGTATTTACATACAAACATTATGCCCGTATGACCGTGGCTGCATCTTTTAATGTCATAAATAATAAGTTACATTACTTTTGACATAATCTTTATTTTATTTGGCATATAGTATAAAGTTTTGCATATAAATATCCCAACTCCCCAGCCAGGCGCAATAAATTACGGGACGCCTATTTGTATGTAGGATATCAATAAAATTGTTGAGATTGCATCCTTCGAAAGCACAAAAGACATCAACCACCATTAAAGTGAGAGACGCGTTTTTGTGCGGAGGAGATAATTTATTATTCAATTTATTTGAAGGGCTCTCCGAGCTGACAATAAATTTCGAATAGAAATGCCCGTAAAAAGATATCAGATTCGCTCACTATCTCCACAATACACTATCCACAGTCAGGATTGTACATGTGGAACATAGGACATGGGACACTGAGGACAAGGAGGAAGATAATTATTGACATTAATTTATTCAGTGGCTCCGACCTGTTTAATCTCCCGAGCGGCAATAACTTTTACTCTCATTGGCATTGTAGCAGGAGGACTAGAAAATGTGATTAAGGCGATCCCGATGCCTAATGCTCGATTCGGCCTTTGTTAAGCGTGCCTTATTATGGCAGGTTATTGGAGCTGGCCAATGTTGTAAAGAAACGTCCATCTGGAATATTTATGAAAGCCTTCTGAAAAAAACGCGGAACGTGTGTAACACGATCTATATAGACGGACATGACATGGAATCGCGGTTTATTATAATATGTGATGTACGCTCCGGCTGGTGGATTCGCTCCAGAAAGTGCGCGTTGCGAATTTGTTGTTCTGCAGAAGATAGAAGATAGAAGACAGAATGCACGGCACAGCGCACAGCCTACAAGGACGTTGCTATAACGGAGAAGACGCCGCGAGCCAACTTATGTACATTGTTTGCATTTTCTACTCAGACTTATAATAAATAGACGGACCACTTCGCCGATCGCTTTCACCGCCATCAATTCGAATTACGATCATTTTCACTCGCGACTCCTATTCGAAACTACCAAACAACAGATGATACGTGCTCAATCTTCGCTCAGCATCAATCACTAATGAAACCACAAATTAAATACATCTCACACACGCGCTTATCTTGACAAATTATCTAGCAAATCTTCTATAGCCCACTTAAGCCTTGACACGCCACGGTTTTCTATTGAATAACATTAAACGCCTAAATGGACGTTTTGTCTAAAATCAGAAACACGCAACGTATCTCTCCGATCCTTGTATTCTTCCCAATCGCGCCTCGGCTCTTATCAAGATCTTCTTTGTCTATACATCACACTCAATTCAAAACACAAACTCTTCCTAAAAATCGTTTACACTTAGGCCAAATGCATGCCCTTATCAAGATTTACATTCAACATCCATCTATAAAACCGAACAATTACATACAAAATTGTACCATTAACAAAATGTAATAAATATAACTTTTTGTTCTGATTGCATCTACCATTAACTAAAAATGTAGAAACGAATATAAACTTAGATTATATGAAAAAATTATCACATTACTTACGTAAGAAAGAAACTGCTGAAAGCCAATTAGAACAATCCCCAGGGCTCCGACGTTTAGTTCGTTGTCCTTGCAATCATTTCACCCTAAAATTGTACCCCGAGGTTTTTTTTTAAATTTCAAGATAGCCCAACATGGTTTCAATTTGGCTAAACACAGCTTTCGTGCTTGTTACAAGTAAAACTCGGATACTTCACTCAATTTCGCGGGATTCTGTGCGGACGCATAACGACGCTTGATTATACCACGAAAACCTAATTAGGCAGAAGGTAGCAATTTTGTGGACCCGCTGTGTCCAGAAATGCCTTTATAATTGACCGGCATCGGCCATTAGCTAATAGATTTTTAAGCTTAAATAGATTACCGGGTAACGTAAATTCGAGATCTGGTCAACCCAATTGAAGAGAAATTTTTGAAAATGTTTAATTCATAATTAAATCATAAATAATTTTTAGAACCTTTGTTTATTGTTTAGTTGATAACTAACTACAGCTTTTTTTAATCCGATTTAAATGTTTTATTAATTTAATAACTAGTATAAAATTGAATTCAACAAAATAATGTTTGATGGTATTGCGGGTTGTTGAGGAGAGTGAATGATTTAGCGAAATGGCTTAGGTAACGAGGTCAAGACCGATATATTGTATATAACTGCAATATTGTAATGAAGTGTGTACAACCACTCGTGTTTTGAATTTTAGCAAATACAATTTGTGTGAACCCACGGTGTCACGAAAACGTTTAATTGGTAATTGAGTCATACATTTGAATATTATTGTGAAACTACTTTAGAAGAAGAATAATTATTGTAAAAGCTATACAGCTGAAGTGAATAAAACTTGAACAAAAAAATCTAAAAAATAAAATGTACAGCTTGAAACTTTTAGCAAAAATCTTTAATGACTGATGATATTTAAAATAGATTGAAACAATAATTCACTAATATAAAAGAAAATTCCAAACTTATCCAAACTAATTTTAGTTTTTTTTTAAATAGAATCAATACTATTTACCAAATCAGGCTTATCAAATATTATAGTATGAACAAGAAATGAATTTACACTGATTTTATTAAATTAAATTTAAAACTAGCAAAGGCAACATCATTTATTGATCTAATATTCTTGAAGGCAGATATGTTTGCATAATCTTTACGTAATACTAAACTTGATCAAGATTAAATCGAAGATATAGTTAAGGCCTTTTCCTGCAACTCGAATATCTATAAAACTCTTATCATTTATATTTAATTAAAAAATAGCGAGTAAGAAGTTGGGATTATATACATTTTTTGTAAGATTCTTACAAAATTAAATGTATTGTGTAGAGTTGCCATTAGTTAATTATTAATTAGGAAACGGGGGAAAAATTCAGAAACGAAAGTGTTACGAGAATTTGCATAATTTAGTAATAGATTACTTTTAAGTAGCTACGATGATGTAAGATAAGATCCGTTTGGCGTTGATGCCCGGAATACATTGTTGCGGATGCAAGGAAGCAGCCTTGCCAAAAAATATGGGTTATTGTACGTGACGCGCGATAAAGCATGGATACAAACAAACAATAAAACGGTTAATTGAATTCACTATTCGCCACGTTAATAATTCTACGAGTATTTATTAGTGTTGAGAAGAGGACTACTAATTATACACGCCCAAAATTTTGGGTCGGGGCTCTTACGACCATCAATCTTCGGAGGTGTTTTTTGGCCGGACAAACACTTATACCGCACAGTCATTCAAATTGAATACATGGCAAAAAAGTCGAGGGGGCTGCGATATTGAATTTTGAACACGCGCGATGACCGATTCAAAATGGACCGGTCAAGACGATACGAAATGTCTGGTTTATATTTAGCTCTGGGATATACTACCAGACGGATGATAAATAACGATAGTCATGATAAAAGGTGTTATTGAGAGGATAATGGCGTCGCGGGAAGGATGTTAACTTGAAGTTTACCGCTGCTTTAATAATTGCCCAATTTTGTGTCGTTAAAAATGCAAAGCGCCTAACAGGACTGGCACTAGGAACGAAAGTAAAAGTCGTTTGTTGAAACGGTATTGTTGTAATTGCGAGCAAACCGTGCCGATTGTAATCGTGGACTATTTATTACAGTCTTCATGCGGCTGTTATTTAATACAGATTATGTAATCCACATTTTTGACACTAATATTGAAATAACGGCTAAATATTTCTTCACTTCATGATTTGTTCTTATTGTATAATGATATTTATGTATATGTAGGTGTATTCTTCGATATTATACAATAAAAGTTAAATCACATAATTGGAATATAAATGTCATCATATCCTACCGACTGCGCCATTTGAAACTAATATATTTTCTCACTTTAAAAATAAATTTATAAAAGTGCAAGACTATAAAATATATAGGACAAACAATGATAGATCGATTAAAATAATTACTGGATTGGAAACCGCAATGCGTTCAAAATCCGGTGAAGTCCTTAAATAGATAGTAACTCAACCGAATCAACTTCATGAAGTGTATTCGAAATTAATATCTAAATATAATTCTTCATGGAATTTTCTTATTATCAACAACGCACTAATTGCCTAATACAATTTAATAGTTTTTAAATGTGTTACACCCGGATTTAAAACGAAAATATCCGCAGTTTAAAAATGAATCGGCATTGTTCTAAGGTTGCGAAATCTGTCGTTATTAAAATTTCGACCGTTCGTTTTAGTTTTTGTGCGAGTGTGTGTCGATAGGATATTATTTATTGGCCTCTAAGCGGAACGGAATAAATTTCAAGTTTCCGAAGGTCGAAATATCGTTCACATTTTCGAAACGTCCTTGGCGGTTGGAAAAGAAATATACATGCCCGTTATTAAGCTGGCCGTGCACGCCTAGGGAATACAATTGATAATATTTCAAATAAATTGGATTGTATATTATAATGAAATCATTGGGAGCAGCTGATGCAGATTCTCTGTCTCGGCGAACCGCGACTGTATAAAAATAAATAAATGCTAAATAACCGCAATCCCCCTACAAAAATGGGCAGCCACTGTATCCAGAGATCCGCAGATACCATAGAATACCATATCTCGCGAATCAATTACCAATCTCATTGGTAACTCGCATTTGGGCGCATTGTTAGTTTCTTGTGAAAGAAAGAAAAACGCACTAGGAAAAGAAATTTGATTGTGTAACTCTCCGCTCTACTTTTACATTTATAATAACCAGCCATAACAACAACAAAATCAGCCAGATGTGAAGCCTCCTACCAAAATCCACATTTCGCCTTTTATGCCAACGTCACGTGTGAAGCCTGTCTGTAAGACGTCGGCCACACTCAGTGAAGATAAGACATGTCCAGAAAATGTATTCGGGTGAGTTCCAAACAAAAACACAAGAATGCAGCTCGAATCGTTATTATGCGCCGAAGACATCAGATGAAAGATTTAACACGCCGTGTGTCGATATATTAACTTAATTGCTATTGTATCAATGGAAAAACAGTTAAATCGAAAAAAACTGAGTCATAAGGTGGGAGAATAAATATCCCCTTTTGCACATGTTGTTCGTCCTACTCAAACGAGCAATAATCCACATCATCGGAATACCTTTTTTAATGCCGCCAAAACACCTCAATAAAACGATACTAAAGAAAATCACTGGATTCATTCCTACACCAACTACGTCGGTGGTCATAATTGATGCACCTCTAAACGTGTACACATTTATTTCTTAATCATCATTAATTTTATTACTCCACACCATTAATAGTATTCATTCAATAGGCGAACATCGAGATGGTGGGCTCAGGCCGCAAACCTTCTTGTAGGAGTATTGTATTCTAGTGATTCTATATACAGAATGCAAGTATTCCAGCAGGATTTTATGTCAAGGCCGATTGGTGTGGCGTTTACGGCAAGCCTCGTTAAGCACGCTAATTTTTAGGTGTCTACCGAAATTAATTAACTATTTAAAGGTCGCGACAAAGAAAAGGTTAACAACTATATAAAAAATATCGCCACCCTTAGAATTAAATATTTTCTAAAATTATTAAAATGTACTTAATATCAACCAATAATGAAAAAAGAACCGATACCATTCATCATTGGGATATTATTTAGATAAACTACTTGAAAACTGCGTATTAAAATAATGTCTGAATTAAGTTTTATTTTTAGAAATAATCGTGAGCAAAAAAAAACGGAAACGAAAAAGAAGTGAACTTCTTTTTTGTGATCCGTCGAGGATCAATATAAAGATTCGAAACACGTGCCAGGAAATTGAAATTAAAACCTTGGAGATCAAGTGCGTTATTGCAAAGAACCAGTTTTTATTTGTAATTTTGTCAACGTTAATATGCTAAGAAAATAATATAATAAATATGTAATACGGCAATGAAATCGTAGGTAGTAATATAAAATGATGGTCCTTTTTTACAAAAGTTTGATTATGATTAAATGATGCATTAATATATTTTCAAAATAAAATTTAAAAAAAAATACTATAATGGATTTTATTATTTTATATAAGTATAAAGAATTTATAATTGATTATCAACTGACCCATCAGCTTCCGAATTCCTATTTACTTATTTATTATATACAGAGTTACTATTCTTTACTGTACGACATTGCGTCATTTTGGCATTCATTAACATTTAATGATCTAATACGTGATATATCTGCTTCAGGCCTAACAATTGTAAATTCAATGCCTGTTCATTAAAATACATAAAAATAATTTAATCACTTGTGATGATTAATTTAGCCCATAGGGTTTTGTAATAGAAGAATTAAAAATTGTGCAATGAAAGAATAAAATAAGAAAGAAAATTAGAGAAAACAATCGTGAAACTAAGAAATATTTGATTATTTTTTTATTGTTATTAAATTAAATTCTGTAGAACTATTGATACTAAACATAGTTGCAACTGTTTTCATCCAATAATATAAATCAAAACAGTTAAAATGCATTAATCATTTCAAACAAATGGCCAGGTGTTAAGTGTATCTAGTAAAAACGAATTACCTCCCATACCTACTAACCCGACTAACGTACATAACCGAGTAGTGTATGATAGGATTATAATATGTGCGATCCGGTTTAACTAGCAGGATGGCTTAACTGTACACACGCAACAAAAACTGTGTTAGTGGTATTTCCGCGTCAAGTTAAACCTGGAATCTTTGTTCACAGGATCACATCCAGGAGGTCCTGGACAAGTGGACGCAGATCGACGACGAGATTTGGGCGAAGGTAATCGTGCTGGAGAGGAATAGGAGGGTGGCGAAAGCGTACGCCCGCGCCCCCGTTTTGACAGTGAACGGATCTGATGATGGTTTCGACGGTTTCCGGTAAGTAGCCCCTATCTGCATTCGCACAGAAAAAGGCATTAGCATTGAATTGGAAATAAAATGGTGGTGTCCTCATCCATCCATGCATCCGATCCGTGTCCGAGTGGATCTTACTTTCCGTTAACTACCGGTTCAATTTCAAGTCTAATTATTTTCTTCGCCATTATGGCGATGTGTCGTTGGCAATTTATGTTATTTATCCAGGTACTCGCCTTAAGTGAAAGTTATAGTCACACTCCTTGAATTTACATAACTTCATAACTTTAATTATTGGAATTGGAAATGTATTTTATTAAATTTGTTTCTACAAATCATCTGTAGTTGGTTGATCTAATTAAAGCATGGTTGCATCGTGAACTATCGGAAAAGAAGAGAAGGTGATACAGTAAACAATGCAATAGTCGAGTGGGTGCGGAGCAATTGCAAAAGAGTCCACCCGGTCGAGGTTGCTGCTAGCTGCCTGCCTTTGTCGCCATCTAGCCTTTCTAATCGCTGTCCCATACCACACTACTGGCACCAGCACGTTACTGTTTCTGCACGTATATAGAGTATACCTTTAAATAGGAAATTCATTTATTTCGTAATCACTTCCAACAGACCGACTCGACTGCAACGCCTAAGGCAATACCTTAGCTCTATGAAAAATGGTCGCATTCTCTTCTGCGAAACAAGAGAGCTGGGCACGTTCGCTAGCCTAATGAATTGTTGGTAAACAGTGTTTTTGCACGCCATCGGTGCTGATCAGCAGCCCAGCCATATGCTCCTATTCCCCACTGGAGAAGCGATCAATCATATGCATTGCGTCACATTCACACGAGTGCAGTATACTTGCACCCATTATGCACTCACATATGACAACTCTAAATATACTAACGATGCCAGCCCGCCGTCAGAATATCCCTGATGATTTATAACTCTTGTCTAAACAAGCACCACCCGCCAGCATCCCAACACGCAAGTCTAATTTATCGCCAGATTTGAATCCGCGAATACTCGCTACTGCTCAATGCGATCGTCCGTATTTACAATACACTCTGCGACAAAAAAATAACCATATTCCCACACAGTACTGACCACGCCAAATTTAGCGATCCATCAAAATGAGATGTAATTTAGATAAATTTAACAACACCCAGAGGCCATACATAACCGCTGTTATAAATAACCCATCAAGAAAACTTTTACAAAATACTACTACAAATGAATTCTACAGGTGGTCCTGATATTTGATAACGAAATAATCAAATGAATAATTATTATTTACTTAAACAATACGTTAATCCCAATGAATTGAATCATAAATACAATATAAAACCGGTACAGAGGCAATAAAAATCACAATTAATGAAATGAAGAGATGAGCGATGTAATTAACAGTTGCGATGATCGGTTATTTTAGGGTAATAATCGATATTTATGTTACGGTTGTCAGCGGTTAATAACACCTCCGCAGTGATTGCAGACCTGTAGCTTTTCTCTCTTTCACCGATCCGGGTATGCCATGGTATACCAGCACCGACTTCTTCTAACCATAATAAAATCTCTCCCGTGCATGTCAAGTAGGGTTATTTAGGATATGGCCGCGGCCGGCGCTCGCTGCTTAAAGATGTCTTAGCAATTACACAAGGCCGTCTGGTCTACAACGCGTATTTTTATTTTGCAAAGCGCCGTATTGTAAGTGTTAAACAACCTATACATCACACGTTCTTGCATCCACATTATAAATTAACTATAAAGGGTAAACGCAAAGATTGGCATATGGAAATTAGATAAAAAAGAAGTTTCGCTTCGCGCTGGGCCGCGTCATCCGCGTCTTCTGTTCCATCCGCAGGTGCGAGCAAGAGTGATGCTTCGCAACGTTATCCCGTCTGAATCAGGCGAGGGTGTTTACTGCATTACTCATGTAATTTAGTAACTCCCCCTTCGTCCGAAACAATTGTTTTCTGACTACTAAATCAGAACTAGTGGTGTCAAGATGCGACAAGGCCACCAGGCCTAATCATTTATTTGCGCCAATATAAATATCGCACTTTAACAAAGCGTGCAATTATCAATCCAGTTCTGGCTAGTGTCCACCACTTACCACTTATCTGCAATTTATTTCCCCTGATGATAGCTGCACGGCGCAGAGTGTGCGCACGCTTTCACTAACTAGTTAACTTCTTAACAGGTTGTTGCAATTCTTAGACAATCCAACGTTAATTAAAACTTCTATTGGAAAGTATATTCAATAAACAACGGCATTTTTAAAATACCCACTCGTCATGAATTGTGCACTTTCTCCTGTAGTGACCTCCGAGTATACGGGTGACCCTTTGCCGTACAAATCACGTAACGTGACCCGCTGGAATGACAAACTCGGTGATGCGGGGGAGGTTATGTACATCTAGGCCCCAATTCCACTTGAGGCGCAGATAGTAGCGTTCCTAGAAGAAGGCATTCTTATGTTAATCCCGTGCATGTTTAATTCCCAACATTGCGGTAAAGAGTGTCTAAAAGAGATCGGTATTCCTTCTAACGAACTCAAGGTTAGCTTTTAAACGCCCACAACGTCGACAACCGATCTCGCAATGGGAATTCAATACACGCATTTCGCATACTCTTCAACATATAGATACTCGATAACATATTGATCACGACAATCAGTAACTAATGTCTTCTATCAAATCCGCAATTTCATTCATTCCCGAGACAAATTTATCAATTATCCAATAACAATGAAATAATATAATTCAACACGGCATGTTCTTTTTAAACAATAAGGGACTCTAACACATTTATTACATTGTCTTGTCCGATATACTAAAAATGAATAAAATATAAACAATGCGACCATAGCCCTGGATGCAACACTTGAATCATTCACGATGGGGATAGAGTTGGGCGAGTACACTGGCGCCTTGCTATTTCACGACCATATAATTATCATTGCTAATACCCTGCAATATTCCATCAATCATTCCGACCATTAAGATCACAACGGTGGTAATAACAGTATGCGTGTTTCAGCATCGGCCTCTGCGGCTTCGACAACCCCATGCGAGATCAGAAGACGGAAGAATACAAAAGACACATCGGACACGTAAGTATACTTATCTAATATGCTACAAACTACTCTAGTTGTTTATATTATCATACCAAACAAGTCGCGTGTCTAGGCGCGGTTCATTTTTTTTCTACGTTCACTTTATGTAACGACATTTCTTGCAATGTGTACTTTCAGGGCGTGAAAATTAAAATGGACGACGCTGGTAACATTCTTATCAAGAGGGTTTCTAAATGCAATGTCTACATAAAGAACACAGGTCAAGACGACGAGAACGCCATAGGCAACGAAATATTGAAGCTACCAGGATGCTCTCTAGAACCGGAGAAACCCGTCAAACTTTTCGATATGAAAAAGTTCCAATCTAATGTAAACCGCGAATTGCGAAGGGCTTACCCAGACCGTAGGCGGTTAGAATGCCAGTGTCTCAGCGCCATCGCTTTCGTCAAAGCGGAACAAGAACTCCTGGAGTGTCCTATCTGGGTGCTCATCATCAACGTCGTCGCAATGGACATGCTCAAATCTAAACTGCCACCAGGTATATTTAAACGGTATCTGATCCCAGCTGTGAATTCATTCGTTTAGTTTTTGCAGTTCAAAGAGTCTTGGATATAAAGAATAGGCCCCGTATTCCAATCCCTGACGAAGACCCGTACAGCGTCGCAGGAAATGGAAGTGGTAGCTCGGGAAGCTCTGGCTTTGCAGGGGCCGGTAGCGTCGCTGCTACCAGGGAACAACTTCTTTTGCAAAGCCAACAACACGCTCAACGTCGCAGTGAAAAGCCCCCTAAATTACCCCCAAGAGAAAACATGTATCCCCATGACATTCCCAAGGTAACATGCACAACTAACCCCAGCACGCTAAACCTAATTTAACACCAATATTTTAGCCCGATTATGATGATCACGAGGAGGAAGGTGGTAGGCTTAAACCATTCCCCTCGTCTAGAAGTAAAGATAAATCAAAAGATAATAAAAAGTATGGTGAGTATAAGCACAGTAAATATATCCCAAACAGCATCTGTGGTAGTAAGTAAAAATCTAATAACGATTCCTTACTAAACAGAATTAATATATTTAAAATGCATGAAAACAAAGGTCGCTTTATGAGCGAACCCCCACCGGCATAATAATGTTTTAATCATAAAGATTACTTATGACAGTAAGTTGTTATTTGTGATTTATGAACCATTCACGTGGCCGTTTTGCTTATAGATGACCCGTACTATTGTGGCCTTCGTGCCAGGGTACCAAATTTCGTAGCAAAGTCAAAGTCGAAGGATGCGCCCGCTGCTCCTTCAAAGCGGTTTTCCGTAAGCCAGCAACCACCACCTTTACCAATGATGCATCAACACCAACACCATCTGCATCAACACCATCAGCATAATATGTGGCACACAAGAAGTTACGAAAGCGGCATTGGTAAGTCTCCATCAACTTTTAAGGCTTACTTATTTCAAGGTGGATTTTTGCAGACTCAGATGCAATAGAATCACCTTATAATCCAATATACGGTCGTTTACCTATACCGACTAGGGCATACATACCAAATCCACCTCGTACAATGTACATCGGAGAATGGGACTAGTTTAGATTAATGTTAATTATGTTTTCTTGTTTATTATTTTTTATTATTATTTTAAATCTGATACTGAAACCGTCCAATTCTTCTACTCTATCACACATTCCTGCCAAACTTCACATAATTCATACCTTCTCCAATATATGTTTCGATCACTTTCATGTATATAATACTAGGGTGAATTTAATTATAATACGTTTAAGTTTAAGTTTATACTTATTATAATTCTATTTTCAAATTATTATTAATTCTTCGAATACTCAATATTTGTTAGCGTCTGTGAGAGTACGTGAATGAATGTTTTATTAAACGATATGTACATGCGTGTAAATGTAAGCCAGCAATGGTACATAACTTAAGTATGCTTTTTTCTATATAGTAGATTATTGTATATCTACTGCAATATTTTGTAAAATAATCTTTATAATGTTGTAAATGAATATATTTTTGTGTAATTTATACAATATATGGTGATGGAAATGTGTAAAACGATTGTTTTATTTTTACCTGATAATCGCGCATGGAGATCGAAATCGGAATCATTGCGAAAACGTCGTAAGTAACGTGGCCAAGGTAGGTAATTTCGATGGTACCTGCAGGATCGCACGGCTATTTTTAGAATGGACTTTAAGAGAATTTCTTCGGGTCAGGTTTTGTGAGTAACGTCGAAAACCCTGAATAATTATGGAATTAAGGTATATCTCGAGCCAAAATTGGCCGTTGCTGAGAAACCGCATAAAGGGTGTCATTACACGTCCAAGGACGAAATTATGCCGAGGAGCAGATGCTGCGGTAATCAGATGAAATCATAAAATCCGCCCCAATACTGGTAGTGCCGATATACACTGACAATGGATAATTGATTGATATAATCGTACCTATTGAGTATATGGCAAATAAACAATAGATCGTTCCTACCATTGTTCCTTCACACGCTTCAATCGGCTTTTAAAACATTTAAGAGATTAATGCAGTTCTAGTTTCCTTTGTGCGAAATATCTATAATGTTAATGCAATTATAAAGCTGTCTTTCATGATAAATCACTGCGCGTCGCGAAATTTAGTTTTAGCATTGTTCCTCTTTTGTCTTAGTAGAAGGTAAGAAGATATATTGTTGACACTGCGGTACTAACATTAAATGGTAGCAATAAATAGGGTTGAAGTAAAGTGTTGTCGATGTCGTAGGCGCCACAAAAGTGACTTCTGGGGCGACTCCGACTATCAACTTTGACTGATATCTCGATGAGATCGCGTTGGATGTGTACATTTCGCCCACACTTTGCAAACTGGTTACGAATAGTTTTTCTTTTCATGCACACATTTTTATGCGCATCGTAAAACAAATGTTTCGTTGAAATTAATTATCCCCGGCACCTCACCGGTACGTTTATAGCTCATTTAGCCTTCCTTTAAGTGAAAATGATATTTAATCAGGATGATACTATGGGAGTGCACACGTCTCATAAATAACGACGTATACAACAGCATTCAATAGATAGTACTATAATACACCGTGTTCTTGTATACTACACGGAATAAATATATCGGTAGTCCGATAAACCTGCACATGTATGATAACGTGTAATTGCAAGGGAAAAATCCCTGTTTTATCGCCTGGCCTTCGTTTTCGTAACAACCGTCCGCGTCTTGTTTATTGATATCGGCGCGGAGATAAACGAATCATTGGCGAACTGATAGGTACATGGATTAAGCTGTGTGGGCTACGATTTACAGAAAAATCCTTTTTACAACCTCCTGGTGATAAGGATATTTTACCACGGATGCGATTGTTCCTGCGGTACGGAGTTGTCCACGATCTAATCGGGTACTGCTCACCCTGCGTAGGCCGAGCGGCCAAACTGAAATACTCAAGTGAATAATACATCCATCTGACAACGCTGTTTCTTGTATCATTTATACACCTAAAAATACTTCATCATGTTAACGCCATTCATAACTCAACGCAATAATGGATTTTGTTTGTAAAATAACAAACCCAATAAAACTATTAAAGAATTAATAAACAATAAATCCGAAAGTATATTTGTTACTTAATTTGTACAAATTATTTATTATATGAATTGTAAAAGAAAAAATTCAAAAATAATTAATAATTTTAAATATTTCATAAATTTACTAAATGAATCTTATAAAGACTACAGAAAAACCTGTTAATTGGTGAAGCAATTACTTTTCTGACTTTATATCTCGTAAGATATGGTTTCAAGAATTTGTTTGTTTTTGTAATCTCAAAAAGACTTATATAGTATTTTATATTATTAGTTCATCTCTATTTTATTTAAAAAAAGCATTTCATACGATCGATTTTTTTGATATAAAAGTCAAATCATTATAATTTCAAAATAATTAATAATAACTCTTAAAATAATGTAAAACTTTCTTTGACAAAAAGTGGAAGACTAAAGTAAAGAAGTAAATATCTAATCACCAAGTCTATCAATAATTCTTGATAATTTTCAGAAAATTTTCTGTTCATTTATTTAACAATCGAGAAAACAATATTTAATTAGCGCTTTTTTAATTTATTTTGGCTATCTAATTTGGGAAACATCACCGCCCTTGAAAGTAGATGTATATTCTTCAATCATTCAAAGACTGATAATATTGCTGACTAGTGTTTATAACCTATAGAAAAGTTGTTTTCAATAACATGTTCCTCATGTTGTCTATGAAGACGATAATCTCGTGTATTTTTATATTAGGCAATAAAAACACAATTGTCTATATTAAAAAAAAAACTCTTACCTTATCAGCTGGTAGAAAACGGATTCAACCAAGAAACTTGAATTTCGTCTGAAAGGTTATATCAAGTATGCCTTTCTAATTGCTGGTGTCTGCAGTGGAAACGTTGGTAAATTTCACACCTAACTTTGCGTACGCTTTTCTTTCGTAAATAACAGATGTAGCACCATAAAACGCGCAATATAAATTTTATTGCTGTGTAGACGAAGCACCGAACAATTGAATACAGTCACGACATATGCAACTTAATATACAACCATAAACAAAATTTTTAAAAACGCAGTACTTGTTTTATTCAATAAATATTTTGAATTATCTAAATCATTAAATCATATAATAACTTTTTAATTTAATTAAATATTTTCCCATTTATTTATTTATTTTTTATGTTATAATAACTGGACACAGCAAACAAGACTTTTTTATTGGTAATAGGAATTTTAAATAGCAAATAATTGGAAATAATAAAATTTATTAAAGTCCTTTGCGTTGTAGAAAATAATAATTAGAAAAACAGGAAAACATTTCAAAAATATAGATTAGCAATTGGAAACATTAAATAAAACTACCACAAAAAATTATTATCCTCATTTGAACTGGAAATATTTACCAGTCAACGCTATAAATCTGATTTTGTAAAATAACTGATAAAAAGGACTCTTAATGCTACGCTATATTATTTATTATTACAAAAGCTTTTAAATCTGTTATTCTAGTAACTTTAAATATAGGCAATTATATATACACATATAAAGACAAATCAATGTATTATTTATAACAATAAGCTGATTAATATATTTTTCAATTTAAAAATAAAAGATACAAACTAATATTTCAATTAAAAATAATTGTAAGTATTCAATATTTAACCACGAAAAGATTAGACTTTCAACGAATATAAAAATTACAAAATACCATACTTTCAGTTTGATAAATAATCCCAATAAAGAGTTAATATAGTGATTAAACATTATACTTAACTTTTTGAATAGTTGAGTATATACAAATTTCTACGCTTAAAAGTGAATGTAAATGACAGAGTTAAAACAGAAGTCTGATCCTGACGTGTTGTTGCGGTTCGGCGGCGCCATTTCCCCCGTCAAATTATAATTCGTAGCATGTTGGTAAGTTTGGCGCGTGTTCGCAGTGCAATTATTACAGAAACTTATTTAGGAAACTCAGGACCTGAAAGACTTCTCCATCGCTAATTGGTACGATCAATTCAAAAATGTGACCATCAAGACGATCATAATAAATTTGCCGTCGGAAGTGATCGATAAATTCAGGTCCGGGTCAACTGGCGATGAAGTGGAAGAGGTCTGTTCCGAGGACTTCCTCAACCAGCTAAAAAATGCCATTAAATCACAGAATAATTCATCCTTTGTGAAGAGCAACTGGCATGCACCCATTGTAAGTATTCGTTTTTAAACAGAACATCTAATTTGGGGTTAGATAACCTAACTATGTAATGTAATCAGTCACAATTTATAAGTTTAGAATACATAATATTAATTTTAATAACATGATGAATCAAATGTTTAAATTTTATAGGACTCAAAATTCATCAGCTTCGGCTACACATTGACGGTAACCAATGTTTGCGACCTATTTCTTTACCTGACTGGTTCCACAATTATATCAAATGACTACTCTAATGATAAATATGATTCGTTTTGTATAGCCTTGCGGCCATGGTTGAATATACATCCAGCATCCGAGTTCCGTTGCATTGTAATTAACAACATATTGAGAGGTAAGTAATGTCAAATAATAAGAATTAATTTGTATTATATTGTTTATGAAAAATAAAATAAACTAGTTCTTTTATATGTGTTGAAAAAAAAAATAAACTGCTCCTTTATTTGATTTAACAAAAAATACACCTACACAAGACAATTAATATACAAGCTTGAAATAAAACAACACAGAGGGTTTCACTTTTATTTTTGAACACTGCAAAATGTTTCACCACACAGTGAAACTCTCTCAACTGTGTTGTTTTATGTATTATGGCCTCATCAATTTAATATTAAAGCCGATAATTTTTTTGTGTCCAAATGTCCTAATAAGAAATCATATCAGACACCATTTTTTTAAAAGGTTTGGTTGAACACATTTCAAAGTTTTACCCCATTATTTCTAAATAAATATGTCATAGCTTTCGGAGCCAGAGGCTGCATTCACAATAACAGATAACAGAATTGTTCCTTCTGCCTCATGTCCAAAAAATATTAAGCAGTTTATTTCATCCCTTTATTGAATTAAATATTAAATTCAAATATAAAATAGCAAACAATGACTTATAAGACCAGAATTAAATTATGTTTTGTTTTCTTTTCAATTACATAAGTGTAGAGGGCGCCACATAAGAATAAAAAAGTGGACTTAAGTAGTTACTTCCTAAATTGTTTATTTATTTTTTGGCATTATTATTACTCATCTCAAATCAAAAATTGAATAAGTTGATTTTTTTAAAATTTAAGTCTTATATAGTATTAATAATTAAATATAGTAAAGTAATATATAAATATATTCCTTAAATTTTAATTTGGATTATTTTAAATGCATATGAAATTAAAGATTAATTTTCGATATATTGATAAACATTTATAATTTATTTGTTTTCTGGTTGATTTTTTTAAGGTATTACATCAAGGGACTGGCCAACATTCTATGCCCATTTTAAAGAAGACGGACCAAACATCATCAAATCTCTAACAGAATTTTTCCAGGCGCATATACGTGAAAAATTCTGTCGGCACTCCTGTAGGTTTCAACTAATAAACGCCGGTGATAAACAAGTTATTTAAAAACATACTTTTCAGATGTGTTCGACGTGATTCTGTCTTACCCTGAATCGGTGACGTTAGTCGATTTCGGCCCGTTGAATAACAAGACGAATTTGTATGCATTCAGCTGGAAGGAGATCCAGGGCATCATCAAGAAAGGGTGTCGCGAAGAAGTCGCCCCGGTTTTTAGGTACTTGGAAAACGACATTGGTATTATGACCAAGGCGGAAGCACTACTCAAGGTCTCTCAGGGGCATATGTAGTGATTTTTTTTATATTGTGGTACATTTTTTGAATAAAATATAATTGATTAATATCTCCTTGATTCAAGACACCTAGTAAATAAACAAATTTATTTATATTGTCGTTGTCATGATTATCTATGATTGGTATACAAAGATCTATTGATTTGATATAATGTTTAACCAATTTTGAGAAATATTATATTATTAATTTATTTTATAAAAATTTCAATTTAGGCAACCAAAATCACTATTATCTTAAATTTATTTGTATCATCTTAAATATGATGAAATTAAACTAAATTCAGTGGTAAAATAAAGTAATCAAAGTTTAATTTCTTCATAATATTTCATATCTCTTATGCTATCGTGCATTTTTTGACATAATTACCTAAAGAGGGGTGAGTCATTCAAAAAGCCCTGGAGGGGCGGTGGCAACATCGCTCCCCCTGTTACAGGAAGTTACATGCATTTTTACACAATTAGTTTAGGCAATCTAATAAGCAAAATTATTCATATATTTAGAAGAAAAATATTTTCTCGGCTATTCTGTAGCTACAGCCCTTATAAATAGTTTTGAATATAATTATTGTTTCCCAATAAATCAAATAACAACATTATAAGAAAATAATTCATTATTAGATATATTTAAATGATATAATCGACATTCATTTAAAAAATACTTATATGTGTAAAAGTTTAGTTTTTGTTGCTTAATTAATGAAGATACTGTTCTAATATGCAATATAAATATCTATTTGTGTTGACAAAATGTAGGAATTAGTAAAGAAAGGGTGAAAACAGTTGTGGAATTTAGAAAGTCCTTCTTCATCTAGATTTTAAAATAATAGCTTTGCAATCCTAAAGTTTTATTTCAAAATTAGTGAGATACTGATAGACAAAGTCAGATACTACTGCATTTTATAAATTTTAATAAAAATGCTTTAAAGTTAAATAATAAATATTTTTAAGTAATGATCTGTCTTGCACCGGTATTTTTTATATACTGGCATTATGGAAATTACTTAACAGCTACAAATTTTAATGAAAAAATCGACTCAAAATATTATTTGAGGCATTGTTTAAAACATTCAAAATGTACCTTTATAATTAGTTTTAATACATAAGTAAGATAATTATAAATAGTTATATACATAATGCACCAACAGTAAATAAAATAAAACCTTTTTTCTTTTCTGATAATTTCCCTAGATACATTTTGTAAATAATCATTATCATTGATTCAATTTTAAGCAGCTAAACGATCACTTAGCGTTTGGAATAAGGATCAATTATTAAGAATATATATGTATCAATAACAAATTAGTTTAATTTATTTTCAAAAACATTAGCTTTTGAAAATTAGTTCCTGTTAATTATTGTACCAAGACTTTTTTAACAACACCTACTCGCTAAATATTGGAATAAGACTTTAATTAATTTTAAATAATTCATTCATAAAATACTTATAAATAAATTTTGGTCAAGGATAACCAGCAGCGATTTGGTTAATTAAGTAAAATACTTATTGCACAATCTTACAAATCATTGCGTATGGAACAATAATTTTCATCACTTGGTGTAAACCTTTAAAGAATTTAACTAATATAAAAAATTTAATTTATATTTTTAATGCTAAAACAAAAATTAGCGTATTATTATTATTATTATTAGTTTTTTAAAAAACATTTTAAATGTTATATATCTTCTTCGGATTGTTCAATTACTAAGATTGATGATTTAACGGCGGAATTCCCATGTGGGCGCAGGAAAAACGGTAAAACCGCTCGTTTGTTTACATGATGGAAGTCACGTTGAAGCAGGTAACGCGGTTCTGCCGTGTCGCCGGGATTTGAATTTGGCGGGCCGCGGGGACGCCATCACGCAGACGTTCTGCTGTCAAAGCTTTCGGTCGCGCAGGCGTCATTAGAAGTAAGTAACTGGTGTAAATATGGCGAGTGGTGAGGTACATAAACAAGAAATTTCATCAAAAAATGAGGCGATGTTATCTGGAGACGACACAAGGAGTGTATTTAAGGTGAAGTTGAGATATTTACTGTTCTAAATATATGTTTTCCATAAAGTTTTGATGCATGGGTGCTGCGAACGGTACGAATTTAATTTTTGTTTTGGCATGGCGGCCATGTTACATACTGATTTATATATACATAGTAAACGTATACTTAATAATTTGGCGTGTTATTATTTTTAGTGAGTGCGTGGTGGACACAATATAAATATTTGTTAAGTGTTTATAATTCTGTAAATAATTCGGAGCCCATTACTTGCCAGTTGTGCCCAGTTGGGTTTGCTAAAGGATGATTTATTTCTAATTTTAATTTTGGTCAAGATGAGTATGCACTCGTCCAGGCAACCAACAGTTATCTACCCGTTTAAAGCACGTATTTTATTTTATTTTATTCCAATAATAGTACCTATCAGGATAAAGCAAGAATGATTACAAGTAATTGCAAGTGATCGTCTATAACTGTCAAAATCATACCACAACAATCTGACGTACACACCGGGATGCATTTAATTTTAGTTATTCAAATAATTTATATATACTCGTGTTGACATTCAACTAGTTTTTTAGCCACACTTTTAAGTATCGTTTACATCCAAACGAGATTTTTGTTAGCCTTCTGGTGTGTGTTTATTGTGCTGTATTTCTCTACCTCCCTTGGCTTCTTCATTAGATACATAAGGGAGTTAAAATTATTACTTTCTTGATATCTACAGTTTAGTTTGCACCATTGTAACATGATAACATTGTAATCGTTCTTGCTTTATTTTAGCCACTGTTTAGTTAGTGCATGTTTTCCTCTTTCACGATTTTGCATGCTTTCTTTAAACACCTATCCCTCATGCTGATAATCACATCTGGGTCGGAACGACCTGTTGTAGTCCCACATGTGTTTATTTTCAGCACTTACACTTATTTTTACCTTGGCAATTAACACGACACAATTGCATGCAACAAAACTGTCAAATATATTACCGTATCTAATATTACCCCTTTTTCAGAATGAACACATATTAAATAACAAACATGATAGCCTTGAAAGGAGAGTTGTAGCATTGATTACAACATGGGGTGAGCTTGCCTCTCTAAAATCATGCCCCACACAGGAAAACTTAAAAAACCTTAGTGAATTTGTTAAAGCACATACACTGAACATAGTATTGTCTGCCGGCTGGCTGAGATACAAAGGTTGGTTAATATATTACACAGTGCGGAAAAAGTGGTTAACAGTTCTCTTTGTTATTTTTTTAGAAAAGTATTACTCCAATTTAGTTAGTGCTATCATTAGGTGCCATCATGTCTTCGCAAACTTCAAGGGATTTCAGTTGCTGTGTTCCAAACTGGTCACAATTAGTGAATCACCGTGGAAGAAAAAAGTTATCATTCGGATGTTGAATGACGAAAATCCGGCTATCAGCATTGATGGTGAGTCATTTCTTATTTACCTTTTATATTTATATAATTAGTTTAAATATTATTTATTATTTTAATTAAATACTAATATTATGTGTTCATCATTGTCACTATTGTTGTTTCATTATCGAACTGAATATATAAATTTAATGAAGGAATGACTTGCTCTGTTTCATAATTTTATTTCCAGTTTAATAATAATCTGAAAAAGTTGGAACTCTTGTTATGATCCATAACAAGTGTTTTTTTTTTTTATAGAAATTGTTTTCATCTAGATATATGTTTACTATTTTTTTATTGGTTATAATACTACTATAATAACATATAATATACTTGATAATAGATTGTGATATTCAATTTGATTAATCCATGCAAGTTTAATATTTAATTTCTTCAGCAATTTAGTTATATCTTGCATTCTGATGAGTAAAAAAAGAATATCATCTATTACATAAATTTAGTTTTAAAATTTTATATATAATATACAGAATGTTTATTTTTGTACAGAATAGGATACATATCTATTAATTTATTAGAATTATAATCTATAAATGGGCTATTGACAAGTTGAGTCTTTCTGTCCATAATACACACATTTGTTGATAGATAAATTAATTGCTTTTATAAGATAGTATTTTCTCAAATAGAGATTATATAGTGTGTTTAAATTTCAAGGTAAATTATATCTATCTACTGTTCAACATAAAAATGTAGCTGTTAATAAAACTAAATTAATTGTTTCATCATGACATAATAATTGTAACCAATTTATTTCTCATAATTACAATATTTAAAGAAGAATGTTCTAATAAGTTAAAAAATAAACTAATAAAAGAAAAATAAACCCAATTATTATTTTAATTGTTATTACACTTATTATTACATTCTGTGATTTGTGTATTTTTAATATAATTATGTTTATAATGTTATGACTTTAGAAAACCGGTATGAAAAAAATAAATCATATTATTATCAATATATATTATTTCTATATATTAAACAAATTGCTATTTTTCATAACAATATTGTGGTTTTAATTTATCATTTTTTTATTTGCTCTTTTGTCCTCACATACACAAAATTATTTCAATGGGAAATCCAATTCGCCAATTCTCCCTCATCAGTATTATTTCTTTATTTATCTTTATTATTGTAAAACATTATTGCAATTGATTGCATCCATTACATTTATTTCTAGTTCTTAATTATGGCATTTAAAATGTTTTATCTGATTTGCTTTTATTATACTAAATATTTATTTCTTTGCAAATAAGTTTTTTTTAATCAAATATCTTAAAATATAAATAATAAGTGTATATTTCTGTGAGATAAACAAAAGGAATTTAGATTTTTTTTTAGTTTATAAATTCTACTCTATAAATATTATTAACAATTATTGTATTTTAAATTGATGAAGTTCTTGCATTAGTTTTATTTTTGTTCTTCCAGAATACAACTTCTTCGTCCATGAGGAGTCTGGCTACTTTATATCCATGAGGCTGAAGAAGCTCTGCGAGGAAGGTTGTGAAGACATGGCCCTAAACTTGCTTAGGGCATACATTAAGTGCTGTGAATGGGCAGAAACTGTAGATAAAAACATGTATATATCGGTTGACCAGAGGAAGTTTGTGTATGATGTATATTTCGCGCTGTTGTACAAATTTGACCATACCAGTGAAATGTCCAGGCTGGTAAGTAACACCATACAATTATGTTAAAGAATAAAAGAGTGCTAATTTTAATTATGTATATACAAGCAAACTTGATTTATATTATATTCTAAATTAAATACATATGATACATACTTTATTTTATCTGGTAATATATTATTAATTACAATTTTTATTCTATTTAATACAATGATAAAACATTTTTTCTTTTTTTCTATTAAAATTATGCACTTAATACAATACAATAAAACAGTGTTTTAAATATTGAGAAAGCATAATTGTAGATTATTATAAGGGATTAATATACATTTTTTGCAGTTTAAAAATACGACGCTTCCAGAAGGTGTAGACATGGTGCGGCGGTTTGCTTACAAGGATATCAACGTTTCAAATATCTGGGTGAATAGTATTAAAATAGCACAACTTTCCGGAACGATATTCCTCACAAAGGGAGTTATGATAACATTAGAGGACTCTCGTACACATTTAACGGAACTCCTGGATATTTGGTTACCTACTTTTGATCTCGATGTCGACAAGGAGGAACTCCTAGGATGTTTGAGGCGAATCATGAAAAACGCCATCTCTGCGCCACATATGTATTTCTTCTCAAAACGCTTAACCATAAAAGTAAGTATATTATATTTCAAAAAAAATTACATGTGATTTTGTTAGAATTTGATTTACTTTCTCTCAATTAAAAGTTTTAACCCTAGATAATAAAGAAGTAAAGTTATAATAAAAATGGTCTGAATTGGAATCAATTTTGGTTTAGCTTGATTAAACCACCACAAAAATAAATAGCAATGCTAATTAAATTTAAACAAGTTTCCTTTTCATTAATTGATTATTTTCATTATTACAGTATGGATTTTTGATGAGGAACTACAATGTGGAAGTTTACATACAAGCTTTAAATACGGATCTAAATTTATTAGAAAAAATTAAGACTGAGGAGAACAGTGAAGCACATGTGGACGAGCTATCTTTGAGGATTGCAACTGGGCTATTGGATTTGTCACATTTACTTAAGGAAAACATTGACGTATCCAAGGAGTGCGTCCTTTCTTCATTCAGCTTGAGACCCACGGAAGTCTGCTTAAGGAAAATCGAAGAAATGGCCCGGGCATCTGGACACAATGTACTCGACACAGGACAATGGAAGTGCAAGTTTCATCCCCCACCATCACGTGAAGATGAGCTGCTTATCATTTGCCAGAGCTGTGGAGAATTTATGGCTGAGCTAAAAGTGGACACAAAATTGAAAGCACCGAACATCCCATTGGGAGAAGCGTTGAGAACGAATAATATGGGACTCAGTGAACAATTGCGTGATGACTTAGTTGTTATTATATTTTGTGCTAGATACCAACTCCTTAGTTGGCTACAGAACTGGACAGATCTTCACCGGTTGTGTATCATGTACCTGGATGATCCAATTAGAACCAAAAATCTGATTACAGAACTGAAATTCCTCGAAATTGATTATACTCCATTCCTGCTAAAGCGTGAAACTGACCAAGTTGATCTATACGAAACTCAAATTGAACAAGTAATTTGTGAAACCTACCCAGAGGTAAAGAAGAAAAAGAAACGAAAGAGAGTTCTAAGTTCAGGTGAAGATGACGATGATCTTTATCTTCCACACAGCCAGAAATCAGATCCTGAAGTGCTGAAAACATTGAGGAATTTCAGAAGGACTTTGAAGAAAGATCCAGATTTTGATTCTGATTTAGTTTCTAGAAAAAGAACATGGTATGAAGTGAATGATTGTTCAGCAACAAATACTGAATCATCACAGTCATCTTCTTCGGCTTGCAGCCCGCTTCCTGTGATGAATCCATATGAGGCTCCTTTACCCATTCCACTACCCTTACAAATGCCTTTGACACATCCAGTTTCAACAGGCATTCAAATCAGAAAAGATATTTATAAAGATCCCAGGGAACACTTTAAGGCTTTACAGTTTTTTCGTGAAGGAACTCCAAATCTGGACTTTATCTCAGCAGAAGGACTAAATTCGATAAAGTCAAATTTTTCTGAGCCACCCGTTATTCAAGAATCTTCCAAAGAACCCTCACTTAAACCAATAAATGAAACTGAAGCTGAGGGACCTCTGGTTGAAGACCGTGATACTAAAGAGCCCAAGGCTGTTGATAGTGGAATCATTGCCGACTTTAGCTTGGATAACGGGGAAGACAAAATAGTTACAAATAAAAAGGATGAGAAGAAGTTAGATGATTCCAAAGAGCTGGACAAGCATTTGTCGGGGATCTGCAGCACTGATAATAATGATAAGATCCTGGATGACCTCGAAATGGAACTACTAGAAAGGCAGATTTTCGGGGAGAGTTTGTTCTGCAATAATAACAATATTAAAACTGTTCGTGTTCCTATAGTAGCTACAGACGATTCTAAATCGAGTGATATAAATGCCAGTGAATCTACTTTAGGTAATGAACTTGTTAAAGATATTAATAGTACTAAAACTGTTTCGGAGTGTAAATTAAGAGGTGATGACTGTGAAGTGGAAACCAAATGTATATATTTTAAAGGCAATGTCCAGGATGAAACTGATGATGAAGATGTTGATGTGAAAAATGTTAATAATTCAACAGATGTGTTGCCTGATGAAAAATATTGTGAAAAAAGGGTAGAACTAACCAATATTAGTTCTTCAGAGTTAACAAATGGTGGTTCAAATAATGTGGTAAATTCATCAAGCACAGAAATTGATGACTCAAAATTAATCGAAGAACTTGAAGATGCTACTAAATCTAATACTGAATCAAATTTGGTTAACAGTGCACTTGAAGGTGACAACTCTGAAAATTTTCCAGAGCACAAAGGAAGTTGTAGAGCTGTACTAGATTGTAATAAAGGCTGTGAGGATGTAGTTGAGAACGTTGATGAAAAACATGATACAGATTGTTCAGAACAGATTGATGAAAATTCCATTACATCTTCACCTGACAGTGAGGTGAATAAAGACTTGAGTGAATATGAAAGTGTTGAGGTCGATACAAATTCAATGGACTCCAAAATTAAAAGTTGCAGCAGTGATGGGGTAGATAATACTAATAATATTTCTCCTCCTACATTGGATGGTATTGAAGAAACCAAGGAAAGTGAAATTGTTAAAGATAAAATATTTACTGTTGAAACAATAGAATCTAAAATACAAAACATTTACAATATTAATGTTAAGGAAAAGTTTGGTCTTAAAGAGTGTCGTGTTATATTAAATCGAGTGACATTTAAAAGGCGGGGGCGGCGCTCTAAAAAACGCAAACCGGGCAGACCTAAGGTCCAAAAAGACAATCTCGGTGTTGTGCTGGAACACAAGGTGTTTCTAGACAGGTTGAAAACTTCAGATGAAAACTACAACATGAGCTTAAACACACCTTTACAAACTAAAAATCGGATTACGCTTATTAAAGATAAGAATGAGTCTTCTTTAGAGGATCTGAAGAGGAAGTTACTAGTCAGTTCAGATAAGATGAACCCACGTGTTGTTCTGAAACGCTTAGATGATTCATGCATCAAATCATTGTTGGCCGGTGTGCCGGGAATATCAGACACTAATTTATTTCGTCCTGAAAACACAGATCAAATTGTTAATGTTGTGCAAATCGCGGGTGGGAGGACAACCTCGACAGTGCAATCACCGAACACGCAAACGAGTACACAAGTGAGCCCTCACATCCAAAGGATAGGACAGCCAAGAAGTGAAAAAAACGAACAGACCACTACTGCTGAGACAAGTTCTGCTACAACAAAGTCTTCTGCAAATACGTACACTATTTCCAAGCCTGTTTCTACTCAGTCACCAACACTTATAAACATCTTATCTCAGCAGATCATCAGGCCTAGCAACAGCAGTAATACCAGGACACGGACCACTCCACTCATTAACATACTGAGTCAACAGACTATTCGTCCTGCAAACACATCTGCTGCTTCTAAGACCACGACTGTCACCAGTGATTCACAGGTTTGTGCTTAACTTAGTGAATTTTATTTGTAATTAATCTTTTATCATGGAGTAATTTAATAAAATAATAAGAAAATACTTAATTCTTAATTGTTTTAATTACATTTTATTGATCACTCCATTCAATACAATAATATCCTATAATCACTATTTTTTATATAATCAACTAAATTAATTTTTTGAAACCTGTTGATTATATGGAAAATAAAAAATAAACTGCAAATTATGCAATCAACAACAAAATCTTAAATTTTATTAAGACTAACATAAAAAAAATATATGTAGGGCTTACAGTTTACAAAATAACAAGGGCTAATTTTAATAATATCAATCCTTAACTCCATGTTTTGTTTTTGTTACTTAATATTATTGCAGATTGTTATGAAAGTATGATTGAAATTTCTTGTGTTGAATTTGTTACTTTAAATTGTATTTTGTACACAATTATTGTATTAACTAAAGTATAATGCAAACTGCATGGGCAAGTTTCATACTAAATATACTTTGTCATTTTTGTGTTACTAACAGTATACATTATCAAAATAAGAACTCTCATTTGATATTATTGGTCAATGAAAAATTTTAGTTTCGGGTGGATGCTGGGAGCACATCACGTTCGGTAAAATTGTATCATGGATTGGTAAAGTTTTCAATTCTCAACAGGTATTCATTAAAACACAACACGGTAAAGGATGATAATAAATTCTCTGCAAATCAATCTGGAGCTATTTCAATAGGTAAAGGAGTAAATAGCATTATTTGAATTAACTGAGTAATTTCAATGGGTATAAAAGGGTGAAAGGTGAATAACAAATTAATTTGTGAATTATAAATAGTATATATGTTGGCAACATTTTTAATGTGGACATATCTGACTATTTTATTTTACACAGTTTTATACATGTTTTAAAAGTACATTGTCTTAAATGAACAGAAAACAATATTAATTATTGTTACTTTTATGTTTATAAAAGAAATAAATAAGACAATTTTATATGCTTTGTTCCAATTTTAATAGTTACTTCTAGTTAAAACTACTCAATAAATTATATCTTCATTATCTAATAAAATATCAGTGTTCGGCCCAAGTGGATCAAATTAGTGGAATTCATAATGATTGTTTTAATTGATGACTTAATTGAATTGAGTGTTTTAATATCTAATTTTACAACTAATAAATTGGGCGAGCTAGTAATACAAACGTTTTTTATTTTAGGGAAATAACACATCTAGAATAATAGCAACGAGCAGTGAGCAGCAGCAAATACTAAATCAGATAGTGAATCCGAATAGAACGTCGGGACCACTAAAAACAGTTGTTGGTACGTCTAATTCCGAACAGGGTCGTATAGTCCAATTTATCTGTAAATCCACAGATGGTAAATTAATCCCAGTCACATCATTTCCTTCAAATAGACTGGTCAAAGTTGGTACCACCCAAGCTGCACCAGATAGTCCAAGTAATGAAGAGACCTTTACTAAACTGGTTACTAACAAAAAGACTGAAAACAATGAACTATCTGAAGCATTGCCTAAATTTCAACAGGCTTTTGGTAAGTCGGTCTATCAAAATAATGTCGATAGTACTAATACTACTAACAATACTAATAATACAAATGCTGAAGTAGATAAAAATAAAACGCAAGTTAAAAGTACATCAGTAAGTGTACAACCAATACAAGGTAGTGTAATTTACACGCGTCAAATGCCTGTTGGTCAAACGATTAACTTGATTCCCCAAACAAGAGGTCAAGTTTTTCGAATTGCTACCACAAATCCAGAACAAATATCTTTGGTGAAAGACACTGTCATTCATAGTAAAATGAGTGCTTTACTAGCAGCTGCCCTCCAAGGAAAACCAAAAAACTCTGAGGTATCCAATGATATGGAAAACAGTTCAGATAGTACGGCATCCACAACAACTACCACCACAACTAGGGTTCAGTTAACAAGACCAACACTTGTACAAAATGCGAGAATAGTAAAACCAGTCCTCCAAATACCATCAAATGTAATAAGAAATACACCACAGACTAATTTGAGTTCAACTACACTGGAACAATTAAGAGAATTCGATATGGTATACAAACAAGTAAAAGAGAGAAGCAGTACTTCAACTCCCTCAGAGACAGCCATATCAGAAACTAGCGATTCTTCTCCACAACGCATTAGTGTTACTTATTTAAATCAGGGTCAAAAATTAAATTGTGCCCCTGTAGTGGTGGTAAGCAGTTATAATAACCTACAGCCAGCTGCTTCTCCTGCTTTGAGTGTAGCTTCACAAGGTAGCTCCAGTCCTTGTGTAACTCCTGCTCCAACTCCCACTCCTGTTCTTCCTAAAGTAGCTGCCAAAAGTTCTAAAGGCAAATCTGTTAAAAATGCTCCAATGCACACTTCAAAAACATCACCTATACCGAAACCACAACAGAAGCCACAAGAAGATGAGCATACCACCCAAAGAATATTTGATATCTTGGCGGAATATGCTGAACAACTCAGAAACTCTCCTGATTTAAATAATAAACCAGCCCCTAGAAGGCGATCAAATCCACCCACAAACCCAAGCCAAAATTCGAAGCGAAAGAAAAGCTCCTCCTCCAAGAAATCGGGCCAGTGCAGTTCCTTATCGACCGAGGCTGACGTGGACGATCCACGCACAGTAGGTAGTGAAGACAGTTCGTGTGGTGTGGTTCAGCTATCTATGCAAGATGAAGATCAAACACCAACAGCTGCTAGTACCTCAGAGTCTAATGATTCTACAGTGACAACTAGGCAACAATTAATATTAACAGATTCTACACATAATCAAACACGCAACTTAATAATAGCTGATTCCAGTGTTGGCGAAGCCCTTAAAATGCCTAACACTGCTGTTCTTGTACCCGGCAATTATATTATGCCTGTGTCAATGGTGAAGGGTGGTCAACAAATAGCTGTAGTATCTGGTGGAAGTAAAATCCTGGCAACAGTCCCAGCTAGATCTGGTCCCAACATGCTTCTCTTCCAAAGCTTTCTAAATCAAAACAGAAAAACAAATGTCCCTACTGTAAAGTACTCAACCATCCAACCAATTTCGGGAATATCCTCGCAAACATTAACGGGCGTCAGTGCTCAACCCCCTGTCATTCTTCCCCCACCCTCTCATGGCATCAGTACGGTTACTCTGGGACAGCCTATAGCTATTAAAAAAATTGATGAGACAGATAGAGTTAATACTGAACTTCTCTTGACAATTTCACAATCTAGAGAAAACAGTTGCACAACTTCAGAGGACACTCCTCAACCAGATAGCAGCACAAGTGTAGTTCCGAAGATTGAAAGTGTCGATTTAGATGAGAACACTGCCATGTCTGACAACTCATCAGAGAAGACATTTGGTTATCAGAAACCCCTTATAACAGCACCTATCGCAACACCAGTAATTGCTCAGACAATTAAAGAAGAGCTCTCAGATGAACAATCCGATTCAACAACAACCCAAACCATCATGACCCTCAATATAAATCCGCTAGAAAGTAAAGGTGAGAATATATTAGATAACTCTCTCGATGTAGTGGTTAAAAGAATGGGTTTAGATTGCTTTAACATGCGTTTATTTTTTCGTTTTTTATTTACTACACACTGTAATAGACGTAGATGTAGTTACATTTGAGAAGAAACTATGACTATACATTGCACTTTTTTATTTTTTATTATATTATTAGTTATTATAACCTACTCCACATGCATTCATTTTAATTGCCCCTCATTTTGTAGCAAGGTAGATATATCCTGCTTTTTACTTGGATCCCTTAAATTTCCTTGTAATACATATTTTATTTCAGGTGATACTGGAAAAGTTGAGGAACGTGTGCAGTCAGTCTTGGTATCTGCTGGTTCATCAAATGGCCCCATGCTATCTCATAGTCCACCTCAATATAAACAGTCTGATTGTAGTACGAATAGTGAGCCAACAAAGGATGATTATTTGAGAAATGGAGGAAAGGTTGGTGCTTAAACATCATTTATTTTTCTTTTTAGTTTATCATATTCTTTCACATTATTATTTTATTTTTTTTTTTTATTTAGGGCAGGAGTGTTTTACTTTAGGTTACCTTCCGTTAACTTATATTTATATTTTAATTCGATTTCCAGAGAATCGAAAAGGTACAACAGAGCACCGTATTTTGTATGCAAGGCAAATCAAAGAAAGCCAGCATTAGTGGCAGATTAGATAGAGAGGTGCAACAAATTTGCATGCAGAGACGTCAAGCTGCCATTGAACGTGAACTACGGTTGCAGAAATCACTGTCTGAAGAATGTGAGGACTTGGGTGTAGATGAGCCCAGCACTAGTGATTTGTTTCCGGAGGCTCTACTTTTTGATTCCAATAATTCACCATCCTTTGATCAGACATCTCAGGACCTAATAAAGAGGTCTAGTCAATCACAGGAAAAGGAAGAAAATAAATTAACATTATTTTCTGACGATGACTTTATGTTTGAACAGTATCAAACAAGTGATAATCAGCTGTGTTATGAAGAGGTTGTTGATGCGAGGATACTTACGAATGGTCAAGGTAATGTTGAAGCGGTTTGTGAGGACAACACGCTATTACAAACTTGTACTTCAATGTCTGATGTGACACTGAGTTCTCCAATATCACCGGATACGTACAGCACTAACACTCCACCTCCCCTTAATAAGTACATGCATAAATATACGAATAAAAAAAAGAGTGACCGATTAAAGCAGGTGGAACATTGGACTGCTGAAGTATCTAGCTCGGAGGATACAACTGGAAGTAGTGAAATGATCAAAAGTGCTGGTAGTCCTGATATTTGTTTAAACAAAAGAAGTGATGAGGAAACAAATGATGGGTCTTTTAAAGTCGTTCGTTTATCCATAGCAAAACCTACCTGTGATGAGATGCATTGTGTGGACGGCAACGAGTGTTCCCTCAGCGGTCGCGGTGCCAGGAAAAGTGTGAAAAAAAAATGCCCGTGCTGCAACGGTGCCGAAGACAGTGCAGTATCAAGAAAACGGCCGTCATCTCAGCCACATGCGAGCAACCCGCACAAAAAGGCCTTCCCTAACAAAAAGAGATAGTGTGTGGTGACTATAGACTAGGATTCTAGTTCTCTAAATGTAATTCGATTTATTTCCTTTATTTAAGAGACAGTGATTGCACATTAGTACAAATCTTAATGAACGTATCAACAAAACGATGTATAGTTACAAGAATTTTTTGCAATCATAAAATTTACCTCTTGTAAAAAATACATATATGTATAAATATAAAAATTTTATGTGCAGTTTGTCGATGTACATACTTAATTTATAAGTCAAGATTTAGACGGGCTAGATGCATTTTTCTTCATCTGCCGCATTTTATTGCAATAAGTTTTATATATTATATATATATAAAATATATATATCGTGTTTCCTCTATATGTTCAACTTTTGTTTACTGGCAGCTCTTGTTCTTTTATTTTGTACATTGATAAAATTATTATTTATGTAACTGTATCGTTTTTAAAATGTACGCATACGAAAGTATTTGTTTTTTAACGTCGTCAACAATTTCCGTATTACTATTTACAGTATTCTTTTCTTATGAATAAACGTTTTTTAATAATTATTGTTTTCTTTTCGCATATGTTAAACTGTCATAATTTCTCTCTTAGGATGCCAGGCCTCTGTTTTATGTTTATCGGATTATTAGCAGGTGCCAAATTTTCGGAGCTTGGTATTTCATTGAATTTTTATACCTTTGTATGTAAACCATTTGATATTCATTAGATCAATTCGGTATTATTGGCAGTTCATTCAATTGCCGATAATATTCTAATGTATTATTGTATAGAATAGTTAAAATCAAACTTTTTTATAGGAAATTGTTTTTCATTATTTGGTGTCATTGCCCAATATTTAAACATTAAAGAGTAATAAATTTATTAGAAAAATATCAACAGGCTTTCGTATTCTGTTTAAGTGTATGTGTTCGTTCAAATCCTTTAACTACCTGAATATTCCCAATCTTTATTATTTTATTTTTTTGAGGGGATATTCAAACTTTCATTAAACAAAGAGTTCTACACCTATGTAATCAGTTCTCACTATAAAATTACTATTTGTTTTAAAAACAAAATGTATACTGCAGCCATCATTAATAATAACAATAATAAATATTTTAGGTTAGGAATAATTTTTTTCTTTGTTAATTATTTATAATGAAACAATTTATCGTTATGTTAAGGTAAACATAATTAACTCAACTTTTTATATAAAAAATTAAATGTAATGACAGTTCATGATTGTAATTTAGGTTAAACATACACATACAGATTTGGGCTAAATTTAAAGTAATATTAAACTGATATAGTAAATATTTTTGTAAAATGAAATAGTAACAATGTTTGTGTATACTTTTTAATTTATGTAAATGTAATTATGAAACTATATTATTTTTTTTTACATGATGTTTAAATTAGTTTGAACCAGTAAATATTCGGTATATTCCATGTCCTTGAATAAGTTTATTGCTTGCAAAATTAACGTACGTTGTCTGGGCGTAGGAAAGTGAAACAACAAAATTCGCACATGATTTATTCACATATATAACACACAAATATATCGAATTGTACAAAAAAAAATAAATTATCCGTGCGCATAACTAAGGATAATATACGTCTTTGTTAGTTAAAATCACAGAAAGGTTTTGTATAAATATGTGCACCCCTCGATGAGGCTTAGAAATAGCATCCTATTATTTCTAAAAACCACTCGCCATCGTTTAAATAAAATCAGCAGTCTGATCGTATACATTCTCCGCAAAATAAAATTAAATTAAATCCTAAGGTGAGTAATACCAAACATAAATGAAGAAACAACAACCGGTTGAGCTGAATATCAGTCAAAAAAAGTAAACCAAATTCGAGTCGATTACTGACTAGCATTGATTGTAGTATTTAAGGCCGAAATGCATTCACCGTTAGGTTACGCAAGAATTATGCCTTTCGGCCCGAGGAAGTGGAGCACTTTATATATATACATATATATGTTCGGTCCGAGTCAGTCGGTAATGGCGGGATGAAATAATAATACTACATAGTAATAATAATACAGCGCAGATTCTCGTTATCACTTGCAAAAACGCTTAATCGGTTTTATCTAGCGCTCCGGGTACGGCGAGGGATATTCCTCAGCTCTGTGTACTTTGCTCTAGAAGGCCTAGCGTTCGAGTCTTTCGAATGCTGGATTCCGCTGCGTCTTCGATAAATGGAAATTCTGTTGGGACAAAATATTCAAATTAATTTTGAAAGTAGAGCGGAGACCTAGCAAGGATTGTTTCATGCAACAGTTAAATTCGTAACTTCCTGAGCGTCTGGATTGGATCTAAATCGGCCGCTCGGCATGCAATTACTTACTGGCGCGAGTTAACGCTAATTCGCAACTGTTTTTAGCCTTAACTCGAGACAGGGTGAACTAGTCTAGGAATTGGGTTATGGATGGCTTTTTTTAAATTAAAACATGTTTATTAAAATAAAACTACTTTTACAAGTCTATCAGGCATGCTCATTCAAACATGCTTCACAGGTACTACTGTTTAAAAAACTAACAACATTTAAAATAAATATTACTAGTAATATCTACAGAATTGCTTAAATCACTCGTATCACTCCAGGTGATACTAATACTATAAATGCATTTTTGATTTCTTATGCTAATTTAGATATTTACATAAAGGAACTTGTTATAATACTATCATAGTTTAATAAATTATGTCTGTGTACCCTGAGCTTTTCTCACACACAACACACAGCATTCCTCGCATTAGTAATTAACAATAAAATACATTAAACCATGACAAGATTATTATATCACTCTCGGGAGGGCTGTTTACCCATAAATGCGAACAGAAAATAATCTGAAACAAATAAAACACATTAGTTTCTCGTAAAATTTAAAGAATAATATTTTATTAAGACAAAAATCTTTTTAGACCTACCTCACCCTATATAGCCGGCTATCACAGTTACAACCAGAGCCATGACCGCGGTCACCACTTGGCCCAGCCTGCTAGGATTCGCTGAGCTGTACGTAACTCCCCTTAGCTCCTCAGAAGTCGTTTCTGGAGGTACAAAACTGATCTCGTCACCGTATCTATTCAACAAATCCATGACGACACCGTTCGACCATCCGAAACCAAGCTGTACTTCGTACTCCCCTCCGCCGCCGTTTCCGCCCGACACCGTTGCATCGTACTGGAAAAAAAAAATTACAATTACAACCTTCGCAATCCTTAAAAGTGTTCTAATCAAAATTCCACAAGTGCGGAACAACGCACTCGGCAAATACGAATTAAACCTGAAGGTAACATCAGTTATAAACTAAAAAAATAATTCATAATATTTAAGTTTTGCTTATTCTAAATTCAAAAATAATGGATAATATAAATATTATTAATTATATAAGTGTGATATATTAAGCCAAATTTATTATGTTTATCTTAAATACATTTATTGAATTTCTGACGAAAAAAAAATTATTTTTATTATTATTACTTTAGAATTCTTTATTATGAATATATCATAATCAAGTTTGATTTTAAAAGGTCATCCTATAGTGACAATTATATAATAAACGTCTAAAAAAACATTAAATCTTTATATTATTTAATCATCTGTCTGTAGTGTCCGCAGTGTATCGACATTAAATTTTTTAATAGTCGTGTTTTCCTTGAATATTGGAGCCATTTGATTAAAAGAATATAATATTTTTATAATTATTCCAGTTATATAAAAATAGCGAGTATAATTTAGAATGTATATTAAATAAATTAAAGTGAATAAGTGTGTAATTACTTAAATCACATAATTGATTTCGGATTTTTTTCATCGATTTCATATTAACATCTAATTAATGATTGTGTTTGTTAACCAATTAATTAGTGTCTTGATTAATCTCAACCTTCAGTAAATTGATGTGCATAAACCATTAATGAAGTTACCTTTTCAAACATCGCTTCCGTCTCTAAATAGGCCTTGTAGTTTGATCGCACCCATCTATCGGCGATCTCATAGGCGAGCCGACCAGCAGCTTCATCCCCAGTGTTGTTCAACCCGACAATAAGCATATGCTGTAGTGGAGGCCAGGCATTAGGGAAGTCCCACTGTTCACCGGTGTGGTCTCTGGACGTGGGGATGCCACCCGGGTAGTGCACGTTCATGTTTTCGAAGTACTTGAGGATCAATCGAACGATAGGCTTCACATTGGCCTTGTTGTAGCATCCGGTCCACAGCGGAACGATGTTGGATGGGAAGAAGAAGTCCCGCTTTATATTATTCGACAAATCGTAATCCAGCCAGGAACCGACTTCGTCGTGCCACAAAACCGCTTCCACGGCTTCAAGCAGTTGTTCAGACACACCTCTATAATACATCGCCTTCTCAGAATTGCCTAACTTTTCATGCCATTCCGCCAGTATTACGGCGTTCATGTAAATCATCGCGTTCAAATCAACAGGGATGATGGATCGTGTTTTGATAGTCGTCAGATTACCTATAAATTATCATAAATTCAATCTTTTAAATAATATTTTTCATAGAGCTAAATTATAAAATTTAAAGTATTGAATAAATAAAGTTTTAATTATCAATTCTTATAGTGATTAATAATTACCTTTGTTAGATCCATTAGAAATGAACCATCGACTAGAGAAATCCCAGCCAGATTCGGCGGCGGCCTTTAATTCCGAATAATACGCCTCCTTTTGATCATTGTCTTTGAAGATTTTCGCGCTGTCCACATCTTCCGAATAGGATTCAGGCCGCGGACCGTACGAATTGTCTCCGTATGCTAGGAGAGTGTAATTCTTTCCATCCTGCTCCACAATCCGTGAATGATTGGTCATCCAGAACCAAAATTCCTTATCGAACGAGGCGATGTTTTCTTTGACGAAATCAAAATCTTTCGTATGATCTACGTACAGCTTCACCATTGGTATATAAAGCGGAGGCTGCGAGCGCCGTAAATAATAAATCCTTCCTCCGTTCGGAATATGTCCGTATTCGTTAATGATGTATGCAAAATTAGCCAACATTCCTTTAACAGTTTCGTGCATTTCTGAAAGCAATAATCCCTGCACAATCCAATAAGAATCCCAATAGTAGAACTCGCGGAATCGGCCGCCCGGCACGATGACTGGATTCGGCACCCAGATTATGCTGTAAAACTCCTCGTGTTCTTTAACTTCATCCTTCATTTTCCTACCCAATTCCTTCCAAATGTCATTAAGTGCGAGTGCGAAGGTCTTATAATCTTCATCTCTGATATTGTCGACAAAGGAAGGATTTTCAATCCAATCTGAGGGAATCCAATCTTCAAATTCGCTACCTTCGGGATCAAAAGTTTCGTTGACAAATTTGATAACGGCTGAGCGGTCCGGTGTATTGTTATGAGCGCCCATGAAACGTAAAAAGTGATCCATGGTGGTATTGGCATCGAACTTCATTTTCATGTCAACGAAAGTTTTTGAATCCTCGTAGATTTTATTCATCTGAACTGTATGTAACAGCGGCCCATGACAGTAGATATTGCTGTAAATATTTTTGTTACTTTTAAAAAATATATATATATTAAACATGCGTGGATTTAAACCTGGCCCGCCGGTGGAGTTGGGGTGGAAATTAGTTCGGACGAGATGCGCGAGGTCAGGTTGTTTAACGGAAGGAGAGCGAGTGGTTGATAAATGGACAAGGCCCGTACTCAAGGAGATCCTCGAGTGGAAAGGTATCGAAAGGCGATAAACTTACCTGTGACACGGAGGAGATAGGTCTAAGGCACAGACCGCTAGCTGGGCCAGGCAGAAGACGATGCACAATATTATTTTAAACATTTTTTTTAATAATGCAAACACTGAGTTTTAAACACAATGGAATGTTTTGATTAATAATATAGTTCACTATCACTCTTACTTTCTCGAGTATTTCTTCTTGGCCGATGTACTCAAGCTACCGACCGCCGTTGAATGTTTGCGAGCATCCTTCAAATGATTCCTGTGAATCAATTTTGAATTACTATTTCGCAAATTATTATTTATACGAGATTTTAGCTTGCACAGTTACAACTAATTATCTAGACAGGCGCACGTTCCTTATAAGAAACGGCCAGAAAGTCCCCTTCCACTACAAGTGCAGCGTGACGTAGCATGACGTAGAGCCGAGCCTCCGACACACCTACTTCTTTAGGGAATGTACGGACGCTCATTCAACGTCTATACCAGTTAATTTATGCACCCCCTTCCCCGCAATTCAATTCCCGCCAGGTACCACACATACCATATACACACCCTCCGATCGTACTTTTTTTATTCCAAAATAGTAGGGACTGTCCTTGATCAAGAATGGATAGGTGTATTAAAAAAAATAAGCTATTAAGTTAATTATTTTATGGAAAGTTACGTAAGCGGAATTTACTACAGTGAACATCAAAAACCAAGGACGTGTTACGAAAAAGAAAAATATATAGATTACCTATTATTTTCTAGATCTTCGCAAATCATCTTTTTTAATTGTAGTAGTATTGATTATATTTAATTATTCATTGAATTAAGTGAAAGTAAACAAACAAGAATTTGTCACTTTTGCAATGATATAATGGCGTAATGGTGGGTGATGCAAGAGGTCAAAATTTTATTTATTCTTCAATGCACGTGCTGGTGACCTAGACTTAAGGTTATTGGTGAAGCGATCGTGTTTTTCATATTTATTGTTCTGATTAAATAAAGAGATGGCCATCGATTGTAAGGTGATTTATTTTATTATCGCTGACTGAGAAGAGGAAGTAACGGTTACGGAAATGAATCTATAGTTTATTTGTAAGAGGAAATTTCTATCAGGTTATTGGAAAAACCTGAACCTCAGTATTATTTAAATCTGCATAAATATCAATTCTAAAAAGTGACTTACTAAGCGCGTTGTATTGTTAGAAGAATGAACCCGTTTTAGACTTCTGCAAGCTATTTTTATCATTGGAAAGGTCAACAAGTACCGCGATGGATGGCAGCGTTTCTCTGTCTTTTCATTACACCAGTAATGACCGTTTAACAATATAATTATACGGTATTAAGGCGTAGAACCTTCGAATCAAGTGTCATCAATTCGTGACAAAGATTTATATCGTCGCTGAGGCCGAGACTTCATTCATTATTGACTCCGTCAAAAAGGAGCCAACTTTTTAAAATAGATCTTAAAGGACAACACCACGCGGATCAATTCGCTAATTATTTATATCCCACATTTGGAAACAACGGAACGAAACACCTTGCCATTGAACGCGTGAAAGGAGGCGTGTCAGAAATAGCCCCACAGGTAGCGTATTTTGCAAAATGTTGAAACACCTCGGGCCGGTCACGTATGGTATCTGTGTAAGGCGGCCGCTTGCACGCAATCTCATCAAAACGCCAGGTAATTACTTCACCTAGCCCAGTTATTATTTGCGATTGGCATTTTTTTTTCGATTTGGAACGATGATGCAATTTCGCGGTTATCGGGCTGATGACAGCACATTCCCGGTGGTCGCAACGTCACGTCATCAACCGACGTGTGTCTCGTCACGAGATTGGGGTCTACGTGAATCCACCAACGTATCTGCCCCACCGGACCTCGAAGTTCCTGTTTTGGACTGGTTTTGCCCGGTGCATTTCCAAGTCAATTGCAGAAATGGCTGGCGGTTTTATGAGAGTTTTGAGAAACAAGGTCAATATTAGATCTCAGCTGGTGTACCGTAAAATTTGCCATGAGTTCATATAAAATGCTACTATGAATAATATTAGCGATTGATATTACTTTTGGAATTTTAGAAAAAAATAATATTTAAAAACTTAAAGTACATTCTAAAAGGTTTTTTAGAAAAAGAATTTATTATAATATATAATTTCTTATCCATAATTTCACTTAAGTTTATAATAGAAAAGATCTAGGACTAGCCACAATAGTGATCTCAGAAGAGTATTTGTAGTCGGTAAGAGTCTGACACTATCCTACTATAAAGGTGTCTATGATGGACTGCAATAATAGTTGGAGTTGAATTTACATTGCCAGTAATATTTGTCGTTGAAGAAACTATCAATTAATCGCAAAAATTTGCTTACGTACTATAAAGTACAATAATTGAACAATTATTAAAACGAAAACAATTCAACCTTGTAAAACTAATCAAAATTACCGGCAAACAATTTAAAAACTCTACATCCTGAAGTGTAAATATAAATCAAGACGAATTCCGCGAATCCGCAGTAATCATTCATTGTTTAAGGTAATTGAGGACACATGGGCAAAAAGTTGGTAACGCGCATTTTCGCAAAACGTGGCCATAGGCCAATGGTATGATTACTTGCCTTCGGCCACTTAATTAAAATTTAATTATTCGATCGGTTGTTATTTTGATTACTTTGATATGATGATGATGTACGTAATATAACTATATTTAGCAGGCTAAAAATTATAATCACCCAAAAAATTTTATTACTGTATTTTATTTTAGACAAAACTTTATATAATGACAAGCAAAGGTAGAAATACAGTCGTTGGATATTATTGGATACAAGAAATGTTAAATTTTCTTTCAATTGATTTTAAATAATCACATTTAATTTTCGAACTGGATTCCTCGAAAAAATATTTTTTTCTAAAACTATCGAAACTAGATAGCAAGGCCCATTACATTCACAAGGTGAAAATTTACGATAAGACTCATCATAAGCTCCAACGACATCAAATCAACATGCTTAGGATTATGCTTAAACAAGGCCAAAGATAAAAGTTTTTTTTAATGCAAATAATAATCTTAAAGGCAAATAATAATAAAAATTAAAACTTAATTATCCTCATTTTTTTTAATAATTGAAAATGTACCGCAAAGTTGACGCCTCTAAGGTTCAAAAATTACTTTTTATATAATAAGATAATAAAAACCATAGATTAAGCATATTTACAGCATCTAATTTCTGGATTAAATTTGTAATCCTTTGAAGACGTTGATTACTGATAAAATAAACTCATAATAATTCAGATTACTGAAATATCATACGTAGTCATGGTACCTAAGAAATTGTATATTATCTAATCATTAACCAAGTTTTGCGTTAAATAGAATTTTCTATATTAAAAAAATAATTTCCGATAATCGAAATGATTAAATATTTTCATGGATTTATTATAAAGATTACCGAAATCAATCGAAATTTAATTAAAAAGTTGATTCAGATAAGATACCAAACATTCCAAGCAAAAGATTATAATCGATGGAGATGAAAACATGGAAATTACAGTTAATCCTATCATAATTATAACAAACGTATATAATCATAAAGTAAAAAAAGATGCAGCATTAAATGAGAACAACGTTGTGGTTGTAATAGTGTTTAAATATAGAATTTTTAAGTTGGCGGCTACTCTATTCGCCAGAGCTCCGCACGGTGCTTTCCTACTATCCCTCATATCAAAAAATGAAAGCTTCTACAATCGCTAAGCAAAAAATATTACGCAAACAAAAGTATACACGAGGCGTGCGATTCAAACAATTGCAATGCAAAAAAGATAATATTACAAATAAAAAGTAATTAATTTGCGCGTCCTACGTGATCCAGATAAGAAGCAATAAGAGAAAACCCACACTGTGGTGTTGATAAGTGTATCAAGTGGTAATTCAGAATTTATTTATGTTGCGTTGATTTTAGATAAACCGCAATTTAAAAAATTGATAAGCATAACAAATGGGCAATTCAAAATCTATTTTCATATCTGATTGATAATATTTATGATGTTACTAACAGAAATTTTGGGTTTTTTGTGACTAAAATGTGGATGTTACTAAAAGGAATTTTGTTTTTTCCAAGGTCTTAAAAAATAGACGTAATAAATAAGTAGGTGCAATGTTTCTAAGTTAAATTTAGTTTTTTCTGGTGGGTAAAAGGTAGATTTGATAAATAGAATATTCCTAATGGAATGTAAATTATACTGAGGAACAAAAAAACTGGCGATTATGAGATTGAGATGATGAGAAATTCTTTAATTTTAAACTAACAAAAATTTTGAAGAGAAAGGATAAAATAAATATCTATCATCATCTACTCGCATCTAAAGCAACATTACTCTTATAATAATAAGGATGAAGAAAAACTTAATTCTATCCATAATCCATCTAATATTTTTGTATAGCAACTTTTTCCAAAATTTTGCAAAAAATCCTTTTTTTGAGAAAACACGCAAAATACCCGATAATAAGTTCATGTATTAGATGATGATAACTAAACAGAAATTAGTTTAATTATTAGTTATATATGATTAATAATTTAGATGATTTATGTTCGAAAAATTTTCTGAACATTCAAAACATTCTTATGATTCACGTTTTTGTGAAAGATAAGGTGTGATCCGTGTGAACTTGGAAATTTTGCCAATTATCAACATCAATTATGCGCCGTGTCGATTGGAAAAAGATCACCCAGGTCATCAAAAATATTCCACACAACGATGCGTGCCTAGATTTTTCTATAAGTCACCGATTATTTATAGACTTTACTTTTTTCCCTTAAACGACTTGCCCAAATAAACGTTTGTTGTTATCAAGAAATGGCGTAAACCGTCTGTGCTCATAGACATTTTACAAACCAGGTACGCAAACTGACGGGCAAATATTTGCACAGGTGGAGATGACTCCGAGTGCTTTGGACTTCGGACATGTTTAAATCACCGCAAAATAATGGGCAAAAAAGTCGCGAACCGGTTCGGCCGTGCAAATCAGTTCTTTCACTTTTCTAAAACTAAACAGTCTGGCGGCGGTGAAACTAGTAATTAGTAGATTTTTTTATTTCGAGGATGTGTTTATGTTTGAGAGGTAATTCCATAGGCAAAATGTTCTAAAATTTCTTTGATTAAAATATTTGAAGTTAAATGATTAATAAAATTTTATTCATTATAACTTAACTTACATTAACTTCAAAAGTCATCTTAGAAAATTAGTATATTTTTAGTATATTTTTTATAGGAATTATACCTTGCATATACAAACACAACAAATCAAGTGGGCTTTGATCTATGGTTCTCATTAGCATCATGTTGTTGAAACCGAATTACTAATTACTTCAACCAGTTAGGGTATTGACTGTAATATACGTTCGTGCTAATTCCATCTCCTCATCATCGACAGCACTATACAAATGAGAATTCAAAACTAATCCGCAGATGCCAAAATTATAATTAATGTTCGCCATTTATTATTTCAAAAACAATTAGCGTTGTAGATTAAATCTAAACAGTCGGTGTCGATAAAAAGGAATTTTTGTAACAGTTTGAGCTAGCAGAAGCCAGATGGCGTTAAAAAATTATATCCCTAATTGTATTCATTTGCAGCTGTTTCTACTGTTTTCTAATACCCAAAAATATCAAAAAAAGTATTTTGGATTTTCTTGTATGGCTTCTTTATCTCCAAAACAAGCAGTAAGAATTTTCAATAGTATCAAAAAGGAACTTAAAAGTTTTGAGTGTAAGATTACTTTCAATTTTACTGTATTTATTAATTTCAATATTAGATATTTGGATAAATAATATAAACAAAAATAAATAATTTATTATTTTTGTAGCCTTTAAAAAATAAATAAATTGCTTAAATGTAAAATTAAAGTTAAAATCATTTATTATTATAGGATTCACTCTTTAATAATATTATTTTAAACTTATAAATATATTATTTTTAGACTTACACTTTTAACATTTTTAGATATGTAAATAACCATACGTCTCACCTTGATTGAAAATTTCGATTGTTTGGTACTTACATTTTTTTGGCCATTTTTGGAAGTTTTGTAAGTTATCCAGTACCTATGGTGTCGATTTGCTGTATAAAAATGTTATCGCTTTTTCGCATCAAATTATCTTATCTGAAATACTACACATCAGCAATTTTAACAATTCCCATTTCGTGCCGATGTTGTCAAGTTTTGCTTAGTAAGTTTTCCAAGGCTCACATATACATATACCGCAGCTTGTGACGCAAACAATACGAACATGCCATTCGTTGGTTATATTTTTTTGTTTAAAAACTACAATTAAAAGTTTATATAAAGGCAACGAGCCATTTTTTTTAATTTGAACAATCAGAAATATAAAGATTTTTATTTGGTAATAATGAATAATTTCAATTATTAATAATAATTTTAAATAACATTATTATCGCCTATTTTTTCAATACGAACGGAAACTTATTGATTCGATCAACAAGTCTTATGAAACATGTTTTTCTCTTCAATCGAATAAAACATTCTGATGAAATATTCGATACAAATTACACAAATAATTGTACACTCGAAAAATAATTATATCGTATATCCCACAAATATTTCTTCATAATTATGCGCTCAGCGTTCGACTCCATTAATTGAAATTATCATTTTTATTAATTTATTTGAATGTGTGACATTTAACGCAGTTCCTTTCGCTTTTATCCGCTCTGCCGCTTCATTTTGCATGCATATATTAATAAGAATTCTTTGTTCCAGACGGCAAAAGCCGGTACATTAATTTTTTTTTATGTTTTACAGGTGTGGACTTTTCGCAAATCAAACGTCTAGTTCGATTGTAGTTACGTATTTTGGTAACGACCTTGGACCTCGAGGTACGCCAACCCAAATTTCATTCAGTTAGTTATTGAACGTACGAGGACACAAAATTTGATTAAGATTTGAAAGAAAAAAAGAAACACCTACAATACACAAAAATAGACTTTTTAATTTCGTTATTGTAGAGTGAGTAGTTTAAGACAGAAACTCAAGGTCACATCTGAATTCTGTCCATTTTTTTTGAAGATTAACTTCTTTATGTTACTTTAATTCATTATATCAGGTGAAGTGAACAATTCTGAGCGTTTTCTGTTAGATGTCTTTAGTGAAACATATCTCACGATCTCATGCGGCGGTTTGAAGGTTTCAGAATTTCTTTTGATCAAGCCAGTTATAAAGTGAAGGTAGAGAAAGAGAAAATTTTCTTTAACACCACTACGACCAAGATGAAAAGGTTGTCAAAAATATGAACTTGATACAGTTGTGAGCACTCAATTCATTTCTTAAGAACTAAATATTAGTTTGGAAAAAGTTATTAAAACCAATAAACACCGTATTAAGTTAAAGGAATGAAAACGTAATAAAAAAATAAGCATTTACATAATATTCTGTTGGTCAAGATTATTCCTGACCTACTATAATAACAAACATATTTTGTTTTCATCAAATTAATCAAATTAATTAATTCATTCCATTCGACATATCTGGGTTTCTAAATTTAGAGTGATTTAAAATGAGTTTTTTTTTGTTTGGCTGTGTTATTAATTTAAACACTAATTTATTATTTACATAATAATAAAACTTTTTTCTTTAATAATGAAGTAAATCAAAATGATTACATTTAAGTGTTCCTATAAATCTATAAGTAATTTTCATCGTTATACAAACTTTAATTGTATACGTAGTTTATGACCAACCCGTGACTTGCTAAATGGCAAAAATTAATTCACAATTTCTTTTTTTTATATTTTGCCCACACGTGTAGCAGCGTACGTGCGCACGTCCTTCCACATTCGCTTGCGAATTCATTTCGCTATTTATATCTTCCGCAGTTTGTTATCGCCGTTATCATTAAATGCTTTACATAACGCGGCTATGAACTTTGCTTGGGAGAACACCGATGGGCCAATCAAGAATTATTTTTTTTGGGTCTCAATTACTCTGTCCTTGAACGTTTGTGCTCTATTTAAACGATTGTCCGAAACACGAGTGCCAGTGACGATTATTTCGCACATTTCAATGACATTTCAAACGAAAGGCCGCTTGTTTAAAAATTTAATCACTTTTTTATGAGACATATTCGAACAAATTGGACGTGCCAAAAAAAAACTTGCTGGGTGACAATCGATGTCCAACTGGTAATGGGAATGTTGGAAAATCTTTGAAGGTCAACCGGAAGCTTGGCAATTTTCACAACGTCGATTTGGTGTTTTAAAACAAAACGCGCTCAAGTTTAAGGTCAAAAAACTCTTATCAGTCAGACAAAAACATGGCAATTGCATCTCCATTAAACATAATTGGTTTGAATGGAATAATTAGGACTTACCAGAACCCGTTCTTGATCAAAATGGAATTGATTGTGTATGGAATAACTTTGTGGAATCTGATAAGCACGCACTGCCCGTTGATGTAGACGCACATGGGACCGGGATGAAATTGAAATGGGAGAACCGTTGGGCCGAAATGGATGTTCACTCTTTGAAATTCGAAACTCGCGGCACGCAATACCAACCAAGAAATGGTGATTAAACAAAACGCTCCAAACCGAATCGATCGGTTGTGTGGTCTAGGTCTAGGCGACTAATCTAAATGATAGAGCGGCTGTTCACCAAGTGCCGGTTTAAATGGTCACAGCCGTACGATCCAACGACAAGGTCGGCTTTGCACACCTTAAAAAACTATTTCGCACTGTTTATTCGCACAGACTTACTTATAGATTAACCTCAAACGCATCGCCGTCACTATTATAACATCAAGTCATTCTCGCTCAAACACTAAACTAATTCACCAATCTATAAGTTATAATATAAATGAAAGATTTTCGCATATTTGCATATATATTTAAATCAAACATCAACTAGCAATATATTAAACAATAAAGGCTATTATTATGCTTTAACGTCACAATAAATAGTTTATCTCCGTAACAATGCCATGAAGTTATATTTACGATTAATTAATTAATCCTTTTATTATGTTATATTTACTTAAACCTAGTTGAATGTATTATTAGAATTATTAAAATATATATTATATTAATTATTCTCATAATGTCAAAAACTTCTACCAGAAAATAAATATATTAAAATACTTACATAGGCGTAAAATCTTAATCCTTTAAAAATATTACTACTGCTTTATATTTCAAAATTAAATATAATAAAAACCTGATATTGATTAACAAATTATTAACCATATATAAATTTAAATAAGCTAAAGCAAATAATTATTTTTCTCACTTAAACATTTCTTACCTGAAGATCGAATAATAAAACTTAAGCATTACCATAAATATTTCCTTAAAACAAGTTTTTCTACAATCTAAAATGCTCTAAAGAGTTAAAATTTGAATTTTAAACTCAAGTGTAAGTAAAGTTGCCTATGTAAATTCTCACGTGTAATAGCATTACATATTAATGCGGGCATAGAAGTGTTAATAATAATTTTTCTTGCATAATTAAGTACTTGTTTGTTAATTTTAATTTATATTGCAATAAATTGCACACTTTATTTTCTATTAAAACTTGACCTTGATACACCATTTTACATGTACACAGCTATTTAAGCATCGCATTAATTTTCTTAATTAATCAATTGGGCATTACCATAAATATTTCCTTAATATCATATTTTCCAAAATATTTTGAATTTTAAACTGAAGTGCAAATAAAGTGGCTTATAAAAAACGTGCATGAAATAGTAATTACGGATTTAGGAATTCATCTGAAAGCAAATACAATTTTAAATCATTGTGAAATATATAAAATATTTCTAGCTTTTAATTTGTTTTTAAATTATAACTGAATTTTTTTTTAATAAAAATAAATATTAAAGGATATAGTCGTTAAATTCCTGACCACGAGATGACGCCACTTGCTCAACAACCATTACAGTTTAATTTTTACGAAACCAGGAACCAATATTTGAATTTAATCGTTTAAAACTATTTCATTATAATAAAATCACCATAGATATTTTTTAAAACTAAATTTAATCAAAATTCTTTCGTGCGAATTACAAATCTGAATCAATTCAAGAATCTTAAGTAATTTACATTTTATTGGAATCGAGTACATCTGATATAAATAATTACACGTAAATATCGAGGTTGTTTAAAATATGACATCAATTGCATAATAAGAAAAATATTATGTGCGTGACATGAATTGCACGCATGTTGCCTCATCGTTCAAGGTAACGGAACTATTTTTTTTGTAAAGCAATACATGTTTTATCCGAGGCGGAGGGCTTACTGTTATTATATTGATACTAACAAATTTAAGAGATAATTAAAATTAACTTAAATACGTGTTCGTAATTTTTTTAATTTAATAATCTTACTTACCAACCCAGAAGGGTAAAATTAAAAAAAAAATGGCAGCTATTAAAAAATTAACCAAATGTTGAAATAATACTCAACAAAAATAATTAAACAAACAATATTTTCATTTATAAAAAAGATATTAAGCAGTGCTAATTGCAAAAATAAATATTTAAAGCCAAAAAGTTGTAAAAATATTTATTTCTCATTCAAGTTTAAACATTTATAAATTCTATATAAAACAAATTCAAATGGAACGTATTAAGTGTGTAAAAAAAAGTTAGGCCTTGATGATGCTCTGTACGGCATTGATGATGAAGTTGGAGGAGATGCCGCAGTATTCAAGAAGAGCGGCCGGCGGTCCAGAACGCGGCACTCCTTGAACGGCCATGTGCTTGACGATGATGTCGCGTTCCTCGGAGACGGAGGACATGACGGCTTCGCCCAAACCGCCTTCCGGATAATGATCTTCGACGACGATGATACGCCCACCGCATTCCTTGGCGTTCTTTATGATCGCCTCCTTGTCGATGGGTTTCACGGTGAAAGGATCCAAGATCCTCACGCTAATGCCGGCCTTCGCCAGCTCGTTGGCGGCCGCGATGGCTTCGTGGAGCGTCACGCCGGCGCCCACGATGAGGGCCTGATCGTTGTTGCCCTTCCTCACAACATTCGCTTTTCCAATCTGAAACATGAAATACGAGATAAACACTTAATTCGATCGGGTGGCGCCGCTCGTCTCACTTTGAACACATGATCGTTGGGATAAATAACTGCGGTGGCGGGCCTGTTTGTTCTTGTGAATGTGATTCCTTTGGTGTTCGCCGCCAATTCGATGGCGCGTTCGCATGCCACCGCATCGCCGGGATAGAATATCGTGCTTCCTGGAATTGACCTGAACATGGCCAGGTCTTCAAGGCCCATCTGACTTGGACCGTCTTCACCGATGCTGACACCGCAATGGGATCCCACGAAGTTCACGTTTGTTTGAGAAATTGCTCCCATTCGAATCTAAAAAAATAAATAAACAAATTATGATTTACCACATACTAACAATCATTAAAATAAAATTATTTAAGTATATGTTTTGGAATAAAAATAATCATACTGATTACCATACATAGACAACCAAGGATGGACTGGTTTGATTTATTTATTATTTATAGCCTTAGTATGACTTGTAAGTTTCAGGAAGTTTTAAATACATGCTGGTGCATAGGTAGTTGTGAAAAAAAAGGTAATACTTTTTGATTTTTAAAAAGTGATACCAAAAAAATATTTATTTCATTCTTTATATCAACTTTAATAAAAAAAATAAGTTTATGACGCGATTAAATATTTAATTAAACCACATGTCCTATAGTAATGCTTTGCAATAATACAATAGCGTTAAAATTGCATGCATAAGCGAACAATGGCGTGAACAGTTTTCGAGGTTACACCGCCGTTATCAGCAATACTTCGAGTTTCCTAGCTTCAGATTTTTTTACGCACGTAGATTAAAGCCCAACGCATCGGATTTCAAACTACAGTGCAGTTCGTAACGGGCGTGTATTTCAAATTAAATTCCTGGAATAATTCTATTTTCGTCGGTTACATAAGCAAATGGAAACAAAACGGAGTTTTCTTGATCATAAATGAATGAGAAATCATAATTCAGTATAAACATAAATATTTTTTTCGCAGTTACTATAATAAAATGTAGCTGTTGTTGAATACGAATTTAATAATAATAATAATTGCCCTTATTTATATTATATAAAAAGTGATAACGATAAAATATTATAAATAAGCAATTTCAGGTGCTACCGCAATCGACGCGTTTCCGTTTTCCTCGTTTTCGGTAGATAGCATTGTTTTAAAATAAATGCAATTACATAGTTTTAAAACTAAATACAGAGAGAAATAATCAATGAACTAAACTGGCACCGCGGCAGAAACGTTATCGGCGAAAATTGCGTTCCACAAATAAAAGTTGTTGATTCGTTCATAATCTTTAGTATAGTAGTAGTCGTAGTGTTTGGCTACCGACCACGTGGTCCTTCCGCCATGTTACTATACATGTTGTAACTATAATAAGCTGATTTTATTTCGACATAGTGTCTGAATTAAAACAGGTTTTTAGTTTTTGGGTCGAAGTTATCATATTTAAGTACCATCTAAATTTCTGATTCTAAATTTAAATTAAAACTACTTTTAAACACACGATGTTCGTCTATAGGTAAAAGAAGTTTTTTTACAGTTTAGGCACTGTAACATCATAAAAAAATCGCATTAAAAAAAACAAGAAAATAAATAAATTCGTTTGATTTGTTTTGAATCTTAATGCTTATATTTTCAACCTAAAATTGAATTAATTATTGTTAAAAAATATAAGTAAGAATAATTTCCTTTAAAAATTTAAACAGTGCAAGTTGAAACCGTTCTTTAATAAAATCTTTACGTATTTCAACAACATCATAAATAATAAATTGTGTTCTTAGGTTTTTTTTAGAAAATTATTTCATATTTTAAATTTTTTAACATGATAAAATTCATTTACCTGATCAAAAGCTCTGGTCAAGAATGTGGCGAAGGTGGAGACAAAAGCGACGGTACGGTCCCTGCAGGCGGCACCGATGGCGACGCCGACCAAATTCTGTTCGGCGATGAAGCACTCGATGAACCTGGTGGGGTCCATCTTCTTCAGCTTCTCGGAGAAGGTGGAGTTCTTCATGTCGCCGTCGAGGGCGATGACGCGGGGGTTGCTCTGCGCGATCTTGACCAGCGCATTCCCGTATGCCTGCCTGGTGGCGATGGACTCTCCAATCTTGTAAGCCGGCGGCGACGACAGCTTAATATTGGTGATGTCCACGACTGGAGCGTCGTCCTTCAGCGGTTTCTGCGGGTGCAGGAGCAACGGGCCCTGATTCTCCACCAAACCACGGAGATGCTTAAAATTTAATTAGAAAATCAGTATGAATCTGATTAATATTGTCAAACTTTAATTTATTGTATAATTATATCAATTAAATAAACTCATTTAATTAATCAATTATGCAAAAACATTAATCGTATTCTGATCTCTTAATCATATCGACATTTTATGGTAAAAAACGAGTTTCGTGTGATCTGGTTTTGATTAAAAATAAATTAATGCAGACGACTGCAATCACAAACGTAAATAGTAATATCCTTAATGTATGCCACGGGTTAACAGCCTTTTAAAAGTTTTTTTTTTTAATTTTAAATTCTAAAATCTTAAAATAAATCAACGAATACATTTTAATTTGTGTTCTAATTTTAAAATATGATAAAATATTAAAAATTTAGCGCATTTTCGTATTATTGAAAACAACATGATATCACCTGATGACATATCACGTTATTGATTATAAAATTATAATTTAAAAACATTATGCATTACGATCTCATTAGCCAATCACATTTCAAAGTCGTGGGTTTTGCACTAGATAATTGTGCAAATTGATGTACAATTAAAACCCTTCAAACAAATAAAATAAACATACCTGTAAAATACGTTCAGATTCGGCGCCCAGAGGTTTTCCGTGCCAGTTCTCGAGATCTTCGATGTTGGGGAAGTTCTTTCCCTTGAAGGTCTTCGCAATGAGCGCGGTGGGCTTGTCTTTGGTGCTGGCGGCGGTGTGGAAGGCCTTAACGAGTTCCTCGACATTGTGCCCGTCGACGGTGATGGCCTGGAAGCCGAACGCATCTAAACGCTTTCTGTAAGTTTCCACGTCATGAGCCAGAGATGTGGGCTCGGATTGCCCCAATCTGTTGATATCAAAGATCACGCAAAGGTTATCAAGCTTGTAATGGCTGGCGAAGTGGATGGACTCCCAGATGGAACCCTCCGCGCTCTCTCCATCTCCGACCAAGCAGTACACCCTGAAACATAAATAAATATCACGATTATTGCCCTAGTTCTCTAAATTAATTACAAGTGAAAGGCTGACACAGAAATATTTACCTGTAGCTGGCCTTATCGTAGTTCTTGCCTACGTAAGCCATGCCGGCCGCGATGGCCAATCCTTGCCCGAGAGAGCCGGTGCCGACATCGATGAAATTAAGACGGGGTGTGGGGTGGCCCTCGAGATCAGAACCCAATTTACGCAAATTGGCTAGATCGGCGACTGGGAAAAGGCCGGCTTCGGCCCAAGCCGCGTACAAAATTGGGGCGGCGTGTCCTTTGGACAGGACGAACCTGTCACTGGATGCATCCCTCGGTTCGGAAATTTTGTACCGCATTGTGTTGAAAAACAACACGGACATAATTTCGGCGATGGATGCGCATGATGTTGGATGTCTGTAAAAAAAACAAGTGTAATTATCAGTAGTCGTCGCAGGTAGAGAAGCGAATACGGGTCAATATGAAAAAGGTCGATAGGAACGTATGGCGTCGTTGAAAAAAAAGAATGGATTCCTGATAACATTTTATCACGAGATTATGCTTGCAGTTTTAACGTTTTGCGGCTGTTACATAAATCACGTGTACGATTTGTCGTCAAGCCGGCAAACTCACCCCGATCCGCAGGCCGACGTTGAGGTAACACTATGGATTCTTAATCTGTTAGCGATATCGGCTAATGCCTTTGTAATTGTGGTCTGTCCCGGCATTGTCTTACTGCTCTACCGAACTGCTCTTGAATACTGATGCACGCTGCTCCGATGCCGCGATGTCTCCAGGCGATTATAAAAAAACGGTCGTTTCTTTCGCCCTCCCCACCCAACTGCGCGCGAATTTAAACGATGCATTTTGGTATTAATTGCAGACTCACCCCGAATTTGATGCCTGGGTGCTCGTGACAGAGTGGATCCTCAGCTTGTTCGCGATGTCTTTTAACTCCTTGACGAGTTTACCTCCCGGCTTGTGGTAGCTCGCCATGACACGGTGTATAATCTTCGATCGACTGGACCGTGAAGTTACGCGCGCTGAGACTGAAAGCACTCAATATTATCGGGTGTCCGACTTTAATCAACAAGTTGCCGGTGTTCCGTCGGGCAGGCGTACTGCGTGCACTCGACCTACCAATGTCGGCTCTCCATAAATTGTGATGTCATTTCAGCCGGTACTCCCTGTTACATAACAGCCGGTTGCCGCTTTCTAAAATACACAGTTCCACGCTGTAATAATAATGATATTAATTGCACGAAAAACAATTATTTAACGTTATTAATTTCAAGTAACTATTGCCGCCATTGTTTTGTTATTGATTAAACACGTTACCACTAGCGACACCCTTTATTTTTTATTTTAATCATAATCGATGGCCGCCGTGAATAACAAATGCCGCTATATAATATTTGTTATGCGAGAAAAATCGTGCAATAATTTAAGATTTTTAAAGCTACTTATAACAAACACATAAATATAAGATGTACAAGAGTTAAGTAACGTTACTTAACGTGACTTAAATGAATTTTTCGTATCTTCTGTTATCGTTCTATATTTTGGATTAAATAACTTGTATTCATTTTAAGTCGCTAAAAATAAATAATAGTGTTTATTAATCCTATTAGGATAATGTATGTTATCATAAGGTATTTATTGTATGATTGTAGAACAACAAATATTTTTTAATGTTTTACTATTGCAAAAGTTTTTCAAAGTAAACAATTATGAACTTCCATTATTCACATAAGTGCACGGCAAAATAAATAGGATTCCGTAATTACACAGTAATTATGGAATGACTGGTAATATTTATATAAATACGTGCGCGTTTTTAAAATAGCCATAGGTGAAAATAGTTCAGTTTCTATCATCTATTTTCAAAGCATGTTCCCAAAATTTAGAGGTCAATAACACGGACCGGTCGGCTTGCTACTCGAAATCTCGTTCGCCGCTGAAACATTGTTTTATCTGATTCATGAATATTTATGAGTTATTAGTAATAACTAACATCGTCCCACCTAGTTATTATACAAAACGCTACAGTCAAGACTTTTTGATGACTGGAAATTTAGTCATGATGAAAGTGCAAATTTTATACTCGCAATTATTCAATTCAATTTTGTCATTCGTACATACTGTTTATGCTAATTTTATGTATAATATGATAATGTTTCTTTTTAATCAATACTCTAATGAAAAATGTACTAACAGGTACTAATAATATTACATTATAATCCTAAAATGTGATATATCTGAAATTAAAAAACTGAATTGTAATTATTATTGGTAGGTAAGAATTGTTAAAAACTTGGGTTTGTTTCACTGATTCATTAATCTAAGTGTGTAACAATTCTTTACCTCAATGAAGAGGGTTTTAACTAAATCATGTCAGACTTCCTCAATTCTTTAGCTATTATTTCCTAATGTTTACCGTTCATTGAAATGTACAATATTTCAATCACCAAGAGATAAGTGAGACAATTATTCAAGAAAAAACACAACAGATTTCATAATTAAATAATGTAATGCACTTTGATAATATAAATAATATTTTACTCTATACCATTGAAGAAACTTATAACTTGTTTTGATTTAAATTGCTGACGTTTATTTTTATTACAACCGCTATCGAAAACAATGAAATATTACACTATTATTTTTTTATGTAACAGAAGTGCTACCGCGCAATTATAATACTATGAAAAAATTCTTAAACGTGATGACATGCACATTTCGAGTAATCACAGTCGGCGATATCTCGTGTTACTTAAAGCAGTTGTGCAACGGCCGTGAAACACATGGGGCACATGTTTTATTAGAAGCGGCCCTAAATCGATTTTCGGAACCGTTAGCTCGAATCCATTCATCAGCATCTAAACCGGTCTAATTTTAAACAGAATTTCGCGGTCAAGTGAATACAACAAGTACATTGGGTTGCATAGAATAATTGTTTATATTTAAAAATAATCATTATCTAAACAATCAAATTATTATTAAATATAAGATTGAAAATATGTGTATCAAATATGCAAAAAAAAACAAACAGTTGCATATTAAATACACGTTGCATATATCAATCATTATTATTTATTACATTTTAGCTCTCTAAATAAATATAAACATAAGTATATACTAAAGATATAATACATACATTTAAGATCAAAGCTGCGATAATTTTCCATTCAAAACTTTATATTCTTGGCGGTCAGTGAATGTCCAAAAATAGTCCTCTTAACCATAATTATTTGCCCTAACTTAGGCTTATTTTCCTTCCTTTAAGATACAATTTATAAATAAAAATATATTTTCTTATAATCTGGAACAAAAATTAATATTAATAAATCTGTGTCTATAATATTATCGTAAATTAAATTTTATTCTTTCTTAAATAAACCATATAATAGGCAATAAAGCAAACTTACAGATAAAATAATAATAAATAGAACAATGAAAAATTCTGAATATTAAATTCCCTCTACACGCGAGATGTATGTTGGGTTGCCTATATCATACGCTTAAATTCAAAATTAGCTAATCCATATAAACTAAAAAGACTATAAAATCGTATCTAGTATATTTGAAAATTGTTGAAAAAGTAATTAATTAATAACAAATCCTTTAGATAATAAGTTATTTAAAAATCATAACATTGTTAAACAAGAACAATAATAGATCACAATTTTTTCTTCTAGTTTAATAAATTTACAGTAATTTAAATTACTCATTTTGCCACCGTCTGTAAGTGGCATTTGCAATTGTAATAGACCAACGTCGACATTGAGCAAATCAAGCGGGAAACTACTGATTTATATTTGAATTGGCAGGTCCAAGGTCAACAATTACCAGCATCATCAGTTGCCCTTTAGAATATCTGGCGTGACTTCTTATCTGGCAGGATCGTGACAACTATGCACTATTAGATGCAAATAATTATAAATACTCATAGAATCACTTGGTCCGAGCCCAAGTTTTCCTGTGTGAACACCTGTGCGGGAAATGCTCCGCACGAGTTTCCGTAACTCAAGGTTGCGATAAGACCTTTTTTACGGTGAACACGTTCGAAATGTGTCGAACAATGCGATCATCGGGGCGTAGCGAAAATATAATTCCTCACAATTCGATTGAAAAAAAAATTCTTAACGTTCGTCGCCGAGAGGAAAGTGCTGTCCTTGAATTACAATCGATAATTGATATGTGTGGGTTCTGGGAATTATTAAATCTATTGAATACAATTTCGTGTTTTGTACAAGAATAATGGTAATTAAAAATATTAACGTTTACAATGAATAAGAAATTAAAAAATATTAACATGCAAATATTTTTTTCATATATTCAAAGTAAAGCTTTCATTTGTTACTGTAAAAATATTACGCCACACTGGATTACTATACATATACCAATTATTCTGTTCATTAACTATTTTTAAAGATTTGATATTAATAATGTTACAATGAATTATAATTTATAAAATAGTTAATGTGTTTAATGTTTATTCGAGATGGTAATTATTAAAGGAAGTACATTAAGTTTTGGTGTAGGTAACTAAAAGTAGAACAATACTAATACAGGCAAAATAATAAAAAAAAAACATATAAATACATAAATATCAACAACGAAACTAGTTTGATTCTTCGAAGTAGGTCTTGCTACCGGTGGGGTCTGGCTTCATCGTCTTCTTGCCCGGGGTCCAGCCCGCTGGGCACACCTCGCCGTGCTCGTCGGTGAACTGGAACGCCTGGACGAGGCGGAGGGTCTCGTCGACGGAACGTCCCACCGGCAGGTCGTTGATCGTGACCTGCCGCAGGACGCCCTTTGGGTCGATGATGAAGAGGCCGCGGAACGGAATGCCGGAGTCCTCGTCGAGGACGCCGTAGTCCTTGGCGATCTTGCCGGACTTGTCGGCGAGCAACGGGATGGCCATGTCACCCAAACCGCCCTGCTTGCGCGGGGTGTTGATCCACGCCAAGTGGCTGAAGTGGCTGTCTGTCGAAGCGGCGATGACGTTGCACTTTATCTTTTCGAATTCTTCAAAGCGATCGGAGAACGCGATGATTTCGGTTGGGCATACGAATGTGCTAAAAAAAATATTTTTTTAAGACAAAGCTGTAAAAAATCTAATTACCACGAAAGAAATAAATAACTAAGTAATGTAAAAAAAGCATTAAGAAATATACAGTATGGATATATAGAGGATTAAAACACCATAGTAAAACGCTGACGTGATCCACAATAGATCGAAAAAAGTCTCTATTGTCAAGGAAATAATAATTCAATGTTTTCATATTATTATTGTTATAATTGTCGCTGTTAACAGCTCCCTATAATTGTCGATGGTTATGCATTCAACAAAATAATCTTAGTAAAACGCTTTAGACAATAGATGGGCCTTACTGATATTATCCTAAAACTTTATTTTAAATTTCAAAAAAATCCTATAAAATTTCATACACTATTTTTCTGGAAATTTACAGGAAACATCTGGTGAAATAAAGCAAGAAACTAAAAATTCTTGAAAAATTGAAAATGTTATATGTTCTAAAAATTTGCATAAAATTCGGAAAATAAAATTACTGGAAAATTCTATAGGCTAGCAAATTTTACTGGTAATTCAAATAATTCATTGTGGGAAAATTCTGATGAAATTAAAGATAGATATTTTAGAAATAAATAAAAAAATTAGAAAATTCTGTATAGAAAATTATTGCTGGAAAATTATAAAGGCCTCAAAAAAATCTTGAAACTTCAGGAAAATAACGATTGAAGAAAGAAAAAAAATATATTAATTAAAAACATTAAAATTTCTAGAAACCATAAAGAAAATTCATAAAAGAAACCCAACTCAAAGCTCTTAAAAAAAAAAAAAAAATTTGGTTGAGAAATTCTAAGAAAATTAAGATGAAATAAATCAAGAAACTGTCAAAACTTTAGAAAAATTGTAAAAAAATGTAGTTATTGTTATTGCAAAATTCGGGGAAAAAATCGCTTAAAATTCGTGAAAGAAAATTCTATATTAAACACGGGGAATTGAAATTTCATTGGTAATTAAAATAATAATTGTGAGAAAATTCTGAAGAAATAAAGACTTGAGAAATTGCAAAAATTTAAGAATTATCTAGAAAAAATTTGAAAATTTCTCAAAGAAATTCTATGAATTTTGAAGAGAAATTCTAGGATAATTCCGATTAGATAATGAAAAAACGTATGAATTCTCGAAAAATTGAAGAAAAGATATTAGTAATTCTAGAAATCGCAAAGAAAAAAATTTGAAAATTTCTCAATAAAATTATTGGAATTTTGAGGAGAGATTTCAGGATAATTCTGATTAAATAATGAACAAATGTATAAATTCTCGAAAAACTGATGTAAAGGTATTAGTAATTCTAGAAATGGTAACGAAATTTCCGAAAAGAAAATTTATTTGTAGATAAATTCTGAATATTTGGATAAAAAATTCTAGGAAAACTCTGATAAAATAAAGGAAGGGATTGTAAAATTTTCGAAAAATTAAAGAAATAATATTAGAAATTCTAGAAATTTGCTAAAATTCCGGGGAGAAAAAAATCTAAAAATAGGAGCAAAAAAGCTAGTTTGTTAAATAATAATTCATTGTTTTATAAAAATAAGAAAAAAATCAATAAATCTTAGATTCCAAAATGAAATCCAAAACATTCTTCCGACGTCGTAATTGGTGCATTTGGTGAATTTCAAATAGCATGAAAGTCATAAAATTATTTCGCGGAAGAGTATATTATATTTCATTAGAAAACCTTGAAAATGTTTAAAATTCTTCCGCTGTACATTTATTTGTAAAAATCGTGGACGATATATTTAATTTAATGTTTAATATACAGGTTTTCTAAATCAATAAAATCGAACAATATTTAATTTAAAGGTGAATTTTGTTAAGATTTTATTTGTAGAAAATATGCATTAATTTAGATCGTAAGCTTTGTTCATCTATCAAACTTTTAATTACAAACGAATCAACAAGTCTCGCTAATAAGAATTTTTGAAGAAATTTGAGTAGTTTAGATCATTAACAACGAAATTTTTAAAAACAAAAGAAATCCCCTAGTTTTTAGAGAATTAATGTAATTCTATTCAAAGTTGTTTTGATGATTTCGCACAGTCCACAAACAAGATAACAATTGCGGTTAATATATTATGCATGTTTCGACCACTAATAATATTTTTGTTATCAAATAAATTTTATTCAATGAATATGTATTACGCACATTTTAAATTAACAATTGTGGACCGGTAGTAATGCTAATTAATTAATGATCGGCCAATTAATATTTACATTTACACTGCAGCAGTGGTGTTGTTAGGTAATACTATTGATTTTATCAATACATCTAAATGAATTATCGCATTGTGATTCACACAATCCAATTTATTATTAGTCACACATATGTGATAAATGCAGCAATTATATGGTTGGGAAATTTACAACAAGTTGGCAAATACGCGGCTGAATTTATTGAAACAAAAAAAAAACAATTTATTCAAATATTATAAATACTAAAATAATAATTATGAGTGTTTTAGTTAGTTAATTAATTAAGAATTAGTTATTTGAATTTTAATTTATTTACGGAACCTCAAAATAAGAATTAATTTTACTTATTTATTATTCATACAATAAACTGAATTATCAATTATTTCAAAACTATTAGGTGAAATGTAAAATTTAAAATTGACGGATTATTCATTTTCAATTAAAATAAGTTTTATTAGGCAGAAGGAACAACAACATTTATCTGTTTCATATTAATTGTTATTATTGTTATGTATTATGTTTGTCCAAATAAAGATTTATGTATATATACGTTCTATTAATTAAATTTCATAATTAAAAAAATAGTATACTTATCAAAACTTTTAAATAAAATTAATAAAATTTACAAAATGGTTTGTTTATTTTTATTTTTTTTAAATAACAGTTCTGTAAATTAAAAAAAATGTGAAGATTGTTTTTAAACGTATTGTACTTAACAAAACTTTTATAAATAGTTAATCAAATGAAATGTGGATATATATTTTTAAAAGTATTTTACTTATATACTATAACCTACAATAATTACAGTTATGTAGATTATTCGATATTTTACATATTCAAAACAAAAACCGAATAGATTACGGCAATATCGGCATGTTTTAATTATCGAAACGCTCGGTGGTGGGCATGTTGTAATACTTCAAATAGTAAATTTAAATAAAAAATATAGTTAACATAAAGGACATTAATTTAACTTGCCATTAATGTAGTAAAATCGCAGAAATTGAGTTAAAATTCATTTTGATTTTATTTACTCAATCATAAAAATAAATTAAATAAAAATTCCTTTAATTAGTTGGTGTAAATTAGAAAAATAATTACCTATTGAAAGCTTATAATAAATTCCTAAATAAAAATTATTTATTACATATAGATAAAAATCTAGCTTTATTTTATTATATGATAATAATAACTTTATTACCCAACGGAATATGTAATAAAAGGGAACAAAAAATTAAAAATAATATTAATACAAATGTCGTATGAGTATATAAATAAAATAATTAACATAACATTATATGCGTACAATTGGAGATATGATGTTCTTGATTAATATCTTGTGAAATATTGTGTAATTTTCAATAACAAAAATAACTTTTAAATTTTAATTTTTTACACCGCACAGTGACGTAATTGTGCCAGAAGCGAAATTATTTCTGTAAACTCTTTTTTTATAGGCGGAGGCGGCATACGTCTTATTGTTCCTTATCAATCGAATGAGTAACCATAGTTGTGATAATCATTGATTTATTAAGCCATCAATTGTTTTAGCAATTCAATTGAAAATTCAAAAGTAAAGATGAAATGTTAATGAGTAAAGAATTTATGCTTTATTAATTATAAATCTTTTAACAAAATTCTCATCCAATTATTTCTCCAAGAAATAACCAGTCAAACTAATTAACAATTATGAATATTTATAAATTAGTAACATGAATATTAATACCCTTACCTATTTTTTAGGTATAATTAAACAAAAACTTTTTTTTTTGATAGTGTTTTAGTGTATTAATATGATTTTATTCCAATCAATATTTGTAATATAATTTCATTTCCATCATAACAAAAGTTATTTTCGTCTTTTTAATTTGATTGATTGATAAGGCATTTACATCACAAAAACATTTTTTTTGTTGTTTTATTAACTCAATAACTACAATGTAAGTCAATAAGGAAATATAATTATGTCGTAATCAATCAAATGGGACAGTTTTTGGTCCAAATATTAAACGTACTACATCGTTTTTTTTATCAAATGATAACACTCTCAATTAAGTTATTCATACATGATTTCACTTGTTTAAATAAAATGCTTTTATTGTTAGAGTTTTAAATCATAAATAAATCATAACTGTTAATTAAAATTAGAAGTGATTAAAAAAAGTGGTTTAATCAAATAGCATTGAAATATTCACCACGCGTTTTAATCACATAATGGGTTTCTGTGATTAAATCAAAGCTTGTTTTTTTTTTTAAATATGTAGGTAAAAAAAGGAGGAACGAATTTTTGTTGCCCGTTGATAATAAGTATGCATATACTTACAAATCCAATGGGTAGAAGAAAAGAACAACGTATTGTCCCAGGTAATCGGAGAGGCTAATTTCTTTGAATTGGCCGTTAACGACGGCGGTGCCTTTGAAGGCCGGCGCTGGTTTTTGCAGGCTTGGTACGGGCATGGTTGAGCTGTTATTATTAAACTGAAATAACAGTTGAGAATTAGTCGGTAATTACACAGCGTTACGTTAAATAATGGGATTGTTAATACTCACACGAGGTTCGCGTCTTGCTCGCTGACCGATCAGTCGAAGAATGATGGAGTAACGAGCAGCGCCAAGATTCTACATCCACATCCCCACACGTTCCTCTGCTCGCACTACTTCAACCCGCGCCGGCTGTATAACTCCGTCTCCCTTCTGACGTGCGCCCGTAAAAACAGCCGGCGCACACATTTCGTCTCTCGGTCATGAAAATGTAACCTTGGACGAAATTTCAAACAGTATTCGGTTTTTTACACATTTCCGCCGAATGCCGGCCGCTGTTTAAAAAACGCCGGCTCTTTGCACGTGAAACTAAAAAATTCAAGGCACGTTAAAGCTACAAATGGATATCCCTACGCGCATTTCACATCGGCGGCAAATTTGAAACGAAACTACTAGAATGTTCTCATTATATATTCATCTCACAATGCGATTACAATGAAATGTCCTGGTAATTACTGTCATCGCGAATCACGTCTCAATTTCCAATAAGTAATTGATTCTTTTTAAGGGAAATTTTCTGCAGTCGATCATAAGCACGCCTGATAAGCAAAAAGGTTAGTAAATATATTTTATAGTTATTTAGTGCCCTGATTTAATTAAATAAATTAAAAATCTAGTAAGTATTATACAATATTTTAATCTTGTTGTTAGGGTTGATAAAGTTTATCCTATTCTAAATTTTAATTTAAGTTCACCTGTAAAAAATAAATAATTTATTACATATATGATAAGCATACATTTGGTTATGTTTACGTTTTTTTTTTTTGCAGTGACCCAAAGTGATGATCATTATTATATACTATCCTCATATTTTGTTTTTTCTTAGACGCTAAAAGAAGTTCTTTAAGAATATTTATAATATCCTTCGTAAAATTACTTTAACCTAACATTTTTTCACCTAGCGTACTCTTGACCTACCACAATACAGTGTACATTGACCGGGCGTACGTATAGGCTAATTTATGATTTATTAAGGTAGGTCAGGATAACGCCAGGTCAATACGCCGTACATTATGGTAGGTCGGGAGTACGCTGGCCCAGCGTATTATTTATTATTATCCAGGATTAAATAGAAATCATTGGGTAAATTGGAGAATACGGTAGGTTAAAACGAAATGAATCAGTAACTTCCAAACTTTACATTTGCAAAAAGCAACTTTCATTTATTCGTATCGTGGCGTAATGAAGAGAGCAGTCTTTTTGGAAGCAGATGCATACAAAAATCTCAAGCTCTAAAATTTGTATAAACTCAATTTTCAATAATTTGTTCCTCAATTCATGATTTAACTAACTAAAGTAACAACTTGTATAATTTCTCAATGTTCAAATAGAGATGATGCGCATACGTTAAAGTATCTTAAAGGAAAAGAGTGTATCGATTAGTAAAGTCTATATTAAGACGTAAAAATGTCATAGAACCCCAATCAATATCAGGAAGGTGTTATATGATCCATCCTACATTTTATTAGTTCCCTTTAAAGTCTACAGTAAACGCTTGTTTGTTTGCCTCTTCTCCCCCAAGAAATTGTTTATGTAGGTGATCTGCAAAATTAATCATCCTGGTAAGTACTACCTATCAGATTGACTGTACGATATTACTATCGATATATCATACTGACGCTGTTAAAATATTGCAAAATACACGACGCTGTAGCGTTTTAACTTTGTAACAATAAAACACGCGATTTCGCACGAAACCGTGAAAATTATGCCACAACCTCCCAACTTATTACAACATCTAATAAAGGTCGTTTTCGAGAGTTCAAGTATACCGTTGCAACATCTATGATTTAAAAGCGAAGATAATTCGAACAATAATTTTTTTGTGGTTTTCACTTTCATTTAATTCTACATAGTTATATACAAGGTGTTCAGAATTAAGCTATCAAAATTTGTTTATATTACTTGATTGCCTAGTTTATATAAGGATTAAAATATTGTAAGGAAATAATTTCAAACTAAGTTATTTAGATTTAAAAATTAAATTTAAATTAATACCCAGTATATAAAAAAAAACTTTCAATACTTCGATTTTTATGGGTTTGATAAATTATCAGAATTCAATACATTCATAATTTTATCTATTGGCATAAAATATTCTTCTCATCTGTACAATAAAAGTTATTTCAAGATCATACTCTAAAATTAAGGATAAGGGTATGGTTACAATACAAAATAAAATAAATCAATATTTTATTATACGTTATTTAATTATAAAACGGATATTCATTTAACAAAAGAATACGACGAGTTAATTTTTCCTTTCACAATTTCACTGATTTAGTGTCCCTCCTAGGGTAGTAATTATTTTCGAAATACATTTTCTGTTACGACCGTAATAAAGGTTACGAGATGTAAAAAAACGTATAAATATTATTTAATAATTTATATTTGGTTTATAGAAGCAAATAGCACGCACCTCCGTGCTAATTTGTATACAACGTACATAAAAAATTCTAAGATATATGTTAGTTATTTGTGTCCTGGACACATTTTGTAAGAATAGTAAATGGCACTTGGGTTCTTCCTGACGCCAATATTCCAGTACACCCAGTGTTCCCTGGATTATATACATTAAATAATCATAAAAATAAAATATAATACATAAAAATTCAAATTAACTTCGTAAATGATATTCACCCGGGGAACGCCGCAATTAGGATCTACATGGTATGCATGTGTTCACCAATTTTGTTTGTTTGTATATAAGTATAAAATTGTTTTCACGTAATCACATCTACGATATCAAAATCTACAAATTTCCTTATGACCGACAGCGAATTTATTGCACAATTGATTGAATTACTCCGGACCGGCTGATTGACTACAAATTTTGACCACCAAACATCCACTAATGAATACACCTGGATGCGTTGATTTTCAGAATTACAAAAGAATCTTAGTAACCGAAATTATAATACTTTTTTTTTGTGGACTAGTGACTTCCTGATGATTCTATATAATATATATGTATAAATATATAAGTATCTATAAATGGAATGTATGTTTCTGAAATGTGTCAATCACAGATGTGTTAAAAAACAATGGAATATTAAGTAATAATTACAAAACTTGCTTGAAGCATAACATAAATAATATACAAGTTACTGATTTTTAAAAGTCTATTGCTCGGGCATGCTATCCATGTTAGGCACGTACTCCAAAGCCATCAGGCAGGCGAACACGGTCATCACCATCTTCGGTTTCACCTCGGTGATATCTTCGGGCAGGGCGTACACTCTGGCGCCGGTCTTGCGGGCCATCGAGATGGCGTACTTCGCATTTGCGAGGTTATCCTAAAATTAAAAATTACAATCAAAATCTATAACTTACAATTACATCGACATAACCGTAAAGTTTTGATATCATTACAGCTATTATCACTATACTGAACGCCTCAAAATCGGTTTCAATTAGTTTAGTATTATACTGGAGTTATGTGGTATGTGACCATATGTACATATATGTTTATTCGGTGGTGTTTTCGTAAAATAACTTATTTACAACAAAAATTTATTTAAGAATAAAGAAAACACTTACTTTTTTTATACTACTTTGTTATATAAGTAAAAGTGTTTTCTTTATTCTTAATATCGAAACGTATCACGAAGTAAAAGCCTTTAAGATTCAAGACAAATTTATTATTTGATTAGTATAAAAACTGATTTTTCAAGGCGTTTAGTTCATTTTTGCAAACAAAAATTTAAAAAAATCGGGTAAGGTTTCACTCATATTTTTCATAAAAAAGCGTAAAATTAATTAATTATATGATTAAAATTGCGATTTGAAACAAAACTAAAAAATGACTACATTATTATTCCATTTTCTAATCTAAAATAAGAGCAATGTTTTAAATTAAATCCGTGACCACAAAAGACGTGTGCAAAAAAAATTTAATCACATTCGTGACAAAACGTTCAATATTAGTATCTTGTTACGCGTATAACAATTTTATTGTCGGTCTAAATTTCCATTAACTTCAACTACAATAGATGCTTGATTATATCCTAAAATAGGTGGTTTGTATAATCAATATTTTAAATTTCTATCCTACCCTATAGACGTATCCAATCAAGCAAGCAAGACTTTTAGAATGAGGAACATAGGTCATGGCCAAAATGGTATAAATAAACTCATATCACTTTATAAAGGTTAATAATTTAAAAACATAAAATCAATACTTAGTTTGATTGATCGATATTTTTATAACGAAATTGTAATTTGTTTGATTTTTGGATTAATTAAATAAATTGAGAATTAATTGAAATTTATACTTACTTCTTCGCTTCCGCTGGTTTTAACGAGGTCATAATTAATGGCACCTGGTTTGATAGCGTCGATGAGATCGATGACGACCGTGGCGTCGGCTATCGACGAGTCCTGGAAACTCTTAATGGAAGACTTCTTGTTGGCCTCGGAGAGCTTCTTGTTGGCCCACTGCACGATCTCCTTCTCGACAATGGGGCTGCCGCTTTGAGCAAGTTTCGACAGCATCGACAGCGTGTAGGCCCTCATCAGCTGCCAGATGAGGGCTAGGGTCAGGGTGACGTTGCCGTCGTTGATGTCCTGTCCGGCGATACCCACCAGCGAGAACTTGATCTCTCTGCCCAGCAGGATGGCGTAGTTGCAGTTCTCCAGCTTCTCCATGAACTTGCGCAGGTTCGAGAACTTGCGGTGGACTTTGTTCCAGTTCACGATTCCAGGCTTGATGATGTCGTAGAGCTGGAAGACCACCATGCCGTCGGCCAAGTCTGAGTACAGCCAGTTCACATGCGGGTTCACGCCCATTGAATTGATCCAATTTCTGTACGCTATAAAATTTAACAAAAAATTAATTTGCTAACCGCAATACGATTTAATTTAATGTAATACTTTTATTCAACAATAATAGTTTTGAAAAAGTATGCGAAACAATTAATAGATTTGATAAGGAAATGGCTGACTTTTCTTCCTAGAAAGAAACTCATGAACTTTATGAATGATGTAATAATTTATGCAGCGCGTTCGAAATTTACGTCAGTATTATCAACTCACTTTTCTCTTCTCTTGTTTCTTCAACGGTTTCGACCAAAACCCCGTTGGTCTGCTCTAAACCTGGATGGTTGTTGAACAAGTTGGCAACGAAGGCCACGTTCAGCTTGTAGATTCCGTTGATGACATCCTGCGGGGTTACGAAGGAACGGCACTTCAACTTCGCAGCTTGCTGCAGCATGATCTCAGCTCTGGAATGGAGATCCCTTTCCTGGAAAACGAAAAATAAAGGTTTGTTGAAAATTATATTAGAACACAGTACAATTATTTTAAATCAAAATCATTACCGTACATAAAGCAATTTTTATTGTAGGATGTTAAAATGTTAATTTGGATGTATAATAAATTATATGCGGGGAAAAAATTTATCAACATTAATTTTGATGTAAAAATATCTTACAATAATTATAATATGAAAAAATATTTACAAGAATGTAATATTATTTCTGAGATTAAGTTAAGATGTTATATACAGTGAGTGTAATTTTTAAACCTTGAATTTCACCAAAATTATTCTAAAGTTGATAAAATATTTGTATCTACGTTACTACCTTTTATTTATCTATTTAATATTCACTTAATCACGTCTAAAATTAACTCATAACGTAAACCTCTAAGTACTTATTATATATTTTAAGTATATATTAAGTAATTAAATGAATTCAAATTGAAGAACATTAAATTTATATATAATTGTTTTCTTTATTGGGCTTATTTTTATGCCCGACAAAGAAAAAAAATCAACAGTTTCAATTATTAACGATATTTCCATATTCTAATCAGAAAAAAACCTATCATGCATAATATTATATAACATAAGGTAAACAATATTCTAAGACTCAAGTTTCGACCCGATATCACCGTAACACGTTGCGATTTTTTTTTATGTGCAGGTCTGTCTTCCTGTTTTATGTAACTCGTTTTTACAATAAATCGTTTGCGGTCAAAACAGTGAACCTTTCAATTCAGTTGAATTTCCATGAAGTTGACATGACGTAGCGTAAAAATTGAAATTGCATCACACGATAACCACAATTGTTACGGTGCAAAAAATAACCTGTGAATGAATTTATGTTAACGCGTAAGTTTACTTTACAACAATTGATAATTACGATAGTCAATTGATTTTTGGTTATTTTAATTCGGTTAAATTATATTATATGGAATTATCAAAAAAACGATGTTTTAGATAATTAGTATTAAAAGATAAGGAAAGGTTGTTACAAATCGACGTGTAATCCACATTTAATTGTAACAAAATGCTATCTGAAGTGGTTATATTTATCCTATCATATATTTGTTTATTAAAATATGTTTTCTAAAATCTAATTGAAAGTTTTTAAATGGCCCAAAAGTAGAACTCATTCTAATCTTGATACTTTTAAAATGGATAAAGAGAGAAATAAAGGTATTCTTAAATCATCTGAAGTATGCAGATTTCGAAATAGTTTTTCTCAAGCTTGAAAAGATGTATATCTTCTGAAGGTCAATTGAAATAGACCATTTTTTTATTTCCGTTTGTTTAATCCATATATTTTCATTAATAGAAATTTTGGACAAGTACTCCAAACTGATTCACGCAGACCGGTGTCAATGCTGCCCAGATGATTTATAGCTTTGAACTGTCGTCTGGCCTGAATTTACCGAGAAGATTGTGGTGAAAATTCCCATTCCCATTTCGATAATTTTACGGAAATAACATTCACCACATAAATTTTCTTGAAAACTAAGAAGAAAATTTACAAAATTATTCTCGTTAAAAATATTATATTCTGAAAATTAAAAGTCTATATTTAAAAAGTATAAAATTAAAGTATTACATTACAAGATACAATTCATATGAATTCATTTCAATTGTTGTGCACTTTTCTCGTTAACGGATTTTTTTACATCTTTATAGAAAGGTTCTTAATGGTTTCAAAATGTAGAGTTTTTAGTAAGAAATTCAATTTTTACATTTTTTCAAATGTTCTTCATAGCTTCAGAATGTAAAATTTGCCAGAAAATTTTACACTTATCAAAATGTATGGGGAGTTTCTATTAATAAAATATTCTGTTAACATTTTGGCTATGTGATATTAACAATTTTTTATAATTTGGGTTATATAATTCGTACTTTGCTGTTTAGGGTATGATTAAAAATATTTTGAAAAGTTTGAAAGTTGGTGTTTGAAGCATGATGTCGCTGAACAACAGTTGTTGTTACAAATAAGAACCGTCCAAGGTTTGGAAGAGTTCGAATGCGATGCAGGATAAGTGAACAATATTATTTTAGAGACGATTTGAAATATTTGATTTTGCTTATGAATTTGAAGCTCAAAAAAGCTGTTGCGGGCTAAATAATGATTTAAAAAGATTTACGGTTATTGGTCGCTTCTGGAGTATAAAATTTTAGATTAATCTAAATTAATTAATAATAATTCCAAAGATTTTTTATTTGGCTTAATATCGAAAGGTTGAAATCCAAAATCTAACTTTAAATAGATATTTTAAGGAAGTAATTGTTGCGCATTATTATTATTATTTTTTTTTGATGAAACTTACATAAAGAGCTTCTGTGGTGACATCAACATCAGCGGGGGCGATCTGCTTCAGCAAGTGCGTGTAGATCTCCGAGTCGGTGATATCGTTGGTGAAGTTGTTAATCCTCCTGTTGACGCCGGCGCGGGCCAAATGGTAGTTGACCCAGCGCAGCAAGATGGCCTCGGGGGAGAGCTTGAGGAGGTCCTCGATCTTCTCGTCGTCGGACAAGAGAGCCGTCAGCCCGGGGCAGTGCTCCAGGGTGATTTGGTTGAACAGGCCGATCCTGATGATCTGCCATAACAGGCCAAGCACCAGGTGGGGTGTTCCCTTGGCGAGGTTGTGGGCGTCGATGTTCACCACGTTGCAACCGATGGCCTGCGAGGAGGACAGGGCCAGAGTCAGGTTCTCGAGCTTGGTGTAGAGGGTCAGGTTCTTCTTGTTGATTGTACGTTCGTCAATTGTGTCGGGGCAGGAATGGTTAATGACTTTACTGAAAATTTAAACGACATTTAAAAAAATGTTTAATAATTATTATTAACGATTTTGATTATCTGATAAAAATAAGTGCGACCCTTAAAAAAACTCATTAAGTAGATAAGTTCAATTCAACTATTTGCTATCTATAATAAATGAGTAGGTAAGTTTATTTACTACATTGCAGTAATTTCCACCTTGTGTGTAAATATCAGAAGTCTAATTAGTAGTACTATTGTACAAGATTTTACATTTCTTGTAAACATATGAGTCAGTAAGGAGAATGGTTGCGACCGTTACTACGTGGTAATCCAGTGTAACATATGAGTCAGGTTTACGCATTGAAAGTAATTATTTAATAATTGTGTAAGATCATCGAAGATAAGGGACCTAAATATTTATACGAAAACTAAACAAATCGTTGAGTAATAGTTGTACAATTTGCACAGTCATTTTTTATTTCACATCTTTGAATTTTAAAAATAAATTGTACGTAGAAACATAGAATAACAATATGCTTCATTAAAAATAAAATAACAATATGCTCTACAGATTTTGTTTTGTGTTAACGTTGATAATTTATTCGAAAAACTTACCAGAGTAAAATCCCGTCTTTAACTTTGTCGTAAAGAGCCTTGCCTTCGGGATCAATTGGAAGCAGATGCTTGAGATCGGCGTCATGTCTGAGATTGGAGTTAATCCAATCTGAAAAGGCTAATTGTTCCTCGACGCGCACGGAATGCGTGGTGCCCTCGTTGGACGCATCGGAGGTGCCGCCCAGATGCTGCAGGTTCTCCCTTCTGGTGACGACCTGTTTGAACGTGCTGGCGACCTCGTTGGCCTTTAGGTCGCTGCACAAATTCTCAAATTCCTCGTAGGACAACTTTCCGTCGATGGTGGTGCGACGCTTGTTCTTGAATTCCTCCTCCATCTGGCGGACCTTCCATGCCGGCAACTTGAATCCGCAGACGTCAAGAGCTTCGCGCAGTTCCTTGATGTCGATGTAACCATCGTTGTTCTTATCAATCTGTAAGAGTTAATACGTAATTAGCACACGCGTATTATCAATTTATTCAATTTGTAAATTGTGCAATCGATACGTGATAGCGGGATCATATGGCTGATAACATAGCGCTGAGCAGCGAGAACGCATGCATTCCTTTGTATTGAAATGAAGGAGAACAACTACTTTTTTCCTCCCAGCGCCCACGCAAGGATGTTTTTATACGTATTCAAATTTCAACAAGAAGCAAACACGCCCGATACCGGTGACAAAACTTTCTCTTACAAATGCGTACGGCTTAGACTCTTTAAGGTCGTTGATGAAGTCTTCGTGGTGACTCTTGGACCTCAAGAGGACTGGCGGAGGTACCATTAAATTATCCATGGCGGAGCACCGACCGAACAAACTGTTTGTTGCGAACTGAATTTCGACCAGGTATTTCGTCGGCACTTACAAGTGCTAGAATCTTATCGCGTTTGATAATGACTGCGCGTCGATGAGATGTAATAGTTATATTGTACAGGTCAATCTCTTTGCAGAATTGTCGAATATCATTGTGTGGGCTGAAATGGATAAAAGTGTGTATCTTCGATGAATATTTATGAGACACTATGGGGGCATGGCGTACGTAACCCTCGTAAGTGGTTTCACTTTTTTCATACAAGCCGGGAATATAAATGCTTCCAATGCAATTTTCAACGACATCACCAAGGCTGCTTATTGAATGACTAATCGACATCGAATCATAGCCCCAGTTCTAGTTCGACCGGAAAATTCAGGTAGCGCGGATGTCACGCGACTGCAATTAGGCCCAAGATGATTTTTAGACAGTGCAACGAGCGTGCAAGAATACTGTAGACAATGCGGGATTTTCAATTAAACTATTACCACACATCGGTTTAGGCCAAGGTTAAGTCAATTTCCCCACGCTGAGTGCAGCATGCGCCAGTGCATCTAATTTCAATCAGACGGGGAATTCTAAACATCCATTCTGATAACATTTATTTCTCAATTACGCCTTTTGTCTAAACCGACCATTGTTTCTAAAAACGAAATACCACTTTAACGCTAATGGTAATTATTACGCCATCGATTCCGTCAGTTTTTAAAACGATTTTGTAAAATGCATGGTATTTTGGAGAAAAAAAATTCTTATCGTTTAATGTTTGGGCCAATAAAGATTAGATACGACATGGGGGGCTTTTGTGTACAGTTGCTTACTAATAGAGCTAATATTTATAGGGAAGTTACAAAATTTGAAAGGTATTAACAAAAATAATAAAAATGTATTTTTATAGTTATTAAGCATAAAACAGTATTCATTTTAGAATATATTGTTCATATTGAGTATTAGATAATGTTAATACGCTGAATTAAAACACCACTGAAGTATAAACATGATGGTAATCTTGAACTACGACGTAGTCAACCAATAATGATGATTATAATAGGATTTTTTTATGTTTGAGTTTCAACAAAAAGATTATTATTATTATTAATTAGTTATGAGAAGTTTTATTTAAAAAAAAGGTTAGTTTGGTGCTTTTGATCTCTTTTGGACAAATTTGGATACCTGAGGAAATAACTCAGTAAGTGTTTTTTTTAAATTTTATGCACTATATTTCTGTAGTTACTTTTCGTTGGACAAATAAATAACTATTATCATTAAAATAGTACACAATTTCTCCTTCGAGGCGTGTCGACCGGTGGAAACACCGTGACAGCTAACCGTACAATGGTTCCAGTACATTTCTTCAGCAATGATTGCCAATCATTTCCAATAATTAGAGGCTGCAGCTAGCGGATAACGTGAAATTCTATTTACGGAACGAGTCCGGCGATAAAAGTCAAAGTCAAGTTAGTTATGATTGTTCGGTGTTTGATTAATAACGAGCCTTCGCGCTGCGAAACTTTAAAGGTCAGCAAATGAGGTGTAGAACCATTATGGTAAATTGAATCATTTATAACAAAAGCACTCGCCCGGTCAGCTGGAATTGTTGGAATAAAACAAAGGCATGTCACGGCCTTAAAAGCATTCCATACTATCATATAAAAAAAATGCAGATACTAAGATTACTACAAAAAAATGTAGATATTAAGGCTGCAAATTTTTTTAGACCTAAATAATAATACTCGATACTACTTTGTAAGATTGATTTTATATATACCAAGGTAAGAAATTTTTGCCTTGGTTGTGAAATATTAAAAAATCAATCATTTTTTAGTGGCGATGAATTAATTTATTAGTTAACCCGTGGTGATTTAACAATCTAATAAGTGTTATAGAAATCAACTTGATGCTTTTGTTTCAGTCACTATCATCGTGCTTATTTGTATGTGTTTGTTTACCCTCCGTTAAACCCTGGAATTATTCGCTCTTTAATCTGCACGGACCATGAAGCCAGTGCAACATTAACAAGGCATTAGAAACATCTTAAAAGTTTTAGTCCACTCTACCTGGTTGCTGAGATATAGCGGGGACTATCAGAAATATCTCTGTATCTGTTTATTTTATATGTCATTATAAATATTGACAGAGCGATATAATCAATATTAAATCATCGGAATTTGGAAAAAATGTAATGATTTCAATTATTTGTGGAAAAAATATTAGTCATTGAATGATAAAATAATCAAGTAAATTTTAATTAAATCATCACGATAGAACCTATCAATAATACGCGTGTGTTTGTTTGTTTAAATTTTTCTAGCACCTTCAACTACTGCAGAAGTGGTCTTGAGAAAAACGGTGTAGAGTTTATACAACGGTTAAATATTTATAATTATAATTACTTCAATCACCAAGGAATATTTTAATCGCAGAAACGTTTTGTTTTATTACACACAATTTGGGGTCAACATTTGTTAATCGTGCCGACGATTATTAACGGTTTACTGCCGATAAAAGGACACAATTAAAATTGTGTCGAATGAATCACATTGCAAATCCAGATAATAACAGTATAATAATATATTATAATCATAACTGCGGTAATTTTTAGGGAATTAATTGGTAATTCACAAAACTGTATCTTTATCATAATATTATAATTATTTTGATATAAATATTATTATAGATTAATCTATCTTCTTTTGTTTCATAACAAATGTAAGTAATGTATTGGAAAAAATGGAATGAATTAAAATCATCATATGTACATTAGGTAGTGATGAACCTTGGGGAACATCTTATTCAATACATTGATCCAGTCTTCATTTTTAATGGCTTGTATAATTTGGATTCAGAATGACCCATGATTGTTTTTATTTTATTAAGGTTACGATTGTTATTATTAAATTTAAACCTTATAGGCGATAAAAATTATTAATATTTGCTTGTATAGTAAAATTAATTAATTTAATTTCATTGTAATATAATCATATTAAATACAATACAGTAAAATTAATTCTTTTTTTAATACAACTATATTTATCCGATTATGTCAGAAGGTGAGGTTTTTTTATATTTAAATCGGTCGATTAAAATTCGGACGGCGTTTTTCGATTTTCATGTGCGATGTGCGTCTGTTTGGCTTCTGTATATGTTTGTGTGTGCGTCGTACTTAATTAGTTTAACATCTGCCGAGTCGGAATTACAATAACCCGAAGAAGGTTATCTCCGTTGGTCTGGCATTGAACCCGTGCGCCAAAAACCATCTGCGCGGTACAATTTTTTTTTTCACGGCCGATTTGGCATTCGGGCCAAATCTAAGGGTACAGCATTGGCGCACCATATTTGGCCAACGGTTTTAACTTCACTTGGGCGTGGAAATATGATTAATATTGATTGAGTATAAGACTGCGATTTATTTTTGGACACTTGAAGAAAAGTGTTAACTCCTTTGCAACAATAATTGGATGACGTTACCACTCCTGTTTCCCAAGGTAATAAATGCTTGCTTCTAAGCACTATCTTGTTCACAAGATCTGGATTGCTCGGGTCAAACAATTGCCTCTCTAGAAAAGCAGCTTAAAGCTTTGCACTTACTTCTAAACGAGAGGTAATAAAAGCTACGGAGAGGCATTTTTACGATGTTGAATTAAAAATTGCTTTTACGACAGAATAACAGAACGTTAATAACGTTAGATAACGAATCCTTTTATCAAAAAAATGTAAATAATCAGAAGACATAAATTACACTGTTTCAAACTGAGAAATGAAAATATTTGTTAATTCATGCTGTACAGAATGATAATATAAAACTGTATAGAATTAATTATCAAAGATTATATATTATATTAATTGATGCTAAAAAGTTTCTGCTTTTAAGGAAACCAAATATAGGTATTAAATTAAATTATGGAGCTCGTAGGTCGAAATCAACATCATGATGAAACCAAATATGTTTTAGGGTACTGGTTTAATTGAAAATTCTCTGAAGTGGAATTTCATCATCACTAATTCAGCATGTTCAGTATTTTCATCATAGGATACAAAAATACTAAACCAAAAAGTATTTTAAGACAACTGCTGAATTAAAATCTTTAATTTTTAAAACTTAGGTTCACTAGCGAGAGTCCATATTCACGTTTGTAACTCAGTATCAAAAAAAAAAAATTGGAATATTTCGAGGCAAAAACAGCCAAAATTAAAATTTTGGAATATTTAAAGGCAAAAACAGCCAAAATCAAAATTTTGGAATATTTAGAAGCAAAAACAGCTAAAATCTAAAAATGAAAAATAGTTTCATACACTAATAATCTATTTATATATCACTTTCAATCCTTTATAAGCTGTACACTTTAATAATTTATTTCGCAACGTAATGATATTTACAAATCGTAAAAATATTTGCCCGTCGAAGAAATCATCACTGTAGAGTTTATTGACAAGAACATGGGTGGCGTGTCTAAACAGAAATGCAACGAAGCAGGTATTACCTTTTATCAGCAGTTCGCCGAGTAATATGCTTAGATCCGCGCGAAAAATATTGCAACAAGGTGCGTAATAACAATAGACATTCAAACTCTCCGTTTTGCTTTGCCTACAAGTTTAGATTAAACTATAAAATGTAATTTGCTAACAAAAGTACTAAAGTCTGTTCGTTGGATCCTCCGTCGTACGTCACAAACTATCGCTTCAAAAAACGACGAAAGTATTACAGTGCGTTCTTTTTCTAACGCATTTGGTTTACTTTATCAGACTGAATGTTTTTGTGTCGTTTCTCGAAGTGATATTTTGTGACGTAGGACGGAAGATCCAACGGATGCACTATAGTTCTTATTATTTGGATGAATCATAAAATCCAAAAATCTTCATTATTAATAATTGCACTACAAATTTTAATATTTAATTTGCATACCAAAAATCTTCGTTCATGCTCAAAAATTTAGAATCAATTACGGCCAATACTCATGCTTGCATCATGCTTGCATGTGTATTAATTAAACTGCTGGATGACAATCGTTTGCAAGTATTCACCATTGTCGAAGGTCTCGCAATTACAGAACAATGAGTAACTTCTCAAATCATTATTTCATTTATTTGCAACCAAGCAAATGATTCTTATCTAATTACCCGCTGCGCGCAGCCGCATACAACTTAAAATGGACACAATCAGTTTTAATTGTCCACCTTTAATGGAAACGTAACCGGGACTAAAAATAGTTCGAATTTCGGTTTCCACGGATTGACGTAATTTAATTTCCGACAGGAGTTAATTACGCACTTAATTTCGTAACTTGTTTTTTTTCCTCATGATTTAATTGATTAATAAACATTGTAAATTTGATGCCAAAAAATTAACAAGAAATCATTATGATCTCAAGTTTTTCTCTTAGTTTATTTCTTCAGTTCAGAAGAGATAGATTAAATAATTGGAGTTCAGTGTGAAGAAAGTGAATTCTAGCTTGTATTATTTAAACCCACAGTTTTATTTATTATTATCATCACAAAAACTGATCCAAAAATTTCCTAGATAATGAAATATGTAATAAAACTATCATTCAAGTTAATAGTTTGGCCAAAATAACTATAAGGGCAAAATATTTGCTTTTTGAACGTTAAAATAAGAACACTTTTGTAATTTCTAAAAATTAATTTTGGAATTTATCAAAGTAGAAACTACAACGTTCAAAAAAGTGAAAATGAATTTTCAATCGGACATCAGCCTCATCAGTTATTAAATATTGGATTGGTGAGGCTGATACTTGGCGAAACATCATTATGCAATTATTAAATAAAAACACGACCGTTTAAGAGTTTTAAACTGTTAACGGTGGAGGCTTCTACTTCGTTATACATAATTCTTCACAAATAAAAAACTTTTTAACTTTGTTTGTATAACACGGACTTTATTTAGTGACTATAGTTTCGACAATTTTAGCTTGTCATTATCAAACTAGAAGTCTAGAAGACTTCTAGTTTGATAATGACAAGCTAAAATTGTCGAAACTATAGTCACTAAATAAAGTCCGTGTTATACAAACAAAGTTAAAAAGTTTTTTATTTGTTTAAGAGTTTTGCTCTATTTCTAGATACACTGCTTGATGAAGCCACAGTGTTGTGAAACAATTATAGTAGTGTATCTAGAAATAAAGCAAAACTTTTAATTTAATCATCAATTATTGTCTAAATCTAAATTCTAATCACATCCAAAAAATAACTAATAAACTTCAAACGATCAATACCTTTCTTTTCTATGTTATAGTATAAATCACACTTGTATAATTAAACATAATACAGAAATAATGAATGAATTAAGTACCTTTTCCATCAAGAAGACATTAGCAATCCTGACGCTTGAACAACAGATGGCTGACAAATTCCTAACAATACGAGTAATCACGCTTGTTGGATTAATAAATCAAGGCCGAGAGTACACTAGTAGTTAACCGTTAGCAGAAGAGAAGGAAGAAGAAACTGCTTTTTTCCTCAACTGTAATTCAGACCAACATTAATATATCACTGTTTGCGATTAGAAAAGAAAAAAATCATACAAATAATAAGAAAATCAATATTCAATTTACTTTTAATAATATAAACATTAATTTCCTCTTTGTCTTAGGCAAATTTGTTTAGAATATTATATTGCAAAAAATATGTAATTCAAATCTGATATGATTGTTTTGTAAATATGCAAAAAAAAATGGAAAATCAAATAAATTAGCTCAGCAAAAATATTCAAAACCAAAATTCCAAAATTAGTAGAAGAAATCTTTAAAAAATAAAATAAAGTGAAATATAAGAATCTCCAATAAATCTAAACAACTCCAGTAGCAAAATGCAATTAAGAAATAAAGGAAATGCTGAAAATAAAAAATGTTTGAAAATCCAAAAAGAAAGTATTTCAGAAGACAGTTTTGAAAATCTAAAAATATATGACAAATTAATCTAAAAAAATATAACATAACATTTTTAACTGTGTTTTTTACGTTTGTATAAATGAGCTTATTACTTTAAAGGATCGCCCTGTAACTCTAAACTGGCGTTAATTATATCCCAATGACGAAAGGTATTGGTCACCCATCCGGACCAACGATGTTGCTCTTCTGTTGAAATCGTGATTTCTAAGATTTTAAAGCTTTTTTTACATCTCTAAAACTATAAATCTATCGAATGGTGAATTTGAGTATTGATTTCTCCTGCTTGAAACAGGCTTGGTCGTATTTTTTTTTCTGCTCGTGTCGAGATGTTAAGGACGACGAGTTTAATGTGAGAATATGATTAATTGGAAAAAAATTATGTAATTTTATTGATGTGTGCAGTAATTTTTTTTTGTTCGTAATTTAATTTGTAGTTAATAACTAAAATAATATTATGCACTGATTTTATCATTAACTACCATAGTTTATTAATATTAAGGTTAATATAATAATGATAATAATAATATATCTTTATTTGTTGAATAAACTATAAATTTTATAAGATTTAACAAAGCTTACAATTAAAAAAATATCTGGTTTATTAAATTGTTAACAGTGGCTTCTACTTTATTATACATCGTTATTCACAAATAATACACTTTTTTAACATTATTGGTTTATTATCTTTTAGTTTTAAGAATTTGTATTAAATAATTATTCTTATAAAATTTATTATTTATTCTATTCATATTAATAAACTATCGTAGTTAATGATAAAATTAATTAGTGCATAATTAACATCCACATTGTGAATATAATAATTGAAATCAATAATTTATTAACGTTTTATTAATAAATTTACTTTTACTATAGTAAGTGTTAAAATATTAAATGATTGAATTCCATTCCAAAGTACCCTGTGCTTGTGAAATTCCGTTTCCTATGGCATAGAAAGTTTAGTTTGGGGGAAATAGGTGTAACGCAGGAATTCCGATCGATTTGGGCGAATCGGGTTTTACGAAATGCAGACAAACGGGAAGTCCACTGTTTTCGACACTTATCACGAACTAAATGTGTACACTGCCGAATCGCGATAAGAACTTCCGGAAGATACTGAGATGCACTGGGGAATGCAAAATTGAGCGTAGTTAATTTTTCAATGGCACAGCCGGCGTAGTCTCGTTTTAAAGGTTAACCCCACCCACGGTGTTCGCCTGTTTTTTTTAATTGCCGAAGAAAACACGTCACGCGAAATAACAAACATTTTCACGGGAGAATACGAATTGCGTATTCAAGGAGGTAGAAAATTTTCAATGGGTATGACTAATGGGCGTGCAAGCGAGTGAATCAACAACGGCGGAGGTTTTTTTTTCCGCGTTGTCTTGGGCCGGTGGATTGATTTGAAAAGTGGAAAATCGCGAATTGTCGTCGCGTTCGAGTCGTCACATAACCTCGAAGCGTGATTGGTGAGGCGTTAGGCGAACCGGGCACTTAAAGTGGTCACTATAATTTAAACACGCGGGCTTTGGTTTTAATCGGATTTCGGACGAGGAATTGTTTTAATTGATAAGCTATCACTGCACAGATGGGCGTTGCTGCGAAGGAGAAGAGCGATCGACCGGCCGCGGACGCAGATGTACCGATTGATTTTCCCGTTGATAACTCCGAATAAAATGAATAGCACAAAAACACTTGAATACTCACGATAGCGAATTGTTCCAAGAGCTCATCCCGCTCGTCTTTAGTCAGCTTGGTATACTCGGCCATATTGTGACACTGCTTGACAAAGCCGCACACTAACTAAGTCTGACGATCTTCACTTGTTCACTTTCGCTTATAAATTAAAGCATAACATTCAGTCCCCTCTCCACATGCGTACAAACCAATAACTCCTTAACATTATATAAACAATTGATTACACTACGGAATGCACTTGGGGCTTTTGCTTGATGAGTGAGTATAGCACGGACCTTCCGCCTCCTAAAAGGACACCCCACCTAAATGCGGCTCTGGCTGCTGCCCGATGGCTGCTGGTATGGATGCGCGCAGGTAAACCGGTGTGTTTCATGCCCTACCTGTATGGAGCTCACCATCTCTTTCTGATTTACCGGCGGAGGTGGTACCGCTGCCCCGTCGCCGGTTACCTCTTCACCTCCCGTGACCGCCGCTCATTCCGTCTATAAATTATTTATTTCAATTAAATTTATTCATTACCATCTTCATGGGAACGTGATTCCGAACCCACATTTTATACGTTTAATAACCCACTTACTTACACACGTCTCAAAACAATGAAATTACTTTGTTTTTAAACGGCTATCCGTTATTACTTCATTTAAATTAACCAAGACAATCATTACATTACATTCAATTATATCCCTTCTTTCGGCTCATTGATTCACATTGATTTTAATTGGAAGATTACACTTCATCTCTTACACACCAACAATATTTTTAATTATATTTTCGTATTAAAATTAAAAATATATATAACAAATGAAATCTAAAAATTATTAAATTAAAAAAAAACGTAAGATAAATAATAATAATAAATAATTGTTCATTTATATGTAGGGTGGGTGGGTGCCACTATTTCACATTCCAGTTTTTAATATATAAACACAGGCTTCACAAAAAAGAATTGTCCAATGCACATAAATTATTAATTAAAACTAATTTGCTATAAAAAAATACATTAACGAAAATACTTGTTGATGTTTTATGGATTGGAGGGTGGGATAGAGGCCACCCACCCACCCTACATATACATATAAACTCTAATTCCTTATCGTCTCGCGGTTTCCAATAAAATTAATTACAAAACTTTCTGAATAAAAAATGAGATTAAAAAGGTACAATTTTTGAGTGAGTAAATAAATAAAAATTTGATGTATGATGGGTGGGCAGATTTAAAATCTAAATTGGATAAGATTTGCTATAGAAAATCATTTATATTTAAACTTAAATTTTGATTTTGTTTTATTTTTTATTACATAAAGGGTTTTATTGTGTTGAGCAGCAAAATCACCAAAGATTAGCAATTAAAGTTACCATGTATATGTAGGGTGGGTGGGTGGCCGCTATCCACCCTCCAATCAGTAAAACATAAGCGAGGGTTTTAATTAAAAGTTGTAAAATGTAAAGAAACATAAAAAATTGGCGATGTCGTCATTATAGTATTTTCCTTGCATTTTTCTCGAAACGCAAAAAGGCTATTCTTAACAATTTGCTCAATTTTCGATTCTTCACAATTACTTGTTCATGTAACTCCTATAGTTTATTAGCAATAGTCAAGAAATTTTTAATTTTTTTTTCTCGCAATCCAAAAATGTTGCTGGTAGATTTCTAGAATTTTTCAGAAAGTTTCATTCAGTTTTCAGGAATTTTCTTAGGGAATTTTCTTCAGTTTTTTTGTAGGTTTGTAAAACTTTTCTTCATTCCATTTTTCAAGAATTTTCTTATCGGCCTCTCTTTCATAGAATTTTTTTTCAATAATTTTTTGTAGACTTCAAAAAGTTCTCAGCAACTTTCATCATATTTTTGATGAATGTTTCTAAAAGAGTTCTTGAATGTGTCTCAATCCGTTTTTCAGGAATTTTCCTAGAGAGTTCTGGAATTTTCTTCAGTTTCTTCATAGATTTCTAGAAGTTTCCAGTAACGTTTATTAAATATTTTAAGAATTTCCTTATTTGCCTCTAGGATTTTCATTAATTTTTTTTGTAAATTTTTAGATCGTTTTGGTAACTTTTATTACATTTCATTTTTCTATTTTTTTATGTAGATATCTAGAATTTTTTAGAAAGTTTCATTCAGTTTTTCAGGAATTTTCTTAGACTTTTAGAATTTTCTTCAAGAAAGTTTCATTCAGATTTTTAGGAATTTTCTTACACTATTATTTTTTCGTAGGTTTGTAGAACTTTTTTTAATTCCATTTTTCAAAATTTTTGTTATGAGCCTCTAGAATTTTAATCAACATTTTTGTAATTTTTTATAACTTCTCAACAACCTTCATTGCATTTTTGAAAAACTTTTCTAAAGCGTTCTTGAAATTTGTATATTTCTAGAATTTTTAGAAAGTTTAATTCAATATTTCAGATATTTTCTTAGAGAATTTTAATCAACATTTTTGTAAATTTTGAAAGCTTCTCAGCAACCTTCATTGCATTTTTTGAAGAAACTTTCTAAAGCGTTCTTGAATTTTGTATATTTCCAGAATGTTTAATTCAGTTTTTCAGGAATGCTAGAATTTTCTCCAGTTATTTTTGTTGGTTTGTAGAACCGTTTTTTCATTCCATTTTTTAAGAATTTTCTTATGGGCCTCTCGAATTTTCCTCAATATTTTTTTGTAGATTTCAAGAACTTTCATCACATTTTTGAAGAACTTTTCTAAAGGGTTCTTGAATTTCGTAGATTTCTAGAAGTTTCCACTAATTTTCATTCCATATTTTAAGAATTTCCTTATTTGCCTCTAGCATTTTTCTTAATTTTTTTTTGTAAGTTTTTAGATCGTTTTGGTAACTTTTATTACATTTCATGGGTACAAGAATTTTCCTAATTTTTTGTAGATATCGAGAATTTTTTTAGGAATTTTCTTCCAAGTTTTTTCGTAGGTTTGTAGAACTTTTTTTAATTCCATTTTTCAAGATCTTTTTATGAGCTTCTAGAATTTTAATCAACATTTTTGTAAATTTTTAGAATTTCTCAGCAACCTTCATTGCATTTTTGAAGAAAATTTCTAAAGCGCTCTTGAATTTTGTAGATTTCTAGAATTTTTATAAAGTTTAATTCAATATTTCAGATATTTTTTTAGAGAGTTCCAGAATTTTTTTCAGTTTATTTCGAGTATCTTTCATTCCATTAAAAAAAAAAATCCTTAGGAGCCTCTAGTATTTTTCCTCAATTTTTTTTGTAGATTTTAGTTATTTTTAGTAACTTTTATTAAATTTTATCAGTTCCTGTTTTTTTTTGTAGATTTCTAGAATTTTCCAGAATGTTTAATTCAGTTTTTCAGGAATTCTAGAATTTTCTTCAGTTATTTTTGTTGGTTTGTAGAACCCTTTTTTCATTCCATTTTTCAAGAATTTTTTTATGGGCCTCTCGAATTTTCCTCAATAGTTTTTTGTAGATTTCAAGAACTTTCATCACTTTTCTAAAGGGTTCTTGAGTTTTGTAGATTTCATTTCATTCCATATTTTAAGAATTTCCTTATTTGCCTCAAGGATTTTCCTTAATTTTTTTTGTAAATTTTCAGATGGTTTTGGTAACTTTTATTACATTTCATGGGTACAAGAATTGTCCTATTTTTTTGTTGTAGATATCTAGAATTTTTTAGGAATTTTCTTAGCCTTTTAGAATTTTCTTCGAGATTTTTCGTAGGTTTGTAAAACTTTTTTTAATACTATTTTTCAAGATTTTTTTTATGAGCTTCTAGAATTTTAATCAACATTTTTGTAAATTTCTACAATTTCTCAGCAACCTTCATTGCATTTTTGAAGAAATTTTCTAAAGCGCTCTTGAATTTTGTAGATTTCTAGAATTTTTAGAAAGTTTAATTCAACATTTCAGATATTTTCTTAGAGAATTCCAGAATTTTCTTCAGTTTATTTCGAATATCTTTCATTCCATTTAAAAAAAAATCCTTATGAGCCTCTAGTATTTTCCTCATTTATTTCTTGTAGATTTTAGTTATTTTTAGTAGCTTTTATTAAATTTTATCAGTTCCTGTTTTTTTTTTTAGATTTCTAGAATTTTCCAGAATGTTTAATTCAGTTTTTCAGCAATTCTAGAATTTTCTTCAGTTATTTTTGTTGGTTTGTAGAACCGTTTTTTCATTCCATTTTTTAAGAATTTTCTTATGGGCCTCTCGAATTTTCCTCAATATTTTTTTGTAGATTTCAAGAACTTTCATCACATTTTTGAAGAACTTTTCTAAAGGGTTCTTGAATTTTGTAGATTTCTAGAAGTTTCCACTAACTTTCATTCCATATTTTAAGAATTTCCTTATTTGCCTGTAGAATTTTCTTTAATTTTTTGTAAATTTTTAGATTGTTTTTGTAACTTTTATTACATTTCATGGGTACAAGAATTTTCCTATTTTTTTGTTGTAGATATCTAGAATTTTTTAGGAATTTTCTTAGCCTTTTAGAATTTTCTTCGAGATTTTTCGTAGGTTTGTAGAACTTTTTTTCATTCTATTTTTCAAGATTTTTTTATGAGCTTCTAGAATTTTAATCAACATGTTTGTAAATTTTTAGAACTTCTCAGCATCCTTCATTGCATTTTTGAAGAAATTTTCTAAAGCGTTTTTGAATTTTGTAGATTTCTAGAATTTTTTAGAAAGTTTAATTTAATATTTCAGATATTTTCTTAGAGAGTTCCAGAATTTTCTTCAGTTTGTTTCGAGTATCTTTCATTCCATTTAAAAAAAAATCCTTATGAGCCTCTAGAATTTTCCTCTCTTGTAGATTTTAGTTATTTTTAGTAACTTTTATTAAATTTTACCAGTTCAAGAATTTTTTTTTAGATTTCTAGAATTTTCCAGAAAGTTTAATTCAGAAATTTTCTTCAGTTATTTTTGTTTGTTTGTAGAACCTTTTTTTCATTCCATTTTTCAAGAATTTTCCTCAATATTTTTTTGTAGATTTCAAGAACTTTCATCACATTTTTGAAGAACTTTTCTAAAGGGTTCCTAAATTTTGTAGATTTCGAGAATTTTTTTAGAAAGTGTCTTCAGTTTATCAAGAAATTTCCTAGAGTGTTCTAGAATTTTCTTAAGTTTGTTTTTTTATAGATTTCTAGAACTTTCCAGTAATTTTCATTCCATTTTTTAAGAATTTTCTTATGAGCCTCTACAAGTTTCTTCAATTTTATTTGTAGATTTCTAGAACATCTTAGAAACCTTTATCACACTTTTGATGAATTTTTCTTAATATTTTTTGTAGATTTCTACAACTTTCTAGAATGCAAGATTCCATCCTTCAAGAAATTTCTTTAGATTTTTAGAATTTTTCGGTCACTCATCAAATTTTTGAAGAATTATTCTAGAGAGTTCTTGATTTTTTCTTAATAATCTTTGTAGATTTCTAGAACTTCTCAGTTACTTCCATTCCATCTTTCAAGAATATAAAATATTGATATTAGTTATTTGGCAACGTTATAGAAGTAGGATTTATGCGTTATCTCATAAAAAAAAGCTATAAGTATATGGTAAAATTTCGATAAATTAAAATGTAACCTGAAAGTTACATAGAGGGTTAAGAACTTTTGTTTGATGAGTTATGTAAGATTTTTCAAATTTAGAAAAATATTTACTTGATCAAAAAAAAAAAATGATTTAATAAGAAAACTATGTCACCTTCGAGCTCAATTGGTGATAACAATGAAGGTGATTAATATTTATGATTGCGAATTATTAAAGACTTTTATCTCGACTGTGAAACAGTGATTAATTTAAGACAATGTGTTAATTGTTCTGCAGCTGATAACCACCTGAATGCTTTCTTATCGCGAAAATTCAATTGGTCAACGTGAATCATTATGGTGATTTCATTGCTATAAATAGATTGGCGATTAATAATAATTCCAAAAATTTCTTATGTAACAAAATGGGCAAAAAATTTAACCAATGTTAGAAAGGAATAAAATTTTAAATGTTTAATTTTGGAGGCGTTTATTTTGTAGCACATCTTGAATCTAATAAAAAAGGAGATACGATTACTTTGTTTTGCCACTTTATTAAAGTTTTAAATTTTAGGTATTTTTCTACAATCAGGATTTTATTGAAAATGATAATGGTGTTAATTAATTAATTAATAATTACAAATAGGACCTAGTTAAAGTACACCAGAAAATAAACAACAACAGTTGAAGTTATTTTATTTTACTCTTCAGGATTTTATTAGAATTTAGAGTTAGATTCTATCAGAAGTAGTTTTTTCAATAAGTGATTTGTTTTTATAGTCTTAGTAAGACTCATTGTTGTTTTCGTGATTTCCTAATTAGGAGTATATATATATTTGAGTTAATTAATTTAATATGTATAGAACATTTCGATTAATACCTTAAGGTTACTAGGCGCTGGCCGAGTTATCGACCCGTATCATTTAACTGACACGTTTTCTTTTTCCCCGTAAGGGTTCGTCCCTGATCAATAAAGAGCACCCCAAATGGGATCGGGCAGAGGGTAGTCACGCTGTCTGAGCACCGCCGTTGGTGCCCTTTCCGCCCGCCGGATCGGCGGTGCCAACCTTTAAGGGCGCGCGCGACTCCGCGGGAATTACCGCAAACAAAGGCGCGCGTAAATGGTAATTACGCAATAACGGTGCGCGACGCCGTCTTACATTTAATACTTTTTTTTTGCCCCCATGGGAGAATTCCGCGCTCGCAGCGCAGGAAGTAACATTACTTAAGCGAATTATGTGCGCCAATACCGATTCCAGCGTTTCGCGCCAAGGCCGTCACACTCGAGGCGACACCTTCGCCCCGTTACGCAATTGTTTGTTTGTTTATTATCTTGTACCGTGGCTTTTCCATTTCCATCAAAACAAAAGTTTGTAATTACTTACATGTACACATCAAGAAATATAGGAAGTCATATTAAAGATACTTCACCCTAGAAAATACAAAAATTGAACAAAAAATTTTATATAAGTTAAAATGAATATTAAGTAATAATTAAATGTATTATGCAATTAGTCCAAGATAGTGACTATTATCTGTAGGCGAATTAAGTCAATAAATTTATGATGCAATTCGCGGATTGATAAAATTTTCATTATAAATAGATTACGGAATTATGTAATTAGTTCAAATCGATAGCAGCAGCTGTAATTATAATAACAATACTCTTTCAGTTTTGTTTTCGATTTTTAGAAAAAATAATATTCTCTGAAATTGATTTATGTATATTCGTGGTGTGCATTATTTTTAGTGGATGGAAAAGGATCGGGATCGAATTCAATTAGTGGGCGGCACAATGGGCCCTTTCAAAAAACCGTAGCCAAAACGAAACGGCCGAATATCGCGTTACACATCTGGACGAAATCCGAGTTGAAAATAATTAAATCGGCCCTCGTCGTCGGGTGGTGCACGAAACGTGCGCCCCGGCGGATTCTAGACGTGGGAGGTGGACTTCGGAATTCCTCCGAAAACGGCGTGTTAATTGCTTTTCTTACCAACGCGACGGGCGCACGTGTTCGCGGGACGTTAAAAATACATTTAATGGCTTCAAAAATTAACCCCCTCAAATTGGCCTTATAATTGAAAATTCGCCACGGATGACAAAAGCTTTTGATTCTTTGAATTACAATTTTTTTTTGTTTTCATCACTATATTGAAGAAGGAAAATTTTAAACCTAAACTATTTCTCCATATCAAAATTAACAAACTGATTATTCATGCCGCTTAATTATTCAGATTATTATTCATACCAAAAACAGCAATACTGCAATCAAATTAGTCATTCGCTTATTAGGTCATTATCAATGTTTTATCAAGGTGAGACATCGACACTTTGGAGACTTTCAGCCCATTTTTTACTGCTACAAAATAGTCGCCAATTGATAGACATAAGAACATCAATATTTTTTAAATTAAAGTTAACTTAATTAAATATTTCTTTCAGTTACGGTTAAATGCCAAACAAGGATTGGCAATGTCTTCACCGTGCAAAGAAAATGCTTAATTGATCTCTAGGCGAGATCGCTGCTAAAATGCCACGCCACTCTTGTAGCCTTATCGGAATTAATTAACAGCTTTGGTAAATAAGAAACGCAATGAATAACATCAGGAGGTTAACGGGCGATCGCGGAAATATAACGTTTGGTTCGTAAATGGCTTCAGTTGCGGCGATTTAACCCGCCAGCGGAAATTGTCCGCTTATAAGGGTGCAAATGCTAGGGAGTAGCGTGGGAACACCAAATCGTTACCCCTTATAAACAATAAATTTCTGTTTAAATCTTTAATTTTAAAATTGTATTTTTTTTGTAACAGTAAGAGTTGTTTTAATTATAAGAGTCGTATACGTAGATGTTGTCTAAATTCTTAAAAACAATTGTTTTATAAATTACACCACCATTATTCATTGTTTTCCTATGCTAATATTCGCTGTACTCCCATAACGGATTCCGGTATAACTTACAAGAATAAATGGTTAATTGGTACAATAAATAGCAGGCACCTTCGCGATAGCATTGGTGGGAAACAGTTAGCCCATTATTTTCGGTTTTACAGACTAATGCCGTTTTTCTGTTTATTTGAGTAACGCTTCTTTAAACAAACACCGCCTGCCGAGGACCAAGGCGACGACATCGAGCATATGATGTTGACATAGTCCTAACGATGTTTCCGAACACCTAGTTAATTACGTTATTAATTACAAACTAGTAGCCGCTGTGTACAGATAAAACTTTTATGATAGACACTTGAAATAAACATGTAAATATGACAACATGTAATTTAATTCTTGAACGTTGTCGGCAAACACTTCACAACAAAGTCGAATTCGAATATGTATTTTTCTCAAGACGAAGCCAAAAATTCCATAGTTTCGAATGTAAATCCGTTATCATCGTTATAAGGCAGGATGTAATGCTTCCGCTAATTAATAATGCGATAATCAAATTCGGCACTTCGACATTATACGTACGGCAATGACCACAGCTTAATCTGCACATCCAGCATACCAACGAAAAAATTATAATGTGATTAACATTCATTTTTCCTTATTTAAATAATAAACATACATTAAAAACATATAATTTTATCATATAGAATAATTATTTAATTATTTTAAATATTGCTCTAATTGATGTACTGTATAGTTACTTCACTCTCACGATACTTACCTATTATTTTAGGGTTTTATATGGTACTCCTATAGCTTTTGTCATTTACGCTGATTATTTTTGGCATTTAAAAAAATCTGTTATATATATATTTTGCATATTCATTTTGAATTAAATAAATCTAATCAGAGATATTATTTGACTATCTAGCTATTAATTTTCAAAACACTTCGCATAAACTCAAACCATCAATACTAACTTTATAAGCTAATTTTTATTAGTAAAAGCTATTAAATTGTTGTAAAACGCAAATAACCAGTACATAATTGTAAAATAAGAATGTATGTAGTTGTAATTAAGGAGCAACGGTCAAGTTTGAGAACTTTATTTGTTACAAGCTTGTATTATATAACGCGGAAGAATGGGCGCATTTCTTGTCTGGCGTGTTGTTCCCTTTTTTTTCCCAACCATTTCCCACATGTGAATATCTTTTGTGAGGCGAGTCGACGCATTAAACAAGAAATACGAGTATGGTAACTGTAAAGTTGAGCTAGTCGAATTCTGAGCCAATGGTGATGCTGATATCGCCCGGTAGAATATGGGTCTGGTGATACCACCGGTTGGTGTCCACCACAACTGAAACAGCAGACGCGTTAGGTTCCGACCGCCATCTCGGATTTTCGAGTGGTGACTCACTGATTTCACCGGGTTCGACGGTCACTCGGAATTCCTGACAAGAATACAAACACTCCGGCGGCGGTGCCAGTCGCCAAATTTTGCGACCCCTCAGCTGCGCCTGCCACGAGGGGTAGTGCACGTTGTCGACCTGTAACGCAACGAATTAGTCATTAATGAACGCCGGCGGCATTAAAATCATCAACTAATTTGCGTACGGTGAGTCAGGATTTACTCATTGACGTTATTCCACGATTCATTGGATTGGTTGCGGTTTTGAAAATGTAAACTTTCCAAAATGAACTTATGCATTAGTTCAGTTATTTCTCGGAAACAGAAAAAAGGTTTTCCCTTTTTTATGATAATGATAATATGTTTTATACATCACTTACGTGCATGTGGGCTCCATCACCAGGTCCTCCCATAAAAATCCAGCTAAGAGCTATATTCTCAGAAGTGTCTGGCAGAAAGTAGGGTCTGTCATAATGTTTCCTTAAAACTTTCCCCGCATCATCATTACAATTGCTCCACCCTATATACCAAGGCGCAGTTCCTGGCTCCAAACGCGATCTCTCGGGACTCATCTTCAGAGCCTCCTTAAGACTCGAGAACTCTGTCTTGTATGGGAAAAACTGACACTCCGCTTTCGAACCAGTTTTATTCAAATACAACAATTTGAAAAACTCGAAGTCGAATAGATCCACGGCCGACCACCCTCTCGTACCATCCACCACCACCACCGGCTTACCAGTTTCCACGTAATTTTCCTCGAAATCAGATGGTGATATATTCTTGACCTTATCCGCTTGCGAAACACCGATGCACATCCCGCAATTTTCCGGCTCCCGGAAGATCTTCGCGCTATCCCCTGGAATCCTAATCAGGCACTGCAATCAAGTCAATTGTGAATTCCGAATAAACTTCCCGGCCGCCCTACTTACCTCCCCGTCCGGGTTGTACACGGACGCCCCCAGCAGGAAAAAAGTTAACACCAGGCCCAGCGCGTAAATTTTCTTCGACGATCGCTTTTCCAAACTTTTGACCGAGTCGAGCCCCGCGAGCATTTCCGGGGTGACACCCCACTGGTTCGCCTTCTTCAGAATGGCCCGGAGACGCTTCTCGGCCTTCTCCATTTCAGCAACTGCGGATAATTTTCCGATCACACCCCGGACGTGCGGCTTATCAGCAACAAGAGGCCACAGCCGCCTCTGTCCGACCGGGCGGAAAATTTACAGTTACTCATTTTCCACCACCTGATCTTAATTCAAATACTAACTACATCTGGCCTCAATTCCCCGGAAAACTGAATTACATCCATTTTCACGCTGCCCATTTCATCAGCTCAAACACTATAGAAAATAAATTTGACAACTCATTGAATACATTTTTTTCAAGACATATAAATATAATTTATAATATCATTAATATAATTCACAAATAAAATACTTTTAAATATTCTTTGTATAATAGGAACTTTATTAAGTGACTATAGTTTCGACAATTTTAACTTGACATTTTCAAACTAGAAGTTCTAAAAATTCTAGTTTGAAAATGACAATTAAAATTGTCGAAACTATAGTCGCTTAATAAAGTCCCTGTTATACAAACAAAGATTAAAAGTGTTTTAGTAGTAGTAGTAGTTTGGCTATCGACCACGTGGTCCTTCCGCCGTGCAATTTGTGTATTTGTGTGTGTCTAATGAGCTTGTTACTTTAAAGGATCGCCCCCGTCACTCTAAAGCACCGTTAATAAAGTTTTTTATTTGTGAATAATGATACGAAGCAGAAGCCTCCACCGATAATAGATTAATATAATTCTAGAACTACTACCACTATAGTACATAATCTGTAGTACATTTCTGCTGTAAGGCGTAGACAATTTTCAATAATTAAAATAAACTAAAAATATAATGTTGGTCTCCATCTATTAATTATTTTTTGTTTTATTTTTGCTTTAAGCTGAAAGAGTATATTATTTCAGGTTTATTCTATCTCCCTTTAAACATGCGAGTGAAATCCTACGATTTATTTAAGAGAACTGTAAATACTCAGCGTTTTCGTTGAAACTAGAAACTCGAGATTCGAAACACGTGTCTGCAGGCTTATTATAAAATGAATGGAACAAAACAAGTGTCCTGTTTCAAATAAAACGGACTGCTCGTAATAACTCGAAGTGTTAGCAAGGTCAATCACATTTTAATGAATTTACACTGTTAGTAAGGCATTACGTAGATTATAATCATTTGAAAGAAATATAGAAAGATATTTTATGCATTGTATAATAATCGAAATTTTTAATCTATTTATTAATTTTATAAATTTGTTACTCAACCGTTTCAACTTAGTGGTGTATCATGATGCAGATTAAATTTTAAGCAACTTTAAATTAAAATATTTAATTAGTCACAAAATTTATTATATAGATTAAACCATAAACTATTAAGCATTTTAATAAAATAAAATAAAATATTAATTTATTGATTTACCATTGATGAAATTAAAAATTATCATTGAGAAATCTTAATTTCTACAAGAACTAACAATTTAAACAAGTAAAACACTGTCGGATATTGAATTACTATCGTTATATCGTTGCAATCACGATACGTACGAAGTACATACTTTTTTTTCTAATCAATTTGATTTCTGTATAAATGAATGCGTAATCTTAAAAATTTATATTTCAATAAACACCGTCTGCGTAGATCAATATTTCCAATCCACATTTATTTTCTGTTTCCATATAAACGGCGGCAACCAATTACGCCAAAGGTGGGGGAGCAGAAAGCATTATTATTATTATTATATTATGCTCCAGTAGGTCTTTTATGCTTCATTTTACTTTCTTATGCGAAATAAATATTCCGCGATGATTTATAGGCCAATTGCAAACACGGCTTCTTAACAATTCAATTTTCGCCGCGTGTTCGGTTGAATTAATCTTAACAAATAATTTCCAATTAAATACTATTATCAGATAATAGGTGCCAATTGTGAACTACTGGAATTGATTTATAATCGTAATATTAATTATTTCCAAGCTGGATAGTATACACTCCGTACACAATCTCTTATTTATAATGGAAAAGTATCTGCACGATTATGATCGGTAATTAATTTGCGGGATTAAAAGTACTAATTATCAATTTATTATGGACAAGGTTATTAATTTGAATTTAATTAACCCTCAAGCGACATCTACGCTTCAATCAACTAAATACTCATATTGGAATGGTAACTGTAAGTTTTGTACAGTATATGCAGATCCTAGCTTGGTATTCGGATACGAGATGGCAGCACATGTGCAAACGCGCGAAACACGTATTGATATTTTTGTGCTGATACTTTTGTACTTTCAAATTATTTATTCAGCGCTCTTAACTGAATTTGCATGCGAATAAAATGTTATTTGTAAAAATTCAAATTCGTGAAAATTTTTTAAATCAAGTAGTAACGACATTGCATAAAATTAATGTAAATCGTCGGGTTGGTGTCATGCGGGTGGGTACTTCGGGAAAATATTGGAATAATTAAACCTTGAACTAATTAGTGATGGGAACAGATTATACAGAATTGGGTTAAGGAAGAGTTTAGAGAACAAGTAGATGTTTGATTAATGTTTTTATTATAATTGAGTACACAATTTATTTTAATTAGAAATAGCGTTTTCTAATACACTGCATAATAACATTTGGCGGCCGAAATAAAGGCGCCGTTTATTTATTCGTTTTATAATTGATGAGTGGTGATTGAATACGTGGATGGAATGTGATCGCATCTATGCAAGGTACAAACATATATTTACATATATCAGTTCTTAATTTTAGATAAATATATATAGTGATTTCAAGCTCACAGTGGGTTTTAAATTATATTCCATTATGAGGGCACTGTAGCCCTCTTGTATCTGGAAATATACACATGGCACAAATTTCCTAATTTTAAGTATTGGCACGTTTTTAAGGGTCGCTAATCAGCAAACATGCGCCATTTTAATATTTCTTATTACATTTCAATAAATCAGAGTAGAGTAAATCTTCCTTTCAACAATACTAAACGCCGTCGGCTATAACAAATAACTATGTGGGGATGGAGCCCACGGGGGTTTCTACGAAAGTAGCGCTAGATTTATATCCGTCGTTCAATGTTATAAAATATAAATGAGCTGGGGGTTGTTTTTGATTTTCGGCGATGTACAGCACTAGAACATAAAGACATTACTAAAACGATCTTACGTGTTAGGATGATAGTTATCTAGTTATGCTAGTTACATATAATAGTAATATTATCTTGGAGCATACTTTCTGGCAAGCTTTCAAATATCAAAAAGTTTGATTCAACTTTTTCCCGACCTAATCTTGTCTGCATAACTTTAAAGGGTGAAATAAATCAACAACTCAGCGCACAAAAACGTCTTATTAAACTTTTATATGAACTAAGTAAATGGGATTTCTCATACATGCATCTTTCGTTTTCTTCTTCGCCACCGGCTCGGGGTGTTTTGGGAAAACTTATTGATTCAATTTTGGAAAATGTAAACGGAAATGCGCGCTGCCCTCGGGTACTCGTATTCACTGTATCAGGGGTGAGCTCTGGCTGTCGCTAAAGTCGAGGGTGTAGTACATGTCCGTGGTGTCCAGGGATGGTAAGCTGCGGCTGGGGGTGGCCATCGGAGCCTTGTCCTTCCCGCTGAACCACTCACTGCGACATAAATTGAATAATGTATTTTACGATTCAAGTGGCAACCTGCCAGTTTCAATTGTTTAGGGCGCACCATAAAACGCCCAATCGTATAGATCAGATCCTTTCTGAAAAATACCACCAGACAAATCTATCCGCGCAACTTGTAAACTTACACTGACAACAACACATGTATTTCTCGTCCAATTTATTAAGGTAGGACGGGCAATGGAAGCTGGCAGGCAACGGGATACGGAAAGGGTGCGTTGCGTTAATAAATAAGGTTAAAAAGACACCGAGTCACTTTACAGGTGTGGAACTCGTTCCAGCAACAAGCTGCAACACGACACCAGCCCCTAGATGGGGAAAATAAAGAAGTAAAACTAAAATAACCACCCATTAACAAATCCCGCTGACGGCGAGTGAGAATCGTCGGACACCGTCCTGAAATTTCTACAAATGGAATACTTTGTTACAATTTCCATCCCTACAAATACGAAATTGCGCGTAGTTCTCAATTTTTATTGTGAATTGAATAATATGTTTTAATTAAAAAAAGTGTAATGTAATTTTCTTACTTGAAATTTTGTAATAAAATGTATTAAAGTATTAAAAAGTATTTTTTATGTTAAAAATATATATATGTAATAATAATAATTTGCTTCAATTAAATATATTCATAAAGTGATAAAAATAGTATTTCGTGTTTTAATATTTAGCACAGTGTATATAGCTCGTGATTTTTTTTTTGAAACAGCCTATTTACATCTCAACTTTAACGTCTTATGCATGATTTATTTATTGCTGCATTCGTTCGAACGATCAAAGAGATGTAATACGAGATTTCTTTAAACCCTATTTTAAATTATACGCCACGGTCTGCCCCCGTCAAACACCTAAACACATCGGACATGACGTCCCCGACTACCTATTTTAAGGGACGATAGGAGCAACCCTTTGGAAACATTGAAATATATCTAAAAGTTAGCCGTCTTTCGCTGATAGTGGCGAGCGGACAGAAATCAATGCCGGTCTTCTTTATACCTTTTCTTGTCGGTGACATATTGAGAAAAATAATTCTGCGCTACAAAGAGCCGACAGGATTGGATTTCAGCAAGATTTCCAATAAGGACTCTATTCACGCAAAATAGAATAATTATTTCGAAATTGGATTTATGTTTATCCGGACGATCGCCACAGATCACTCTCAATTTCCACATTTACACGTTTCCACCCTCGGCATCCGTACGAAATTTCCGCACCGCGAACACAATAATACACCCATATCTCCGAATTAACACACTGCAGAAATATAATTAAACAAGTAAACACCGCCCCGACGCCAGGCCCTTTCCACGTTCCGACGCCTATTGGAAATTTACCCAGACTACAAATAACCCCCTTATCCTCATATCCTTATCCTTATCTCGCACCTATACAAACACGCCTGGCATTTTTGTTATTATTAACCCCCGACATTATTTACAAAATCCTCCACACGGCGCGTTATTAATGGAATGCTATGGAAATGCTGTCCGCCGCAAGAAACGTAAATTTCTAATTCTCCGACGATCTTTACGGGAATTAGAACGAACAATGTAATGCTCTTTAGAGGGATATATATCATCTTTTCCTGCCATGTTACATTAATTACAATTGCGTCTTCGAACTTCTAAAACCCCTTCCATCCATTTCACATACAAATGTCACAAACTCGTTTTAAAATCATCCACCACCGGCTGCAACTTATCAAAACTTATATTACTTAAAATATTATTAGTTAACTTTAATTAATTTTTCGATGAAATACATTCAAAATGATTTCATAGATTCTCAAAGGATGACTAATTCTATTATAATGTTTGCTACCCTTGCGATAATCGTCCCGTAATAAGTTTTGATACCTGGTTGTGTTGGGCAGTAACCCAAATATTATTGAACAGGTTCGTTACAATGTGCTAATGTGCATTGTTAATGAGTTTGTTTCATGTTCGAACAGAAACACAACTTATATCCAATTGAAGTTATTAGCGTGAGTAATGCCATTACAGTAATTATTTAATTACGTCATTACTTCTCGTCGCGACAAGAGAAACCTAATCAGAACTAACTTCATAACCGTGATATATTCGAAACAATATGCCGACGAAATTAAAATTGATTCAAACGATATTATGAATATTCAAACGAAATACTAAATTATAATCAATAAAATAATTGTTTAAAACACACATTTTCTATATTTATCTTATAAAATTAATATTGAATTTAAATTTTCTCAGTTTTTTAAATAGTTTTAATATCTTAACAAAAATTGAATTCTTAATACTATGTTACCATTATTAACAATAACTATATGTTAATTTCTATTATATTCTCATATTGCAAAATTACGAATTAAAAAAAAACCTTTGGCTTCTGTAACTATTTAAATTATATTGATGTATTTTATGGTTTACGGATTCATTAAAATATTTCACATAAGGTCAACGTTTAGAAAGCATTAAATAAATTCGGAGCAGTAGCAGCATTCCCATAAATAAACTATGAATGTGAAACGATGAAACCTTTTATTCATATCCACTAAATCATTTTTTTCGTGTAGCGTTTTTCCCCAGCAGACACACCGAAATAAATACATAAATTATACGAACAATATACAAACGTGTCCTTATCGAATGGCCAATTTGTTTAAATCATATGACAGAAATAATAAAAAAAAAGCGCAAACATTTTGTAACAGTGGAATATTCGCCGGGGTTGGAGTAACGCGACCGTTATGGTTTGATAAAGTATGAATTGAAAATAATAGTTAAAATACACGTAAAGTAACGTTTATCTAAGAAATATCTGGAAAGTTTGAAGGATTTATTCCGCCGCGATATTTCCGATTCTGCCTGAATTAACTAATTGAAGGGCTCCGGTCCCTCTTCGAGGAGCATTATTAAGTTAAGTTTAGAGTGATTTATTTTTCTAGTACGCTCAATAGGTGTTACGTTTATTGGATTTATCGCCGTGACTCTTAACAATACAAGTTTGAAATATCGGCAAACATATTACTTACGCTTAACGACACTCCCGCGGAACTTAACCCTTCTTAACCCTAAAAATATTCCGCCTTTAAAGTGCGGCAACGTTCCTTAATATCGTTACTTGTTTAGGTCCGCGCTTTCGACAGTTCCCTAACTTTTTCTCTTCTTGTTCCTACGATGGTGATATGGAAATTGAAAAATCCGTTGCCCTAACTTTCTCACCGCACGTTATCACGTCTCTTCGGAAATAAATTCCGGGACCCCACGTGATGACCAATCTTACAAATTACCCTTTTTCTCCGCCGAATTTATCTCCGCGTTCAACCGTAACGCCCCTTTCAAACCCCATCCATAAGCCATCGCGGCTGTTCAATTTTAAATAAGTGATAATTCAGACTGGGGCCAAAAAATTTTCACCACGCATGCAAACTTTACGCTTACTAATTAACTACTTTGAGGAAACCGGCGACAATAAAAAGCGCACCCTCGATATACATTCAAATACCTGCAGTATTTCCAAGGGCCGAGTGAAATTGATACTATGGCGCGATTTATTTCCTCGGGCTCTAGTTAAAGATGAACGCTGTAATAAGAAAAAAAAGGTTATTTGGATTCCGTGGCTTATATTTATCAAGCCGCTCCTAAATGAAAAGGGTCGTTTAGATTTATTAATTTGTCCCGCATTCTTTAAACGTTTGTAGAAAAAAAAAAGACCTTAATTGATTGTTATAAGATTGATGAGAATTAATTGTCTCCTGCTCTTCTAAATGAAAATTAAAATTGTATGGAATAAATCTTAAGAAGTGTTTTAATAAATCTACTCATCAGTTACCTATTATGAAATTTGGTATTACATAATACTATGGAATTTAATTGAAATATTTATAATATTATTTTTTTATAGTTTTAAATAGTAACTATTCTTGAAAATAGTTTTAATCCAACAAATTTACCCGTTTTTTAGTATCTTCATGAGAAAGTAACAATATATAAAAAAGGTAGTAGTTTTGAAAGGTTTTTTAAATTTCATTCAATTTAATTGTCGGATTTAATGTACCGAATTCGTCTAACTTTTTTACTTCGTTTCGTTGCGTTATATAAATGAATCGATCTGAAAATAGAATTAAAAAAAATATTTTTCTTGCAGGTTTGTATTCCTAGACAGAATGCACCTGGGTTATGTATTGAACGAAATTAAAACGAGTGGATGGAGCTTTTTTCAATTTTGAAGTGGAACTGTGGGATCTCGACTATTTACTATAGAGCACTTAGATAATTTGACTGAACGCGAAATTCCAACTGAAGCATTGGTATTCAGAAATTAAGCTTAATAGTATTATTGGATTTTGATTTATCATATTACATTTACAAAAGTTATTGAATCTATTAGTGGAATTAAATAGGTCAATAATAATTTATTAAATATGAGAGAATACATTATTCTGTTAATTTTACTAAATGATGACGTGCGCAACCGTAATTAAAATCGTTGTTGTGTGTAGAGTATTGTCTTCTTGCGTAAGCAATACTCCCTTTATAGAAGATGACGCAGTGGAGATGGAGAAATGCCGTGATTCGGTTGCAGTTTCCATAGATTAGGTTTTCCCGTCGCACCTTCTAATAACTTAATCCGACGTCGAAAGTGGGCGCCCAAAATTTAACGGTGAGTGATCGTTAATTAACTGGAGATTATCGGCTCCCTTGCCGAAAAATATTAACTAAGCCGTAAAATTTTATCAACGCGTAAAATTTTACGAGTGGCAATTTATCGGTTTATCACAAAAAAAAAACTCGATGGCGGTGTTGGAATTTTTGATGATATAAAAGTTTACGAGACATATTTAAAGAGACCTTTCGAATTTTAAACAGGATATTAATTGGGACAAGCGAACACCTGTCAGGGTGGTTTTGGGTAACCATAGTGACTAGTTTTAACATGAGGGGAGATAAAGAAATCCCGCCGGATCCCATTTCCATTCTTACTCCTCCTCGTCACCGACAGGGTGGACAAAAGTCGGCCAAAGCCGATTTAATGCCCCCCTTTCTGTGAGAGTCGACATTTAAACGGGGGTTTTGTTTATAATTACGGAGCAAGGCTTGCTCGTTTGTGAGATGAAAAAGTGGTTGATGGAAGCGGTGTTTGTGCGATTGTCTGCTAAAGTGCTTGAGGGGACAAGGTGCGAAAAAACTATCCTGCGAACGATTTTGACGTGAAGGACGAAAGTAACGAGGGTGGGGCGCCGATCATTATTTTCAGGGATGTATTAGCGGGTAATGATGCATACCTGTTCGTGACATCAACAAAGGGATTCTGGGCTAATTACATAGAATAGAGGGTTGTTCTCGTTGAAGTACTTACCTATTGGTAGCGGTGGATGGTTCAGGGGCTCTTCTCCCTTGGCAGCCCCACAGTGGATATGCTCTCAATGTAAAACGTTTATACGTTTTATTCACCCGGCAATGACATACTGTCACCTGTGAAAACATTACACGTCAATTCAAATATTAATTTGATTTATTGTTTCATGAAATCGTGCATAAATCAGCGATATTAACTTTATATCCAACATCAGCATGTTTTAACGTCAATTTTAATGCTATTATTTCATATTTTATTACCACGCATCCACGTATTGCCCAGGCATTTAAATTAAATTGGGACATAAAATATTATACATCCCCATTATGGCATCCACATTATCACCCGGATGACTTAATCTTCCCACGCACAAATCCAAATCAGATTACGGCCCCGATGCAGATTTCTACCGGAAATTTTAAATTAACCCTTCAAATTAATTCGGAATTAAATTATAACACTGATGAAGTTACGCAGTTTGGAATTAAGGTTTTGCCGCTTTCAGCCAATCATCGAACATCTCCCGGCAATGGGTCATTAGTTCGTCGATTCGGTTTCCTACACTATTCGGCTCAAGGTGAACGCGGAATCCGAAAATCCGTCAGCCCTTTCTCGTGACCTTACATCCTGTAAAGCTGTCGCCGGGAAAAAAGAGATACCCTTGTAGATTTTAAGACCTCACCTTTATATGTTTTGATATTTTTAAAACCACTTATATACAGCCTGTAAGGATGTACTGATGCTGTTCCGTGAAGTAAAAATCTCTAAAGTGCGAGAACGTTCGCGATCGTACGCATTAATGAAATAATTGACTTCTATACAGTTCACACAAAGATCCAGATCACCAAAATAATGAATAAATCGTTGCAATAATTTTCACATCCGCCGAACTCATAAAAGCGTTACGGTTTGAAAGAAGACTTAGATCCATCACGAATAAATTGACAGCTAGTGAGTCTGCTATAACCAATAGCTGTCATATTGTATTATGATGAATATGCTATCGATAAATATCCTAAACGATTATTAACAAATTTATAACGATAAACTTCCACTACTTGATGAAATAAAACAAACATTACATTACTGATGAAGTAATCATCAGTAATAATTCAAAATATTAAAATAAATGAGAAAATCATTCAATTAATTTCAAAACTGTAGTATTATATAAATATATGTAATGATTTGATTTAAACGTAATCTTTATATTATATATCATACATTAGTAGTATTTATTTTTATGTAACAACCAAACAATATATTTTTTTAAGCTACAAAACAATAAATTAAGCATTTAAAATATTCTCCCTCGTTCTTTTTCTCGAGTACAATTTGCTGTAACGGTGAATTTGAATTAAAATAAATGTTGCAACATTTACAAACGAACTGGAAACCGCTAACACAATTTCCAACTAAAACCAAATTAAATTAGTCGATTTAACGTGAAATAGCTAACGTATGAACAGAAAATTCACTGGAGCGCATTTCCTCGCATGCAGAAAATCGGGAAACGAATGCACCGTAGTCTCCCTAAGAAATTAAACACCTGAGGGTGTTGCAGTTTTGCATGGAAAACTGCATGACATAGGAATCAATCGTCCGGCACATCCATAATATACTGCAGTAATTACACGGCCCAGGCTTGAATTATGAGCGAATATTTCAGCGTTTATGGATCCCAAAAGTAGTTATTATAAATATCAATTCGCACCAAAGCTAATTATTTCACTAACCAAATTACTGTTGCCGTTTTTATACGGATAGTTGTCGCGCAATTGCATCATAAATTTTAATTAGTGTGGAATATGGTGGATGGTTTATGGTTTCAAACGCGTCACTTCGATCGAAGGGCATGAAGTTAATTTGTACAATATTGTTTGTGCTTGTAAAATTTACTTAAAATATCAACTGACGATTCGTAGAAGTATCTGAGGACGTATACTGCGTGATCTTTTCTGCTGTAAGTAAGCAGATTACAGTAAACAGCTTGTTATCTTTATGGAACGTTAATACCAAGACTCTTTCACTATCTATTTTTATACTTTAATAACTTCTTATATCAGGAATGTGAGTGGTTTTTTGTAATGTAAAAAATACGTCTAAAATAATATTTTTGTTGACATTTTATAGGTAATCTTTACAACCTTAAAAATCATATATATTTAAACAAAAAACAAGACATTTCTATATCTGTACGTCTACAGTGTTTTAGAATGTAATCATTTAATATTTATCTAGATCATGCCATTTCGAAACGTACGTATTGCATATTTGATTGTCCACATTGTGTGAAACTAGTTTTCTATTGATCTGAAAGTTCGCCCTCATGAAATTCTTTCCTTACTTAACAAAGTTTCTAATGACCGAAGTTTTAATTGAGTGTAAAAATACATAAAATGTTTGCTGTAATAGGCCCTAAACCAATCAACAGATTACTGCGGTCCAATAAAGAATCGATTTGGGCGGAAAGTGAATGCACGTTTTAGGGCCGTAGCAGGCAGTAAATTTCTAGGTTAATGCCGCAATTAAATTTACACTGATTTTATGCAGGAAGCGCTAGTTACTAAGTACTTTTTGGACGGTCTCCAGAAAGGTATTTACAATGAATCGGCGGAGGGGCTGCAGTTTTCCAATTGTTACCGCGCGGAAATTTATCATAATTGTTGTAAACAATAATAATGATTCTGCGGTGAGTGTATAATTATGGAGCGGGGAAGTAAACCAAGCGAGAGACCTGAAGGCTATTCCCCATTCTAGGAACTGGAAGTAAACTCCATTTACTAAGTCGCTGTAAATCGCATTGTGAAATTAGATCATGCATTTAGTGCAAGTATTACAAAGGATGACACATTGCAGGAGTTCACGAAGTAATATAATTTCATTTATCACACTTACCGCCCCCGTGCGGACCTTGATACGTGCAATAATCATTAACAAGGGGCCGGATTAATGGGGCTGGACGAACGACCTCTGATTAATAATGATAATTAAGCAACATAAAAACTTTCCTCGGTTACATGAAGCGGAAATTATTAACTGCTCGGTATATCTAGTTATTTGAGATAGAAACGGAGAAGCTGCAGTAATAAACGGAATAACAATTACGCTTAATATTTCGAGCGATCGTTTCGGCGAGGGAAAATTGCGCTAAATACGTTCCTTAAATGAAGTATGGCGTGACTTATGGTCATACTAGAGATTAGGGTCATATGTTTATCGCTGGTTCTGTTGTGAATTTTATTTCTGTTCTCAGGAAAGCATTAGATAAAGCCTCTATTTGCCCGAGGAATTGATGCAAGTATCTCTACGTAGGATTTCTTGTTAGTTTCACAAACAAGCCCTGTCTATGTATACATGAAACGGCTCAATTCATTCGATTCCCTCACAATCATTTCGTATGGGAAAGATATTTTCCAGCAGTCAGCAACTTCAATAATAATTCATAAAACTTCGGAGGGAAAATTCATAAATGTTACATTTATAGACAATAAGCATAAATAAACCAGTCTATTCTATTTCGTTGCTTGTAATATTTTTTTATTAGTTTTTTTTCTGTTTATAGTAATATATTAATATTCCAAAAATCAATTAGCAAAAAATATATAGTTGTGTTGCAACTTAAATTATTGATTATTTAAGAGAAAACTGACGAATAAAGTCTACATACAGTACAAAGTCTTTGTATATATGTAACTCCTTGATTATTAAGAAATTCATCAGAAATTATATGTTATTATATATTTTTCGTTATAAATAATCCTTAAAATAGTATATCTTGGAATAAATTTAATATAAAATGTATGTAGTGTCCGTTTTTACGCCTTCAATAAATTTTCCTCATACCTCCACGATAACCACGGTGTTACATAATCGCGCATTCTCCCCCAGGAGGCTGAAGTTTATAATCCATTAGTTGTTTGGCTACTCTGCTTTTGAAATCTTGTATATATTTCACAACGGAATGTATCTCTTGGGTGTTTCCTTGAATGCATAACACATGCAGGGCGAACCTTTCCGCATTTTACAATTAGTTTATAATCCCCGTACATGCGATTGATTACATAATGTACGGATGCTGCAAATACCAGTTGCGCGTGTTCGATATGACGTAATTACCGTCCGCGCTTATAACATATATCCCGGGCACATACGTTTTTCCATTTTTTTTTTGGTTCGTTCCACGCAACGAGATGAAATTCCGGAGATTCTGAGCGAGCGCCTCCCCCAGAGAGTTGCACTTAAATTAATGATTTAGAATAATGAAATTGATTAGGGCCAGGGCCGGCGACCCAGAAGTTCATAATCTTTCCTAATGCCCAGAAGTTACAAGTATTATGTTTTCGGTGTAATGGGGGATGCATCGAAAGTCCTACACTTGTTCCCCACATTAAAACTGCTGCGAGTTGGTGGAAATTGGGCAAATTAAACATTGTAATATCACGCTGGAAGATGACAACCATTAGGGGGGATCTTCTGCTCCGTAATATTCATTCAATTAAGCAAACGTCAGCGACTTGGTGGAAATACTTTAATTGATAAGTACTTACGATCACTGCTACGATGATGAAAGCGCAGACCAAAGTCCCCGCGGCGATGTAAACATTATGCAGATGGTCCAGACGAATGGAAATGGGTAGATGCATGTCCATCTCGTTTTCTTTGTTGATCGAATCCACGCTGGTTATCTTCTCGACGACGAACTCATCTGAAAAGAGGATAGTTTAAGCACTAAACTTAACTAATGAATTCCCTAAATCATCCCGGATGGACGAGGGTAATTAATTTATTAAAATGGAGCCTACACCCTAGGCATAGAGCGAAGCTTCATGTAGTCCGAAGTCCAAAGATCAGTTTTTGCTCGCCGGTCCACACGTGCAGCTGCAACGTAAACAACAGCTGCCTAATAAATCTCTCTATTCACGAAGTTATAGAGATATTACGGAGATAATTCATCACTTTAATGCGTCCTGAGTAGCACGTTAGATATTTCGGGGATCTTTCAAACTTTCCGCTAGCATCGGGATTATTTTATGCAGTGAATTTTCCACCGGGCATATTTACGATCGGCCTGTTAAAATGTTGCCAAATCACGAAGCCCTGTCGAAATTGTTAAATTATATTTAAATTATGATTTTATAACCGTATTATTTTACACCCGACAGCGTTTCGTTTAATCTCTACTACATACACCGCCGTCCGCAATTTATGGCGGGAAAAATTCGATACCAGTATTTTCAACTGAACCGCTTCCTATATAAAAATAGTGGTATGTTGTTATTATTTATTTACGGCGTATAGTAATTACTTGCTGCATCATAATATTTTTATTGTAGCGTACTACTCACCCAGGTATATTATGAAAAAATAAAATCCGATCATATTAGAGATCAGCTTTCTTTCAATTACTCTCGGTGTGGATGATATAGGGAATTAGTGACGCCAACTAGGGCGTCCTGCCACAGAGATTTATATTCATGTATATATGTAATTCAAGTTTGTAATATATTTAAGCATTAACAGAAAAAACCCATGAAACTTCTAGTATATACTGAAAAGGAGTAAATCATTTATTGAAAGAACTTTTATCTTTTCATTGGAACGATTTCAAAACCTTATGTTTACGTTACAGGAGAACTCAACCGGTAGAAGTAAAATAAAATTGAACAGACTTCGCAGAAATATGTTTTGCGCTAATACATTTAAAGTAGAATAGAATATGAGAGATGCAGAGGCATTTAAGGCAATTCCTTAGTTCCCGATGCAGTGGAAAGAGTATTACAAAGTTCCCGGGAGTTCTGAGCCGCTACTCTAAATTTTTAATGCGCCATGAAATTTCTATTTATTCTTGCTCTTTCATTGGAATTTAATAAACCTCCATGAAATCATTATCCCTGTTGTGTGTGTGCACTGGCGTCTCCCTCGCAGAATAAATCTGGAAGAGCCCCGTGAACTTTCGCAAATCCTTAAAATATCTCACGTACTACTCCCACGACACGAGCAAACACTAAATATATCAAAGTGCTCCACCATTTGTAAATAGACACACTCATATATTCACCTTCAAATACAATTACGGGGATGTGGGTATATTAATATTGCGTTTGTGAATGTTGGGTCATTATCGTAGTTCAGTTTCAGGCGTATTTGCAGTGGTCTTATATTTTATCATAGATCAAGTGTCGCTGATAAATTGGATTATTATTATTTTTTTTAGATTGAGGATTACTATAAGAAATTGTTTATTATTATGTTTCTTTCAAAATGATTATACTTGGAAAAACCAAGTAATAAATAATTTTTCATAATATCTTAACCCAAAACGAAAAATAACATTGTAACTAAATTTAATTATTTTTTAGCATACTGTTTTTTGATATATTGACGATAGAGTCAGAGCTAAAATACTATTTTTTTGTAGTAAATACTAGCTTCAATTTTTACTCATTAGATGTCGTCCTAGCCCATTTTCGGATGCGTAAATTAAAAGCTATTGCTTTAGAGCTAGTTAATAACAGATAAAGTGGGATTTTTTTGGGGCCGATATTAAATTGAAAACAAAACAGTGGGCTAAATTGATAAACAGATCACGAAACAAAACAAGTGTTTAATAATTCAATTTAAAAGTCCGTGGTTAGTATTACCCATGCCCTATCCCCAGGTTACCACATCCTGGAAGCACAAAAAAATCCAACCGGCAGCGATCTAATTAAATTTTCAAGGGACTCACCCCGGCACGGACATAACAACCACCCCATTTTTTCTAAAAGCAAATTTCTATCCTATTAAAAATATTTCATGTAGTTCGCTGCCCCCGCCGTTTTCACAGTCTCGTTTCGTCTCCGCCTAATTTAAATTCAAACACTCGTTTTTTTTTTCTTTGCGCGCCTTCTTATTATTGATTCGATTGCAGTTGACAGTGTGTCGGTGTAAATAAATGGAAATCAGGTTCTCATGAAGTGGCGCAGACATGTCAGAGATAATCCATCATTTTTATAGGCTGGAAACACTCGGCTTCTTTGGGAACTTGTACGAAGTTTACAAGATCTCGTAAAACTAACAATCATCCCATCTTGAGAATAGATAAGTCGCGATTTCGTAAAACTGCTGCGCAGCGCCGCGACGCTCCGCTGGAATAGTTGTGCATTAAAACCACGCGGAAGATAAATTCAAATTTATACCGCGTTAACTCTAAAATGAATCAAGCAAACAACACGGAACGCTGGTTTTAAATTATTTAATTTTAAATACAAGTTAGTTGTAAATAATAAAAAAAAACTAACCTTAATTTAATGTTATTCGGAATATATGTAAAAATAATTGATTTTTTAAATAAACAATGGATAAATTTAATAATAATAATAATTTTATTTATTTGTTTTATTGAATAACGTAACTTTTAATTTTTTTACACTGTAATTTTTCAAACTGATAAAACATTTATCATTGTTTAGGATGTAATTGACCGTTTTCATGGATATGACTGACCCTGTACATACAATGATCATGATAGTTGAGTTGTAAAAACACACGTACAATTAAATCCAAAACTCTATTAACGTGTTTGTGCAACGTTTACGGCTTTTATATTAGTATATCAAACGAATACAAATCACTGCACTAGATAATGTCGTGCTGATATGTAAATTATAGTTGTAAAATAAATATAAATCAAAAAAAAGTTAATTAATTACACATCTGTTTATGTTTACCCAACTATTACGCGGGTAAATTCTATTTATATTCCTGCATAATATTTAATTTAAATTCGATTATAATTACGAGTCGAACAAACAAAATAAATAATGTATATTAACGCGTTCTGTGCTTAAATAAATTAAAACGAGCTTGAAGTACAGATGCTCTACTGCCTGATAAGTTCTTAAATGTTTGAGTTTGCGATTACTTTATAGCTCATACTAGCAGCGCAGCTTTTATATATTTTTTTTGCCGGAAATATTCATTTTACGTTTGCGAATATTTGACGAGCCGCCCGTTCGTTTGCCGCCTTTGTCTTCTGTAGTGTGGCCGTTGCACGTTTCGACTTGCTGAATTGTTGATGCAATGTTTAATTTTCGTATTTACTCAAATTTTAATATACTGAAAAGTGCGCCGCGCAAAAATTTCAAATGACAAAAAGCCACGCTAGAGCTGAATTTCTGGAAGCAGAAGTACTAATTATTATGAAAGGAGTACATCAAGCATGAATAATGAAATTGTTGCTATCCACTGATCCGTGCGTTCAGAGCAGGGTAATTTTACGGTACGGTGTTGTGGGGTAAGTGACGCGTGAAATATATAGCGCTGATTTATTAATAATTTCGGAGTGGTACAAAATGTAAATGTCGCCCCAATTAGTGTGTAATATCCTGGATCACGTGGTCATTACTACCGTAGTAGGTTTATGCATTTACTAAATTATGTTTTAAATTCGCGGCAGAAATGTAGCCTGCTGAAAAATATCAGGACGGAAATACCGACAGGTTGATGGCCCATTTATAACGTTATGTTAAATGTAGTATACATTTGGTACGTATTACGCTCTACAGACTGGTATCCTGACGAATGCTCAGCAATTCTTTTATCATAATACTAAAGGTGCTTAGGTTTTAAGAAAAAAATGAGTTCTATTTTCTTTAAATCTCTAAATTTACCTCATATTTAGATTAGTATTATCATTATCATCTTTTTGAGGTATGATATATCAAATGATATATTTATATTTTAAATGTTTATGACGAACTTCAAATTAATTTAGAATTTAGGCAAGTCGATTCGGAACGGTCTACGACTAATTTAAAGTCCGACCCGTAAAGGGATGTACTCTAATCTCTAATTGCAGCGTAATGAGAAACTACACTAATGATGACCGGTGTGATTCCGTAATAATGTTGATCGATAACGTTCACAATAGATATTTTTTTTCCAGGGGAATTTATAAATCTAGCCATTAAAAATCTGCCATTAATTTCTATCGGGAAGAATTTTAATTAAATAAGCACAGATCGCGGCGGCCGTGGAATTACACTGGCACTCCGATATAATCACTTGCATTTCTCGGGACCTCTTCCTCTTTCTTTTTAATATTCATTGGAAATTATAACGAGTTTATCGATTCCCACGAGATAACGCAATCACATTTTTTTGCCGAGCAAATATTTCAAAGCGCGGAACCACACCTGTTTAATATCGGGCACGGTTCGAACAAAAAAGGCGCACCCGCACCCCCCAGGGGCCGACCGCCCTTAACCGTGTTTTTTTCCCCGCAGTTCCTCCGATCGTGCATAAATCATGTTAATTATTTCGTATATAATCCCCGCGCTGTTCCAATTAGGTGTTCTATTATCTATAATCAATACATTAAAAAAATCTTCATTAATAATAATCGACATGTTTACAGATTTTAAATTTATAAGGTTTTATTTCACGGGATTAAATTAACGTCTTAATTTTCATTTCATTTAATTTTAAAACAAAATGGTAATTATTAAGATTAATTAATAATTAAAATTTAATTATCAATATGTCAATACATCATTATTTATAGTAATTTTTTTTATAAGTTACAATCCGAGGGCAGTAGCCCCTGACAAAGTGACGCACGTTCAACGGTCCCTTTTCTCTTTCCGTAAAGTTATTGGGATGTAACTAAGGTAATTCATCATTGCAACGGCCGGAAGGAAACGTGTTTTCCGATTTTATTAAAGCTCGCGACGAACGCGACGCCGGCGCCATATTTTAAAATACCTGATTAAAAAAAAAACGAACGTGCTCGATTTACGACCTGCGAATTGAATATGTGCGCGCCAGAACTTTTGTGTGAAAATATTTACTATATTTCCAGCAATGAACTTTACGTACTCGCACATTGCCAGCGGAAGCGAGCGCCATAAACATGGCGTGACCTTAATTAAATCCGAGTGAATTATGTTTAATTTGTTGTTGGTTCATGATGTTTGAATATTTTGCAATTCGTGTAATTTGAATAGTGGAATTCTTCAGCGCGCGGATGTAATTTGAAGACGTCTGGCCCGGCGCCTCCGCCAGAATTTCATGCCTCCATATATGGACTTTCGTTTTGAAAGCATTACCATAAAATTGAAGGAGACGCGGGATCGCAATATAGTAAATTTGTTTTTCTTACCTTCGCATGTTTTCCCTGTAAACCCTGGTTTACAAGCGCAGTAAAATGAGTCCATGCTGCTCCAGCAAGTGCCCCCATTTGTGCACGGATTTGTGCTGCAAGCCTAAAACCATAAAAACGTAAACATTTGCCCTAAAAATCGCTAAAAAGATTTCAATATGTGCTAATGCTCGAGTGGGGCGATTTAGGTTTGAAATTACAATTAATGGTCCTCGTTTAGAAGTGTGTTGGGAAGGAGGGAACGGTTATAGCTTTCGAGATAACGTGGGGGGAAACACCATCGCCGAAGGAACAAAAATATATCTAATTTATACACATTACCCGCACTAACGCCGGCGATTTATTTCATTTTGTTAAAATTCTCGCACGGAACCGTCCGCCCCACAGATTGCAAATAAACAAATAAATAAAACGCGGCGGCGCGCCGATTTATCAAAGGGGGCTTCCTCGGAAAAATCTGGATGAAATATCCCGTAATTAAATATGAAAATAATTCTCCCTGGATATTTTTGTCGATAGTATCGCGGCCACAAAGGAATTACACCCTAACGCCGCGAAACGATTTTAATTTCGGCCCAATTAAGAGATAAAAGGCATAGTTTACGTTACGGGCGCGGCGGTTAATTGAAAATAATGCGGGCTGAAAAAAAAATTCAAACGCCATTATATTTACCGAATCAATTTTGATTTTTACAATTTTTTCATTCAAACAGGTGCTTTAGTATGCGAATGAAATGGATTTGGCGCACAATGGTTTTTTCCATTTAATAATCTATAACATTTATTATTTAAAATGCAGATTTTAAAATTTTAAAATTTAAATTTATTTCATATCGATTGATTAATTAATTATTTTGTTAAATCGCTATTCGATTTAATCTTTCCGTTCTTTTTTTTCAGCGCGATTTATTTTCTCTAATGCCATGGAATGCGAAAAAATAGAAAGAGAAGTAAATTGAATTGCCACTAGTGCACCGCCTGCTGGGGTGAAAACTGACCGCCTGCGGTCAATATGTCTCCTAAATAAAGCGTTTTAACTGATGATTTTATTTGCTTTAAAATTCAAACTTTCTACTCATTAATACATTGCCTAGACAATTCTTAAAAATTAAATATTTAACAACGATCAGAAAAATTAAAAATAGAATAAATTGATTAAATTTGGGTCCAATTTTTAACGATCTAATATCAAAATTATAATAAAATAAACATTGGATGGAATAATGATTTTTGTTATGCACGTTAAATAAATATTAAAACACACCTATTTTCAAAATGTGTGAAAAGCTTAAAATACATATTTTAAATATTTTTAATGCAGGTTTTAATTATAAAAGGAAATCAAATGAGGCATTAACTGTATTATAATAAATATAGTCAGATTTTCTGATAGAGTATGTATTGGTCTTATAAAATTAAATATGCATGTATTCTAATTTTACATCGCCCCGTATATTATTAAATGATTATAAAGCTAGAGCATTGTGTGTAATTTGTCATCTAATAAGCTTATGAGCTAGTCGAAATGAACACGGCAGAACTAATCCCGTCGCTAAGAGTATTTACTTTTTGGTTTAGTAGTGCTTGTGTGCATTGCAAGTGCAGGTTTTATACTCTTGTTCCTGCAAAAAGACGTAATTAACGAGAAACAGTTTCACATATATTTAAACAATTAAAACATAAGTATTGCACAATAATATAAGATCAATCGTTATTTAAAATAATATAAAAATATCGGACGTATATTTGATATACGCAAGATGTTTTAAAGGCGTTGAAGTATATTAGGTTGCCTATACATTAAAAAATGATATCTTACAAACAGTAATATGTTCAGTAATATAAATTACCCTTTGTTATTTGGATATAATTAATGACACTTTAGAATGACGGGGATGATTATTAAAAGTAAAAAGCTTATTTACAAACACATAAAAATATAAATTATAAAGTACTTTGACATTCACTTTCACTTCTATAGTTTATAATGATATTTACTTTATATGATATTAATGATATTTACTTTTATATATATATCATAAATTACTTTACGTTGGTCAAAAAATTACTGATCACTTTTTACATCACAAACATTTTTCAAATAATTTTAATTTTGTAAATATAACTAAATTTTAACCCAAATTTTTAAGGTAAGTTTTATATCCATCAATTAAATATATCAAATAAACAGATTACTAATTTAAATCGTGGTTTCAGCATTCATTAAACCTTTACTAATTATACTTAGTGCATTTGGACAAGATTACATTCAGACATGCAGCTTTAAATGACCATCATCGATTGCAGTTTCGGTGTGTTGTAGTGCTATTATCAGTGACGTCGGTGCGGTGACAAGTAGCGCATGCCCACGTGCTCCCTCGGAAGCCCCATAAATCCACCGAAACCACTATTGCTAATTGTCTACTGAATATGCATGGAATGGGCATAGAATTTTTGCGCGTCCGGCCTTCGGATGCAAGAAGTTTACATTCAAATGCGTATTAACAATCAATACTATGCGAATAGATTAAAATAAATTACCATGTATAAAACTACACCGGTAATAGTGGTTATGTTTATTCAAGAAAAAAAAATCTAACGCGGTGATTAATCCGGAATGCTGGATGAGTGTAATTAAATGCATTACTCTTAAGTGTTTAAAGAAGCACTTAGCAAGATAATGATGATCAGTGTATAATTTATAAATAATCTCAAATTATTTTACAAACTGAACAATTTGAATATCTAAAAGTGTGAAGGATTTAAATTTACAGGGATAAAAAATTTTGTATCGCAAAAAACTGTTTTTCGCGTATTTCACTTTCATCATTCCAGATTGCGATTTCGGACGTAATGAACAAATAAAAACAGGTAATTAAAGCGGTGGGGCATTTTGAACGCGGCGAATTGAAAATCGAGTTTCGCCGGAATCGAAGGCAATTTCATTTGGAATGTAGTTACGTTAATTATTTCGCGACTGGCGTCCGCGTTTCGAAAAAGTTTGCATTAATGGCGACGCGATTGACTTGTACGCTACGTTATGATTTCCGATCGGTTATTGGCACGGACCGTGGTGGAAATGTTGATAACACTATCGCGTTACGTTTTCTAATGAAAATATCATCAACTTATTTTCATGTATTAAAAGTAACAATTTTTGCAATTTTATATAAATAATCTTTCCAATAGTCATAAAAATATAGTAATTAATTAATCGATTTAATTAATAAATGGTATTTTAGTACTAATCAATTGCAATTATAAATAAATAACAAATTTGATTGATTACTTATTTAATTTTAAGATATTTATACTAATATAATTGTAATCACTGCACTAATGTTGCATATTAATCAAGGTATCGACTCTACCTATCCTCACCTTATCAGAGTAGAATATAATATTCACATTAATCCGCATTCTCTATCATCTGACTATAGTATAGTAATGAGATATAATAATCATAAACCGATCTGCACTTGACACTAATGAGAAACAATTATCAGCAATTAGACAAATGAGATAGCAAACGACTGGATGTAGCTGCTTGTACATTCCTTACGATCCTAAAATAGCGATAACAAAATTACAAGAACTGTTCCGGCCGATAAATTTTGCGCTGCATTCAGCTAGCGCATAAACATAATTAATACCGAACTATAAAAATAAATGTTTCGGCAAATCCAGATATCCGCCGCACGGACGCGGACTTAATTGCGAGGATATTTGCGGAATTTAGTAGGCAATCATTTCGGACTTAATGCCGCGGCGTGCATCACTCCAGGAGAAGTAGACTAAACTCTTTACTTCCGCATAAAGTGAATTTTGTCGTATTGTGGTTGCAGATGTGCAACTGCAGCTGCAATATCGACTCACACGTCTCATAAAGCATCAAAATATGACTAGGCAACACTTTGTGCTCATAAAGAAAAGTAATTTTTGTTGCACGAACAACACCCGGCTGCCAGGATGTATGAAGACCGCACTAAGCACAAATTCTATGGGAACGGATATTAAATTTTTCCGCATATTTATACGGAAAATAATCATAAAAATACGTGGAACTTACAGTAAACATATCAAAATTAATCTATTGATTGTTAAATTTTAGCTAATTAAACAATTTAAAATAAAGAAAATTCGTACTAAAAACACTTTATCAATTCAAAACTTATGGTTATTATAATTAATTTATTTAATATTCACACGTTATAAATTTACAATAATGAAATGATCATGTGTCCTAATAAAACATTATAAATTTGAAATATTAAAGCTCCGCATTTCAACAGCTCTATATTGATGAGATCTAAATAGAACAAAACTAGTCAGTGATTTTTTAACATTAATTTAACATTATTTATATAACTGGTAAAAAAATATTAAAATTTTGTTTTGAGATAAATACGATGGCGCTATATATTTATTTTTAAAGAAAATATTAATTAAGGCAGAATTTTAATTAAGAATTGCAGGAAGGGCTTGAGGATGGCGAGGTATAAATTTTATTAGAACCTTAAGTTAGCGCGGCGATTATGCCTTGATTTAATAAAATGCAGGGTTGCAATAAATACATGTTACCGTCGGTTTAGCACCGGTAGGGATTGAATTAAAAGGGCTTTATTAACTCGGCGCAATTTTTAATGTTTCCATAATGGCTGCAAGTAAATCTTTGGTAGACGCGAGGAAACTCTTTATATGAAAGCATTTCCAGGTTTCCCCTGGGAAACTTCGGTGCCTCTCTTCAGTTTAATTTACTATAGAAACAGCGTTTATTCCGTCTAGATAACTGATCAAAGTATTATCCGCCGCCCTTTTATATCGACATAAAAAATAACCGCTCGAAATTATTCGATAAATTTATAATAAGGATAGATTTAAAGTGAAAACTAATAAAACCGAATTATATCTGGAATATAAGTGGCATTAAATTTTTCAGGCCGACGGGGTTATCTGTTTACGTCCTTTTAAGGACGATTACAGGAGAAAGAGTGCTCGGAACTTATCGCTTAACAAAATGTTTGCATTTAATTTAATGAGTGCACGTGCTGCCGAGGAAGTTGTAAGTTTTCAACACGAGAACCGGAACTTGGCGGGCGGCGAAGTTCCGTCGCAAAAAAATGGATTACGGAATTTTGTAGTTTGGGATTCATTTAAGGTTGCCGATAATTAATTGTTGTAACACGCCAGGCGCACTCTGGCGGTATATCGCGATTTTCACCGCAAATCCACCGGATAAATTAATTGCAGTTGTATTTGCTACCAGCACCATAAACTGCTCTACCCAACCAACTGTGGCTGAGGTTTAACCTAAACAATTATACTAAGTTATAATTTTCTTCAGTAACCTTATAATACATTAATCTTAATTACAATGCATATAATTGAAGAAAATTCAAGAATAAAAACAAGTAATATTGCCATTGGTGATTTAGAAGTGAGGGGAGTGGGAGCCTTTGTGATCGGGCCGTGGGCGGAATCCTGGCAATTTTTTGAAGCTTAAAAAGTTGTGACATCTAAATTACACTTTTAATACTTCGCCTTATTCTCGCGAGCCGTTACCGATAATAAATGAGACCACGAATCGCGAGCGCGTTTAAATTTTAAGAATGGGACACACCTTGAATTATGCCCGGGGCGTTAATTTGATTTAGGGGGCTGTTATTAATTCCGTTATTAGATAATGAAAGGTGCCAGTCCGGCACTGTTCATTACGTAGATTTATAATGTGTAATAATTAGGGTCAATTATTGGTGATTGTTTCGTTACGGCAGCCAGTTGGGGAATCGATACCAAATGACATTATCGTTTGTGCTCGCGTCGAATTATCTCCGGTTACTGTTATTCACACATTACAGTTAATACCTACTCTGATACACTTGAATGGACTTCCTACATTTCATCACGCTAATCTGCGACGTAAATAGCGATGGTAGATATTGGGGAAAATATGACGCCGGGCGTTAAGTAGACGGTGCATTTATGGTGGCGGCGCCGGGAGCGGAGTGGAATTGTTGTTTCCAATTGCGTGGAGCGTGTTTAAAATTTATGAGCATTAAAATCGTTTACGATTAATCAAGTCGGTAATAATTTGGTTACTTCCGTTTTAGCACCGCCAGGGGCTGGGGCCGTGATGTTATTTTAAAATGAAGTTATTCAGGTGACGTCTGGCGGGGTTTTAAATTTGAATTTAAATAAGCTCCTCGCGGACTTTCCCATTTTTTTCTTGGTGCAAGAGCGCAAAAATTAAACTTACCGCTCTGGTAGGTGTGAGGCAGTCGGGGCCTGAGTATCCTTTGGGGCACTCGCAGGAGTAGTTATTGCCACGGTCTAAGCAGTATCTCGGCTCCGGGCAATGGTTCGGCTCGCAAAGGTCCACCTGACAAAAGCTCATATTTAGCGTTTGTATAGGATATACTTTTTTCTACTTACATTATTATACACAAAAATTTTGTTCAATAAAAAGCTTATTTTCTTTTCAACAACTTTTGCCGTTAACTTAATTGGGAGGCGATTTATCATTATAATTGCGATTGTAAAAAACTCATAAATGCTGAGGTTGTTTCATAAGTACAAGCAGATGTCTGTAATGTGAGCAGAAAAATAACCAAGGATTGTTAAAACATAATATATGCGCATATTAATTTGCCTTAAAAAAACCTCATTATTTTAACTTTTTAATGTTTTTATATTTCCATAAAAAGTTTCTGCATTAAAATAACTGCAATTCAAATTTATTTTATTAATATTCTAATGATCAATATTTTTATAGTTTAAATTCGACTTAATTATAATATAAGCAAAAGTGCATACTCTAATTAATAACATGGAATCGGTTTACATCTACTGGAAATTTACCTTAATATGGCACCGCTGTCCTGTAAATCCCCTTCCGCAAGTGCAGGTATAACCGCCGATGTGATCCGTGCAGGTCCCTCCGTTTATGCAGGGGGACGACTCGCACTCGTTGTACTCATACTCGCAGTGGGCCCCCGTAAACCCTGCAAATCGATTACTTCATTACATCACATTTTAAACCCGGATTATTCGTTCTCAAATATTAATATCCGCCGCACCCTCGGGAAAACTGCAAAATTGTGGTGCACGCCGTGGCGGAGCGAGGGAAAAAAACTCGCCGCTGTGTAATCTATTTCGGCCAAAATAGGGACATCTAGATTAGGGTCTTAGGGCCAACTCACGTCTATATATGTTGGACGTGAAATTAACTTCGCGTAAAAGAACTGCGGAATTTCGGGAGAAATTAATTAAAGATAATCTCATCCGTAGATAGTGCGGGCTTATGTCGTAACTTCTGTGTTTCCGAACTAAATTTGTTCATCTTTATAGAAACTGAAACGCAATTTGGGTAAAAACTTGTTCTGCAAATATTAATTTTATCACGAAATAAGATTACCCAGCTCTTAGACATTCAATACTGGGATTTCACGCGCTCGCTGGTATTCCGTGGGGATGTGCTTGCTCTCCGCGCCTCTGGAGGGTTTGTTTCATTTTTTTCTAGGTAGAGTGTAAATAAGTGATTTTAGTGCTCTATAAATGATTTATATGAAAAGTATATAATTAGATAATTATATTAATTTTACGCATAAAATAAAAATTTAAAAAATTATACATTTACATAAAATTTTAAATATAAATAACATATTTATTATGCTATTTGTACAATTGTATCTTAGTGTATGTACATTGAAAATGGATAATCATTTTTATTATTATTTATGAGATAAAAAATTACAATTACAAATTATATTTAGCTTGTTTATAATATACATCATATATTTCGTGAATTTCTTATTTACCCTGTTTTAAAATGTATTATTTCGAAATTACACTTATTTATGTTAAATATTTTCAGGAATTTTCATTAACTTCACTTCCATTTCATCAACAACTTCAAAGTAAGTATCTGCGATGGTAAACAGTGTTTATATATATATATATATATATATATATATATATATATATAAATATATATATAATTCTAATAAATATTAAATGTAAACATGACGTCGGGAGTGAGTGGATTGAAAACAATTCACTTGCGTCACCGAGGCGATGATGTATAAAAACATTCGCACGCCAAACGTGTGTAACACCTGTAATTAGCAATTAAAACAGTAATTACACGGGCTAATTAATTAAATTTTAACCGTCTTCCTTATGTAATGAAAGCGGCCATTTAATTATTACTCCACACTTAATGTAGATTAACTATAAAGGCGGCGGTGCCGACAAAATAATGTCGTAATTGCGCTTTTACAGCGGAACGTTTTGGATTTGATTAAAACGCGCGGACGCCCAAATCCACGAATGTAACAATTTCCTCACTGAGCAATTGCAGCCATTGCGCGTACGTAATTGCCAAACTCGAATGGCGAATCTCTTCAATTACGGCGAAAATGGTTGTTGTATTCCTATGCGTTCTGTTATTTGTACTTTTCAGGTGTTGCAAATGTTTAAGGTAATTTTTAAATCAAACCTACAAACATATGTTAAAATTAATATCATTATCTACTTAGGGTACAAAGTGTTTTAACCTTGACCTACCTTAATAAATAATGAATTAAGTTATACCAATATACAATTTATTATCTTAGGTCAAGATCATTAATTATATTAATCGCTATAAAATTGTATAATCTGATCATGTTAATCTTTTATAAAGCTAATTATAAATCATTTAAATTTTAATTTGGTTTGCTTAACTGATTTTCTTTTTTTTTTGATAACGCAGACTTTTCGTGTATGATAAAAAATTAATTACACAATGAAAGAAAATACTGCCTTTAAGATAAACGACCGCTTAATTCTTTGTTAAATCTCGAAATCTTAATAGTGAGATAAATTTAATAAATATTTTCTTCAGCGAGGTTTATTATTTTAATACATTTTAATTTCCCGCCATTAAAGTAATTGAACCGAGCGGACGATTATTGTTTTGATAAAATTGCCCGTAGCGATTGCGATAAAAGAAATCGGAGCAAGTACGTAGTACGATGCAAACGTCTCTGCAAAAAGATATGAGATAATTCCAAAGGAACTCTAAAGCCTTTTGTGCAAACACGGTATTGTGCATTACTCTAAATGGCAAAGTTCATTTTTTATCCGTCTCACCTTTCAACTTTAGAATCCTCATATTACACGCTAAGAAAAGATTTAAAATTAAATTAATGTATAAGATTTATTAATAACCGCGACGTTAATATCGCGATAGAAATTTAAATAAAAATACGTTCTTTATTGATATTAGACTTACATATTAACATTATTACATCTTATATTTTAATTATTAACATTTTATAAACAAATTGAGTTTTATTCGTGATTTACAGCACAATTATAATCATAAAAATTAATAATATGAACAAAGTCGATTTCTTAAAAACATGATTGTGCTTTACCTTCGAGATACATTTTGAATAAAACAAGTAATACAAGGAACATTTTTATTTCAACAAATTTAGCTTATTATTATCACCACTTATAGTTTGATAATAATAAGCTATATTTAATAACAAGTGTTTTTCTTCATCAAAATAACAAGCTAAATTAGTCAAAACTGTAATCACGTTATGATACCAATGATGATGTTCGTTTTTTTTAAGAATTATCATTTGCTATTAAAAATATAGGATTTTAAGTATTGATAATAAAATATGTCTGTGATGATATAATAACATTATTATATTAATAGCAAATAATGTTGGTGCTACATAATTATTTGGAATGTTAATGGTGAAAAATAATGCGCACACACACACGTCACATTTGTTTTTTTTAACACCAAAAAATAAAGCACAGCACGTGAAGTAAATGAAATTCACGCGTCGTCCTGACAAAAGACTCCTGCATTTTATTCAACCCTAGTGGCAGTTAATGTGTAAAAAAATATGAAACGAAACGCTGATGATTTTGCGAATGTGAGGATAAAATAGTTAACGAGTTGAATATGCAAATATAATTAGCGCTGTGATTAATTTGCGGATAAAATATTAAGGCGGGCAGGCCTAATTTGAACAACACGAATTTAATTACGTGGATGGGATTATGGGAAGAGTTAATCTGTTTATAATAACATTAGAGGGAAGTGTGAGCCGTCCATTGTGCGCAATTCCGGTTTTTATCTTGTAGTGTATTCGTTTTGTCTGGGAATCGGAGATTTCATTAAAGAAAATTGTTGCAATTTAGATTATCAGCGCGAGGGAGGAAATGAATGATACCTATTAAGGGAGTCGAAGATAGGACTTTCTGAGTGCTTATCAAAATATGTTGGTTTGAAAGGGGGCGGCAATTTATGGATAGGCGAGAGGGTTCGAGTTGATGGACACAGGGGTATGCATTTTATATCGTGTATGAAAAGCATCTTCGCCCAGATAAAATTGTATAGTCACAAGTTAAGACGCCTTTGTATGAGATCGCGTGGAACATCTAAATAACGAAGTCTCCCGTAAATCCGATTACAGATGACGCCGGGGAGACAAGAGATCAGAAAATGTACAACAATCAAATTTATTTAAAAATCCCCGCCTCGCAGAATAAAAAAAGCCCGTTTGTATTTTGTTTAAGAATTGCAATATCCGATATGTATATTTCTTACCTTCGCCTGGAAAATTAAAGCTGCCACAGAACCTCCTCCTATACAGCTGCCTTTATTTATTTCGAAAGGACGACAAATCTTAGTTATCCCCTGACACGCCACAGAAACGTGCGTGACGAGCACGACTTCTTTTTTACTCCACCATTAATAAAGCATTTATCAAGATGCTTCAGAAGTTAAAGAAGTTGATTCTTACAAAATCCCCCCTGTATATGAAACATCGTCCTGAATGGGACCAACTTTCTTTTCATCCACAGGAAATTTATAACTTTCTCCTCTGGTACCGCCCGCCAAACGGAAAATCGGCCTATGGAAATCTGGAAATTCAATTAATTGCTCTGCCTCATTAACAAATTGTAACTTTTATGTTGTACAACATAAACACGGCTGGCTAATGCTCTAATTTGTGAACTTACTCGATCAATCGGTCTAAAAATAATACCATGTTGATGAATACTGCGTAGTGTTATTATTGAACGAATCATTTCCGCAGAATTTATTTATTTACCCAATATACCAATTATGAAAATACAAAACGTATAAAATATAATAATTAACTCAAATAATGGCTATTAATAATAAAAATAAATTTTAATATATATATATATATATAATGTAGAATAATATATTTTATACGTTATACTAAAGCCCTTAATCTAATAATGAAGGAGAATGATCAAGTGCCAATGTGTTTAGGTGAACTAAATTAATGAATTGATGAATGGCCCTTTCAGACTGTGATAATTAACATTATCCCCTTCCCTCTTTAATTAAGCCAATTAGAGCATTACGGTGAAATTATAATATCGTATTTGATCTCGACAATACAATACAGTTTTAATTATTTTTTTAATACGTAATAATATACCACGTGTATAAATATTTTAATTAATTTCCAACTGTGCAGTTGTTATTGGAACTAATTTCTCGTCGCAGGAAATAATTAAATCATTACACTGCTCGAGTTCTTTACATTGATACAATTTTTAATTAACACGTTCCAAGATTTCCGCCACAATAGCGCTCTCCTAATCATAATAAAGTAATAAAAGCAAAGTTACGTTCCGTTTACGACACCATCGCTGCTCTCAGTTCGAGTTCTGTCCGTTTATAAATTTCCTAAGAATACACTTAATAAGTTCATAAGTTCGCGGAATTATTTCCGGTTATGAGACTGCCAAGTGGTCGGTATTAATGTCGCACCACAGAGCATGAAATAAAATGGAATCTGATAATTGAATAAAATTATTACGTCTATAATTAAATTTATAGTTTTATAATTTATAAATATAATTACTATCTAATATATTATGCATAGTTTTTAAATAAAATTTGAATTTAATAATATTGCCATTTGATTAACGTGGTCGTTTAATCAGCTAATATTTACTGACATAAATGTTCATTTAATTTGCAACAAACCATCAACTAAAGCTTTGATCTCGTTTATATAAGGGATTTGAATATATTCAAAGGTTTCCGTGTATATGCAATTGAAATTTAATACAAATATAACGTGTGTGTGCAACTGGCAGGAGTTCAAACAAAATGTACTCGAATATGCGATGCAAGTTGATAGTTTTTGAACGTAGCACGAAAAATTATTATTTCGCTAAAATTTATAGTTAGTAAGATGTGGAAGTAATGTATAAACTTTTGCTGTAAACGCGCCCTCCGGCGGATGTGTCAGTAGAAAACTGTAAATTACAAAGTTCCATGGCATGCTTTTATCTGCAATTCAATGTATCGTTTCCGTGTTAGCTTCAATGGCATTAAAGTTCTGCAACGGAACCCATTCCTTATTCATATTACCTTTCGATGGGAACTGGCTATTAATCAATTTGAATAAAGGAGCGAAAAAAAAAGTCGGGGGCGGCCGCCGCTTCCCTTTAAAAGTCGCTTTTCCAATTTGCGCGCAATAGTGGAAAAAATATAATTAAGTCGCTTAATTAACAGGAGATTTGCAATTAGTTCCTTTTTTATTGGGGGTGGGGGGGGGCTCTCTACCTGGCGACGACCACCTTTTGTCTCCGCTAATTGAAACAGAAATCTCACAATTATTTCAGCAATTGCGCCCCGCTCCCGGTGAATTATTAATTACAATTATGAAATTAATTCCTTTCTGGGATCGGTTATTTAGAGGGAAGTCCGTTTGTTGGTACTAATTTTAATTTAATTAATGGCCGCGTTACATTAATTTCATAATAGCCGGTAACGTAATAATCCCGGTACAATGTTGCCGAAAGCGTGATACGTTACAGTATCAAATAACTTAAAAAATTATGTTATAATATAGAAATTCTCAAAAATAATATTATGTAACATATTAATGTATTTACGCAGGAATTCTATTACGGGATTAAATAAGCAAAACAATTTTTTGTTGTGTTCTTAATTCTTGAACTACCAATTAAAACAAAAGCTTTAGAACTTTTAATCAACAACATAGCCTACTGAAATTCTTAATTTATATATAATTTGCCATAGTCTTAAAAAGAGATCAATGTTTGACACTTTCCTGAAGAGAGTTATTGACTACACTAGTTATCGGCAAATATTGTATATGAAACACTTGGAAACTACTAACCAAATTTTTAATGTTTATGTAATACCTAGCTATTACCTTAAAGTTGAAAAATCAGTCGATTAGCCTGGATATCTCTATCTATTTATTTTTTTAACTCTTACTATGTGGTTTATATTATTTATATTATAATTATTTTTAATAAAGTATTTATAATTAATATTGAGCATACGTGGATATATAAAGTAACGTGAATTCCGTTCAGTTGTCGATATCAATCGCAGGACGAGGGTGTTAAGTGGCAATTTAGGAATTTTTATGGGGGGACTCGTGTTGATAAATAGTTTGAGGGAGGTTATAGGCGGTGTCAAAATCAGAGTGATAACAAGATCCACTTACCGGGTTGACAAAAGCATTTGTAACCGTCCTCCTGGTCAACACAGATGCCGTGAACACACGGCGATGATTCGCATTCGTTGAGGCTGTGTTGACATAGGGACCCGGAGAAACCTTTGGGACAGTCACACTTGAATTGCGTCACGTTGCCCGTGCAGGTAGCGCCGTTTTGGCAGGGCATGGAGGTGCAGGGGTCCGTCTCCTCCTCGCAGGTCTTCCCTGTGTATCCTGTCGAAATTATTTGATTTTATTGCCTCGCACTCGAGAAATAACAAACGGGATAAGCGAAATTAACCCCCACGGACGCTTGAACGACAAGAACACAATATTTCTTTCAATTTCCTCTCATATATATGTTTTTTTTTCTCTACTCCAAGGAGGAGTAAATTTCTTCCGAAACGTCATTTCGTATTGTTATTATTTGAAAGGTATACTCGTGGCTTTTATATCCCTCTGCTTTTGACACACATCATCCCCAAAGTGATCAAATAATTTTTCAGCCGCCTTTTATTGCCTGCAGTGCGAAAAAAAAATAACACTAATCATTAGAGCGGAACGTGACTGCAACGCTAGCAAGGCATCGAATTAATACCCTGTTCAAACATAACTACCCCAAATACACCTAACTTATTAAAATAATTATTTCCCGTTCCGGCTCTATTTTTAGAAAATCATTATTTCCCGATCCGAATGGCAAATCCCGAATGTAAATCGCACAATGTGATTACTAGTAATCCGCTCGGACCTTGCGATTTGTAATGAATGGACGATTTTTACCCTTGAATTAACAAGCAGCGCGTTCAACCGTTTAAGCATTTTTTAATTTAAATTTTAGTCGCGCATTAATTAGCCGACACATCCAACCCCCACGGTCCCGCGCGGCGCTTAACGTCGCGCGAATAAATAAAGTAAATTGCGTTTGAAACTTTTTAATTCCCCATAAAACTAGTTAAACTATTCAGTTGTCTACACACTACACCACCCCCGCCCTGGCTGTGCTGGCTGCCGGCTGCCGGTTCCCGGTTGCCTGCTTCGGGGGCCGCTTTTATCAACCGGGAAATTGCATTAGAAATAATTCAGACGAAATTAACATAAACTAGTTTATCCGATAATTATATCACTACAACTTTCCACAACACAATTCGAAATTGTCATTGTTACCCCTCCGGTGATTTATTCTAAATAATTCATTCGCATGGAAGCACTTTTCTTGTTAATTAAACCGAGCGCCACGAAAGTCGGTCAAACAACTTATTTCTTAATATTTTTTAGCTCTTTAAAAATATTTAGATTAATAACGTCTAATACATTAATTAGAAGGTTAATTAAACACTTGCTTTTGTTTCACTATTTTATCTAATACATTATTTTATATTTATTTTCACTTATTCAATTTAATTTAGATTAATATTGCAATCTTAAGAAATTTACAATCGATAAAATTATTGTTTCCCTATCAACATCAGTTACGTACCGATTTCGACATATTTGGGTCTCGTCAGTGCAGTGAAAGACCTGAAGAAGAATGAATCTATGGATTTTATAAACCCCTAATTTTTCGTTAAGAATAGAGGCACTAAATTTACATCAATGTATTTATTTTAGTTTATATATGACTTTTTTATTTTTAAATATTTTTCCAATAAAATAATTCAATTCCAATCTGTGCGGAATATATTATGAGGCCTTTCTGCTACGTTCACACTCCATAAACATATGTTACGTTTGCCTTCCTGGCAGCTGCAGGCAGTTAAATATGTTGTACGATCGTAGTGTAAAACGCTATGTAAGCACGGAAAATCGAAATCGACGTGTGCAATTGGTCACAGATTGGGCAAATGGCCACTGCGATTTTGTAAATGTTTACCCACGTCTTAAAGAGGGTTTCGAGTTGGCAGTAGAGTTAAAAACTAGTGAATTAAGGTAACGATTTCAATAATATTGTTGATAATTCGTTACACATCCTGAAATATAAAATTAAAGCTTCGTTTGTGTAACACTGTAGGTTTTAATCATTTTAAATTGCAATAACGAAGAGCTTTATATAATTATCAGTACTGAAAAGCTATATATTTTTTGGAATACGTAAATTTTGTAAATATCAATATCAAAAAAAATATTTATGGCGCGCGGCCTTATCCCGGGTGAAATATCATGACGTGTTTGTGAACGGCGGGAAGGGTTAAATAATCACTCAAAAAGCTGATTTCGCCCGGATTAATAGATAATAATGTTTTTTTTTGTCGGCCAGCGGCGGAGAGGGGGGGGGGGATTAAAAGATTAGTGCTGTTTTGTGCGTTTGAATTTTTCCTGCTTCAATGGGGACCGATATCGCGAATTCCCCACAGGAATTAATGTGATTGATACGACAAAAGCCATTTATTTTTTCATCAACTACGAATTATTCATGCGACGGATATACGCCGACGGCAATGAATAACTTAAATGAATACAACATTTTTCATCATGCGGACTTATTAAAACTAGATTAATTGAAAACGGCAACAAAATATATATATGTATATATATACCAACCGAGTTTATTTTAACTTGAATGCAATTAATCGCTTCGACGTGTAATGGTAGTTCATTTGGCATCGTTTATAACATATGTGCGTTTGAATCGAATGGAATTTATTATTCACAATGTGTCGGCAAAATATTGAAATCAATGCAGATATTCATTCCTAATATTGTTTGTGTATTTCAACATTTTTAATAAATAAAATTGCAGGATTCATAATGTTACTTTAAATTCTATTTCTTCTTTTATTAATGTAACAAATGCTAAAATTTCATTATTATAAGCACTTTTTAATCTAGTTTTCTGTTATTTTTATGAAATTTATTCATTTTTTGTTATCCACTTTTAATGTTTGTTTATTTAAACTAAAATAAACTACAAATGCCTATCAAAATATATGCAAATTAAATTAACAAAATTAACTATGTATTAATCTAACTTACTCTTGACCTACCACAACATTTTCTACATTGAAGTAGGATAGTCAGACCTTACTAGGATATTCCTGTCTTAAATTAATGTATAATTTCTAATGGTACATATGGATAAATAATAAATTAATGTGGTAGGTCAGGAAAACGCTAACTTTATCAATGGTTCGTTGAGGTAGGTCAAGAGTACGCTAGGTTATAACACAATTTTTATAATACTCATAAATTTATTTTTTATAATTCAGAAAAATTTATTATTTCATACATTATTTGTTTATTCTAAATATATAAATGTATATCAATTTCAGTAATAGCAGTAATGATTTGATACATCGTGGTGTTTGTCAGGGCATTACAATTGAGTAAGCATTTAGTAACGAGATGATTATGAGATAATTGCATCACTACTCCGTGTTATAATGCCGCCGGGTAAAATTAGATTCCATTGCATAGTCGTCTAGATAAACGCGTGGCAAATCGCAGTCCAGACAATCCAAATACAATTTGTTGATTTCAATTTAATAAAAAAACACAATTAATTTTAGAATTAAAAATCGCTAATAGAAAATTTCATGGTTTTTTAAGATCATATTATTATAAAAACCTATTTAATCTTCAATGATTTAATTTATGATTATATTAAAATAAAGGAATATATAAAGGAAAAAAAATATTATTTGCTGTATTGACTAGTTTAAGTAAATTGTTTCCTTTAATTTAATGATTCGTAAATTTTATAAGATCAAAAATATAATAATTTATTTAATTTTTATATGTAGTATATAGGTACTGTCATACTTGACTTTTAACAAAATACGATTTGATTTTATAACTTTTCTTTTAACAATGAGATAACTCGATATCGTTTATCAATTGGTTTGATTTAAAGTTTTCCCAACTGCAATTTAGTTGTGCAGCCGGATCTTCGTTATATTTTTGTTTATTTGCGGAAAAGTTTAAACGAGTCGATGTGTAGGGGGGGGGGATGCATTATTGGCCGCAGCCGGGTGCGCCGGCGGAAATGTGACGGGGGATGAATTTGCAAATAATTGTGTGCATTGCGATAAATTAAAAATGAATAAGCGGCTTACGGGTGCACAGAAACGTGTGGCTTTGTTATATGGAATTTGTTGAATAATTTATTTCCGAAATGAAATGCCGGCAATCAAAATTGAAGGGGGCGCTGATGTGCGGGGATTATGGAAAATAATGTCGCCGGGGTAGTGTAATTGCGCCGTAAAGCAAATTAAGAGGTATATATAAAACCGTAGTAAATTAGTATGTAAGCACTTGTGAGCATGATATAATGCAATATGGCAGCACCACCTCTGTTTAAGGGATGTAGCTACTTCCGTCATTACCTAACTTCGTCCTACCCTCAGCAGAATATGTGGCATTATCACGTAAACCGGCTAAGGACTTTAGGACTGTTAAAAAATCTAATATTAAATTTCGCGGTCGTAAGTAATGGAGCGCACCCTTAAATGGCATCAAGATAATAATAGGTTTTTCTGGTTCTCTTACTCCTTACATTAGGGTCGTTTTAAATTAAAATCACCGGGGTTTTTATCTCGGTCTCCGATTTCAGTTCTGGGTGCCCTTTTTCAGCGACGCCACACGATCAACCTCATTTATCACAAAACAGGAAAATGCGAAAAAGTGCAGCCCGATTGAATAATGCCCAACTTTAACTCTCCCCCTTAATCACCCTTCGGAGCTCTCTGTGTACAGATTCGAATACTATTAACATTCATCTGAGAGCGTTTCCAACACACAAATAACCGATCGTGATTTAATAATACCACCGTTTGCAATTTAAATATGCCTTTCTGAAATGAAAAGAAACACACAAAGAGGAATTTCTTATAATTAGATATATATTTTTTATTTGGATTGCAATTTGTAATTATTAATTTAGAAAAAATGTGATAATATTAATAAAAATGTATTTTTCAATCATTATTTTAGAATAGATAAATATGATTTTAATCGATCCACTTTTGAGTTCATTACGCCAATGAATTCAGCACAATTTTGATACGTCTACTGTGGGAAGTCAAATTTATCTAACTGGCATAATTCAATCATGTCAATTACAATAACAGAGAATAGGTCAAGTGTTTCCATTCGAAGGGTTTCTAGGAAATTGGTGTTTGTCGTAGGTTTTCCTATGATGTACGGTTATTACAGATTGTATTCCCCTTTCGGACAAACTTCACACCCATTATCCGCGCCTTCTTAGTTTGAAAAAGCGTTTTATATGCAAACGCCGCCCTTTATAAATCCCGACTAAATGCCAATATCAAAAAATTCGCATCCACGGACGGAATTATTACCCAATATGCATGCAGAACTAAAACTAATACCCGGCTATATACTTTACAAACTTTATCAAGATTCAGCGTTGTAATAGAGTCCATTACTACCTTATAAAATGGTTATGAGCAAGGAATTGCACTCAACGTGTTATTTCCTCTTATTATCCGCGCCATTTATATACATTGCATCCAGTTTTAATCCAATTAACATTATCACCTCGCCATATAACGATATTAATTCCGCCCGATTAAATTTAAAAACTTATGCAACATTTGGTAATAAAATTATAAACTTTCGTCGTTATTCGCGGAAAATATTATCCAGAATAATTTTATTGCGCGTTCACGTGTTCGGATAAGTCGGGAATACGAGATCCTTGAAAACGACAGTAACACGTTGGAACTCGAGCCGTGATTTGTTGTGTAGATTTATATGATTGCCATGAATAATCTTTATAGTAGGTTGCAGACATAAGAAGTATTTACATACGATTCACACTTCACTTCTTATATTTTCTGGGTGGCGTTTATAGAATTTTAAGTAATAATAATAATAATATATTAAGTTATTTAATAAATAAATTAAAATAGAAATATTAAAAAATTGTTAGGTTAGAATGGCCTTATCTGTACATTATCATCGAAAAATCTTTCGGACTCCTCCAACCTCAGCAATTTACAAGCTTTAGGAATCTTAGCAGGACCTATTTACTTTTTATTACGAAGCCCATATTTTCCAATGATCTTCAATTCAAAATCATAACGTAGCTACTTATAAAAACAACGTGATTTGATGTATTTCATAAATAAAGATTGTTAATCTATGAATCTTTAAAATGACAAATGATTTTTTTAAATCATTACCATATCCAGTTAAAATTGTTAAACCAGAGGTGAGTTTCTTTCCACATTTTTTTCGACCCTTTTCATCCCGTTACATAAATAATATTCAATTCTTTTAGTTTACACCCATTCTTTTCATGTTCCTCATAATTGTTTGAATACTCTAATCCATGTTACACAGAGGAGTATTAATAAATCATTCATCGAATGACTTACTAAATTACGGATCAAGCTGCGCGGCTCAGAATTTATTTATTTAACGCGAATATCATCGGATTAATAAAAGCTCCCGTTGTTTCCCCGGGATAAAAGCGCGGAGCCCTTTTCCACGGCGCAAAAAAAAACTTCTCACGCTTCAATATTTTCTAATTACGCATTCATAAATAAATTTGATGAAAATTCTTCGTTCCATCCGTCCCCTCACTATTTTCATTTCGGAACAAGTTTTAATATAACGCGTTTTTTTTTTACTCTCTCTCTCTCCAGACTTCGAATCTAACGCAGAATAATTTATAAGTTTCCATTTCTTTAAGACAACTGTTATTAAATCCGGCGGAGCGTGAATGCGTTTTTTTTCTAAACGGTAATTACACTGTACACATTCCCGTTATGTAATCGAAAACGGGCGCATAAATTGCATTACATAACAATTTAAATGCAACTGTATGCACCTAGGCACAATGGAAGCGCGGATGAATAAAGTGCTGCAACGTCGGGAGGAATTTCTAGTTATTAGGTTCACGGATTTACAATCGAATCGCGAAATGTAATTTTAGGAATGCATTATATTTTTTTTAATGTATGGAATTATCAAAAATTTTAATTGGATTGTGCTTCACTAATTCTACACGTGCATGCGTTTGGTTGGCATTACGGGAGAATTATCATAATCAAGGGGTATGTATGTTCCGCGATTATTATAAGCACTTCGGATCTCATTAAAATACATACAGTTGGCCGACTGGCGATTGATTTTCGTACCTATAAATAGGTTTTTGATTTATGGTTCTCGTAAACATTTACTACCTATTAATAATCAATATTTATTTATTATATTCCACATATATTTAAGTACCTTTTAATACCTTAAAGGGTAATATACAGTTAAGTTTTAAACTTTTTTTAACTTAACTTTAATTATAAACATTTTTAGCCAGAGGAATAATTTATATATCTAAAGAGCACGGCTTGTTGAAATAATAATGTTATTAAAATATTCCTTTACATTACATGATAATATTTAATTTACATCAAAAACAAGCAGCTACAATTATAATTTTTATAAAAAAATAATCTACCAAGCTATAGAATCATTCTCAATAAATTAATTTGATAACACATGTTCTTAGTTATCATATTTTAAATTGATTTATTGAGAATGATTCTAAAGCTTAGTAGATTCTTTGCTTATAAAAATAATTGTAAGTACTTGTTTTTACAAGTGAGACTATCACAATCAAAAACTGGTCTATATAATGAAAGTATTGTTTTGAGCAATTATTCATCATAAAATCCATTGTTATATGGGACGAATATATTTTTTGACATTCCAATTATACAATACAAAATAGATTTGTATTAAGCAAATAATGCGCGGTTTATATTGAAATTGTGAATTTGCAACTGTTGAGCAAATATTGTAGATATTGCAATAAAATAAATATTAATCATTAACAACGGCAGAGGGCGCAAACATAATTTCCGGATATTCCAATTAAAAACAACATGCATTTCCGCATATTGTGTCGGCCAATTCGGCGCAAAAAAAAAATTACGACCCATTAAGGGCGGCAAAAAAAACGTCGGGACGCGGTGTCCTCTCCTGTTAATTAAAATTTAATTAATAGCCGAATCGATATCACTCGAGGGGCCGTTTCGCGAATCAATTCTGAAATTTTAATTATGGACCCATCGCAATTTATCATATGAGTAGTTTACTGTCCGCCATATTTCTATTTGCAGAGGGCGCTCTCATGTTATGTTTACCCAGCAAGTTTGTGTTTACCATTGTATAAGTACCGAGCTAAATACATCACAACTTGTTCCGCGAAAGCCAAATTATGGAAATAATCCTCCGACGCTGGGGCTTGATAATAAATACAAACATCCGCCGGAAAATTGCGCTGTTCCTTTCCACGGCCCCGCTAATAAAAATCGAATTAAATTAAATCTTTTCTGCGCGCTAGGGGGGACTTCTGAAAGGTATCAACAACAAACGTCCACTTCTTGCATTGTGATTGCTCAAACGAAATAACATATCAAGGTTGAGATATATTCGCCCCCTTTGTACGGCGAATAAACTTCATTCAATCATTTCTAGCGTGATATATAGCTGAAGAGTAAGACATAAAGGAATGAATATTACTTAACTACATTGCAAGGATTCCGTAGAGGATTCCGAAATGATCGTACCTATACAGCATAAAACTCAAAGTAACTGTAATCACAAATAAACAACCATATGTGCTTTTCTAGCGTTCTTTGTTCGATATCTATCGTAAAGTAATTGCTTCTAGTATTGAAATTTATTTGTCAACAAATTCCTTTATTTTTTTTAAAAATTTATATCAAAAAAAGGAAACCTGTAAGTGCTACAAATCGCGCACCCCTCTGGCGGGTGAGGGAAGCCGTTCAACCAGCGTCGGCTTTGCCCAACAGCCTTCCCGGGCGATCGGAAATAATTCCTGTAGATCAACAGGATTGCACCCCTGGGGGTTGGGATAAGATTATACCCCCCGATGTGCCCGCTTGTTGCAACCTATTGGGCATCTCTAATCTTTCCTCCCTTAAGACGGGCCACACTTTCACTACAAAGTGGAACCACATCGGAACTACAGAAATAAATCTTTAAATCGAAAATTTATGAAAATCAATCGATGAAATAATGTCATAAATAATAATATAAAAATGATATACTTTTGGTAAATCTATAAAATTATTCTCTTTAAAACTACAACAAATAATTTGTTTTTGGAATGTCATAAGAACTACGTGGTAGATTAATGAAAGAGCGTTACCTGATTCTTAAAAATATAAATGATTATACTGATACAACAAAACCTAATTTTGTAATAATAATTTTGTTAAACATCACGAGAACTATAATGAATGATTTTAAAGCTAATCTTATCTAATAAGGAAATTGAATTATCTAAATCATTTGTATTAGTTTTATTGTAAGAATAGAAATCTTTGGACAAATTTTTTTTTTTCTTGCACCATTTTTTCTTGACTATGTTTGATTCAATCAAGGTTATTTTAGGAAGACGACTTCAGTGGTTATAAAATTATATCAGATGTTACAATTTAGTATAATATCTAGAAGCGTTTACATTCTGAAAATTTCAGAATTTAGTATAACATCTAGAAGCGTTTGCACTCCCATTGCAAAGAGTGAGTAGACGTTTAAGACAGGCTTACGATCGAAATTCCCCTTCAAACAGCCACCGTTTACGAATGTGAAAGTTTAGTATCGTAATAAGATATTATCGGATGGAGTGAGTGAGGAACTTTAAAGACCAAATTAGCGTCAATATTTAGGTCGTTTCGAATATATTTGTTTGTAAGTGTTGAGTGCTTCTTGCAATAACACACACAATCAATTTCGATAGTTGTATAAACATTGATTAACTCGATGAATTATCTAGAAACAAAAAGGAGAACTGTTATGTTGCTCTATAATTGATAGCGTTTAATATGTTTAAATTAACTATAATAATATATTAAGCAATTAGAATAACGTATTTATTCAGACATTGATTAGTTAATATTCGAATCGTACCCCTGATTAAAATTAACGAACGCCGCGAAAAGTTTCAGTTATGATCAACTTTTTAATTAGTCGCCAGTTTGGCGGCCATTTGAAACTAATTACGTTTATAATCCGCACGGAGGGTTTCAAAGTGTTAAACTTTTATTTTATTTACCATTTCAGTACATATTATTTTATGCGGCCCACATTGTTGCGACCACTAAAGTTCACGTTAAGCTGCAAAACGCGGAACCTTTTCACGGCGGCCTCGCTCAATAATTGCCTCACTAGGCCCATTCAATCTGCAGCCCGTTTGTTGCATATTAACGTATTTTTAACATTCCACTTTGACGTGAAAAATGATCCCTGGCGGCCTTGACGTTTCAAAGAAAGACCAGACCGTATCCTAACTGTGCACTTGTAAAGGTACGTTGAAAATCAACAAGAGATTAGCCTCATTTTTTTTGAGGTGAATTTAACTTTAACTTGAAGGATTTATATAGAATAAGCATAGTTATTGCGAATAGTTTGACGATAGTGATGTTGCCCTTTGATGGCATGGAACTAATTTCATTCTGCTCTGTGGCGAAAACTATTCAGCCGGTGACAGGAAAACTATTGAGCCGAAGACAGGAAAACTACTCAGCCGACAACAGGAAAACAATTGCGCCGAAGGCGGATCAACTTAGTTGTAGTATGGAAGCGGGGAGAGCTGATAACAAGATGCGTTTATTTATTTCGAGGAACAGATTCGATTAGTGCTGGAAGACATATTACGTAATTCATTACTAACAGATTCAATTCAAACCAAATATTTACTTAAAGGATTTTATTCAATTATAAAAATCGGATTGTTTGAAGATTTTGTAGTTACAATATATGGTTTAAATCATGTGGGAGTTCAAGTAATTAAACGTAATATTTAGTTCAATAATCTTGACTTGAGGAAATAAGTGCATTGTGTAGTTAAGATCTTTAGAGGCTTAACAGGCCGTTTACAGTCTTCTGTGTAAGTAGGACCTACTGTTCGTCGCTGCAATCTAAAGGCATCAGCCATAATGGCCGAATGCCCTCACACAAAGATGACAAAAGAGAAAGAAAAAATAATCCTCAGTAGAATTCTAATAATATTTCTTAAGAAAATTTATACCTAAAAAATTTTATTACTGAGAAAAATAATTATTTAATAATCTTATTAGATTATTAGGTTTGATTTATACTATTAAATCAATATGTTGTCACTAAAAACAATTAATCATTTTCGAAAGTACAGTCGGAATGTAAGTTGAGCGTAAGACTAGTGCGCTTATTTTTATCCAAGTTTTATCTGAGAAGTGTTTTTACAAAACAGTAAACTTGTTTCGCATTCGGGAAAACTTCGCGGAGCCAGAGCCGGAAAAGATCCTGGACATCAAAACAAATTCTCTACCCGGCATAAAAAGATATGAAAAAATACCCCCGCATTTCCACCGCTTGCTTTTATACGCAGACGGCTTCCGGGGGATCGCGACCTGTCCCATTGACGTTTTAAGCGCTACTAATGACGGGCATTCATGTTGCAGCGCACCCTTAAAAACGTATTATATCGAATACGAAAAAAAAATGAAAAAGGAATATATCACAAAGAAATTCTTTGAAAGATGAGGTACGTGCGTTGTGTCCTGAGATGCCAAGGATTTGCGTAGCTGCATTTTGAATATTTAAAGTACGTAATACGTAACATTCTTGAATATTCTGAAATCGGCCCTTAGGTAAGTAGCACGTGCATGCATATTTAAAAACGGGATGAAAGAAATACAGGGGATGGAGCGCCGTAACGCCACGCGAATAAACGTTACGGACTCGCGGGTGCAACTGTGTAAATAATATAAACGCGGTCTGTGGAACACTTACATAATAATAAATACGGGCGGGATTTCATAACATCCGCCATTTATATTTATTAGGGCTTGTTTGTTACTTGCAATATTCGAAATAACTGTGCAAATACGACCGCGCACCTTTCTAAAAAATATCGAACGAACGGAACGGAGTTCAGGGGATTTATTTGTTGATAAAGTGACGTTTAAACATCGAAAACGTAATAAAGTTTCCTGCAAAACAGTATTAAAAAAAATGTCCCATCTTATCTCTAATCCTTTTAAAAGATTAATTATATATATTAATGCGTGTAAATAAATTCATTGATGATAATTCAATTTTATTAGAATCAAAATATTTTGTTACTGTATTATTTTTTTCAATGTCGAGTTTATGGTTATGAAATATCAAAATCATATATATAAATATAATTTACGCGTGTAATTTTTATAATAAATCATATTCTATTATTATAAAACTATACGGTTGAAAACGTACTGTAAATAAATATACAAAAAACACAGCAGACTTAAGCTAATTATAATACTCTTTTAATAAATCTTAAGATTAAATTTAACGATAAACAATTTTTTTTAAGATAATTGAAGAAGTGAAGTTTTTCAAATTAAAAAAAAATTGCTGTAGGAGTTTAAACAATTATTACAAATGAAATAAATAAATAATGAGGAAAGTAGCATTTAATCCCTCCCTTGGAGGCTTTGAGTGGTGGGAAAGTTGTTGGGGCGCGAGAGGGTAACGCCGCCGCGTTAATAAAACATGTAATAATTTATTCAGGGTATTAATAATCATTAAAATCGCGGGATATATCTGTGCCGGCGGGAACTTTTGATTATGTTAACAGGACGGTTCAATTATGAAGTTTCGCGTTTTATTTAAAGGCCTGGAAACTGTACGGCTTTAAGAATGGCCGACATGTCAGCGGCAAATATTTCCGGAGTTAAATATTGGCCTTTGTATCAGCTAGAATAACTGGAATTCCAGCCTTCATAACATTTAAAGAACTACACTTGTTTATTATTTTCACTAGAATTCACTACACAGCCCTCACGTTCGCCGTTATGCTCGTCAAAATGGGAACAGAGAGGAATTCTTTCGAGTTTTATTTACAACCCCCCTTTACAATGGGGACGTATCGCTCCAAGATATATTCTTAACTCGAACGTTTTTCCACGTTCCGAGGAAATACAAATTCTTATGTGTAATGTAAATTGGTGATTACGCGCGGAAAGGTTTCCTTCCCCTTTGTGGTTCAAATAATTTATCAAAGCTGAATGCACGCACTAACGATATTCGGGGACCTATTTTTACATCCAAATTCTATTGATATCCTAAAAAGGCCCTATGTTTAAACAGAAAAAAAACATTTAGAAAGTTAGATTAATCTATATTATTAATAATTGGTATTAAACCTCTTGAGAATCGTGGAAACAGTACGGTCAATATATCCGAGAACGATATAAACATCTAAAGGTCCGTAGATGGGGAGGCGAGCGAAACCATAAAAAACACAATCGTGCTCAAACATAAATAACCAGTCTCTAGAAAATATATATTCACGTGGGTCGACCGGGAGAATGAATAGAAGAAATGTGCTAGATTCCTTGAAGGACGCGGTGATGGTTTAAATAAATTTCTCCTCCCTCAAGGAAAATGCCAGCATGCATTTTATCATATTTCATAAATCCTGAATTCATGATTATAGATTGGGCCCTTAACTTTATCCATGTAAAAATGCTACTTGCAATATAATCCTAAGGATGTTGCTCATGTATAAGTGGCCACATTCAACTATGATCGTTACTTTGAAATTTATGTAACCTAATAGTATAGATGGAGATCCAATAACAAAACTTATTTTTCATACCTTATATTACAAATAATTCTAAGTAAATTTTTTCAATTCAATATATTTAAGTTAAATAGTTTGTTGAAAAAATTCACTTGGTTTGTTTTACTTAATTTTTTATTTTATATTCGACTAGTTTCGGCACTGGGCCATTATCAAGAACCTATTATTAACATAATGTTTCACCAAGTGAAAAATGAGAAACAAATAGAAGATATTATAGGTCCTGACTGTGGAGGTTATTATTTTGTGATGGGCAAGTTTCGATAGCGATCGCGAAATTTACGCAATGAAATACTAACGGCGAAGTTTCAATAGCGACAACTCGCCTCGTAAAACTGTTCTATACTGAGGAGGATTATACGTTCTCGACGTCATTAGAATTATAATTAAAAGGCGAGAAAGTGTTCACAAAACGTTCGCGAGGACGCCCTTGTATCCTCTTAAACGCCCACGGCGAGATTGTGGCATCTCCGAATCGATACGTACTTAATTTATTTTAGCACAGAATGGAATTGTAAATATCTTGAAGCGCAAACGATACATTTCATTTTTATATAACAATCAATATTTGAATTGTTAAAAATATCCTGCTCATTACAGTTACGGAATATTTATAATAACGTCGTTTTGTTGACATTTATACGACGCAATTTATATAAAATCTTCAAGCAAAAAACATAATGATGAGAACGAAAAGAATTTAAAATCTTATTAAATAGACACATTAAAATTATGAAACCTAGAGTATGCATGTAGATATAATTAAATTATGCGACTGTAAGTAGTTTCGTGTTTCAGTTTCATCACATAAACGGTGGAATCAGCACCGTATTTTAATTAACCAAATTAATCCGATGACTTAATTTATGTGAATACAAAGTGTAATAAAACTTGAATTTTAATCAGGGACCAAATTCGCTGAAAACCGCCCCATTGTGCGCGCGGCACAAAAGAAGGAAATAATATAAATATTTGGAATCTGTTTGCGCATTTGTAAGAATAAATCCCGCGGTGTCTGGAGGTGTAATTCAGACAGCGAACGATCTTAAAGAGAGCGGACGTAAAGGACGTCTTTATTGTCTGCAATCTTGTAAAACGCGAGCCGGTGAAATGTAAATGCGCAAATTACAATTAATTGTGACGGTCGGCAGTTTAACGCGCGCACAATCCCGAGACAATTCCGTGGAAAGTGCAATAAAAATTGCAATATTGGATATAATTCGTTTAAGGGCGCTGAAAATATGCGAGCGAATGTGAAATGCGGAGAGCGAAGGAGGAGAGGAAGTAAATCGTCGTCGGCTGAAATGTAACACGAAAAAAGGCTCAATTACCGCCATTACTCGTGAAATTCCTGCAAGGGATGTAAGGGCGCCGTAAATGAAAAATAAAGAAAATTGTATCAGAAGTGAATCCTTGATGTATTCTAAACTATTATTAAAACCCGGAACGTATTATTTTATTTTATATTAAAGCATCGAGGGGGGATATGGAAAATCAAGAGCATAGTAAATGTATGCAGAACGAGCGGGCATAAAACGAGAATAGGGTAGGGAAAAACAATAATGGAAAATATTATTATATTTTTTCATGAGCGATAAATAAAACACGTGTGTATTGCGGAGTGAAGGAAAAAAATGTAAATTTATATTAACAGAAACTTCACTTCAACCAAATAAAATACCGCTTCAAGAAATAAGGAGAAAGTAATAAAACGCTGATTACTTTTATAGATCGCAGGGAAAGTTTGTTCCGCCGAGGCCCAAATAATTAAGTAATGATAATGCAGAGTTCTCTAAATTAACTACGGACGATTCTAATTTATAGGCCATGAACGTTATATGTCCACAATTATAGAGATTGCAGGATGTTGACAGGCGGGCGGAGCTCGAATAAAATAATTTCATTGTTTGATTTTGACGAACACGACGTTGCTTTAATAAGAGGAATTCCAGAAAAGCCGGAGGACTTAAAAATCGCGTAATTATTGTGTACGAGCGTGAAATACTAAGGCGGGCTCAGTTTAATTAAGGGCGGAGGGTGATGAGTGTCTCCTTGATTAATCATATCTGGATAAAACAAGACGTTCCTCACTTTAATCCGAAAAGCGTCGGTGTGCTGACCGACCAATTTAAGAGAATAATGCTGCGCTGGATAAAATATTCAAATTTAAAAAATGCATTCAACTTCACGTTAACAGTGCACGCATCGACCCCGCAGGGATTTGGTGCGTTCAATTAATAAAAAAACACGGAGACCTCGCGTTTCCTCCAGGGAACATCGTGCAATCCGTATCATATTCATGTAGAATATAAGTTCCCATGACCCAATTCATCTTCGCGTCACAATCACGTAGTCGTTGGTATTCATAGCTTGACAGCAGATAACCTCAGGACCACACAACACCAATTACATGGTCGGGTCAACTAAATACCATCAGCCTTCTAAAAACTTCCCTCGGCTTTATTAAAACGCTCTCACATCGATTGGCAGAATTAAAAATGAATAACTTCGATTCCTATCCATAATCACTATTATTTTTAATGCGCGAATAAATTTTACCAAAGGCGGTAATTTAAGAGTTGATTTAGTACGATAAAATTCTACATAATTTATCCGGCGGGTGTTAAAATCGGAAAATATCCAGCAGGCCCCGCCCTTATCTTAATTACAACCGCCGGGGGCATTTTTGCCGTCCGAAATTAAACTGCCCATAAAGCGCAATTTCAAACTTGTTCCGGCTCTAAATTTCAACTTGGCCCACCCGCGGTGAAATTTCGAATCAAATTAAGCGCATTTAAAGCTTGACACCGCGCGCCGAAAATTCATTCGGGCCCACATTCATTTCAATTAAAACAAAAATAACTGCCCGGGTTAATTTATATAAAACGCATTCGCGAATATTAGTAATTTATGCCGTGCGGATTTTAACCTATGAATATTTAGAGATTGATCTAATCCGAATATATATTTATATACGTGTCGATATTCTAAAGCGAGTACTTTAAATTTAGATCAATGATTATTATTTATGGCACTGCTATGTTTAGAACGCTGCGAAAACAGACGCTGAAGGGTCGAGGGTTTTCCGCCGTCCGGAAATAATAACGGGACGAAATATAATTAGTGCAAAAAATAATTATAAAAAAAGACAGCTACTGTCAAAATGAATTCCACCAGTCTCAACTCCAACTGATTTTTGGTCTTTTTTTGGTTATTTCTTGATTACACCCATCCCATATATTCTTCCGTGTGAAAAGCGAAAAACAACTTTTAATCAAGTATTGATAATTATTTTTATTATATAGCATATAGCACTCTACTATAACGTTATTATATACATACATATTTCAATCTTATCTATTTTAACATATAAATACTGATATATTTTTTTAAAAATATTGTATAATTCAATATCTATCGAAATGTCAGCCTGTTTCAATAAAAGATTTTAATAATTTTAGATTTGTAATCTGTTTATATTTAAAAGTATAGTAGATGCAGATATATGCATGATTACATCGACTACTGAATACATATTAAACCTGTTATTTCTGTTAATCGATGCGGCCGTTTTATTTCGAAATCAAATCGTAGTTAATTCAATCGATCATGCTGTGATTGCATCAAATAAAAGCGTATTTGTAGAGTTTTATTTATTTTGTTTGTATATTTTGGTAAACTTAATTTAGCTTGCGCTGCAAGTCGTTTCATCCGGCTACGAAACTTGATGTTCCTTCGGACACATCCATCCCCTTTAAATAGGCACCCCTACGATGCAGCGCTATTACGCACCTGGGTTTGTTTACACTTCGTCTATTTCTTATACTACCCGAAGGTAAATTCACTCACATGTCTCGTTGCGCTTCCGATATCCACGTAGCAAAAAATAGGACACGTTAAAAAATCCAATTATTACAGCCAGAATACAATAACGTCCGTGTCAATCAAAATCTTGTTGTGTGAAAACGTGGCCGAGGGAAGAAGTGAAAAGTAAAGGTCAAGAAAGAGGGTATTCGCGAGAAAGACAAATTGCGAAGTGAAAAGGGGGAAGCAAAAAGCTGAAGAGCTGAAAACACTCCGCGGTTAGGCACCTAATCCGAGGGGCTTGACTCCTGGTGTATACATGAATATATTTATATGTATTAATGAAGTATTTTAATTAATTCCCAAATATATTGAAGTATGCCGTAAAAGTTTTAATCTGCGAAATATTTATCAGTGGCCCCCGCTATCTTAATTAGGGAACTCCCCGAAACATTTTGCCCCCATAAATCTGGCCATTAATAAAATCCCAATTAAAACTTTGCGCCCCGAATTTTACACATACTCGGATTTAATATTCATTAATTTTCGTTTGGACGGCTGGGGAAAAAATATGTTGTGTACGTATATCAATTTTGCACCGACATGGTAATGTGCATTGCCCTTTTTTGCCTTTTTCATTATGACTTCAACTACACGAGCCGTTTTATTATTATTTTTTGCTTACATATAAAATTATTTGTTGTATATTAATTAATGAAATACATTTATTTTTTTTATAAAAACAATGTTTCTGTATATGTTTTCTAATTTAAAACAAAGACTGTATTATTAAACGTGGTGCGTAGTTGTCCCCTCGTTCATTAAAATTTTAATTTAAATAAATATTACGTTTCTATTTACTCAGCTGCCGTTTGAATAATTTACAAATTAAATTACGCAATTTGCGCGCTAATTATTCAAAAAGTTTACTCTTGAACTTTTCCGGTTACCATATTAATTTTTCACTTGGCACCCCTGGCCGATAATTAAATGTTTTTATCTGCGACCGGAAATTTAATTGGCCATATAATTCCGGCTAAACAAAACTGCCTGAAATAATTTCCGGTGATTGTTATTAATTCCATTGAAAACGAAAGTTGCCCCCGAAGTTCGAGTCGGCACTCGGCCTCCACTAATTTGACCCAAAAATCGGGCAATGCGTGGCATTATTTTTTTTTTCACAATCGAACTTCTAGGAAACTAATTTCATTTAAACTTTATTCGTGACAAAGTTGCTTCAATGACTTCGAAGGAACATTCGGAATTAAATTAATTGTAAACTGTAATATTGGTGTTGAAAATGCAATTAATTACGGGTATGAATAGAGGCGGTCATTTGACGAGGGGCGAAGAAAGGTTAGTGCCCGGCGCATCCACCATAAGCATAAATGGGAACTTGTTGATTAATTGCACTCAAATTATCAATCAACAGTAATATTTGCATACGAATCTGAAGCGATTAGCCCTTCTTGTTATCCATGGGCAAATGCAGACTATTAAGGGATGACAATTATTCTCAAATGCATTCAAATAAACAGGATGTTATATCCAAAGCGAAAGCCATTAAACAATTTCAGAATTTTGAAATATAAAAATAAATAATAGCATGGTGTTGGAGTATGAAGATAAGGAGATAATTTATTCATACTACGTGTATCCCAATAAAAGCAATACGCGCTCCAGGTAAAAAAACACACACACACGGCATAAAAGAGGGTGTTTATAAAAAGCTATAAAGTATCATGTACCACTTCAGCTCGGTCAAGGTTTATACCGAGAGAAAAATTGCCATGAGTGGAATTTCGTATATTTTCTATCAGAGCTCCAATTTTATTACCTTTTAAGCTGCCACCGCCTGTTATTTTTTATTATTTATCAGTTGTTGAAACGGTGTGGGATTTGCGGGTTACGCATTATTCCCCGTTTTTTTTGGGGGGGACGAAAAGGTCTGTGATTGACAGGATCTGCTGGTTTAGATAAATATTATTTTAAAATATAACGGCCGGGTCGAAAAAGTTAGATGAAGTGCGTTGACAGGTTAATTTATCTCGTAGGCTGACAGGTGATCCGATCACACATGTAAATTTTGCTGTTGTTCGGGCATAAATGTCAGATATTTCTTTAACCCTGCTTTATCAGCAAGACAATGTATCAATTAAAATACATGACACGACAGGTTTAAATGAACGCCGAATTTTTGATAGGAAAACAACTGGGGGGAGAGTTCATCCAATTAGTGCATACTAAAAGATAAACATTTTGGGCGGGGGCTTGTAATTCCCGCTACATAAATCCACCTTAGCTTTTTAGATGTAATTACAACGGTTTTTTTACTGCGTAATCCTATTACAGCGCTTTGCAGCGTTCGCGTGTGTCTTGAATTGCATACATTCTGTATAATTGAAGTAGGTGAACTCTTGTTTAATCGTATTCGGATCGCCATTAACTGTCAGAAAGTTAAATTGAGTTTGGGGATGGAATGTGTGAAGAATCGAGGACTTATATAGGCAGATTATTAGGCCGAAGTGTAGGGGAGAGATAGGTGATAAAATTGTTAAGCTACATTAGTGTCACGTTGATGCAAAATATAGAATTTCACCTTTATAATTGGATAATGTATAATGTATTTTAATGAGTAGATTTAATCAATACTAATCAAATATATTATTTAATATCTAATTTGATCTGATTATATTCTACTAAAGAAAGTATAATTTGTTTAATATACAATTAGCCTTTTTTGTGAGTTATTTGTAAGCAGTGAATAAAAATTTCTTACTAAGATTGATGATATATTTTTGTTATTCTTCGGGTTTAGTGTAACTGATCGGGATGAATCAATCTGACGATTATCAGCTCCAGGAGAGTACAATAGAAATATGTGCGCTCATTAGAAACAGACAAGGGACAAAAGAAGACAAAGGGACAAATGCTGCAGTTTTATTATAGTAGAATAGAATCCGTTATTTAGCCGGGGTGAAATATTTTTAACACAAACGGGTTCGAATGTCAACGGCAGTGGGGGTGGTAAACAATAGTGGTAATGCCTTTTCTATGAGGCTTTAGGTCACACCGGCCACTTCGATTAATGACCACCATCAAGCAATTTATCGAGTCATATAGGAGACCCGTTACGACATGTGCCATAAACATGGCAGCGCCATATTTCCACCCCTCTGCGTCGGAAAAACTATTAATGATCTATTAAGCCCTAGTATGTTAGCCGTTTTGGTATCCTAGGGGCAAAAAAGGGTGTCCGCCCCGGTCCCGGGCCGGAACTCACTGACTAATTGAGCCGGATTATTAAATTTCATAGAGTCTCATCATTATAGAGCGATTACACGCCGATTTGTAAAACTAATTGCCGTCCCATTTTCTATTTATTATTTTCGCAAATGACTCGCAACTTTTGACTGCTCTATTAGCTAACTTTACATATTATAACCGTCTTTCGGCAAACTTCTGGCCTCTTGAAAATTTCATTAATCATACGGCGCCAATTAAACACCTACCCCACGTAAACTAGACCGCACCAAAAATAAACTTTAGAGGTCACCAACTCCACCCGGCAGGAAAGAATTGCTCGTAAAACTGAAACTTGAATTACTCGTAAAAATTATTTCACTACTTTCTAATTACAACGCAACATTGAATTTTTCTTCATCAACATTATAATAAAATTCTTACATTTTACTTCTACAATAATTATTAACATTGATATATCTATGTGAAACATTCTGGTAAGAAAAAGTTTTTGTAATTATTGTAATTTTGTCATATTTTGATTAAAAAATAATGAATTTTAATTATAAAACTAAACTATTAATATAAATACAAAGCTATATATTGATATGTATTATGTATATATAATATTAATAGATAATTGTTTTTATTTATTTTTTTACAGAAGAGGGTTTAATTGTGCCTTAAATAAATTTGATGATGACATTTGATAGGTTGAGCTTAACTACCACCGACGAAGAGGCCCTTCAACTGGGTAGGATTATACATTTATATGTGTGTAGCTGTGGTTGTTACTTCGGCACACCACCAAGGACAATTAATTATTCACGTCTACATCGAACGTTAATAATCATTTATCAAATAAACACTAAACTGATGTTGCATCAAAACCTAATATTTAGAACTTTAGAAATAATTACCAATTAAAATACTTTTAGATGCATAAATATATAACCTAATTAATTAATTATTTATTTTCACTTTGTTTATTTTTTTTTAAATCAATCAATGTTAAATGTATATAATTTGAGGGTCATCCTTTCACGTTATTCTTTCTCGTTTTTTTTAAATTTTTATTAACAAAAAGAATTTTTTGTATAAAACGATATATTTCAAAAATGAAAAACAAATTAATTTCTGAAAGCGGAATAAAGCGCTTGGTGTATCGGTTAATCAATAACGTTGTTGTTATGGTTGGATGGTATAAAATAATTAAATTACCGCTTAAATTAGCTATATTGATATTTCAATTTAGTTGATTGATGGGAAAATATTTGATGATATTTAGAAGGGCGTACTCCCGCGTGTCACGAGGTACGGATGGCGGCGTAGAGATTATGTATCCCGGGAACGTGTAATAAATGAAACCAATAGAGCAGTGTGTTTGATGAGAAACGAGCGTATGAATATCTATTGGGTTTCAATTCGTCCGCAAATGCGGCCAATATTTTAATAACGCTAGATGACCGGTCGCGATAAATGGTGGATGCGCCGGGAGCGACAGAGCGTAATTGTTGTGGATGTAAATATTCCACAGCGCCCTTCTTTTTTATTCGTTAAACGCAAAGTTTGTAAGAACTTTAACAGATTTCTAGTCGACTTTCCTGTTTTCGAAGGATACACGAAACGACCAGCGGAGTTGGCCTTTGTGCAATTTATTTTTCCTTCGGGCGCGTTTTCGTATTAACATTCTTAGAAAATTTTTGTTTGAACTAATTAGTTTGCACAAATATTATTATGACTAGTAAATATTTTAGCTAATCCCAAATATCCGGGAGTGACGTTGAGGACTATTGTTCCCAAACCAGGTTCTAAATAATTGGAAGCGCGCGCTAATTAAGGTAGAACTATATAGATCCCACTAATCGTTTATTGATTGCTGCCATTAAATAAACAAGGGTGCTACTCAACAAATCGCAACAATGCGGGCCAGAAAGGAATCTATGGTTATCTCGGGAAATAATGGTCCTGGATCAGTGCCAAGGTTTCGTCTTCACTCAAGGCGACATCTTCACAACTCCCGCAATGCACGTTCGACAAAATTCGCGAATAAAGCTTTTGTTAATTAATGCGTTCACTTCATGGCTGCTTATGGCGCATAAATCTGGAATGATTAGATATGATTAATCTGTGTATCCGTCCGAAATATAGATTTATTACAGTAATAATGCACGCTGCCGTTCGGTTATAATATTCAATTGATCTACGGTGATAAATAATGTAATTCAGTTATTTTCATTCCGACACGGTCTTGTAATTAATTTAGGTTTACTTTGATTCTATGCGCGAATAATTGGCAGGGTGCGAGGGGCGCATTTTAAATATTTAAAATCATTAATAACGACGGCGAACTTTGCACAAGTTGTCGCCTTTGTCGCTCACTCCCCCCAAACTTTGCTCTAATGACTTCTGCGCCATTTTTTCGGCGGCGATCACAATCGACATCCGCATAAAACTCTGATTGTCATTTATTAAAAGCGCACCCCCCTTCCGGTGTCGCCGGCTGAATGAGTGCGAATTAATGATTCGCCGGTAATATTTAATCAAATCCCATTAGCACCCTACTAAATTACTTCGCGATTACTTCGCCATTTATATATTAGAATGAAATTGAAACGTATAACTAATATACTACTCTAATATTAAAACGTCGTAAAATATCGCCGTGAATTCAATTTAAATTCAAGAATTTTGAGTAGCAGGTAAATTTTTAATATTAGTTTTCTTTAAAGTATTACAAAGTCTCAGTGAATTTCTGCAAACAATGTAGCGTTATTATCAAAAACAAAATTACTACACCAATAAAAACCTTGTGGTATTTTGTTGATATCTTACACAGTGTTTGATATCAACAATATGCAGTTAGTTTTAAAGTTCCTGATTCCAAAATGTATGTATTAATAGCTTCCACAATCTGTATGTGTTAAAAGTCTATAAATATGTTAATATAAAATCATTATTTTTATAAATTATGCTGAAATTACAGGCCAAAAACCAGTAGAGGCATTGTGTGTTTTTGAGTTTCACAAAGATAGTAACACAAAAGTTAGAAAAAATTTTAAATTCAAATGGGTCTTCTTGATTCATATCCATCAGGAAGAACAACAGCTTAGAATAATGATATTTTAAGGACGGAAGTGAAAGCTAACTCTTAATCAACTTTGATGGACCATGTAGCAGATCAAAAAGTATTACACAAAGTTTCCTGTTTGGCCAAAAATTGATGCAACCTCCAGACAATAGATGTCACCTTAATTATTTTTCTATTCTAATGTTTGATTTTTAATTTTATAACATTCTGTTTACCTGTTCTGAATTGAACTGAACTGATGAGATTCTATAAGGTTAATTTCATATTTACCTGCCTATAAAGCAATTCTGTGTTGTAATAACTAATAACAAGACTATTATATACATATTTTTGAAAATTTAAAACGCTATGCATAAATTTTCATTATTCCAGCTTAACGTGTTTAGCAACAACAGTAACCATCTGCATATCGCGTTAACGGTGTTGCCCTGCATCCGAGCGTCCGGGCTGCGGTATTATTTTTTTTTTTCGAATGGTGCACAGTGCCGCCATTAAAAAGCCGAATTTAATATTTAAAGTGAAATTATATGGTCCGCAATTAGGGCTTTAATCGCTTTATTTGCCGCAGCGTGTTAAAGCGTAATAAGGATTAAAAATATCATCCTGAATTATGCCGAATTTGGCGGCTTATATCGGTTTTGTTATAAGCTAGGCATTATTTTTCCGCAACAACAGTCCGGCCGGAATTTATTCAACAATAAAACTTTTGGGTAGTAATATGCCGCGCAAATTGATTCCCATCGGGTTATGTGCAGGGCGAGGCGGGTTATATGTGAGGTTTGCAGATTAATACACGAAATCCAAAGGCTAAGCCATTGATTGTTTAATAATCGCTTACCGGTGGTGGGAGTAAACTAAAGCTAAACGTAGTAAATTATAAGCCTAATGAGACATTAAATATTAAATATAAAACAAAACTAATTTGAACATGATCAATGATTATAAAATTTCAAAACAAAATCTACGCAAACATTGGTTAAATTTTTAGTAGATTTAGATTACTTCATATACAAATTTTGTCACAATTATCAGTATGTTTATTATTACCAAATGTAATTAATGTATTAGAATATTTAATTAGATTAAATTACATGAAATGTTTTCTTAGAAAGGCTATGTTAAAGTTATTCCTTCTAAGGCCGAAACAAACTGTATACGTAATAAACCAGTCAACAGTTTGTATCAGAGGAGATGGTGGAGCTATTACATCAAACGCAATTTCTCCTTTAACCTCACCATTTACTAAAGTCTATTAGTCCGGAAAGTAATTTATATATCAAATTGATCTGGGGGTAGCAGCGATATTAATTGAGGCCCTAATGATGAAACTAATCGAGTGAATTATTATAAGAATGCGTGCGACTGGCTAATCGATAATCAAGCAATATTAGGGGGGCGAGACAGCCCCTTAATCCCATTAAAAACGGCGGAAATGTGGGACGAAAATGATTTTAACGACACACGATACTCACCGTAAGGACACAAACACTGGAACATTGATCCTTCGTGCCCTTGAGAAATATCAACGCAGATCCCATTATTCTTACAAGGACTCGGATAACAAGCATCCTGCTCCTCACAATGAGGTCCCACGAAACCAGGACAGCATTGGCATTCATATCCTTCCTGCAAAATAAACAAAGTTACTTGGCGTTAGTATATCGGTCGCGATTCAATTATTCTGCGATTTAATGGCAAAGAATAAAATGTAGTAATCGACTTTTTTACGTTGGAAATAAGGTTAAATATAAACAAGGCAGGGACGTCAAATCTGAAGTGTGAATGAATTGAATTACATTTTTATGGGACATGATTTCGCCATGCAAATATTTGCGCAGTGGAACATTTATGAACAAATATCGCCCCACGTCCATTTTCTTTCCGATTGAAACCCTCCCTTATATTTATATTTATATATAATAAAATCCCGTATTTATTTTTGTGGACCAGCAATAATGTTTGCGTTTAATTTCGCAGCCACGCATTAAATTGCAATTTTTGATCAGCAACAGAGTGCGCACATCGATACACCCCCGGCGGATTTCCATTTTTTATCCTCGAAATTATACATTTCGCGGGAATTTTATTGGCGAAGTAAGCTAACAAAGCGGAAATCTATTCAGATACACTTTTATTTAAATTCGGGGCATTGTTACTTTCGCAACTCCCCCAATTACATATACCCGGCCGAAAGGATGAAATATTTCCGCGCCTCGCATTTTTATTCATGAAAAAAAAAAAACGAAAATACTTTGCGGAATTTCTACCCACCTAAACACTTCATCGTTATGGGCGTTTAAATTCAAATTAATGTTCACCGGCGGGAAATAATTAGCCCGCGTGAAATTTGAATTTGTAATGCTGCAACTTTTTACGTTCCCGTCGCACTTACACTTACCGCGGATTCCTGCAATTACACCTAATTTCACTTAACCTTGCATACGCCAGGTGTCGGATCGATGCGGGGGATCTTGTCATATAAGCAGAAAATAAATTACTTTTTGGCGTAATAAGCTCCCGCGTGCTGACATGGAAATATATCCTAAAGTGCATATCTATGCAAATGAATCCTATATTTATATTTGCTAGGTCATGAATAATTATAGTAGATAAAAGCATTAATGTGTTATATGAAAATCTTTTAAAATATTAAATTATTTAAAAAATAAGTACACATTTAATTTATCTATATCTGTCACAGCCAGCCTGCTGGTTTAACGGAATTAATTCTCACATATTTATTTCCAACAGATATTTGCCAAAACGTGTCGTGGCACGCCGGAACAGACAAGTGAGCGACAATCGGAACGCATCGCTTTATTGCGATTTGGCGAACTTGTTGCAACGTGCATGCTAAATAACGGCATCAGCACACTTGTCGAACAAGTTCGCCGCTCTTGTTTGTTCACTTAGTGCGACAAGTTTGTCAGTGTTGTTTGTACGCCAAGAAGCATGCATCGCAGGTACTACATTGTTCATTATACACTGTAACAGATATTCGAGGATTGGTAAAGAGCAACACCGGAAGGTTGTATACGCAGAGATGATGAATGAAGCTCACTAACTGTAATAATGCAGTGTTCACTTGAACGTGTAATAAATGATAATAACAAAAATAATTATAATATGTAAATTATAATTACTAATCATTTCACCTCCTGATCAAAATCCAAACAAAGATACTAATTAAAGGTGAAGATAAACTTTAATTATTAAGTTATGATTTTTGATATATTTATTAGCGTTATATTTTAATAAATAATAAGAATCTAATATTGATTATAAAATGCGAATGTAATATTGGATCTGGAAAATTACTTATCATGAAAGTCTATTATAGAAAAGTTTTTAGATTTTACTGTCTCTTCCGATTTTCCTTGTGAGCAAAACCAATATTATCAAGCATCCCCCGTGCCATGTAAACGGAAAGTTTGTAAAGAATCGAACTTCATTCGTGGAAATATGTCAATAAATAGTTAATTATTTAAAACGGGGGGGAGGTTGGGGGACGGTACGTGTCAGATCGATTTCGCCGTTAATTGAAATCGATTTGTTCCCACGGATAAAACCGGCAGTAGTTAATTGTTGCGGATTGTTGAAATTCGGCCTGGATTCAGAATATAAAAAGTCAGGGCACGCACAGCCCTTTTATTTTGCTCCTTTGGAGAGCATTCTCCTTGTCCTTATACTTTAATAAGGAGTAGAATGTAGTGAGGACTTAGGACACTCGTGCAGTATCGTGGATATAAAAGGAAAGTAGATAATATCTTTGTCAATGTTCGCCTTTATTGGATCCGACACTCGACAGAATAATGCAGTCAGAATTCGCTTCCGATGCGAAAAGTATTAAAAAAATGTTCCCTGTTTCGCCGGGGCCGACCGGATGGAAACTTTCTCCCCCGTAACTTTATAACGTTCGCATAAATAACCGCGGGCAGTGGGGAAAATCGGCGAGAGGGTCGTTTGATATGTTCGCGGGGGGTGAAATCCGAAAGGATTCGAGTTGTATGTCATTAATCCGGCTTCGCGTGCTCAAGATGGCGGGATTTTATCTAATCCCAGCCCTGTTCCAATAAGTCACTTTAACATTGACCCACATACTGGCTTAATGACGCTTGGGTATGCGCCAAGGGCAAATTTGCCATTTATTTATAAGCGGCTGAAGTGCACTGAATTTCACCAGTTTACGATCAGCCGTAATTGCATCCTTAATCCGGATACTGTGCCAAATATTTTCATGGAAGTTTTAACATTTTTTACGACCTAATCATAAAGTTTAAATCTTGCTGATATACGCAGTAATTTTATATTTAATTGTGCAGGTAAAAATAATATATATAGTGGTAAAACAAAGTTAATAATTAATAATAAAATTAACCATTTTTATTTTATGATTTCTTTATATTAAAGAATCACGACATCAAAAATAACACTGTCTAGACACCGACGTTAATTAATCAATGTTTAAAGCATATACGCGCTAAGTGAACGCCGTAGCCACATCTAACACGTGCAACGCAGGAACTTAACAAGGGTATTATTAAATTATAAATCACTTACCATTGAGACGTTGGAATAACAGAGGCCTTTTCCTGAGCAGTCTTCGTTTTCGCCGCAGTTGTCTGACTTGACAACAACTTTCAGACGGACGCACTGGCTTCCCCACAACTCCGACACAACTGGGAAATAACGTGATCATTAAATCATTTATCAAGGCAATAAACTATGAAACGCTTCAGCCCAAACATTGCCCGGCAAAAACCGCAAATTAATGAACCCCCGGAACTATCGCTAAACCACCTGGCAATTTTTTACCCCGCGCGAGCTTTCGAGTGTTGTGTTGTGTGTGTTTTGTGTAGGCGTGTATGAAATCGGCCTGAATAAACTCGAAATTTCATTAATCCCCAATTGGCAGTCGAGAGGAGCGATGCGTTTTATTACAAAAGGGTCAGTTAAAAGTTACATCCTAATTATTTCCAGCATCAAAGGGCCTACAAATAATATAAATAGTTTCAGATCCGCTGCATCTGAACCGAGCAGAAATAATATAAATCGGACTTAACTCCTGCTAAATATTCCAGTTGCAGCCTGGCGGTGTGAATTTATTTTATAAAGTAATGATGAGGTTCACTTGTAAATGCAAATCCGCGACCGGCACTATATACACCTCCAGCCTTTAATGAAATGCTGATAAATTCACATTTTACCTCCACTCCACTGTCTTTTTAATGTTATTATTTGCATCTTGTTTGCATATTTTCTTCTGATCCGCCCCAACTACTCGCTGGATAGTACCGGCCTTAAGGGGGAATTCCCCCGCATCCTCGCGCCCTGCCATCAAATCTTGAAGTAAATGTTTTAACTCGGATCCACTTTTTTACACCCGCTCGCCATAAATTATATTCTCGGTGCATAATCCCCTAGCACCGGCCGAGATTGATGTTAATATTTACTCTATTCTGCAATATTTATATTCCCACGATTTATAAAATCTGACAGTTCTACTCTAACACAGTCCAATTTAAATATTATCCACGTTGCACACACATGGTACATTGTAAATAATAGCTATGTTTCTTTTTCATAGAATGGGGGATATTTCAAGTCTAGCTTTGAATCACAATTTAAATATACATTGCTATGGTAACGTTATGCACGTAATGTAAAATATTTTATGACCTCATTTTCTACTGAAATCATTCCACGTTTTACCTTTTGGAAAACTACTGAATCAATTCGGAGAAAGTTTACGTAAACCGTTTATTCAAAAAATAAAAAAAAAAATAACTTTAATAAGTAAAATAATTTAATAAACACATGTTTTAGATTAAATTTTTAATTAGATATACAAATACGTGTGATTTGCTCATTTACATTTTTTTAAAAGTTTTTTAAGAAATTAATAACGACGCGTTGTCGACAAAATATAATAATATTTATTTAAAATATGATTGCCATATTTGTTATTTGAATAGTTCGAATGATGATTGCAATTATTTACTGTTGAACAAGTCAACAAACCAATCCGATTAATCTATTTTATACATGAATTTATTTCATATTGGAAAAGTTTAAATGATAATAAATTATATTTCATATAAAATTTAGCCTACACCGAAAGGTAAATGGCATTTTTTTAAAATATATATGAAATTTCGTTATTTCCTTTATTATAACTAGTTAAGCAGGAAGAGAACTTCTTCAATTATTCTAGTTGCTAATGAATTTTAAACACTTTTCTCAGCTTTTATGCGGGGACAACTTTCAGTGTCCACCCTCTCACGATAACGGTAAGTACGTTTCGCAGATGATATTTGAAGCCGTAAAGAGTTGAGTTTATTAAGGAACGAGCGCCGGAAATAAATTGAGGAAAAAATGGTATTTGTAAATTTACTTAAATCCTGAACAAACAGGAATTAGGCTATCGCGCAGGAAAATTAGATAGAGTGCGAGTTCTGTTTTAATTAAATGAAATGGCGCCTGAAGTTTGATTAGTTTATTTAGGTCTTCGGAAAATGGCACGTTTATTCGTAATATATGGAAACGAGGAGGTATTTAATATGAAGATATGTTTATACAGGGAGCCGTTATAGTAATAAGTCGTTCGGGGGTAATGTATGAAGGTGATCAATCATTTGCGCGATCCGGATTGTGGACTACAGAAAGTTAGTCTTGATTTAATTCCCGGCGCATCCACCATAATATTAATCCGTCGGGTTGCGCATATAAATCCGTTTAGCAGTTTCGTGTGATTACATATTGCGGCTGGGAAGCATTGGAGTGCGGCGCCAAGTGCTTAGTCTATTTGGTTAGGATAATGAAACCCTAATAGCATGAAAAACGGGCAACGTGGGCTAGAGATATATTGAAATGAGAGATGTTCTTACCTATGAGCAGGTTGATGCCTTCCGTAAGGTCTTTATCGTAGAGGGTAACAACTTTACGGTTGTCTATCTTGAGAGGAGTAATGTCTAGGAGGTTGCCTTCGGTGACATCGCAGTTATCGTGTCCTGTTCGGGTCACTTGGTAGACGGCAGTCGGGGGCTCGTGCATCGCCCTTAAAAAGAATGGATGTTTGTTTATTAAGTTCAACCCTACCCGACCGTATAGAGTGTCTTTTGAATTTTGAATATGTGTAGTCCTGATGAAATTAGTTCCCTTTTTTTTAATGGAGAACGGCGCGCGCGTATAAACCCGGAACGCGTACCGTAATCCATCTGTTAACATTAAACGAGAATACAAAAACATTATTAGCATACAGAATGTGACGATAAAGCCCGCAAAAAATACAGCGGCGAAACCAATTGAATTTCACCCGTGACTCCCACGGCTACGGCAAAGATGGACTTGACAAAGTACACGCATGTTAAGTACTCACCTTTCTGTATCCAGGTCACGGCTGTCCGTCTGGTTAATAATTGTTTCCTGGCGCACGAGATGGGAATCATCAATTCTCACCAACAATACGTCACCACTTTGGATTTCGATAGAGCCCTCCCAGCTTAATATTGAAGGGATGCAGTCGGCCCTCCCCGATCCTGGGTTTTGGGTAGATGAACTTGTATCTGAACACTCCTCGGGGATCTGTCGAAAGATACTTTGCATTAGGAACCCGCACACTGCAGGACCGGGATTACGGCCGCACTTCACTATTTCATAATTACTCGGCCTAAGAATCAACGCCTAAATAGCATTTAATATTAATGCGCTCGTATCCTAACCGATCTACTACATTACCCGCATTTACGAGTTATTACACAATATGCTATTTAATTTAATCTATGTGTACATGTATAATCTCGGAACACGCCTATAGACGACTAATCACTTAATGTTAATAATACATTCAAATTAGTGTTACTTTGATGGCTGCTCTATTGGTAATATGCCGAAAATTACTTCTGTATAATTTAATATACATCAATAATTCAATGGTACAGTTTAATCAATTGAATCGAATAATAATAAAAAATAAACCATATATATATCCCAATAATTATATAGAACTATAAATATAAAAAACAAAATAATACATTTAACTTTTAAATATATTAATTGTATGTTTTGCTTTAAATATAGCGTATATACTATTAAACTGCATAAAATGTAAAACACGAAATAATCTAGTGTTCCAATTCGAATGTCGTACCGACAAACTAACCGCCTGAGTGATGCCGAGAAGTGGTTGAGCCTCTAAAGAAATTACGACATAGGCAAAGCCATTGTACATAAGTATGTAACTTGTTCAAGCATGCAGGACAAGAGGCCCTCTAAACTCTGCCCCGATTTGCATCGTTTCCTACGTGAGTTATAAATTCGATGCCGTAATATCCGAAGATGATTTTTTAATAGGTTATTAAAGCTTTCCCCGATTCGTATATCATAGTTTCAATATGTGAATGTTGCCGGCTTATAGTAGCTTTATGTAACGCACGTGGCAACGAAACTGCCCTTACACCGAGCACGTATCCAATAGAAAATGCATCAGGCGCATTCGCCAAAAGAGCGCAGTATTAACTTTTCACTAATATTTACTTGAGAGTGCGTGACTTAAAAAAACGAAAAAATAAATGTAAACGATCTAGTTTACTGCATTTAATTAGGTAAAATCTAGTGACCGGTCGAAGCTGCTTTGAAACGTAAACAAGCCAATTACTTCGAAATTCAATTAGACATAAATAGAATTGCAATTTGCCCCTGGAAGAAACCAATGTAACAACCCCGAAACGCGCACTCACTTCGCCCGCAGCTTAATTACGTTTAATTCTTTAATTAACATCAAACGCAATTCAAATATAAATTAAGGGGCAGCACTAATTGAAATCATCTTATAAGAGATAAAATCATCTTTGCTTGAATGGCAAGTCACTACAATCTTAAACTGCGTGTGAAGTGAATTGAAATTCATTAAAGCCAGCGTTCTTTCCCGAAATCACTCTAACGGTGAAACTGATGGGAGTTCATGGAGTGTAAACTAAATACAAATTGGAATTGAGTTTGGTTACCCAGAAATAACACCAACCTAGAATCTGCATACATTAATTCCCTCGGTGAATATAATTCATTTACAATGTTGCAGGTATGTGTTCGCTATATTGGCGAACTTGCAAACACAATCACATTTTTTAATCAATATCACTAAACACGGCGGAATAATTTATCTCATTTTTCTCATGTGTTTAAGGTAAACACTGGAACGCGTATTGCATTGAATTATTCACGACCATTACATTGAAATAAGGCTACAGCAAACACATTCGAGATGCAGACATATTTTCGCCGCTCCTTTTAGAAATTAATATAGTAGTATTATTCAAAAAGCTATGATTGTTTTATAAATAAATAAATTATGTACAAGGTTTATTTATAATTAATTCCTAGTTTATCGTTTTAGTTTAATTTTATGGAAATTTATTTCAGATTTGTTCAGGGTTGCATTTTGCAGTATCACCTCTAGAATCCTACATAGCAACATTTACACAAACAACCGAACGGTGAAAACTATGATAATTCCTCCTTAATGAAAGGATGGATGACAGGGGTTAGGGTCAAGGAAGGGTTAATGTTATACGAAATTAGTTGAGGCAGCATACGACCGATTTGTAATAATTTATAAATAAATGAAAAGGGGCGACCACTAAACAACCAAACCCTAGCCAGGATTTGACCTGCGACCCAACCCCTAGCGTATGTTTAGGCATACTATGTATGATACGCACGGGCTAAGAATAATATGTCCCATTTTAGTTATGTTTATATTAGAAAGCGCGATTTACGTTAACATATTTTAGTTTTGTTTTGAAAGATCTCGCCGTGTGCATGATGGAAAACAAAAACAGGATTATATCCGCAAATATAATGGAAAGTACGCGTATAGAATTTAAGAGGATTTGGCGGCGATAGAAGGGGGAATTTTCGAATCGACGGGCAAAAAAATTTGCCCGACATAACTTCATTAATTTTTGGTTTCCGGTTATTGTCATTTTATTGATTCGGCGATTCTTACGTCTCCCCAATACGACAGGATAAAGTATTTTCAAGTGGCGGAACGCAGTATACATAATACATGTCTGCGATAAAACAAGAGTTTGGGAATTCATTTCTGAAAGAATAATGATATCAATAATGTCGGAACATAATCGTCCAGTGAGTGTGATAGAAGTGATATGTCTTAGAAGTTTGACATGAGTAGGTTCAGATTGATTATATATAATTATTTATTGTTATATTATATACTACTTGTGTTCATTATTTATCTTTATAAATAATTTTGAATATTTCAAATATTTTAAAACATAAAAAATTGATTATGATTTAACAATTATGTAATTGTAAACTGTTAATTACAATTACGTAAATATTTGATATTTTATCTATTAAATTTTTATTTACAGAAATTAATTAAGTTAACATCGATATATATTATTTTCTTTTATGAAATTATTTTATTAATGTGCGATAAAACGTTTTAAAAATATAGACACAAATAATTTTAAGAAACATATTTTTTTATAAAATATAAAGATGGCTATAAAGAAACATCAACCGGAGATGATGGAATTAAACCGGAAATACTACAATTTATGAGGACTAAGGGAACACATATTTTCCATTATCGTTTTAAGAAAAGTTTCGAGTTATTTTTTCCTGCAGCTAGTAAGAGGTTCTTATTTCATTATTTTTAATCTCGAGGGGTGGAAACGGAGACACCGAGTTTTGTAAAGAAACAAGATGTGACGATAGGATTTTACCCGGGAATTAAACAAAATTTTTACACATACTTTTGCTCCCATGAAGAGATATAGAATGCAGAATATGTTTATTATATTTAAATATGTTATTAAGTGTTTATTTTCTACCACTGTAAATTATGTAACATAAAATAATTATTATTTTTATAATTATTATGAAAACATAAATTGGTATAATATTTGATATGAGATTATATTAATATCTAAGTGTTAATAACGATAGATTAAAAATGCATTATATTAAAAGCCATCACATAATAGCATTATAAGTTTTAAAGTGTATAATATAAACAAACAAAAAATGTATATAGAGTGTGAATTGAAAGGAACGAAGTCTAAAAGAAATTAATATCATTGGCAAACTTTCCTCGAGTTGACACATCGCCGAGTTCGGCAATCAATCAAAAATCAATACCAATTTACATGTTTTCGCGTGGTGGACGAAAAAAGGGTCTCATATTTTTCATTGGCGTATCGCCCGCGGGAACTGATGATGGGAAAATCGGCAAATATTTATGGATTTATGGACGATTTCGTGGCGTTATGAAGGTGAACAATGCGAGGAATTTCGACGCTTGTTTGTTCTTTTGTAACGATGTAATTCGGAGAATGGAATGGGAGTACTGGAAATATAATGAAGCTGCTTTTTCAATTCAAAACCGCTAGTTGGATGTATACATTAGAGGTGAATTGTGTCGGGTCTTTTATACTCTTTTGGGCATTAAATATTTATAACTGTAGGATTTCGTCTTATTAATATACAACGTGCTTATAGAACTATAATAGAATTAAATGGTTTCAATCTTTAACTACAATAGAAACGAATGGGGCGATGATAATTAAATATCAATCTTAATCTTAAATAACTTATGTAATTTATCTGATACAAGTATATAATAGATTATAACAATAGGTATATTTAATAGTTTCCTATTATAATATGAATATCAACTATTTCATAGTTTAACTAACAGAACTTAGGTGGCGTGGTGTAAATTGAACCCGTTTCAAGATCTAATGATTTATACCGTCATCGCGCAAATTAGGAAGATAAATGTGATAAAATAATCCGCTCGACTAAGAAATTTCCGAGAGTCTAAGTAACAGAGGCATTGTCCTAGTGAATATAGAGGGTGCCATGTTATGAATTATTACAGTTGCGGGAGATGAGCATCCTTTTCACACATCTCCAAGTTCGACTAGTAACTTTGCAAGCGAGGGGCTGCACTGCGCCTTCCAATTAAGTTTCCCCAAGAATATGAACGGTCCAAATTCTTAAGGCACACAATGTCCCCCCCCGTCGTATCTAAAGGGGGCGTTCATCCCCTGTTTCGGCTTTACGGCCGCGGTCCGACGTGCGAACTCAGGTGCGCCTCTGTTAATTATTTTCGCAAATAAACTCCCCCGCTCTGAACTATTCGAATATTCCGACCCCGACTGGAACATTTTCATCCGCAAACACACACCAATGCACTTGTCAAAATCTACAACAGACAGCCGCATAAAGCGCTCGTTAATTTCTCCCTTTACAAAGCATTAATTAACGAAATTATTCACATGCAAATATATTGCAATGCAAGTTTAGTGTTAATATATAATGTATGTCGTTCACTTATAATGACTGATTTATTACCAAATACTTCATACTCCAGGTCAGTAAATGCATTATCTACCATCTTTCATACTGTAATAATCAGGGCGTTTAAATTAATTACATTTAATCAATGATTGTAAATTAAAACATAACATTTATATAATTTTTTAAGATCTTAATTAATAAAAATAAGATAATTTTATAATAAGCATGCTATTATTATTTTTTTAATCAATAAGAACTATTATTATATATTTAATTAACTGTTTAAAAATAAATATTATTTAATTATATTTTTATTTCTCCTGATAGGGCGTAATTAAAGTTTCTCCATCTCACTAGGCTGCTTACGTAAACATTACCTTGCAGCAGTAAGTAATAAAACCCCATATCCCCACAGACAAACTCCTAGCTTCCATCGATATACTATTCCCCAGGAACGGACCGAAATTAAAGCCCTCTCTAACTACAAATAACCGCCCCAGTAAAAATTTCTAACGAATATGGCCGAAAATAACGGCACAACTGTAACAACTAAATAAATAAGGCGATTATAAACAATTACACGAGCCATTACTCTAGCCGTTTCCCGGCACCTCCACCATTATCATATGTAGTGCAATAACGTTTTATCGTTAGTTTGTTTAATTGCGCCGCATTAATTTAATTTATTTGCCGAACGCGCTGAATTATTCAATAAACTCTTAAGCCGAGACCGGCAGCTACCTGCGGATTGATAAAATAGGCCCTTAAACTCCGAAATGCGGTTAGTTACGTTTAATGACGCTCTAAAATTACGACGCCGGCTCTAACGTAAATTATTCAGCGGTTCTCCCGATAAAAGTTGTACGAATAAGCATAGTAGTGTTGCAAACATCACATTGTCGTAATAACGTAATTTTATTTTATAAATTTATCTCGTATTGTTTACCTCAAGCGATTTCCGAGTCGGGTACACAAACGGATACCGGCGGAAAATGTAAGATCGAATATACATGTAATATTAAAACATGGAAACAAATTTTCTGTATAAAATATTATCGACTGCCTTTATTTGTCTTTCGGCAATTCAACAAAATACGGTAATGTACATAGAAGTATTTTACAATTTAAAAATTTACATATAAGTCGAATTTTTAATTTAGAAACATATCAAGTAAATAATTTTTGACAATTTCAATTAAAAACATTTTTGACAAGTATAAAATATATATCATATTCAATTATATATAAAATAATCCAGCCTACCATAAGAGTTTATGGATTGAATAGGTAAAGAGTGCGATGGTTTATTACGTAGACTATTGGATAAGGTCAAGAGTACGCTAGACCAATAGATAGGTTAATATCGACTATTGAGTAAGGTCAGGAGTTCGCTAGTCAATTACTTGAACTTTTGGGAAAGGTCAATAGTACGCTAGGCCATTGCACTACTAATTAGAAAATTGAGAAATACGTCAGGCTAATTGGTAAGGTCAAGTTTACGCTAGGTTAATCTGTACTATTAAGTAAGATTGGAAGCATGTTAGTTTAATGCTTAAATTGTTTAAAAGGGTTTTTTAAAAAGGTTATCCAAGGCCAAAACATAGAATATTCAGGAATTTTAAGAGAATGCTAAGCAAATGTGTAGATATTAGGACAGGTAAAGTGTAAGCTAGGTTAATCTATACATTATTGGGTAAATACTGTCTTTTAAATTAAACTATTATATTATAATGCATTTAAATTACAATTTCTTTATTTTAATTGTGATTTTATGGTTTCGTTTGATTCAATAAAAATATTGAAGAAGTCTATGGTATCAAACTGCAAGAAATTGATTTTTTCACTATTGAAAAAAACAAATGATTATCTTATTATATTTATATATTAAACTTTTTTAAATAGTAAATATAGAAAATAATAAACTATTTAAAGCATTTAGTTATTTATTTGGGTTAAATAACTAATTATTAATGAATTTATCTACGTGATATTTTTTATATATAATACCATTCTCTATTTCAATTAAATCAAACATTTCGAAACGTAATAAAACGCATCTATTCCCATTGAACAAAATCGTGCACGGTATTGATCATATTTATTCTCACTTAATTAAATGCCATTAAATTTATTACAATTTTGTGCGTATAAAATTGGTTTACAAATTAAACTGCCGCTAGGTTGGTTATGATTATTACTAGTGTTACACGAAAACAATTTCAGCTGTCCTTTTTGTTATTTCAATTGTAATATTAATTCACTGAAATTTCGATCAAATCCCCTAGCTAAACTAGTTTACTATTTAAATTAATAACAATTAATAATAATTATGCGTATAACATATAATTTCTAACTCTATTAACCAAAATTAAACGATTAATAATAATAAAGTGTTTAACATAATGATATATACAGGGTGTATATAGTATGTATAAATATAATTTACTGATACACCCTGTATAATCAATTTTCACAAAATAATATTTAGTAGTAAAAGAAATGATTAAAAAGAGAATCTCTCAGGGTTTTAATAATAAAATTTGAACATTTAAAATAATGTAAACTCAATCTTATATGATTTAAAATTGTAATTGAACAACAAAAATTGATAAAATTACAATCTGAATATTTATTTACTATTTTTAATATTTTTTATTCAAAAACGCTAGAACGTGTTTGATATGCGATGGAGTTACAATCTCAAGGAGGAAATTCCTGGGGCACGGCCATCAACGCAAGAAGAAGAAGAAGTAGAGAACACATCAGCAATGTAAATTTGTTGTAATTCCGTGTGCATTCTTTTCCGGAATCGGCGTCCCTTTCTCTGTCAAATTTATTCATGCACTATTAAAGCGACCCTCCGGGAAATTGTGTCTTTGTTGGAAATAAAGGTCGAATTTAGGGCACGATAAAGAGAACTTCAAAATGACCACAGTAAAATGCATAGAGGCAATTTAAAATTTAATCTGATAAATTAGAAACATTCGGTATTCGCAATCGTCATTAATTAAAAAAAAATGTTTCTAGTATGTACATATAAATAATTTTAATTTTAATTGGTAAAATAACACTTAAATAAAACACTTAGTATGTTTTTTACCACTAAAATTTTATTATAATGTATATAAATATATTACAAGACTGCTAAAATAAAATATGTAATAACTAACGATGTAAATTTTTTTATAATTTGTGTAAAAACATATTTATAACATTAATAACGAACATTTTAATTCAACAATATGTTTTGTTTAAACAGTGCTTTTGCTAAAATGATAGCCCACATAGTTTATGTATTATTCAAAGTAAACATTGTAAACACGTCTGATATAAATAACATGATTACACATTTGCTAATTACGTTTTAATTTTGTAATAATATACACGCCCGGCAAATGCACCATTAATTTCCACATTTAACAATCTAATTGATGTAATTTTAATGCATTGCTTATATAGAAAAACATGTCGTTTACATTTTTTCTGTTTAGAAACTAATTACAACTCTCTTGTTTAGGAATATTCTTATTAGAAATTATTTAAAATAATAATTAAGGATGATTCTTATATAAATCATTACATGTTTGTTTGTTAATTATGTTTTTAATTTCGCTTAAGGAAACCATAAAAATAATTTCATGAATTATTCCATTTTATATTTAAAATTATTTACCATAATTAACAAGACAATTTAATTTATTATCAAAAGTACATGCCAACAAATTTGTTATATTTGTATGCTTAATATTAATAATTGATCATCACAACAACAATTTTTTTCAATAATTGTATGTACTTAAATCATAGTAAATTTTTGTATGGATTAACACGTAGTAACAATCAATTTAATTTAATTTATAGATTCATAAACAAAAATTATGTTTACAAAACAAAAATAATAATATATTTTATTTACCAGAATAATGTTAAATAAAATTGGTTAAATATCTAGCGTTAATAATAAAGTGGCGAACGTAATCATCGCATTTAAATTTGTCCATAACAACGGTAATTACGTAATCGTCATGAACCCGGCGCATCCACCATAAGCGCGCACCTTTTAAAAACCTAATTAAAGTAATGTTAATACATTTCCCGGGCGTGTAATAATTAAACTTAACTTTATTTAATTAAAAGTGCGGCGATTAAATTTAACGCCCGGGCGTCCACGAGGTGATTATTTCAAAGGCGTAATTTTTGTTTTACGCGCGTTTCCATAAATCGGGCGCACTTGCGATTTTGTCATTCATTTGTAAGCAGCTATCGGCGTAAAACTTTGACGTTGTAATTCGGGAATGAAATGTGGTTGATTACTGCGAGGAGAGAGAGAAAAAAAATGGGCGGGGGAAAATATGCGGGGATGTATGGTAGATAATTCCGTTTATTTCCGGAATAAAGAGATAGTATATCATATATTACAGTGAGCGGTGGCAGGATGAATTTTAGATAGAAATCTACGTTATAAACGTAAACATATAGTACTTGTGCAAACTTAGTTACTCGAACAACAGAGGTCATAAAATATTTGGGTCATTTCTGGAATAATGCGGCCTGAAGGAACAACAGCGGTACTGAATTATTGAAAAAGATAAATATATCAATAGATCCGGCCGCAAATGTTGATTCGGGTTTTCAAATAATTGAAGTGAACGGTATTATTTGTTTATTAACAAGATTCCCGTCTTCCCATAACGCGCATCACTTCTGGAATACAAGGGCCGTGCAGCACGGAAACTACTGGACTGAACAATGGTTGACGTTGATAGATCATCGCTAGTATGAATTATGTGTTTATTGCATAAACTGTTTCATATGGCTACGGGAATAAACTCCCGGAAAAACCGAACGCCAACCCTTTGTTTCGCCGATAACTATTTAGCTGTATTATGCTGTTGCCACCATACATGTATGCGACACTAATGAAAATTGACCTGAAATTTACTAACTAAACCCCTAAATAACTAACTTTATACCGACCCAGCTATTATAGGTAGTATAACCAATATTTGGGATTGGAGTGATAGGTTTAATTAATTTCTTTCTAATAGCTAGAACGATTTTATAACAAATAGTTTAAAAATACTTATTGTATATTATTTCAATATGTATTATTACTTAGTAATGATCATGACCATCTTTATGATTATTATTAATTAATAAAATAAATTTTAAAAATTAATAATTATGATGGCTATATGTTATTTCAAAAAAAATAAGATACTTTTATTGTGTTTGATGACCTATAACTATAGTAGATTAAATGTTGTTATAAACTATGTATAAAACAATAAAAACATTCAAGTATACGATATATTTCCTTAAAATAAATCTGTTGAGAAAATATAGCGATTTGATCTGCGGCCTTTCATTCGGCACAGATTAATACTAATCAATATATCCGGAATGATATGAAAGGGGAATATAATTTGCGAAGAGTCGAGTTCTTCTATTTTTTTGAGAGGACATTTCTCTTTTTTCGCATCAATCAAGGCCTGAATTGCAACGATAAATCCAAATATAAACGCAATGTCTTCCCATAAAAACGGCTCGCCCGGCCATTTGAAGGGGGCCGACCATTTTGTAAGCGGATATGGGCGAGATGAACTTTTTTGTATGTGCATGCCGCGGAATCGCTGAATCGCCCAAAATGTATTTAGCGAAATATAAAGTTCGGAAAGTGGACGCGTTAAAAGGGCGCTTTTATGAAATCAGATTATTTGTTTGCGGTACATCGGGCCCGCTGTAAATAATTTAAATCCTCCCACAAACTATCCCCCGGCGCGGGTTTATCTAATTTCTAACTATTTACTTTTCTGGGCGCTAAATTCCGGGATAATGCTATTTATTAGATGAATCTCGGTTCAATTAAAGGAAATAGGGCAGCCCTTTCTTTCTGAAAACTCATTATCCACTCAGACCTTATTTCAGCGATAAAAGGGATAACCGTAGCGAAAAAAGGCGGATTTGAGGGATAATTAAATGGGATACATATAAATGTTCCTGCAGCGCGAATAAATTATGCCCAGAAAGTTTGCAATAGAGTTCGGCAAGTTAATTTAGCATGTCATTTAATGTTGTCTATCGGGAGAGATAGCTCAGTCGCGCAACGAGTAAAAATAATCTATTAAAAGCCGAAGAATGGACGCTTTGTCTTCTTCCGGAGGAAATTCAGGAAAACATCAATAAACCCGGAAAACACTGTAAAAGTTAATCCTGTCCTTTCAGGGCGTCCGCTTAATCCGGGTAAATATCAATCCTTTGGAGACGCCCGGTACTACATACGCCATTTATACAATTTATGAGGGGGGTGGGGGGCGTTTCAAGGCGAATAAAAATGTACACATCGAGTGCGATAATCCGGGGGCGGCATTCACCCCGCGGCGAGCCTCTTTTTATCCCTCAAAGAAGTTGCGCGTTTCGGTCTCACATTGTGCCACTGAATGGATTCCTTCTGGCTGCCAATGCAACTTCCCAGATAGTTCGCGCGATTCACGTCACGCCACACACAAATGTACAAAAAATGCTAATACACACACATAAGTTTTTATTAAATATAAAAAAATTCAGATCCTATAATACGTGGCGTCAATATGCCGTAACTTCTCTAATATGTTTAATGGTGACAAACACAGAGGACGTGAACATGGATTTTTTTTTAATAACGTTGATGCGAACACCTGGATAAGATAGAGAGTAGATGTGCCAGGATCAATTAAATGGAATGTTCGTAATATTTTTTTTTCTTTTAGCTTTCAACATCAAAAAAAGAACTTCGTGACACAAATTTATTTCTTTATAAACGTAAAATCGAATTTATTTAAAATTTTAACAACAAGAATAATTCCTAAAAGTTGTATTCTCTACTTCTATTATATTAAACAGTCTAATTTAAAATGAATTTCACCTCTATATCGTAATCAAACCATTAATAATAAAACGTAATTTGGGATCATTGAGTATGGACACTCGGTATATCACGCATTAACGGGAATTACGTGCCGGTGCATGCGCCCATAATCTGGGCTGGATTGCGCCCTGATGGGGCTTGATAAGCAAACAATAATTAATGTTTATATTGCACAAACACTTACACCACCTACCCCCGTCTTATCGCCGCACATTGAATCGTAGTCGCGGTTATATTCGCAAATTGCCAGACCGTCCCGTGCAAATTCGGTATTACACATTTATGTCTTGCATTACGGTACCTAAATGCTTTATATTACCTAAGCCCGGGCGTGATGAGCTTCTAATAAGGATAAAGTACATTGTAATCAGGACCTGATGAATCGCGCATTGGTAATTACACGGTTATAAAGGAGAGCGCGCTAAATCCCGTTCAAATCGTCAATATTTAAGCAAGGAAAGTGCCTGCACGAGTGTAATTATTTAGGGGGAAGCCACGGGAAATCAGTAGACTACTGCAGTATTAAACACTGGCTCAAGGTCAAATAAGGTTATGAAATTATAACAACACTGAATTGATTAAATGGTCGCAACCATTCTCTTTAAATTTTAACAAGTCAATTTTTACGTATGTTTTACCTGCAACAAGTATTCCGCTTTGATTTCGACCCAGCGTTAAAAATTCTGGTTTAATAGTAGCGCGAGCGTAAATATTAATTCGCGAAAGACCGCCTGAAAATAAAAATATCTTTCTGGAGCGTTCACTTTAATTAACTAGAGCGCCAAGAGTGGCCGAAGTTAATACATCTCCCCCGCTGGAAATAATTCAAATTGCTAATAGGAAAAAAAGGCAATAATTTTTCCCGGGGCGCTCTCATAACTCGCATAAACTTATTTAAATAAGCCCAATAATTTATAGTGGCGTTTTTATTCGCGACGCGACCGAGATAAAAAAAAGGAGCTCACCTCAACCAAAACACGCGTTCGTGTATGTAAGACTTCTATTTTAGCGCAATTATTCCACCGAAAGCGTCTTAAAATTGCCGCATCATCATTAGAAAAATCACACACGTCTCCTGTCTGGGGGAAAAAAGACGTCTGCATGCAGGAGAGTCGACGGGTTAATTAACGAGTTGCTACTTCACGATGTTTAATGGCGATGGAGCGTGAACGGCCCATTTACGCTCAAGTTAGCGCACTTGCACAGATTGGTAATGCTTCGATTACATCAGCGGCGGCGTTTCGGTAATAGACATAATTTTCGACTTTTTATTCACGTGCCGGGGCTAACTAACGCCGAACGTAATTCCATAAATCTCAGGCAGTGCCAGAAATTTAACGAATTGGATATTCATGAATATGGTAAGCCCGGATGTTGCTTAAATTACTCAAGGTAAATTTGCGCTTTATTTAACAATGGTACGATAAAGACAACTTACGGCGCGGCACAATACAACGGCGTGTAACTAAATTAACAGAGAACAGAATATGCTGGGTAAACGGGGCTGAAACCGTTTGCACGTTCAAATTTATTTAAAATATTTGTTAGGTGTCAAAAACATGAAGGTCCAATTACACGCGATCCGGTCTAGATTCGCTTCGTATCCGAGTGTTTCGTGAAATTTATAGAGTTTCCTCTTACGTCCGCCTGAGTGTAACTAGGAAGATATACATAGTATACTAAATCTAGTGGTTTTTTTTAATGTAAACTACATTTAGTACATTTAATATATACTTAATAGCTAACAATAATTAACTATTTTCACGTTTATATAAATAAAATAAGAGAAAGAAATAAAGTTCACAAATAAAAAACTAAATGATTTATGTATAACAAAATTTAGGTTTAATACGAAAATAATAGAGCTGATGACTCGACATAAACACCAACTCTGTGGAAGGATTTATAAATCATACGGTGTACCTTACAGCAATTCAATTTTTCCTCATTCGGAAATATCCCGGTTCATATTATCGTGAACAAGAATAGATAACAAACACCACTATATATTTCAAACCAAATCGTAAATATCACGATTATTTATTAAATTAATCAAGATATACTATTCCCTTGTGCATTATGCATGTATTAACTTAATGCGTTGGCGAAATGTGCGCTTATTTGCAGGCCATGGAAAATTGAAACGAAATGTACGTTGCACGCTCTTATAAATGTGCGATTTGTTCTAGCAAATCATAAGAGAAAATGAAATGGGCGAATGTGCGGGCGTTGTTTTGATTAAAATAAACCCGCCCGCGAGAAAAATATACAAATACAATAGCGATTTGATTAGCACGTCCCGGCGCCTCCGCCATATGTAAATACGGGGGGAACTCAAATTCATGCAAATTTTATTTGCGCTATTTTCCAAAATAAAAAAAACACTATTTTGAAAGCACCTTCAAATTATGTACACGAAATATTTTTAGCCCGGTGCGGTGTTGGAAAATCGATGCGGACGCAAAGTTACTTTTATTATATTTTAAAAATAAATATGTGGAAGAGGTTCGATTTCTCTGTGGTAGAATGAAAACTTAATGGCTCGGAGAAAATTGATGGATAATAGATATCCTTCATATCTAACCTAATGGATTGATGTTTGTTAGTCGAGGCATTATGTACATTTCAATCCATTCCAGAAATTATCCTCAGACGGACAGCTTACTTTCGGCGGCAATCAATCGATCCGCCGTTGCACTTGCACCGAGTAATTTCACCAAAACGAGTTTTGAGTTTTTGTTGTCGAGCAGAAAATTACGGCCGGAAAGGGCCTTTAACTTCGCATTGAATACAAAATAGCCGATTGAATTAAGTGAACGAATGCGTGTAATAGAAAAGTCCGGCGCAAATTTAGTGGAACCCGACCGTCGAGTAATTGATTCCGGGCTTAGTCGGCACTGAAAATAATATAATACACCTCAATTATCACCTAAACTCTAATTACTAATTAATTAAATAATAATCGTATATTTAAAGCTTAATAAAATCCTGACACAGTATATTTAATATTAATAAGCATAATATATAAACGTATAAAAATTGCAGAAATAGTATATTCAGTTATTAAACTAATACATTAATCCTTTAAATAAACAAGAATTATTATTTCAATGTATTAAACAATAGTTTCGTTACGGTATTATCAGATAATGCATTACTATTATGAATAAATTGATTGCATTAATTAATAGACTCTATTATTCATCACAACAATATTCAACCCTAGTTATGGGTATTCATTAAAATCACCTGGAGATAATTCTGTTCACATATAAATGTATTAACTAGCGTCAAAGAGATAGTTAGTGGTTAGTTTATAACAATGCTGCGCCAGTGTTGAAGTATCAATTACTTGGTCAAAAGGATTTCAGCGCTAATATCGCAAATTAATTCGCATTCTAATTAACTTAAGCAGGCCCGAGTTAATTAAAAACGATAATTGTTCCAATTAATTCTTTTAAGGTCTGTTGTGTGTATTAAAGTGAAACGTCAAAACTGTACACGGTGAAGCATTTCTCGGCGGGCGCGCCGTATTCATTTATTTAAGCCATGGGATAAGGAAAGAAAAATGTAGCTTTCAAGAGCAGCATTGCGCCACTGGCTAATTCCATCTTTTGAAACGACTTTTTTAAATTATTCAACGAGTTATTTATAAATAATTAATATAATTATTGTTCGCCGAGTCGCGTCTTCTTTTTAATTAAAATTATAATCGCCCGCCCAAGATACACATTCATTAAAAAAATACACCATAAATTAACGGGCGAACAGTTTCACTATTAACAGAGTGTAATCAATGTGTGAATAATTTCAGAGCGTCTGAAGATATTAAATATTAATATACGTGTACTAATTTATCAAGATTAAGGATTTATTTGAATGCTTTACAATATAAATTTGATTACGTTAATTATTTCTTTAATTTGATTAATAAATTTATTTTAGAAAAAAATAGTGTATTATTCCAGGTAAAAATATTCCCTGAATGCAAATAATGTAATAACACGATTCGGAACGAAAACACGGGTCAAATTATTTTTCTGAAAATATTTACTTTACACAATTGAGTGGATGAATAAAAAATGCAAATGAATTCATGGCATGAAAATAAACGCGGATGCCCTGAGGGTGTATTCATAAACATGTTAACACGTACATGTAGATGTTTCATCCGCGCGTATTGTTACCCACAAATGCCTTAGAAGCGATATTAGTAGAATTTCGGAAATAACAGAAGTAAATAAATCTGCCGCAGAATTTGTGTTGTTTACATGTGTGAGCAATTATTTGTGTGCATGATCAAACGGTGCATAACAAACTACCTGTCTGCTGTATGAAATGCAATGAGCTTTCAGTATTCGAAATCAATATGCAATACATTCGTCAACGTTACATTCAGTTCTTGCTGAATGTAACATTCTCTTCAATTTACGTGTGCGCTAAATGTATTCTATAAGCATGTATTCGTAATATATGTGCAAAATAAATATGTTATATTAATTTCTCACTTAATGCGTGATGAAACAATTTGTATTAATTAGATTGTTGATTAGAACGATTCTAATTTAATATTCAATTATAACGAAATTTAGTAAAATTTTCGACATATGGATAACATTTAAAATAAATGCCTAACATTCAGCACAATAAAGTTTACTAATGGTATGTAAACCTTATGAATATTCCATTTAGTGAAAATATTTCTATTTATAAACATAATATTATTCCGATAAATATTATGAAGGTAGAATGTTTGCGGTTGTTGCTAGTTATTTTATTTAAATATACAGTAACATCAAACACAATTGGTATTTTTCAAACATTCATGTCTGCAATGTGCTGATATAAAATTGATGACATTTTTCCAATATAACATTTTTAATAAATTAATAATGAAAAATATCTAAGATGACCAACAGAATATATTGTTTTGATTTAATTACATCACCCAGTAGTTTGTGTAATTTAATATATCCTTAAAAGAGTTATTTAATTTTGCTTTAACAAGAAGTAATTAGGTAATGAACACGCAATCGCAATGTGTAAGTGATACGTGTAAAATACACAATGTGCATAATTGCAGCGTATTGTGATTAAGCGAAGTTACATAATTAGCAAGTTATGGAACATAGTTTCCGCTACGCAAATTAAGAAATTGTTTATTAGCGAATCGATGTGAGCGCCTCGAGTTTCAAATCAAGAAGTTGCCGAGGGAGTATTGTTCCGGAGAGCAAGTTACCTGGAGGGTATGTGTACAGTAATCAATTCGCTATTAATACGTGTAATTGTTGGATAATTTTACTATCAAATGCACTGCATGCGCGGAATTAATTACTGTAAATTAATTATAATATTTAGTAACTAAAACAATAATCACGATTTTTAAATTATTGTGAAATATCAGCAATCAATTATATCACCAACTTCCATCTTTTTTTTCATTTTTTTGTTAGAAGAGTATTCCAAATTTTTTTGTATTAAGGGATGATGTTAGATATTCAGGACGGAAAAGGGCCATTGACATAAGAGATAGACTTAGTCATGTCCGATATTCAACTAACATCCGTATTATATGGATGAATTGTTTTTTTTATCATTTATACGTAACGTGTTTTATACTTTATTGTAATGTAACGTATTGTCCCAGTTTATTATTTTTTTGTTGTGATTTTTTAGGGAGAAAAAAAGCGGAGTGCGTATAATTGATTCGATCCAAACGCCTTCTCAAATAATGGCGCACGCACCATTTAAATGAAACGGGTTTCTCGTTCAATTTGCTTTATAAATTGCACCGGCAAAGATCGAAACCGAACAAATCCATTCGAATAAATCGCGACTGAATTTCATAGAACGATACCCCCGGCAAAAATTATTACTTGCCGCCTCAGTTCGTAATATTTTTCAATGTAGAATTTTCAATTGGAACTCCTGATATCCATTTCTCATCCATCGAATTTGCACTTTACCACAAATATATCAAGGTTATCTAACGGATATCGTTTATCGTTCCCCCCTTTTTTTACTTAAACAAATACAGGATTTATAGTCGGCAATTTATTTGTTCCGAGGCAATTCGCGCTGTTTGCTCGTTTGGTTGTGCGGGGGGTAATTTTACAATTTGACACCATTCAGCGCGAATTAAAATCACTATCTTGATACTTGTATAAAAATGTGATAAATCACTCGCCACAATTTCCAATTTGTACTAGAATGCCAATGGGAGACATTACTCAAGCACACGACCAAATTGACGATTATATATTATATTACAAGTCTTTCATGTCTTGATTTATAAGAAAAATAACTGATATAAAAATATGATTGATAAAAGATGAAAGAATTTAAATATAGATCGACATGAATTTAATTAATTAATTAAAATAACTATAATTAAAAATGTACTATTTTCATAAAAATAATTTTTAAAAATTACATACTTTTTATATTCATTATATTGACTTATAATAAGTTAATATTTTTATGATTATTTTAATAAAATTTATTGTTAAGATTAAATTTGATCAAGTATAAAGAATTATTCTATTATCAGTAATAATCACTGCGAGCAATTTTTTGCTATCGGCATCGTCCCTTTTCTTTCCTGGGGAATTGGCCCGATTATATCCCCGGAATTCTTAAAAACGCATTAACCAGTTTTTGTACAAGAAAAAAAAGGTCCGGGATCATCGCCTAAGCGGTGGCGCCCTTTAATTCGCACACACAAATATTTATATGGGGCGCGTTTTTTTTTTTTTTTTTATTGAACCAAGGGACAATGCGCTTTGTTTTATTCATTCGGAAACGAATTGTCTCCATTGGGCCGGATGATTCAGATTTAAAATGCTCCTTGTCAAATCACACGAGCGCACTTCGCTGGGAAATTGTTTAAGCCAAGTAGCTGCTTTGCGAGTTATATATTAGGCTTACAAACTATTATATAACAGAGAATAGCCGTCCCGGCCGAGCGTGTGTATTATATTAGACTTTCCAGCATGTTAACTAATAGTCCTAACCCTAATTCATGTCGAATATGCACAATTCATGCCGGAAATTTCTGTGAACGGACTATTGGTATTTGCGCGGTTTTTGGTGGATGCGCCAGGTACATTTCAATACCATCAAAATATTGATGAGTTGCGAATTATTCGAATACCTCGCGCGGGTGCATAAGGTGAATTATTATGCAGTGTTTTCTGGTTTTCTCGTTGAGCAATTATAATTACGTAAGCTGCAGGTTTTACTGCCGACATCTGTTTGCTCGATACGAGTGTAACATGTGACAGTCACGTTAGCGTGAAATATAAATAAAAGCTGAAATTAGCAAGTGTTGCGACAGGCTGATCCCGTTTCGAGTTAGTGGTGCGTCCGATTCCAGTGCAGGGGCGAAAGGGTGGATTGGTGGAGTGGAGGGTGGCAAGCGTCGACCCGTGAAGCGTAACGCGTTAGCGGCTACTCTCTCGAGATAAGTGCCGATTGTGCCTACTGGCTATATGTGAAGGAAAACAGTTTTCCAATCAATATCCGTCAGATAGAGCGGACGACTCCGGAATATCACGTTCCCGAGCTTAGGCTAATTCTGGGGGATAGCTATTTCGCCGCTTCTTCTAGGTTCGCCGCCTTCTCATTCAATAAATCCATATAACCGATCCAAGGGTCCCATATATTCCGGCGGCTTTCCAGTTAATTTACTGGACGCGATCTCGAATAAAAAAAAATCTTGCATAACGCAGGCAGTGTTTTACTACGGCTACCTGACCGGCAAATTAAAGTTGTAAAGCTTTTACTGGGCCACCCTACCGCACAAAGCTAATTACAACGTAGATTTAACCCTTAGTGACACACTTGAAATATTAACAGCTGTTAAAACTCTAATGTAATTGTTAAGGGCGGCCTATGCATTTTAACTAATTTATACTGTACATAATTGCCTTAAAATACCTCGTTTTAACACATTATCTACTCTATATAATAAAATTCGTCTATTGTAGTATTTTACTTATTTTGAAAATGTTCTTTTACTTCCTAGCAAACACATTACGATGATGGAAAGTGTACGAGGACGAGAAAGATTAAAGGGTGCGAAAAAAAAATAAGTTTGCTCGTTAAAAAGATTAACAGATGGATTACCGCTCTCTTTGAAAATTTCTAACGACTTTAGGAGATTAAGCGGCGCCCCTTTGTTACTGTTATATACGATTTTAAGAAGACAGAAGTCCGAAATACAAGTATGTATACTTCACTCCACTTTAAATTTAGAATAGAAACTTGATCATCTTCGATTTTGTTTTAGAAGATATTAACAAAATAATCGAAAGAATTTAATAACCCTGTGAAAACCGAAAGATTCAATATAATTGTCTGAATAGAGATGATACATTTCTTAGAAGAATAAATAAATTTTAAAATTAAGAAATATAATTGTATATTAAAACAGCCACGATTAATGGTAACCAATTTCATTACATTTTATATCAATTTATTCCACTGGCGAAACTATTTTTATTTGCGGTAATATTGCAATTTCATATTATTACTCTTATTAAAGTTTGTCTTAATTAGGTTTCCTTGCTTATTCATATATTTATTTTTTTAAACGTTGTTTATTTTTAATTAGCGCGGTCTGTTTGCACACATCAAAGTTTAATAATTACACGGTTCCGTCGGATTGTTGCGTTTACATCAATCAGTTTTAAAGGGCCCATTAATCACCACGATTGCTCACCTGAGATACGGGAAGGGGTTGGGGTTTGCATTTATAATCCGCCGGTTGACATACTTTCTAATTACACGTGTAAACGCGCCGGGTTGATACACACGATTCATTCAATTATTCATTCTTCGGGACGGGCGTCCATTAAAAAGGCGACAGATTTGTCGGCATCGAGCGAATTAGCCACAGGTGAGGCTTGCCGCGTTAAAAATCCAAAACTGACGCGCGTCCCTCGACGTTTGGGAATGTGATAGGTGCGGTAACGTTCATGAACCCTATAATAGGGGAAATATGATAGCCTACGTATTTAACGATAAATTTTCTTAATTGGGTGTTTAGCTATAACAGTTCTGCTGTTACTAACTACGCGTATTAATTTTTCATTATAAAGGAAGTTAATATCCTGTAAACATAAGACATAATAATAATAATAATACTTACTACCCTTTATTAGAAAGGGAATAAAGAGGAAAGAATAAAATATTACTTCTATCTTGACATAAATAGTTCTCTAATTAATTAATTAAGTAACTGTATGTGTGAGTGATAAACCAAAATACTTAATTATACTTAATTATGGATCCAATAATGATCAGATAATATAGCACTTATGCCTTATAAAGTAGAACAATGACGTGACATGAAAAATTAACACCGTAATGCTGAAGTCTGCACGCTTTCCAAAAAAAATCAATGGCGACCCGCCGCCCCGCAGGATTTAGAAGTATGAAAACAAACGCAATAAATTAGGCTAATTTATGTATCACATATTCGCACATTTGGGGTGTTTTATTATTTAATCTAGATACCCCAGTCGCGCTCGCCGGGCGCCGGGGAACGGATTTTACTTATTTAAGGGCGCGTATTTATAACGCGCCGCGTTTTTCTGTGCCTCGCCGTGCCGCCCACCGACCGACCGCCGCCGCCCTGCGGCATCCACTTTCTGATATCTCGCCGCGGCAACAATTAGATACAATCGTTAGCGAGCGCCTTTTCAAGTAAATTAGCTTTATGGTCAATAATTTTCATTTACTCAATTAGCCCGGCGGTATAATGCGCGATGTTAACGAGAATTATTGCCGGAACATATTTAAGTAGCATCCACCAAACGCCGCCCCCATCACAAGAGAATTCCACAGAAGAATTAAGCGGTTTCTTATTACATAAATTTTATTAATTACAGACTATAATTTTAAATCGTTTGAAATTAGCCTTTGAAAGAAGTTGTTTTAAAGTTTAAATTAATTAATAATAATTAATATGTTGAGACTATAGTGAGACTATAAAAATTCTTTATTGTTTCACCACAAAGTGGCATTATCAGGTGGGTACATATTCATTAAATTTAAAAAAAAAGGATAGAAACAAATTATGTAATTTATTATATAAATTCAATCTAGTTTTAATCAATGAATAAAAAAACCTTGCATTATTATTCTCCTAAGTTTGATCTACCTCATATATTTTGTAGTGAATACTTATGAGCTTTATATTATGGAGCTTATGCTTTAGAAATACTTTTACGATGCGATTTCATAAAAGCCAACATATTGTGCCAAATAAAAGCTGCAGTTTTTGATTTTTTGTATTCATTTCTATTTTACCAAACCTAGAATTAACTTACGGATCCTAAAGCTCTTAACGTTATAAGTGATATTAAGATCTGAAGAAGTAAAATTCGCTGCGTAATCAGTTCAATGCCTAGCAGAAATTCGGTTACACAGAACTGCTGATGAATTTATCATTAAAGAAAATAATAAAGTGGTGCACGGTCTGATCTGGAAACGGCAATGCACTACGAGTGGCGGAACAAGGGAAGGGCTCTAGAAAACCGAGACGCGAAAGGGACATAGTATCCGATGCAGCTCGTTTGAGTTCATTGAAATGAGTATGTAATATATATAGATAGATAGATAGATTTTTTTTATATATAGATATATAGGAGGTCTTTTTTGTATCTCTTAATGATTGACTATGATTTTTAAATATGCATGTTAATTTTTGAAAGGTAGAAATATAACTTGTAGAATGATAATGCAGCGTAATTGTTTTTTTTTTGCGAAAGTGTTTCGAGGGTGTATGTAAATTTTTAAGCGAGAAGCCCGGCAGGTAATTAAATTTTTGTGGCTTAGGGAAATTTCTTGAATATTCTAAACAAATTCGAGGCGAAGTTGCTGCGTGGAGTCGGGCACAGAATTTATAGCGGCACCAGTTTTTGCCACAGGTATGCGCGGACTAAAACATTATAATGTATGTTACCCAGAGGTGCTTATTTATAGCCCTAGGAATCCTCGGCAGCACCTCAGAAATCATCTCCTAAACGCCCCGGCCGGATTCCCAGATGACTCGCAACTTTTTCTCCGATCGAGAGAGGGCGGACGGCGGGGGTGGCTTTTTGTTTACCTTCTTCGATTCCGCGATTCGGGGCTTGGTTTCTGCGTACACAATTCTTCCCCCATATTTGTCTGCGTTATCGCTTGTTAACGGGGCGATAACCGCCATGTAGACAGGTTTAGATACAAGCCGATAATGGAATAACAATAGGATAAAATTTATGCCAGTGTCCTGGCAACAAAGCCAGCTCCACTCGAATGCGAACCCTTTTTCCGGTGTAGCTGATTACAAATTGGTAGGTTCACTGGGACCACCTACCGCTAACCCATACATATATTTATGCCCTGGAGACACTTGAAAATATCTATTCGAAAGCGTCCTCGTAGAATAACTCCGAAGATTGCACAATACCTACAACTGGCCTAATAAAACTTGAAAATACTCGGCGGAAAAGTTTGATCGGGGGAATATCAGAATATTCACTTGACATATCAATAATTCAGGATTCAAGCATAAATAAGCTTTTAAGGGACGCTGGGCTGCCGAACGTTTATTCATATTCTGTGCGACAAGTTTATGCACACTTTACAACCCACATTCATCATTTATGTGTGCGCTCCAAATACTCCTGCATCCCATACAATTAAATCCCACTGGTTCCAACGTCCTCCCAGGGTGACAAATGAATAAAAGTCAATAACAGTTGTCCGAGTAAATGAGGAACACAATGACTGCACCGCTTTCAGGGAATGATCGAAGTAACTTCCTCTCCTCAGCGTTTAATATCGGTTGCTACGTAGAAATTTCTCCAAATTCACTTCGACCCACCCCGTTTTGCGGTCGACGTTACTTCAAACGTTTAATATGGACTAAAATTTCCCTCTGTCCTTTCTACGTAAATTGATTCCGAACCTTTGATGCACCCTTCCCTTTAGCGATCTTTATTCGTCACAACTTATTACACTCTAATCAACAAATTTGTGTTGTAAATACAAAAACCTATACTATATATACTATAATTTATATATTTCAAGATAACATATTACGACATCGCAGGAGTGAAAATAGAAATCGAATAGAACCTCGCAGAATCACGCCATGAAGAGTAAATAATGTTTTCACTTTATTTCCCATTTCCAGTTGTCGTGCCTCATAATCATATGTAGAATGGGGCGCATCCGCCCACCCCAAGCTCCACACTCATAAATTACGTTCCGAATCAGAGCGGTCTGTTCCTCGGCCTGTCGGTGATAAATTAAGCCGAACGCACCCCCGAAGAATTATGCACCCATTTATAGGTACGCACATTGACACACTATCATGATCCCTCCATTAGACCCACCAATACACCGCTATAATTAATCCGGCGGAGATCAAAAGGCAAGCAACTAATAAATCGCGTTAATTATTTACATAAACCCCCGTAATATTGCTAACTAAATTCCGTCCAATAAATTAATTTTGCATGATATCAATTGCCGCAAATCCGATATTAACTCAAAATACGGTTCCGTTTAAAAATAATGCATGTGCACGGATCAAAATGCAGCCGGCTTTATTAGTCAAATTACAGCAGTATCAACAATCCCTTTGATGGAACTGCGTCTAGCCACATGAACCAATATTGAATACACTATAATTTTATTAATTAATTAATTCCATTAATCATCGCCAGGGCACCGAAGGATTAATTTTGGCATAAAAGGTCATTTCACTAATTGGTGACAATTTTTCACAACGGTAGAGGTGGCCAGTGGCTGGGAAAATACGCAACGGATTTAACATTGTTCAAATTGAAACCCGCACACCAACAGTAATTATGTAATGGAATGTTGTTTACTACTACTAGATCAAGAGATTTCTAGCATATTTCATTAACCTCTTACATGATGTAAACATTCACTGGAATACAAAACATCAATATTATTAAGTTAAATGTTAATTATTTATTATATTAAATAAGTTATTTACTACATATAAAAAATATATCTAATTAATAGTCTTCAGACAGATTACACACTCAAAGGAAAACAGAAACCGAAATTTATTTTTTTTTATGAACTAATCAATATTAAAATTAATTCTGCTTTATTATATTATTAAAATTACCAAAACAGAAAGTGTTCTTATATATACAGCTGTCTGTACCAGTAAAGTTCTATTTTCCTTAAAGATTTCGACCATAATCCTCAAAGACTACAGCCTTTATATAACCTTTTAACAGCTTATTTTTATTTAATAGGTAACTACTCATAAAAATTTTAAGAAATTATTAGTAAATTTAATCAAAATATCTAAAGCAAAAAATACTAAATGTAAATCATAAGACTTAAGACTATAGAACTTATTAGAATAACGATTTCCCTGGTTAATACCACAACAAATATTTAATTATATAACAGCAATTTGCGTGTGTTTAGTTTTTACAATTTTCAACAGAAAAACACACCTTTTGTACAATCTCAAATCACTTTGTACAAATGGTTTGTTTATTTTTTTTACTCATTCTAAACATTTCGAACTTTTCATTGAATAAATATAAGTAAATTTTCTACAACAACGTAAAGGATTTTAATAATATTTTATTAATAAATAATGAGCTGTCCATATACGGAACAGGCAATTAATAAACATCTACATTAATCATTATTTCCCCGTCCTTAACAATTGTACGCACCGGTTTCGACCTCCTTTGTGTAATTAAATAATTAATTATTATGGTAATAACTATCACTTGTTGGCTGTCCTCTTCAATGATCGATGGAGAGCGCCGCTTAATCGGGAATACAATAGCTACTGCATAATTGTCATCGCCGTGTGGGTTATGGAATCGAAGAAAAAAAAAGTATATCCCCGCGATAAGAGACGGGTAGTGCGCGTATTCGACTACTAGACGATGTTGCGATAAAAATGGAATACCTACGTATGATCCCCATGGTAACAACATTAATATATTTCCGTTCGAAGTTAGGGGTTTTCTTTTTCGTCGTGCGGAATATGAGTTTCAATTTCCTTCGGTGAAGCACACTCAATTTAATATTTTAGCAATATATAGAATACATTCTCCATTCAAAAATTTAAATGTAGACAATACGTCTGGGGGAGAATTTTGATTGATATTTATTGTATTTAATTGTAATTGATGCTGATTTTTGACGACTATAAAAACACTAAACTAAAATACATACGATATTTTTTCATTGAAAGATCAAGCTAATTTTTAGATATTAATAAAGCTTGACAGTTTCATTTAAAACTACCAAATATAAATCGCACTACCGAATTATTCAATTTTACATGAATTATTCTAGCGTACTCTTGACCTACCCTAATATTCTATGCATTGCGTAGGTCAGGAGTACGCTAGTTCATTACATAGGTTAATGTATAGACTATTGGGTAAGGTCAAGAGTACGCTAGACAAATTCGTTAATGCCACGTACCCTGGGTTAATATATAGACTATTGGGTAAGGTCATGAGTTCGCTTGGATTATTGGGGAAGGTCAAGAGTACGCTAGGTTAAAATTTAAATTATTGAAAAGTGTTATTTATTCGGTAGGTTAATCTATAGACTATAAGATAAAATTAGCAGTACTCAGGGTAAATTATTATGCTAGATAAAGCCTAGGAATGTTGGAGAAGATCAGAAGTAACACGAAATAAGTATTGGACATTCTTTCGAATTAAAAGTATTACGATTTTTTGTAAATAGATTAATTTCATTTAAAAAGAAATAAAACATACGAAAACATTATTCATGCTTACGCCTCTGCGGCATTTATATAAACAATAAAGTTAAACAATGCGTCACCGCCGGAGCTGTCGGCGGTATTTGTGATATTTTTAAATGTTGAAACGTTAAAAGTTACGAGGCAGCATCTGTTGCTAGTGGGACTTATTGCCAGGACGGCCATTTACTACTTGTTTCCCCCGGTTTTGCAATGAAAGCATCGGCGCCCTGAATATTTGAACGGGGGTGCAGAAAAAAAAAATTGGCCGTACGCACTTTCTGGATTTAATAATGGGCCACAATTAACCGGGAAAGTTTACATTAACTGGATTTTATTATCCCGAGGTTTCACTTTCCTAATTGAAATCGGTGCGAATTTTAATTGGATTTCTTATTGCGTTAATTAAATTCGACATCCCGCAAGCGGAAAAACGTCATTTCCGCGGCAGATCCGCACATGTGCTGTATTCAGCAGCGCGCTGCATTTTTTCGGCTGTGGCCAAAAAGGTTCCATCGCGCTCCACTAAAAACAGGATTGATGAATTCTGCGGGCCCCTACATATGTCATGCACATATTTCCACCAGAAATTCAATTCCGATGTCATTATTCGCTGGGCTTCCTCCATCCGTGGATATATCAAAAAGGAATTAGCATATGTAGGATGGGCGCATTTAAATGCCGCTCGGATCCGACTCTTTTTTTAAGGTGCATCAAAAGAACATCAATCACAAATTGACACTAGAAACCTTCAATAGAAAACGCGCCCCAACTTATTTACCCCGTCAATCCTGAGACACCGTCTGCTGACTTAATGGAATATTCCTCAGCTTCGCAATCGCTTTAAAACCCTCACGTCTAAAACACAACCCTAATTTGCACACGGTATAAGCCCAGATGAGACGTTTTAATTCGCCCTTTTTTTTTTCTCGAAAGCTCCCGCCCGTCCCCATCCTCGGAAAAGGAGTAGAATCGACATATCGCACTTTCCACTCTGAAGCCTCTTGACAACATGAAAATCGCAGAATAATGTTATCTCCACACTTTGTACACTATTTTCCGATAAATACGGGGAAGGGTTCTCGAATAGAGACGCGTTCGGATGAAAAACACAGATGCTTTTCTTTGCACACCCTTAATCTTTTTTTATATAAAAAAACAAGTTTTTATAAGCATAAAAGTTGCGGATAAATAACAATGCGTAAACAACATGACATGACATATGGTGTTACATATAAACTACAAATTTAAATAAAAATTATAAACGATAGAAACTTGCGATTATGCTAATGGAGGCGTTGTAGTTTAAAATTTGCAGGAAAATTATATCCGCAGGTCTGGTAATTTGATTACGGATTGACACTGATGAAACGTAACTCCTTGGCGTCTGCACGGAATTAGTTTCGCTCCTATTAGCAATATGTCGTAATTTCAAAGCGATAGCTCCGGGATTTCGATTTATTATTCTTGATGAGTTTCGATCGGTATTAAATCCTGAGCAAATTACACCGACAAAGCCACTTAATTGTATTCCCTAATCGAAAATTAATCATTAATTTTTTATTGCGGCCATATTACACTATGCGTGCCGTGCTTCCGTGCAGTTTGACATGTTCGGTAATTAATTTAATTAAAAGTTTGCGCACTTGGAAACTCTGGCAAAAATAATTCGCTACGGCTTAACTCGGCCCACGGCCAGCCCATGCATTTTTTAATGCCTCTACGCCAGAAAGGGAATTCCCTACTATTTATTTATCACGGAGTTAAGTAAAAACAATTACCCTTCTCCTTCGAGAAAAAAAAAATCAGTTAACCAGAAATATTTGAAATAACTTAAAATAAAATGAATTTAAAAATCCCACAAAAATATTTAATAATCATAAAAATTATATGTTATCAACAGTCCAGACAAGAACTATCTTAATAAAACTCAATTATTGTAGATTTTACGAAATATTTTCGTTTTTTTTTCTAATTAATTGTTTTAATTAAAAAAGTAATAGTGTTTATCTACCTATCACGTGTTTTTGTGTATTTATGTTAATCTAAATGAGCTTGTTACTTTTAAGGGTACCTTTTAATATTTGATATATAATTATTTACAAAATAATATCAATATTAATAATTTTACACACACATTAATTAAAACATCTAATCTCTTGGTTATTATTAAAAAAAGTATTTCAAGAGTTAAGAAAAACACAATAAAACAGATACCGTTGAGGCGTTGAGGGTGTGAGGGTGAAACACATACTGGCTGTGTAAATATCGGGTAGAACGTTGTTGAAAGGACGGGGAAATTGACTTGGACAGCTTAGGTCATTCAGTCACGACCGATTTGTATATACATAATAATTCATGAGATGGAACGACCAGACTCTCGCCGGGATTCAAATCGCCGGTCCCTTGCATAAGTTCGGACCTTCGGACGCGATTTATCGATAGTTCATATCTATAAAAATGGCGATATGAAAAAACACCGGACACTAAATAATAAAAGGGGTGGCGGTATAAATATTTCAGGCGCATCTGCCGTAACCGGCGAAACCACTCTGCGATTTGAAATATTTAGGCGCTAAGCTGCATTCGTATTTGTCAGTAAAGTTGCAATTCGATATTCGCGTTAATTAATGAAAAGTTTGAAATAGGCCAGCGGTATTATCTATAACCAAAATTTATTAGAATAAGAATAATAAATAAAATGTATATTAAGAAAACTTTAAATACTTGATCACTTTATGATACATATTTTATCTTATTTAAAGTATTATCTATAAGTTATTATTAATTATTGAAATAATTCCATAGTATGCAACTTCGATGAAGAAATTATTGCGATAGGACAGAAACACGCTAATTTGCTAAGATTCGTCATTTGTAGAAATATGAATCAGTAGAATCAGTTATTAATTTAGAGTGGATTTTTAACATATCCTCTGCTTGCTAATTCTAAATAAAAGTTTGATCAAAAAATCTACAGAAAGGAAGGTTGACGTAATAAATATAGCATTGAAAACAATATTTATTCAGTAAACTAAAAGTGTGCCTGATTGTAGGGTGGGTTCAAGACTTTTCTTCTGATTAATAAATACGCTTTTATATGTATTACCTAAATTCCTACAACTTGAAGATCATTATAAAAAATAAGGGTAAATTTATTGTTTTCTTTTTTTCGTTCAAAGTTTTTTCCTCGTTATCCGTCTAAGAATAAAATATACGATTAAAAAATAAAATAAATAATGCATGCAATATCTCAATACCTCTTTGTGAACGTAAACGTCCACCCAATATTTGTGTACGCGGCACGGAAGATATTTCAAATACTCGTTTGATAGTAAAGTAAGTGTTCAAGATGCATTGTACGAGATTTATTTTATATATTTGTTTTTTAGCGCGCGCCGAGATGTGTTTGAAAGTCTCGCTCAGAATTGTTTGTACTGTTACGTAGTGTATGCTTTGAGTTATTTGCAGAGAATGCACGATAGGGTAGGCGGTGTTGGTTTAAAATGTACGTTGCATAATGAGTGTTTACACGGGGCGGAATAAATCTTGGTTATTTAATTGAGTCGTCGGTGAGGACGATTGATTTATTTATTTGTTTCTGGTGAAGGAGGCGAGCGGGATAGGCCAGTGATGTATTATTTATTTGGTGCGGGTCCAATCAATTTGGGACGCGGGGGTAGTTGCCGGAGACTTCGAAAGAACTGCTAACACGGCCGCTGGGGGGAAATATTAAGATCGCATTTGGGAATTAGCATACAAGTTTTTGTTTTGTTGCGGTCGGACATAGGGGTTAATCAATCACGGAGTGGGTGTTTGGCATTTGGCGAGAATGTGTCTGTCGGCTAATCGCTAACCGTGGCCCGTCTTAGGGGCGGTCGTGAGGGTTTTTTTAAGCGATTAACATTTATTGTGTGGTTCTGACAGTAGAGATGGATGGCTGGGGCGTAATTAAATTTGAGTGGATCGACTGGTTCATTTTTGTAATTGGCACGTGATGGATCGCATCGCGCAATCCTTGCGGGAAGGACGCGCGTACGAGCATAAATAAGTTATTTAATTACAATGAGCCTTACCGTTATCGGGAGCAAAAGTTCGTGAGTTTCATTTCCTTTCCATAACCGGGAGTCGTTGGGCAGGAGCGGCAGATCGCACGAGAGAGCTTCCAACTTCTCCTCTAGTTGAGTGGGTATTCTATGAGGGATGATATACTCAGCTGTAGATGTTGTGGTGACATACTCCGTCACCGTGCTCGGGGCCGTGGCTGCTGTCCCAGTGCCAGTAGCGACACTTGCCGCCTCCAAAGTACTTGTTTTTGGTGTACGTGTCGTGGTAGCTAGCACAGTCGATGGCAGAATAGTTATAGTTGCCGTGGAAGCTGCGGTTACCGCGACAGTACTAAATGAGCTCGTTTCCTTCACGGTTTCGGCCGGTAATGTTGATACTATGTTCGATATTGTTGTAGCGTTAGGATTCTGGGTCACCGGACTTCCAGAAAGGAAACTTACTCCAAACAGAAAAAACAAAACCGTTACCGCGCGATATCTCATTTTATTACTTCTTCGGGCGTTTATAATATACAGCACGATATATCCTGTCCTGCGCTATCTAACAGGATTGCAACTCTCTTATACGAAACCTGCAACAAAATAAAATAGGGTCAATCACATAACATTCTAACACTCCCCCTAAAATAGTATCTAACCCAAATGCTAATCAAGCAACTCCCTAATTAAAATTCCCGGATAACTAACGCCGATGCAAATAAATTCAATTCCCTCGAACGTATTAAATAATTCCGCAAATGAAACTTTTCGTATACACCGGCACGTACGTACGGGATTCTTATGCAACCGGCACATGTTGCCAAACTATCCAATTCTCCGCCTGCATTCCTGCCGCCGAACAAACTATCAAAATACAGTTTCCATCTTAAAAACGGCACAGATGGCCACTCCCTCGCTCACGTGAATTTTAATCGACAGATTGAATTTTAAACTACGAAGAAAAGTTTTTTGATACTTTCATGTAGTAATAATCACTTAGTACCATTCCATTTTTATTTACTTTCTAAACTATACTAAAACTATGAAAACATCAGTTTTTATCTTAACATCTAAATTATTTGTAATATTTGTAAAAATATTGTTATTTTTCTCATCTGCAATCATTTTTATAAGTTTATAGAGATTTCTGTAATTTCTGCCCTTTGCACTTTTCCGAGTTTGTAAATTTCTCCAATTATTAAAAAACATGAAATTGTTTTATATTTATCAATACTTTCTTATTTATAGACCAGAAAAAAGTGTTTTATCAATCAATCAAGATAATACAAAAGAAACTGGTTAGAGTGAGAAATGAGTAAATCATATCGTAAAGAAAGTATTAATTATTGTGTATGTGGAGTTATTGACACTTTATATTCACTTTTCTTAACTAAATAAATGAAGAGTTTCATTTTTAATCTTATGTGTTTTCACATACTACATACGAAATTATATAATGTAATGAGCGCGAACCTAACAAGTACCATGCCAATATACAGTTCACATAATTACCAGTAGAAATGAATAAAACTTAAGAGTAATTAAGCTACTCAAGTTCACCCAGTGCTTACGGTACTTGCATGTTTCTGTATATTCAGTGCTTAAAAGGGCTCGTCCTTATCGCGTTGAATGCGAAAAGGTGAAAGCGAGCAGTCGCCGGGCGAATATGATAACATCGAGTTCGAGTGTGATTAGATGCAATTCCTCTAATTGGCAATCGGCGATACGTAAACATAATCGAAACATAATTTCCCTTCTTGGCACGTAACTAGACGGCAATGCTGCACATTATCCCACTTGATCCTTTATGCATCCACGAGGAACTCCAAGTTTTCAACTTAGGAATTTCCACGGTAAATATAGTCCCGGACGCGTAATAAAAACGCCGCGATATTTTAATAAGTTGCAAATTTACTTGATCCTCTGGTTCGAATTATGGTCACGTCTGCGCGCCATGTTACCCAAATATTTGATTGCTTCTAGGAAATCGAAAATTAATTGTGCATCGTCGATATATTAAAATTATTGCACGGAGTTCTTAGCCGGTACTTGCAGACTTATCAATATATTAAAATTCTTAACGAAGTATTATAGGAAATTTTATTAAAACTCGGGCATACCACTCTATCAATTTATTAAGGCCGCCCCGTACAAACAACACATCCTTTTAGAGGATATTAAACGACGCACGTCCAATCAATAACATTAACAACGTGCATAAAAATTTAAATCTCTTATGAGGTCATTCACATGATTGTACTTATAAATAATGCACGTGGACTGTATTAATTACATTATTGAAAATTGTATTTGTGTAAACATTCTGCATGTGCAGACATAATCATGAATTTGTTATACCTTATCGACCCTACATATTCCGGTGTGTTTATTTATTTATTGACTTCACTAGACTCCCGATGTAAAACGGGTGCAAACATATATATATTTAATATTATATACCTAATTATAAGCGTTATTTAAAAGTCATACAACTAATGGAAGCTTGATGTTCCCTCGGAGAACAACGGCAGTGTGTTTCAATATTTATATTCGTGCTAATGGACGAAATGGTACGGTATTAGTAAACATCCCACATCAAAAGCTGCAGCGGATGATTCATTACTTACGTGTAAGTTACATAAAACCTTTTTTATTTAATTGGTCTTTTTGTAATTTCAATTGTTTACATATAGTAAATTATTATTTTATGTTTATAAAAGCAATGTAGAAGTAGTAACATATGACGGGGAGTAATTGCAAATCGTGTTCCCGGCGCATCCACCATAATTATTGAGAGTAATAAATTGGTTGCTTGAGTTACGTGCTAATCCATTGATAATGGTCACTTTGTGTCCGAAATGTACATTTGTTTAATCAAATAAAATTGTGAAGAAAGGTTATTTGTGCTTTATTTATCAAATTATTGAGAGTAACGTTATTCAATCATCTAATAATGTTTCTTTATTTTTTTTAATAATGTTTCCCTTCCAACACACGAGTATTTGCCGAGAAATCCAAACGGTGTCTATAAACACGTCTTCAGAAGATAATCCGATCGCTGGTTTTTCTGTGTGCATGCGGGAAAATCTCCACTTTTCCAAAAGGGACGAGGACGGTAATGTATATGTAAAGATTAAACGCTGTTTGCAAATTGTGCGCCGGGGTACGTTCTTCGCGAAGCGTTAATGCATTAATTCTGGCCTCGTGCCTTCCCTCCATTTCTCAGATTCGAGGGTAAATCAGGAAATGATAAAAGGGATGATGGGGTGTAAGTGACACAAGGAGTAAATCCGGTGAAAACATTGTACTGCCACTTAGCGGAGCCCGCAGTTACCATATAAAACTTATACGTATCTCTCTGGGTGAAAAATATGTCCTCCGAGCGAAATATGTATTTATTCTCTACCAAAAGGGCAGAAGAAACAGGTGGAACGGATTCGTCGCGTTTTATTAAAATAGGGAATTAAAATTTAACGCATAAGATGTGTATTTTTAAAGCTTAAACCTTTCATGACTAAATTATAAAAGCAATTTAATTATTTAAACATTACCGACTAGAAAGTGTTGTGTTAAAATATTAAAATATAAGCTACTTATAGATTATATTAGGCAATATTGTGTTTTATTTTCACACCTTAAAAAATAGGGAATAAAAAAGATTGAATGTAATTATATTTGTATATATATATATATATTAAAACTAATAATTATTGTTTTATAAATTGTTTGTTACGGCAATTTTATATATGATTGTTCACATAACTATTGAACGGCGAATCGGTTAAAAAAAGTTTTATTTTGTATAACAGCATTACTCATGGCTGATAAAACCAATCTGCGGTAAAACGCTAAAAATAAATCTACACAAAATAAAAGCGAAAGCTCTAAATATTCCCGTTTATATTAGCATTTATTTCAATAATTGTTTGGTAATAACATTAGAAGCATAGATTCAACGAAGGTGTCCGATAATCTAACACCCCGGGTATTATTATACAACAAGAAATCATCTTTATTCAGGCCATAATTTACATAAACTTATAATACGTACAAATTCTCCGGGGTTAGTCCGTCCGGGTTATCGACCTGTGGTCTTTCTGCCCTGTCCTATAAGGAAAACAGGTAAATTCGCTAGCTGGCCGAACGGACGAATTAACGTATTCATGCCATCAAAATATATATATTTGATTTATGAGCTGTTAGTAATTTTATCGCATTCCCGGCCTTATATTTTATTTGACGAGGCAGTAAAATTGCTCTGAATATTATTATCCATTATGTTATATGAATTATATATTTTTATAATGAAATACATCAACATTCCTGGCATATAAAGGGAAGGAACATTCATTTTATTCAGAATTCCACGTAACCGAACCATGTTTCCGGCTAGCCGAAGGCTATTTAAACTAACGGAGAGTTAAATGAATAATTGCGAATTAATTACGAAGACAATAATAAATTAATATATTCCGAAGTAATTTAATTACCAGAGATGTTTACATAATCATAACATGATACAACATATTATTTTATTTAAACACCTTAATTTAAGTAAATTGGTATTTTATTTACGCGGTGGTGTTTGTTTTTGTTTGGGTTATCTACCTAAAAATTCAATTACTTCTTTAATTGCAAACAAATAAAATATTAAAAGACAAAAACATATTAAATAATTGAAATGTTCCGGAATGGCTAAATGTTGGTTTACACAATCAGTGTCAGCATTAGGACTGTAACGGTGTAAATAAAGAATTACTTCTTTTAAAGAAAAAATCATTTAAAAAATAGAAGATGTAAGTAACTACATAGTTTTTTTTTTTTAATTTATATGAAATGCATATATTTGTGTTCATAATAATAGATTAAGCAGATTAAAATCATTCAAGATGGTTATAAAAAAACGATCGATGAAATATTTGTGGTAGCCCATAATGAACTTTTAATAATACTGTGTAATTACTTCACCCGGCTCTCCGCATCGCAATTGAAATTGCGTTCATTTCATTACATTCTTGCGGGCAGCGGGAAATTAATTTTTAATCCGCGTCTTTAATGCGCTTCTGGCCACAAGGAATTTATGCGTCAAAGTTCCGGTCTTATGCAGACGAAAATCGATCCCTAGAAAAAAAAAATAACACTTACTTCCCGGTGTTGGCAAATACACGGGCAAAGAGTCGCTCGCTTATTCACGACGTCGCCTGAAAAATCGGTACACTTTTGGGGGTATTAATGGTACAGGCGCTTCTAACTCCTTTTAATCACCCTGATGATCCGCTACTCTTTGGCACCCGCCGAGGCCCTGATTTCCGTCCCCTTTTGTTTTCGTTTTCCTTTTTTTCCGACACAATTAGTCGTCTCGCCATGGACGGGGTGAATTAAAACAATTCGTTACGGCGATGAGGATTGATGTTGCGCTAATTAACATCTCCAACGGTCAGCCGCCCGCAGGGCCGATATCATTTTTTTTTTTGTGCCGACCCTCGAATTTGTCAACCGGTCATCATCCCCTGATACTCGTGAATGAGGATACACGAGTTCTTTTTTATGTAGGAAAATCTTCTTGAAAGCCCACTAAATAATTCCGGCCGATATTTGACCTCTGGCACGCTTTGAATTTAAAGCAGCGCAATTTTTCTAAAAGGTATATTTGACACATAACTGGAAAATATGAAATTTATACCGGGAATATCTTGATATTTTATTCCGCATCCGGTGCGCCGGGTGTAATTTAATCCCGGCGGACTTTCGAATTTCATAAAGATCAGATTAAAGGCACTAAATTCGGTGAAGTGCCATATGTAAATCACGCCCATCCTCAAATATAACACATTTTCCCGAAGCCATATTATTCTATCTATATTATACACTAACTAATAGGACAACTAATATAAAAATTGTCATAACAGAACAGAAAACAATGACTTACTATAAGCATTAAAAAATATTAAATTAAATGCATGTTGTAAATTAAATTTAAATTTGATGTTACAAAAATTATAAAATGGTAAATAGAGAAAAAAACATGCTGCAAGGGTTTTTTGTAAAAGTATTTTGTTCTTAGTAAGATTATAGCCTTTAAAGAACCACCCAGAAAAACTTGTAAAATTCATGTCTATTCAGTAGGTTAAAATCAGCCCAGAAACAAAATTACAGAATAAAGCTTAGAAAAAATAAGTTTAATCTTAATTTTGACTTTAATATCTTCTATTTCATGATCCATACAACAGTGATATATTTGAAAGCTTTTTCTAATAAAATTTTTTATTTCTAGTCAAATGGATTTTAGGCCACCAAGAAAGTTTAGTAAACTTAACTTAAACTACAGAACCAGATAACCTAGTAACAAAAAATAAGTATGATTTGCGTAAATATGAAAATGACAAACTTCCTTAGAGAATAGCAAATTATTACCTTTTATCTTTATGCAGATAATATATTTTATCTTTAAACGTTTTACCATTTCTAGTGTAAGGCTTATCCAGATACTTAAATAGTGTTTTTTATTTCAAATTTAATAATATTCAGTCTAAATATATATAAAACTAGTTTGTATTAATGATCGTAGAAATAAGGGCTACTTTGTATCAAATAAAAATCCACAATAAGAATGAAATTGGATTCATATAAAACATCTATTAAGAGAATTTGTTTGTAATAAATATTTTGAGAGTTAACTTAATTTAGAGCTATCAGTAGTTCCCCGCTTAAGTGATATTAGAGGAAAATAAAGAGAACTTTTCAAATAAACGCAAGAACTATGGAAAATCAATATAATATAGCTGTTAAAAATTCCTCATAAACTTCTGTATTTTTTGTAGTATTAATGTAATGAAAAGCTTACAAATATTTAATGGAATACGAAATAACGTAATTATAAAAAAAACAACATCGTCAGCTTTCCGAACATAATACACTAAGTGATACCTTAAAGTGTATTACTTTTTAATCGTATCGATAACGTATTAAATTCACATTCATCCATCATGTAATGAATACACATGACTGCTTAAGTACTTCAGAGGCTGCTGATAGAAGTTAAATGTTATTTGCATCCCCACGTTAATAGTTTGTCTATTAAAAATATGGACGTAGAGGGTTTGAGTGGAGGAGTTTTGTTTGAAAATGTTAATTTGGTGTGAAATGTGGCACGGTTCTAGAGAAAGGGCATATTAGCATGGTAAATTTAGTTATGTAAAATTGCTGTCCGACAATAAAACGGTCCGGCCGTGCATATGATTTACAGCATTATAAGTATATGTTAATGTATTTAAATTTATGGGTGATTAAGTTGTCAAATTAGGTGGTCGTTATCTGCAAAATAAAAAAAGAAGAAGTGATGGTGGGTCGGTGGCGCGGAATGGAAACACCGAGCAAAACAACGTAATTAGAATACTTAACCATTAAACACGTTTGTTCATTACGCCGCATATTCAAAACACCGAGACCGCCCTTGATTAGATATAATTTATATAGTTTCAGCTTACACCAGGGTGCCACCCTCTCGACGCTGATACCCGGCAATCTTAATCAAATAACAACTAGTTAGACTCAACAGAAATATCCATTACACATAAACAAATCGTCGCCACCACAATTTATTAATAAAGCAATTAATTACACTCATTCAAAATAACTTCAATGTTTCAAAACTAGACACAAAAACTAATACTATCCACTTGCACGCGTTCCTAAAAAAATAAGGCGTTCTATTGTAAAAACAAAACAAAAAATGAGCCCGTGTTTATTTTCTCTTTCGTTTTTTTATATACTTCTCAGATTCAAAATATAATCATATTCCCTTAAATTAAATAACTAGATGAAAACAGTATTGTTTTCTTCCCCATTAACACCACGACAAGAATTAAGGCTACCGAAAGTGAAAATCTGTGGAAAGTATTTCAAAGTTTTCGTAGCAATTAATGCCTTATTTAATAAGTTCGGAATATATGGTGAAATATGAATGGGAATGCAAGCCGCGCTAAATGCGCTAGAATTCGGAAGTTAAATCAGGTGTCAGCCGCAGTACCTCCAGCGTAATTCACTCCGTTTTCTTCGCAAATTCGCCATCAGCATGATTAATTGTGATTCGGGGTGAGCGAGTGAATACCACGTGAAACCGCGTTTATGTAGTTACGGCCATGCGGCAATTACATCAAAATTTCGCATTGGCGCCGTACACACACACCGCTCGTTTCAACCCTTTCAAGCGCGCTGCCGCCGCGGCGATAACTTAATCAACCCCCTTGCTAATAGTTACTCACCGTTTGCGATCTATTTCTGGTTCGGGGCCGCGTACACGCGTCCACTGTTCGAACACAACTGTCACAAATTTTATCACACGTTTCGTAAGTTTCTCGCTGGATATTGGTCCAACGCAGAATCCGCATGAGATCGGGAGCCTGCGCCATGGACCCCATTATCGGTGGACGCCTAGACGCGAATATCCGCGAATTTCCACACCGGCATTTTGAATTTTCCCATTTTCCCGCTGATATCAGCGCCGAACATCGGGTAATAGCTGAACTACGAAATATAACAGATACGAAATAATCTTAATTATCCACAATGTTACTGAGTTTGTAGTTATTACAGCACAGATGTCATTGTATGTTTAATATCATTTTTCAAAAAGAAGGAAAAAGTACGTTTATTTTTATATTTAAATTATTTCATATGACACATTTCATCGAATACTCTAAATAAACAAAAATAATCTAAATAATACATTTAAATAAAAGTAAATTGAAACAATACTAAATTATTGAAAATTAAATAATTATTTCATCTAATATATTAGTCAATTGAAAATAAATAAAAAAATCGTTTTTTTTTCTGTGAATAAAGATGTTTAGTAGTAGTAAAAAAATCGAAATAGCATGCAAAAATAAATGAAAATTAAAAAAATTAATTAATGAGAAAAAATCTAATAACATAATTGTTACAGTTAAAAATTATTATTATTTAATCTTACTCCTTCTTACCTTTCGGTGCATTTCAACATCCGTTTAATCTGTATGTCTCTTTCCATCTCTTGCTGTCTTGTGTTAGCTGGTTTGCTTCTTCTCAATCAATTCCCCTTCTCTCTATTGCATCTCTGATTCCATCATAAAAAATAAAAATAATATAGCAAACAATCAAAAGAATCTCCAAGAAATTTAAATTCGATTAAAATGAAATTCTAAAAACATACACAAAAACAATATTAAAGGGTAAAATATTTAAAAAAACTTTAACAAAAAAATAATATTAATTAAAAAAATTAAAACCACATAAATTCCCCAAGATTATAGAATCCTAAAAAGTTGAATTTTTTTTAAATTAAAAATCAAACTCTAATTTATAAAACCCTCAGTAATTATAAAAAAAATATCCAAATGGATAATATTTTAATCTTTATTCTTACTGCAATTTTTTGGTGTAAGACAATTTATAATACATACATTAAAATCCATTCTAATAAAATTAAAATGTAATAAAGTAGGATTTAAAAAAGCACAACATTCATTAAAAAATTCATAGGAGATGAAATTAAGAAGTTTTATAAAACTAAACTTAAATTTTTTAACAAATTCAAATTCATTAAGTTTATTAATGTTAGTAGCAATAACTAAATGATTTTAAATAATTACGAGAATGAAGTGTTTCGCGCGAACTCATTCATCAACCTCTCAAAGGGTTTTTGAAGGTGCATTATTAACAATTTCTGCCTAATTCCGGTGGCAACCCTTAAATTAATAATGTAACGCGATACGCAATTTAATTAGCGACGGCACGCCAGTCAAATTATGAACGTGGCAATGTTGTTCTCGGCGGACGATTTCATTAAGCTGCAAGAAAAACACCCTTGCGTGCGTACAACCGTTTTTTTTTTACTACATGCGTATTATTTATTATGTAACCCCCGCACTTAGCGGCGGTATCGCGTTGCATCCACTTTCTCTTCGTCCTATTTGTTCGGTTTGCATTTTTTACATGTTTGTGGTGTTCTAGATTGTGTTTCGTACTTATACACTTATACACTTTCTTGTAAAATTTAAACATTTAAGTAATAATTACAATAGTTTTTAAACATCAATGGCAATATATAGAATATTTCTATAGAAATTATTATAGAGGATGAGTTAGTGGACACCCACAATACAATACTACTGTCGTGTGCATCATCATTAGTTTTGAAATTATTGTAAAAAAAAGCTGTAAAAAAATATTTCTTAAATTTACTAAATTAAATCTGAAATTATTTTTCCATTATATATTTATTTTTCGTTTAATAATAGTAAATAATAAAAAAACAAATATATTATCAATAATATTATTTAATTTTCTACAATGAACTGAAGGATTTTAATACATTTTATTATTCAAATATATTATCACATTTTGAAACAAGATTAATTTCAATTAAATATTACTATTAATTTCTATATAATTTATTCTCTCTCTTCCCCTTCATCTCTTAACTATTGTATCAGCAATCACAGATTTTTGTGAAGTTCCTAAGAAATAATTGCTAAGATAAATATATTTACTTCACTAATAGCAATTGAAATTAGAACATAACAATTCCTTAATCGGTTCACGTTGTGATAATACTAATTACAACAATTAATACAATGTGTTGGTCAACATTTACACTAGTTAATGATTTGCACCGTCCAAATTAGCAAATTAGATATTTACACAACTGCCATGTTAATTGCATTGTGCCCGAAACTTCTGGGAACTTACAAAATTAACTTCTAAATTATCGACCCGTCTAATGGAAAACTGTCGACGCCTGCTCGGGATTATTTGTATAAATTTGCGCCAGTATAAAATAAATGTTGGCATTTAAAAATTATCGATTCTTTACAATAGATAACGTAAAATTTATTTGATAAAAGAATGTATTTACAAATTATAAGACACGAATATTAATAAAAATAAAATGATAATAATAATAATAATTGATTATGATAAAGAAGTAAAAATTATTTTCTTTTTTTTAATTTTGAATATTTTTGCCATCTATTAATGAAAATTAAGCTACAATTTGATGTTTTCTCTATTAGCATAGATGCTCATAAGATACCTAACTAATATTACAGTAACGGGCTTTCTTTGATTCACGTCTTCTTTTGCAATATCCAATTTTTGTTGAACTATAAAGCAGTTATTAAAAAAGTTTCATATTTATTACAGACTTTTGGATCACTCGATTTCAGTTTTAGGTTATGTAATAATTTTAAATATCAACGTAACTAGAAACTATTTAAATTCAGAACATGTTTCAAATATTTAAGCTTGCATGAATATAGTTTCAATTCCCATAAAACGTGTAACTTCGGATACCATATATTCAGATAATATACTTTCAATTCGCAAAGTCTCTGTTCATAAGAACCAATGATTATACATATTTAAAAATGTGTGTAAATTTTGTAACATTTAATAATTATCGATCACTTACCTCCAATCTACTTCTCAGACGATCTCTTTCATTTAATTCCCTTTATAATTGATGCAAAATTCCGCCATTGCCCTCATTCTCAATTGTGAATCAAAATCGTACATCTTTTGTTTAAGCAATGACAACAATTTTATTTGTATGGTAAATCCAATATTTTATTACAATCGTCAATGTAACGTAAAAAAATATGTTTATTGAAAAGTGCTCAACATGATTTAGTAACTATAAAAAATGATAATTTATGTAAATAAAAGACAATACAGAATTAAAATTCAAACAATATATTTGAACTAAAAAGGTGAATTAATAAATATTTAATATATTAAAATTCGATATCAAAGTGTTAACAGTAATAAAGGTAAAAAAATACTATGTTTACTTCTACGTGCACAAATACATTGGTTTCATTTATAAAATCAATTTACAAGCTATTAGGAAATCAGAGATTGGACGTCCTCATTAGCACCATTAATACTAGTGTGGCCGGGAATGGGCTCATAATCGTTTCTATCGTCTGAAAAAATATATTTGTCATTATTACTCGCTCTTTTAAACATTACATTTTTATATTTAGGTCCAATTGATCGAAGATTAATTAATTAGCACACTTATGAGTATGTGTTAGTCAAATCTGATGACAAAATGGACACATATACATACCTACCTCTAATTCTTTTCATAAAGGATATCACAGCCAAGGATCCTAGTAAAGCTGAACCACCACAGACATAAGCAATAACATCCCTGTAATAATTATTTTCCCCAACTGGGGGCTTAACATACAAATACTGTATTATTTCAACAGCAATCCCATTGGCAAGTTTATCACAAAAGCTCATAAGACCGTATACGAAGGCTCCACTTCCAGTATTATCACCAATTAAATCAGCAGTTATTCCTAGACTTGTTACCAGAATTATTGAACCACCTGAGCCAAACAATAGAGAGACTGCATATATTTCATAGTTAACAAATTGTGGACCTGAGCGTATTTTAACCAATATACATGCTATAATACCCATGCTTGTTCCTAACATGTATGATATCTAAAAATAAATGCACATATAGTTTAATATTTAATTGCATTGTATATAAACCATACCCTTCTTCCAAACCATCTGTTTAAGGTTTCAATTAACAAAGTCGTAATAAAGCTTCCAATAAACATAATTAAAGGAATAAGGGCCAAGGAACTGGCCGCCATCTCCAGAGTTTCATAAAGATAAAGAGGTATAAAAACTTGACTTAAATTTACAAATAATCTCGTTGACATATAAACAATAGCAACCTGAAATAAGAAAGTAAATAATTTCTTTTAAACTAGTTTCAATTTACAAAACCTGATACACTTCTAAACTAGTTAACAGCTCTGCAACACTAATTCTTAACTCTCCACCACGTACATCATTCCCAGCAAATCCATTAGCTTCCTTAACAAATATGTGAAATACTAAAGAAGTACATATACCAATTGCAAGTCCACTCCAAACAACAGTTTGGAATTTCCCCGCATCACTTGGACCTATCTTACTATCAGAGGCTTCATTTAATTGTAAAACTCTCCATGTAATCACATAAATGAGTATATTAGAAATAACTGTAAAGCAGTATCTAAAACAAAATTAAATTAGGCAAATGCTTCTTATTTAAAAAATATAATATTACCGGACGGCAGTTAATTTAGTGCGATCATGTTCATTAGGAGTTAATTCAGGAATTAGAGAGAGGTGAGAGATTTGAACAGCAGCCCATCCAAATTGGAAAATCACCACAAACATACAGTAGTAAAAAAGTTGAGCCCATGAATCACTTGTTTCACAATTTATACACGGGGAGAATATGAATGGAAATGCTCCCAATACACAAATTGTACCTAAAATTATTATTAATTCAATTTTTAATTATTTTATAAACTATAATTATCATTATGCATAATAATTAATTAAATAATTGTATAAATTAAATAATCAATAATAAAACAATGCTAATGCTTGTAATATTATTGACAAAGATATCTTTTTACATTTTAATTAAATTAAGATTAAGTAGGCTAAACTTTTTAATTAAAAAAAATAAAATATATTTTTTATAATTTTTTATTTAAAATAACATTAATAAAAGTAGCAATTTAATAGAATAGAAACACATAAACATTCAAAAATATAACATACCTATCAAATGCCATACTTTCCGCCTTCCATACCTACAAATCCAAAAATTGTCTGATTGGTCAGAATGGAATCCCACAAAAGGAGTAGCCAGAGCATCAGCTACCTAATTAATACATTATTTAATTAGCACTTAATGAGATAATAATTGGATTATTCATACCTGTCCGACAAGCAAAATAAATCCAGCTTCCCAACGACTGAACTGTAATACCAGCTGGAAGAACACCAGAAGGTATGTGAACCACATCGAGGCACATATATCGTTGAGAACATGACCAACACCGTAAGACAGTTGCAGCCATAGCGGAATCCTACTGTAAATCTCCGTGTATTCATTGCTAATCAAATGACTCGATGTTGATTCCATCATGCCTTCTACTTAGCAAATGATACTCTAAAGAAATGGAAAACATGGCAATTTGATACTAATCAGTGACTAACTTGATTAGAAACCACTGTTCTCCACAAACAGTGCAATAATGAGTCATAATAAGAGATGTTTTTGTTATCTAAACATAACCTCTCTTTCAAGATTATCTTGAATTAATTACTTACGGTTTGTTTTGCTGGTCAAATAACCCACATTTCTTTTAGTATTGGAAAATATTCCCGAGATTTACACATTGAGTATTTGTAATAGGAAACTGTTACTAATGATACTGATACCTCCCCCCCTGCCTAGTCATCATTCACATGACTTGAAGTGGAACAATAAAAATTGTTTGATTTTTGCATAAATTTGATAGTGCTATCAACACCAGTGGCGCACAACAGTGCTAATTTAATCAACACTAATTAAATTCCACATTGTATAATTCAATTAGTTCCAGCAGGAAAAAATGATGAGGTGTAATAAAACAGACAAAATATTATTAATTGTTTATTCAAAGGGAAAAAAAAACTTATTAAGGTAGCCAAAACATTGATAAATAATAAAATAATAAACCAGATTACAAAATTATATCTAAAATATCCTTAATGCTTACTCTTGCGGCTACGTTTGGACCTAAAAAACACATTGAAATTAGATAAAGAGAATACATATTTAAATTTTCATACTTTTTGGGAGCTTTTACGAAACACCAGTCAACCCCAATTGTTTGTCCTAAAATTTCTGATTTGTTCAAAGTCCTCCTGGCAGCATCAGCTTCTTCATAGGTGCCATACTCGACCAAGGCATAACCTTTCAAGAAGCCTGTGCGTCGATCGAGATTCAGATTGATATTTTTTATTATTCCAAACTCGGAGAACTTCTCATTCAAATCTTCATCTGATGCCTCCTCATGTACAGATGTTACAAATAAAATCCATCCTTCGACAGCTGAAATAAATATCTTAATATTAGTTTTATAGTTATATTGTTGTACACAATACATACACTTTTGAGGGCCTGACGCATCATTGCCTTCACCTCCATCGACACTATCATAATGTCGGACTTTCTCATTTCGGTTTGTGTTGGCACTTCCAAAACCTCTACCTTTTCTCTTCGTTACTTTGTCCTTTAAGCGTAAAACACTCTCTAAAATAATACATAGGGTAAATTGTAGTAATTAATTATGAAAAATACTAGGAATGACAACATGTGAAGGGTATATCATGAATTGTTTCTTAAATAGCAGAATTTATAGTTAAACATGTATTTTGAGGTTAGATCGGCGTTACATTTTCAGCAGCAATGGAAATACTTACGGTCCCCGTCTTCGTCAACGTCCAATTCGACGGAATCGTTAATGTCTAGTACATCAGCCATATTCAACACCAAATTAGGTTTTTGTCAATAATTAGTATTTACAGTTATTACTCTGAAAATTTAAATGGTGGCAATATTGTTTACTTTCACATTGGACGCTATTCACTATGTCGAATTTACGGAGCGTAGAATGTCAGTGGCGTACTAGAAAAAAATTATTATTTTAATAAAATATTAAACAATAATTATTTGTCGGTGAATTTTTCAATTCAATTCAGTTTTACACAATTATTTACAAATTATTTTCAATTATCGCATACTACTATTTATTTCAGTCAATTTATATTTTTATTTACGCGGAATTATATGATCTATTTTATTTATTTATTGAAATAAACGGTATACACCCTTTAATATACATAATTCTTACATATAAATAACCGTGGTATGCTAATATAAACATAATAAAAATTAAAACAATGGGATTTCATGATGATAATTCCTCCGTCGCGTTGTTTTGTGATACATTTATGTAATGAGTGGTTGGTAAATCAGAGAAGTAAATATATGGTATGAAAAAGAAACATCAAAAATTCAGTTAATGTTTACTAAGAAAACACAAAAAGTGATTTTACATAATTTTAGGTTAGACAATATATTTTCGTAATTTGTAGAACCATATACAATGTCTCAATGCACTTCTGATACTAACGTATAAACTTTCCCTGAGTACTAATCTTACAAAATAATCTATAAGATAATCTAGCGTAACATAACATTTATCAATAGTCTAGCGTACTCTTGACCTTCCCCAATAATCCAAGCATTGACCTAGCGTACTCTTGACCTTACCCAATAGTCTATACATTAACCTAGGGCATTAACATATTTAATAAACTAGCGTACTCCTGACCTACGCAATACCTAGACTATTACGGTAGGTCAAGAGTACGCTGGATTAATTTATTGTATAATTGATAAATGAAATTACTGTTACTATTGTAATATTGGGACTCGAAATACTTTTTAAAACGTGTTATATTTAGCAAAAATTATATATCAATAGACTATAGATATTAATTGAGAATTACTCAAACACTTTCAGGTAAATAGTTAATTTAATGTAAACAACTGCATCCCTTTTACAGGTACCGCCATAATTAATAAATATTAGTTTTCTCAAATAATCCATCTTAGTATATATTGTAGACGCCTTGTAGAATAATAATACGATAGGATACATTTTGTGTTTAATCAAACATATTAATTAAAGGTGAATACAACGTGTTTTTCATTTTCAATTGATTATACCTTCACTTAACTCATCATAGTTAGAGTTATATAGAGAGCAGATACAGAAATGGTTGGTGTGTGGGTTAGATGTCGCTGCGTAAACTGAAGCAGTAGGCGCATGCGCACATTTGGTTGTTGCTATTGCGCTCGCTGTTAAGCTTCATCTCACCTGGCGATAGATGGAGCATTACACTAACGCAGTATATTAGCGAAATATTTTTCATCTCACGCCTGCACCTACTACATTTTTAATTGGTGTAGTTTAATACTTCGTGTTGTAATTTTTGTAATAAGTAAGTAATAACACTCGGCTATGTATATTTAGCTTTAATAATATTTTTATTGTTACATATTACATCAAATATATTTATTTACATTTAGGTTTTAGTGGAGTAAAAAAAACTATAATTAGTTTTAATTGAAATTTTTATTCAGTCGCTAAATATAAAAGATGAATAAATCTGTGATATTTAGAATATTAAATACTATATATAAATATATGTATATATATATATAAATAAATAAACAACGTTAAAATGATACATGTACAAACTATGGATTCAAATGACCTCGTTAACACTTCTACCTATTAACAAGATACAGGATTATTATACTAGAGTTAAGTGACTACATTCATTAATTATAGTTATTAAGTCCTAGTGTATAGATAGAAATCAGGGATTGTTTAAATTAATGAATGCAGACGAATAACACGAAGCGAATGATGAGTGGGGTCCAAGCGAACGGATGAGAGGATGGTACAGTTGTTTCTGAGTGATCATGCAGGTTAGAGGACGAATGTTTCGGCTTAAATGAAAGGCTCATTACTAGCATACAGTTATTATTAGGCAGTTGATAAATATTGATACAAATCTTTCGTTACAAAAACAGAGTATTAACCTTAGAGAGGCTACATACTTGTGTATGGGAGAACCCAGAAAACATAATCTACTATATATCCACATATGTTACATGTAAATTATTTTATAGCCTAAGAAACACATGTTCACAATTCGTGGGTCTTAGTAGATAAATGCAACAGGAGGTAAACAGTAAGTTGGAATGAGTATTAGGTATTGAATTATTTACAACACCAAGACCCACAAGCCGTTAAGCAAGTAAAAGCTTAATTCTATTTAGATCCAGACGACGGTGAAGTGAATGCCGCCGTTCAGATATTTTTGACCAATCAATTCCTAATGTTTACAATGAATTTGGTTTCTTTTTTTAAAAAATTGCACAATCCGTATATATTGTATCAACAACATATATTCTTGTAGAAAAAACAAAAAAATCTTCATAAATTACTAAATAAAATATATCACTTTATTGTTATTTTTACTTTGAATTACGTTATCGAAATAAACCACCGAAGTCATGAGAGTGCAACACTCAGACTAGAGAACAGTTGACACGTGAATTATAAAATTAATAAACGCATCACATCAGACTTATCACTATAACATCGACCTCACTGCAGGATAACTGCTTACGACGGCTGCAACTTGGTTACTGTTTAGTTCTACAGAAACAGAACCCTACATGAAAGTAAAAAGCCTCGGAATACGGCTTCTCTGCGCACTAGACTAAGATAGATGTCATGATAATGTGTATTTAGTAATTGAATGTAATATAAAAGATAAATACTAGTTATATATTAACCATTTCCATTTTTTTAAATAATACAGTACAACAAAAGGAACATTAATATAGAATCAATATAATTAATTGTATGTATTTATGGACTTTGTGCAACTGCACGTCACGATGTCGTTGATAATTGGGAGGGCAACAAATTCATGAACGGATTTGACATTTACTACACTAAAGGGGACATCGACAACAACTGAACCATGGGAGTTAGTTACATTGAAACACAGACCTTCAGTAAAAAGCCTTACATACATGCATACGTTCGTATTCTCGTTATCAAATATACATTGCAATATAAAGACTATGGTACGGTGAAATCCATGTAAAAATACAAATCATCATATTTGTCTCATGAGTCATGAGAGGTACCTCAAGGCCATTGCCCAACATTTATATACGGACATAATATCACAAAGAATATATAAACAATCATATTAAAAAAATATTTTAAAGCTTGATACCAAATACACAGGCCCTTGCTCTTAAGGTACCTCTCACATCACAACAGTTACAAAATCAAGGCCTCCCCATATTTTATAATAAAACATCGATGGAATGCTAGAAACTGAGGCTGCTACTGCAACTTGTGCGCTTTTGTCTCTTCCATTCCAACTTAAACCATCACAAACGCTTCCTTACCACAAAACAAGAAGGGATATTGATCAATCATTGTTTGTACGATGTCCTCCAAATACGGCCTCATCTGCTCAAATCTGCCCATGTCGCTGAACTCGATCGGCAGCAGCGTCGGCCACCAGCAAATTGCCAAATTCTTGCTGTCCATACTGTTTAATTTTGAATTTTCTGCCACTCTACATCATAAAACCAACATTAATGAACATGCCCATGCATTTTATATCCCAACTTACTTTACAAAATGTTGAAAGATGAACTTCAGGACTTGGAAATTTACCGCCGGTAGTTTGTCCAGCATACTCCTTAGTGCTAACAATCGACAACTCCTGTCGGTCTTTACTTCGATGTTACCTGTCGTAGTTGCCATAGGTTTGATTCTCGTACCTAGCATAAAAAATAGTTATTGGATTTTGCAATAAAATGTAAATTTATTTTAGTATTTAGTTTATGCTACACATAATTTTCATGCGTGAATTTTACAAGTTAATCAACTATTTCATTAATCCAATAAAACCTTATAAAAGTCAGGATTATCCGTAATGACCTTAAATAGAAAGTAAATGCAATTTGAAACTAAGCCCGGGTTAAAACCCGCTAATCCGTTATTGAAAAACTGAATAACAGCAACAAACAAATAACCTGAAAAAATCCGTAAATCGTTTCTGGGGATCCTTAATTCAAAATAGATTTAATTAATCCCTTCAGTTAATCGGTTTACTCCAGCAAACAGCTTAGCAAAAAATGTACCCGCGGATTAAACCGGTCGGATTATGCAAATAGCTAATTCTTCCCGTATTTATAAATATTATCACCCACCTAAGCCCACTACTTTAATATAGTTCTATATTTTCGTTCTTTACCTGCAATATCTTCTAGCTCTGACATAACGTCCTCTTCAAACAAGGGCGGTAACCTTTTCGAAACGAAGTCCTTCAAAGCAGTTGCCACAGCGTTAACTGGCACGTCCAGTTGATGAATATCGACATTTTGATCTGAACAAATATTAAATACTCAATATAAAAAAAACATATAATAAAGATAAACAAGTAAAATTAATTATATACAAATATATAAAGGGGTACTTAAAATAAAAAGTGTGATCAAAATTTAAAAAAGATAACATACATATAACCAAACTAAATTAAGTTGTTTAAATAACTTACATAAACCAGTGATGATCATACGAATTTTTAACAATCAAATGTTGATTAAAATATTGTATAGATACAATATTTCAATCAACGAATCAACAGAGCAAGAAATAATTCCTTATTATTCTTCCCACTTTAACGTATTTATTTACATTTACCAAATATTGTCTTAAAACATACTTTAATTATTAAAATATTTTGAATCTTTTTTTTTAAATTTCAATTTAAATATAATTTTTAGTTTGTATACAAAGCGTATATTTTAAACAAAATAACTTTGTTTTTGTTTATTATTATTTTATCAAATACAAAGTAATATAAACATTGAAGCTGATTTGGCTGTATTGTTATATTTCTTAGTAACCAGACCCTGAATGTCAATCCTTAATTTCTACAGTAAATACACAAAAATATTACCTTCTTCAAACTTCTGAAATAGCAGGTCGACGTGCGCTCTGTTACCAGGAACTCGGTAGATACCCTCGGAATCAAGGCCCTCGTTTTCGATAAACTTAACGCACTTTTCCAGAAATAATGGCACAAAATTTTTATCCGACTGAAATGCATAATTATAATGAGTTTTTGTTACAAAGCTTTGAAATGAAATACTACTGCAAGTGGATAATTTTAGGTTGGCTCCTTTCACAATTTACTTCAGAAAAAAAAGAACAATCATTAGAAAACAATTGGCACCAGTGAAAGAACAAAACAAACACATTCCGAAAATTAACATCATTGAAGGACATGAGTAACAATATATTATTAGTTATTATTACAATAGAGAATGAAAAAAAACACGTAAAATTTTAATTGGATTTATAGTTACCACCGTTACATGGTAATAAGGATGTAACTGTCATTACTTGATAATTACCTTCAATCGTTGAAATTTAAGCCGTGTTTTTGTAATATATTTATATTTGTTACATTATAGATTACTTGTTAATAGTCAATATATTTAGATGTTTAAAGTTTACTTACTTGTTTAAAATCAGCTAATTTAGACGGCACGTTGCTACCCGAAGAACCGGACTTTTGTTTCAGTTTCTGCTGCTTCTTCTTATCGCGCTCCTTCTCCTTGTCGGCGACCTTGCGCTGTTTCTCCTCCTTCAAGCGGCGCTTCTCGAGCTTGGAGTCGTCCTTTGCCTTCTGCTTCTCCCTCTTTCTCATCAACTTTTCACGGTCGGAATCCTTGAGCTTAGGCAGTACTCCAAACTGCAATTATAATACATTAAACATGACTTCATATTAGGTGCAAAAATTTTAGAAAGACGATACTAGGAAGAACAGTTACTTTTATTATTTAAATCTTGAGAGGTGTTTAATTAAAGGTTAAACTTAGTTTAGAAAAATAATTACCATGGGCGAATGGTTATCCCTAGGTGAAGAAACATCAAGACTCGATTCATCATCATGGATAAGACCGTAAGAATTGACTTTCCCAGAAAAGATATCAGGAGAATTCAGTTGTATATTCAGATTGTGAGTATTATGCAGCTCAGGAGGCAGGGGTACGACAGCAGGTATCGGCATACGTTTCTTTAGGCTGAACGACCGTTTTTGAAACCTTAACCGATCAGCCGTGCTAGTGAAATGCTCTACGTCGCTTGGTTCTGACGACTCAGAGTTAGATTCACTTGGCACTGAAACATGGTTGTTTACGGTATTGAATGCGTTTTGTTTGGGGTCCTTACGGTTGGCTTTATCAGTGTCTAATTCCGTCGTTGGAGCGGAATGTGCCGATGGTAAGGTGAAGCCCCCCAATTGAGGAACTCTTGGAGGCTGCACGGGAATAGCGGTCCTCTTCTTCCGTGTCCTCTTGTGAGTGCCGGTCTTTCTATTCACTTTCGAGTATACCTCGCTGGCCCTTTGTCGCCTCTCTAAGCTGCTCCACTCACTATCCGTGTCGCTGTACGCTGTGAAATACACTAAATTAATTTTATATCGAAAGTTATCTTAATACGTGAGAACTTACAAGGTTGGCCCTTTTCTCTCCTCTGCCTAAGCTTCGATTTTCCACTAACCGCGTCTTGTACTAGAGTGTACATGTATTCCGCGTCGTGAGGGTACATGATATCCTTGACTTGCGCATATTCTGAACCCAGGTCTACAACTTCGGGAGTGGCTAAAGGGGCATTTCCAAAGTTACAGTTACGACTGTCCTTACCACTGACATTCATTCGGGCAATGGCCTCCGTCACAACCGAAAAATTCTTCAAGTTCAACTTTCCAGGTTGCTTTAAAGGAAAAAATACATTTCAACATTCTGATCATTTAGAGAAGTTTCAGCACGGTTACATCAAATTTATCATAGATAAATAATTTTGAAAAATGAAATGTAGAGGAAAAAATTATTTATCTACAAATAGTAAATGTAATTTTCGTATATTGTTCGTGTATTTGTGTAATTTTGTGGTGTTAAATTGAGAATATTTTGTTTACAAATTTGATTACCCAATTATCTCCAAAAACCACAGGATTTCGCTGTAAAAGTTTTTTATCAATAAATCGCTCTTTCGAATTAAAAACATCTTTGCCAAATTTTGTCGGTAGTTCTGCTGTAGAAGAAGCACTCACATACCTTCAGAGTTTGCGACACTCCCTTCGGCCTAGCCTTGGGTCCGGACACGTGCCGCCGGCCCGTCGTGAACGCGTGCTGCCCGTAGTTGTTCCACCCGCTCGTGAGGGGTATACGGGATTCGCCGTCGCCGTCTAAAACAAACCCTTATTACATTCGCCATCTATGCATTCGTTCCATCTCAATTAATATAAGCACAAATCACCTGAGTCATGTGTGGCCAGAGATTCGCGTGATCCGCTAATGTCAGCTATTCCAAATAAAATGTGTTAAAGGGTGTTAGTACGATCGGAGCGTGACTTACATGTTATTTCATCTAGGCTGGTTTGTGATGCTGAGAGGATGGGGCCGCGCTTCGATCTCGAGTTCATCAGGTGGTCAGGCGGCGCCGGCTCCGGAGGTGTTGTGGGCGGAGGGTATACTTGAAAACCTTTAATGAATTGTACAGAATAAAATTTTGATAGACAAAGTCAAAGTCTAATATTTGAAATAATAATGAAATAACCATAACATTAGTTAACAAAGTAAGGGATGGTTTTTGAATAAGTTAAATGGCTTTGAGTGATTATTTGATTACTTCTGAAATTTATGTATAAGGTTATAATTATGCACTTAATAATATGTACAATTAAGGACTATACAAATAATGTTCCAGTTGTCACACTTACCTACTGGTTTTGGAGCAAAGGGATTACACATCCTGCTCATAAAATTCATTAAAAAGGAAAACATGTTGCCTTAATAAAATCAAATCTGAACTGGAGGAACACAGCACCGGCAATGCTTTTATAGACTCAACCCCGCCACCAATGTGAATCATTTAATTAATCATAAGAATATGAAACATTTTGAAAATGACTGTTATCAAAATAGTTCTTGTCACACAGGTGTGATAACAAACACTTTGATTAGGTCACAGAAGGCATTATCACAAAATACATCATATATTTTGGAATTAAATCATTTGTTTTGTACTTAGTTGATAAATAATATTAATTATTTTTAAAAGTATTCATAAACCGCATTTGGTAAAAATTAATGTTGAAATAAATACCTGAATGCATGTGTCGCTTCTTAGAAGACATAATATCACCATTTTCACTGCCATACATGTATATCTGTGAATATTTATCACTATGATCACTGGAACTGAGCCGCTCGTCAGGTCCATTCAAATCAGCTAGGTGCTCATAGTTCTCACTACCACTTCTGCAAAAAAAAAATAATTAAAAATATACAAATAAAAATAAATATAAAAACAAATGATTAAGTTCAGAAGTGAAATAGTAAAAGACCTAACTTACTATATTTAAATGAAAACATTAATTATTTAAATAACCATACGAGGGATAGTAGGAAAGTAGTACCTGTTTGCACCGCGCGGAGCGCTGGCGAATAGAGAAGCTGCCGGATGTGCGCATGCTCAGTTGTATTTCAGTTTGGGTGTGTGTGCAAAAATTTAAAAGTATAAAAGAGATATGATAATGCTTACCCGTCGTTCAATTTCAAATGGTAACTTTCGTGTCTAGGAGGTGGTAACGGATGCCCGTGGGCCCTTTGAGACCTTGGATGTTCCAGAGTGCCTTCACCACTGTCCACTAATCCTGAAGGCTCCTCCATATGGAATGCTTGTTCAATTTCCGGCTTCTTATCCCACACCTCTTTGAAAAATGGGGTGTAAAATGCAGCTGTGACAAAACAATGTTAAAATAATACTGGTGAATCCTGTTTAGTAATAGGAAACTTACTTTTTTGTTGACAAGAAGCATTCGATGTAACGAAATGGGCGTGTAACCTATCAGCAGTAGCATTACCTTCAGTAATCAACATATGCGTTAGTTCGTTATTGAAATATGCATTCGCTCCACCCTCAGTCACTGCCATAATTTGTATTGGAAGATTTGGAATGTTCATTGAAAAGGCACTGAAATTAATTGTTTATTTAGGTTTTAAAAAAACCCAATCTGAATTGAAATAAAAATTAAGCAATGTTATATGTTTATTTCAATTCTATAAAAACTAAAAAAATAGTTTTTATTAAATCCTAATGAAGAATATATACTTTAGGAAAAATATTTGTAAAATCTACACAAATATATCTAAATAAGAAATAGTTTTAGAGCTTTAATTATTTATCTGCATATTTCTAAGGGTTAGAATTTTATGTACTAAAGAAAAGAATAATGCATACTTCAAAGTAGCTAAAGAAGCTTTTCGCTTTGTGGAATACACTAGAATAAACCCATGGACGAGTTCATCACGGAATGCATTAGCGCCATGGAATGATGATATAATGACCTCCACCTTACGCTTGGAGTCGCCCAAGTATGTTTCTAATATAATACTACGTTCAGCTGATAAAAAACAGCACTGGTGTGAAAGCAGTGGTGCTAAGACGTTTTCTACCGAATACGGGTCACCACAAAACATACACATTATAATCCTGAAAAGGGTGATATTACTGGTGTGTATTCAATTACTATTGGCATGGCTTACCTAATATCTGGTTCTGCACAATCTATTACTGATTGGTAAATATTTAAAAATCCAGCTCGATGGTGTATACTCTGAACCAACTGATGCAATGCATCAGAAACCAATTGTTCATCACTAACTTGATCTAAACAAATATCCATGAAAGGACATTGTAAACTGAAAATAAAAATAATTATTTTAATATATTATTCTTTATAAACACTAAAAAGATGTTTTAAATTTTTAAACTTGTAATAGCTTACCTATCAGCTAAACTTTGGCCTTCTTCCCGAAGTTTCAAAATATCCTTTTCTTCCAAAAAGGAGTCGGGCACGAACATCAGGACAATGGGCAAACCCTGAAATGGTAACTTGTCCTCCTGTTCCAAATTTGAGAGCAGCGTCTTCTCAAGGCTCTCCCGGATGTACTCAAACGATTCGGCATTCGAGTAAACACAAAAACTACCGTGTGGCACAAATTCTGAAGTCCGGAACGAGTTATGCGGCAAACTAACGTCCCCAGTTATTATTCTATAATCCAAACTATAAAATTGGCAATCGATTTCGTATTCATCAACTTCACACTGCGCCTGAAAAATACCGAACGTAAACAATAAGACCTTCTCGCGCATGACTATCTTATTATTACTCTAATTTTCGCTGCTAAATCTTCCGCTAAATTATTTATACCGAGTATAACAAGATTGAGCTGATTATTGTCTGAACTTAAGAGCCACTGTGTGCTTCGGTTCCATGACGACGGGCGGTGAGCTTTGGTCGCCAGGATCCTTTCTATCAGGGCATCCATGCAATTTGGAAATGCTGGGCAGTGTTCCCTAATCGGGCAATGCACGAATCCTAAATGTTGGAATAGCATCAATTTTCTATCTTGGTCCAATCTATCCAACATTTTGTATCTAGAACATTATTAATTTAATAAAAGTTATTTCATTTTATTATAAAGTATTTAAGAAATAGTATAATTGATTTATGTATCATTTCAACAATGTTATAATGTATCAAGTAATCAAATAAGTGACATGCAGAATATTATTATGTAAAACAATTCAATATTCAATTTAAATGTAATGCACATAATTAATTATGATTTGATTAGATGCATTGATTGCCTATTAAAATGTAACATAATGTATGTTTAGGTGTGGAGGTGTAAGGTTATTGATTTTTAATACAGCAACAATGTTGACTTTATGAGGCACTTTATACCCATTCTGAATAGGGGATAATAAAATGTGAGAATGCCTTGAATTTACCTGAAATCATCTTGTAAATTGTCTGTGATATCTTTAATATCATCTTGAGTTATTGTGCCTGTAGGAGCGATGCTTTTGAAATGATAAAATAAATCTGCATGCTCTAACAGGAGTTCCTAAAAAGTAACAAATGTATTAAACATGTTGTGTATTGCATTTTTTTTAAAGTACTTGAAAATTGTGTTTGGCATTTTCAATAAGTTCCCTTTGGTGTGCATCATAAATTTGTTGACAGTCATGCTCAGAGAGTGCCTCGAAGCATTCACGACCCATAAATAAAACCCTAACTTCTGACAGGTGCTTTCCAGGAGTGACATAACCAGTGTCTTCCAATAATTGTTTAAACTGCTTCTTCCACCTAAATAAATTGAAGAATTTTTAAAATTTACTTTACTAGGTAAACATTTAATTTACCTCTTCGGCATCCTATTGGTTAATGGTAGCATAAAAAAGAAAGTTTGTGATTAGTAAAGCATTTGTTTTAATTGTGCGAAGGATAGTACAGCAACCCAAATACCAGAAATAAAAAAATGGAATTTTAATGAAACATACTCTAATCTCTTTTGCTCTTGCTGTAGTACGTTCACGTGGTTTTTATAGACGGTTTCAGCGTCACTTGTATCCAGAACATCATATGGTATCCTAGAATCCTCGTTGTCTGAATTTAATTCACACTCTGTCCATGGCATATCCTCAGGACACTCATAGAAATATTGAGAGAAATCTGGATGTGTTTTCAGGTACTGCTGAATTGATGGCCAATCACTGTAATGGAAACTAATTAGACTTATCCAATCAGACTTCATACTAACTATACCTATCAGTGAAAGTGTTGATATCAGGGACTAGCTCATGTAAAACATCAGGTAACATTTCCATGTAGTGTGCAACTCTTTTGGCCAGCTGTTCATCTTTTAGCTTCTTTATGTGCCTCCTGAATAACCTTTGGGTGCCATCCAAACCAAATAGTTGCACGAAATAGATCCACTCTTTGTGGGAGTTGAGTTTCTTAACAGTATGCGCCCATAGTGCCCGGCAATCTGTCACGTGCAGCCTGATAAGCCGTAAGAAGGCCTCGCTCGCCGCGTCCATCAGTTCTTTGCGCGCCCTGGACGCCTCCAAGTACGACACCTGCTTAGACCTCACTTTACTCCGGTCGATCATTTGTGCCAATAAAAGAAAAGCCAAATCAACGTTGACATTATCATGCGACGATGTTTCCACCAGCGGGATAGCACCTTTGTATTCCTTCCTTTGTACTAATTTATCGGCCTCCCTAATATACAGCTCATTCGCGTCGTCATTTTTACTTGTTGCTAACACAATAGGCTTTTTAGTTTTAACTAAATTATTTAAAATGGCCGCTACGAATTCTATTTGTTTCTCTAACGATCGACTTGGCACAATGCTCACATCAAAAATACAGATAAAACCGTCGACGTTCAGCTTTCCATCTGGTAATACTTTCTGCTCATACTCTTTCTCTATACCTAATTGATTTTTGCAAATGTACATTAATTTCTCTGCAGACTGGATTTTTGTGGCCGCACATCTTTTCACGTACGGTTCCATTTTACCACCTATGAATTACAAAAATAAATTATTCTAAAATTCGCGATATAAATAAGTATATTTATTTGGCGATTTAAATCATTTACTGAAGAAAATAATAATTTTTATTATAAAATATACTATTCTATTCTTTAAATTCTCTAAAAAAAATAGAAGATTTAAATATTGCAATGTTTAAATTATATATATAATTCCCTAAAATTAAAAATGGCCAACTATGAGTTTTCTATTATATTCTTTAAATGCATAACTCAAAATGGTCTGCAAATAAAAAAGTTTTAATTATTGCAATGCATTAATTTTACTTGGCAATTGTTAATTGTTATCTGAACAGAAATTGTAAATCTTAAATGACAATATGTACTTTTAAAATAAAAAAGATAAAAGTAATAGAACAAAAATAAAATAAAAATGTTTTTGAATAAGCAAAATAATGTTTTGTTGCAATTATTCATAAACTAACATTTATTCGAATTTTAGCATAAAATGTTATAAATGAGTATACAATAAACATTGTAAGTATTGATTTATCTGGGTTATCCACCCACAAACTCTGACTAAATGTGTTTATTTTGTGGGAGTATTGTAAAAAATACCAAACTAAAACAGAAAAGGGCTTGTTTGCTGTTTACAATCATAATTACTTTTGAAATAAGAGTTTGTTTGTCCTATAGCTGTAAATTGAAATATTTGGTTTATATTAAATGGTAAATCATAATCAACTTGGTTTATTAATAGAGAGGGTTGGAGAAAAAAACAACCTTAATATTTATAATTAATTACGTTCTTTAATTTAATCTGCCAGACTACCCTTTTTTTAATTGCCCTCGAGTTGTTTGGCTATTTATAAATTTTGTTGGCAAGTAAAAATTCTCTTTGTTACAACATTATTTATATATATAATAATTTAAATGAAACACAATAATGATAAATAAACAGAAAATTCATTGGATGTTGAGAATTATCCAGATGGATAACATAAATATGATGTTATTTTATATTAAATTATTTTAAATTAAAAAAAAATAATAATTGATATTAATGTTTTAATTACTATTTAAGGATGGATAAATTATAAATTGTGTTAATTGGTAAATGAACTGCAGTTCTTTGTTAAATAACCATATATTCAAATTAAAACCATTGTTTTTAGTAATTTCAGCTTGTTTATTAGTATTGTGTTAAAATTTATAAGAACACAAATCAATTAATTAATTCACAAGTTCATGTAATTAATTAATTTGATAAGTGTTGGTGTTTAGTTGTAAATAAAAAAATTTCACATAACTCGAAAATATTTTTCTATTCATACACTGAAATTATTAAAACCATAGTTGTACAATTTGAGTTTGTTATTATTGTTAATTAATCTACAACCAATTTCCATTACAAGCATTGATTAAAACAGTTTGTTTAATAATATTTATTCCTATTTAGTTACATGGGTTTAAAAATACTCTAAAACAAACAAATTTAATAGGTTTATTAAAATTGCTGTATTTTTTTTAAATTATTAGTTAATTTTTATACAACCACTGATTTAACATATTGTAATCGAATTTCCACCTATTAAGCTAAATTTTAAATAATAGATGAGTTGAAGCAATGCTAATTTAATTATATTTACTGCTATCATTTTCATTTATTTGGAACTTAAATAGTGTTTTTTTTTTTAATTTTAATATAAATTTATAATCTAAAATGGTTTACGTTTGTTTTAAGAACATAATGATTATAAAATGTACAATTTAAGTAATTCTCAAACACCTGTGCTTTAAATAGTATTTTATGTTTGCATAAATTAGTAGTATGGATTGCTATGTAATCATAGTTTAAAAAATTATATTGGTTATGTCATAATGATTCATTCATTTTTTTAAATTTAATAATAACCCAATAAAATGACAATCTTATAAAAAAAATTGATAATCTTAAAATAAAGTGAAAACACATTGAAATAGGTTGAATTTACACACTGCAGTGTTTAACAATAAATGTGAAACCCTCACAACTGTGTTGTTTTATTTCAATGTGTTATGGAGTTGCATTATATATCTGCCTCGTCATTTCAAAGTAAAAACAAGTTGATTCATTCATTTGTCATAAATAATTGTGGTAGTAAAATATTCAATCGAAACAAAGAAAAATAATTACATTAAATAAATATTATTAGCAATTAGTAATGTTAAAAATAATGATAAATTTTATTATTAAAATGTATTAAAGTCCTTTAGTTCGTTGTATTATATTTATTAAATTTGTTTTTTTAATTTAGTTTTTAAATAAAAATTATTATTATATCATCAATAAAGATATTTATTTGTCTAGAAGTGAAAATAAAGAATTTGTATAATTTAAGCTGGTGACATTTTGTAAATTAATAAATAGTAAAGGATTATAATATATGCATTACTATTTAATGTAGTCACAAATATTTTTGCTTGGGAACCAGGATGACTCATAAGGTATAAAAAGCTGTTAACTAATCGTTCCTCTTGCATGAAGTGTATATTTAGAAAAACCACTCGAGAGTGTATTTATAAGATGTAAAGAATAAAGAAGGTCCTACCTTTGAATGGTTGGAAGGAGGCGTCATCGATGAACTCGGTCTGCTCTATAACACTAAACTGATAATCGACACCTTCCTCGGACGTTTTAATAACTTCCCCCCAGTATAAAAAATGATCATTGTTTACGACACGACCACTAAAGTCTGTTTGGCTGAGGACCGAGATATGGTCGACATTGTAGTCATCAGCCAGGGACCGCATGAACCGGTTGCAGAGGCACGACTTGCCAACACCCGCGTGCCCCTTGTCCTTTTCCATGCCCGAGAGGCCAACGACAGCCACACTGATCGAACGGACCTGCTCAGCTTTGCGTGCCATGTTGATTGTTGTGGGACACCGAGCTACGTTCTATGTTCCGTTGTATTTGTGCAGGCGCATCTCAGAAACCTACAGGGAACAGAGGGGATACAATAGCAACAGATGTTTATTTTGTTAAAGGCTAATTTACATGAGAATGATTCTGATGGATCAGCACTATTTATTGTGTAACATTGAATAAATTATTATTATTGATGACTGATAAGGTGTATTATGAGTGAAGTAACTAATAACAATACATTTTAAGGCATGAGATATAATGTTATTGCACTATATTAATTTTATAGTATTATTCACTATTTTTAAGTTAAATCACACATTAAATTTGTTTGTGTTTTATTACCATTATTTAAACACTGACGACACCATTATGATGACACTAACAGCCTGAATTCAATGATATTGTTTGTAATAAGTAATGTGTAACTAGGAATTAATCAGGAGCCTGGTTTTTGTCGTTACTCGCTGACTCGCTCAGTGTAAATTAGCCTCGAGCCATGCATTGTAAATTATTCGTTGTGAAGACACGGTTGGGTAGGTTGGGAAGTAAACAGTGTAAGGAAGGGTAGTAGGTATGATTTAATGTGTGAGGTGTCTAATTGAAAAGAGAATGAGACATTTAAAGATGGGAATTGTTGACAAGATGAAGAGGTGGAAATTTATGTGGCTAATGACAGCTTGGAAAAGGCATGCAGGATGTTATTATGTGTGAATTGAAGCAGCAAGGGGGCATACCTTTGGGTAGAAGAGTCGATTGACGATTATTCCGCACATTCTTACGTTTCTTGTAACAAATGGATAAAGAGAAATGGCATATTAGGATCTGTCTGTCACAATCTACACCCATAAGTATTTGACAATGTCAACGGTGTCCGTAGGTTGACCTCTTGTTAATACAGTCCCTCGTGGTAATTCCGGCTGCAATAGATAGTTTTTTGTGGTTTTTAGGAACATGAAAATAAAGCACTGTCAAATTCACATTACAGCCGACCACCCACCGCCTTAGCTGGACGCCATTACTGTGTTTTGCGGGGATTCTCCGGCGGTGGAGGGGGGAGGGTTTTAGCTGAAACAGCGCTCAATAGACTGGGATCATGGCATTCATGGCATTCATGGCGGCTCACTCGCTCGCTCGCTCACTCGCTGCCTTCACTGCCTTCGCTGCCTTTGCCGCCTTCACCTCTCTGTTCCGCCACTTCCCACAAAAATATACAAACAAATTACTCCTCTACCTACAATGCCAAATTACTTGATTAAACTTACGAATTGTACCATTCCACCGCACGTACGTCCTCAACAGACAGTTTCAATATTTCGCTTCCATTCCATTTATTTGTTGCTTCGCAAACTACACACACGTCTTAATTAAAGTCTCCGACGTCAAAACAACGGAGTGTAAATACTCTTGTATTTGTTGTTCATTTTTTTTTATTAACACGTACACATTATGTATCCGCTATCGACCTGCCGGTCCTTTAACGGAACTTTCCCAAGGGCAGGATTTGTATGCATATCGGAATGACCTAGAACTTCGATCCGCGAATCGTCTCCAGAACTCTCAACGGGTGATTTTTTTTACTTTCCCCCCCGTATGAAATATGAGAAAGTATTGTTGTCGTGGAAATTTTCGAAATCGAAATATGTACGCTGGAAAGCCCCCTGGGATCCGATCAATTTAAAAAAAAAATATCTGTTTGTGTCTGTATAGAATATCAATGAATGCATTAATATTTTCTTACAAAAACATTATAATAATAATATATACTTTTTTTTTTATTAATATTAATCAATAGTCAATTAGTTTTCGCTATGTAATTTATTGAGATAAATTCTTAAAAGGTTATTTTCACTAAATTTTGTTATTTGTCTGTAGAATTATTAAATTATTTTTCAGATTTATAGTTTTGTAATTTTCTAGACTTAATATTTTTCATTTTTTGTTTATACATAACATATTTCAGGTTCTATAAATGTATAAAATTAATATTTATCTTTTTGGTATTATTGTGTGTTATTAGGATAAAAACATTTTAAATAACATACCTATAAATATATAAGTATCTCGTGTTCGATAACTCATCAATTATAACCGAATCAGTAATAAATAAAAAATGCCGTGTTTCAAGTTTATGGACCAATCGATCAATCGGTTTACTTTATTCAAAAAATAGTTTAGTCCTTTGCGTTCAATTTCGCCGGGACGGTGTTTAATGGACTTTACTTGCTCGATTGTTTCATACGTTACTATTTAATTGCCCCATTAGTGCTATTGATTATGTCTTCGCGTCTTCATGCATTACATATTTAAGTCGAGTATTAGATGTCTGCAATTCCAGTAGAATCGTAGATTAGTCCGCGTTTACCCCCCCCCGGCACATGCGACCGTCCCCCACTTCTCACGAAGGCCACTCAAATTGAATACTCCATAAAAGTCGCATCTATATTTCATACTAGCCGCTAAAAAAGTATATACTCCGTAATGTCATTAGTCTTATGAATAAAATAATATCCAGACGGACACCCGAAACCTACCCCACAAGATAACTGCGAACTTCACACAACTTCCTCCACATTTCACTATTAAATTTTCACGACTACCTTTAATACACCTGAAATGTACACTAGTTTATTTTATAAGCCAATTCTGACAAGCGTCCCCTTTAAATATAAACACTTCCTGACTTCTTATCTGTGGCAATATAAATTGCCAATAATAGTTGGATTAATTTTTGATACTTATTAGTATTACTATTTATTTATCTCGTTGTTTTTTTTAAAGAATTAGCGGATCATATAAATAGCTCACTGGGCCATTGTGTAATAACCAATTTAGTAAATTAAGTCAATTACAGTTACATATTTAATGGCTAAATGAGTTTTGTTTAGTGGTTATACACAAACATAAACATAACGTATTTTTATTTGGCGTATTAACATTAAGCATTTGAAATTCGATTGATAAGTAAGGGAATTTAATACTGCCATTGTCATCTAGTTTTTAATTAAAGTATTATTTCTTCTGAGTCTGAAAATAGTATTACATTATTATTTTTATTTCTATGTCTATAATTTCTAACGGTTAATCGTTAGTAATTGTTTGGAATTGTGCAAAAGGACCAAATATGATTTGACGCAGGGAGATTAATCCAAAACAATCGCAAATTGCCGTCCCGGTTGAATGGGCGCATTCTCTAGGAATACATTAATGTACCCTTTTACGACGATATTCATCACTCGGCGTAATAATTCTGGTATTATTTGAAATATCTCCTCCCTAATCGTGTTTTAACTGGTCTATATAGAGCGAGCGTTCCCCGTTATGTTATAAACCCCGCCGTAATAAAATGTCTGTCAAAAATTGTTCATTGCGGAATTACAACGTTAATCATTTTCAAATTACTATTTTTAATTCTTTTTATTAGTTATTAATTCCCCAAAAATTTACTTTGTTACAAAAATTATTGTTTTTTTTTTTGACAATCCCCATCAAATGTTTATTTATGTATGTACTCACCTGAACGTTAATTGAATAACACCTATCTCTTTGTAAACCTTAATTAATAGTAAATGCACATTATCATTGACATAAATAATCGGGCCGTGCTGTTAATACAATTATTATTTAAATACAATTAGAAATTCAGGATGCAATCATCGTTCGCATGGCGGCGACATTAAAATTCAAGCGGCGCGGACGACGAAAATACCTAGAGCCGTGTTTACAAGAGAGGCGCTCTTTAATTTCTTAATTATTTAAACAAATTGCCGCAAATTGAGGATAATTACGGGATTATTCATAATCCGGACGTGACCTAATAAAACAAGTTTCTGTATTCAGATGCCGAAAGTAATTATTAGGCCTCGGCTACTAGTGATGATTAATATTTTTAAGGGCGGGAAAATCTCGGAAAGTTTTAGTTCCAATATACCGCAGCTGCTGCCCTTAATTAGTCCCTCGATTTACCCGTATTCAAATTAACAATAACGTTGATAAATCGCGCACGCTTCATGTAATTGTCAAATTAGCAAACCGCAACCTTAAAAAATAATTAATTATTTCACAGGAATATAGTTTACAGTCGATATTTCAATATGAAGAACTTTAAGATTGATATATTTTAATATTTCAATTTCGACAACACTGTTATCACAATATATAAAACAAATAACCAGAATGTAGCAGATTTATACCTTATGTATAATTCTATTCTATACAATCTTAGATAAGAAATCTAAAGAAATTTGCTTTAACCTACAGCAACAGAATCTATTAAAACTCTAGTTTAAAATTTTACCTGAATCTATTGCAGTGGGTTGAAGAATTAAAAAACCTTTGTTGATAATTAAAAAACAAAATATATAATTCAAATATTAATAATTAATATTTTAATCATGCTAAACTTAAGTTAATATTTACAATATAAATAACAAGTTCATCACATTTTACCTTACATATTAATTATATTTTTCATCTTAATAAGTAATTAAACATATAAATAATAACGCGTTGGGTTAAATTTATATTTATGGCCGGTGTGAAACAATTTTCCGGCTAAAATTTGACTCTCATAGTTCATCAATTATTTTTAATTGATCTTAATCTACGACGTGAATTGCTTTAATCCGCCATGATTCATGAGTGCGCCTGTAATTCGGGGCTAGATTAGGTAAAATTTGCTATAATTAAAGCACTAAATTTCAGTTTTATTAATTTGCCGGCGACATCTAACGACCGATTGAAATACCGAACCTCTGGCATTACTAGAAAACTGCGGCGTCAGTGCTGCCATCTAACGCGTAACCAGGTAAGTGTGTTATCAACTAAATCTTCAAATAAACATCCGCAGCAACATAAGTAAACTAGAAAACGTATAAATATATTAAATAAAGTTTAAAAACACCATTATTAATAGGTAATAATAATTGATATAGTTGTAATAATTAAGATAAAGAGTAAGTATGTTTTTTTTTCTATTTATTTCTACATTATATCAGTTGAAGTGTAAAGCGATAATTTTTAATAACTTATTACATTCCATATGATGAATACAACCACAACCTCTTCATTAGGTTCTACCAGGGCTGTTGCGAAATATTTAACTCTGTTACAGCTGATTAAAACATAAATATTCGTTGTTTTTATTTACACAATTTACGTATTTTCCTATTTTAAATATTGATAATTAGGTTTACAAAATCGTTTACTTGTCGTTGCAACATTGTTAACGTTGTTATATTAAGTAAACCCGTAACTTTTATTAGTATTCCGTTTGACCTTATCTCGGACAAGGTCAATGGTAGTATAGTCAATAATTGAACATAAAATGGTCACAATAGTAATTAATACGACATAATGGTATGTATTAAACTACTGTATTCTTTAAAAAAAGAGTTATTAACAGTAATCAAATATTTATTCATCTGGAATTGAATTATTCGTTAAGAATTCTCCTAACATATATGTATATATATATATACGCAATATACTTTATCTACAGATAAAACATTTATAAACGATATCATAATATAAACAATGCCTATCGTGTAAACTTATCCTAACGATCCAATAACAATTAATCACCTTATCGTGAGAAATGCTATTCATCAATAGATGGCGTTCCATCCAAATCCCAAATAGCTCACAGACAACACCGTGTAATTATTTGAGAAGAATAAACCCAATGGCGTCTCACATATAATAAAATATATATTTTTTTGTAAATAAAAAAAGAATTAATGCCTGTCGCCAACCAATGTACACCCACAGCTGGTAAGTAAAACACAATTTATTTTTAAAAATTTATACACGCCCCTTAGGCAATTTCACTAATTTGAATGTTATCATGTGTTAAACAAAATTGTTTTGCAGAGTTTTATTATTGTAAAGATGGGAGGTTGTCGGTGCACCTACAAAAGTTGCACCAGCGCGACAAAATCTATGGAAAACTTACACTTCTTTCACTATCCTGTTAAACACCGAGACAGGTGTGCCACTTGGATTAAGAATGCAGAGAAACCAGAATTCCTGAGTTTGCCTGATGATCAGTTAAGAAACAAAGTCATCTGTGGGTTACACTTCAAAGATAAGTATTTTACAAATGTACATAGAAAGCGGTTAGTGCATGATGCTATACCTACATTAGATGAAGGATGTGCTCCTGGTGTGTATGTTAAGGAAGTTGAAGTGCTGCCTACCAGTGTGGATGGAACTACATTCACTTTGCAGACGTTGGAACCAGGGACTAGTCGAAGTGATGATAATAAGTTTGGGTTTAGTAATGGAAAGGTGATTGTGCACAAGTTTGATGATAGTGAGTCTGAAGTTTACACCATTGATCCTTTATATATTCATGAAACATTTTATAATCCAAACAATAACAAAACAATATTTTTAAATTCAAATAGCCAACAGAGTGATAATAGTAATGAATTTCCTTCAGTATATGTTAAACAAGAAGAAAATCATGTTTTATTTGATCAGGATTCTGCTATGAATGAGAGAAATGGTCAGCAAAATAATTCAAACCTTTTATTCACTGATGAAGAGTCTTGTGGGAGTGAGGAATCTACAATGAAAAACCAAGGTACATTTAGTCTACCACCTGCTGTTAACAGAGTGAAAAAAGTTAACAGTAAGAATGTACTGAAAAGGATTAATATGCACTCGCAGGAAATAGCCAGAATTAAACGCTCACTAGCTATGAGTACAGTAAAACATTCAAGAATGGATCTTATACGGATGCTAAGGGGTAAAATTCCAGACACTCTTTTAGGAGCTGTGTCCCTGAGTCTTTTTAAGCGGACCGACGATTTGAACAGGGAAGAGAGATCGTTTCTTCAGGCCATGTTCACTGCTTCACCTAGTGCCTACAAGACTTTCCAGGAATTTGGTTGGTTCATTCCCAAGCCACTAAGTTTAGATATAGGAATGTCCAATGGTGATTCAACAATGCACCTTTGACTGAGTAGTACCAATTTTTATAAAATTTTGGTTAAAAAACATATTTTTTCAAGTGTTAATTTTTAGTTTTACTTATTCATTAAATTTTTATTGCCAACTATAGCATTTCATAGGAAAGCTTAAATTAATCATTTTATTTTTATTTAAATGAAGCTAGTTTATGTACCTTGATAATGAAAATTTCCAATGTTTAATTGTGGTACATCTTTAAAACTATAGTCACGTGTAATTTTAAATAATGTGGTAAAACAAAGTAATTGTCTCCTTCCTCATGATACTTTTACTTGTGAAGGCCACAACCATTGAATTAAATCTTTCTTTTAAAACAAGAATGATTATTAAATAATTTATACAAACATGTTTTTATTCTAAAAACACAAATCTGCACAAAATTAAACTGCAACTTTGAATTCAGTCAATAATAAGCTTTAGTGGCAGTAAAATACAAGTGAATTATTGTGTGATTCAATATTTGACATGCCCTTAATGAACACATTTATAATAATCTAAACCATGGATATGCAGTTAGGGCATTTGTTCAGTTTGATTAGTTATGTCAAATTAATTATTAGCTTATAAAGAAAAAGCACTAAAAATCTTTATTTAAGAAAGGTTTATTACTGAAATTGGTGATATACATATAATTCGAAACCCACTAGTTAGTTACATAATCTAATTTTATTTTATTTGTAGTTATTATACAATTGAGAGACCCAAAGAAACAAAATTGTCATAATTTCTATAAATAAAAGTTAATAATATCGATTTTTTTTTAAATGATAAAAATGACAAATTTTAATAAGTCGTTCTTAAGACTACTTAATTAATTACTTGTTATTTCTGGTAAATGTAAAAAAAAAACTGCAGATTTGTGCTTTTAGCAACAATACAATTATCATTAAATTTAAAATAATTTCAAATTAAATATCGACTAGAAAAGTAAAATCTTTGGATGTGAAAATTAATTACAATTCTCATGCCCCCAATTTACTGTTATATTGAATATGTGTGAGAATGAGGTACAAAAACTGTTTAATAATAATCAAGTACCATTCTGTACATGCTAATCACCACTTGTGTAAGAATCAACACTGCAGGAAGTGATTAGATTCGAGACTGGTTACAGCATCTTGCTAATTCCATGTAAACGATAGGTTTGTTATTTTGCAATAGAAAATGTTCTAAATTATTTACGAAAGCGCCATTGTGAAACTGTGCAGGATATATGGAATGGTACTTGGATAGATTTGTATTTTATTTAATAAGATGGAACAGTTGGAGGAATTAATTTTTTATTGAAGAAACTGCAAATTATTGATACAAAGATTATAAATAAAAAAAGCCATTTTATAGTAGTACAAAAAAACATTTGATGTGGAAAATATATGTAATTTTATAGAATAGAGTTTTTTACTTTAAACAATATTATAAAGTGGAATTTATTTATTTATTTAATTTGACTATGTTAAATATTATGATGTATGTCTGGGCGTTTAATATTGTTGTTACTAATAAATTGAAAATATAATTCCTACAGCTATTCCATGTGTGACCGTTTTGATATATTTCATAACTGTTGTATTAATATTCTCCAAGTAATTATTGAGTTATTGATACGCCCAGATTATGTAATTTATTAATTAAGAGAATGAAATAATTTTTATATTTGTAAGTTTTTGTAACTATAGCGCTATAATTATTTCTCACTCTCCCTTGCTGAATCACTTATAAACTGTAATATTTCTTAGGATGAAGTATGTAATTTGTTTTATGACAAGTATTCAATGTAGTTGTAGCTATAATTAGAATACATAATAGAAATACATACTTTAAAACAATGGTGATTTTGTTCGCTGATATTAAATAGATAAATGGCATTTTAATGAGTAGTTTCTTTATTTTTAAACCCATAGTTTTTACATATGGTTGGGAATATCCATTAAAGTGCATTTTCTACCAATCTACTAGTGCATTATCTAGAATTACTCTGTGCCGGGACTAGTTTAGTGGCTAGTTAAACTATTACTCTTTAACTATGTTGGTTGGTTAACTAGTTCTGTACATGTAGTCAACCAGACGTTTTGCTGGGGAAAGTGAGAAAACCAATTTGCAAATACCAATTCCACCTAGAACAGAAGAATTATTTCACTAAATACAGCCTTAACCAATATTAATTACAAAGGCGTATTTTTGTTTCACGATGAATTAATTATAGAATTGTAAATTTTATAATTAATCTTAGGTGCAGTGTTTTTCTTTTAAATAAAAACCTTGTTTTTAATTTAGTGTTTTTGATCAAGTCAAAGTTTTCCTAATAAAATATATTAAATTCCTTTATGTGGTTGTGGAAAATTAACTAATAATGTTTAAATACAAAAGAAAGGACTAAAAATAACTACTACAACTACAATGCAGTGAATAGGTGTTTTTATTTCCTTTTTTAATAAATACTAAGCTAATGAAATCTTTAATTTTGTTTCACTTCATCATTAAAAAGATGATTTGCTAGACTTCATTTTGGCTTATTTTTAATTAATAGCTATAAATCTCTTATTATTTTTGCTTATGCTAAAGCTTATTAAAGAGATTTTTGCATTATCTAACATTCTTCAGCTGCTTTGTCTTGGCCAAATATTAAATAATTCGTTTATTAATTATTAACTTTATTCTGGTGGGAATAAATACAATCGTGTACTCATTATTATCCAGGTTCCTTTGATAACTAAAAAATAATAAGTTAATGAGTTTGTTCGTCAGTCGATCTTAGAAAAATAATTTGAAATTCCCGCCAAGTCTCTATAATTGTAAAATCAATAATGACTTACTTCAGTAAACCCCTTGAAGCTACCATGTAGTTGATGTTGTCGTAGGTTGGCAGACACTTTATAGTCTGCACTACCTGGTTCTTGGCGTTTCCAAACCAGTCGCGCCAAAACAAGAATTAAGTGAATGCCAGTAGCCTTGAGGAAAAATTCTTTTTTAAGGTAATGTTGGAAGACGCGAAATAGATTTCGCTTGTATTAGAATAGAATATTTGTGAATTACCTTTTATATTATCACATTCTAAAACGATGTCGCCAATGTGTCCGCTTAATGTGCTTCTAATTCTAAGGCTTCGCTATGAGAATTAAAAATAAAACTTTTTTATAATTACTTTGTTTACTTTAACCAGTAAATTTAAACAAAAGTAAGATAACGACAAAATTGCACAAGGTCACAATAGCTATTGTACCGCGGTCTGTAACTGATAGACACCAAAATTAAACTGAGAACTATATTTTTAAACGTAATAATAAAATAAATAAATCTACAGAATGTATTTATTTATACAACAAATAAAGTAATTTGTGTGTTATAAATTTTAAAACTATCAAAGCAACACTGGTTTGGATGCCAAATAATAATTTATGTATGTGCAAATCACCTTGTTACTTGTCATAATGTTGATTGATGAGTGAAGATGATGCAATATAAAATAACTTGTATTTACTTTCTCCACAGTTTAAACTTAAAACTGTGGAGAGAGTGACTACAAGTTATTTTATATAGTTACTTATTTATTAAGGACTTTTCAATTTGATGATGGCAAATGGTAAAGTAGATCATCTAATTATAAACATTGGGAATTTTTATATATTTTTTTAATCTCTACTAATTTGCGTCTTAAACACTTCTAGAGCGAATAATAATTTGAGAAATGTGCGAGACTACACGCTGTATTACTCCCCTTCGTTATGCTCTCCGGATACACAAACCGGCAGAAATCGATCACAATAGCTGTGAAACAAAGCAAAATTAAAACACGAACGCCATTGAGAGTTAGTTTGCTAAGAATTTAAAAATACGAAACGTTTCGCAAAATTTCCAATTACGGTCAACGAAACCGCTAACATAACTTCTCAATTTCGTTGCATAATGTGCAAGTCATAATTGCATAAACACTTACATTGTAAAACGGAATAAATCAATGTTGTTTTTACATTAATTAATTGGCCGGCAATTTCAATTTTTTTACGTACGCGTTCATATCATTACTGCTTAATAGTCATGTTCATGGACGCTCGTAGAATTTTTTACTATTATTTAAGAAATTTTTATTACAATATAAATTTTTATTTAATGATAAGTGTGTGCTTAATTAATTAATGAAAGGTAGCAATAAATTCCTCCAATGTACGTCATGAGGTTATTTAAAACTATAAAATTTTATCAATTAAACAGTGTTTAATGATTCGACGAATTTTCGAAGAGTTTATTGAATGAGAAATCCAAATTTGCAATAAAATATATTATTAAGTACTTTATATGATTGTCGAAAATTAATTAATAATTCATATTAGGAGTGGATATTAAATTATATAAAAGTAATTTACGTGTTAGTTAATGTCAAATAAACTTTAATTTTAATTTGCATTTTTGATTGAATTTAGTTTAAAATTATGAAAACGGATTGTAATAAAACTGCCAAAATTATGTAATGCTAATATTAACATATTCAGTCACTGGTTTCGATGTTTTATATCTCATTAGTACTATATCTAACACGCAAATTATTTTTGGATAAGGTCGTGGTATTAGCAAAACAAGTAATTGTTTAAATATGTGATCTGTAATATAGTTTTAATATTTTGAAATGATATTATTATTTATTTTTATTACTTATAAAAGTAATAATCATAATTGTATGCGCACCTTGAGCCGTTCCTGTTTGTATATGAATATTTATTAGTTTGTATAAAAAATATAATACAATTGTTTAAATATTAATGAATCGAAAATCGTATTAAAGGCACCTATTGGTTATTTTCATGAAATCTAGGTCGTCTTTGTTTTCGGACGACGCTTACAACTAAAGTTAGTCATAATCATCGGTGACGTTAATCATTCGTTTTAATCGTAGTGATACAGATTAGCAGCAAGTGTACAGTTTCGCGTTCAATTTCGATGTATGGGTAGTAAAATCATTTCGTTGACGAGTTTGATGATTAATTCCAATGTCATTTGAACTATGATACGCATATTCGTGTAAAATTTATAGTCATTATTACGTTATTATTGCATAATTAATTACGGAAATTGATTAGTGATTGTGATGTGAAGCCGGAAGAAAAGAAGTGAGTTTTTTTAAATTTAATTTGTCTAATTAATTTTTTGTAGTTGTTAAAAATATTATTAAATTGATAATACCAAGTAACATTAATTCGCGTCTGTTGTTGGATGTCTGAGGCGAAATAATATAATAAATTATAAAATTGGATCATAAAATCGAAATGATGCATAATTTCTTTACATTAATTACACGGTATAATTTTATGTAATTAATATATTTTTCATTATAATTAATATATTTTCTTCAAGAGAAGATTGACTTGTTTTTATAGGTGAATTGCGAATATTTGCGATATTCAGTTTCGAGTGCGGAAAACGCTTGCCTTAATAAATATGTAATACGCAAGAGTTTTCATTTCAGATCATTATGTGTTTTGTAACGTTTTCCGATATCGGTGCCGTTGCAGCGCAATTTTCCACTACGGGAGAACAGGTATCTAATTAAAGGCAGAATTGTAATTACCTACATTTGTTCCACATTGCATGACAATTTTGAATTATTTATTGACAAGACCGTACGCTCGGAACAAGGACGTTGCCCATAAAAAGGTTTTTCCTTTTCTTTATTTTCTATAAAATAGTGTGATGTTGTCATTGAAACTATAAATTAAATTCCACGTACTAATTGTACAGTGCATTTTTTTCTTGGAAATAATTTTCACCACAAATTCTATTCATATTAAAATATCTTGTGGTTAAGAAAAAAAGAAAATATTTATTTGAAGAATTAAATTTGAATTTATAGGAATAAAATAATGGTTTAGTGTAGGAAAACGTAAAAGAAACTAAAACTTATTGTATGTAAGGAATGTTTAATTTGAAAAAAGCCTTTATGATTGATGGTGGAAGACATTATTTTTTGATACATCTTGGAATCAGGAAAAGAAAATGCACTTTGTTGAAATCACACACTATAGTTTCAACCTTTACAAGGTTATTATCAAACGGGATTTATTTTGTTACTATAGTTTGATAATAACCCTGTAAAGGTTAAAACTATAGTCACAAAATAAATAAAAAATGTATTAAAGTCCTTCACGTTGTAGAAAATTAATAATTAGAAAAACTCGACAACATTTCGTAAATCTACAAAAAGTGCATAAAAAAGCTTTCGAATAATATAATTCTAAATGATGAAGAATAAACGTATTATTCTTAAGCTTATATTAGAAGATAAGGAAGCTATATATACAGAAAAAAATATGTTTTTATATAGATAAATCTTATCAATTCACTTACTTTACATAGATTTTTTTAGAAGTATTTTATCTAACTGCAGTAGGAATTTAAGGTCAATAAAATAAAATACGTTCTTAAAGAAGTACTTATTAGAGGGAGAGGGTATGTATAAAAAAATCATAGCGTCAACAATTAAAACATATTTTACATGATTTTTTTCTTAATCTAACTTTTCTTATAGTAGGAATATTCAAGGTCATCATTTAAAATTATTTTTAATTACATGGAAAAAAACAAATATACAATTGAAAATATATTAGAGGGTACCTATAAATTATTTTCATACATAATATAATCTTAATAATAATAATTTAAATTTGTGAAGAAAGTTTTAATGTTTTCAATCCAATTTTACTATAATAATCTTCACGTAACTGTAGAAATATATTTCTATATAATATAATCCTTTAATTAGAATTTATTTCGAACTATAATTTATTTAAAATACAATTGTACCACAGATAAACATTATTATTATTATTATTATTAAATTTTCATGTAAATCAAACGATAACATAAATAAACGTATTATAAAAATTTGATTCATTCAAGGATCTGAGATAATTCGTATTTATCGTATCACTCTTAACTCCACTTATGCCTAATTCCAGTTTGGTAATTCGTGTCCTTTTTCGATTCGGAATGATGGTCTAAAAACTCGGTTCCGAAGTCCACGGCCGTTGCTGGGAGTCACGCGAACTGATTTTCGAGCAACAATTTTTTTAATCCTCCATTCAAACGCCGAAAATATGTCTTTGATAACCTAATTACGTTGTGAAGATAATAATTTATGAACCAGTTAAAAGGAATATTAATCGTTATTTAAATTTTTGTTTTCAACCTCTACAGTGGTTTACATAATATAATTCAAATTAAATAAGCACTATACATTAAACATTAAAAATTAAGAGGTTATTACTGACGCCAATTCTTTTTACCGATTATATGAATTGTCATATTAAAAAATTCTTATGAAATAATTGAAGATCGTTTTCTCATTGAATATTTGGACCAATATTTCTAAAAGGTGGCGATACACCCCGCCAGTAAGTCTTCCTGGTAGAAATACTGGTCCAAATATTGAATGAAAAAACGATCTTCAAGCTTCTGGAGGGAACTAGAAATGCAATATGGTTTATGAACGATGGTATACCAATATTTAGTGTGGTTGCTCGTGAGTTTTTAACTTACTGGATTTGTCACTTAAGGCCCCGGTCTTATTTCCTGTTTCATTAATTTACACTACTCCAGTGAAAAATGTAGAAGAGTTGAGAAATCGGATTATTTCTGGATGTAACTCTACAAGAAACGACGACCCTGGTGTTTTTGAATGAGTTCGTTCAATAAGGAGAAGATTGGATTATTGCATCTAAGCCGGAAATAAATTGTCGAAAATTTTGTTCTTCGAAACAAAGCGGGTTTTAAAAAAGGAAATAACCCTTTGAATGTTTGCCGTATGTTTAATAAACACCCTGTATGGAGTGAACGAGTGTTGATGATAAAAAAAGGAAAACAAAGCTTTTTATCGCATCGCTTATCATAAATTCCCGGTTCTAGTTTATCACTAATAAAAAAAATCTTATCATTTTGGTTATGAATTGTAGACTAGACAATATACTACAAAGTGTTGTCGCTGTTATTTTAATTAATAATTATTTACCATTCAACAACTCATCAACAAGGGGATTCTCAAGGTTCCTAATTATTACCACTGCTTACAACCAAATTTTGTTTTCCTTTACCTTTAAAACAAATTAACCGACGGTCACCTTGCTATAAGCCAGAATATCTGGTTTGAACTTTTTTGCTTTTGTAGGGTTAACAAGAATAAATATAGAGATTTTTTGCAATAAAATATAGTGTGGTTGCGCGCTTAAAATACAATATTTTTGTGTGAGTATGTTTATTTTAAGTATGGATTTAATTAAACACTTGTACTTAATTTCGAATACTTTTCCGCACTTCTACTATCCTAATACAGGCTGATACATAAATCGATCACTTCGCGGGGTAGAACGCGCCCCTACTACCCTCGTCGAGATTTGTCGTCACGAACACGTCGTGCGTATTATTTAATGCAATATACTATTATTACCTTATAATTACATTAATTGAAACGTCAATATGATGGTAATTGTAATTGTGTTGCTCAATTATTTGTTATAGCCATTAATTACGAATTCGCAGTGAAAAATAAAAGTGACTTGATGACGACTGTGAGTGTATAGTTCAAATATTATAATTTTAATAAATATGATTTATAAATAATTTTCTATGATTATATTTGTTCTATGCTAATCGACAGCATTTGTTTATTTCTCCCTACATTTTGTTTCAGTGGTTGAATGAAATGCAAGGTGACTGGTTAAATATAGAACGTTCTCGAAATAAACCTGTAAGCAAGCCCTGACGTGTACTGCAAAACTTTTAGGTTAGAACATTGCAAAAAATCCGTGCGGTTTCGTCGTTTTTTTTTATTTTATTGCCTTCATCTCGCCACATTCCTCGTTTGGGAACGTGAATTCGCGAACTGCACCAGCGGACTCACGCCGACGTACTGACAAAGGCTGTCAAGTGACATACGCGCGGATTTAATAACCCGGGATTAATGAAAATTGTTTGTTTACTTTGGGAACAGGTTGTGCCCGTCGTAAATTACAATAATTTGTACCGGCATTGATGTCACCACCATCTAATTCAATCTATTCGCTCCCACTATCTCGAGCAATTAATGTTTACGTTAACCGGCTTTGCAGAGTTGAGTTGCCGTCCATTCCGCAAAAACCAACCAACCGCTTGGCCACAGTGCACGATGGTTTAGAATCTTCCTAGGATGGCAGAGAAGCGCGCCCAGGACCTTAGGTGGTACGAGAAGTTTTCCTACAGCATCGTCACCAACACGGAAATATTTTATTACAAGTAAGTTATTTTTTTATATAAAAAAAACAATTACTTTATTCATTATCATAAGATTTAATAATGAATAAATAATATATTTTTAATATTTAAGAAAATAAATTATTTTTAAATTCGTTTTACCAAACAAATGATTCATGTACATAATAACTGCTTTTTATGTTCTCAAATTATAACGATAATTAAACTGTCATAAAATTTTAATGTGCGTAAACAAATATGAAAAATGAATTAAATTTTGATTAGTTTTTTTTAAAGTTGATATTTTAATTTTACAAGGCTACACATAAACCGTGCTAACGTCTTTTATGTAAAACCTTGCATGTTAATGCATCAATTAAACGATTACAAAATTCTTGAATTAGCTTTTTACAGATTAAAACTTTTTAATTTATCTACCTACTAAAAACATATATAAATGAATTTATATATAAGCCATACATTGTATTATTTTTCATTACAAAGAATTGTTATAATTAACTTGCAATTATACTTCAATAATTAACGCAAGTGTAACTTCTCATTTAAATTTATTTAAAATTATTATATGTATTTAATTAAAATGTTATTACTATACAAATCTATTTTTATTTAAAAAATATATGATTAGAGAAGAGACTGATAACTCAGGCTAAATGACCGAATTATTTCACGACCTATTTTTAATTTTAACTATCTTATGTAAAACATGTTTTGTTAGGAAAATGAACAAATAATCTATTTAATATATTTTGTGTTTGTTTAGCTTGGGCAAGAAGATAGCATCGCGACCTCTGACGACGGTCGCCATATGCTGGGTGGTCGTATTCCTTTCGGCGCTGGGGTTCTTCCGTTTCCGCCACGAGAAGAACCCGCTGAACTTATGGGTGCCCCCGAATTCGCAGTTCAAGAAGGACTCGGACCTTCTGATCGAAACGTTCGAAACCGCCTACCGGATGCAAATGATGCTCGTCGAGGCCGATGATGTCTTGACACCAGAAGTTCTCATGGAGGTAATTATTAAATTCATTACAGAAAAAACACTATTGTTGATAATATTACTTCCAGGTCTTGGGCGTTGATGAGCTCGTGCGTGCATCGATCACCCCTTCAGGGATTAAATGGACGGATGTTTGTTTTCGGTAATTACTACTTCTAACTAATACATTTAAACAGTACGAAATAACATAATACCTAATTTTAATTATTAAATATTAGCGTTTACTTAAGAATTTCAGAAAACTTTATTGTACCACCTTAAATTTGATAATAACTAGATTGTGATCGAAAATATAGTCACAATTTTCTCTTCTTTCTTTCTCTTGTAATACGCAAATTACTTTTGTATCATTCTGTCTGTCGTCGTATTAGCCAGAAAAATAATTGTTTCAACAAGTGATTTATTTTTGTAGTCTTAGTAAGACTCAATTGTTATAACTTTAAATTATTCAATTATATAAACTAATAGTTTTCAACATCTGGAAACCATAGCAACTACCTCAAAATAAAACCAACAACTTTTTTGGTATCGCTTCTTCGATAACTTCAACTAATTTTATTTTGAATGATCAAAATGTGATAGCCTCTACAATTAGTTATTATTGCTAATCCACTTCAATATCAACATCCTATAAATGATTAGAAAATTATGATCACTATCACCATGACTTCTTAGAACATATAAATATATTAATAATTACATTTCCTACAGAATTCCCGAGGTAGACCAAAGCCTGACGAAGTTTATGACGGGAGCGAGAAGTGACAAGAAGAAGAACGTCACCGGTGATGAGGTCGAGTACGATCCCAGCGTCCACATGAACCCGAACACCTACTGCACCTTGGTGGAAAGCATCGATAAGGAATGTTTCGAGAACAGCATTTTGGACCTGTGGTCTTACCGTAGAAGTCGGGTGGCCAAACTGACCAAGCAGGACATCATAAACAAAATCAACAATAACAAGAAGGAGTAAATACGTTAGGTATCTAATGTTCAGTTCGTAAATATGATGCATTTCCAGTCCGTTGCTGGGGAATTTGAAGAACTACGAGGATCTCCTAGGAGGGATCACCAGGAACGAAACTGGACACATCGTGGCGGCAAAATCCCTGATGACGCAGTATATGGTACATCTTAATTTTACGGCTGTCGATATGAGTAAAATAGGAAACTATGCAGGAACTACCGATTGGGTATGTTAATTCTACTTTAATTCTATACAAAACAATCAACGAAATTAATCTATATTCACTTGAAATATCCAATTCCTTCTATCCGATGATGAGGTTCAAAAAAACTTAAAGTTCATAACTTGCATTATGAAAATTTTCTTATATATTAATCTATAAATTTTTAAGGGATCCGTTGAAGCAATGGAATGGGAAAACGAGTTCGTAAGGATTCTGGAGGAAGCCGACAAGAATACCATCCTTATAAAAATATATTACGCCGCCGCCAGAAGGTACCCAAAATATACATTCAACGATGATCAAAAATTTAATTTCACTATTACAGTTTCGGCGACATAAGTGGAGCAACGATGTTTCAAGGTTTTGACATTTTAATCATAGGATCAGCCATAATGATCCTGTACGTTCAATTTGTAATTTCCAAATTCAACTGTGTTGAGGCTAGGGTGAGACTTTTCATAATTATGTTCATATTTTTCATAATTCGACATTTGTTTTGTTTTTAGATTTACCTCGCGGCCTTTGGCCTTCTATCCGTTCTAATGGCTTTTATTGTGGGGTGCGGTCTCTGCTCATTATTTGGCGTTTATTACGGACCGGTCCATACATCATTACCATTTTTATTAATGGGTTTAGGTACTTATGTTTATTTATAGATTTAAAAAAATATTTACAAAAAATATTTATATTTAGGTGTGGATGATATGTTCGTTATAATATCATGTTGGGATCATTTAACATTGGACCAGAAAAGATTACCCCTTGTAGAGAAAGTTGGTTTGATGATGAAACATGCGGGCGTCTCCATCACCGTTACAACAGCCACCGACGTCCTAGCTTTCCTCGTAGGCTCCACAACAGTACGTTTCCAAAATTAATCAAAAGCAATCTTTAAAATCTTTATTTTAAGGTATTGCCATGCCTACAATCATACTGTCTCTTTGCTGGAATGGGCGTGTTAATGACATTTATATTCGTGGTCACATTTTTTGTCGGGTGCTTCACGATTGATCAAAAGAGAATCGACAAAAACATGAACGCTTTCTTGCCTTGGAAAAAGCACGAGAACTACAAACCGAATAAATTCAGCCAAGCCGAGACGTCAAATCGAGTCTTCAAGTTCGTTTACTCGAAAATAATCCTCACGTGGCCTGGAAAACTGTTTGTGATTCTCATTACCCTGCTCTGTTTCGGATTTAGCGTGCAGAGCATGCTTAAACTAGAGCAACGATTCGATCCCAAGTGGTTTATTCCTAACCACAGCTATTTGGGAAAATTCCTGCAGGAGAAAACTTTATATTATCCTACTAGCGGCTACGAAGCTTTTTCCTACATGGGCGCTGTGAATTATAGTTACGAAATTAATAACATAAACAACATGGTTTCACAATTGGAGAACAGCACTGATATTATCACTGATATAAGTTCCTGGGTAGAACCGTTTAGAAATTATGTGAAAGTTTATTTTAAAAAAGGTAAGTGTTTTTAACATCGTAAAAACCTGCGTTTATCGAAATTATACAATTATAAAATATATAGTTATTAATTATATATATTTTAATTCTAAAAAGAATTGAAACATTTAATAAGGTGTTTCTGGTAATCAGTTACTAGGCGAATTTAAGTTTAATCTATGAGTTTAGTTTATTATTAATAATTATCTAAAATATCATTTATTTTTTCAGACATGTATATAGATACTTTAAGCGACGAAGAGTTCAACGACTACTTATCAAAATTCTTGTTCAGCCCGAAAGGTGCTCGATATCAAGCGAATTTTCAGTTCGAATCGGAGCTCAAATGTGGCCGCCCTGCACCAAAAATTATTGTAAGGAATTTTTTACATGCTGTTAAACATGCGAAGGCTGTAATTTCGTTTTCAGATTTCTAGCATAGAATATAGGTTTAATTTATTTTCTGGGCCGGAGGAGTACATTCCTGCCATGCGCCGGGTCATGAATTCCTCCAAAAACATCAACTTCACAACCGGAAATCGGTTTTCGACCGCGTGGTCTAAAATATTCGCCACGTGGATAACTGATGAAGTACGTATCTTTGTTACAGTTTAAAACATCTCATAACTATTACATAGTAACGATCACCACCATCATCATCATCAAGCACAGAATTATTGTGATTAAGTGATTAATTATGATTATTTTTATGTTTTCAGATTATAGATCAGGAAGTGATTAGAAACATAGAATTAGCTTTAGTGGCCGTAATGATCTGCACTTCTTTACTTATAGCCAACGTACAAATCTGTTTTTGGGTATTCATTTGTATAGTATTATCCATGATCAATGTTTGCGGTTTTATGCAGCGCTGGAATTTAACAATCGACATTGTTTCTTGTATCGGTTTGCAATTAGCTATCGGATTATGCGTAGATTACGCAACGCACATTGGACACACATTCTTAACTATAGGTGAAGGTTCCCTTAACGAAAGGACCATCAAAACAGTCGCCAGCATCGGCTCCGCTGTTCTCTACGGTGGACTTTCTGCCCTTATCGGAGTCTCATTTCTAGGGTTTTCCGATTCGTACAATTTTCAGGCGTTCTTTAAGGTAAGTTAATGAAAACAAAACGATCTACAATAATTATTTAGTCTATCCTAAATACTAATGTAGATGAGACCATCTCTAGTAAAAAATAAGCCAATTAACATTTTAAAACATAAAATACTCGTATACTTTGCGACGTTTGCGACTGCAGCGCTCTGTTATGATTACGAAAAAAAAAAACAATTTTTAATTAGAAATTAAGTTCCAAAAACTTAGGAGTTACCCATACAGTAAACTTAGGAGTAAATATACTACCATTTTTATATGGTGCTGTAATCGTATACTAAAGTATAGGGAACTGCATTTATATTTCTTTAAGTAAACTTATTAGTAATAAGTTAAACCTAATGAATGTCGCCAAAATTTTATTTACTTTTGGAAATCCAATAGAGTTACGATTATCAATGCTAATAATTATTAATTATCTTACTGCAGCTACTTAATATTGATAAATTCTATCGTTTCAGATTTTTTCCTTGGTTATAATTTTTGGACTGTTCCATGGTATTTTATTGCTGCCGGTGATTTTGAGTTGGATTGGCCCTAAACCATACTACTCCCACAAACTAGTGGTACAAAGTGATATAGAATCTTAATTTCTAGTAATTTAATTAGTTATTTGACTTGTTCAATATATTTATTTTTTGTGTCATAATTTTTAAATTAATTTCCCTTTCAAAATAAAGTTAAAAAATATATAACAAAAAAACTTCTTAGAAGAATGTTGAATTACGACATTTCCATGTGTATGCTTAATTAAACAAATAAAAAAGAGTTGCGTATATAGTTAAATTGTGCATTCTATTATTTTTAATTTGTCCATTGATAATTGGACGGAGATTAAATTGTCCTTTGCAACCTACGTACTTAACAGACAAAGATAATAATGTAAGAGCGTGTTATGATTTACAGTGTATATTGGGTTGCCTGTGTTTGATCAAACGACCACCTTGCATGTATTCAATAAACCAGTACTAGACTAGAAGCCCTTTACCTCTATTTCTTATGCTCTATGCTAATCCTCATCACGGCCCATAAAGTAAACATAAAACAACAGTTTTTAGCATATAAAATATTAAATAATATGTTTATGGTTTCTACTTCATTACATATTAAAAAATTATACTTCTCATTCATAGGTGGCGCTTATTTCGCTTTTTTAATTTCTTTTTTTGTAAATTCCTTTTCATTAAACCAAATTACTAGTATTTTAAAATAATCAATTAATTAATTAAATTTGCTGTATAAGCCAGTAATACGTTCCTATATAATTAACAAGAGTTTTCTTAAATGTTGTCGGCGTTTACTTTGTTTTACCAAGAGTTTTATTTACTATATAATCTAAAAAAATAATGTATTCATTTCAATTTTACAAATAAAATTATTTACCATTAAATATGTAAAAAAGTTATTATACAAATTGCATTATTTGATATGAAGTAAATAATGAAAGGTTTATTTTTGCATCTAATTAAAATATAGTCTATGGTCAATTCATTAGAATCTAGTGCCATCTATTTATCAATAACCTAAATAGAACAATATGGATCATCAAGGATTGCATATCTAAGATTTCGCCATTAATGTCCAAGTCGTGAGTGTTTTCACTGGCGAAAAAGAACAAATTTTCGATATGTGGTACGAAATCCTACCAAGTTTCGGCATTGTCTTTGCCGCCATGGGCGTGCCACACTTTTCTGCGTACCTTATAAACAAATTGGTTGTTGGAAACGTATGTATACAGTGTTAACCTCTTAATTATATAATTATTAATTTTTGGGCTTGTTTTGCTCTAATTTTCGTTCAAAAATAAGAATTAGAATTATAAAGAGTAAATAAACAAATATTTAATTCGAATAACATAATATTTTATAACGTTTATAGATAGTTAATTTATAATTAACAGAACTAATTGTTAATTTCATTTACATTCATCGTAATATTATAAAGTATTAAATTACAACTTTTTAATAATTTTAAAGATTCATTAAATTTGTGATTAATAAAAATCATTTGCTTATTGTAGTTCTACAGAAGGAAATTAATGGATAGGGAAGAACGTTTCTCGTACCTACGTGACAGGAAGCTTACAAACGACCCATACAAGGTTGCAGTAAGTATTTAAGATGAATTTTTCATTTCAAGTGTTCCTCTAATAATGTTTTTATTTCAGGGCCTTGAGAACATCCCAGATGCGTAGTGTGTGGTGCGGTTGCAGTAGTAATAAATAAACTGAATTGTTTCCATCTAACGTAATAAAAATGATATAAATAGTTGGCCGTGCTATTGATTCATTAATTTGTAAATAAAATAAATGGTTATGTGCTATGTTTAAAAGTGTTACTCTTATTTTAATAATATTATTTATCATCAAGAATTAGAACAGTAATTATTACTGGGAATTATTAAAATTATAAACCTTGTTTTAAATAATCACCAAATAACAACTATACTATTTTTTTTTTCAGATGTAAATTTCTCACTAATTAATAAATAATATGTCTTTTATTTATTATTTAAGTATTTTAATTTATTACACCAAATTGCTTTAATTTTTTAGATTAGTAAGTTAATAAAATTACTGTTTTATTAGTATACTATATACATACATCTTTATTTGGACAAACATAATACATAACAATAATAACAATCAATTTGAAACAGATATATGGTGTTGCACTGTTCTGATACGAATGTACAAATGAATTGTGAGGGGAGGATTAGTATACTATTATTTGTTAAACAATGTTTTTTCTGGCTTGATTTTGTATGTAATTTGTTTCAGCTTTTATTGCAATACAACAAAGAATTAAATATTGTTGATTCTTGAGGCATCTACTTCGTTGTACATGTCGAATATAAATGAAAACACTTTATTTATTTAAGAATGCAGGAATGTCATGAATTTACGTTAAATTTATAAAAATTAGTTCTAATTAAATATGAATGTTCATTTTTATATGTTTCGGTATATAACACTTAAAATATGTATTAAAATAAGTAAAGTTAGCTATTTCTTCCTTTGATACAACTTCAGCAAGTAATTTATTCTAATTCAAATGTGACAATTATGGTTGCCTATGTTAAATATTATTTTTGATGTTATCGATTTTCTTGATATTTGTGTTGCCTAACTACTGTTTCCATGGGAGAGATAATTGATTCTCTATAATCAGGAATGACTGGTCAAATTACGTATATTGCGTGCCTAGAAACTGATAAGGAATTATTCCAATAATCACCGACATAGCACGAATCTCGTTGATTATTGTTGTAAATGTTCGAAATCAATATATAAAATGTTCTTTGTTAGTGATGTAAAATTAATTGATATCATTAACTTCTTAAGTGGATCATCCTGTATGGTATTTATTTATTTGGGGTTTGTTAGCGACTCGTTCGCATAAAGTTTGAACAATTGTTTAGTTTTTTATTGCAACATTATGAGCGGGCTTGGAGATGTGTAAACCAGTTTTACAACAAAGGAAGTCGAGGAACATCGCGGCATTCTTAATCCATACGCTGTTCAAGCGATTTTGGCACTTTTGTATACTGGGTATAAGAAAGTGTGGATGATTCATGGGGATGAGAATGGAGAATGGTCTTTATGGAAGAGGAAATACGGTTGTGTGTAAAAAGCGAGTCCCCACTACTAGAGTGACGTATTATCGCGTTGATATTGAGCCTTATTCTAACGTACTATAAGAGCGTAGCGAGTGGTCTCCAGCATTGCATAAGCCGCTAGAACAATCTAGGACAGAGTACCTCCTCTCCTCAGTCACTTTGCTGTTTGTAAATGGTTGTGTGCGTCTTGTGTTGTGTCTAGAAAACATCCACTAAAACAAAGGGCGATCTACAATTTACTGAACGCATAAGCATCCGGGTAAGCATTATTTTCAGGAACTGTCCCAGTAAACTTGGTTCACACAAGAGTTCTTTGTTCGAGGAGCTCACGAATCAGGAGTGTAAGTTTATGCTTATATTTACTGGGTTGTTCGTTCTTTGTAGACACTGGGCCTGCTCCTTACTTTTGCTGTGAATGCGAATAATGGAATATTGATCACTTTTCACGAAAGGGACACATTCGCATTTCAAAATGAACAACAGGGGCAAGGGAAGGGGCCGGCCTGGCCCGGATGCTATCAACATCAAGCATATCGTCAATGAACTAGAGAAGGCTTTAAACGTTGAAGATAAGTACATGACAAACCTATTTGTCGTCGACCAAAACTCCGAAGAAGATGCCTTACTAGCTAGAGATGGTGCAGCTCAAAAACTACGTTTCCTTAAAGTATGGTTTGAGCTACCCAGCCAAGTTTTTCTCACCTGCATCAACCTGCTCGATCGCTTCTTGACCAAAATGAAGGTAAGTTTAATTTAATAATAAAAATCATTATTAATTAATTTTAATTAAATTAAAAAATACGGATAGTATTTGTTTATATTTGATTATTTAATAGTTTAATTAAATAGTTCAATTTCTTAAAATTAATAAATGTGCTGTGGGAATGCCATTTAGGTCCAATAGGAATAGCATGTGGATTGTTTCCGAACCTGCGTTCTCGAAAGTTCCCGCGGCGAACTTGTTGAAACTTGTCCGGACCTGAAAACACGCGCGTCCGGGTAAACGTCACATTTTGCAAAAACCTCGGAGATAGTGAGAGTTCGTCTATTTCAGTTTGTTTTGGTACTTAATATAATCCTGTCCTTGGCTGCGGTAATATTTTGAAATCCACTATGATTTGTACTTGGCATTCATTTGTTTTTTTCCCCCAGCTGAGCGTACAGCGCGTCGTTTTATAAATTCGATTGCTCCATAAATCCACGAAAATTAGGTCACGATATTTGGGATGTATGTGTCCCAATATATTACGCAATTGCGTATTATAAGTCGGCCCCGGTTGTTCGGTTTGTTTGGCACGTACACCAAAACTTATTGGAAATCCCGTCCCCGCAATGACCCTAACGAAACTCTTCTTACTCTTTCAAGGTCAAGCCCAAGTACCTGGGATGTGTGTCCGTCAGCTGTTTGTATGTAGCGTCCGAACTGCACAAATTCCCTTTGGAGCCCAGCGAACTCGTGGGCGTATCGCAGGTCAAATGTAAGGTCTCCGACGTCGAGAGGATGAGCGACATCATCAGGGAAAAACTGGGCTTGGTTTCTGGAGAACCTCCGATCACAGCTTACACATACTTAAATCATTACTTAAAAGTATTAGAATGCGCTGCCACACAACTCAACGTCAAATCGCAGTTCAGCACAATGATTCAGGTAAGAAGATATTTAAAATTATCTTTAAATCATTAACAATTATAATTATGCGTCCTTTTTTTATATATATAATCTAATATGTACTTAAATTTTGGAATTTAAACAAGATAAACTATAATCACATTATGAACAAATACAATATCATGTTTGTATTTCAAATCATTGAAAATAAACAATTAGCATTCAATTTTTAATGGTTACACACAATCTTTAAAATTTTGTTTAACAAATAGCTATTTTCAAATAGCAGATGAGTTTTTTTTTTGTAAATCGCTACGTCTGGTACTTCAATTTACGGTTAACTTGATATTTATTTTTGACATAGTTCATCATGGCACGCGCTCGAATCTGTTTTGAATGTTTATTTAAGCAGTAGAAGTGCGTAGAATGGAAAATATGCGTTAATGAAAAAAAAAAATCATATTTCTTAATTATTCAAAATAATCGTTGATTTTTGGTCAATTTTAACTGTTTGCGTTGACAAAACGTAAAAGTAATTAAAATAATTCCTCTATTAAGTAACATAGGTAACAAATTGTAAACCTAAATACAAAATGAAAATTTTGAGGTAGTCAAAATGTATTACTTGGATATGTGGAATATAAAATAATATGGATCCGTGGAATCCAAACCTAAAATATCAAAATCTTCGGAATTCTAAGTATCCCGCCGTTATAACGTCCACAATTTACGCTTTGTATGGAATCTCTTTATACAACCCACGTGACTCGAAGAATGCATCTTTTCTTATTTTTGATCTCCCCGAGATGGAAGAGGGTCTGTTACCTTTCGACCCTCGGATTATTACTAGTCTCTCCCACTTTAAGAACCGGTTCTCGGAACACTAGATGACAAACATACCCTCGGTTACGCGTAAGTCCATAATTGGAAGTCAGCTGACTAAAGCGGAGCAACCTTACGCACTAATCGCGTAGTACGCAATATTCGGCAATGAATTGTTTGCTCCGTCCACTGGATGATGATGCAACGCAGCTAATCGCTTTGAAGGCCTCTGCAAATACAAAGCTTTCTTTTTCAGTTGTAAATATAGCGATGGTGAAAACTCAATTCAAATAAAAAAAATTAACTTAAATAAGGACGTAAATAATGTAAATGTGAGGTTACAGTTACCTCCTACTTGTTTGTAATCAGTACAAGTCGCGTTTTTATGTTACGTCCTTCGAAACTACACCGATAAAAGTGCAATACAGTTTTCCACAAGTCTTAAACAATTTCCGAGGTGTATTCGGTTATCGACAACATCATTTTTTTATTTTGAACGAATGCAAATACAAGTTACGTCACATCCGTTAGAATTTAAATGTGTTTTATAAAGTAACCAAACAGCATTTATAATTAATGAAAAATTACATATTATGTTAATGAATAAAAAAAAGTCGAAAATTCGTTAAGGAGGAAGTACTATTTTTTCTTTTGTTAAATTTGCTTGCATAACTAGAGAAAACGTTGTACAAACGGTGGTTTTTAACCTTTCGAGAATGATGGATTATTTGTGTTTACAAAAAAGCGAGGAACGAAGTTTAAATGCTCGCTTACCTCCATCTGTTCTAGAAGGGAATAAGTTGGAACATGTTCAAAACAATTTTTATAAATACGCGACACTTAATCATTTCAATAAGGCTGAAAGACCTCGAGTTGAGAGCCAGGATGATACAACGTATTACCATATGATTCTACACAGCGGTTAAAATATAAAAAGCAAAATTATTAAATTTTATCTTATACATTATTTATATTTATAGCATAAAATTTTTAGGAAATAATAGTACTTAATAACCATTATACTAGCTTGATTAATTAAGGAGTCCGAAGTGTTTTAAATCGCTCCATAAAAATCTTTCGTGCTGAATTTTTGTACACGTTTTTCTTTCACATAATCATTTTTGCAATGGTCTACAAAGTATTCTTCAGAATGTCGCAATACAATAAACATAAAAAAATCGTATCCAACTTCCTTATTCCGCAACGATACGGACGTTGACGTGTTAATCATAATCACTTGTTGACCTAAAAACGGTGTTGAATTATCTAATAGTTTTTTGAATAGTTATTATTTATTGTATTTGCATTGCGGTAATGTTGTATTTTATGTTAGAAAAATTATCACAACTATATAATCAAGTGCACACTTCTTATCACCCCGAATATTGATTACCTATATTTAGAATGTTGATTAAAATATAGTTTATGATTATGTATTTTATTAAAAGGTACTAGATTAGAGCCTCAATTGTTTCAGTAAGTGTATTATATATTTTTAAATCAAAAAAATATATTGCTATTTACAGCGTAATTTAAATATTTATTTTTACAGCTTAATAGTTATTGTTTATCGATAAAAAAAAACGCTTTGGCAGTACATGAAGATATCAATGTTTACGTTCGGTACAGGTATTTGTTATACATTTTGGTAAAAATAGAAAGAGGCAATTTAACTATTTGAAGATATTAAAGTTTTTATTTTAGCTTACGTATGTGTGCTATTTCGCAAATGTTTCTTTAAAGACGATGGTGTTACAATATTGCACAGATGATTACATAATGATTAACTTCAAGAACTTATGACTGTGAAAATATGTTGCAATTTAAAACAATATTCGTCGATATAATTAAAACAGGCATAACAATTATATAAACAAGTTGAATAAAAATAAATTGAAACAAGGGTATGAAGAGGAAGTGTAACTTAAACTGCGCAGTTGTTATGTTGTGATAGCCAGCAAGCAATAAATAAGTCAAGGCGACATAGTTGATTCACACAATTCATTACACTGGAAGTAAAAGTATTTAAAAAACAATTTATTTAAACATTTGAGTCCGCTATAAATAAAAGAAAAAAATCTCGTCAAAACTCTAATGTTGTGTGGACCACGTGGTCGATAGCCAGTTAAACTAAGGCCGATGAATATAGTTCGCTATAAATAAAAGAGAAACTTCTTCTCGTCCCATATCCGCTCAGAAACGTTGGCTGCAAAGCGTTTATAAACGGTAATTCAGTAAAAGCGGGACGGCGAAGAATACCGCTGCTGAAATACCGACCGCAGTGATGAAGCCAAACTACTTAATCATCACCACTGAAAAACCTACCAAATGACTTAATCACTAGCGTAGTAAATGTTATAACGAAAATCACGGTGCTTTCATAGCCAAAACAAAAAACAAACGTACGAAATGCAAACATTCGTGTTTTGCAATGGAATTTCACCTTGTAATTAAACGGAGTTCAACGATTTAATCATATAATGATATCAATACTTAGATAATAATAATAATAAAAAAATTAACATAATCGTAATTAGTGTGTTTTTGTTTTGTTCGTACCCTAATTATTTATGTTTACAATTAAATCTCCTGATGATAAGTATTTATCAAAAAACGATTTCCGAAGTTGTTTACTTCTAACAATTAATAATTACATTCGTGAACAGGTACACGTACTTAATGTCTTTTCCATTCCGAACAGTAATTATCCATTAATGAACAGTAGTTATTGATATGTTTGAAATTCGAAAATAGACTTAATCAAATGAGATGAACACAGTCCATTTACTTCAAATAATATAGACTTTGAACCTCTGTAATTAATTCAATCGTTATTGTTCTCCAATACAAATGTCTACGGTTATATATTTTTGTTAAATCGCGTTAAATCCATCCTGCTTACTGCGGCTTTTCGCAGTTTCTCATGAAACATGCACATTTTCCGCAACGTTGTAGAAACCACTCCTCGTTTATCTATATTTGAGCAACTTGAATCTTCTGCGGCAATGCTTGTTTCGTAACGCGGAATTTAATAAGCGCGCTCTCTATCCAGAAGCTTCACAATTTCTGCATAATCAAGCACTTCTTTTTTAATTAACGTCGCCAGTCGTTTTCGTTATAAGGTGCCAACGACAAAAATGTGTTAATTTTTTTAATTAAAAGTTAAAGTAATACATATTATTATTTAAGCACAAACATTAACTACTAAAATGTACGATGACTATATTAATAATATTTATTAAGGTTCGATATTTTTTGGGTTAGGATTGCAAATCTCATCAATCGAGTTATTTTGTGTAAGTATTTAAAAATGAAAAGATTGTCAACATGATTTGAAGAATCATAGCAATAAATATATATCAAGTTGACATCAACATTTACAATTTAATAGGCGATATCGAAAAGTTAAATTTAAATAATGTTTCTTATGAAGTAAAATAAAACCAAAAATAGAAATTTTTGAAGATCTGAAAATGCTACATGTGGCCAGAGTGAAAGAACTGGATATCTTAGTCAAATTTAAAAGTATATTTTATGTATCTAATTTGTAATAGTTAGTATAAATAACTAAAAAAAATAACATGTAACACATATCATAACATATTTTCTATAATGTTTAATTTTTAATATGCATATTTATCGCATAAATTTTATAACCTTTATTGAATACATCACGATTCGTAAAGTGTGTACCGTTGGAAGGCCCGCCTTTTTCATCACATCATCTGTGAAAGTTTGTTTATCCATTTGCGGAAAGTAAACAAAGATTTCATCAAAACTATCGATCGGTGGAATTCAACGTGGAAACTAATTTCGCACTCGGGGCCCTTCTAAAATCGCACTTGATAATAATAATGCAGTTAGTGTTAGTGTTCTCCGAAAACGGCGGGCGCTTCCAGTTTCTGGGCACCAGCGCGTGCGAATCCATTGTTTCCCTTTGAGAGATCATTTGCGAGCATTCCTTTGATGATCAAAAGCGACAGCGATCGTTGGAGTGGGAACCTCATTTTAAATTGCGAAGTTTTGTGCGGCTCTTATTCCCAAGCGAAAACGATTCTAAGGTTTCAAGCCAAATGCAAATAATCGTTTTTATTTTCTTGAGTAAATGTCTTGGCTATATTACCAAAGCTACAAAGTTACATTTAATAGGTTTCGTATTGTAATAAATATTTAATTTCTGCAAATTAAAAAAAAAAAACATGAACATCAAGATAATAATATATGAGACTTTTTAAGGAAGTGAGTTATAAAAACATTTCGTAACTTTGTTATGTTATTGGAGTTATCAATACATATAAAATATTTTTATAGTGCGCGACATAAAAACAATCGCGTTTTCGAGTATTTTCGCTTTTATCTGAACTGAACCATGAACCATGCGCCCTAGTTTAGTAACGGTTTACTTCATTAGAATCTTGCATAAACCTTACTTCGCTGATAAGTTCCAGAATATATTTTTGCCACAATGAATATTTAATAAATTGGTCATGGCTAAAAAAACTACAAAAGCTAGGAGTGGTGAAAGTTTCGCAGAAGATACTTTTATAATCATAGGAGTGAAATATTTCATGGTCATTAACATAACTAACGCTACTTCTGGCGTTTTGTCAAATATTTGGGATTCGATCAAAACAGATATTTAATAATTGGTTGCAGGTTTTCGCGTTCTACTTTTTAGTAAATAAATAAATTCATATTTTGTGAAAGAAGATGATCATTTGTGACTTTTGGCACAATCTCAAATGAACGTAGAAAAAGAAGCATTCCCGCTTGGAATTATATAACTTGAACCCATTTCAAATTTTGTTTATTTTTGAAACCGAGAGTTCGGCTAGACCGCTTAATTATTCATATGGTATCTTTTTGTCCTGGTTTCGCCAATGTGCGGTCGCCAGTGCGTAAATTTGTATATTTAATGCAATGTAAATTTAGGGGCAACCGCGTCCAGGGTTAATTAGATTTACCTCATGATTAAAGCGGCCGCGCCCCTCGAATTACTCATGACCGGAATCACCTCAGTTGGTGTGTGTTAAATCATAATATTTTGATAAAAAGCACCTATCTTCCAAAACACGTTTCGGTCAAGGAGATCTGATTATATATCGTCACCGCAATACAGTTTAACGTATTCAACCATGAGTCATTTATTTGGTGCACGAAGGTCTCCGCCATTTACGGCCTTTCTGGAATTTATAGTAATCTCTGTTGTGTATTTTTAGAAACAGGACATGGCTAACGGCGCGCGATACCGTTTTTCTAAAATTGTTGAGGCCAATGATCAAATCGGCCCAAAAATGTATTTTTCGTCCTTACGGAATCGAATGAGTAATTAGTTGTTTACGATAATTCACGATAAGCTGTTTAGATGGAAGGTCGATTGTATTTCCTAAAAACCGACACCAATGAAATCGAGATAAGTTTTTTTTGTGGAATGGCCACTAATTTCCTATTTCTTATCGTTATTGCTTAGTAAGCGATTACGTAAATACCTCAAACCAGGTAAAAACTATGACACATAGTTTTTGAAGCCTTTCTTAACCGTCAGAATAATAAACTACAGGCATGCTAGAAAATAAAGTAATTTGTTGCTTATTGGAATAATCGTACAAAATGGGTCAAGGTTAGGTACAATGTACGCTATTCTAGTCGATGTATTATTAATTTTTAAATTTTAATGAAATTGATTGTGGAGATATGGTTACGATGATTCCGTTTGTGTGTTGTCACACATAGTGTGACAAATAAATTCACTCGAAAGAGTTCAACCTATATACATAAAAAGCCCCGAAATTGCTTTTATTAATGGCAGACCGTTTATAATGCAAAAATTTTGATCCCGTTTTAAACACACTTCTGCTTGAATTCATACTTAAATGTAAAATTTACAAAACAGTTGTTTTTTTTTAAGTAAGAAGGTTTTGACAAAATTGTATTGAAACTCTCACACTTTCTTCACAAATTGATTTTTGATAGAAAACAAAACCCACAATATCCAGCTTTAAGTAAAAGTATGTCTGTTAATATACGCACCTACTTTCAATATTATAATAAGGCTAAATTGTTATCAGTCACCTGGTTTTCCTTATTTTGCAAATTGATTGCCATTAAAATAACACCAAACCATTTAAATAAACATTGACTAATGTTTCGTAGATAAAAAATAAATATTTAGATTTATTTAATACACAACTGGTTTTAATAAACAGGATTAAATAAATAAAAATTACGACCGTATAAAGAGAATCATCGTAGTAATAGGGTCATCTGGAGTACAATGATTCCTTCGTTGCTTCTATTAAACAGTCAAGCGTCAGGTAAAACAGGATTATCTCAATCGTTCCCACCGTCTAGCAAAAAAATAAAATTACCATAAGAATTCCGTTCGTGGAGGGTAGGCTATTATTATAATTTCGCAAGAACGAAGAAGCTCCTCAATTTAATAAACACGATTCAGATAACAAAAGGCAAAAGGCTTATTATTAAATCTGTTCCGTTGCGCAATTGGTTGTTTCCAGAAGTGATTTGTTTTCGACAAAATCCGTAAGCGATAAGGTATCAAACAATATTTGTCGGGCCGCTGTTATTTTTGGGGTTTCGAATAATTGGCAGCTGCCTGAATTTTCAAATCGCAGCTGTTTTTTGTTTGCGGACGCACGGGAGCAGAAAAATTCGTTTACGTGCGCAATGCGACTTTCTCGCCCGAATATTTATTACACAAATATTTACACAATATGGTAACGGTGTATAACGCTAAATTAGAATTTATTATAAAAGTAATTAATTAGCAAAAGTGAAATTTGTTTTCTTTTTTGTTTGCAGAAGAAAAATCTACTAACTCGATTAGAAGTAGTTATGTTAGATCCCGCGTGTGCCAGCATGAGGCCAAGTGTAGCAGCCCTAGCTCTGATTCAGGCCGAATTGGAGCGTTTCCTAGCTGCCGAAGAAGTTCCTTCAAAGTCGCCTTATTACACCGTTGAAATGTACCAGTGGCTAACAGTAATTTTAGAACTGCAGATCATCAGCAAAGTAAGTTACAGATCTGAGCGTGGCATATTGGAATCGTCGGCTAACGGTTTTGTTTTTGTTCTGTTTGCAGATGGTGCCCAATCAATTCTTCTCGTGTCACTCGAAGATCAAGTCGATCATGCAGAATTACGACAATAACGCGCGCAAAGCCGCGGCAGCACAACCCAAATTTAGGTTCTCAATCAGAATGAATCGGCTTAAACCATCGGAAAAGTGTTGTACTCATCTCTCTGTGATTAGAGAATGAGCTTTCTCAAAAAATGGTGATATAAAAATTTAAAAAAAATTAAAAAATAGTGATCTTCTTAAGAAAATATCTCAAAAAAAAGTATTTTATTTTTGATGTTTAATTTATTATATCATTAAAGTTAGATTTAAATTATTCTATTATCTATTGTACACTATCTGTAAATTTTTTATATTAAATGTTTAACATTAGTACAAAATCGACTTACAGCCAAAAACAAGTACGGCTATATTATTTTTGATGATGTTTAGAGTGTAAGTTATATCGGCATTTTATTGTTTTTTTAACTAGTCATACTGTTACCAATTAATAATACAGTAATTGTCATATTTCTGCAGACAATGGTTTTACTTCCAACTTTTTGTACAACCGCCGTTCTATGTATAAGAAAGTAATAAAGCAACTTCTCTTTTGTAAACTGACTTTTACTTCCCTTTCAAAACCCTAGCTTACTCAATCGAACCTTTCCCCCGACTTGCAGACGGCTGCGGGTTAACGTCCTGCAGTTCCGCCGCTAGAGCGTTGTGGATAACTATTTTAAAACCTCCAAATTTAAATGTGAATTCAATTGCGGAAGTAGCGTACCCTTTTTATTTATTATTCATGCAGTGCTTCTGAAAAAAAAATTCCAACTAGAACACATGCGCGCTCAAATACGACCACATGACACACGCATACTAATGACTCCCCGTTGGCAATTACCTCATCGCTTTTGCCATTTTAATGTTTACGTTTCGATTTCTCAGCCCACTTACGAAGAAAAAAAAAAACATCAAAATATGACCCTATTCAAGCGATTGGCTAATATGTAAATTGATAGTTTCGCGGCCAACTTCTTCCTTCCAGTATCCGCCGATGGTGAAGGTAAACGAACTCCTCGTCGTCGGCAGAAAAGAGTGAATCTGATTTATTGTTATTTTTCGCGAAGTGATATAATCCGGTTTTATAAATAAACGGCGTTCCGTCCAAACGAATGTTCATTCTTAAGTGTATGCCAAAATTTTAAATCCAATATTTTTTAAATCTCGTCGCACGAAGAAATGACGTTTTGCAGGAAAAACAAACAGTCCTAGTTAACCTTGATGCTAATACACATTTCTTGCGCTAATATATCTTGTTTCAATGTCATGTTTTCATTTAATACGTTCAAAGTAAAATCTGTAACTTTTTTATGATTTACATTCCTTTTTATAATTCTATAAATATTTTATTGGTTTTCTACAAACGTTCTCTCATCTCCACCTCATACATTAAAAAAAAACAATAATTTAGTTTTTGAAATAATATTACTTACAACTTTATTGCTTATATTATTTACCTGATTATAAACTCATGTTACAATCTTACAAAAAGTAGTATATTTTTCAAAGGGAATAATAGTATTAATTTTGATATTCTATATATATTAATATTTGATGATGTCTCGTTAAACACGTTTAATATTTATAAAAAAGGCATCAACATCCTTATAAAGAATAATGTGTAAAAATACTCATTTTTATTGTCTAGTATGTTCATTGTCACCTGCTTCGCCATACTGTGTGCACGCTTATTAATCATCCCTTCTCATATTGACTCACCGATTATTGTTCATTCATATCACCGTATGTTCCATTGGGCACCCCATGCACTTTGTAGGTTTCTCTTAGTACAAATTTGCTGGGAATTTTACTGGAATGGTTCTAAATTTTTTGCATCGAAAGTATATTACAAAGTAACCTGACCCTTAACGAATATAGCAACAATATCTTGAACGGTTTAACTGATACGAGAGATAATCATTTATTTCATTACGCAATTGATTATTTTTTCTTTGTTTCATATATTTACACAAACTGTACGTATTTTATTAAACTAAACGCCGTTAAACGTGGTTAATGTAACGTGCTTCTTGGTTGAGGTTGAGTTCATAGGCTTTTTTTTAAGAGAAGACACAGATGTTGATTCATATTAATAATTACTTCCTGGTATCATTTCATGTGCGGTATGTTTATAATATACTCCCATGAGAAATAAATTATTATAACAAATTTACGAATACCGTTAGAATATATAGTTGGCATAAAAGCGAATACGTTACAAATTCAAATAGTTTTTAATTCGACAATTTTTATAAATTAAATAATTTAATTTTCCCCAAATTAAAAAAGGAATCATAGTTATAGTTTTGGACTCTCACCCTAATGTCATTGAATTTCGTCTTAATAAATTTTGATAACTTCAATCATTATTGTAAACATTACATATTTACTTAGTAAATATGTTGCTATATATTTTTGTCAATAAACTTATCAATTGATAAGTAGCGGCGGTGTCGTGACACATAGGTTAATGAATCTACATTTTACAATTTTCGCCATAAGTAACGTATTATTAAGGATACAAGTTTTGTTAAAAACAGAAATAATCTGACATATATAACATAATAGTTTATTTAATAAAATATGTAACTATACACGGTTATAAAATACATTTCAGTCACACAAAAATTTAAGGTATCACAAGGATATATGATTGTCCAGTAAAGATAAAAAAATGCGTGGCATATGGCGAATTGTATAAAAATGGAAGAATTGAAATAAATACTAAAGATATATATGGCACTATAAATAAGAGATAGTCTTTAAGTAAATGCGCTCTTAAGTATAAGGGAAGAACAATTAATATCATATATAAAGATTGTGAAGAATTAAAATTTCGTTTGTTAACAAGCAACTTACATTACACAATTATATATATAATTATAACATAATAATAAATTAGTGGTCAACAAACAATTATTGTACAAATTCCATATTTCTGTGGACGGTTACTGGAGCAATAATACAATTTCTTTTCGGCAAGGTGGTTACATGTAGGTCGGGATTTAATAATTTCGATTTGTTCCGGTCTAGAAGACGGATGTGCCTTTTGGAAGACACTGATGTGTTAATGGAAGCTGCGTCCGAGGTGCAATCGTCTTCTAGCGAATCAATTTCGATTGGAGCAAATGATAAGTGTTCAGATTCGTCGTGCGGCGTCATGGTAGAGTATCCGTGATCAGAATCTGCTGCAGTTACTGGTCGTCGGTAACCGGTCGTCACACAATAAGGGGATATAGGTTCTGGTTTTTTGTTATCTTGTAATAACTTATCTTGATGGTTGTCCAATTCGTGATAATCATCACTTATATTTAAATCACTCATCCTAACTTGATTATCTTGTGCTGATGTTAAATAAAATCGTTCAACAGATGGTGATGTGTATGATCTGTAGCAAATGAATGAAAATACTAGAATAAGACACACAGCTAATACTGATCCTATAACTGGACCTATTGGTGAATATCCTGTCCCTAGTAAATCATCAGAATTTAAGGTTCGTTCAATGGACTCCCCATAAGGAGTTGGAGAACCTAAGATACCATTAAAGCATGTTTGTATTGATGTACAAAATGGGCTACCTAGAATACTTTCCCCATCAACATCTAATTGGCACCATTCACATCCTAAAACTCCAAGACAAGATTCATAAGTGGCTAGTTCTTCACATGCTATTGGTAAGCATGGTTTTAGGTCATAATCTATGTCTGTATAGTCTTTGATTGGAATTGAAAAACTTTGTTCAGGCATTGTTCCACATAATTTATTATCAATCAGACTTTTATTGTAGTGAGTGCAAGTGTTTAAATTGAGCGGACACTCGCACGGGCATTCACATTCTCTTTGTTCCATTCGGTTGCAGTTTAAACACAACCGGTTGATCATACTACATGGACAAAAAGTTTGTACTACTTCAAATGTTGCATTTACCACTCCAACAAAAATATTAGTTCCTCCCACAGCACTAACTTGGTATTTAACACTATGTTCTCCATGAACTGCATTAACCAGCACATAATCTATGCTAGTGTTCAGTCTGTAGTATCTTTGAATAGTACCATCTGCATAGTTATTACATAGAATTTTCTTAACAAAGTTGTTATGATTTAAAATATCATTAGCTACTAAAGACTCTTTGTGTATAATATGTTGTTGCTCAATTGGACCATGTCCATTTGGGTCTATTAAATTAGGATGATAAATTAAGTATCCACGATCATCCATCATAAAACATTTCATTTTACTTTCTGTGCAAAAGGGCATGTTCTCAAGAATTAACTTATAAATATATCCAAAAGTCACATCCATAGCAACCACAACATGTTCAGTAGCATAAGCTATTGTTACTATATACCCAGCTCCACCAGCATCTAAATATGGAGGGGTTAGGATAGTCTTAAACCTATGTTCCACAGCCCTCAAGAACCAAGATCGTTTAGTGGGCTCAAATCCAGGTGAAATTACTCCTCCAGGGAATATTTCAAGCACACCACTTGGTGAAGTCACATAACGCCTAACAACATATTTACCCTTAATACCTTGCAGATGTTGTGTGCGCAGATATTCCAATATATGGGCTAAAGTAGCAACATCATCACGTATCTCCTCACGTAGACCAGGATTGGATAAGTATCTAGTATTATCTTTCAAAAAGGCCATACAGTTTTGGACGGATAATGGAGGAGTAGATGAGGCTGCAGCTTGTATGTATCTCGTTGGCGATTGAAAACATGATGGGCTTAAGTATAATGATCCAGCATCTGGTAAACATACAAAAAAAAAATTATTGATATTATTGATAAATTTTTATTTAATGTTAATTGTACATACCTAAAGTAGCTAATTGGTTTAAGTGTTTGCACATTCTAGTTGCTGGAATAATGTCGATCCGATGATGGACTAACTGATTGGCAGTTGCTGTTGGAAAGAAAGTGACTTTGTATGGCCTCTTGGGAACACTTATGCTTTCACGCACAACAATGCACACTGTGTAGATATTGGCCACTTTATTCCAGTAATAAATAAGCTGGAAGAATTATCATTTTTAAGTAAATTCAATTATTTGTTTGGGATGAACTTACAGTTTCATTACCAGATTCCAGCTTGAATTTTCCTTGTTTGAGTGTAAGCAGCAATTTCTTCACTCGATTGAAATTCCTTACTTTCTCTAGATTTCCAATGTCTACATAATAGGGCTGATTAATAGCAGCCATTGGACGTGGATAGGACGGATGCATAACGGCAGTTCCTTTAATAAAACATTTATAATTATCAAATTACAGCATTAAATATATATGTAAGATGGGAATAAATAAAACTCACCTTGGTTGTCAATAATAAAACCATATGTATAATATATATAATTGCTATAGTATGTGATATCTTCAACTAAATTGGCAAAAGATAAGTCGATCCCCAACATCCCCAGTTCTCCATGAGCACCACAAGGAATTGTAGCAGATACAATTAATTCTATAAAACAGGAAATTAATCATAATCATTTTTATCATACAAACCAACAGACCTTTAGAGAATGAATCCCAAATAGGACTAGAAAATCTTGATTCAAGATTAAAATGAACATTTTCATCTAATACTGTATTAAGGAACCGTGTCACAGCAAGACCCACGGCCTTGGTTGAATTCACTGGTAGCATTATTCCACCCATATTATCTTCATCATCATATTCAATATTGTATTTTGAATAATTCTGTTCAGCAATATCACGTAAAAAATGGGTCTCATACATGATAGGCTTTGATTCTACAATAAGTTCATTAGCACCTAATTATAAATGAACATATATTACTAACCATCAATGACAGCACATGTGTTGATAACTATATTGGTATCAATTTCATCCATGTTATTTAATATGGTCTGCAAAACAGTTCTGGCTTCTGTAAGTGATGAAAGTAATCCCCTGCTAACGTACAATAACATGACAGTATCATTCACAGATACACCACTCGACTTTACTATCTGTAAAGCTTGTTGAAATCCTAGTGTATGATTTGTTCCTCCTTAAATTTAAAATAAAAAAATATTTTTTTTTGAAATATTACACTTTATAAATCCATCATTACCGCTTCCTTTAACTAGAGAATCAATAAATCGATTTAGTAAATCCTTGTTGTGTTCAGAAGCAGAAGTCATTGTATACACTTCTTCCATGGGTGTAATTTGATTTGGCATCATGCACTGCTTGGTCAGATATGGTACACTAATATCTTCCGATATAGCTAAGACTCCAATGTTATCTTTCTCATTTAATACTGATATAATTTGTTTTCCTAAAAAATATTTGATTATAATAAATGGTAATTTTGTGATTATTACAATTAATGATTATTTTTTATTTAAGCAAACATTTAAATTTTTTCAGCAGTATGCCCAAATATTAATAAGCAAATATACTATTATTAATTAATTTAAAATATATTGTATTAAAAAATAAGTGTTAAAGATAGTGAATACATTTGTTAGTCTCTAGCTATATTATTTGTGAATTATAAGTACATTAATGTTTTTACTTACCAATTGCTTTAACAATCTTAAATTGTTGTTTACTGAGAGATCCTCCATGATCAAGCAACAACATAACATTGCCCGTCCTTTTCTCCAAACGTGAGATGTAGCTAGCCCATAACAATGAATGATTTTGTTCATTGCAGCTATTGCTTTGAATGTTATCATTGATATTCACATCAAAAGATGATAGGTAGTACTGTTGTTTCAGAGCATCTTTTAATTTTTTTGCTTGAGCTCTTTGGTTTCTTAATACTAGAATAACAGTGTATTACTATATCTGTATAAACATTAAAAAACATTTATTACCTTGTTGAATGTTGAATGGCTGTTCAGAATAGGAATTTGTGGGATCAATGGAAGTATTCGTGATATCAAACTCCTCCAAATCAATGAACTCATCATTACAAGGTGTTATGGCTGATGTTAAAAATGAAACATTTTTAATCTTGTAGTATGTTTCTATAATTCTACGTGTTTCATTTAAAATTTCAAAAGTTTCGTTGATTTTGCTCTCCATTTGGTTAGCTATCTTGGCCAGCTTATTTTCAACATCATGCACAGCAGATGTGTATTTGAATTTATCATACATTTGCTGGAATATAATTTTTAATTGCAACTGAAAGTATATTTTAATATTTGTATTTACCTGTATAAAAGATATTCCCATCTCTTCATTGCTCGTGGTGATAAACTCGAGGTTGAACTTGGCTGCAATATCTTTTAACATGTAACCCTGTATACTTTCAACAATTTGTACTCTGTTTTTAGACGTTGTATTGGATGGATTCTTCGCGTGAGTTAACGAACAGATACACATAACAAGTAAGACTCGCGAATTCACTTCGAATTTGGGCTTCATAATTAAGGTTATGTGGCAACTAGCATATCTAAGCGAAATTGGCGGACGTGTTGAATGTGTACTCTTTTAAACATCACTAACAACTTTAAGTCACCGTTGCGATTGTTTTAAATCTAGATATGAACACTACATAACACTAAATTTAAGTAAGTAAACATGGCAGAAGAGCATCGCCATATTTTCGTTAACAAAATATCAACTTAAATGGGAATGTATGCAACACAACTTATCGGACATCTGTTGAAAATAATATTAAACATGTTCAACCATAGAGAAATAATTTTAAGATTTCCGTCGCGATAGGGCGACATCTTACTGTGAGAGGAAACAATTAAAGTAGTTGTCCTGTAATATTCTTGTATATTAAATTTTATACTTAATATATAGTAATGATTTAATATAATATGATATTGTATATGAAAATAAATACCCACTTTATTCTTTATAAATGCAAGAAATTTTACGTTAAATAGAAGAAATTTAATTATTTTTGCAAACTTTAATGTTATTAATGCGAACATGTGTTAAAAACAAATATCCGTTTGTTTTTTTTAAATTAGCAAATAACAATTATAAAATAATAATCAAAATTCTCAAAATTATTGGTTTTAATAACGTGAAATATGAAAATCGTATTAAGTATGAATGCACAAACGTCTCAAAGATTGGTTTTTAACATACTAACTACCAACAGTTAATTTATAAAGTAGCATTTTTTTTATTTTTAATGATTTGTTTAGAATTGAGTTTTTGGTAGTAACTACATTAATATTTAATGAGAAATGCAATGGTGAAAATTGGAATAAAGGATATGAAATAAATGAAAGGAATAAATAATTATTTTGACTAATCACTGTTTATTAGTTATTAAAAAAACACTTAGTACATAAGATTAAATTATTATCATTTAAAGTAGTATGCGACTCCTAGCTTATTTACATTCGACTAGAAATGTTTTGCTCTCATTGTTAACACATGTAAAACATTATTTCCTTCTTTAAATATATTTATATTTACAAGAATATCTCAATTATATTACACAGAACGCAAAATTCGCAATTACACAAATATATAAATTACCATTAATATACACTTTGTTTTATTCAACAATCGAGGGACGACAAGAGTAGACAGAGAGTTAAAGAGAGCAATACTGCAATTGTTTATACACAGACCTTCTATTGCCTAACAGTTATTAAATTTAATACTATAAAAATTAAGTAGAAGAATAACGGAACCATTTAAAATATCTAGTACGAGATGGAGATAAAATAAAGTTCATTTGCCTTAATTAACTGCTTCCAAACAGCCTTAGTTAATATATTTGGTAACACTTATGAATGGTGAAAAATATTTGGTTAATAATATTTTTTAACATCAGAATTTTATACTCGAAACAACATTATTAATTATTTGGTAAATAATGTTAAAACGCAACCTACGCCAGCACCATGTTAAATATTTTTCTCTGGAGGACGGATCAGTCCTCCCTGAAATGCAATTTGGTAGTGCATTTAAGACTAAATGCATTAAACTTCGGTAGATTTTGCGACGCCACCGGTACTGGTAGACGACTGTTTTTTGTTGAACAAACTACCTAAGAATGAGTGCTGGTAGTACACAGCCTTTCCTTTATTCGGCATTTTGTCCGAGCGTGAACAGGTACTTGCCGACGTTGACTGGAACGATACTGACATCCCACTGTCCAAGGAGCCTACACTTCCGCGACGTTGCGCCTTATCTCCTGTAACTGCACTAACATAATTAAACATGTCTACCATACTTAAATGTTCCACTGAAATACTTACATTGTTCGTGTATGTCTAGGAGCGAGTTGCTTAGGGCCGATCGTTTTATCTGAGTTTCGTGACCAATTTCCTCTGGGGTGCCCTCATTCGTACCAGTTCCCGGTGTTTGCGCACAGGGGTACTGGCAGGGGCACACTTCTACGTCAGCTACGCCACTATCACGATTTTCGCCACCTAGAAAATTATTTTTTTTTACTAAGTAGTAAAAAAAATTTTTGCAAAATAATTTTGGGTTTATTTCTAAATAAAATATATTAATCGTATTATTAGTCTTATGCAGCTTGAAAATAACATTACATGTGTAAATAATTGAGTCAATAAATTTCAGCAAAATTTAATTAACATGCTGAATGTATTATATAGTAAACAATAATAATAACATGATGTAATTGATTAACAGCAATTAATCATAAACATAATTATTTTTTTATAACTGATGATAATTTCTAGTTATTTGGGTTTAAACAGTTACAAATCATCACAAAAATTTTTGTTTAATGCTGTGTCTACATTATAAGTTTAATAAATTGAAATTTAAGTGTTTCATTTACTACAACAAATTTAATGGAATTTTATGATTGCCTTGTGAATTCAATATTTTAGTGTTTGAATAATACCTGTTCGGTTTCCTCGACTTGATTTTTGTCGTTCCAATTCAGCTTCAATCCTAAGATTCTCCATTTCATCCATCTCACTCACTGACTCTTTCAAATCTTCAGCAAACTTATAACGGTCATGTTCATTCCTTGCATTAAAAGTAACCAAAACTTTTCCATCCACCCTTTGTGATAACCGAATACCATATGGATAATCTGCATTAAAAAATTATTGTGAAATAAAAACAGCACAATATGTACTAATTAAAAATGACTTACGTGGTTTTTCAAATAAGGTAACCACCATCCCACATAGAGGAAAGCTATTCCTAAACGTGTAAGTAACAGAGGACTTCTTCTTGCTGAGGATTTTCGTGATTACCAGAAGGTCGTTGAAGAGGAACACCTCGCGCTGGTGCACTCCAGGTCGTTCCTTCTTGTTCGTGTCGGGGATCTCGTACAGTCTGCAGTAGCATACGAGCCTCCTGTGTGGCAGTGCCATGTTCGGCTTCTTGCCGACGATCGTCCCTTGTACTTTCATGACTTGCGTTACGTGATCCGAGCCTGGCTTGAATTCGTTTGCTTTCACGCGGTCGTAAATACCAACTAACATATCACTATCAATATCACCACAGTCGTCGATTCCGCGCAGGTTCTTTATGAAGTCCTCCACGCGCATTCGTCTCTCCGGCTTTATATTCGGTGTGTGGAGATCCGTATTGAGCATGATTATTGCAAATGCCAGAACAAATATCTGTAAATATAATAATAATTTAAATATCAATAATTAATATGTTATAAGCACTAAATTAAAACTACAGTAACTTGAATTAATTTAATTTAGAGTATTCATATATTATTTGTAATGGCTTAGACATTAAAAAAATTAACTTACAGTGTCTGGAGAACGCAGTCTTGCAACAATATCGACATTGCATTGGCAGTAGCGCTGTGAGAAAACCTCCATAAGTCTCTCAATCTTCTGGGCTTCACCAGGCATTCTAAAGTGCTGCTGAAATTTACGCAGAGCCACATCCACTTGCATTCCGGACAAGTCAAGTTCAAGGGCGAAGCATTCTAACACAGCCATACAGAACGGACTTTGCAAGTTGCCCAAATACTCTCCAATCATCTGTTTGCTTAAGCCCTTTCGCGTTATCAAGAACCTCGCCACTCCGGTGGGTGTGTTTTCTAGGAAGCCCCTTCTGATTAAATAAGCAATTCCACGGTCGGGTTTCTTGTTGAAAAGGTTCAGTCCGACTCGGTACTGTCTTTTCCTGACGGTCTCTGAAATTTTATAGTTTGTCGATTGGGGTTGCTCTGATCGTTCATGGACGTAAGTGGTACTGCTTGAATTCGAGATGTTGCCCAAGCTGGTTTCCAAGTTCGGTTCTGAATACTCTTGATGGTGCCCTCCTTTCCTCTTCCAGACCGGAGAGCCGGGGTAATCTCCACATTGTATTCGGTCTGCAGATATACTGCTATCACTTCCAGAGCTTTGGACACTCGACAAGGAACCGTTTTCGGTACTCTTGCTCAAACCATTTGACCTGTGATGTCTGGGATCGACGGACCTAGAAGATATGCTGGAGGTGCGCTTGGGCACCTCAGGAGGAACTTTACGGTTGCTGAGGCTGCTACGCGAACGGACGTAACCATTATTGCTGCTTTGGGGGGTGCTGCAGGTGCTTGTCGACCCAATTGGCTGCAAGCTGTGGGTGTCGTGCTTGTTGTCGGGTGCGGAATAGTAGTGGGGGTGCTGCAGGTGGGGTGAGTAGTTCTCCCAGCAGACCGTCGGAGTTCCTGACTGGCTGCGGGGTATCGAAATATTATCTACATTACGTCTTTCACGGAGGGACATCGATCTCATTGGAAGTGCTCGAATTGTACCACATTCATGACCACTAAAAGTAACAAAACGAAAATAAGCCAACTCAGGATTTTTAAATTAAATGGGAAAATATAAATATGTTAATAATAACAAGCACTGCACTAGTTTTTTTACTATACATGCAGCACTTGACATAACCTCAAAGTTCGTAGTAAACAAAAACAAAACAACTGTCATACTACACATACACCACATTTAAATCTACGACAAAAATTACTATATCTATATTTAAAGAGCATTTAGAAGCAGGATGTTCTTCTTACCGAGTATTAAAAATATTTCCCATTTTGATAATAACACTAAAGAATAAGAAGATCAGGCGACAACTGTAGACTTTTGTTTATGTCTTTTGTTTTTAAAATAATTGAATATATGCAGTAAGTGCTTACATGCAATTGTTTATCTTTATCGATGTTTCGATAAAATATATATATGGGGGAAGTGCTATATCTATTCAGGTTTTCGAAAACATCCTATGAAATAACTATCTTGACATGCTCGTGCATTTGAATGATTCAATGTACGATAAGTAGTAATAATGTAGAATCATTTCATAAAACGAAAATATTATCTATTTCTTTACATGATTGTGTAGCCATAAATTGTTTTTTTATTCCTCATTAGTTTAGTGTTTAATGAATTAATTAGACATAAAGATTACTCGGTAATGATGACCGGGTCATAATTGGAGTATAAAATATTGATAAAAACCTATAATGTGTAAATACTTTTAAATCTTAACAATGATGGTAGTTGTGTAGTAATATAATGAAATGGCAATACAATAAGGACCTTTTTAATTTTTACAATTATTTTTTAATTTAATGTAAACAAAATTAAAAAATTATTAATAGTGTAAAAGTGTAACGTCTTAAAGTAAGGATGAAATTCAATTATATATGCTATAGCTTTTGAAATATTAAACATTTTTTGCTACACTGTCAATAATAATTCTAAAATAAAGTGTTTTATTTATTTTATAGTTACTATATGTTCTTAATAGAATTAAAACTAATGTTAACAAAATAAATGTTTGTTTGTATTAACTTTGAGGTAATGCAATCTTTAACTGCTTATTTAGTTAATACAATAACTTACTTATCGAAATTCCTCATATATTCAGGATCACATTGTTCATTCTCTCCCATAGTGCTCCTCGCATCATCGCCCATATTCGGAATCCTGCGGCTGATGCGTTTTTCAGCCTTAGCCATAGCGGTAATAGCAGCGAACTTCTTGATAAGGGTGTACCTCCTGAAAGCCCGCTGAATGGTGAGCGCGGCGTTCCTGGCCTTAACACCCCCATATTTTCTTTCCAACACCTCGATCTGTTTATCTAAAATGTCCTGTGAGAGCTCGTACCTGAAAATTGGCTCGTGATAAAACTCTGACTGGGGGGTTTCAAAACTAATTTTGATGTACTTACGTCGTCTGCACCCTGGACCGCTTGAGTATGTCGCCGTTGCGCAAGGAGCCCTTTTTGTGCAGGGGCTGTGCGACCGATACGTATCCGGAGCCGTTGGGTGAAGAGCGTGGGTACATGGGGTTCGGTGTGGGGGTCGCGTAGTTTTGGGACTGCAGATAATTCGGTGCTTGGATGTATGTTTGCTCTTGCAAGTGGACCGGCCCCAGTGCAGGTGATATTTGGGGGCGTTCCATTTTTGAAGGGAAACTGCAATAATGAGAGAAGCGGGGTGAATATTTATGATTAATAATAGAACACACAAACACAACCCTGGTGCTAAGTGCTAAAGTGATGAATTTTACTATGCACCAAATTTTCTGCCAGTGTTGAGAGAACATCTGCCAGGTTTTGTAATAAGATGTCTCTAATTGACAGTGATATTTAATTTATTAAGTAATTGTAAAAATTTTATAACTTAAAATAATAGTATTTTATTTACTTATTTAAAAGTTTAATTTAATGGAAATACCATTAAAAATAAAACATGTGTTTTGCTTCATTGGGCGATGAATCATTATGGAAGGATGCCGCAGCAAACAGTAAACAACGAGCACAAGGAGCGATTTCAATTTGTGACCGAGTTCCATCAAATACCTGCCGCGGCATTTCGCATTCCAGGGCGACAATTAAAACACACTTTCTGATATTGTTTTGGTTTTGAACTACATACCTTGCACGCCGTTTGCGATTTTTGCAATGGTACTTGCGCGCGGCCCGAGTTAAAATGAAATGTGTTGACAAAGTCAATGTTAAATGTAGGAAGAAACCGCGGGTCAGTAGCCCACCGGCAAAACAAATAAGATATAAATACATATCGTATACCATAGAGAACCAAAACCCGAGCAAGGTTTATTTGTGGTTTATTAAATGCATGCTTTATTAGTTAATTATCTACTTCTTAAATGATTGTTATTAAAATAAATCTTTTAACAGTGTGGGATGGATTACATTTTTTTATGAAATTGCTATTATTAAAGATTGAAACAGTTGAAAAAATATCTAAAAGATAAAACCTTATAAAATGGAAATGTTGGAAAATATTTCAGAACACCACAAATAAACATTTGTTAAGGATTTCTGTTTATTTGGTTATGTCTTTAAGCATATAACAGTTAAAATTAAAAGTTAACCTAAAGGTATCATAAAATATTTTGAAAAACTAAATTAAAAACTTCTAGTTTTGATAAAGTTAGAGAAATATATCTAAAGACAATGATGGAAAATATATGCAGACACAATGTTTTGTTGGTATTTACTTTTTATTTTCAAAGATCAATCAGTAATTAATAATAATTAAATTAGTTTTGATGTTAATTTTAGAAGCCTTGGTATTCTATTTTGTGTTTCAAATTATAATTATTTCTATTCAAGACAATTAGTAAGTATAAACATAATATTACAAGAGTTCTTGGTGAATAGGTATGTAATTATATAATTATTTTCCAACAGGTGTTTCAATTTTGGATACATGTGTGGGTGTGGTATTAGAAATAATGAAAAACTGCATTCTATAAATATGGTACTAGCCTTGAAAATGGCTGTGTGTAATTTAAATGCTTCAGTTTATATAACTCGGAGCTTTCTCTGCGAAGGAAATTAATATTTATAAAGCTAAGGTAATAATAATAAAGAAACTGGAAACTCTTATTATATTAATTAGCATGGAACTGTGTGTAATGAATCTGCATTTCAATTAGCGCGGCCTCCGGGGATTGGAAAAAACGCGGGAGTGCTGTGTAAATATAAATAAATAAATACCTTCCCACCAAAAATCCGGAGATGCAAATAATCATTTTCGTGAATTATGCACACATGTAAGCACAAGGTAAACACAGACACAGGAAACACCAAAACTGGAGCTGCTCCGGCGAGAGCAGATGTTGGACTGATGAAATTTCGTAGTTTTCAGACCCTTAATCACAGGTAGTAAACAGACAAGGATGCATATAGATCAAAATATCGGGAAGGAAAAAAAGTAAATAACGAACAGCAGCTGCTCCTTTCAGGCGAGAGCAACATATGTCTCACAATATCTCCGGGGCAAGATGAAGGCTTTTGTGTGTTCGTACCTGAGCTCGGATATTCGATCCACTGATTGTGCGATTAATAAAGCGTACCACTTGTTCAGTACGCACATTAGGCAGTGACATAACGCTGACATTTAAAAACGCGGAAGCGAAATGGGAACAAACGATGTTTGGGTGAAAGTAATTTTCGAGAGGGCGACATTTGCAACAGCAATTAAACGCGAAATATCACGACGTATCCTTCGCCGGTGCAATCAGAGCCCGGCCAGGCCCGGCCCGGCGTTGTTTTATTTTTTCCTCTCCGGGGCGGCAGGTGCTGCACTTTAATGGCATTCAATCTGATGTACCAAAAACATCTGCCCCTCAAAAACTACATCGTTACTTAATACCCCGCCATACGGCCGGCACTTGACGGTGCATCGGGGAAATCAAGAACGCCGTCCCGGTGAAAGACGCGAAATGCAAATTATCCACCGACAGTGATTTCTAATGGCAACGACACGACGTGGAAGCAACGGTTTATTACGAATTAAGATTGCCTCATTATACATTTAGCGCTTGATTTGGCAACGCAATTTCATTTTTACTTTCGTTCCATTAAGAGAAGAGAAAGAGAATAAAAACATTATTGACATCAGCAACGTTAATTAGCATTTTTATGGTTTCTTCCAAGAATTTGTTTATATTAAAGTATTTAGGTCTAAATAAAACATAATTTTTTCTTAAGTATTGTTAAATTACATTATTAGGTGATTTTGGATATTATTAGATTTATCTTCACTAACTCTAAAAATTTTAAAATCCAAAGATTATATTGCATTATTTGAGCATTTGGTATATTTTAATATAGGGCCATTAAACCTTCTCCCTTTTAATTAAGGAAGTACCGCAGACACAGTAGAAAACCAACTGATTAAAAATTTAAATGATCTAAGAGTACATGAGAAAAACGCAGGGGCAAAGAAGCGCGACTGGAACTGCTGCGTGATCTAAAAAAAATTACAATACAATACGGGCGTTAATATTTGTTACCACGAACGCCTTTGTTAGGTATAACTTAAACATATCTATTTGTAAGTTTATAGATGTGATTTTCAATTTTTTCAAGTTCTTGAAATTTTTTGATTGGCACTTACGTTATTTTTTCGGTTCTGTTTTTTTCTTTACGTCCTTTTATCGTAATTTAATGACCCTCCCCTATCATGTCCCTGTCACGGCCCCGTGCTTCAGACTGTTATTACAAAAACGAGTGTTTAAACACTCTGAGACCGTACAGTGGCGCCCCCCCTTGTTCGCTCATTGCACCGCGGAAGAAAATGCCGCGTTTCGGTCATTTATTAATATTACAGAATTATTACGGGCACTTCAAATAAATTTCAAGCGGCAGTTTATCTTCCCATCTATTTCCGTGCCGTTTATTGCCTTTGACTGGCCATAACGCAGATTGATGGGCTGAAAATTAATCTATCGCCATTCTAATTATAATTTTAGACCGTATCGAGTGTACACTGCCAACAAACATCAATTTTTACTATTAACATTACATAGCTTCAATAGTAAAATTAATTCATATAATTGTTTACTTGATTGATTTATTGGCTGTTATTTAATTAAGCTTATAAAATCATAACATTTATTGATTGGTTTCGATCTTTTTTGATCTTATCATTGTAGCGTAGATAAAAGGAATAATTTCCGTTTTAAATCTAAGGGTAAATAGCTATAAATCACAGCAGTTGATGAGTTCCAAAAAGATTGAAACTGATTTGTGGCTCATTAGGGAAAAATAAAAAATCAAATCAAATCAATTTAATTTTTTATTTTTAATAAATGATTGATTTCTCCGAGTTATTGATTGATTGCGCGCTTTTTTTACACAACAATGTATAGCTTTCGCATTTAGATTGCCTGTATTGTACGCGCGGGGGGGTTTTCATTTACAAATGATAAATAGTGCGAAATGTATAGAAAGGCCGCACAAAAGTCCACTTTTGTGCGGACGAAAATAACGGAATAAAAAGGTACGAAAATAGAAGATATTCGAATCGGAGTAGTGAACAGAAATAAATTGTAATATTTCCGGAGGCGAACGTCCACGTTAATAATAACACCCTTTAATGAACGCAGGCGGTCATAATTATTTCGAGATGGACGACAAAGGAAAAGCAATTGCAATAACAGAGGCGATATCGACGGGTGGAATTGGGGAGACGCGATAATGTGACAGGTAAAAGAGACGTTTGAGGAGACGGGCTGGATGTATTAATATTTGCAGGGTGCGAGGGTGGTTGCTCGAGTGACAGGTGATGTGGGTAGTGCAGGATATGGAATTTTCATTAGGAAGAAATGGGCCCGGAATATCATCATTTCAGCATTACAGTTGATGGGAATCGATCCGGGCGATTACCGAGAAAATTCAGATCGACCATAGCGGGATGAATAAATGATGGATGGGACGTTTAAACAAAGGCAAATAAATTGTAGAATGACACATGTATAATTAAGAATAAAATAGCACGAGCTTCCATTGTTAATAAATTTGGAGGAATTGGTTGAATATTAATTATTTTAGATAGTTACATTAGAGACTCTTACATTAGGAGGGAGCAAACATTTATATGTTTGAACTGATTGACGAGGAACATAGTATTTATTATTAATTAAATATTTATACGTTTGTTTTCAAATTGTAATTTTTATATTATGAATAAATAGTAATGTTTCTGGTGTGCATTATATATACCTATCCAATGGTTGTCTTCGTGCAGCTTTAAAATATGTTTAGTAAGTATAATTAAAATGTAACAAATGTCAGGCGTACGAAGCCATCCTTGTGAACACAATATGGTCTAAAATTCGCGGCAGAACAAAAAACGGGCACGCTTGGGATAACACGGCATCATCTGACACATGCCAGTCGCCGGTGTGGCGTATAAAAACGGTGACATACTGACGTACCCTCAAAACGCAACACCCAGGCTACGTCCTCTCCAGCACACGGGAACAAATTGCCCATTCAAGCAATATTCAACCACCGTTTGGTATTATATTGTTGCACTTACAAAGCCCCACGGAATTGCACAAAGGGGAAGCGGCCAACAAAAGAAAACAAGATGGCCGCCGGCGATTCTTCATCCCTGGGACGATTTATTGCGAATGTCAAAACTTCGTTTCCTGTCAGAAATCACTTGCGTAAGCAAGCGACTGCCGAAATTCGTACAGTCAGTACCTGATGATGTTGCGCAAGCCATTAAATTAATTAGTGGGCATCTCGCGTGCCGGACGAATGCATTAGTTGGTTTGGGCTATCGCTTTCGTTTCGGAATTTTGGGGATGAGGCCGTGCACGTGCAGGGTACCAGGTGGCAGGTGTACGCCTTTCGGCCGGCAGATGTTCACGGCACCCTTGACCCCTCTGCCCACCAGGAATCACCGTCTGGTTTACCTCGGTCCGATCCGGGTACAGATTGTCAAAAAAGCACAGTTCGAATCGAGCACTTTCTAATTACGCTCCGCACTGGGCAAAACATGAAAACGTGGAATGCGCGGAATTCCAAGGATGGAGTGATTTTCACGCGAGGGCGGCTGGCCGACTGCCAATATTCTGTCCATTAGAAACTGTATCGATCCGCGTCCACAGAGAAATTACTACCAATTTTATATACTGCTATTATAATAAAGTAACCATCCAAGTAAATGGCATCATTTAACGTCGATCAAATGGAATTCCTTTTTATGGACAGTGAAAACGTTGAATCTAAGTATACGACACAGTTCTTCTCTTCACTATTCCTAAAAATTGAAAACCAAGGACGACGCACCAAATAAGCAACGGAGATTATTCCAAGAACTTTTAATACCAGCGCCATTTGCATATATGTCATTCTCTATGAGCATTAATAATTAAGATGAAAAAACTCGTTGAATATCCAATTCGGTAATTGATTAAAAGATTAATTAGGCAAATGACCAAATTAACAACCAATCCTATAAATAATCATCACGTCTAGAAACAGAAACACCACTTTGCAAAAATCTACTTGATAGAGCTAATAAGTAACAAAATTTTTGTCATGAGAAGGATGATGAACTTCAAGAAAATTAAATGAAGAAAAACTTCCTCAAATAAAACAAGATATTTAAATTTTCAACACCACTTGTATTTTTCTTCTACGTGAACAGTTTCGATTACAAGGTAATCACTCTCAAAGCAAATAAGATTGATTACTGTGTAATTGAAACTAGTCACGTAAAAGTAAAATCAAAGGGTTAAGTTTTTTTTCTTTATTTTATACTAAAAATAAGAAATTAATGTTTGAATATCTTAAAGAAGTACTTAAAATTTACTCCTAATTTAGTTCATCATTTCAATCATAAAAATTCCAAAAATACTTTACAAACATTTATTTTTTGAGGTTTATAATTACATATTTTCCAAAACATTATCAGGATTATATTTCAGATTTGTAAGAGTAAATTTAAAAAAAATATATAGGAATGTCGCAATAAAATTCCTGGTTGTGATAATGGCGATACAGTTAGACTGATTGATATTCGATTGCTTTATCAACTGCGCAAATTTACATTTAGACGTAATTGCCGGCATTTCTAAAACAAAAAATAATTGCTCAAGGTAAAAACTACTTTTCTATTAGTGATAACAGTGTATTGTCATTTAATCACGGATACTGAAGTTTTAATCATTAGAATACAATGATGTTCTACGAGTTATTTTTTTAATTAACTATCGACCAGTTTTGAACTTTGATCAGAGTTTAAAATCTAGATTTAACTACAAACACATATATTTTAATAAATATATTAAAACATATATGGGTTAATAAAATATTTCAATATTGTAATTGCAGAAATTCAAGTGTAAGAAATTTTCTGAATTAGGCTTCTAATTTGTCGAGACCAGTACAGTTTACGAACTTTAATTAGCTGTTATTTACAAGGCGTACGGTTGTTTCTCGAGCTCACAACGGCGCTTCTGAACAATCCATAGCGCGCAATTATAAATATTTGTTTGGACAATAAACCGCTAAAACAAACGAGGGCCACATTAGCGCGATTTAATTACAGTTTAAGTGTTGCCGGTTTTTTAAATTATTTTCTTTAATAGATCGTGCCAGATGGAAAATGAAGTCTGCCGCGTAACAGCTTAGCCTCCAGAGAAAACAATTAATGAAAATTCTGATAGAGGGGCGTAATTGGTGATTAAATTTTTTTCTTTGCGCTCGAGAGATCACTCGCGCCATTTAATCTCGGAATGATCGGCGCAAAGAGGGCTTAGAAAAATCTAAACACCGAGCAGAACGTTAAGAGTAATTAGTTTAATTAAGCGACGCTCCGGGGTGGGTTTAATTTAATTTCGGATTCCGGGGCGGCTACACGCGCCAAAATTTACCTCTGCATTGTTAATCACTTCTGTTTCAATTAATTCCTATGACAGTTAATGAAGAAAATATTTAATTAACAATCACATTTTCTTTTTCATAGCTTTCTTAGATTCTATCTACAAATTCATACCAGAAATGCTAGAAAAGTTAAACATTAAAAAAAAACATACCGTAACAATTTACTTTTGGGTTAATGATAAATACATGTTTAGAGAGAGTAAGTAAAAAAAATAGCAAAATGTTTTTACCTCCAAAATAAAGCCAAAGTGTTGAGCTACTTCTTTATAAGAAATATCTAATCGAGAGAAATAATAATTACAATTTTGTTTTTATTTTGGCAGTGAATCAGAAAAAAAATAGACAATAATACTAGGAAGTGTCGAAACATTTTGTATGTACTTCATCTTCCTCAAGGTTTCCTTGTTTGCGCTCAACTGTATCACGAGTAACAGATACGAATCTAAAATTATACATACACGCCAGGAGATGTTCTTATTGTTAAGGCTGTATTCTGAGAAGCCCGTTCAAGGATTTACATGGGACCTCTGGGAACGATAAATCACTGCACAATGTTCGTTTTGCATCAATCGATCGATCAAAAACATTACCTGAATGTTAGTAATTATAATGCTACACTAAAAAAACTACTACTTGAATTGTTACAGGTGTTAAAATTGGATAGAATCAATATTATTATTACTTAAGAGATCCTTGGTAAATTGGATAAGATAAGCAAAACGTTCCTTGCTTTCTGGATCTTAGCCAAAAATGTAGGGGTAGACCTTTTCGAAAGGGTCGATGATTTCGATAGGTTTGAAATATGTTAATTGTTTGTGTTGGCCAAGAGCACAAAATAGAAGGTAGAAAAAAATTCCAAATTTAATTGAATATATTCAATAGTAATAGTTAAAATATTAAATTGAGGAGTAATAGGAAAACAGTTTTTGATAAACATCGTAATGATTGTAATTAAATTTATTGTAAAGATAAACTTACAGTTGTAGCATAGGTCAAGCAGACACTTCAGATTTTGCTTTAATTGTAATCTAAGGATTTCTTTACAGAAATTTTAATGATTATTTGATTCTAATAACTTTGGAATTTGTTCGTAATAATTTTTTGAATTAAATATTTTATAATTTTTAATTGACAATCATGTACATCTCGAAGTTAACAACAGCGAACATCTCTCCTGATTTACGTTCTAATATTAAATTAGGTTAAAATTATATTTAGATTATGCATGCAAAGCGCTAATGCATCAAACTTATTTGGGGCGTAAGCCGAACGGGCGTAAGTTTTAATTGGTGCTAAGTTGTTGTGTTCCCAGACATAATCGATACAATGTGAAGTGAACAGCTCGTACGCCAAACAATAAGTCTGTTTAATAAAACGCGGGCGTACGAGTTTGACTGGTTTATTGTTTGACGCTGCAACAATTGCAGCACATGAAATAAACAATAAGTGAAATATGCAAATTTGTCTCATTATTAGTTTTCATTAATAAGTGAAATGTTCAATAACAACAGTTTTAGTTTTTATGATTATTTAAATCAAAACAATTAATCAAATTAATCGATCATCTTTGTAGGAGTTTTTCGGAAGGCGATCAAAATTTTGGAAATATGTTATTTTAAGAATTTATTTCTATAAGGGTGACAAAATTGGTAGATTTTGTCTACAGATTTTGTTTTTGTCAGGCAAAAGATTCTCAAAGAAATACTTTTATACAATTTTGACCATGATATATTATACTATACAGGTTAGAGAGGAACAACATTTTTCAAGAATGGACTCCGCCTTTCAGCTTGCTGACCAAATTATTTGTATAGTTTTGTTTACTGTTTTTTTGATTTTGAATTATATTTATAAAGCAAGTCTGATAAAGTACCAATAAATAAATAGATATGTTATCCTCGTCTCACACTATATATTTATTTTAGAATTCTATACATTTTTGTTATTTGTCCTTTTATGGTATATCTGTTGGACAATAAAGATTATTATTATTATTATTATTATCCCCAAAAATTCTGGCTTTCAGCCATTTCATTATGTAGTTATAATTAGAAAATATCAATCAAGATAAATCTTTTTCCAGAGCAGTCTAAAATTTATCGAAAACTGATTTTCTGGTGGCAATAATCCCATCCACTCTGGGTCAAGAGAGTTCGGAAAATAAATTGCACTCGTAGGAACAGACGATTTCAAGTGGCGGCATTTGTTTGTAATTTACGAGAATATTATTATCTTTGTTGCCAAAGTGCGAACATTACCTTGAATAAGGAGGACGTATTTTTATCAGAATGTGCTGTTTTTTTGTTATAAAATTACGATAAACTTTAATAAATATTAATTAATTATTATTTCTGGACATATAAGTGGCCTTATCTCCACATTTAATGATCTAAAAGTTTGTCTGTACACATATTTACATAAGTGATTGAAATTCCGCAATCACCGGCGTAATTTTTTTTAAACCAGTCGTAACGGGTGAAAAACGATAAGAAATTCCAAACTATTATATCACGATTTTTAATACAGTCACCCGATAAAGCGACGATAATCTCACGTTGACTGTATTTGCATAAATTCCACGTGATAACACCGTGTGTCATACAATTCGGTTGTCAAGAGGAAAATCCGCGGACGTACCGTGTCTGCGACGCACGTGATTCTAGCACTAGGGGTGGCGGTCGTAATTAGGGGATGAGATGCGTCTGGGGTTGTTACGGAACACCGTGAAGTGTACCTGTGCACTTGAGCAGAGCGGAGGTGTCATATGAAGCACAACAAACACCACGCATATACGGTACTGTTGCACAATTTAACCGTTTTGCGAGAATCGCGATGCAGAAAAAAAAAAACAAACATGGTCATGAATAACGGGACCCGGGATCTGGTGGGCTGGAACGAGTCATGTGCTCGTGAATTGGGTCGGACAATTGAAAATAAACAATGTCATCACTCGGATGCGAAGGCGGAATATGGGACATTCGTAAGTGTTTTATGATAATTTTTGAAATATCACATCAACATTATGTGATTACCCTTAAAAACAAAATATGAAGAAGTTACTACTCCAATGTTGAACAATTAAACAAATATTAGGTACCTAATAATGATAAAATGAAGTAGTATCAGATTTATTGTTTATAAATACCAAAAATATTCTAATATTTATATATACAATAACTCCCTACTAAAATTTTAAATTCACAAAATCTTTCTGGCAAAAGTTTTGTTTTGTTTCAAATAGACTCTCCTGATCATTCATCAAATAGTTTACCAAGTAGGGCCTTGATAAGGTATCCTTTTTTGGCAATCAAAGGTTTGATGTTTAATGATCAATAAGTTCTTATTTTAGAAACAAAATATACAAAAGCCAAACATTTTCAGGCTAGTAATAGTATAAACAATCGATACAATTAATAGCGCCCGACACCAACTCCCACATATATGCAAAATAACATTTTCAAAACGTTTCAAGATCAAAGTAGGCTAGGCCCAATAAATACAATCAATACCAAAATATTAATTCCACAAATATAAGCACTCCAATGAAAATTCAAAAAATACAAACCTACAGCAACAATAACCAAAATTAATTTCCTTATACAACAAACGTAACTATAATTAAAATCGTCCAATTATTATAATAATGTAAGTTTGTTAGGTTAGATATGTAATGAATCTAACCTAACGAACACCATCTCTAAATCTTTGCTTTTGACTAATCCCTACATCACCTTGATCCAAAAAAGTGTTTCGCTTCTGGAAGGCGCTACAACAAACTCACCAACAAAAAACCAACAGACACATGACCGCGGGGCACTCGCGTGTTCTCTTTTTTTTTTTCGGACAAATTAAAACGACCAGCACGCGACACAAAAGATCTATCTATCCTTGCACAGCGGGCGCGCGCAGATCTGGTCAACTTTTTTTTTTGTTTCTTCGCGGGATCACCTTGAAAGGTACACACGATTTGAATGCGTACTCACATGAAACTTAAGAGATCGGGACATTTCCAGGCGCATAGTGGACACAACATGCGCACCGACTTGCTCACAATTGAATTATGCGGCGGTCGGCGCTTCGCGAAAATCGGAAGATAACGTATCTTGATCGTGATTTACATTCATGGACATTATCTTCCTAACGCGTATCTAATCATCGCGTGCGCAAAATTTTTGTTTAATAATTGTTTTAAGATTAGCGTGGCCGATAATAATTACTCCAATGTAATAGTTTTGGTTTTGGCTTTTAATCATTATTACGTATTATTGACATTAAGATATAATCTAGATATAAAATATTTTTTGGCCGTAACATTTTTGATAAGTAGTGACTAAATATTTTGAACCCTATTTTTAGGCAATGTCTCAAATAACAAATAAATCAAATCCAAAGCTTCAGTTATAGATTCAGATTCATATTAATGATACCAAAATTAAGCAAAATATTTGAATGAAATACAAAGTGTGTAATATAAACAAAGTTTATTTTTGTCTTATTTAAAGTTATAAAATATGTATCACAAAGTGAAAGCAAACTATATAATACACTTATTTCTTTATTAAACACCTTACCTTTACCAAATATATAACAACAAATCCTTATTAATCAGGAAAATTAGTACAATTATACCCAATAAATGTCATCATAAATTTTGAACTTATCCCAATGAAGAACTACATTTATATGACTCTTCATTTCTGACTTCATCTTCATCTGATGAAGTCAGCATTGTAGATCTTGATTGACCAAAAGGCAATGATTAAATGTTTAAATGCTGTATTAACTATTATCTTCTCCACTTTTGATTTTGGGCAAATTCGCACGTACAACTTGTAAACCAACATATGCCCAATTATAAATACAATTAGTAACAGTCGGCACATTATAATTTCGACACAGTTTTTATCCATCGCAAGGTCCAGCGTTAATTTTATTGCCGCTTAAACAAGCGTGAATGTTTTGATTCCGAAATACATTGTTTACACTTTGATTTTTACCAAAACACTATTGCGGTCATAACGCAACAATGAAACTCCAGTTCCGGTTCAGTCGGTCCAATTAAATTAACAAATATCATTCGCGTTTGATTAACGATCAACTGATAATTGTGTGGAAATTGTTTGAAGAGTTAATTATCACTTCATTCGGTCGAAAAGAAAAAAATACGAAATAATTAATCAAAAAACTAAATTTGGAATAGATGCCGAAAACAGTTAGATTATAAATTATGTTAACTTTCTGAAGGCTTAAAATTAAAAAGTGATGTTGATCAAAAATCGAAATTATAGTGATACCAAAAAAGTTAAATTGTAGATATTATTTTTCTGAAAGGCCCATTGTATTCGAAAAGAAATATCAGTACACCATATTAGAGGCAATAAAATGTAAATTTAGAGAATTTAATTATTTTGTTTTGTTTAAAAAGTTTTCATCTTGAAGAAACTACAATATAGATTGTGTATAGTAGTGAGAACATTAGATCAATTTTCTCCTGAAATTTTTGTATTCCTCAAAATCAAAAATAGTCCAACTCATAATATCCCTGATTTGAGTTCTTAGCAGACAATTGGTTAGGTTAGTTGGTAGTTTTAGCACATTTCTGAAAGAGGTAAAAAATTAAGTAGCATGCAGCATGCTTAAGAAGATAACAAGGATGCAAAAAACTACAAATGATGAAATGTAACTATTAGATATTATGTAATTGATGTTTGAAGCCTTTACTGTATGATACATTATGAATCAGGTAGATACAGTTCTCAATAATGATTCTGTTTGTAAGGATCTAACAAAATAATCGAAGTTTCTGTTATCATAACTATTAAAATTGGAAATGCCTTTTATATGAGTTATTGTTGTGTGGATTTAAGATAGGAGTTTTGTCATAGCTAAAAAATGTTTGTATTATTTGATTCTAATGATCTAATAATTATTCATGCGGTTTTGACTGTACATAAAACTATATGGACTCAACCGACGTAGAATGCGAATGTGTGTTTTGATCATTATAAATCGCAACGAACTAGATCTAATTCATTCGAGGCCAATTAAATAATCAACGAGATATAGAAAGTAAACTTTGAAACGGCGAACATGGAAATGAAAAGGCGCCACCGCGAATTCCTTGCCTAAACCGTCGCACGAGTTGCACAAACGCGAACGTGTCGCAAGATGCACCGAGCAATGGAAAGAAAAAGAAACTGCAATAGCATCTCACAATTACGATCCGTGCCCATTCATTCCGGTTATCAAATTAAAACAAGATGGCGGCGGGCGTGACGCCATTCAAAGCATCGACAATTACGCCCACGCGAGTATTTTTCGCAGATTGATTGCATAATGACGGCGAACGGTTGGTAATTAGAAAGTGAGAATGTCTGCATGCAGTAAGGTGGAAAATCTTTGGGTAAAGGGCGGCGTGCAGATTGTGAGGAATGTGCATGTTGAATTAGTAACACTTGACGCAATGTGTCCCGATGATTCAGGAGCCATAAAAAGAAACAATAAGTCACGTGCGTATTAAAAGTCAACTCGTGTGGGGGTCACGAAGCCGGGTCAATAAGCGTCACGTAGTTAGAAATTTTTCACCGGCCAGAAAATTCGCTATCTGGAAGCGCTGCCAAATGGTTGATCAAGCGTGAATATCTAAGACCTACTATTCTACATAGGAAATTTATTCATTCAGCACTCTGGTATCGCAGGAAATCCACTAGAATAATGATAGTGATATCATTCGCTCGAACAACATCCTCTACGTAATGGGAAAATATCAAAAGCACTCACTTTAGTATCCTTTTATGTCAAGCAATGTCCACCACAGCTTCCTGTGACTTGTCGTTACTTTGTTTTGTTGTATGCATGTATTCTAAAAACAACGTGCACTTTAATATTTAATCATATATCATTAAAAATCCGTTAGTAGGTAAATAAGGGCGAATGTTGAATACACCTGTTTGAGTACAAGATGCGCAGGCTGTCAAAAGACAATTGGACGAGCAATTCAATTGTAGATCAAATGGTTTGATTGATTTTAATGCGATAATGACGGATGGAGAAATGTCATAAATAAAGACCTGACCACACAAAGGGTATTATTCGGAGGCCCCTTGCAATCGATCGCATAGAAAGTCCCCGCCGTTTAGCATAAAGAGAAACGCCATCTAGCCGCTTACGGAATTACATAAAACTCGGACAAAAAAGTGTTCCGCGTAACTTTTTCCACAGGAATTAATTAAAACCCTTGCGCAACGTTTTCGTTTTATAACTAGGTAATAACCGGGCGATTAATATCTGAACATCGGTGGGAAACGCATAAAATTCGTGTCACTGCGAAGGACGGCAGCCGGCGCCATTTTCGCCAGTCGAGATCTATCATCTTACTTTCCCCGGTAGTTAAGTGCATGCAAAGTGGGTCTTATTTATTCCATTTGCATCGCTCTCGTTGAAAATATGGATTTGTAGACCAGCGTCTCTTTTGCAATTATGCAGCGAGCGTACTTGATTCGGCACCTGCAGGCTGTAATGGCATTAGCGGCAACCGGGCGCAATTAAAAATGTATCAGCTAGAGTGGAATGAGTGCAACAAAAGTGGCGAAGGCCTCAAGAATCGATGGAAACCAATTTAAATCCTGCCTCTTCCTCGGTAATTATTAATCCGGTAAAGGAAATTGCCAGTATTAGTAGGTTTGTTGGTTTCCGGGTTTTATCGATCGGCAACGTCAAATGGGAGAACGAACCCCAAAGCGGATCATTGACTGCGAAATTGCTATTTTTGTAGTTGCGCGTGATAAAGTTTTAAATAACTTCGACAAGACTCTTCAAAGGTTAAACCAGATTTCTATCTGCATAATTTACCTACAGCGTTCCAGGCAGACCTTCCTCGCTCGCTACCAGAGTAAATCAAGGATTTGCTTACATAAACGAAGCTATAATTTTCCAATCTAAATTAAATAGCAAATTGTGACAATTTTCTTTTATCGATTTTCACACAATTATAATTATTATTATTACAAAAAAGACTTTTTTGGAAGATTTCGGAACTAACATTGTATCAACTAGCTATTACATTATTATACATACAGACAAGAATAATTATGATTGATTTTCCACCAAGCCATTTCCGTATCTATATAAATAATTTATGAAGATATGAAAGTCATTAGTTATTTAAGCTATAAGGAAACTAAAACAGGAAGATTCAAGACTTAGACACATCTATTCACAGAAGATCGATAGAGGACACGGATGAATGTGCTGCATGCTACAGTAGCCGCGACACATTAACCAGAAGCATATAGATAAATCGTTCCTTATCAAACCGCAATTCAAACACAGCAGCTGGAAAAGCTTTAGTGCATATTGTGCTAATAATACTGACGTACTTCATTATCTATTTTCCGCAAATAATCATCAGATTAAAAAAAAAACTTTATAGGATTACGTAATAATTAACCTATTGAAGAAGCAATTGATGCCTTTAAAGTGCATAGTGATGTAAAGGTGATGTAATGAAATTATCAAAAAAAGAAATAATTAAAATTAAGGTTTTTGATTGCATGTAATAATTATATTCTCTACAAATAAATGCTTTAGTACGGGTAGTAGTTGTTTTATTGCATTCCATAATTTTTTTGGGAAAGCTTCTGATCGACTTAAATAATAAATTATTAATATCAACGGCACAAAAGAGTACACATGAACATGCTTTATCTATTTTCGTCTGCGATAGTGCATAATAAATAAAGTTATAACATGAATTTCGGAAGCGAAATCATTATTTATTCCCTGTGTAAATTTGTGAAATATATATTATCATCCCACTAAGCGCTTTAATAATTTAGTACTCGGACCGGCTAATGGGTACTACAATGATGCTACACATTATACATTATATTTATACGAGGTCGAATTCTCTTTATTGAATTATAGAGAAGATATCTGAAATTATTAAATTTTTATTAATTTAATAATTTACAAATGTAACAACTAAAATTGCATTATTGTGTTGAAATAATAAAATTGAAAACCGAATAAGTGAAACGCTTAATTTTTTTAAATTGCTCTGTGCAAATAATTCGGCTTTATGTTGCATCGTTGTAAACGCCCAGTGACGTAAATATAATTGGACGTGGTGTCGCAGTGGCGTAATGCTCTCATTGCGCAATGTCGTGGAAATGTATTAAACATAGAAGACATTAGTGCATGTGTCGGGAAAATCCAAAAATTATTATTAATCGTTTGCTTTTTAATTAATAGATTTGATTAGTTGATTTCAATATATCTAATTATGACCAATTTCAGCTTCCGAACATTTTCGTAGAAAGTGTTATTTACATATGCATATCAGATTTTTTAATTAATGGCCTAATACCGAGTGAGATCGCACCGACAAGTTTTTTTTTTATGGTAGAAACCCGCGCTTACGTAAGGGATCATGCAAATTGGATTTTTTTTTGGTGCGTTTTGCGTAGGGTTGGTTCCGGCGGGAAATCGTGGTTTATGTCACGGTCCGTCCATCGTTATAACGCAACAAGCTTTCCAGATAAGAGTTTTCATTAAGGCATTGTGTTGTGACAATTACGCGCTGATGGATAAGGCGATAAGTTTTTGGCGTCACAACAATGCGACAGCGCGGCTTTCTAAGCGGAGCGTGAAAATCAAAAATCCCGCGCTTTTTTTTTTTCGTGCGAGGGGATCGGATTGGAAAGTTGGCAGAAGTGTGTCACTTACATTTCCGACTTTTTCATGCGATACGGGTAATTGAAAACGTAGTACAGCGACATTAGATATTTAATAATCGCCACGCATCGTCGGCATGTCTGATTATTATAACTGCATTAGGCGTGTTTGTTAATTCAACTCGCGCACTTAGAACAATTGGAGGGAAAGGAACCAAAACCGGAAGCGGCATTTTAAAGCTATTTAAGGATTGTTTTTTTTCGGAAATCGATCGATTACGTCGACGTGCCAAGTCGTACTTTACGGACGTACTGATCGCACTTGTGCTGGTCGAGCAATTTTGGTTTTTCCAAGTTCACTGACTCTGGTATTATTAGCAAGCAGCAGCACACATCCAGCATACGTGTAATTTATGTATGTAATGATAAAGCCACCATTGCCAAAGCTAGTTTTTGATAATATATATAGCAACACATTTCACATCCATTGTATGTGGGAGTATTTACTATATATATGAAAAAATATCGCCCACAGTGATTACGCAACACCGTCACATTCATAATGCAATAATGAATTTCTCTTGTATACGAAAGCTTAATCCAGCACACACAGCGAATAATAAAGAGGGACGGAAGTGTGCAATCCGTTAGCTACTACACAAGAAACACCGGGAAATCTTCAGGACACTTCAGCACTACCTTATTTCTGCGCCTTGTCCTGAAGACGTCCCCTGCAACAGGAAAATGCAATAATTACATACAACACCGACCAGGCTTATAATCAAATATGGCTGACCATTTCATTAAAACAAACAAAAAAGATGGTTCAACGACGTGAAAGTGTACGATTAATCTTTTTGCAGCTTTAATGCCAGAGCGAGTTTCCGGCGAGAGAAAAAAAAAGAAACGGTGTCACGGGGAAAAACGAGTTCCGCCAAATGGAGCGCGAACAGTTTTCAAACGTGGCGCTTCCGGAACCCGGAACCCTTGCCGCGCATGTCCCACTTACCGGGTGCCTACGCGCATTCCGCACCTTTTCCGAACCCAGGTCTTAATTGGAATTACTCATCCACTAAAAGCATCGTTAATGAAATGGACGCAGACTTCCTCTCGCGTGGATTAATTATCCCATTGTTGGGAATTCTCGGATCATCGAGAACACTGGAAGGTCGAACTAATATTCGAAAATTAGAACAGGCGGCTCACACCGTCATTAGGCGGCCGTTTACTGGATACGAGCGAAATGATGAAGAAAAATTAAAACCATTGATCATCATATAACTACTTTATTTTTTTTTGTCAACGTAATTTAAGACCCAACAATGCTAACATTAGTATACTTACAGTATCTTACTTACAATATCCATAATATTATTAAAAGTGATAAAAACAGTGCTCTAATCAGTATTGATACATTAAACTATTATATATGAATGAGACAATGTTTAGTCCATAAAAGGTCTGAAGATCCGAGATATTATTGTTTGTAGAGATGGTATATAATCTTGTATTCAATTTATAACACGTCAGTGTTTAACATATACCATAAAATAATAGTAAGGGTCGATAGCCAACATGACCTTCAATAAACAACAACGAGGATATACAAAATGATATATTTTTAACTCACTACATCATTTTGCTAAGACTGTTGTCACCTCGGCTAAGGTTTATTACCTGAGAATACAACAAAACTTTTAATGATTAAGCAAATAATTACATTTGAGCAAGAGATTAATATCTGCTTGGTTGCTGTAATGTCTTAGTAGATTAGGGTTAATTTCTAAGGATTTTCTCTTCATCACGTTCTAAAGTAGTAAGTAAACAACGGTTTGGAATTACTCGGATCTATTCTGGGTTAATATGATTACTAAAAAAATAATAAAAGTGTTTTACGCGGAGTGCATCGTTTGTAAATATTTATAGACCACCGCGATAAACTTGAATAAGTAAAAATATTATTGTTAAGACCCTGCAGTTACTTTATAAATTAACACACAATTCCCGAGGTAAGAATGAAAGGAAAATGAAGATGAATATGCTTTGTCTAAATAAAATCTAAAAAAATTTGCCACGATATCAATATTTCGTTATAAAATTATGATAAAAATATTGGTAGGATATAGTGTTGCTCATTATTTGATGAATTTGTGAAGATGAGAGAAATGATGGGAGCAAAATAAAGAAAACCAGACTGAGAGAAAGCAAGAAAAATTAAAGGATAGAAAGAGACAAACAATGAGAAAGAAGAAACACAAAGAGAAGGAAGGATACAAAGGGATACACTTGTAGATGAAGGGTAGTAGAAAGAAAATGGAAGGTAATCAATATTTTACGCAATCTTTGTGATGATTTTTTTATACTTTTTTCAAAAATACTTCCATCATTAATTTATCAACTCTTTATAATTTCGATGAAAATAAACTAGTGTGTTAAGGTCAGCAGTGTTTTTCATTCGATGTTCCTGTGCCAAAACCCAAAGTTCCGCCATCAACCATTTAACAATCTTGTTTGTCGAGGAGAAATGGCGCGTTGTAAACATCTCTGGATTTTTAAAACGGCGTGAAACAAACAGCATCACTTGAACCATGAACGGCTGACTCATCCATCGCTTTGATAAAAATTGTTATTAATTGAAGGTCGGCTGGTAAATTGAATAACTTTCGTATGAATGATTTTTTATAACAATATAAAACTCTTATCTCTTAATTTTTCATAATCTACACGGTGCGAAGAAGATAAACCGCGTGTTTATCATTTTGAAACAACTTCCTTCCGTTAGCTGTGTCTTAATTTTAGACGAACCCCAAACCATTCACGTGTTTACACCCACTTCTGGATATCGTCATTCGAAACGAAACGGATAAACTAATCGAAGCCTCGGAAATTTAAAAAAGAAACGCATCTATTCTCCCTCAATTTGTTAATCTGTTCCTTCCTGTTTAGGTTATTAATTATGGTTAAAGATCAAGTAGTTTATGCCCATAAAAATAAATTAATCGAAAGGAAATGTTCGATGAAGCGCCAAAATTAATAAAATTATCGATGTGGCCATTAATCATCACTTTCTCCTATTTTTTCGAAAACGAATGGATTTATAATTAACACGTGATGTTTTATAATTCATAAATATTATTAGATAAGAATAATTTCCTTAATCGAGTGATTTAAATTCTTATCATTTTTTTAATTTAAATTTTATTTTTGTATGAAAGTAACGAGAATAAAAATTAAAACAATCCTTAATTTATTTATCAGTGTGGTGTACAAACTTTGACTTACAACGAACCTTGAGAAATACGTAAACAAAGTCTACACGTATTTTTTTATAAATTCGGAATAATACAAAAATCATACATATTTATTTACTTCGTGCAAACAAACAAAAATGAAAAAGTTCAATACAAAAAGTCGTTAGAATTCATGAATTTAGAGTAATGGACACGACTGACGCAAGCGTTAATTTATTACGTAAACATCGAAACGAGATTTAATTTCTGCGAGTTATTTTTTTAAAATGTAATTATTTTGTGTAGTGTAACTAACCTTGGCTGTTGAGGTTTCCCAATGGTAATAACAGAGCCGAACGACCGTAAAAATGACAAAACACACGAAACCATGGTGGCGATGAAAAGCCAGAAATTATTATTAGTTAAATTCAAGTGTTTTGGAAATAGTGAAAAATATAAAATATGTACATCACATTAACGAGTATGCAAATTCGAAAATAACTCATGAAGGTGCGGACGTTTGCAACAAAAAGAATATTTATATAAAATGTGAGAAATATTTTAAATAGATCAAGACCGCCAAACTCTTGACATAAAATTTTCTCACCTCAACGAACGAAAGTTCTTGAACGACGAGAGAATTCAGCGAAGGTTGATCTGTTTACGCGCCAATTATTATTTTTATTGGCGACAATAAAAGATGATTGTTGTTTAAAATTAATTAGAACTGACTCAATGCTACGGTCCGAAGAAGGGAGCGCCTCGGGCGTAATTGGAGGTGGCATTTTATGACTGATCTTTAGAGATGAGATGATGACTTAAGAGTAATTACATAATGTTGCGAATCGTCTAAGCATCCGATAGACAATTTAATTACACTGAATTGAAAAATTTTTCAATTCAGTGTAAGAATGGATTACCACGTAGTAACGGTCTAAACCATTCTCTTTATATGACAATTTAATTCATTATCGTTGCTGTTGAAAACGGGATAAAAGGTAAATGGCAAAAGAATTTTGTAATCAAAAAATGTGTAGATATTGAGTAGTTAATTTAAGTTGTTCATTACTTATACGTACTTTTTTATTTTTAAGTTTTGGTGAAACTGCTAAAATTGGGTCAAATACAGGCGAAAATAAATGCAGGCCTTGAAAGGAGATCAAGTTGCGTGGAGATGTACAAGATAGCTTGGATTACAAAACATAAAGATAAGAATAACTGCGAATGTGTAAAAAAATAAAATAAGCTACATATTCATTTTTATTGCACCGGTTAGTAACAGAGAATTGTTGATATACATCAAAGAACAAGAACACCTTGTTATCTGCGACAAATAAAATTGGACTTTTTATAAAAGCTTTTTTGGGCTTGATAAATCATTACGAATCAAAACAAAATCTTATGATCCAAAGGTAAATAAAATAAAATATGTTAAGTAAAATTTAATCTGAATGATACTAGTTAATTTAGATTTTACAAAAAGCTACAGGAATAATACAATATTGCCTTTAACGATGCAAAAAATTAGTGGAATTATATAGAAGAGATAAACCTAAATATGCAATTTTAAGATTTATCCATTGTTATATATATTATACGTATCACTATGGACTTATAAATGAAAAATTAATTATTGAGCTTAAAATTGAAATTTAAAAGAAGAGTCTTTTAAAATCTAATAATCTAGGGGTTTTGTATTAATTTCTTTTTTACTTTTTTATTTAGAATAAGCTAATAGGATAATTTTAGATTAAAGATACTGCGTTGATGGTGAGCCAAAAATTAGTCATTCTTCCCTTTAACGAAAAATTCAATAGAAACGAAAGTTTGATCTTGGTCTACAGGAAACGGACAAAACAACATATCCTTACCGCCTCCTTTGTTTCCGAAATATACGAAAAAACTGAAATAGATTGTATCCACTCATGAAATCCAAGGTCAAAGCCGAACACACCAGTACCGCCTTCTCCCACGAGATCCCGATCGGTTTCGGATGATTTTTCCTTCCATGCAACGATCGATTTTTCCCATGTAAAGGCGCAATATTTCTACTGATAGAGTTTCGACACAATGGCGTGCCCCCTAGGTGGTTGCGCAATGGTTTTTCGGGAACACCCGAAATGGTATTATAATTGGCGATGGCCGAGAAAGTTGACGCGATTGTCTGAACTGGATGAAGCTTGGTTTCCGAAGTGACGAAATTCGAGGCGGGTAATTGAATTTGCGTGAAATTGGAGACAAATCTGGGATTATGGTAATCCTGTTGAATTTAATAATGAACCGTGTAATCTCGTTAGGTGAGTTTTGTTTGGAAATACCTATATGTGGCCCTCGAGCTGCAACAACAGAAAATGCCCCTCATGCTGTGAAACGGACTCGCGATACGTTTAGTAGGTCAGAATAATGTCTAAGTCACAAGTCACTTCAATTAAATAACAGAGCACATATCAACCTTATAACATAGCATTACATGCACTGAATTGTAAAAAATTGGAACCGAGGAATTGTAAATCGCTGTACTACATCGCGGCGGACACTAGGTGAATTTATAAGGTCGCTTTGATAAGAGGTCGATTGTTTTGAGGCTATTTCCAAAATATTTATGCTTCAATTAAATAACAATAACCAGCGAAGCGATTTTATCGCTTAGAACAGCATTAAGGCAATTAGCCGTGGTGCACGTACTGAAAGGATAGTCACATTTTTTGTTAATGTTGTTATGTAAGGTTCGAACAATCACTGTTTAATTAGTACCTGATAGTGGTGACATGTTTCCTGAAGGGAGGCAGGCTGGTGCAAGCGTCCGATACGGTGACAAATCGACTGGTGTGCTGATGCCTGGTGGTGCAAACCACCCTCACCCTTTCCTGCACCCTGGAGTGGTGTACGCGAACAACGGTTCGATCGCTCACTACAGTATGGGAACTGGGCAAATCACGAACGACAAGATGCCCACGCATTTTTATATTTGCTCAACACCAACACTGAAATTATTCCATTATGCAAGTTATAGAAAGTAAATCACATTTTTCGCGGTGCACAGTCCGTCATGTTTATAGCGCTATAACCGAGAAACTGTACGAGCGCGAATAGTAAAAGTGATTTAAACTTTCTAACCTTTTTAAGTTAAAAGTGGTTTTATTGGAGAAAATTACATTTATCGCGAGTTGTTGCTAATGCACGATCAATGTTAACACAGGCGCGGCCCTAATTGTCAACGCAGATTTGCACTTTCCGGACACTACTTCTCAACTCCACTGATGCAGAGCGCGGCGGCGATGTCGACATCGGCACCACCGTTGGTTCCGCCAAAATTTTCGATAGGTTCCCAAAACCAATCGGATTTTACTACCAGCTGACTGTCACTCGCGGACTAGTGAACGTTATGAGCGCGAATCTAGTCCCACAATTGCATAGAACTGGCCGTGCTGTTGCTGTTACTAGAGGGAGGCGCGAGGTTGCCTTACGTCACGCCACAGAAAAGTCCTTGATGTTATATCATCGTACACCGTGTGTAGTTCGGTGGTCCTGGATTATCAGCACCACCAGCAGGATACCCGGATCTCTTCCGGACGCCCGTCGCCCGCACGGGATACGCGAAAAACCTCCGAAAGCGATGTACTACTGCTCGCGGCCGCACTCCGCAACTGTTTGAATGTTTTCGCGGTGAATCGTAGCAAGTGGGCTAGACTTCTTGGTGTGGGTGCAAGCATACGGTATCAGGTAACTTGTGCATGCGATTTGAATAACAACAACCAAACAAAACGTCGTGGAACACCCGATGACGGCACGCTTGCTGTCACGTGCGCTTTCCTCAACACTAATACTCCCCCCCACAAAACGGAAACCCTTTAAAAATAATAATTAATAGGCTTTAAATTAAAAATCCTATAACTCAAGATGTACGTCCACGCCATTAAATATTCAAGCGTTTAATTTCACAAATTCCAAATTATTTTCTCCTATAAAAAGGCCATAATAGGTCGTAAATGACAATAAAAACGTTTCTCTGCAGCAGGAAAGCGTACTTGTCGTTCGTTTTATTGCCCATACACAGAGTCGCGCTGGAGGTTTCGATAAACAAAATTGGCGAGGCACCCCAATAAAAATTTTAAGGGCAGAGGGTTTAAACAGTGTATACGTTCCCATTAAAACAGCAAAGGGGTTTAGCCGAAAAATAATAACTGGGGCGTTTATAAACACACCAAAAGGCAATAAATAAAAAGTATGAAACACATAGTTGTGCGAATTTTTGATTGGCAATTCCCATTGATAAGTTTATCAATTGAAGGCTGAAATTTTCTGGTTCGAACCAATTTTATCCCTTTCTTGACCTCTTCAAACCTCATTACAAGTAATAATGAGAAAAAATCTTATTATTACAAGTCTTTGAAATCTCAAGAATAAAAAAAATCATTCTTCTAAAAACTGGCCCAAGTTATCGAACTACTTTCTACTTATTTTCACAAAAACACACCGAAAGAAATTTTTAGGAAACAACCGAAGAAACTTTGTGGTGATACGCTGTGGCTATGGAATTACAATTTGTATTTCAAGATTTGTTATTTCAGTGGTTAGTGCAACGAACTATAGATTGGTAACATCTTCGTAAGGAATTCACTAAGAATTGAATTACATCTTCAGTTAGTTCCTGTTCAATCAATCAAATATTGAAGATGAACTTTTGAGTATTTAAAACATCAATTCGATTAGTTTTTCCTTTTTAGTCTATCAAAAAATTATTACATAGCCCTCTAAAATTTTCTTCTTTTAGAGCTTAGATATACTGTAGATTATCAATAAAACGTTTATAATTTAGAAATAAAACGTATGAAAGATTTTGATTCTCACCGTTTCAGGAAACTAGATCGATCGCACATAGTTATATAACTAACTCAAAGAAGTGGAGTGGGTGCTAAACAAATATTTGATGCTACTTAAGAACAATTTCATTCAACGCTCGAGTCTTAACTATTTTTTTGCTGTTTTAATATGTGCACGCATCAGCTCCATGGCTTTTATTATTAGTGGAGCGCACAATGGGGAAACATCTCGTCGAACTACTTTACTACTTTGTATGATACAGGAAGGCTTCATTGTTCGTCGGTGTGTTGACTTTAGAATTTAGCACGTCCCAGATGCAATTGTGCCCGCGAGAAGGCGAGCCCGTGTCTCCATAACAACGTGCCTCTGTGCGACGGGAGAGGATAAAGGCACCTCGCGACTAATCCAAGAAAACGCCACCCTTCATCCCCTAATCGACATGCATATGTGTATTTTTGAAGTGTGTACACTCCGGGCGAGGCGAGAGAGCCGGGCCGGGCGGGAGCGATAAATCCCGCGCCGAAGACGGATGGGTTAATAAATTTCGGAAAACGGGAATAAATTAACGCGGAAAGAAAGCGGGCATTTAACAGGACGAGGGGATTAATCTTTGGGAATCACGCCCACACCTTATAAGTCGTGATTGCGGGACGGGAAGATTTATACATTTTGGTACTGTTGCCTTATGAATTATTGCTCTGGCAATCGTTGGAACGACTTGTAGTCAAAAGTTAATCATTTTTGGCGATAAAAAAGCTCCATGAATATCGAATTGTTTTTGATCAATCAAAGCTAAAAAGGATTAAAAACCCAAACAACTTCTATCTTCTAAAATATTAATCAAAATAAGTAGATGTGTGAAAATATTTGTTGTACTCATGACTCATAATGACGTTATTACCATCATCCACCATTACAATTCATGAAGGGTTCAATTAGCATTTTCTCTAAACCCTTTCATAAAAGATATTTATTGGATAGAGATCCACATTTTTGGAGGATATTTTGATAATTATGTCTTAAATTCAAGAATTCTTAAGGTGTCAATTGACAATGATTTAAGCGTTCGATATACTATTGGTAAACATTCCTTACAAGTAATACACATGATATGTTATTAAAGCTGTTTACATTGTGTCAAACATTTTGGGAAGAGAGAAGTTTATCACTTAAGGTATAAAACCTTCAATGCGGGATAATTCCAAGAATTTAATATAATAAATATAAAAAGTTTTACGAAAACACTTAATTAATTTCGGGGTGTTATTGGGACGCCCCTCAGATTTACAATGTTTCACGTTAATGAAGTTTGTAAGAGGCATAAAACCGATTTTATGGCGGCACCTTCCAGGAGCGACTACGGACATAATTAAAAAACTTTGTCCTATATTCGATTCATTAACATTTCCATTAAACGGCGTTTTAATAAAACGTGGCATTTGCGCCATATTCCGACCTCATGCCCTCTTCTATTTATGGCGGACAAATATGCGTGGAGGTGATCGGGCAGGAGAGAAAAAAGCCGCGGATAATTAAATTCCAGCGCGAACTTTATAACTAATTAAGGTGCACTAATTGCCTTCTGTGTTTCTTGAAACGGGGGAACAGATGGCGTCCGTTCGTGTGGCCACTCCTAACCAGAGTAAATAGTTCGATGCGTTTTTTGAAAAGGAAAAATCCGAAGATTGACGCGAAATCAATATTCGTGCGCGGGATTTAGGTCGCGTTATAAATAGGAGAGTGGGCAAAATTATGGGCAGAATCTGGAGCGTTGTCTCGGCATGTAAATAAATTTTAATTATCCTCATCTGAAGATTTCGGCCCTGCGTCGGTGTCGTCATTTTTATACCCACACTTGCGTTTTATTATTCAGAAGCACGCCTTTGTGCATTACTGAAGGGTGACAGTAGACTAGAGGGCCGGCGTAGTGTCTAGCAAAGGCACTAAGAACTGAACAGTGCATCTTGACGTCAGAAGGGGTGGCATTAGGTGAATCACTCGTTGTAATCAATACTGCACAGTACGCCCCGATCGTCGTGTTTGGCACATGTTTGCAGAATTAACACATGGCTGGGCTGGATTATTAATGTTAATAATTCCGGAATCAAATTACATAAAAAAATATATGGTAACCCAAGAGACGCGTTTAGAAACTAGAATTTCTAATCGAAGTAACTGAATATTTTGTGTAAACAAAGGTTAAAATCGCAGATAAACTCCAACCAATTGACCAGAGGATATCCGAACACTTTCACTTATTAGCAAATCAATGGCTGCGTTTGACTTTCTATAAACAGTGCCTATATACTTTATATGGTATATAAATGTAATATACCGTATTAAAACTTCCGCTGTGGACATATAGCCACGTACTTTTACAATTATGGGTTATTAGCATCACTGGTATCGACGACAGCACTTTGTTTCCAAAGGCGCATTCAATTACCTCGAAAGCCAATGGGCTTTAATGACCGAGGAGATAATACATCATTCGAACATGTCTCGCATTAATCTCCGGCGAATTACCCACCTAGATAATAAACCGATCAAAAGCACTACTTCTATAAATTGACCATTGTCACATAATCGCCGAAACGGCGGTTACATAAAAACCGTGCGTAGACACACAAAAATTGGACCACATGACTCGTAATTACCTGCACGCGGCTATGATTCAAGGTAGATCCCGCTAATGCATGTTTTTAATCCTCCAGGTTTACACCCATCCTACGCACGACGGTCCAATTAAACTCCGCCTACCGTGCGCTTTTCAAAACAAATTACTACCACCCGAATCTATTACTCATCATTTCGTGTCATTATTCCAAATATGGGATATTTCATCGAAGATGGTGAACTGCAATTTCGACGAATGCAGGTTTTTGACCTTAAATCTAAAAATACTAATATAAAAAAGAAAGTCAACATATTATAGAATAGAAGATGGGCTCAAAAACAAAATCATGTACATCTTGATGATAATTGTATTCTAATTAGATGATAGGAACAACAAAAAAACAAAAAGTGAAACTTAATTGCGAATAATCGAGGATGTTTGTTTTTGAAATTGAATAAACATATACAAACTACAAAGAAGAATTTTTTCTTGCTTTAAACCGAAAGCAAAGATTAAACCCAGAAGGAATGACGAGGATATGTCGATGGTTTTCAGATTGACATCCAGGTAAGTAATGTTTTATACTACCTCTAAAACAAAATTTCCGTTGGTCTTCAATCAATACTAAAATAAAAAAAAAACAAATGCTATAAATGGGTCTAACAAAAGGAAACATATTTTTTATCACTAATTATTTTGTGTTAACCCCTTTCATGGCCGGAATAGAAGAACCATCATGCGGCCATCATAAACAAACGATTTTATTTGAAAACAATGTAATTTTGAAGAATTTATTGTGGGCAAAAGCTTTCTATAGGAGAGAAAGCAAATAACTGTTCATTTATTTTTTTCAGCATAACATGGTAGACAAGAAAGACGTAGAAGATATTTCTGAGTTTCCCTTTAAAAGATTTTAGGTTTACGCCACAATAAAATTTGATTTTGAAGATATTAGTTATTAGCCATATTATATATTAGCCTAAAATATCATACACACTTTTCTCGTCATGACTCTCAATATTTTGACTGATGTAATTGAAATTGATAATATTGTGTGTTCACCTTCTAGAACGAATTCACTTTGAATCGAAGATTTCTCTTTCTGCTCTTGTGGTGACTTCCATGCTGCAATATGACGTTTTGTTTTTGGCTCGTTAGCTGACATGCTTGCTAGATTCTTCCGGAATATTTTTAACACATCTTTCAAAGACATGTTAAAAATATTCCGAATATCTTTTTGCTCATCTGTTAGATTTTGTGGCACCAAGCGCTCACAGTCCACAATCTTTTGTCAAAATTCGATTCGGTATCTCAGCTAACCTTTCGATGAACAGATGATGCCTTGAAGAATTTCTATGACTTACTTCAATACGAGTGGTTTTTGGTAGCTATTTACAAAGACTTTATGACTTTCACGGAATCGAACAAACAAACTCAAAATATCTCTGCAGAGGTCATGTCCCCCCGTATATATTTTTTAGTGTTTCGTACTTTTCGTTTTCGTAATGAATATAGTATTCACTGTTTGTTCTATGTTGGTTTTTCAACCGAGGAACAAAAAGGAATTTTCCATAATATATCAAACCACAGTGAAACATCAACCAAATTCCCTCAACTTTTGTTTTTAAGTAGATGAAGGGTAGAACATCCATCATTCACTCATAGATGTCGCTGCAATATCAGAATAATCGGATCTGGCACTGATTTTGTATTAATAACAATTTAGACAATCTACTGCTCCAAACAATTAAAGTCTTTGAAAAATGTTCGCTATAGTTTTGCACGTCTGCTGTTGTCTTTAATAAATAATCAGTTTAATTGGGTTGCATTAACATAATCTTAGGCTCTGATTAATTGCACGTAATTGATTCAAAGAAATTTGCACCAACTTGAATTGTTTATTATTACTTATGCGAACATTAACAGTAAAATAATAACTCAGAGCAACAAAACCTGATATTTAAGCGTTTCAATATAAACAATAGGAATATAATTATCGATTGCGGGAACGGTTTCGTGCAATTCTGCTAACATTGCAATAAGGAAGTTTGGCAAGAAATAATTTCTGGGAAAGACCTAGGTCGAAGTAATCGCCTTTGGATTGGAATATTCGAATCGTGGATTTGTGGTAGAAAACAGAAAAGAACGAGTTTTCTTAATGACCTGCTAAACAAAACCGCACTATCGCTATGTATTCAGTATTCAAAAAAACAATGTTTATCACCAGCGCATACATTACAAAACATCCTTCGATTTTCGCGAAAATAGCAGAAAAGTTGGAACTTACTAGTGGAGCCTTTCGCCGAACAGTCGCTTGCAGCAGAACAGCGTCATTTCGGTTTCGGAACACAGTAGAGGCACAGGACCACGAAATCACGTTCGTTCACGAGCGACTTATCTATAAATTATTTATTTATTTTAAACGACCGTGCTGGGTTCATTCGCTGATAAGACTTTTGTGTTGGGAACTCAATTCGTTGTCCATTATTCACGGGGCGTTGCATAATTCGCGGTTATTGGTGGCTTTTGGTGCTTGGACCTCGGCGGGCCGCGCGGTTATGGTTTCAATTTCACTACGCGGATTCGAACGCGATGGAAAGGTTTATCTGCTATTTCGGAAGGTCATTGTAATTTTTTGGAGGAAAATACTGGTTCGTTGTGCAAAAAAAAAATAATAATCCAGGAATATGCCGAAGTTACGTTACGAACTTTTATCGTGAATAGCGATTTTGAACGCGCGTGGATTTTATCGGCGAACCTCCCGGAAACGGATGATAAAAAGGAAATATGCTTTCATCGGCTCAATGGAATTTTATGAGAAACTCGATTTTGGTCTGATTTGATACTTATAAAAGTCTTCTATTTTTTAAATTCCACGCCTAACAAATTTTACTTTAAATAATAATAAAAATTTAGTTGGTTACTCCAATAATATTTTTTAATAAGACTTATTTTTTTAGATTTTACGAAAGTTTTTCTTTCTTTTGTAACGTACAAAAATGTAATCCAGATTTGTACATAGCTAGAACCGATAAACCAAAATATCTTCACCAACGTATGAAAATGTAGGTTATCATCGAATTACCATAAATAAATAAATACAATACAGAACAGCCCGGGCACGAAAATCAGGCCTATAAATAAATAAACAAATATTTATCTATAAAAATACCCGCACGCACTCGAATCCATCACGATAAGAGGCCAACAGAGTGCGTTTTGTCCAGATAAAACTCCATTATTCATAACCGCCGTTATTCCCAAACTTACCGGTGTAATGCCTCCCTAATTAATTCAATTAACCTGGGGGGCGGCGGCTTCGCCCCTAATTTCCATTTAAAATTTTTCTGTTAAATGATAATTGCGCGGCGCCGGGGGTAATTAATAAGATCGCGAGTTTGTAGTCAAATAATACCTTTATTTACCGTCAAACACGAAAGTTTAATTCCTCCCACCTCGGCCGTGCCGCTCTCAACTTTTATTAAAAAATAAAAGGAAAAAATGCGGCAGGGAATTAATTCCGAGTACGGGCGCGCGTTTTATTAAAAATTCACTCGATTGTGTAAGGGGGCGGAAAAGAGGGTGAATAAGTGTCGTTTCGCAGCTTCCTCTTATTATGTTTAATTCAATCTCTGAATTGGAACCTGATATTAACTCTCAACAATGGGAAATGAATGAAAATTAGCAATAATAATAATCATAAGCTACGAAATAATCATTATTTTATTTTTTATCTAGTTAATTCTTTGTAAGCGTTTTCCTATTTTCTTTCAGCCTCAAAGCATTAAATACAATGCCAATTGCGTAATCTCTATTAAAGTGCATCTATGAAATGTTTCTTTTTTTTCATATCAACAAGCTCACATTTACACCGTATGTTATTCCTTTAATCCTTGGATTTTCCCCGTTGAATTTGTATTTCATGAATAATAAATATAGCCTTTTCCTTTTTGGCTTCTGTATTTTCTAGAGAAACGACACATGTATATGGTGAGATCATTATGAATTTCTTTGAATTATTTATCACTCATACATTTTATGATAATTTTCTGCAGGAATAATAATAGTAATAATTTATTCCATTTAATTTAATTGTATTTGAAAGAAAGCGCAATTTTCTCCAGTGATCAAAAATAATGTACATAATTCAACGAATTATATTCATATAAATTTCCTTGGACACGCAATATTAGGAATTAGGCGTAGATACGAATCTACAACATGACGTTTCGCCTGTCTATTTTTGAAATAAAGGCGAAGAAAATTATGATACCCACCATTTCCCAGTCCATACATTTATGTAAGCAAGGTGAGCCAAGTGTAATAAATTATATTCCATTACCACAAATGATATGATATACGGATACCACGGCGGCGCCGCTATTGTTATTACACGTAATATTTCTGTGCCCTCCGAAAATAAAATTTTGCTGAGCAGACTCACCCTTGGGAACGGCTGAACGTGCCGTAACTCCTACGCCCTTCAGAATGAATTAGAGCGTTCCTAGCATTCGGAGGGCCCTCGAAAAATAATCGAATGTCCACTCAAAAAAACGCGAGCGCCAAGGGGTACCAACGGTCCCTCAGCGCTTAGTACCCCATGACGCAACTCAACCGGAAAGGTTAATTGTAGGAAATGGTAATGTACACCTTCGAATTTAATTATGCGCGTTTTCACTTTTTAATTATTAAATAGAGTATACACCATCATTTTTGGGATGGTTGTGGTTGAAGGCGCGCGATTAATTGAATAGATACGGTTTATGCAGTTGATGCAGGGGGGCTCAAACCGTGTGGATTTTCTGTCCGTTGTGCTCGGATAAACCTGTACTTCTTTTGATTCGTTCACGAGGCAATTATAAGTTAGCACGAATGACCCAAAAGGCATTCAATTGTGGGTTAGTAGTAAGGATTTGCATTTCTTTCTTCGACGATAATTATCAATAACTTGATGCTTGTATTATTATTTTGGAGTACGAATATATCCTCCTTCTCCAGCAGAATTTGTAATACCTTCTTCAAAGTAAAATCTCCAGAACAGTTGAATGTTACAAATTTGTAAGTGACAAAAATGTAGTGCCCAATTCATATACTTCATTCTTTCCAGCAGAATTTTGCTTTAATAATAACTTATTCCAAGATAAATTACCAGGTCAGTTAAATCATTGATTTAATCGTCGACGTGTGAGATACACATAACGATGAAAGAGTTTTTAGGTTTCATATTCGCGAGAGGAAAATTTAGAATTTAAAATTGTATGGCTTAATCCATTCGAATTAAGGGAAGGGAATAAGATGCGTGTTACCAATTTTCATTTTTAAAAAGCTATGGAAGCACCAGTGAAATAATTTGTGTTTGAGAATTTAAAAAAAAATAATGATAAATAATATTTTTTACCAATTCTACTAAAACTTATTAATCTTGAGGGTTTTGTGAAGAATGTATGTGATAAATATTTCAAGGATTTTATGTACAGTATGTTTAAATGTAATCAATTTTGAAAATGTTGTGTAAATACGTTTTATTAGAAGATATTGATTTAGGCTAATTACAGCATGAAATGATGATAACCGCAGATCTATTCGAATATCCGGTGATGATAATCTAAATTTGTAAATAAGCGTAAGTATGTGGATTTGGTGGTTTTTAGATAATACTAAATATACCGCAAATACTATTAATATGATGTTAATATACATATTTGATGCAAACATCCTACATCTAAATTTCAGAAATCCTAGAAAATTGCTGTTTGACTAATTGTGGAAATGGAATAGCAAATCTATTGCCCTGAAGCTTAATTTTTAGCTGGCAGCCTTTAGCTTGTAAAATAATCGATCGGCAGTTTAAAGTGGTGGTGGTTTTTATTTACCCACTGAATAAATTGTAAATAAAATCTAAAATAAACACTTATCATAGTGATCATGGATGTATTAGTCATCGAGCTTTCAGCTCTTTTATTTTGTTTGTATAAAGGATCATGCTGAAATGTAAATAATTGTATCTGCTAATGGCAATTTCCGCATAGACCTTTCAGAACTCTCATAAACAATTTATTTTGATGGTAACATAAAATACGAAAGCATTCAGTAAAATTTGGTGAAGAGAAATAATTGTTGTTGATTATTTTCAAAGTGTAAAACAACAATTTCATCAAAATTGCGTATCTGATTCCATCAAGAGTATAGGACAATAAATAACAATTGTATTAATAACTTTCAGTAAAATTTTCAAAATAAGTCTTATTCAAAAAATACATAAAAAATTGAACAATATGTTTTAGTGAAGAATGATTAAATAAATTAGCGCGCGTAGGTGTTGTTTTCGTGTTCGCACCACCGTAAAAGAACAAAACAGATGGAAGCGTCCGCCAGGGGCGGTAATTGGTTGTAATTAATAAAGTTTCACGCGAAGTAATTGTGTCCCATTAAAAAGTTGTGGCGTCGAGCGGCGTGCACGCACGCGTAACGTAGGCAACTCAATTCGCCCGATTGTTTTCAAACACCGGCGCCCACATTAATAACATATTTGCGTACAATAGATAAAAATCCATTTCAATAATAATTGCGGTTAAGGACACGGGATGAATATTCACGAGAGCAACGCGTACGGCACGTATACGCGACGTGCGGGCCCAATGTTTATTTACATAACAGCGCCACATGATACTACCTGACGGAGGTGTGCTGAGGAGTGTAAGGGTGTAATTTCGGGGCGGGAGGGAAGGGGTGTAATCGTGGTAAACACGTATAAATAAACAATGGTACCTACAATCAGATGATCCGGGAGGTGTTTCGCTGTCACCTACACGAGGTACACCCACGGGGTTTCGGGCGAGGTAAACGCATCCTGATGAGTAACGAGTGTCCCCTCAAAATGGTATTAATAATGAAATAGCAAACACTAAACAGGGCGTCGGGCCGCGTGAATTCACCTTGCAGAAGCGTCGACGTGAATTACGCGCAAGCGTCGGATCCGTTCAACCCCCGAACGGCGTTTATTCGAAAGGGCGAGGGTCGAGGGCCGAGGGTTGCTCGCTACACTTTTTTAGAATACAATACGATATGCGGGACCCGGAATTGATGCGATGTTAATTTAATGTAACTGCAATTTAGCCGATTTCGTGGAGACGCGGAAGCGAAGGTCCAGACAGAAACGGCGCCAGTCTGCTAACTGGATTAAATTTCCAATCTGATTTATCACCACCCGCCCAACGGTTTCAACGCAATTCATCCCCAAGGCGCCGTTTCTTTTCTTTTTTTCACTTTATTTACTTTGATCCGTATAAATAAATGACATCTGTTAGGTGTTAAGTAAAGTGGTTTCTCAGAGTGGGCCTCCGCGCTTTTTATAATCGTGGATTTTATTTTTGCCCGTCAGTGCTCACTCAAGATGAATTGGACACATGGTTTATTAATCAAGGCACTAGACCATCATTCCATGACCCAAATAGAAATTAATTAAACTTCTCTTGCGAGATTTTTCTCCGGTCAATCGCCACGAGAAGCAAAAAGCGGACCCTTTTCCAAGCGCGTACGAATTAGAACGAACCCATTAATTGTGCTCATACATGCCACAATCATTAAGCCCCGACTCCATGGGAAACGTGAATCATTTCAATCCTTTGATCTAACAACACAATACGGCCTTATTATGATGGGAATAATAAGGTTAACGCTAAGAAAATTAACGGACGGATATATGAAAAAAACAAATGTACAAAGAGCGGTTCCGTTACCGTCACCAAAACCATTTAACTGGCTGCTCGCCGGCACACATTCCCTTGCCGTTATCACAGAATTTAAATGAATTATGATAATATTTACCTCTCCTCCTGGAGACGTTTCAGCTCCACCATTTCGAGCTCGAAACGCAAATTGCTGTTCTCGCATAGCAAAAGGTCCCTCTCGCTGGCCAAACCGTCCAGTTCTCTTTTCAGTCGTATTATTTGGTCGCGCTGCTCGCGGATTATCGCGTCTTTTTGGGCCAAAACAGCGTTAATATCCGTCTCTTCTCCGGCCATTGTTAGTGGCCTCCCACTGTTATTGTCACACATTTTTTCTCCAAAAAAAAAACACGATTACGGCACTGTCCAAATTTTAGTTCGAATAAACATACTGTGCACGCCGGCCCCTCTTCGTTTACCGCTTTCAAACGCACCGCTTAATTATTATCGGATCAGCTGTTTTGCGGCTTTATCACATATTACGAACACAAACAACACTGACAGCTAGGAAGACCAAGCCATCTTATTCGCCGATAGTTTGCTCGCGGACCGCCAGGCGTTTGGCGCCTATACATCCAACTCCGACATTGCGCCGGCAGATGGGGCTCTTCCGGATTAAATTATACACGCACTTTTAATGTATGCAACTGAATATACACATATTTCGCGTATTTTTAAATTACAATAAACTAATTTATTACAAATTTAATATAACATTTTAAAAAATCAATACATTTCAAATAATTTTTGTTTATATTAAATTATTCGAAAGGTAGATTATTAATATAACCTTTACATAACTCAAGAACACATACGTAGATTACATAGATTTTTGATTTGAATTTTCAACTTGCTTTCTTCTTAATAATAAAAATGTATTATATCCCCTTTACGTTGTAGAAAATTAACTAATAATTAAAAAAAAAAGGAAAACATTTCGTAAATCTTACTAAGACTACTGTTTCCTTTTATTATAAGTGAAATTCCACGTTATAATCAAACTTTCATTACATCTCTGTTTACAAAAAATAATTAAAGGGTTGTTCAGAAGCACCCATCAAGCAATTTTGATTTTTTTTTCTATTACAACTTTTTCAACTTCCCTCCTTTAATAATAATTGAAAAGTACACACTTTCAGTAATTTTTTCTTTATAATAAAATTATTAACCCATCCACCTCGCATTTATTTTTTAATTGATTTTCTTGTAAATTATAACTTTTTTTACTCTATTTTCCCACGAAAACAGGATCAATTTTTTTAATTATTTTAAGATGAAATGTTTCTATTAAACACATTACTTTACTTTATTACTAAATTTTAAGTAGGCTTAAAGATTAAAAAGAATGATGATGCAGTGCCCATATCCGTAACGAGGTCAAAAATGACAGCCGGGCCAATCACGTGAAAGAGATGCAGAAGAATGGAGATATAAATAGAACATGAACATGGTTCGCTTATGCAGGACTCCTGGAGATTGTGGTGTCGCTGATACATCAGAAAATGAATGAGTCAACCATTAGAAACTAGTTTAAAATAAAACGTATGCGTAGATATAGAAATAAATATATAATCAAACATGCTGTATAATAACCTTATATCTCGGTTGAGGTCTTTTAATATTTTTAGAATTATAATGTTAAATTTGAATTGATATTCCTCCATTGCTATTAATTAAGAATTTCTATAATTTTAAAAGGTATTATGATTTTTAATGCTTTCCATGGCAAATATTTTTGTTGTGAAATTAAACACAATAACTTTATTTTTCTACTATATTTGTAAAATCATAAAAAAACAAATATAGTGGTAAAATAGGGTTATCATATTCATCACAAAACCTCAAAATATATTCAAATAATCAAATCATACGTAAATAAACTTCTACCAAAATATTGTCGTTATTCCTTATCGAAAATTTCGCCAACTTCTTCAATCCATACTGATTACACATATTTTATTAAATTTCCTCCACGACGATTCTTAATCTCTTCTTAACATTAGAAACACTATATACCTGTAATCTCTTAATCAGTAGTTTAGAATGACCTTTATGTTTTGTGTATAAAAATTTAAAAACATTTATTAATTATCCGATATAAAATGAACACTCTCTTGATAATCATAAATATAAAATAGAAAAACGTCAATACACTAAAATACTACAAGGTATGTACAAGCATTGTTACTTAAAGTATGATTATACAGCTTACGATAATTAAAATTCCTTACACTAAAGATCGATCGGCGCGGACCGACGCGGACCTAAGTACAAGTCTTGTAGTATTCCGACTTCCTCTGTATCTCGGCGTTGTACTTCTTCATCTTGCTTATCAGGTCGTCGATCTGTTTCTGCAGTTCGGTCAGGTTGTACTCGGGCAGCTGGGTCAGTTTTTCGATGTCCTCCTCGATTTTCGTGATCTTGGCGGTGAGTTTGACGGCCCTGCTCACCAGGTTGTTCGCCTTCATCTTCGACGACTCGACGACTTCCAAAGTCGCGTCCAGCGTCTTCTTCGTCTCGTCGTACTGATTGCGCAGATTCTGCAGTTTCTGGTGCGTGTCCTGGGCTTCGTCCTTGATGATCCTCGAGCTGTTCTCAAACGTTGCCGCGTCTCTCGAGTTCTTAGTGATGTTAATCGACAGCGACTCGAGCTTTTCGCTCAAGCTGCTGATTTGTTTCGACGTATCGTCTATTTGGGTTTTTGTGTCGTTTACTTTTTCTTCAAACTGAAATTTTAATTATATGCTATATAAATATATACTTTGTTGTAAATATAAATACTTACTGCTGTTATTAAATTCTTAACACCATCAACATTAGTACCAATATTATTAATAGCTTCTTCAGCTTCTTTCTGTTTTAAAGTACTATTTCCGAGTGCGTGCTTAACATTTACGGTAGTATTCTTAATCTCTTGTACCTTCAACCTTAAACAAATTGCAATTAATATCATAAATTAAAATAAATAAATTTAATTACTTAGCACTATCCGCATTTTCCTTCAATTTCTTCACTCTCTCCAAATCATCCTTGGTTTCCTCGATAATTGGATTAATATCTGTTAAACTTTGTACAGCTACTGTAATTTTCTCCGCTAATATCTTAATCTCATCCGGATCTAATTCGATGTTTTTGGCTTTAACTTCCTTTGCCAATTTCTCGATGTCCTCAGGGCTGGTCGTGTTTTGGTTGAGGAATTCCTTAATCTGATCGCGAACGTTGCTGATGCTGAAGAATGTGTTGTTTGATTGTTTATAAGATGTATTAGCTATATCATAAGCCTTTTGGGCCATTTGTTTCGCTAAAGTGGCATTCACAGTGGAAATATTTCTGATGAAATCGAATGCTTTCTTCTCTGTTTCTTTCAAAATATCTTCGGTTTCGTTGGCGAGTAATAACGCCATTTCCGCCTGTTGTTTAGCGCCATTTTCGCAGGAGACCGCTATGCCGCAAACGCCACAACCAGCTCCTCCGCATATAGAGTCGCAGGGATCTCCCCAACGGTCACAGACTAGGTTATTTAATTCTGGAAGAGAACGGGTTAGCTGGTTGACGTTATCCGTTATTTCTTGCAAAGCTTTTTCGTCCGTGGCATGCTTCTCTTCGAATTCCTTTTTGGTGACTTGAATGAGGTTTTGCGTGGCCTTGCATTGCCTTTCAGCATAATCAACCTTATTTTGTGAATACTCGGCTTTCTGCGCTGCGCGGTCAGCCTTTTCTTTGGCTAGAGCGATAAGGTTGAGGGCTCCTTGTACATTAGCTTCTTGGAGGAGGGTACCATTTTGTTCCAATTCTTTGGTTTTGTTCTTTAGGAGGTCAAGCTTAACTTCTAAATCTTTTAGGCTGAGCAAGTAAAGTTGGTTGCCTTGGGATGCGCTTCCAAGACTTTCACTCAGCTCTTTCAATTTACCTTCATTAATCTTTTTAATTTTATTGCGGAGTTCGTCAGACTTTTTATCGATGGAATTTAGGTCAATAGTTTCCGTGCTGTTTAGTAGCTTTTCAATCTCGTCTAATTTATGCTGCATATCATCGAATTCTTTGGTATAAGCACCGGTTGCTCCGACTTTCTTGATGTTTTTGGCGCGTTCAATTTCGATTAACGTGGCATCTATTTAGTAATAAAATGTGGCATTTGAGTATCTATTAGAATTTTAATAATAATCTAATAAAAATGTTTATGTTTTGATACATAAGAAAATTAAAAAAAGATAAATTGGTGTATTATGGTTGTATTGTAATTATTAAATAATTAAAAAATATTTTCTTTTAGATTGAAAGCAAATTTCGTTCCATGTGTTTTTTTTTACGAAATTTGATTTTTTTAAAGTTTTCGAAATTGACTTACTTTTATAGTCGTTAAGTATCCTGTCCCAATTATCGAAACATTCTCCACAAGGTGAACAATTTGGTGCCTCCCCGATGTAACCGCGAGCACACTTGTCGCAATTGTATCCTCCGATTCCTGGATTACAGACGCAAGCGCCCGTTTTCCTGTCGCACTGCATCGTTGCCGATCCATAAATGTTGCATGTGCATTCTGCAACACGTTAATTAGCACAGCAATTACAACACAACACAAAGCAATTACCGAAAGCGGCCAATAATAGCAAATATTTAAACATTGTTTTATTCAATTCTGGCGGTTGTCTGAGCTATCGCCCACTTATCTTATCAGCAAGATCAAATAATAGGCTTTAAACTCACCATAGCATTCGTTCTTTTTCGGATTGCCCCAGTAATTCTGTTTGCACTCGTTGCACTGCCGACCTCCGTAATTGGGCTTACAGTCGCACTGGCCATCGTACTTAAATTGAAATGATTAATGAGATTTTAATAATAATAATAAAACAGATAACTAATCCATTTATGATCATTAATTAATTTTTTTTTTAAATATTTAAATACAAAAAAAATAATTAGAGATAAATGCATTGGTTCAGAAATTTTATAATAACATCTCAGGTGTAAAATTTATTTTTTGTTGGTTTTGAATTTTAAAAATTATGGTAATTTTTAATTCTTACGTGTAAAAAAATATCATAAGGATACGAATACAGGCGTTATTATTATTAACTATTCTACTTACCAAATTACACTGAGCTCTTAGGGAACCAACGGGGTCACAGTCACAAGCGTCACATCCAGATCCACTGGCGATTTTCCAATGATTTTCAATACACTGCTCGCAATTAATACCAGTAACATTTGGGTAGCAAGGACATTGTCCGGTGTTGTGGTCGCAGAAACCGGCTGTGCTATTGGTGCCCAACATATGACAGACGCATTCTAAAAAGTATAATTAATTAATTAAATATGGCAGATTTCTATTGACTTAATTGTAAGAAGTTACAGTAACACCTCAAGCTTTGATCTCACACAAAAATAAGGAAATTACATCAAGTAACAGCCTGGCCAAATCAATGCAAAAACAAGATCTTCTGATGTATTTCATAATAATTTTTAAAAAAGAAAAATAAATAAGAGACTATTGAATTATTGTTTCCTTGTCAACAACAACCATCTATTCTGGTTTTCATATTCAGAGCCCAGTAACAGATATGAAAATGGAGTTTTAACCCTCTGGGTATTCGTGAAGCATAGTACCATTTATATCTAAAGCATTGCACCCTGATTGAGTGGATAACCATAATTTTAAGGAATAAATAATTTTTAATAATGTCCTTGGTATAGAATGTAATGAAACAGATGATTTTCTTCAACATCCCCATATATTTTTTGTACTAACATCATCAAAGGAATAAAAATAGTAATTATTTTTATTATAGTTATTGTTATTATTATTAACTTACCGAGGCAAGTATCGGAATCGTAACTTCTATAAAACCCAGGACTACACATCTCGCAATGGTCTCCGGTTGTATCATACAAACACTGTTTGCACTGTCCAGTCTTCGGATCGCAATTTCCTGGTTGCAGTATGTCAATTTTATTGTTGCAATCACACGGTTGGCAGAGACCGCCCGGTTCTTCTGGGTTTCCATAGTAGTTGTCGGCGCAAACATCACACCTCGGTCCAGAGTAGCCTTCCTGGCATTCGCAAACTACATCTTTGGTGTAATCGTTCAATGAACATCTATCGGCGTACGAGTGTCTTGATCCTGGTATTCCGGGGCATGGGCATGGCCGGCAGGCGATATCGACCGATAACCGGGGATCCCCGTAGAAACCTTCAACGCAGTGGTCGCAAGTGGGGCCCTCGGTATTATCCCTACAGCTGATGCAAGTTCCGGTATGGGAATCGCAAGTATCCGCGTGCCCGTTACAATCGCATCTTTGGCAATTAGGGAAATTCCAAAATCCTGTCTGACACTGATCACACTGCCGACCGTAAGTATTAGCGCGGCAATCGCACTGTCCAGTGGTGGTATTACAGAAGTTATCCAATGACCCAATACTGTTGCAATCACATGCTGGAAATACCATACATTAACCTTGATTTAAAAAAATATCTAACAGTACTCAACATACCAATACACCCTTCCGGACCAAAACCGTAAGTACCTGGAGCGCATCGGTCACACCTTCTTCCAACAACATTTGGTTTACAGTTACAGTAACCTCCGTACTCTTCACATAGTTTACTAACGGAACCAGTCGGGTCACACTGACATGCTACAATCAGCAAGATTAATAAATTTGCATCTACTACATTAAATTTAACATACATAGAGCTCCTTTAAATACATACGCTCCTATACTGTTATACATCTGTTTGCAAGTTTCGGAAACGGGGCCTTTTTGTAATTCTCCTGGTAGTGCGCACCGGTGGCTTTCAAACTCTCTCCTGCGAGCCTCAGCGGGAGCAGAACCGTGGAACCAGGGAATGCTCTCGATGTGTGGATGGAGTACAATCTAAAATTTATTCGATAAGGAAAATGTTAACTTTTAAACATCAACACGTTACCGAATCGACAAGAACTGAAGCTGAAGGTGTATCTCTGCCATGTTTGGCTCGCTTGAATTCCACGATAACTTTATATTTCTGCCCCTCTTCCAAACACACTGGTGGTGAAATTTCAACCCCGCGGCTATTTGCTGGTAATGAGAACTGACGAAGATTAGAATCCAATGGTTGGTTAATGCAATAACCATTAGGATCGATGTCGTTAGGACCTACTATCCTAATAATAACCTCATCGTAGTCTTCACGTAAAGGATCAAATCTTAATACGATGTCGTAAAGCAGGGATCTTCTAATATTATCCAAGACAAATTCCACGGTAGATCCTTCAGGCGCTTTCATAAATCCAGTTCCTGTCCAGGTATTCTCACGTCCATCACGGTAAGGTTCTCTAATTACCACTTGGCAATTCTATAAAGAAATACTTTAAAACATGAATAAATGACAGAACTAAAAGATTTTACCGATGATGATTTGGCTAATTCAGCTTCGTACAGTAAGAAGTCCAGATTTGCGGTAAAGTATTGTTGCTTAGGCGTGTTACACGTCCGACCCGTCATGTGCTCCAGACACTTGCACTGACCCGAGATGACGTCACAGAAGTTATCAGAGGAACCTCCCAAATCGCAGTCGCAGTATTCGCAACCGTCGCGTTTTTCCGACAGGCCCCAAAATTCGGGCAGGCACTGATTACAGTCTCTACCCGTGACGTATCGTTTGCATATGCACTCGCCTGTATAGACGTTACAACCTTGGTTATCGATTGTGCCGAGCGTATTGCAGGTACAGGGTTCGCATCCGTCGGGATTCTCTTCGGTGAAATTCCAGTACCCGTTTTTGCACCGGTCGCAGCGTCTACCTTCCACGTTGTTCTTGCAATGGCACGCGCCAGCGATGAGGTTGTTGTTTGGGTCGGTGGTCGAATCGCAGATTCCGCCGTCCAGGGAACCGTATGAATCACAATCACAAGCTGGAAACAAATCATACAGCTTAAGCTTAATATTTTAAGTAGTTTAGAAAATTTTATTTATACATGTTTACATTACTGCCGACGTGAAGATCGTGCTGATATTTGATATATTACCGCGGTCGATGTTTATGACCGCGAGAGCGTGATATTTATCACGACCTGTAACTCTAAATGCAAGCTTATTCAATAGACAACAAATTAGTAGCTTAAAAGATCGCGAATTGTTAACTATATTAACTATAAAGAGTTTGTTTCCAAAAATATATAGTTTATAAATACGAAAGAATTACTAGATTTAATTTAGAATTTAGATTAGTATATAGATTGCGTTAAGATGTTCAAAATCTTTATTCATTTGTATATAGATAACTAATAATAATTAAAACTTGTTAAATTTTGGTATATACTTACGTCGGCAAACTTCAGGATCTTGAATATCACGATCTGGGTCTCTATAGTAGAAAGATTTGCACTGCTCACAATTGGTGCCCATCGTGTTATGAGTACAACCATCGCAGACACCGCCGCTGACTCGCCCGGAAGCTTCATAAACGGCCGCGTCGAAATGACAGCTTGTGGCATGGTTGTTGCAATTACAAGCTGTAATAGATGGAGTTTAGAAAATGCATTCAAAATAGTACGGCGGACTAACGTTTGCAGGCGTTCGTCTGTTTGCCGACGGCCGGGCTCCACGGCAGGTCGTTAAAGAAGTCCTCGCATTTTTCGCAATTCCGACCTTTGGTGTTGTGGGTGCACTCGCAACGCCCATGCACCATTTCAACTTTCGTGGCATAGCCTTTTAAGGGAAGGCAGCGATTTGCGTGTCCGTAACAAGAGCATGATCCTCTTACGATCATGTCGGATATGGCATAGTAATATTTTTCCTATAAACAAATATTTAAATACTAATAAGTTAAATTTGTTGACTCCTTTTTACCTGAATTTCGACTCGCCTATCCAATAAATCATCTCCCAACGTGTGAAGCTTGGTGAAGTTGATGCGCAAATTAGTGACCTTCATCAAAGTTTGGACTTGATTAGAATACGGATTGTCGATGCGGACATGCGGCAGCAGCACTCGGTAGATGATCTCTCCGTCCGTTGAAGGTGCCACGTTGGAATATTTAGATTCGCAGATGACATCCGTTAAATTATGAGCCTGTTCTGTGGAAATTCCTGGAAAACTCTCCTCGCAATTATACGCGAAATACCTGTAGACCTGCCACGTTTTCTTGAAGTCGAATGACCTTTCAATCAACATAGCGGCCGGTCTGAACGTTTTAAATCTTATGATGATGTGGGTGAAATGAAACTCGGCTTCTAAATCAAGTTGAATGTACACGTTTTCCTTGCCATTTTCCGATTGCCACCATGTTTTTTGTAAACTTCTAAAATAATTAATTGCACTGTAATATCTTGTCTTGGATAATAAATGTTTGCACTTACCCTGGATACACTCGATACACGATGTTACTGATGTTGTGATTCATATCAAGTTTTACGCCCGGTGAGGAGTCGCACCAGAAACATTTCTTTCGTTCTTCAAGATGTGAAACAATGCAGTACCTCTGTGGCTGTCCGATACCGCATGTTGAAGAGGCGTACAGTTGATGTTCTCTGCCGATCAGCAGATTGCCTGTCTGTGGATAACACGAACTCTTTTCGCATGGATGTGGCCTGTTAGGGATGTACGAGCCTAAACATACAAAATAATTCGATTTATAAAACTTTATCATTATGCCCACTTATGTATGTTTTCCTTATAAAGGAGGGTCTGCTACTCGTTCACATTGATGGATATGGAGTGCATAAATGTTTGTTTATTTAGCTGCACTCTGATCGATTTTCAGAAGCGCATTGAGAATACGAGACTCAATAAATCTGTCAAAAGCCACTGAAACGCGTTATCTAAACAATAAACATTTTACTGTAACGTTTATATCTGCAATGCATCTGTTTTCGGGCGTCCATTAAAATTTCATTGTGGTAGGTTTCCTTCCATTTTTTATACCTAATATAGGTAAACAGCTGTGTTGTTGCAAACAATATTTAAGCGCGGGAAATTGCATCATGTGTTAAAAATAAACAGCGAAATGCGTAAAACAAACGACTCTTAGCTGTAACAACAGCACTTCGTATCCGTCCTACTTTCTTTACAAACGTATGTTTTCTTTATTTTAATGCAATTTACTTCATTTAATGTGTAACCTAATTAAGGTTCTTATTTTTCAAAAATTTTAATCCTCGCTATTTTTGATTAAAAAATCAACAATAATCGATTTTAATGTGCTTTTAATTAAGCCCCTTATTTTCCTAAAAATTTAAATCCCCGCTATTTTTGAAAGAAAATTTTCAAGAAATTTATTTTATAAAAAAAAAAATTCCTTCTGCAAAAAATGTTACGTTTCTATTTCATCAATCATTAAAGGCTTTCAGAAATTAATTAGCACAGAGATATTTTCAAAAGAAATTTTAAAAATATATCTATGCTAATTAATTTTTGAAAACCTTTAATGAGTTTTACCTTTTTTCTATTAGCACGTGAAATATGTTCGGTATCCAAGAGAATTTTGGAATGTAGTTATAATGCATATCAATTTCTAAATAACTCTAATCGTTCATTGTAAATACACTTATCACTGTGATGGCGATATTGGTGTGAGGAAGAAATGCAAAGAGTTTGAGCTTTATTTTTAATTTAATAGGTTCTTGACATGTCCATTGCGTTCATTTTATTATTTTTGCTAAGAAAAAAAATAAAATATAAATATTTGATTTTGTTACATTGATTATGGACTTTTTTGCTTGTGATACATTTTTGAAAATTGGAAATAATTTTTTGCCGATGGGATAAACCGTATGATCAATATTTTAAAGTCTGCCCTTGAGTAAGTCTAGTGCAGGACGGAAACGAGTCGAGCGTGCCGTGGATTATGCAAGAATAATGCAGCGGCTGTGTTGACGGCTTACTCGGCGCTATTAAAAACCTTGTTAGGGTTCTAAAATAAGCCGCCCGCAAACTTATTTTAGTTCCATATTCACTTACTAGCGGAAGGCCATGGATCGAATAAAAGGTATGGACGTTGACGCGTTTAATATTATTTAAAGTATTTAAGAGCTTCAAATATATTTCATCGGGTCAGAATTTTTAAAGGTTTAATGTTTTCTAAAAAAAATTCAATACATCAAATCTGTCAGGGTCAAAAAGTTTGAATACAACAAGCAAATTCCAATACTTTTGTTAAGCAATAAATATTTTTTTTAAATACAACAAGGGACAGAAAATTTGAACAACAGAAGGCAATGAAACATTTAATGTGAGGTTATGTTTTACAGTTTTACAAAATCTTCCACCACTTCAAATCTGTCAAGTTTAAAAAAATTTTAAAAGGAAATGTTTTTTCTAAAATTTTATGCAATGCAACATGCGACAGAAAAATTTGAACAAGAGTTTTTTTTACAATCACCCCATTGGTGGAGATTTTTATCTCTTTATAAACATTTTTTGTTAAGTTGGTTGCAAAACTAAAAAAGAACTACTAGATCTAAAAATATTTTCAAAGATAGAATAGATGTATAATGTATTAAATTTTTCAGACTAGAAAAAAAACTTAAAACGCTATTTTTTATTCTAAACTCAATGCCTAAACATTAAATTAACAAATATACCAAAAAAGTCTAAAAATAGCTCCAAAATCGTGAGCTTTTTTAAGTTACTTGAAAAAGCAAAAATATTTCTAATAAGAAATTGTACTGCAAAATTTTAAAATATTTGAAAAAAATCTAAAATATGATAAACATCATACAAACTTGCGATGAGGATGAGTATGAGTAAATCAGCAGCCCAGGAAATAAAAGCAACTGTACTAAAAACGACAACCACTTTTTGTTTATTCAAAACTTCCCAACTTATTCTTCATTCAAATAGCAAACATGACAAAAAATCTACAAACAGTTCTTTTGTTTAATTACAAGCAAAAGCAAAAATATTTCCCATATAAAATAACATATAAAATCGAAACAAATGCGTTTTGGCGTTTTTAATCTTTTGAAAATTGTCTTCTTTATTAAAAATATTTGTTATTCTTTTTATTTAAAAAAATATTTTTAAAAGACTAAAAATATTTTTTTAATATTTTCCGATTTTACTCGCCATTTTCTTATTAATTAATTTATTAAAGTTATTTCGCTTATTTTACTAGTTGATATTTTTTTAATAAAAAATAATTTTCAAAAGATTATAAAACGCTCAAAAACATTTCGATTCAAAACTTTCCAATTTTTTCTCAATGCCTAAAAATTAATCCAAATAACTAATACTTAAATAAATCTAAAAAAGGGCTTCAAATTCCTGAGCAGTTTTTAAATTATCAACAAGGAGAAGCAAAGTAACTTTAATAAATTAATTCATAAGAAAATGAGGAATAAAATCTGAAGATTAATTTTAAAAAAAGTATTAAATCCACCAGACCAGAATAAAAAAAATGTACTGAAAACTTTTTGATCAAAAACATTCGAATTTTGTATCAATGCCTAAAATCGTAAGCAGTTTTTTTTTTTGGTGGTTAAAACATAGTAAGTATTAACTTTAGTGTTTACATCATTAATTACTAATCATCCTTATGGTTAAAATATTCATTTATATAAGTTTTAATTTTCAAACTGATTATTATTAAAAATTCGTATAGTCGTAGTAGTTTTTGTCTAACGACCACGTGGCCCTTCCTCTGTCTTTTGTGTATTTATGTGTGTGTAAATGAGTTTATCACTTTTAAGGATCGCCTTCGTCATTATTTATTTATTAATTATTTATCTTTGGTCTCCTATCTTGAATAATACATATTATTAACGAAATTAATAAAAATAAAAACATAAAAAATGTTTGGGCACTTTCACGGGTGCAGTTATTTATGTATTAGTTTTTAATGTCGTTTTTGGTTACAAACTTTAAAGCTTTTGGGTCGAAACACCGCCATACGCACCGCAATCTAAATTATTGCGAACCATGGAAGTGAATGTAGGTCCTCACCGTTTATGCCGGGAAAATCCACTTTCACTTCGGAGAAAAACAATACCTTTGAACTTCTGGTCAGCTTTTATTAATTATTGCGATGTGTAATAGCAAATGACGGCAGTCGCTATAAATGTTGAGCACTGGGTCATTAAATTTTTGAATTGGAATCGAGATAATCCAAAATTATTAATGAAATGTACGAAATGTTATAAATGTATTTTTAAATTACCAAAATTATTAATCAATCAAAAATCTTGGCTGAATGACCAAAAATAATGTACATTATTAAACGAGGGATGGTAGGAAAATAAAATACGTTTCTACCGTGCGGAGCGCTGGCGAATAAAGCAGCCGCTGGATGTCTACCTTCTACCAACATGTTCAGTGAGAAAAGTTACGTCTCGTTGCTTTTTGATAAACGTTGAAATCTTTGTAAAAATCTAATAAGTAATTTCTGTTCGATAATTACACAGGAAATAATGGCAATTCAAATCTATCTTCACGTAACACTCAAAACCACGTTTCTATTCAATTCCTGTCCGGTTGGAAAGCAATGGTTTTGATATTAAAACGCGTTTTATTGAACAATTCGATTAGTACAAAAAAAAATTCACTCAGTTTAAGTTAAAAAAAAAATAATTCATTGTATTTGTACGATTTAAACAAACCAAAATAATCAAATAGTTAATTAAAAACGCTTTTATGACTTTCAAAAAGCTATTCATGTTTAGGCTCGAAAAAATTTCTGAAGAAGTGTGTGGTGGAACAATTGTGCGAGCCTAAGCAATAATAGTTTTTTTTTGAATAATATTAAAGTGTTTTTACTTTAACATTTAAAAAAGTGAAGATGAATTTTGAATAAATAACAGCCTGGGCAATTAATATATTAATGAAATGGTAATTGTTATCAAATAAATTAATAACACGTAATTAAAGTTATATAAAATTATTAAAAAATCAGCAGTAGAATTTTTAATGTTGATTGATGAATTACGATGTAATAATATTTTATTTAATAGTAAAATTTTTGTCAGTGTAGAGTAAATCAAAATCAATTTTAAACTTTCGTTTGTATAACACTATATGTTATAGTTGAAAGTGTTTTTATTAATATTCAACTTTAAAATAAATAAAATCTTGTTAATTTATTTGTACGATTTAAAAAATAATTTAATAACTAATTAAATTAAAAAAAAATATTATCTATTAAATATGATTTGTAGTCGTTTTCGAAACAATAATCGGTTTGTTTAAAATTTAAAACATCGCTTTATCATTTATTTATCAGGTTTGTGTGTACGTGGTGAATGGTAAATTGGGTTAAGCAGCTAGTGGCGAAATTTGAAAAGATTCGAATAGAGCAATGTGACAAAAGCGATATCTTTGGCAAAAGTGGGTGTATTTCCTCAGTGTTTCCGATGTGTCGGTCTATATTTAGAGAGTGTAACACTCACCCCTGGTGCCGTTCCTAATCCGATCCCTGTGGCCGATGTGCTGGCCGCTGACCAGGAAGTCATCTGGAAATTTCGAAAATGCATTAGTCGACGAGGGGATTGGTTGCGGGGGTTACGTACTGTTTATTGTCAGTCCTAAAAGAGTCAGCAGCGCGACTCTCCTAATCAAATTTAGATAAATCATGGCAAGACCCCGTCCAGGCCCCTGGAAAAAAATAGACAAAAGAGATCGTTATTGAGTGTTGGTCTATTGGGGAAATGGGTCATCCGGGTGTTATCTTCGCGGCTATCAATAAAAAATTATGACGCTGTTTCATGAAATTGAGCTGGAGAAATTGAAATTGAAACAGTAGACAGCACAAAGGAAAGCGGCTATCACATTTTAGACCGGATCATGTTTTGCTGATTATTATTTACTTCAGTTTGCAATATATTTTCATGTCCTTAATTATATTGTGGGTTTTTGTTACGTGTAGTAAGGCATTCTAGTAACGTAATTTATATGATTGTGGAAGTATTTAATTACGCGGCGCCAAGAAAACGCAAATAATACTATCATCGTGCGGCGCGGGATGATTGTTTTCGAAATGGGCTATTTTGGGTAGAAATTCTGAGAAGGATGTGGAACGGGGGGATTATTTGGGCGGTCGGTCGTGCTGTTTACCTGTCACAAAACACGTGCAACTGCACTAAAAACCAATTTAGTCTATCCAATCAAAGCAGAGAGTTAGTCTGCATACTCGGGAACACTATCATCACACTAACATCACTTAACATTATGATCAGGTAGAATGACTGTGTAGAGAGTTGTGGTGTGGCGACGCGGGCCCAAACACACGAAGAACTGAAGAGGCTGTTTCGGTGAGGCAAGTGATGACTGAGATATCGGAAGAGACGTGCAGCGAAATAAATATGCACCGCACAACAGCCTTCTGTGCCTCAACCGCGTACACTGATTGTGAGCGCACGACTGATCTGTAGATCTTCTGGCCGGCTTAAGCCGAAGCACCCAATCGCGTTACAATTTCACCAAATCAACAATTATAAACCTTATGACGACCCCGCTGAAACTGCAAACCCTCGCTGAGCACGACAAGCCGCGTTCCTGTACAAGCCGACCGCCTTCGGTGCCCTCAGACCCAAGAAGAACATATGGCGTGCACTTGTGCACCAGACCAGCCTGGATACTTTATACCCCGTGACACCGAGGAAATGCCGACTAAAATTTTCTTCAATTCCGAAACGAAAACACCGCCCTGGGGGCACTGACATTTTTATCTCTTTATGACCTATTCACTCAATACCAACGATAATAGCCTCATCCATTCTAAAAATATCAAAAAATCGTTTTATTTATATTTAAATTAATAATCAACCATTACAAAGACAATCTTCGCCACGTTTTTATCATTTCCGACCAACGTAAATTTCCTCCCCGGGACGTGGGTGGTTCGAATGATAAGCGCACATCCGGACGTTCCGCTTAATTCATAAATTACATTCGTATTCGCACACTCAGCACACACTCCAGCACGGACGCCCAAAATTCCCATTCCATTATTTATTTTATTCAAATCGTTCACAATGGCGGAAAAATCGAATTTCCCGCCTCGTTCCATTCAGGTTAATCGGTTGCATACTACTTCATATTTACTAGTTAGTCTACTACATTCCATTCATTAACCCATTGTGTTATCATTGATTAGTTGTTAGTTATTTAATCGTGACAGTTGGTATAATACCTCAGCGCGGGTTTCGTGATATTTCGCAACCGTTTCGCGCTCGCGGCCAGATCCTTTTTTTCAAATTACGAACGCACGGTTATTGTTACGCGTGCAAGAAGGTTAGGTAGCGGTGGCGGTGGGGAATCGTCGCCCATGCTGTCCTGGCGCGCGGGAACTTTTCGAAAATGGCCCTCAACTTGTTCAGGGTGGCACGTGCACGCATCGGCAGGAACTTTTCCACCGCGTTCGTTCTCAGCAAAAAGAGGAAGGCCGAAACAAATGACAGTAACGGTTTAGACTACGACGACGACGACACGTTAGTTCATTTCAAATTATTTCATTTACTCGAATAATGCATTATTTTTCTATTTAGATTATTCATTCTTTACGAATTGTAATCTTACTATGATAACCCAACCGATTATTGACCCCGTGCTTCCAACTAAACTAAAAAGAAATACATACATAATTATATTGTAGATAAATAAAAAAAAAAACTTTAAAGCAACCAAATTAGCTATAGCGATAATTCAGCATTGTTAATCTGAGTCACTAATCGGATGGGTGACCGGTATCATTTGCTATTAGATATATAATTAATGGACCAAAGCTCCCTACAAATCCCCAAATAGACAGGGTGATTCTTTAAAGTAACAAGCTCATATACACATAATAATAATAATTTATTAGTTTAGTTCCCAGCCTCGTATTATTCCAGTTTACGTTTTTTCCTCTACCTTTTATTTTCTTGAAAATATTTTTTTATGATTATATGATTAGAATCCAACCAACCTACTCTCCATAAATTATTAAACTTAACTTTAAACTTAGCGTATGGAATTCTTAAAAAACGTCAGTATTAAAATTTTATAAAAACCCACCGTCCAATTATAATACTATAATAGATTTTTTTGAATAGTAACAGAGTAACTATTCATATTCTAATTTCACTAAAACTAACGTGTATTTTCTGCTGAATCCAGGGTGGGTTAGAGGCCACCCACCCACCCTACAAATACATTTAAACTCTCATCACAGACACTGTTTTCGTTTCCAAAAGACAACAATTATAGTATTAATCTTGCAGCAAAATTCAAACACAATTTTCTAGATTGTAAAAAGTGTATTTAAAAATGTATGACTGTACAGTTTTAAATACACTTTTTACAATCTAGAAAATTGTCTTTGAATTTTGATAAAAACGTTGATTTTTCGATAAAAATTGCAATATTTTTCTGATGCATTTAATTATTACTATCCTATTAATTCAAAATAAATCAATCTTTTTTGGTATCACATCTCTCAAAAAAGTTATTCGTTTTATTTTGAATTATCAAAAAGTGAAAGCCTCCACAATTACTTATTTTTCACTAATCTAGCGTACTCTTGACCTACCGTAATAAACTGTACATTGACATAGGTCAGGGTAACGCTAGGTCAATAAAGCGCGTGTTAAGGTAGGTCGGGAGTACGCTAGGCCAATACTCTTTATTGATGTATGTAACGATCATGAAAAAATTTATTGGGTTATAAAAATGTATTAAAGCCCTTTACGTAGAAAATTAAAAATTAAACGCAAGACTACAAGTGTTGATAAGAATCATTATTGTAGATTTACGAAATCATTTCGTGTTTTTATAATTATTAATTTATTGGGTTAGGTAAAGAGTATGCTAGATTAATAAAAAAATTGAAGTAGGATTTTCTTCTTCTTTTCACTAATTTATTCTTGGATTAAAACACGGTGACTTTATTTTACCACTATATTATATAGTAATAATATTATAAATAGTGGTAAAACAGAGTCACCCTGTTTTAATTCGAAGTTCCTACCATAAAGAAATTAATTAATTCTTATATATATACATCTTTATTGACAAATATGTACATTATTTAAATAATAAATAAATGATGAATGAGGTGTTATTATGTTAATCTGTCAAAAGGCTATCGACCAGAGGTCTTTCTGCCTTGTTTTGTCTAGTCATATGGCGTCAGTCTTTAGTGAGTAGATGCATGAAGTGATGAAATGAAATCGAAAATGGTAGAATGTGGGTTTTAATTAATTCTTAATTTTTTGCATTGATCTATCCGTCTACATATATTATTTATTTTTAAAAAAATACATAAAATACACAAAAACAAATTACAAAAACATACATAAAAATTTGTTCGAAGTTCACAATAGATTAAGTTCTTCTACTTTGTATTCTTTAAGGATGGTTCAGGTAAAACATCCTTCACTAAGATAGATAGTTTGTATTCTTTATGGAGTCATCTTCATTACTGAAATACTTACGCAACTTTCTTTCAGAGACTACAATCAACTAGCCGATCGTTACTTCTCGAAAGGCGTAGACCACAACTGCTTCATAATCCATCCGTACGTGAAATGGGGCCCTAAAAAACAGACGGAAACGCGCCCGGAGAGGCAGATCGAAGAGGCGGCTGCCCTAATCCGAACCTTGGCCCCGTGGCAAGTCCGCGACTCTATAGCCGTCCCTTTGGACAACCTGTTGAAGAAGCAACTCTTCGGATCGGGCACCCTCGAAAAACTGAAGCAGCGCATCAGATCGGACAAGACGATTACGGCCGTCTTCATCAACGTCAGCACCTTGAAGATAGTACAGATGGAAGAGCTGGAGCACACCTTTAAAGTTCCTATTTTCGACCGCTACAGAATCGTGATACAAATTCTAAGACTGCACGCCATGAGCAAGCACGCCAAGCTGCAAGTCGCTCTGGCGGAAATTCCGTTCCTTAAGGCCAACTTTAAAAAGTACGACACTCACTTCATGGCCAGTAGCGATTACGACACGAAGAGGGTGATGTTGATTAACCGGGAGGTCAAGTTGAAGAACGAGATTAAGAAGCTGAGAACGCAGAGGGAGCTGTTGAGGAAGAAGCGGAAGGAAAACGAGTATCCAGTTGTAGCAGTTGTTGGCTATACAAACGCAGGAAAAACGTCGTTAATTCAAGCCTTGACGGGGGATAAGAATTTGCAGCCGCGGAACCAATTATTCGCCACGTTGGATGTTACAATGCACGCGGGTTTGCTGCCTTCAAATTTGGAAGTCCTTTACGTCGACACTGTTGGTTTTATTTCCGATATTCCTACGGATTTGATTGAATGTTTTGTTGCTACATTAGAGGATGCTTTATATGCAGTAAGTATTTAAGAAGAAAATTAAAATCTGATATTTACCCTACCTGAAATCATAAAATCCCACACTCAAAAAGGCAAATAGAAGGGGGAGAACTATTTGCCTTTTTGAGCATGGGATTTGGTTTTTATGAGTTAATTAAATTAGTTTAGAGTTATTATTCAATGATTTCAGGTAGGGTAAATATCAGTACATAATTTTAATTATTTAGAAAATGAAACTTTATTTATTACCATTTCTGGTGTAAAGTTATTATAAGAATTTTTTTTTCAGGATTTAATTCTCCACGTAAATGACTTATCTAGCGAAGATTATGGTTACCAAAGAAAACATGTTATCACCACTCTAAAAAACCTAGCGGAAAAAACAGGCACGAATGATTTATTGGAAAAACTTGTGTCTGTAGGAAACAAGTCAGACCTTACACCTACAAACGACGCCGTCGACGAACTGGCGATTTCGGCGAGGAGTGGAAAAGGCGTCGAAGAACTTAAACAGCTACTGGAGAATCAATTGTTGAAAGCAACCCACAGAAGTTCGATCACAATTCGAATACCTATCGGAGGGGATGAAATCAGGTTTGTAAAAAATACAATTACTAAAATTTTGCTTTACATTTTTGATCCTAATCAAAATTTGCATTTGCAGATGGTTGTACAAGAACTCAACAGTAATATCAACGGAACAGGACGAAAACAACCCCCAGCTACAAAACGCGAAAGTGATCATAACAAAACCGAAATTGGAGCAATTCAAGTATCACTACGCAAGGAAATAAAAACCAAAGTTTATGAACTCATATAAAATTTACTTATTTATAAAATTTGAACAAACAAACAAACTTATAAAAAAACACTAATATCTAACTTTTTTTAAATAACTATTTTTAAGGCTTGTAGGAATGCACAGCATCTATGAACCATTTTACAGCATCAGTCGAGGTATCTGGGTAGATTCCGTGTCCCAAGTTCACGATGTATCTCTGATACCCGAAGCTCTTCACCATCTCCTCGACGTATTTCTTAAGGTCTTGTTCGTTGCTGTATAAAGCACAAGGATCCAAGTTTCCCTGGAGAGTGATGGCCTTGCCACGTTTTCTGATCATTTCTGGATCGGTAACCCAATCCACACCCAACACCTCGTATCCAGAATTTACCTGCAAATCCATCAGGTGCTGACCTCCTTTTACAAATAAAATCTGGAATAATAATAATAATTATTATTACATATACAAATTAAAAAGTTGAATACATTAAATTAAAATAATAAAATATGAAAGAAAAATATAAACGTAAAAATAAAAATTCACATGATAAAAAAGTAAATTAAAAAAAAAAACAGTACTTATATCGAATGTTGACGGCAGATTATTATTAACAAATCAATTGTACCTTAATTATAAACCTTTTTATTAACAAAACATTTCACGAAGTGATAGATGAGAAACAAATTATGATTATCATTGATCAGGAAAATTAGTTAGTATTGTTTCTTTATTTATATTCATAATAATAAGGTTTTACTTGTTTCGCAATTTTTACACTTTCAATATCCCTAACAAGTTTTGGTCATACAATATAACCATTTTCAAAGAGGATATTAACAATTATTATGTGACCAAACAATTTAGGGAATTGTATAAATGTGTAAAATTGTGAAACAAATAAAACCAAATAATTTTGATGTTAAATTATCTTTCACCAAACGATGAATGAGCGAAAAGTTCATACGATGAATTAAATTCTCACTTAACCCGAGGTGAAACATTTTAATATTAATTAGAGGTTAATTAAAAAGTTCACAGTTTTAGTTCATATAATTTATTTTCTTTTTCTTCTAAGGTGTGAAATCTTTTTTTAAATGAAATAAATTAATATTGAGGTAAGAGATTGTCAGATTTTCAAATTTGGTTTATTTAAAACACTGAAGTAATTTTTTAATGATTGTTCAGTTACGTGAAGATGTACTGTACTATAAATGGAAGATTGAGTAACGATGTGACCGAAATGTACATTTGCGATCAATAAATTTTGTGAAGAAAGGAGACTCAATCTTTCATTTATAGTACTGAAGTAATTGTCTTACCTCAATATTACCTGAGTGCTATCAATCAATAAAATAATAATAAAAGTTAAAATTTAGAACTTACCATTGGCACAGCCGGGATATTCTTAGCTTTCAATTTTTTTAGAACACCTTCGCGAATCTCTTTCCAGGTTACTGGCATGAACTTGTCATAAATATCCTTATTGAGATGTTCAGCACTGCTCTCGAACAGTTGCAGCAACTGAGCACCGTGCTCCACCTGCATCACCAAATAGTCGATGATGACATCTCTGAGCCTAACAATCAGTTTCTTAGCGGAATCTTCGTGCGCATAAAGCCACTTCTTTGCCTTGGAAGCTGTCTTGGTGCCGCTCCCCTCAATCATGTACACCATTAATGTCCACTGAAAATAAAAAAGAATTGAAAGAAAGTGAAATTTTCAATATTTAAAAAAAAATTAAAGTTATTTTCTTTCTCAATAATTCATTCATCTTAAAATAAATGATACAATTCTCTAATGTTAGTTTTAACTTTTTAATTGTATTCATATTATTTATTTGTGTAAGGTCAAAAATAATGATTTTTTTTTTCATAAACAGAAATATTTTTTTACATAACTGAAAAATGTAAAGTTCTTTTTCTTCTCCATAACTAACTGAAGAAGATATGATGATTATCCTTTTCAGTCTTCCAGGTTAAGGATTTAATTTTAATACTATACATACTATAAAATATTTAGAGCTATAAATATAATATAAATATGAATATCTTTCAATCTAATTTTGTATTGCTCCTTTGAACAATATACACCAGAAACATAAACAGAAAAACATATTTTACATGACTGAAAATGATTTGATGATTGTCTCTTTCAGGTTTAGGATTTAACATAAAAAAATTAAAACTACAATAGATCTATAAATCTTACTTAAAAATGTAAAGCCGATATAATTTGGTTGTACTGCTCCTTTGAACAATACACACCATCAGCATAAACAAAAAAAAAACAATTTTACATGAAAAATGTAAAGTTCTTTTTCTTTTCCATTGGTGTATAAATGAAGATTTGAGGTTTAGGATTTAGCTCTTAATTTTTTTCCTATATAAATAACATACTTACTATAAAAAATTAAAACTTATAAAGCAATTAAAAAAAACAGAAAATAAATATTTTACATGACTGAAAAAGTAAAGTTTTTTCTTCTTCATTATATTAAGAATTGTTAGTATTATATATATATATATATTATAATAATAAGAGGTAGACTTAAACATCTATTACATAATCATTGGGCACAAATTATAATAAATCTTACCGGTGCTGCAGAAAAACCGATTAAAGGCACCTTTCCCTCAAGCTTATGCCGGGTGACAGTAATCGCTTGCCCGACGTAAGTCAAATCCTGCACAGCTCCGCACCAATCCAGCTGGTCCAAAGTATCCAAAGTCAACGGCTCGGTGATGACAGGTCCCTATAACACCAATAGATCATATAATCAAAGCTTTAAATTTAAAAAATAACACACCTTTTCAGGGACCATAATGACATCCATGCCCAAAGCTTGCGGGATCACAAGAATGTCGCTGAAAATAATGGACGCATCCAAATCGTAACGACGGATAGGCATCAAAGTCACCTCGCAGGCCAGTTTCGGGTCACGGCATATCTCGAAGAAGGGATGGTTGAGACGAAAGTCACGAAATTCTGAAAAATTTAGAATCATTATTCAAGACGATCAAAGAATAAGGTTATGTGCTAATTCTTTCCAAGTTGTGCATTTTAATTAAATGATTTGCAGTAAAGCAATGAAATTGAATTGATGTACACGTATTATTACCCGGGAGAAATCTGCCCGCTTGTCTCATTATCCATACAGGAAGCCTCCCCGGCGTCTCACCCCTTGCCGCCTTAAGAATATTATCATTCTTCAAAGGTGGGAAATTCTTGTTTTGCAATAGCGCAATGACTTCCTGATAAAATAAAATAACAACAGGTTATTATTGTTAATGAAAGTATTGGAAATTAAGGCTATTTGTGTGGAATAATAAAACTTACGTCGTTCGTCAACATCTCGTTATCGTTGCGGTTACCGGCAATGACAAAACAAAATGTTCCAGAAGCAAGGTTATGGGAAAACAATTTACACAAGTTCGGAAATATTCACACAGATGGCGACACGCGGCTGCATAATGGCGCCGTGTGTTGATGTGGTGGCAATGTTAATTATTTGTAGATGACTTTAAATTCTGGTACGTATTTATTTATTTTTATATAATGATCAATACTGTATTAATTTTTGTATTGAAATAACAAATCAATATTATGAAGGGTGCATTTTTACAAATTAATTAGTTAAATATAAATATAAATACTACGAATTTTTTGCTTGTTGAGGTAAAATGAACAATTGAAAAAATTAAATCTTAAAGTTAAATATAATGTACATTATTAAATACGTTATTTAAATCGTAAGCCCTTTATATACCGGTGAAATTAATTGTAGATGGAATCATGGTAAATCAAGGAATTGTTGAAATATTTGCATACGTGACGTGGCTGGGTTTAATTTTTAGAACTCTAGATGACATAGTCTTTAGTTTTCAGTCTTATTTTTTTGGTAATCAACTTACAACAAATTACTTATTATACAACGAAAAGCATTCTTAACAATTAAAAGAATAAATAAATAATTTAATTTAAGTTATCGAAGACCTTGTAAAACTTAAATAACCAGTCTGTTTAATCATAGATTATTTTATTGGTTTATGTATACTGTTGTAGCCGGACTATCCATTGCTAAGGTTCAAGTTTGCAGTCGGATCATCATTAGTTTTGGAGTGACGGAAACAATCCTTTGAAGTACTAGCTTATTTACGCCAAAATAGACTAAATGATCGCTTGGAGTACGACTACGATTAATACATCCAGTATGTAGGTTGTTATTTTTTTAAAATTTAATATATGTGGATTGTTGTTTGAAAGAAATGTTCATTTATTAAAGATGTACTTTTTTAAATTTATTTAATTAACATCAGTCACATTTGAAATCATTTACATTTTGTAGCGAGTAATTAATTTATTAATATCAACAGTTACCGATTAAATGTATAAATTATTTAAACATCGTTGCATCGAATAAAAAAATGAAGGATTCACACTAAGTCGAGCAATCAATAGGCTTTGACTAACAGCAATTGTGAAGTCGTGTCACGAACGCAGCTCATCAATTCAATAGATCGCTAATTTAACACCAGTAAAAACACCACACAATTAAATTATCATAATTAGCATTGTTAATGGTCTTGATAACGGGCCGGGCTTCGTTAGCTTATAATTGTTGGAAAGTAGTGTAAAGGCAATACATAAAGCGAAAAAGTGTTGTTTACTCGGTATATTTATGAGTGATATTTGCAATTCAAGCGTGTCCCTGCATGCGATTTTGAAAATGCTCACGGTTATCGCATCCGTGTTTGTTTTGCCTGAATTAAAATGCGGATTTGATTTGTGGGCATGCGGTGTCCTCCATCAGCATATTCAGGGGGTTGTTTGTTCGGATGGATATTTGAAGCGCACAATGGCATTCAATTTAGCGTTTGCGAGGATGAATAATGTATGCGGGTTGGGGATTGAAAGGCGAGAATTGTTAACAGAAACTTTTATTAATATAATACTGCAAGACTGATCATAATATTAGGTGCATTCGATGTCAACTAAAGTAACAAGAGGTTTGCAAGCAAACGCAACTACACAAAATATATAAATTTTATTAAATAGACATTAGACTCTTGTCAGAAGTGCAGTTCCAGTAGCGTTGCTAGTCAGTAGTCGGCCAGATCAGGCAGATATGTCGTAGGTGGAGCGGAGTTTGGAATCGGATCGGACTCGGTAACGATGAGGCGCTATGATTGACGGATTATGTTAAAAATTTTATAATATGAACGAACTTACTAGTTATATGGATGGCATACAACATAAGCATTGTATAAGGCTGGGCTAGCTTAAAAAATACAGCATGGAAACGGATACAACATGGCCAGATCTAGTTCGTAACGGAATTACTTTTTAATACCATTATTATAAAATATACGAGCCGCGATAGCTGACATACGATGCTCCCCGGTATACAACACCATTTCAATACGAACTATACGGTATGGCAAACGTTAACTTGAACCCTGTTTATCTACGGGCACGGCGCGGCTCACAGAACTTGGACATTCCTTAGAGGCTTAGACGGTCTCCTCGTTGGAGTTCCTCCCCCAGAAACTATCGAAACGATCTCTTGCTTTCTGTAATACTTCAGTGGCTATAGATTTTGTGGGATTAACATCGACTGAGGTCGCAGGTGGAGCTTCCGGCGATTTATAAGGACACGATTTTGGTTGAAGACTAGTGGCAGTTGTGGCGGCGTCTAGAGATTCGTCTAGACAGCGCAGATCAGTATCTGCCACTGGTTTCCCAGTGCTGGCTACGTTTGGTAGCGATCGCTCTTCCTTACTTATCACAAAACTTGAATCTAAGTTAGGAGAGGAGGCTGTAAAATCGGCGGTCGTATTGCTGCTGCTATTGTCCAGGAGTCTCCTAGCTGCAACAAGCGCATATGAGACTCACCATCACACACATGATTGCTACCGCATTGTAAGCAAGTGATGCATTCAATGCCATATCATGTTCTGGATGTCTTGAATTAGTTTCTGATGATGAACTGAGCGCCGTAATCTAAGCCCCAAATATGCGCCGTGCAAGCCATTCCAAATTTAAGAGTGCAGTTGATTGCCAGCTAGTACTCGCCTGTTCGAAACTGATACTGCACTGCCCTGAGTTCATGCTCTGACTGCTAAACCCATACCTAAAGCAATACAACCAAATCGGATATGGTAAGCAGAAATCAGTTCCGAAGTTATGACATAGACATGCCTTGATCTTTACATTGCTCCGTAAGTTGTGGCGGAGCTGATTGCGCGACCGGCGGCGGAACTTCCGGGGGCGTCCAAGCTTTCACCTCGCTGTGCGGTCGAGTGGCTAAATCCCCTGTAAACAATCGACGAAATTAGCACTTCTCCTCACATCCACATCGCATTCCCCCTACCTTCACGGACGTTTTGAGTTACTGTAAAAGTCTTCCCAGTGTCTAGAGGAACAGTCCAGTTGACCGGATCCGGGGACCGCATTATTATCTGTTCCGGGGACTTAACGCGAGTTGGCTCAGGAGGCGACTTCACCACAGGCTCTAAATCTATAACTTCTGGTTCGGATACTTCGGGCGGTGCCTTCTCGGACTTGGGTGGCTCAGTGGCTGTTTCAACATCACACATTAATAAACTCCCCACCGCCCAAATATCGAACGAGCAATTTCATTTGATATGTGTGCCAAGAATCGTGCTGCCACGACTCCTCAATAACATCGACCAAATATCCCGGTGAAAATTCTACTCTAATAAAGGGGCAGGGTATGCGTAAATAACTAAACGGGTGCCTTTATCAAAAGTATTGGTCGATACTGTGATTTTTTCATCTTACCTGATTGTCCCTTCCTCGGTTCTTTAGAATTTTGCGCATTTGATTCATTGCTATTATTTTTGTTTGGCTTTGTTTTGGCCAATCGGTCTTCCTCGGTTTTAGGGGGAACTGAACTACTTTTAGATCGGGATGAGGCAGTGGTGTTGAGGGATGCTAAAACACCGGAATTCCTGTTATAAAAATAATACAACCAAACTACAGAAGGCTTTGCAAAACATAAAATTCTAATCAAGTGATAAGCACAGGAAGGTACAGCGTATCCATCAATTACTCGACTCGCTCCTCAATAATTCAGTGCTCAATCTTAATACGTGCATTATAGAAGCTCACGAAACTTGGCACACATCGAGTTATCGTTTGGCATGCGTTTACGTACAAGGGCGCGGTCTTTTCGTTACAGGAACATTGTTTGTGGTATTTGTGGTGTTTGCGGATGTCGGAGTCTTCTTCTCTTTTGCGGTCGTGGACCGGGACTGGCGCTTCGGCGACCGTTTTTCGGACGAACCCATGTCCGTCGGTCCTACAGAATGGGACCTTGCTGTGAACACAAAAATCAAAGCATGTTTTTGTTTAAATTAAAGCCGTCAACTATGCGCTCGGGTAGCATCACCTGTCCGCAGGGCACTTTTCGACTTCAGCGAGTTCTTCTTCTGTAAGGCCGTCTTCTGGGGAGAGTTCTTCTTGGGGCTGTTCTTCTGCGAGCCCCTCGAGTCGTCGTCGCGCTTCGGTATTGTAGGCTCTAGTTTCTCGCGAGTTGGCGACAATATTAAACCATCAAATTCTGCAACAATAAATATCATCAAAATTTAAATAAAATCCTTGTATTCAAAAAGAATAAAAAATAAATCAATTTTTGAATTACGTTTCTCTTGAATATTTGTCTTACTTATCTCTTGACGAAACATTATCAAATCACTAATCAGTGAAATAAACCAAATGTTTATCTACCTATTACTAAGTTTCTCTATCTTCAACTGTGGTACGGTGATGAGATCCAAATTAAATCGAAACTGGTCTGTGGTTGTTGATGACAGGAAAACAATTATTTGATTCTAGAACCTCCTCCTCTTTTTCGAGGATTATTAAATGAATTAAAGCCTCCTTATCAAGAGGAACATCTCAAGAATTATCACACCCCTTCTTCTCCTTCATTAAATAAATGGAGAAAAGATGAGATTACTTATTGATTATTCCTCTAAAGGAGGCAATTTACTTTTAGAAGACAATTTCCTAAAAAAGTTGAGTGCTCATGGTCAACAGTCTAACATGCTGTTAATCATTTATGGAAGGTAAATAAAGAATGTATCAATCAAAATACAAAAGGGGCTCTTCAGGTTACAATTTTTAAAAATTATTGAACTTAACTTTAAAATATCTAAATGAAAATATGCTCTTATTCAAACTTAAAACATTGTTTTATCATTACATATATTGGCTTGAACTCAAGTTCAAATTTTCTGAATAGACATGAATCACAAAGGAAGCACCGACTGCAAAAGTGCACGTTTTCTTTACAGCAGCGATTTACGATTTCAGCGCTGCTTGCATTTTCTCCGAACTTTCAGGACGTTTCAGGGTATTCACATTAGAATATGTAAAGATGCTGAAAGTACGGCTCCGATGCCTTAAGCAAGATTTTAGCCAGATCTCAATATTTACAATAAACGCTTGGAGAATAATAATACGTTCAAATAATGTCAATCACGATGTAAGGTTGAGTTATGGTTTAAACTATGAAAAAAACATCATAAAATGTAAGGGTTGCGCCAATCGCCAAGGCTGGAATGGAAAGTGCCGCTTTAAAGTGTAAATATTTGAAATTCTCGACGGCTTCGCGTAAAATAAGTAATAAATTTTTATGAGGCAGTAAAATCAAAACTTTATTACATTTACTTTTTAACGCTTAGGCAAATATTTGCAAATTAATCGTGATTTTTATTATAACTTAATCTATTATTGGTGAAAAATTCTAATTCTATATAGAAGATTTAAACCAATTAATGAATTTTAAAGATAATGACGAACTTTAATATTAATAACCTCTATTTAAAAAAATGGAACAGTTGATACATAAAGAAGCCGTTTTCCATTAGGCGCCATAAATTTCCGACTACCTCCAATAACTTCATTTTCAGTTATTCATTCCGCCCCCATGGGGCCTGTACGTTTGCATAAAAGAGCGAGGGCGAGAGTAGGTGCTCCTAAAAATAGTAGTTTAGAATTTTAATCTCAAGGGACCTAAGACTGATCATATATACGATCAAACGCGGCACTTCCTCCCCGGAATCAAACAAATAATTTAGAATTGATATGTGTGTGCGGCCGTACGACCGTAGGTCAATTGCCACTTTGCATCATGTATGTTATGTATGTATATGGTGTCAATAAATGTTTACGACCCTCTGAGGGGCGTTTTATAGTGCGATTGGGTTTTGACCTATATTCTTTCAAGGGTAAAATATTTTTTTTTAAAACCTCGTTTAAAAATAAATATATTAAATATAATATGAAATATTTTATTAATGCTAGATTATCTTTTTCATAAGTCTATATTTAATTTATAATAAATTAGTAAATTAAGTTATTTTTATTTCCGAAGATTATTACTTTTCTATAAACGCAAATAATAATTAATGATTTTATTTATTATTTGCTTTTTATTTATTATAGATAATAATTAATTATTTTATTTATTTCTAAAATAAATAATTAGGTATATTCATTCTTGAATGTTATGGTTTATTTCATATGCGACATTTTATTTGAATAATTTTTTTTTGACAAACCGCATCGTAAATTTAACCGATCGGATATTTATGTATGCGTCCCGGAACTACCCCAAACGTGATCTATCGTCCTTTCTCCCACGCGTGGGAGGTTTATCGAAGATTTAGGACGATTGGAATTAAAAGGTAAAGCCTATAGAGATCGGAATCCCTTAATAATAAATAAAGCGCAAACACATCCGAAGATTTGTGGGCAGGAAGCGCCTGACAGTCCCGAAGGAAGGCTGTACATTCATAAAAATTTCGAGGCATTAGGGGGCGACATGAACAAATTGCTACAATGCCTCGCCAGTGATAAAGACGTGTGAAGACAAAACGCTGCCGAGGACTTAAGTTGGGAAGATAAATTTAAATCGCCCGTCCGTTTCTTATCCGCGGGCAATTTACTGCCAATTATCTCGGCATCGGTTTTATTAACCGGTGGATTACAGAAATGTCTGCCGCAATAAAATCCCCAAAGCTATTCAGCGGCGATAAAATGCACTTCGCCGATATCGATTGACCCGACTGCAGATAATATGTAATATAAGAAAAATTCCAAGATGCGAACTTCGCCAGACCCTTAAGTGCAATATTTCTTGAAACATGAACGTCCAACTCAAAGAGCTTGCAAAGTACCGAGGGCAATACAGTTTGCTACTGAAATATGTCAATGGATACTCGCCTTTAAAATCCCAACACATATCACTGGAAATGGTCCCGGAGGTATGGAAGTAACTCTCTTTGCCAACTTGATAGCTGCTCTTCGAAATTACAATGTACACGTCTAGAGTTTTAATATAATTGTATCTGTAATACCGAAACTTTCAACGTTTTGCCAAGAAGGTTTGCTTCGTACCGTAAGGAAATGACTAAAGTTATCAAAGCGAAAACTTTTTATATTGTAATAATAACCGTAACAGTCTACCCAAATCAATAAGTATTTCGAAAAAATATCTTCAAATAGATTAAATAAGGTATAGAAGTTGTAGTATAAAAGTAAAATTAGTTTTGTAGATAATTTTTTGCTTACGTTATATTTTTTATACCTTAAGAATGATCAATATTGTTAGGCAATAAACAACGTCGTTATCATAACCGTACTTCGCAAGCCCAACGTCCCTTAACGGCCCTTGTTAAATCTAGCGAAAAAACTGAAGGATTATGGAAATAAAAGTATTTGTCGTACGCACTCGGTTGGCACGTCAATCACGCCTTTCTTACATTCAGCCCTTTGTTAAATCTGGCGAGAGAGCGGGGAATTGCGGAAATAAAAGTATCTGCGACATGCATCCACCCCAATCAGTCATTACACGCCCTTGCTACCTTTGTCCTTTTATGTTAAACGCGGCGAAAGAGCGGGATTATGGAAATAAGAAAATTTGCGGCTGCCACTGACGACTGAAAAATGGAGCCGGCCCTGATGAAGATGGATTAAAGAGGAATGGAAGGAGGAAAGTCGGTGCATTCCCCGGCGGAGATTGGAAAACCGACGGAAAATCAATCTCTGAACCACTGGGGCGGCTAAGCCATGTGTGCCTCAGACAAATATGTCGGAGGAAAAACAATAGAGTATCTGCATGAATGGATCATCGGGATTACTCATTACTGATATTGAAACAAAGGGCAGCTTAACATCGATTCACGCAGATATAGGGATGGTTACGCTAGTTGGCCAGGGTACAGAAGCGATTGTTAATCCTGTGGGTGTTGGTTTAAATGTAAATTTATATTATCCCTCACTAGCCAGTTTTACAATACAACGTAATTAACTTCAACGTTGTTCAATAAATTATTAGCTGACTTTTTAGGTGTGAAGCAATTTGCTTGGAAAAACAAATTATTATTAGATTTCTAAAAGTTCTTCAGTTTGTAATGAAGCCTTTTACACTCACTCCTATTAAAGAATAGTATATACATTAACTCGTTTATAAATAATATTATTAAGGAATGCATGTGAGATTTAAACTAGAAAGCGAGGCAGACGCCACTCCACACAGGAACGCCAGTCACGGAATTTTACTATGTGAAATAACAGACCGTGTTTAGAAAAGGCCATTATTTAAAAAGGCCACTCCCCATTCTTTTGCGAAAAGGACGCAATTAAGGCAAACGTCGCGTAATGACTTTATTTCAGACAAGGCACTACATGAATTTCGTACGTTTAAGAACACAATAAGGGGAGATTAAAGATACGCCTGGAACAAGTGCAAACATGCACGGAAAAAATGCGACGTGTTTATAAAGCGAGCGCGTGTAATTTCTAATGAAGCTGCACGAACCACTTCGGGATTTACCGATATGAATTTTCGCGATATGACGACCAACGGTGAATAGGCTATATCGAAACCGAGATACAATCCAGTTTCACACTGATGGTTACAAGCGTGACCATAACGAATGGCAGTTATGGTCAGTTATCCAACAGGCATTCGAAACATAATTTCTCTACGCGTTGAAGTATGGTAATGCTACTTTAAATTATGTAAGTAGAAGATTTTTGATTTTATTCCTGAAAGGTTTACCACTATAATACTGCGCCCCTCATCTATTTTACGTAGCTACTACTCTACTACCCTACTGGGACGCTTAGGTATTCAACCTACCAAGCTCGTTTGATCTTATAATACAATGCATCATTTATAAGATTAATATACCAACGGAGACTCATTAACGCATAATAACCTTTGACGGTGGAATGACCTCATTCGAACAAAGACTGACAATAATTGTTCTTCATTAATGACAGTAAGCAATTAAGCCATAAACAAATGGACATGTTTATTAAAGCAAACAACCTTTTCGTATTGATCAGCTGCATATGCCTCCTAGATATTTATTCAAATCCCTGGGCGAATGTTGCGAAGGCGAGCGAGCAAAATGAATATTTGTTTAAACACACGCTCATAAATTGCACCAAACAATTTCGCCGACTAGAGAAATGTTATTAAAATCTGATTCACATTGATGCTATGTGTATTCATTCAGTTTTTTTGGGCATGAATTTGAGTATTAACTCTTTACTCTCCAAAAAGACTTGAATATTTTGATGTGCCTACTAAATTTGTAGAAAAAATGAGTTAATTGCTATACTCAAGTTTGTATATAATTAAATTATTTTATAAAATTAGATATCTAGCATAATTTAATTTATTGTGAAAATATGCCACAAGCGACAAAGTTTAATTTAATAAAATTCGGGTCACGAGATGAGCAAGCGAAGCGAGTGGGGAAACTTTACCACAATTAGTCGTCCCAAACATCATCACATAAGACATATTCATCCTCGACATTATTGGAACGTGTTATTACTTATAAAACACCCACATGACTTAATAGATATAGATGGAAGCCTTTTAATACATCATCTGTAATTCAGCAAATCACACAGACATATAATGTTCGTCCTATTATCATTAGTAAATCCAACCCAGTGCATATTGATTTGCCAGGGCTACTAGATGCAAATAAACAGACTTTGATGGCATAGCTAACAAAATCTGAATTTAACGTGTTTGAACGGCTATTTGACTTTACTGTGCAAATATACTATTAACCCGGGTAATCTCGTGTCAGGCGTCACTTTCAAGCTATCAAAGTTCAACCTGTGAAGTTAATGGGCGAACGGATTAAGCGGTCCTGCATATTTATCCATCTCATCACCTCTGTAATGTACTCCACTTCATACCTCCTCTGTCATTCCCTGGATCAATATGCTAAGCAGGGATATGTCAATCAGCCTTGTCAACTGTTGTCACGAAGTAGCTAATTGAATAGAGAACCTTTTATTAACATCCATTATCATTTTCTACACTTTTAGTTATTAAAGCAAAATTGAAGAATTCCCGGTGCCTACTAACTAACATTTCGTTATTAGAGATGAAGATGACAATCATTATCCAGCTTATCCAAAAGTATCAAGAATATCTTATTTTTTCTTCATATCTAATTGTAATGGAATTGCTTTTTTGATTTATTCGGCAAAGACCTGACTTGATTTTTCCTACGTCACTACATGTGGCATAGTGAATAGATAATAAGTAATCAGATTTGTCAATATTTCCAACAAATTACCTTATTAAAATACCAAGAAACCTTGACATATGGAATACATCAATGGATTTTTTCCCTTATAATGTATACTTCATTAAAACGTTCGAAGAGGATTGAAGATAATGAAAGTCTTTACAACAATTAAATTAGAACACATCAAAACATAACAGCTTAAAGTTTGAATTTGTTTATGGAATCACAACTTACAGGATATACATTTAAATAATACTACGAAACAATTAAAAGAAATGAAAAAAATTGAATCCTCATAAAGATTTGAAACGTCAAGTTTTGAATTTCTCAATATTTCGTAACATTTATTATTTAGCTTTCATATTTTTGAAGTGTAGTGTTTTGCAGACCTGAAACGCCACATCTTTGATAAATTATTATGTCCTTCAAAAACTCCACTCGCGTAAAAATAACTTTTCCCATATATAGAGGAGATAGTTTACTTAGCTTGACAGGTATATAAATTATGTACACTTCAAGTTAATGGTGCTTTAGAGCATATACATTGAAAATTATTTCATGGTCAGAGTTATAAAAAGAACACAAAAAGAAGATTTTAGTACATAAAAAAAATATTTCGATTTGAATTTTTGGAAAACATAATTACTACCAAAACTAAGATGTATTAAAAAGAGTCAATGAAGTACCACACAGTAACGGTCGCCACCATCATTTTCATTGATGATTTATAAGTCAGAAGATTCTTTACGAATTTTGACCATCATACATTTTTCTTGCTACGTCAGTAGTTTTTGAAAATTACACAATTGCAAAATTTAAATTTAGTTTAATGTTAAAATGTATTAAAATCCTTTAGTTCGTTGTAGTATTAGTTTATTCAACAGAAATAATTTCATTCAAATTAGTGTTGCTTTAATAGTTGTACTATTTGTAACACGCAAATTAATTTGTATTATTCAATGTCTGTCGAAGTATTAGCTAGAGAAGTAGTTGTTTCAAATTAATTTGTTTTGTAGTCTTAGTAAGACTCATTGTTGTAGATTCACGAAATGTTTTCGTATTTTTAAATTTATTAGTTTAATGTATTGATTTTTAAATTTCAAAATACAATTATATAAAAATTTCACCAATGAAACACTTTTTAACTGGGACTTTATTATAAAAATTTATTTAAATGCACACTCAATCTGTATGCATGATTTTCCTTAAATTATGGATATCATATTATTAGAATGATGATAAAATCATTTTATAGAATTACATAAATATTGTTCAAACTCACACAAGTATAATTTGGATTTATTTACTTCAATTAATAATATAACTGGTATAAGGCTTCAACTAATAACGTAAGAAAATTTTTCAAAATTGAGTCTTTTCAAAAAATCATTAATTTCTACCTCAGTATTCTAAAAGACTCTCTTTTTAACATTGTGGAAAGATTAATAGAAATTTTTTACTTCAGGTTAACACCTAAAGAATCCGTAAAAACAGTTAACGACCTAAAATTACAAAAAAACCTGTAGGTGGCCAGGAATTGAAAATAAAAGAGGAGCGAATGAAAGGAGTGATTAAGCTAAAGATTTTTTTATATTAAATAAAACTATGGTTTGATGTAAGAAAACGAGGGCGAATCTTTGGACTAAATAGAAATTAGGTCTCGTGGTTGGCAGTTAACGATTCTACGTGCTTCAAATAAATTACGTACGTAATAAAACTGTTAACGGCGAAATTCCGCGATACGAAAATAGGTTTATCTAGAAATCTGGAATGGTCGTAAACATAAATGAAACGAATTACCTGATCCTCCAGTGGTTCTTTCTAAATGATGCCTAATCATATCTTTCATGATGCGGACAGAGTTTTCGGCGTTTCTTAAAGCTTTAGTGGGCGAACTTTTCTTGGTGTTTTCTTGATCTTTTTCCTCCTTGGTGTAAGATCTGAAAGGAGAGGATCATCGTTTATTAAGATCGGGCGTGAGTTGTAGGAGGTCCCTTACCTATGAGCAGTAGACGCAAGGGATAAAGCCGAAAGAGAGCTTCGTCTAGAGACTTGATCCCATAACTCAACTTGTTTATTATAAATGTAAATATCAGCCGGAGCAAATTTGCTACCCCATCCACGGTTCTACAAAGGAAAAGTACATCATTAGCATATGCGAAGATTGCGGTGATATGGTAGTTACTTTGTATTCCCCAGCCTTCTTTCTGAGCTCAACGACCTCCTTATACCACTCAGAACTGGTGCCGTTGACCAATTTCCCGGTGTCCTCCTCATCGTGCCCCTTTTTGTTGAAGCGACCCTCGGTGTACTCGTATTGGGAGAAGGGCCGGAACTCTTTATTGTACTCAGTGTCCGTCTCTTCCTTGATCGTGTTGGATTCATTGACCAGGGGTTCTAATTCGCTAGCTACAACAGGCGCGACGTCACCGAGGTTACTAGTGGAAGGAATAATGGAGACAGACCTGTACCGTCCTTGGTTTCGAACTCGGTCCTTTTCCTGTGAATAATAGCGTTTGCTGCGGGTTTGAGAGCCCCCATCGACTGCGACTTCCTGGGAGTAGAAGCACCGGCGGCATCGCGACGAGAGGTGTGTCCCTGAGGCCAGGCAAACTGTAGTCGATATTCGGTACTGATTTTAGAAATAGCTTTCTTTAGCAGTCCCGAATCGCGACCCTATACCGATTGTATTTATTAAATTTTCTTAGTTTTTTTGGTCTTAATTGGTAACCGTACGATAATTCACACATAGAGAAAGATAGACAGTAGTAAGAATGTCTTGTGCTTTCAACGAAGAAATGTTAAATGTTGAAAGAGATAATTTTGTTAGCCAGATTTATGTGCGGTATTAATATAAGTTCGGTGCGTGTGTTAGTAGAGTAGTGGAATTTAACATGTCTCGTTTCCAAGGCAACATACAGAACAACTCGGGTTTGATTTGTGAACCACAGAAACTGAAACGATAGGATGGCCATTTGGTGTACCTAGTACCGTGTACGCGAGGGCGACCACGAGCAACCGAATGTCGGGTATGTCGGGTGTGTGGGTATGTAGAAAATGTGTGGATATGGCGGTGTCGATGGCGATCCTAGCGTTTCTAGTCTAGTCTATGGTGTTACCGTGTCATCCGAATCTGGAATGTCTGGATCAGAATCTCGACGTCGTTCTCCGTTCGTCAAGGTGTTGGAACGCGCGGGCCCTTCCGACTTGCTGCGTCGAGAGGGTCTCCAATGCGAGACGCCCCGCTCCTCGGACTGTAATTAAAATGAATACATCTCTATTTAACTACGACATGCCAATTGTTGCTCAATGCCGTCTTCATATTCATATTCAATATTCATATGTTAATCAAATCAATGTAAATTACTGTGGCATCCCCATGCAAGAATTTAACATGTTTACCCCAATTTAAGGAAACGTATTCATTTTAATAGTCACCTGTCATGCATTACGATCTAACTGTTAATGTATGAGCTTAGAACCAATCAACCAAATGTCATCATGCAAGGCAGGGCAGGGCAGCAAGTCTACTGGCGCCTTAATAGAGCGGGTGTAAATAGCGTGGGGGCGGTCAATATTATAAACATTTTTGGGGACAACGAGGGGTGCGGGACGCAGTCGGCGTGGTACCACGGTCAACAACAATTTTACCACAATCGGCTAGCCCGCACCACGGTTGTTCTGTATCTAGCCCTCTCAACCCATATTGGCCTGATACACAAAGATAACACCACCACAGTCCAAACCAATCTCAAACACAAAACTTTAACACTACTGGTACGTGACTGAAGTGGCCTCTTAACACTAATTTACTTCTTGTACGAGTAGCACTTTAATCTACAGTGCAATTGTTATTCAAGTGCAAATCAAGTTGAACGTGTTTATTGAAAATATTATCTTAGAAATCCCAGTGGAAGGTGCCGGTAAGTGTTAAATTACATCAGATAACTGTTGTATTAGAAAAGCAACTACACCTTACGGATTGGACAAAAAACAAAAGCGTACTAAAGCAGCGAAGCATTCATTATTCGAATAGAACCTTTCTTTCTGTCAGTCTTTAAATTAAATAGCTTCGCTGCGACTTTTATTTTGTATTTATAATACAACATAATTTTTAAACCTTCCCTACAAAAGAAGAAGTTATCAACTTGTCTGGATGTGTAATGTCAATGTGATGTTTGAAAGTCTCTTAAGGAAGTAAAGAAAGAAAAAACGTGCAGGTTTACCCTCGCTCTGTCGCCATAATTGTCGGGTACGTCGCCACTGAAGTTGTTTCCGTCCGACAAAATGAACTCATGGTGACGGTATGCCAAATCCGGATGTTTCTTGCGCCTAGGAAGGGCCGGCTCCAATTTGGGCACTGAAGCATTACATAATCATATATTTTTTTAATTTCCTAACATTAAAGATATATTATACCGGACTCACCCTCATGCGATTCCTCGTCTATCCTGGTTGCATTCCCAAAATCGTGCCTCTTTTCATCTGGAACCAACCGAAATCAAGATCTAACAGCCCGAACATTTATAGGTGCCGCATTTGCATTTTACTTTATAAATAGAAGTTAATGTGTTTTTCGTGGAACAATCGATGTTTTATTAGTATATAAAGGTTTATTTACCGGACGGCGGCACAGCGTTGGCGTGACCACCCTGTGGAGCGCGGCGCACCACCTCCTGACGTGGACCTGTGTATTCATGCCATCGATACGTACTCCTATATTCCGAATGCAACTACAAACAATTTTTACTGGTTAATACTTTTTTTCGCAAAAAGTGGACATCTGCATGCGGAAAGTCAATACCGACGTTAGGGCAATGACCCTTTTTAGGGATCCTGGATAAGTGGGGAAATGGACGCAGTCAGCTGATTCCACCCTCCACGAAAATTCATTGAATCGGCTTAATTGAATGAATTATCACTATGCAGTGGTATAGATAGAAACGACCTTGTTTTTACTACGTTTTAAATAAATTACACTGACGTTTTTTGAAAAATAAAGGCCCGACTTTCCCAAATTTACGCGTTTAAGGTTTAATATTTAGTTTTATTGCACTCGTGAAAAAAAAGAAAATATAAATTTCTTACCTTATCTACCGGCATTGAAGGGCACGCTCTACAGAGATTCCAAAATGAACCAATCATGAGTTCTATTGGTGAGGAACACAAACACAGAAGTAGTATTGTGGCTCGGTAGCCATTCACTCACGGTTGTCGGTTTCGACAGTTGCTGCAGTAGCACTAGTTCTACTTGTAGGTGGACTTAAACGAATGCAGGCAGCATGACGAACCCCACCTTGCTGGTGGTAATCCAGTAGTTTGCTGGTTTCAACCACTATACAGCAATCAATACGACGACGCCTGCGAATAAGTAACGCCGAGAGCGTCGGCGTCGACTTCAGGCAGCGCCCTCACTGCAGGCGCATTTCAACTGTCTCCTCCACCACGTAAATCACCCAAACGCATAATTATCTAAACAGCAATCAGATCGCATATATTAATTCATTTAAATAAATTAATTCACGAGATGAGTCATTCAATCATTTGAAATAATATGCGTGCTGATTCAGTCCCACCACAAAAAATTGATATCTTTCTGTATCAGCCTTAGCCTTGGAACGAGATTTAATACGCTAAATTCATCAGACTGTATCGCGCGGTCGAAAGTAATTGCACGTGGCCACAAAATGGCTCAAAACCAGAATTCCATTCTAGAGCACATCCTGATAAATTACAGATGGGTGTTCGTATGCCTCTTCCTTTTACCGGCTTCGTTTCTTTTCGACCTCGTCATGCACATCAGGAGCTGGATCGTCTTCAAGACTAGGAGCGCCCCCAAGCAGCACGACGGAAAGGTCAAAAATGTGCAGAGGCAGGTAAGCGGCAATTAAAGAAGGAAGCACAGGAAAAAAACAACGGGCCCTCGATTAATAAGTGATGCTCCATAAACTACAACAATTCCAAACAACCGTTCCGCGATCTTATTATATAACAGCGCGGTGAATTGAAAACTGCCGGGCAATGCTCTGTTTATTGAGTAATGATCCACAGGAGACAATGCCCTATCTGGAAACTTCATTTTCGAATGTTAACTCTGCGATAGCAGGTTTCCTCAATTACCGTCCGTGACGATAATGGAATAATGAAACGGCGACGATTTAAACAATTACGTCGCCGCGTTACTACATCGCTTGATAACAGCTTCAGTTAGTTTTCGTGAATGTCGCGGGCCTTGGCATAGATGCTGCAATTATTATGCAAATGCGGTCCTTACACGTTACTTTATCGCAACGTTTCGGTTTTCACTATACGATGTAATTGTTTTCATTGGGAAATATTTTTATCGATGATAAAAGAGGAAATATAAATCGTCCTTAAGGCTAGCTCATTTATATCCATCAATAAATATTGGTTATATAGGGTGTTCCACTTAACTGCTTTATTATAATGATCTCATAAATAGTCATTTTATGGATGCTTAATTAAGACGACATTGTAAAAAAATTAATTTTTCGCTTCCTCCCAAATTATTACACAAATATAAAATTATTGCAAACTAATTATTGTTTCATTTCCTGTCCGGTGGTATAATTCTTGGAAAATCGAGATAATTTATGTTAACGGAATAAAAGTTAAGTGAATTTTAATTGAAATTAATTAAGGATGACACTGCAGTGGAGCACCAATTTCCGTCATTGGTAATTAACGGCGACGTAACTACAATAAGGGCTTCGCAAACCATTATATGATAATGCAGTTTTGTAGGCAGGGGGGCCTATTGTTCCACATACCTGTTTTGCATACATTTTATTTCCTAATGGATTATTTTGATGGTCCCGTTTCAGCATTTTATTGCTTCAGAATATAGAGGGGAACTCCACTATAAAAATTCTTGGAATTATAAGAAAACCGCTAGATCTACTGAATTATTATGAGGCGAATTTTACTAACTTGAACAAATATTATAATAATAATAATAAAGTACCATTTTTTCTTCAGATAAAATTATTTTAGAAAAATGTATTATTAAAATGTAATGTAAAATTAAATTTTTTATGATGGTATATTACTGACCTACTACAATAAATTAGCGTATTACAAACACAAATCAAAAATAGAATAATTTTCAAACTTATATTTTTACTAAATAGTAGTAGTAATAGTTTTTTGTTTTACGTTTAGTTTAAAACTTTATTAAATATAAATTAATATTAATAATAAATTATTTCTAATAGTCACATGTAATTATCGGTTTTTCATTGCAGTAGTTTAGTAGAAGCTATTAAGGGGTTAATTGGTTATTGAATTATTGGTTTTTTACAGGTGAGGGAGTGGATGAGGTCGGGCAAGGGGAGACGGATGTGCACGGCGCGTCCCGGTTGGCAGACGATCTCCTTCAGGACCCCGAAGTACAAAAGCGAACTGTTTCAAGTGGACGTGAATCTGGTGGATATTTTGGAAGTTGACGTGGATAGGAAGGTCGGTATCGGTGGCTTTCTCTGCTAGAAAATCGGTGATTAGTTCCGCTCAGGCAATTTCCAGTCATCCATTACGTGTAAATTTCGAATGTTACCTGTCGGCCCGGATGACTGGAGATAAGCAATGTTTAATTTATTGGGGTTTGTCTGAGATAAGAGAGGTAAATAGTTTTTAATAGGTGGTGCGCGTCGAGCCGATGGTGACTATGGGCGCGCTGACGGCGAGATTGAACCCTTTGGGCTGGACAATTCCGGTGCTGCCAGAAATTGACGACTTGACAGTCGGAGGGTTGGTAATGGGAACCGGAATTGAGTCAACTTCTCATAAGCACGGGCTTTTTCAACACATTTGCGTCTCGTATGAATTGGTCCTCGCCGACGGAAGCCTGGTGACATGCTCAAAGGAGTCGAGCCCGGAATTGTTTTACTCCATCCCTTGGTCATACGGTACGCTGGGCTTCCTAACAGCTGTTGAACTTAAAATGATTCCGGCGAAGAAATACGTCCGGCTGACTTATCGACCGATTACGGATTTCGAGCAATTCGCCCAGGAGTTCGAGCTGGCGGCATCGGATAACAACAACGAATTCGTGGAAGGTATTTTGTTCGGTATTAACGAGGGCGTCCTAATGACCGGAAATCTCGCAGATATTGCCGAACATAATAAGGTATTCTTTCCAGATCCACTTATTCTATCGGCGCACGGTTCATTTCTTCTTCCGCAGGTAAACGCAATCGGCAAATGGCACAAACCGTGGTTCTTTGTGCACGTGAAAAACATGTTACAACAAGAATCCCCTGTCACTGAGTACATTCCATTGAGGGATTACTACCACCGACATACTAGATCTATTTTCTGGGAACTTCAAGTATGTTATCCAGTGGTTTTTAAACTTTCATAAATATTGTCTAAATAAGAACCACTTCCCGCATACACCCGGCATATATTAGGCAACGCGTTACTACGATCAAAAATAATTGTGCGGGAAGGGATTAATTAAAATGGCAAAACTATAGAAATAATATCTAGTTATATATAATTATTCAAGCAGAAAGAATAGATATTTTCTATTTTGATATGGGTGAAAATATTTATTTAAAAAAATTAACGAAAAACTAATTTGTTGCTTTTTGAAAATGAAAAAATTCAATTTTTGAATTTTTGTGTATACATATAGATTTTACTTCTATCACTCATATTTTTTTATTGATAATTTATATTGTTTGAGAGCCACTGGTCGGTAAGTATGCGGGGAATCCGCCTGTGAATTCACCCGGCCGTTCTTTCAGGACATAATACCTTTCGGCAATAATCCGATTTTTCGGTATTTACTGGGTTGGACGGTGCCACCGAAGATTTCGCTGCTGAAGCTCACGCAGACGGAGGCCACGAAGAGGCTGTACGAGACCAAGCACGTCATCCAGGATATGCTAGTGCCGATCGGGCACATGAGACGGTGCATCGGCGCCTTCCACGAGAACTTCAACGTAAGTCGGAAACTTATGTAACGATATTAATCTGACGAAACTCCGCGAAATTACACGGTTGCTAACAAGCGAACATTTGCAGGAAGCGCAATACCCGTTATTGTCAGTCGAGACCGTGACACGGCGCCATTAATATCCTGAAATTAAATCGAAAAGTTCTCTAATTCATCACCGACAACAAGTATTTACTTTTTTTTAACGTTTAATTCATTAATTGCTACATGACTTAATCATTTTCTTATTATTACATAACGTGAAGTTCAAGTTCCAGATTATAATGTTTTTATTTTTATTACTTTTTCTAAAGAAGATTACATAGATAAAATATTTATGATTACACAAGAAAAAAAATTTAGTACAAAATTATCAGGTTTAGATAATTAATGTTTGAATGAATTACACCTTCGCCATTAACATTCTGACCGGTAATTTCATTTATCGTAACAACAGTAAATTCAACCCGTATTGATTAACGTTAATGTTTTAATTTGCTTTTTTTATTTTAGTTATAGCAGATGTTAGCTTTTTAATAATTATAATAATTTCCTTTTATTTTTAAAAATTAATGATGATGAGTAAAGTATAACACCTTATTTACAGCGCAATTTTAAGGAAAGTGCGGGCGTTTGGGCAATAAATCCCGGACAACCTTACGTCCGCTCCGTAATAAACATTCGCCATTACCGCTCAGGCCGTTTTCTCCTGTAAACCAACTTCCGTAAACCATCGCATTTTTTTAATACGCATTAAATGTCATGGCAGGTTAGTAGTCGCGGATGACTTTAGGATAACGAAACACGAGGATTGCGTGCAGGTGGATGATAACAGTCATCCAGATGTCGTGAGTATAATCGAGTCGCGTGAACACTTTCGACTTATTTATACATTACACACACACACTCGTCGCGATTTTATTAGAGACCAAGGTAATTACACTGGCAGTGTCAAAATTGCGACATTACGAAAAGTCTTCCGCGGGGAAAATGGCGAACAAGCGCGGCCTCGCTTCCTCCTAATCGTCCCATTGTTCAGAACATCTGCGAAAACGCCTCGTTTTTCCAGAAAACGATACGAAGTAATTACAATTACATTCTGCTTGTCAACAGCGATTATAACTGCTGCGGCGAGTGATGATTACGCTGGAATCTTCAATGGCTCAGCTTATATGCATCAGCGAATTCCCCGACAAGATAATTCCGACGAATTATTTGCTGTAGAATAGCACATTCTTTAGCGTAATTTATATCACAGGTATATTTACATATCATCATTATTCATTACTCAGCGTGCAGAAGTTCTGAGATGATAACGACTATTTGCGATTTTTATTTGCTTCAAGGAGAGCATGCACGATAAATTCACTATTGATGCTCCAATAGGAATCTACATGAATTTTCCTAATTTAAAATTAACAACTTTCATTTAACAAAATTTTGAACAGCAAAATTAGTAATGTTTGACTTCTGACCCAAAAAGTTAATATTCTTTGAAACCATTCCTTAATTGCTACCTCAAAAGTAGGATACAATTTTACCACTAATTTTGTTTTGTTTTCTAACTATTCTTCTTTATTGAGAGGAAGGACTTAATCAATTTTATTTCATTACCAGCGCCTGTGAGAACCTGTGAGAGTAAAAAATAGTCATCACTCTTCTCCACGATAGTGCCCGACCACATGTTGCTCGTTCAGCTCAAGAAACGCTGCATAAATTACGATGGGAAGTATTGTCTCATCCAACTTATGGTCCCGACCTATCACACTGCTACAATAATCTTTTTGGAACCCTTAACGAATACATACGTGGGAAGCAAGATATTTCACTGGTGTTAGAAATTTAATACAAATTTGATTCTCACAAAAAATTATATGTATGCACCTACTATATCAGGGTAACACGAATTTATTTTAGGGTCGCGGCACTCGAGATAACAGCAAAATGTATGACGACCATTATCTGATCACGTTTAAACTTTGAAACGGTAAATACCATTTGTCATCGCTGAATAAACAAAAGTCGCGTGAAATTTGGATGAACAATGATCACCGCATGAATAAAGCGAAGGGCTTTAATTTTCAACTATAAACATAAGCGCTGAGCGTATCTATTGGCCCTGACAGTGATTAATGTAAATTGTAATAGCAGCAACATAAAAAGAGCAGATTTGAATATTAAAACTTTTTTTAGAGGAACAGTTTGTCGGTTTTGGGGAGGCTACTTATGCATCAAACTCTCACACACAAGTATTAAACGTAAACGAGCTCAAACTATCTGGGAATTTCGCAGGATATTCCCAAAAAAAGAGATTTGCATATAAGGTACCGTTGACATGAGAACTACATCCTAAAGGCCATTAAAAAGTAATTTTATTAATGACCGATTTTTATGAGAAAATCGTAATTGGGCTAAAGGCCAACATGAGGTAACTGTTCAAAACTACTGTTTAAGACTAATTGTAAATTTGGCCATAATTTAGAAAACAAAACTATCCTTACTTATATACTAAACTATAAAATACTATAATTAAAGGAAGTTGATTGAACAAGTTGCAAATTTTTGTTTTATTTGCAAAATTATCCCAAACATTGTTTTCTTCATAATAACTCTAAAAAAAAGTAATTTAGGTTTGACCAAAAGGTGTACAATTTTCTCATATCTTTACACAAACATAGGAAACTTCTCCAGGGTTATCTTATACCCCTGATTATTTTGTGACCTTCAGATAATCATTGTTATTTTTTATATAAATTATCACGTAACAATAACGTTCGTCAACGATCCCCTTGAATAAATAATTGTTATAAAACGCCGCGCTGTTCACCATAATAAATAAGCCAGTTAAATTAATTAAAGATAAGTAACATCACACTTCATGCCAATCATCATTAAACTAATTACCCATTGATATCACCTTTTTTTTTATTCCCACTATTAGCCCGTGTATTAGCGCCGCTATTATCATTGTGTTGGTGCCGGGCGGGAATTGTCTCCGGTCACGAATCCGGGATCCCGGATCCCGGACCCGGAGGTTAGGTAATCGTGAATGATCTCGGCGAATAAACAGGAGCCGATGGAGGTTAATGGGGGGTGGGGGCGCAGGTGAACACCTGGGGTCGGATCCGCGCGGAGGCACGGGCTGAATTAAAGGCTTTTTGTCGGGATGGCTTTCCAAGTGGGTCATTCCGTAATTGACGACCGCATTTCGAGTAGATTAACGTCGGCGCGGATGATAATCTGAGTTTAATAAGACGTCAGGCGTTTTTGCCCGACTTGAAGGCACGAGACGTTCCCATCTTGTAAATGCCATATTTATTACTTCCAGTAAAGGTGAAGATATTATTGTATGTTATATAAAAGCTTAAAAACATTTAAGTTTTTCTTCTCTACCCATAATACAAAAGTTTGTTATGGTCAAAAAATACTTGAGTCAAAAAATTTGGATACGGGCTTAGTAATTTTCCTTCATCTGTATCTAATTCTTTTACGTTTATAGAATGATTTAGTTTGACCTTAACATGTTTTTTGTCAAATTTCTTTGCTGAAGCCCAAAATCTTTCTTCAGAGTATTTTTCCAAGAGTATGATAGATCTGTTAGGTCGCAGTTCACGAGAGACTAACACACCTCACTAAGACCCTACTTAACCTATAACCTATGATGAGATTTGAAGGAGCCTTCATTATTGAATTATTTAATTAATTTTTAATGTATTAAAACTGCAAAATATATGTATACATTTTAGTTGAGTTGAGTTGTGTTATATTAATATTAATAAATATTAAATTGCCCTACCTTACGATAAGCATAATCCACAGATGTCAACAAGTCGTGTAATAAAGCGTTGTGAGTGAAATTTATGAAAGGTCGCGGTGATAAACGTTGGGGGTGTTCAGTGGGGCGGTTAATGTTAATTTAATGCCGACGAGATGCTGACGGAATGAGACGTTTAACAGGTGTACCCTCTATGGCTGTGCCCTTTCTCGCTGGCCTCGGCGCCGGGGTTCGTGCACCCGGCATCCCCCCGACAGGAGCTCTACGTGGATATAGGCGTCTACGGGGTACCAAAGGCGGAGAAATTCGAGGCGAGGGAGAGCGTGCGGGCGATCGAAAAGCTCGTCATCGAGTGCAAGGGGTGAGTACTGAGCTAATCTAATTCCCGATCCGTTGTTGGTGCAGTCTTCGACGGTTACGGGCATGAGTATCATAAACGAGCGTGGAGGAATTTAAATTGAAGTGGAATAATGTACATTCCCGGCCACACCTGTCCACCTACTTCTTTAATTCTTTACTGTCTGGTTCTTGTTGTAGCTTTCAGATGCTGTACGCGGATACCTTTACGTCGAGGCAGGAATTCAGGCAAATGTTCGACCACACGCTCTATGATAAATTACGAGACGAACTCGACTGCAAGGAGGCCTTTCCAGAAGTTTACGATAAGGTCTGCAGAAAGGCGCGCTCGTAATTAAAAATCTACACATATGAGGTGTAAATATGCGGTGGGCGGTTTTATGTCCCTCATTAAGTTTGTCAGCGGCAGCATTTCCATACAAGCACTTTTAATTATTTCCAAAACGGAAAAAAAGTACGCCTTCAAAGCACACGTTAATACTCAGAAATATGATTTTTTTTAATGTTTCTACCCTCTAAAGATATAATAAATACAGTCAGGAAGTTTAATTTGTATTTAAAATAGTTTATGATAAAAAAATAAAGCTATTAGTAAATTTAAATAATTTGTTTTGGCGTTAAAACATATTGCATTATTATTTTTTAATCAGCTGCGTCGCGGAGTAATTAGTCGCTTTGTTTAATTAATACCCTCACATCTCATCCTCGTCTTCAAGCAGAAACTTTAAGACGTGTCTCCACCGCACTTAAGGACGTTGTTAATTGTAACTACCAGACTTACCTCCTCGAGTATTTAAGATGTAATGTGTACACAAGTCACGGCGCAGAAATGTTATGTACAAACGGGTAAAAAGTGTAATTGTAAAAACAAAAAGTTTTAATGCATTTTCAAGAGAAGGTATACAAAAATAATTTTTAAGTGTAGACATCAGGAACTTCAGGTGTATTATCAAAATGAAATGTAATAATACAATTTTTTAAAAGTTATTAACTAATCTATAAATGAAATCAAACAATTTCTTAGACAATTTTTATACATAAAACGTATTTTCGAAAATTAAACACATTGAACCAGTTATTTAGAAGTGTAGAGGATTATGAATATCGAAACAGTAGCTTTTAAGTAGTAAATATCCATTGTGAATTTAAATTACAAAGTATTATTATTATTAATATGAGAATGACTTTTTCTCAAAAATTTAAAAGATAATAGGTTTAAATTAGTTTTGTTTTTATTAATCATTTTAAATGTGATAGAAATAACATAAAAACTAATTTCTATTACATTTAAAGTGGGTAATAAAAATTAATTAAATTCATATTTATTGAGCTATAATTTTGATGAAACTAGAAAAACAATTTGTAGTTTAGAAATGATCAATAATGATCGAAACACATGTTAAAACTATTATTTTTATGTTATAATGTTTTTGTTACAAGTTATTCGATTTTTAATTAATCAAAAGTTTCGAGTTGCGATAATAAAACTAATTGGCCGCGTCCGTCGCGATTTTACAGGTACGCTTTGAAAGGGGGAGGCCGGAATTTCAGTTTTGCGGCGGTAAGGTCATTGTTAGCAGGTGGCACCGGAGCAGGTACGTACAGGTGAGCCGAATTAAATCCCCGATGATAACAAATAGACGGATTCCACCGTAGTACGTACCGCGTGGAATGAATGTGTTGAGACAGTTGCACATGCGCTGATTTGCCGTTGTTGAGTTTAAGTTGAGGGAACTGGGTCCGGCCTTCGGCGGCTTACCTGAGGCTGATATACTCTTCGGCACTCATTCATAACGCAGTGCTTCATTCACATCCACGCTGCTGCCGGGTTGTCAGTAGTGTAGAACATGCAGTACCTGACAGTGACAGTAGTGTCGGCATAATAGTGCGGGTTTACCATTTGCGATTTTACGCGCACACCAGAACAATCAGTGATTCAAAACGTTATCGGCCTCAAGATGAATCACCGGCTCCTCTTTCTTGTTATCATCACCGTGTGCTACCAAAGTAAGTAGTAATTTTTTTGTTTATCTTAATTAACCTATAGGATGTGTAACAAAAAAGGAACCTGTTTGTATTCTGTAATCTTCGGTAAGAGGAGGAATTGTTGTTATTATGAATTTATTAAACGCGGAAGTTAGTAATTAGCAAGTATTTTCGAAAAACGCACTGAGTTGTTAAGTAGCGGCAAAATCAACGTCCGTGACTGTTTTGTTACCTTTACCTGCCCCTCAATAAAGCACGAGTCGTAGTCCATTCATCACCCCTCGTTGTTAGAAAAGCAGGTGGCAAATTTTTATTATTGTTGGGTTTTCTGAAATTTTCGAAATTTTCACACATCATTTTTTTTCTGTCACCACGGGACTACGCGCTTTTAATTAGGACTCCTACGACGTGGGCCCATTGTAGTATTCTCTCACAGCGGTTAATACGCCGGAATTATTCACTAATTGTGTATTAATCACGTTTCCATTGTTTGATTTGTTCTTCATCTCCGCACACCGGTCTCTTCGTGCGCATTTCACATATTTTTCAGCGCATCAGCATCCTCGAATGCATCAAGAGCAGGTGTTCCTGCCGGGGCCGGTTTACGCATTATCTTTTTTCCCTGTGTGAATTTTATAAAATTAAATTATATGTTTGGTATTGGTAGCTGGTAGTCGTAGACGTTCCGGTTCATCGGCGCCCTGAATTGCCGCACTACCAGAAGATTAACTTTCGGCCTGGCCTGCGGACTAAATTATAAATCCCCCTTAAAAAATTAAACACCTACCTACCTGCCTAAATACGTCTGAGCGCCTATCCGGTCATCCAATTAAACCAGAACGACGTTCGGCCAGCTTCAACCCCCATTACCATCACCATCCATCATACGAATTAATTTCACCTCGTAATAAATGCATTCACAAAATCACATTCAATCCAAATTATGTCGTGTAATAATTGTTCGAATGAAGATATTATTTTCGATAACATTGAAACACTCTCGGGCTTTAACTTACATCAAATCATTCACATTGTCTTGGCTTATTAATTCTGGAGGCGTTCACTTCGAGGTACATCTTGAATACAATTTGAAATTAAACACTATAATCTTGGTTTTACCACCATGTATTTATTTATACTTTATACCAGTGATTATCAACTTTAAGGGAATGCAATTCTCATGCAATACATAGAAATATTCCATTGTTATTTGTTTTTTAAATGTTATTACTATTTTTTTGGGATTATTTATCTATCTTTTTCCAGACAAAAAATCCAATTTTGTTTTTTATACACATCTCCAAATGAAGGTTTTTATCTTGAGGTAGAAAAAATACCAATTTGTATTTTTTGGTATTGGTTAAATACTGTTGAGTTTTCGAAAAATTAATATTTCACAAGTTGAAATTTTGAACTCAGCAGATCAAAATTTCCATAACAAAAACATCAGGAGTTGATATTTACATAGGTTGGATATTGATAAGTATCCAAAATAAAAGAAAAAAACAAAATTTTCATTTTTTCTATTAAAAGATATACCTTATCAAGTTTTCAAGTATTTGATTTTTTTCTACAAAAAGATATTACGTCTCATCAGGTTTGTTTTTCTCAAGACAAAAACCTTTGAAGGTTGATAAGTTCCAAAATCGCAATGTTTTGTCTTTTGAATAAATTTGCTTCATTTTTTTTGAAAACCAAAAAGTACCAAAAAATGTAATTTTTTCTGCAAAAAGATATTTCTTATAAAGTTTTTAATTTTTTTTTCCCTCCAAAACAAACACTTTTAGAGTTTGATACATGCCCAAAAAATGAACAAAATTTGCGTATTTTTTTGCAAGAAGATATCTTATCTAGTTTTTAATTTTTTTCCAAAAGAAAAACCTTTGGAAGTTGATGAGCACAAAAAATACCTTTTTTTCTGCAAAAATAGTCAATTATCAAAATTGCCAAAATTCGAAAAAATCAAAAACTAAGGGCAGACAGACCGAAAGTCGATGGCCCAAACGGCCGGACTAACCCTTATTTTAAAATTTCTACAAAAGGTATTATGCATTATCAAGTTTTTCAAAGTTATACCTAAGACATAAATCTTTGAAGATTGATAAGTTCCAAAATTGTTCCAAAAAGTTTGCTTAAGTTTTATTTGAAACCCTCTATTAAAAAAAACAAAATTACGAAAATCAAAATATTACTATCTGTAGAGTACTGTAATCGACGAAATCATCATCAGTTGCCCGAAGCAGCGTTTGGTCGAAATTAAATCGAATCTTGATTACGCGATTGCGAAACAATTGAAGGAATGAGTCAGTGCAGAACAGGATCCGAAACGGTGAGCATTTCGAGAATGTTGTGAAATCGTTTAAATGACTCATAAATCATGCATGAGCACGTGCTCGGAAAATTTTATGCCGCCGCTGCAAAGATGCCACAGTTGAGGCTGAATAATTCGCGACGATCAATCTACGTCGGGTAGCTGGACGTCGTCTCGAAAGCGACGTCCGATCTCGGGAATTGCCTGAAATTATGACGACGAGAAGAAACTAATCATTTAAAAATACGCAAACATTTCGCAAAACACAAACAACTATTTCTCTGGCTAGTTAATTTTCTACAACGAACTAAAGGACTTTAATATATTGTATTGTTAAAAAGACAAGAAGAAAAAAAGACATACGATCGTTACTGAATGGTTATAATAGCCTCAGTCAAAAAAAAGACATGATGAAATGTGGGATAGTATTAAGAAGGAAGGTGTGAATTTTGATCAAGATTTATGGGGATGGGAAGCGAGTTCCCAGGGTGCATTGCCTTCATAGTTAATTATAAATTAGATTTAATATGACAGTTAATTAGAGCAACATGTTACAAACCTTATATTATTTGAATTCTTTAGAATTAATAATTTTAAAATGATAAGTTCAAACTTTATGCAAATCCTTTAAAAGCGTTTTAATTATTTTCCAAATTTTATATTAAAAAACATCGTTGTTGCACAGATGCCAAAATCAAAAGGAGTCTGAAGTGGTTCAGGTTACTGAGATAGCGGATTGATACGGATTGTAGCCCCGTCATTGCATAGCGTCGGTGTCAAAATAAAAAAACTCGTATTTTCTTTTAGCAATGACGCAATTTTGTTTCATTTTCTAATTTTTGCAATTTCGATTTCTTAATCTATCAAAAAAATGAAAATCTAAAATTCTTATTTTCTCTATTCAATGTCTTAACCTTCACCAGATTACAAAAACTTTTATTTACTCAAGAAATTACGCTATTTTGGTAATTTTCTAAATTTTCTAATTTTGATTTCTTAGAAATTTAGAGTGTTGTTTAGATGCCGGAATCTAAAACTTTTATTTCCTCTATTCAAGGCCTTAACCTTCACTGGAACCTGAAAAAATGTCTTGATCGGTTTTTATTTCAAAACATTTTTTTTTTTCTCAAGAAATTACGCTATTTTGATAATTTTCTAAATTTTCTAATTTTGATTTTTTAGTCTTTCAAAAATTTTAGCGTGTTGTTTAGATGACCGAAATCTTAAACTCTTATTTCCTCTATTCAAGGCCTTAACCTTCACAGGAACCTGAAAAAAATTGTTGATCGGTTTTTATTTCAAAACATTTTTATTTTCTCAAGAAATTACGCTATTCAAAATTTTCTAATTTTGATTTTTTAGTCTTTCAAAAATTTTAGCGTTGTTGTTTAGATGCCCGAAATCTAAAACTCTTATTTTCTCTGTTCAAGGCCTTAACCTTCACCGGAACCTGAAAAAAAAAATCCGGTTGATCGGTGTTTTTTTTTTTTGTAGTAAATCGGAGTTGCATGTCTCGGGGCCTTTTTGGCCGGGAGCGTAATTTGGCGAAAGGCCCACGGACCGGAATCCTCGGCCCGTGTCCGTAATTTGAGGCGCGGCAAAAAAGCGCGGATGTAGCATTTAAAACGTTGATTAATGGCAGACGCCGGCCGGTTTCGTCTGCGCCGCCCGAAAAACGAGAAGTCGCAATTACCTAGGTGCCAATTTCGGCCGGCCCGCTCATTACGCTCCATCATCTCCAGCAATCTGGAGGTGCCGCATGTTTCGGAGCAATTTGCGCGTTGATTGCTCTTTTTCCGAAACGACTGTGTGATTGCGGAGATCAGTCCGGGCAGCGTTACAAATCGTTTTCCTTTTTTGGGGAACGCTTTGTACTAATGTTCAAACTTGATGATTTACCAATGGTAGAAAGATAATTGTTTAATAACAAAAAAAATGTGATGATTGATAGATGATCAAAGCCGAAAATATTAAATAGTTTTCTTTAGTTAGTACATAGTAACTTAACTTATGATGATTGATGGCAAACCTTACTGATGATTAACGCTAAAAATATTAAATCATGTTCATAGGTTAGGTTATATAGCAACTTATGTTTTTTTTCAAATATGCTGTTTTTGGTCAATTTTGGAATTACTTTTGATATATTTTTCCAAGTAGAAGCTTTTATTGTTATATGATTTTCTTATTAAATAATGTTTATAGGTTATATTATATAGCAACCTTTTTGGTCAATTTTGGAAATATTTTGACATATTTTTTTCTAGTAGAAGCTTTTATTGTTGTATGATTTTCTTATATTACTCCAAAATGGAGCAAAAATAAGCTCATTTATACATACACAAAATACACAAATCACACGGCGGAAGGACCACGTGGCCGATAGCGAAACACTACTAATACCACTGGAGAAAAAAATACTACAATATTTTATAAAACTGGGATGTACATTTTTATAGTTGATTTTAATTACGGATTTCCCAGCAATAATGGACAAGCACAATTGGCAAAAAATGTTTTAACATACTGCCGTTCGCCTCTTTGCACAACCAACGACGCTAATTAAGAAATTTCCGAGGGATAGTCAGCCAGTGCGCACTTACGCCAACCAATTTCCTACGTGTAATTGCAAAAATGACGAAAGGTGTGCCAGATTCATAAAGTGAAAAATTACAACAAACTCACTTTCATTCATAACTTGGAGGATCATTGATTCAGCTATAATTAGCATCGTATATATAATGTTATTAATGGTGTTACAGATGCAGGAAATGTCTTCACACCTTTGAAATTAATTATGCAAGCAAAATGTGCATTTAAAACTTACACGGTTTACCAATATACCATTGAGAATGGGAATTTCCTGTTACTATATTTCTAGAAAATATTTACAGTCGATGTGATTAATTAAAGATTTTAAAGAACTAAAAATATTTCTTCAATTAGGTAATGTAAAAAGATAAAAAAGATTTATTTGATAGATATTATTTCTTTATTTATTATTATTATATATTTTTTTGAAAAGCATAAGACATTGGCGATGCAATTTTGCTCCGCCGGACGTGCCCTGAAGGTAGGCTGCAGCGAAATGAGCAATTTGCCGAGTTGAAGAGATCACGTGCTATTTTTAGTACCGGCAGGTGCGTTTCGCTATTAACTGTCTATAAAATTGCCAAGGGAAAAAAAAGTGCCGCGACGCTAAAGTTGTCGGATGGGTTTATCAAGGCGCGCCATTTTGCGGTAGACGGTTCCAAGAGTCGGTACCTTCCTAGCTCTGATTAGCAACGCGATTATCGCATGATTCACCGAACATAACGGCGCTGCCTTTCTCACACCTAGATTATTTTTACCGTACTTTCCCCGTCATTTTTTTCCGCGAACAGATTCCCAACCTCGATAGGTACCCAGATATTTTAGAAAAAATACATCGTGAATTACCAATTCTCTGGAAATGCATTTGTAGTAAGTGAAAATATTACTTGGGCACTTACTGATTATTAAAATTAACAAAATCTTTTGAAAATTTATTATTTCTACATAAAAATCTAAAAAAATTCTAAATTTTTGGAGCCAGACAAATAAAGAAATCTTTTAGAACTGTAGTAAGTTTAAAATTTCCAAAAAATATTTGATCTACTTTAACTCAGTAGAAACGCAGAGACAATTCCAAAAATATTGGTAAATTAATAGAATCCCAAAATTCTAAAAACCTAAAAACTGAATACTTCTGAATTCTAAAAAGAATTCTTAAACATTTCTTTAAAATGGTGATAATCTTTAATATCCTTAACAACATGTAAAAAATATTGATTAATAACTAACTATCTGTTGTTTGACATGATGAATATTAACCTGTGTAGAGCAAGTCTACGCAAAATACTAACATGTCGTAGTCGGAGCTTGTTATAATTGTTCACCGAATTGGAAAAAAGGTAACCAGAGACTGGTTTTTCTGGGTGGTCTCAATTCGCGTTTGGAGTTTTATTGAGGAAACGGAACATTTTTGTCCAGACCAAGATGATGGGAGGGCGTTGCTCGATCTCGCCGGGTCGACGCTGGGAGGATATCACAAAGGTGTGTTTGTACGAGCGTAATCACCGCCGATAATTTTAATTATTCATTTCGGCCCGCTCAATTAGGCAAATGCGAACGTGTAGAAAAAACCGGCACCGGATGGGAACCGAATACCGCTGGCGAAGGTAGTCTTGCAGGGTCAGTTTTGTGGGTTTCCAAAGCACAAAGCGAACGGGTCTAATATCCGAGTGAGTCAACGCATTCCCAATTAACAATTACCTGTGGCACCGGTGTTGTAAATGCAAATCTCGCCTATTGTGAACAGGTGAAAACGGGCCGAACGCTAGGAATTAGTGTAAAATCCGATATCCTGTTTTAAATATTTGTTAACGTGTAACAATGTCAATATTGGCGTTGACGAGTGAGATGTCTGTGAACGCTCGAACCGTCGAGGTGTAACCGACATCTGTTGAATTTTTGTGGTCCGACGTACTTCCGTTTCGACGCCGATTTCCGCGTTACCTGAGAAGGAAAATATTGTATTACACAACTATTGTGTACGTTTTACATTGTTTTAATTACTTCCACGAATGACCTTTTCAATAACTGATATTGTTTTCAGGAAACCCTTTAATTCACATCCTTTTTTGGCCGGTAATAGAATTTGCATAAAGTGGTGAAAAACTGCTGGGAATCACGAAGGAGTCGTCCGGATGCGGCTTAAATTCCTGCGCAGGGAATTTGAGCCCATCCACCCTTCCACTTAATAGAGCAATCGATGGCCATTCCGCTGGTGCACCCGTTTAAAATTTACACCGTAAATCCGGCTGTATAGTAGTTTCGTAGTAAATACGTTATTTTGTATAGCCTTTAAAATTCATAACAATAACTCAACCATTACCGCCCAGAAAAGCCACGTACTGAATATGTAAGTTGACAATTACACGTCTCGAATACCGCAGTTGTTCCAAAAATGCATCTGGTGTATCGGACGGCCGAAGAGCGACCAGGGCAAACATAAAGGGGTTCATTAGCATACCCGGATTGGATTATTAAAATTCCTGCCCCGAGGGCTTATTAATCAAAAAGTTTCCGAACAAGTACAATACATCAAAGTTAATTTACATTTGTCGGGGGGCGCATCATTTTTCTTCCTTGTGTACAGGAATTAAGTGTTACGTATGTAGGATGATTTCGTTGTAAAGTAATAAGCAGAAACGTCGGTCTTTGACTTCTTGGAGTGTACCCATCCGACCATGAACATGTACTGTAAATGCTGTGCACATCACCACATATTTCATGCGCGCGTTCTTTCCTCCTTATTCACAATTTCATTTCGTTTCCTCCCTTAATTAAAAATCCTCCGGGGCGCGTTAATTAAATTAAAGGTTAATCTTCAACATGTGTCACAGTAAAAACAAAAAATACTTCATCATTAATTTTTAAAAAAAGTACGATCTATTGATTCTAGAAAAAAATATGTACGTTTCCTGCTTTTAATTAACACCCGTTCATCTTAATTGCGCAACAATTTTACCTGGAAACCCAATTACATCACCGGAGCTCCTGGGGGTGTACTGGGCGTTATTGTCAATTAATAGAGTTGTAATGATATATGGTTAGGTAACGCTTATTTAGATCCAGCCCGGAGCAGTTTCCCGAACAACTGTCCTACACTGGTGAGGACGGTACGGGGAAATCTATAATTGATCTGAATTGTCGATATCTGATCGCTTTCTATTTTGTAGGATGTTGTAAGGTGGATATTACTTCTACAAAATGGAATGTTCGAAACACTCGATTGATTGAGTAGTACTACTAGTACTGTCTAATAAGGACCTAAAATACTTAACACATAAAACGTGCTCATGATTTTTTTTTCGGTTCCAAGCTGAATCTCGGCAATACTGTACGTTTGGGCCATAAAGCCAAATAACAATCGATTTGACAAATGATAGTTTACATCTAGCAGGCGTTAATTGATAGCCTTCGATACACTTCATCACCTCCTGTAATTAATAGTAAACAACGTAAGTCTACTAATTTAAGACTTAATACTTGTCAATTCCCTTGCTATACGTAACGATTATATTGATTTAATAAGTGCGGATTATATATAAAATTACACCCCATGGTTAAAAATAGCGTAGCGGCTGTAACAAAATCCATAACGTTTGTTTAATTTATCACGGGGACAATAAATCGATACGCGGGTTTGTTGATTTGCCACTGGACAATAACCTGGCCTGGCTGCAGTCCGTAAGATAATATCCACCGCCGGAAGGAACTACCCCATCCGCCCTATCCGATTCCCCATCGGCGCCATTAACTTTTTTGGATTCATTAGCTCGTTATCAGATCGCGCCGGGGGTGGGACCCCCTAATTATATTTATATTCGGCCGATTTGCATACTCGATCATTTCCCCTTAAAGACTATAAATACGCGATGGCCGGGCCCCCGAGGTGTTTTCAGGATTTCAGCGAAACGTCGCCGTATGCAAATCCGATGGGCACTCACGCGAGGATTAGACATTATTAAACAAGCAAAAGTTTTCCATTTTCATAATCGCGCCGGCTAACTGTTGTTTTCGGGTGTGATAACCTTTTTAATCACCGTCCTTTATTAAATTTATCGTGTAATCGCAGCAGCTCCAAACGTTACGGGGATTTTTTTCTTGATTTAATTAGGTTGTTGACTCATACTTTATATTTGATAGTATCAAGATATTTTTTTTAGGTGTTGGGTTTTAATATGTTTATTTATTTTCAATAATCTTACGTAATAATGTATCCAATCTTGTAGCTACATTCTTGTAATAATTAAATTTAAATATTTAACAATGTGTTCCGGATAAACCGATAGTACGCGCATACTCTGCAGGAATATAAAGCAATTGTAGACCGAACGTTATCCACTAAAACATTACATATTTTAATTGATTAATGACCCATACTCTCAGACGGTTTCTAATTTCATCCGGGGATCGAGCGCTGCAGCAGGAATCGCATCGGCTGCAGGAGATGTGATGGCTTTCCTTTTATTGCTTCCGTACATAAACATAAGATAAAATCTCGCCAACTAATTGCTAACGAGGTATAAAGCTCACCGAGAAAGGTTTACGGCCGAACTGGCGCTCATTACGATTTGCAGAATTTCGCCGGGGACGTCGCATAAATTTGATATTGCTTAATTAGAATGCTCTCTAAAAAAATTCGCTGAGTTACAGAGAAGCTGCAGCTGCGTACTCTACTCAGCCCGAGCGTGGAAACCGATTACAAGCGGAATTTAGCCAGAATTACTTTCGTAATGCCACACTAATTAATTTTAAAAATGCTTTTTATACGAGATCCGGAGCCAATAACCATACGTTAAAAGCCGGATGTGATAAAAATGTATTCTTGCAATTAGTGTTGACGTGAACGGCAAATCGGACTGGTTTGTTGCATATTTTACTTCTTTTTTTCTTGGAGGAACTTATCAATCATATACTTAATCTGAGATATCGAGGTATTGAAAACCCATTGACATGTTTCCTTTGTGGTATATTTTTTTACGATAATTTAATCCTTTCATTATACACTTTTTATTAATGTATGGTATAGATTTTAAAATAATTTGAACTTATTTTTTAATAATTTTGATAACAAATAATTTACAAGCATAAAGAATACTAGGAATATCTACCATGAAGATTCTTTAACATTATGAATTAGGCCCATAAAATTTTTAAACTTTGAGTTGACTTAAGTGGAAATCTAAACGTTTTACAAATTTCTTAGCCTGGCAGTTATTAAACATATTGTTTGATTTAGGCATATTTAAGCTTCACATTTAAAAATTATCTTTAAACATCATCAATATCAATATTTTACTACTTATTACTTTCAAATGAAAATTAGTTTTAACGACATTTATGAAACCTAATCTAATCTTTAAAAATTTCATAACATTTCTAACATTTTAAAATCAAACTGGCCTCAAATGTTTAGTGTACAGTTGTATAAATATTTCCGCAGCCATTTCCACCCCAGGCGGGGGCGCTAATGAGCTGTTTTATAGACCCGGCGACCTTTTGATGTGACCAATTTAATGCCCTGCTGGAATTAAGTGCGGAAATTTAGGCGATATATTTCGCCGTGGAAAATTCAAAGCTTTTCATACCGGGAGACAATGCAGGCGGATAAAAAAAAAGTGATTACATCGATCCTTCCCCTCATAAAAAAAAAAACGTTGCGCTATTATAATATCCTGCCGTGGGTGGAGCGGCGGCGCCAGAGGGGTTGAAGTTGGGCATCGTCGCGACGCATGTCCGGGCCGGAGGAGTGGATCCGGGGCTACGGGGCAAAACACACACACGATTCGTAATTTTGTGCGAATGCCCTCTATTATCTACGGCAAAAAAGCGTGACAAATCTAGTTCGCAGCTTTATGAGCCGTGCCAGCCGCACGCAATTCTGTTATGTAAATTTTAATTTTAAATTAGATAAGCCAGGAAATACGCGAAACCGGCGGAACTCTATTTTGGAGAAATTTCGCACCGAAAAATTCGCCATTCTCGCAAAGCCGAAAATCGATAGCGGTCCCATCTTGAAAATTTCCCAACCCGGCATTCGGTTTCGTTAATATGGATTTTTCCTCAGTTATCAATTCAAGCGGAAATTAATACGAACAATGTTGCATTGATGCCAACTCCCGTCGGTCGTCATGCCCATCATGTCTGCAACTTTCATTGTTTCTAAACCCGGCGCATTAAAAGTCAAAACTCGAAAGCCCACAAGTACCTTCGATCCAATTAAAAAATAATCATAAAACCAAATCGGATTATCATTGATTAGCTGACCGGTATACTAAGTTTGGCCCTGGTCGCCTCAACCCCTCGCGACCGCCCACGCAAACACATCTCTTACGCCTTATCTAAATACGTTTCGTGTCCGTCACCTATAAACCCGCCCGTCTGGTTCAGGGTTTCTGCCCGGACGCCCCTCGCTCGCCAAGAAAACGACATTTTACCCCTCATTTAACACGCGTATTGCTTAATCGCCACATAATTAAATATCCATTACGTCAAGCACCATTATATAACTTGAACAAACAACGTATCATTGATGCCGGTGACTCGTACACACGGGCACCTGGTGATTAATGAAATCCTCGACTCACCATTCTAAATATATAAAAGTATATAATTAGCCAGAAACTTAATTACTTAACAATTTATTTTTTTTAATAATTTAATTAAAACTTAAGAAGCTTCCAATAAAAATGATATTTCAATGTTTAAAATAAACCAAAACCAAATTGGCATCACTATAATTTCTAAAATAACTCTTAAAATAAAAATAAAATTACCTATGACTAAGAGAGATAATGGATTAATTAATTTAGAATTGTTTTCTAAAACAATCTTCTACTTTTTGAATACACGTTTGTTACAAAAATCCTTCATTGCCTTCAATACTTGTTTCATTAAACAATCTAAAATTTGTAGGTTTATCTTTGACCAAAAAATATAATGAAAACATTCAATTTTCAATATTATTTTAATGAATCTAAAAAATTCTTCTTCTGTTTAAGCATACCTTGGCGATAAAAATCAGTGCCCAAATTTGATCAAAATTAATTAATTGTAGATAAAAAAAAAGTTTTTCTATATGAAACTTGCAACCAATGCAAAAATTATATTATTAGTATCTATGCATTTTCTCTCTTGACAGTTTTGATGAAGTTGCTTTAGTTTGCATTCAAAACTGTAATTTCGTTTGAATATCAAAAACAAGTTAGCCACTCGTCACAGTAAAGGAATTTTTTTTAGAGTGAATTATGAATTTAATTGGTAAAAAACATCCTGCGCGACGTAAATAAATAAATTTAAGCCGTTTATTAAACGTTTAATTACTGCGGCGAATTGAAACAGGAAACGCCGGTTGAAGAGGCACGTAGACGTCATAATGAAGCCGAAACCAGCTGAAAACTGGAAACCGTACCTCATCCTCTTCCACTCGCGTTAAAGAGGAGGCACGAAAAAAGGAAGTCCACTTCATTTATTATTTCATTTTTCTAATTATCCGAATTAATTCCGTCACGTTGGCCGTGGAAGACGCCGCCGGGCAAAAAGGCGATTACGCCACCACAAAAAGGAGGAAGGAGCTGCACTTATCTAATAATCGAGCGCGGCGGCACAGGCAAAAAAAAATAATAATAAGCGCGATGCACCGCACAATTAAGATGTTATGTAAACGTCTAAACGAGGGTGTGCACAATTTCGCCAAGACGTGATGTAACCACTGTGTTAACCTAGACTCCTAGACAAATCGATACATCTAAGGGCCAATGAAAGTATTCCGCATTCATATGCGCTTATTTGGTCTACATCCGCCTCGGAGTATTAAATTTTTATTATGCCCGTCCTGCTCAAAGACCTGATATTAGGCAACGAAATTCCTGCGAAATGGAGGTTTTTTTAACAGAAAACGTAGCGGAATGTCCGGTTCGTAACAGTTGCAGGATGTTACGTTATGGTCAAGGTTTTTTTTTTTAAGGAAGGATGTTTTTTTTTTCTTTTGATGGGGCCGCGAATTGAACGGGAATAATCGGCGCAGGTTATAAGGCCATTCTGCCACAATCAAATTTGCAAATATAATTTTTACGGGTATGGACGACCGTGACATCAATACCGGCGACCTCTTCGACTACGGTCCAAATTAATAAATTCATTCACATTCCAAAAATTAAAAATCTCCTCAATAAAGCTATACTGGGGATATCGAGAGATCGAAACTATTGATGGTTATAAACTTGAGTGTTAAATTATTTTTTTGGTTGCTTGAACGCTAAAAAATTTCTACCCAACACCTAAATTTACTGATTAAATATTTAACGCCCCAAACAATATTTTCCATTAATTAAGTAATTATGGAGATACCAACAAAGTTAATTGCTTTATTTATTTTGAATATTTTCTCTATCTAGCTTTGTAATAATATCTTTAAAAGTTCTGTGATAACAATAAATTTTGCATGTTTTTTCGCCTATGTTATTTCTTACTTCTGTTACATTTTAATAACATGCATATGCACATTATATATTATTGAATAAGGTGTTCACCCTGTCATGAACAGCAGTTTTATTAGCGCCCGTAAAATTTCAATTATCTCCGGATCGAATGCACCAATTGCACGAGGTGATTCGATTATTGTTTTGAAGAAACGACGTTGATTGGTTAAGAAACGCGAGGCCTATAGTTATTCCAAGTCGTTAAATTGAAATTGAATGTATTGTTTTCTGAAACGCGACATTTTAATATTTATTACTGAACCAGTTTGATTCGCCAAAACTTTGAAGAAATTAATACAGATGTCAAAATGTTGACAAAAAAAATGCAAATTTGGAGATCATTTAAAGGATAATAATAATGAATTTGTTGATCTAAATAGATTTCTTTTAATGCATTAAATTATCACTTAACATTTTTATGTTCATTAATTTTCTAATTTCAAATTGCACTGGTTTTAATATTAGTGCAAAACTAAAAAAAAAGAATGGTTCATATGCTCAAATATGTAGAGCATGTAATGTTAGGACTATAACGAAAAGTAATTGTGCGATGTGACATACTTTTCCATCGAAAAAGTTTTATAAATCAGAACAAGACGAATAAATGAATGACGTTAACACGTTGACAGTTTGAACGTTATAATCAAAACCGCGGTAAAATGATGAGGACATTGTTTTAACAACAATGGATCACTTATGGGAATTGGAGCAATCCTTGATCCGAGCTATTTTTACGTTGTACTAATTCGATAAAGATCCATCGTGTAGATAATTGAAAATAAGATTAGTATGAATGTCGGGCGGTTAATGGAGTTAGAGAAGAGGCGGATGGGTATAGCGGTAGTAAGGGGTTGAATGTGTGATACTTTTCGCTGCTCCACTAATGGTGAGCCGCCGCTCCGCCTGTGTATTGATCGGGCGGAGAAGACAAGAAACAAATCAAATAAAATGAAATAAACCCTTTGGAAGTGCACGCTCCGAGCCGGGTGCGTGGCCTGGAAGATCCTGCTGATAATAATTAATAACGAACTGGATTTTATCTCGACGGTTTTAATGAAGCACTTTTCTATTTAAGTGGATATTCGGAGGCAACGGCCCTGTTATTTGGTTGGGCAGGCCCGGAGGCGAAGAATTCCATAAGAAGCATCCGACCAAACGGACCGAAGTGATTTCCTGTTGTCAAAGTAAATTACCTTACGATCCCGTGGCATTAAAATATGCAACAGTAAATACATTTCCTTCCCATCCTTGCAATATGATATATACGACTCGGCCGATATGTGTGTGAAAAACTGCACGATTCTGTTATAAATTTGCCGTGAGATGGGTTTTACGATAGGGAGTAATTACGGTTATCGTAATTTATGGTGTAGCAATCCAAACATGCTTATACAAATATATACGAAAGCGTGAAACCGAAATGTTTACATTACAAAGCAGAGATGAAATTTAATTCCGAAGCTGAATGTCAAATCTTGAGGTTTTATATTCGGTAGAGCAGTCAAGCGGTACAGGTACTACGTGAAAGGATGCAAGTACTCTGTGTTCGGAATTTAAATCTTTTTCCAGATCAGAAACCCTCACTAACTAAATACGTGTTGTTCTTTCGCAGTTGATCGGGTGGAGATGGCGTGTTACTTCCCGCAAGAATACCAAGGAGAATTTGCAATGCAAACAACAGTAAATACAAGAAATTCCGTTCCGTATAGCATGTTAAACATCACACCTACGGCCATCCCTATCTGGGGGAACTGCAATAGGCGGATCGGAAACAATTTCATCCTAGTCATAGAGTGAGTAGAAAAGAGAAAATTTCCATTGTGCATAATTAACGTAATATTTTTTTCCGCAGTTACGGAGAGAATAGTTGCGTCCGCTGCCTTCACTTGAAGTTGCGCTCTAAAAACGTTCTGCAGGTCTTGGCCTCGAGTCAGGAAACTATATCGAAATGTTATATTAGCGAGGAATTAGCCGAAGCTAATTGTCCCACGGAAGAAGCTCTAAAAGCGCGAACGACCGCTGAAATAATCCTATTCAGTGAGTAATCAATTATCGTGGATAAAGTGAACCTATTTAACAAATCATTATTTTATTTTACAGAAACCAAAGACATGGAGGGTCGCTATACCACGAAAGAATATTGCCCTATCGATGGGCGCTTTTCCTTCACTTACAGGTTGAATGACGGATCTGACAAAAAAGAATGCGTCGGTTATGAATCTAGATTAGATTCGTGCCCGTCAGGTTCTACCATGAACTTGGCGTTTCGCCAGTGTTCCTTCGCGGATTACGGTATGTTAATCGATCAGCCCTCTTTAATTTACCCATAATAATTTGGTATGCTTTAGGCCTTAAGTTCGACTGCTTGGGACACTGGGAGGGCACTAATGGCCAGAGATATTTAGCCCTGGCCGACAATAGGCATTCCTTGCATAAACCGCAATACCGTTGTGCCGTGAGTTAATTATCCCAATACCCGACTTTATTAATTCTAATAAAATTATTATTTTCCAGCTGTATAAACGGGACCCCGCTACTGGAATAATAAACATAGCGATTAGCAGGGATTCAACGTGCACCAACGATTTGCATAACGCATCCTATGGATTCGAAAACCTCATTCTGCGGCCCATTCACGACAACAGTTGGCCTCCGGAGGTCACCTACAGCTCCTGCAGGTAAGCCATTATCCGCGATAATCATAAATCAATGTGCGGATCCACCGCCATTGTGCGCGACAGGAAATTTAGAATTTTCGGCGATTAAGCAAACACACGACAAAAGTGTCAGGTAGAAAACGTACCTGCTCCCGTGCAAGGCGAATCCACATTGTGCACTTGCGTGTCCGATCTTAAGCCGCTCCGTTCACATTCTTCGGTATAATGCACTTCCTATCTTCATTCTGCTCGGAGGATATTTCTATTGCCCGCATTCCTAGGGTCTCGGCGGAATTATTCAACTTCCCTTCACGAAACTTCTCCCTTCAACAACACGAATAGCTAATTAGAAACTTCGCCCCCGCGAATTTCCACATCGATTATTTATTACTTTTTTTCATTCATTTTTTAAATTATTACATAAATTATCACAAACTTATAAAAGATAGTTTTAAATTCAAAACTGCATAATATTTCATCAAGAGTTAAGTGAGAAAAAAATATATATCTGATTGCCCTAATCGAAAATGAAATTATAGAATAAATATTAATATACATTAAAATTGCAATTACTACATTTTTGTTTATATATTAAATTTTATAAACCTATTTCAATCTATGTAACGTTATTATAAAATAAAAGCATGTTGAAAATTAAATTTAATATTGGAGAATAAATTTAATTTTAGAATTTTGTTAAGGCATTAATTTAAGAATTTTCATAGGTAAATTAATTTTCGATTAATTCAATTTCCAATAAAACGAATTAAAACCCTATTTTACATCGATTTCACGACGTGAACATATATCTTTACAATATGGTGTATCGAGAATTTATTGCGGAATTAAGTGCTACCTCTTCACGCATAGTACTTAACTCTAATTCCCCAGGATTGATAAAACAGATAAATCAGGGATTTAAAAATTAACGTGCGCGGACGCATTAATCACGTTTTTAATTATCGGTACTGCATCTGTTGTAACGTTTTGAGTGCCGTAAATAATACATGAGTCGGGAGAACATGAATTATCATTTAATTATTAATAAGGTACAACAGTGAAATAATTAGTGCAGATTATTGAGTATGAAATATTGCGCGTTTAATTTCGCGTTGCTCCTGTTATAATTGCGGAAGTCCTTCGTATCAGATTTCGCCGAGTGGTAATAATTATTTTTTGTGTAATTTTACAAATATTGGATATGAAGGGAAGAGAGTAGTTATTGAGATGCCGTGAGATTTTAATGATGATGTATCAATATGATGCGGAGAGTGGTAAATGTGCGCAGACATCCTCATCCTGCAGTATCGAGCGGATGTCTTGCGAATTAAACTTTCTTGTATTGGCGTTTTTTTGTGATGGCTGGGTCATTGATCACCGTGATAACCTGGCTCTATTAGTTTTCCAGACTGGATGCGCGGTAATTGGGAGCACGTCAGGGTGGAGGATAACACGATCACTTACAAAGACCATTCTACGTTCAAAACGTATACGATAAAGTGCGTTGCGATGTCGGAATCGAACGATAAGTACTCTGTCTTCAGCAGGACGCAGTGGTAAGTAACGCAGCGCGGTTAATTGCCCGCACACGGACACCTCGGTAATTATGCTATTACTTTGCAGCGATGAGGAACAATATAATTGCATGCGGATCCAGAGGAGGAGCAACAATATTTTAGAATTTCAGTTGGGTACTAATTTCAGCAATAATAACGACGTGTTCGAGTTATGCGCGGATACTAATTTTCAGGACGATGCCTGGATCACTCAAGGACGTAAGTACTTATTAAACGTAGATATGTACTTCTGTATACATTTTTGAAATTTTTTTATAAAGGTGTTGATCCTGCTGTTGAACTTGCTTGTCCGATATCTGGGGAATATACCGGTGTCATTCCGGATACTGAAGATTTGTGTGCGAAGCTTTGGTCGGACTGCCGTGCTCCCGAATTGATGTATTATCAAGTATCTGACTGTGCCAGCTCTGAAATTTACGAGGAACGTGAATATAAGTGTTTGGGCCATTGGAGAGAAGGCGAACTTCTATACACCTACACACAAAGGCACGACGTCGCCGCGGGAACCTATGAATGTTTCGTAGGTTCTATTATATCAGATAAGGAAGATATTTATATTAAAGAGGCCGGGGAGCATTGCCAAAGAAGGATAGATCCTCTCCGATACGGAATGAAGCTGATTAAGCAGGGATTGTATTCTTGCATCGGCCGCGTCGCCACGACCAAACGGCCCACGCTGCCTTCCACCACAACGGCCACCAGCCTCTCAACAAAGCCCTGGAATATCGGAGTACCTTGTACGTATGCACCAATTAATTCCATTGTGTGAATTACATAAATTCTTCTTTCACAGTTCCGACAATACCAGACCCGGACAACAACATCAACTTCGGACTGCGCTTACAGCCGACGTACTTACTTGCCCTCCTATTATTATCAATTGTGATCACCTTGTAAATTATTAGAGACTTTATTATGTTTATCGTAAGTGCTTCTCTTGCCACTATTAGTACTTACCATCTCCCCCCTACATCTTCTCGACACGGGTGACCCTTGTATATTTTTCGACTGCTAGATTATATTTATAAACTATTATTTATAGTGATTTATTATTATAGGAATATTATTGTGATGTAATGTTACTTTTTTATATTTTATTTTAGAAATATATATGTACTTTATGTATACGAACGCTTAACAATGAATCCTTTAAGACGTTTCCCATGTTGTTCCGCAATTACTACACGAATAAAGCCCCGTCCGCTGCAGCAGGAAAGCGTTTTATACGCCTAAGGGTATAAAATCCTTATTAAAAATTTACAGAACTAGGACTCCGTATAAAGTTTACTCCGGCATAAAATATATGTGTGTACTTATATACCGCAGAAAAATATACTCTGATTTTGCTCCAGTTTTCCTCACAATCTATATTTAGCAGGAAATTATTAACATGAATTGTTCATTTTTTTTTAAACGACGTATAATTTTCATCAAAAAAATACGTACTAAATAAATATTATAATAACATAAATATCAAGTTTTATAATACAGTAATAACATCAACTTTGCTACGTAGAAGAGACAAATAGATTAAAACTGTCTATAGGGAAACAATAATTAGAAACTCAAAAAAATTTAAAAAATAAAAAATATACGCCAATGACGAACCAATTAAAATAAGGACACCATAATGAGTAATATTAGCAACCTTTCAAATAATAACGAAGACACAATTTTAATTTTTTTTCAATTTACGTATATAAAAATAATAACTTGTAAATTGGGTTGCCTATTTTTTCGTTTCTTCTTGAAGAATCTTTAAGGTTTTTGAATATTTGGCTATTATCAATTTTTCTCTTTCCCAGTTTTAATATGTACTCAATTATAAAAACAATTATTAAAATAAATGTTCTACATAATTTCATACTTTAATTTGTTTTAATAAAAATAATTTTATTATTATTATATTATCTACAATTACGTTAAATTAAAAAATTAAAACCGTACAAAACTCATTTAAAATCAACTAGATTACATTAGAATAACAAATTAATATAATTCTACATTATGCACAATTAACCACTCTCATGGTATATATTAAATTACTATTACTACTTCGGAAACTGACGTTTATTTAAGTCAGCCTTCTATATTTTGATAAAATTAACAATTCCTCAGCAAAAACGTCGCTGCCAAAATACGCAAAACTATTCTCCACCATCTACGCGATCTAAACTCCTTAAATATGAGAATCCACCCCTATATTTTGTAATCTACAAATAATCTCCAACATGTAACCCCAGCGCAATTCCAATTCATCGGGGGAGAGGTTTATAAGAGGCGATCGTGACTTTAAAGATTGTTATTCACAAAACCTATATCCGTTCAAATTAAAAACTCTGCATCAATATTTGCCCTTCCTCAAAAGTCGCAAAAAGTTTTCATACATAATCTCCAACCGGAGAAAGAAATAAGAAAAAAAAGAGAGAACAATAATTACAATTGATATAATATTTTGATTTGTAGTAGCTAAAATATTATTTTATTGTAAAAAACGTAATAAACTTTAACTCTAAATATTATTTTTTTTAATCCGCTTAATGTGGAAATTCACGAATTAGTTTTACCTTTGTGAATATCAACATCCAGTAAATTCGTTTTGCAAACTTTTTGTGTATCTCTTTGATGTGTTTCTGTTTTCGCATTTTCACGTTCACGTTAATATTTTTTTACATTGTGACGAAATACCCCGAACTTCACAGGGAGCCATCAAAACAGCAAAAAACGCACCCTTGTCAATTCTAAAACTTAGCGAACGCATAATATGTAAATGTACCCCGAAAAACCACCCCGAGTTCCCTCGAAACTGTAACTACAATTTCACCACCGTGCGTTTGATTAATGGTTTATTCAATACAAACATTAATACGATGAATTGAGTCCTCAATGGTGAAACATTTTTACGTTAATTGATATTTATTAATTCAAAAAAATAATATTATTAGTATTTTTATTTTTAAAGAAATTTTAAAATCTTACAATTTTACATGCTTTCTATATATTTTTGAAAAAAAAATTCATATCATTTTGATGTTACTTTAAGTTTAATTTAAAGTTGAGTTTAAATAATTGAGCAATAAACAAGCATTATCATCATCCAATTAAACATTCGTAGTCTTTGGCCAAACAATTTATATTTCCTGTTTACGAAATGGTCGTGGAATCGGGGAACAAACAGTCTAATCTCCCTCTTATCTGGCTGGGACAAGCGACGGTTTGAAGTCGAGGATGACGTCCGAAAACTATCGATTCGGCAAGGTTGTTCACCCGAATTATTGATAACAAAATCTCTATTTCTGCGCGATCACTTATTCATATTCCCCGGTAATTAAGTCGGCGGAGTGAATAAAACGGCGGGTTTTTGCAGGCCGAACCCGGAGCGGCCCTGAATTATAGATGAGGTCCTCTTCTCTTGAATTGCATTAATGCCCCAAACGCGGCCCGCGTATTGATCTCCTGCCCTTGAATGCTAATTATGGGAAAGGGTGAGATTGATAACGCGAAGTTTTCTAATTAATTACATGCGCGAGCATTTTCCACGACGGAATACAAATAGTTTTCCGTCTGCGCGTCAGTTTAGCGATGGGAATTATTCTGCACACACATTTTCCACGTAGTTTTTGATTGTGAATAAGAGATTTATTTATTGGATTGCTACATGCCATTTGGTCTATTAAAAATCTTAAAGCCTTTTATCACGTTTTAATACGATTTAAAAAGTAATACACTATTACATTATTTGGATTTTTGCCAAAAACTGTAATTACAATAATTAAATAATTAAAAAATATTGTTTTAATTTATTTAATATATGAAATATATAACGAAGTAGAAGCATAAACAACATGAAATTTACATATAAATTTAATCGAAATAATAATTGTTACGATTAATTAAAATCATCTGATGAAAATTTATATAATAAAATTTAATTATTTTTTTTTAATTTAATGATATTATTGTTGAGAAAATCCTAATTTCATAAGAATTTGTAATTCAAATTGTACTGCAACGTTGGTGTTGATAAGGGTACAACATGGCACCCTAATAACACAAGGGGACTAATGGCTTTGCATATTTGTGCGGCTGTTTTGATGTTAATACTGTGACCTTCGTGCGTCAGCATTCTAAAACGCCGCGCCCTTAACGAAATTTTGGTTTTTATTGATTGGGCGCGGGATTTTAATGAGGGCTTTTGTCAATCCGGATGCGAAGGTGATAATTAGGTAATTTCGGTTGAAAACATGAAAACATGCCGTTCGTACTATTGAGATACAATAACTTGGACGAATAAAAGGGTGGTTAAAAATTCTAGGCTTGTCGTTATAATTAACGCTAATGTATACGCTGTAAGGGAGTGGTGATAACGGGTAACCTTGAGGTATCACTTGTTTGAAATTAATAGGGAGAGTATTTTTTAAAGATCGATTAGAGTGATTTATAAACCAACAAAAATATGCGTTACGTTTGTAACAACGTTTTGATTTTTTTAAAGTATATAATCAGTATCAATTTCAAAATTTTGACATTTTTGAAATATATCTGTGCCTGAAAAACTCTGAGTAATTTTAAAAAACATTTTAAACTTAATATTTAAAACGCCTTTGGTAAAATTTTGTTTATGTATTTTTTTTATTAAAAAGTATTGGGTTTTATTTAAGTCAATGTTTCGCGAGAGCAATGACATCATTATTGGGATAGGTCATAGGGTAAGCTAAAATATATTATTGATTGGGGTAGGTCAAGAGTACGCTAAAATAATAAAAAGTTTATTCAAACAAGTCAAGCGTACGCTAGGGCAATGACATCATTATTGGGATAGGTCAAGAGTATGCCAGCACAATAAATTATTTATTGGGATAGGTCAAAAGTACGCTAAACACGCAAAAATATATTAAGATAGGCCTAGAGCACGCTAGAGCAACAAAGAAATTATCTGCTGTTTTTTTCTTCTTCATCAATTGGATTCGGTTGTAATCGAGTATAGAGAATGATTATAATTTCATTTAAAAGCTGTGTATTCAGCTTCAAATTACTAAATTAAGCTTAATACTCAAAATCCGTTAATATCTGCTAGAGAAAGTAATGACTTCATCTATGATCTATTTTTTTAAGAACAAAACGACGAAAACGACGTACTAAAAAATACAATTTTTTTAATTTAAAATTACTTAATGAATTAGGATTTATTCAAGGCAATAAAAAATAAAAATGTATGCAATCAGAAAAAAAAACTAGCAGCATCTATAAAACGAATTGCTTATTACTGTAGTCTTTGTTACAGTTATAAGTAGGAATCTACCTTTCGAAAGAATTATTATATGCAGATAGTATGCATAGTAACCAAAAGGTGGCGCCACTAAAAGAAATAATTAGAAATCTGTAAGAAATAAAATAATTTAATAGTAGTAAAAAGTTAATAATAAACGTAAATGTGATCGTTGAAAAGTTACAAAAACTTATTTCTTGAACTAACAGGTAAACATTAAAATAATTTATTTGTTTCGAGTATTAACTGACTACTGTAAAATATATGTTTTTTTTTTAATAATTGCATATTTATATATTTATTAAAATATATGTTAGTAATTGCTTAGATAACTACGTTACAACGTTTATTAAAATCAAATTAAAAATCAATGAAATTAACTTTTTATGGAACATATTGCATTGTTAATTTCTTTCTCTTCTACTTTCGTTACTTTTTTATTTTTGGAAATAAATAATTGTTGGATTTGAAATTAATGAGGGGAAGGTGTAATTAATAAAAGAATAGGATTGCAGCGTTGCGTGTTTTTACTATTTTATTGAAAATTTACAGATTATAAAATAGCATCATAAACTATATATATAGGCATTATAACATGAGAATACTTAAAAACAAATCGTTCCGCTGGATAATATTCAGAAACAATGTTAATTATTAGAACCATTGTGATAATAAAAAGTTTTGTATTATTTATGACATCCCCGTTGAATATTATTATTGTGGGGTGTTCATAGAACGAGTAAAGAAAATGAACGGTCCACTGATATGTTGGAATGCTAGCAATTGCCGGTGCTAGTGGTTGAAGAGGGTGTAGCGGTACCGGAACTGGAGTATTTCAAGCTTTCGCATATGTACTTCCCGGAGACGAAGCGCCTCTTGACAAGAGACAGCCTGTAGCCGGTGCCCAGCAACTGGAACCCGATGCCCGACAGCGTGGTGCCCTCGCAGTTGAACTGGGCGGATATTATCGCCGGGTTCGTGGGACCGTTGTCCACGTCGAAGCGCGCCAACATGGAGCCGACGCCGTGGTTCTCGGAATGCTGAGATAATTCTGTATATTTCCAAACGATACGATTTGTGTCACTGCTCCTGTAAAAACAACATTATTATTAAACAATCATAGGAAATTAAAAGAACGTAAATATACTATTAAAATAAACACCAGTATGAAATAGAATGAATACTTGTAATATGATTAAAATATTAATTTAAAAAAATGTTAAAAAAATTTAAATATGTAAATATATAATCGTGTATGCAACTTTACATACTAGGGTGTTTGTCGATTGCGGTTCAAAGCTTTAAGATTTTGTGTTATAAATAACATTAATTAAATCAAATTTGAAAGAACGGTTATTACTAATACTACTTCGGTGACGTTAAAATGTATAAAATATAAATGATCTAAACTATTATTTTATTGGGAAAATGTTCAACATGGTTGTAGATCAATTACAACAGCAATTGAAGATTTATGAAAATTATTGTATTTTTAAATTATTAATATATTGTTATTGTTATTCATTTTAATTTAAATTGTATACAGTTTTAGAATATTTCAATTTCAACTTTTGAAAATGCATATTTTAAGAATAGTAAGAATAATAATTCTCTATACCTTCACATATCAAATCAATAATCAGTTTAGCGAAATCTAATGTATACAATTACTCTACTAAAATAGCATACCATTGCACTTACATTAAAAATATTGTAAATTGGTTTTAGTAAATGTACATTAAGTATTTTCAGTGCTTTTTAAAATAGTAATTTTATTAAACTGACGAAATAATAATAAATAAACTTAATTTTTATGTTAAATTTTCTTACCACTGAGCAGGGGGTTTTGATTGGTGATTCTTCACTCCTCCGTCAACAGGCACAGTAACAGTCACATTTAAAAGTGGAGAAGCGGAACTCATTGCGTGCGAATTGTATTTGTAGTCGACCTTCAGATCTGTGTGCGATTCCTCGCATTTCCAATAGGCTACCAGTTGAAACGGACACGAGTTCGCACCCGTTTTCGGCTTAATCTAAAAATTAACAGTGTACAAATTAATATCATCGGGCGTATCTAGGTGAAGCGCACGAAACAACACTTCGTTTATCTTTGTGTAGAATCTCAAAAGCTTGAAGTCCGTACTTACATGATATTTTAAAATATCCACATTAAAATAAGAAGCGCTTGGATTTTGTTCAGACTGTTTTTTCAATAGGGCACTTAAAGCAGTCATATTGAATTCAAGAACTACGGTATCTGGTGCAGATTGATCATTATCACTGAAATAAAAAATATAATAAATATAAAAATAGTTTTAGTTAGTAAAAATCAGACTAATTGTCTTATTATTACATATAATACTATAATAATTAATTACTATTTTATAAATATTGAAATTTTTTAAATTATTGAAATAAATTAAATCATTTTGATTTACACTTTATACCAAGAAGGCAAAATAATTTAATCAAACTTAATAATTTTATATTTAACTTTATTTAATATATTATATTTTGTATTAATATTTAAAATGCTGGAGTAAATAAACTGTAAAAAAAATCAGATTAATACTTACATAGAAACTAATTGTTTATTAGGTAAAATACTGCTCAATCTTTGAGTATTATGTACACGGAACGAAAGCTTCGCGGGATTCGGATTATTCGCCAATACAGCGACAATCCCGGCAGGGAACGACAGCATCATATCACCGGACATCTTCACCTGACACCTGAAATCAACGCATGTGAACATTTCTAGTGCATACAGAGCGGCGACATACTTTGTTTCATCTGCTCCCCTGAAAAACGAGTGCACGATCTCGTGGAACGCGACTGCAAGCGGAATTGTGTCTGCCATTCCAATAGTTAGCGGAGACGGGCCTCTCGATACCCCCACGGGCACGCAAGCAGTCCGAAACTCCAAACTCCCGACACTGTCGGCTCGGGATATTGTTGAAGGACTGATGTGGCCCCTGGGGGTGGCCTCGGATCTCCTAGAAGGCGGGCGTGGAATGGACATGTATCCCGAAGTAGGAGTCGTCGTCTGACGTGTTTTAGGCCCAGTTATTGTTGGAGGCTGGATCTCTCCAACCTCAGAAAATAAATCTCCCAAATCTATTAAAAATAAAATAATACATTTTATGTTTTTTTTTATTTCTTCGAATTAAAAACTTATGAAACTTAAAATTAAATAATTTCACAAATAAATTATGTAAAAAACTAATTTGCAAGTTATTATATAAAATAGGAAATTGAATCTACATTCAAACTCTTCATAAGTTTTTATTTGATAAGTTAATATTATTAAATTGCTTTTAACAGCATTCATGTTAGTCATTGCTCATCATCATTTAAAGAGTAGGTCTACTTTAGACTACTCTATGTGTATGAAGTCACAAGAATAGTTCACAGATTGAAATGATGCATTATTATGGTTTTAGATTTTTCATCTTAAAAGTGATTTCTTTTAGCCAGTTATTATCGGATTTCCTTGAGGTTAATATTTCAATTATATTAATATTTGAAAATATATCATTAGCACTGTTATAAACATACCAGCATATCGAGAAGAGCCAGAGAGTGTAGGCGAGTTAAGCGTAGGTTGCGAGGGGCTTTGTAGTGGTGCATAAGGGTGAGAGCTCGTTGGTGTGGAAGCATTTGAAGCAGCGGGGCTTTGGAAATTTAAACCTAAAAGGTCACTACTGGGTTTTCCTCCTAATTGCTGTGAGACGGACTGCGAGCGCTTCATGGCGGCGTCCTGCGAGTCTAGTGCGGAGCCTCGCCGACCTAATCCTCCTCCTGCTGGCAAAAGAAACAGGTTCCCCACGTGTGCCCTCAGCTCATCTACCGAGGCCGACATGGGTGCTGCTCCGTTGTTCGCCGGCTTGATCTCCACCCGTATCTTCCTTTCGCGTTCGTCATCTGAGTCAGAGTCCGAGGATGAGTAGAAACTACCTTTGTCGTTGGTCCAGGTCGTGGAAACCGGTGGTTGAATCGCGTATCCATCTTCGTCTACTTCGGGCGCCTCCGGTTCGCCTTCTACCAATGTTTGGCTCTTCCTAGTTTCTTCTTTTTCTTCCCTAAATTAACCAATAATAAAATTGTAAAATAGATTTGAAAAATAAGTTAAGTAAGGAAGAATCAAAAACGAGAGAGAAAGATGGAGATGAAAAACTAGAGGGGAGGGAATGAAGAAATTCGTGTTATGATACGGTAACAAAACGCGAAGGAAGCGAATGCATGAAACAATAAAAGGAGATAAGGCAGAGAACGAAATGCTGGGAAAATAAAAATATAAGTAAACCATCATTATGATTAAAATATATTAACATAAACTTACAAATCTGACTTCTCTTCTTTATTGCTTTGGTTATCAGAGTTATCCTTCTTCTTTTTGGCCTTCTTCTGCTTCGCCTTGTCGCGCCTGCTGCGAAGAAACCCTGTGAAAACAAAAGAATCGAATAAGTTTCTGTTGTACTGACGAGCGGGCAGAGAAAGAAAAAAATGTAAATATAAATTGTACAAGAGATGAAATGAGCTGTGTATGATGTGAGAGAGCTGTTTCTAAAAAGAGTAATAATAGAGCATTCAGGCACCCGCCAACACAGCCGAAGGATTATCGGTGCTGGGAATGAATGAGACGAGAAGGTTAAGAAGAATGTTGCAGCTGGGGTACAAGCACTACACCAACCAGCGTGCCAGGAGTCGCCACCACCAGAATCAAAATAAACTGAATCCACCGCGCATGCACTGTATACTTTAAACAGAAACATATTACATTTGGATCCTCGTTGGACACCGCGGATCATTTCACTGGGATTAGTAGGACTCGATGGTGCGCTGCAGGGACCGGCGCGGCCCTCTCGTGACCCTGTAAACACAGCCCCAAGCCCGGGTTAGTAGCGCCTACGCCGCATATCTAATGTCACATACCCTGTGAGTTAGACATGAAGAGATTAAGAAGGGAGGTTGTACGACGGGATGATTTTGCATGTGTTGGCATGGCCTGAGATCCAGACATATTGTTCTCATTACCTTCTCTCTTCGCCGGCTTCGACGGTTCCGATTCTTGCACTGGAGAGGTTATTGGAGGTTCATCTATATCTAATAAGCCTGAAATAGATTGTAAAATTCATGATTTTAAGATGGAATGAGCTGGGCATGACACTGATCTAAATGCTAACTGTAAATTACCTGGCTTCTGTGATCCTGTATATTTACTTAAAACAAATTGTTCTAATAACTTGTCAACTGTTAGTTCTAAACATTGTCTTTTAAAATCTGTGTGTACCTCACCGACTTGTTCGTGAGTCGTCTGCACGACCTGTGCGTACGTATTTAAAAATTCTTTCATCTGCTTCAGATGAGACTCCTCTAATTCCTGGAAGTGCCTGCAGGTAATGGTCATTTTTTTCTCGAAGTCTTCTTTCACTGTACCATACTTTTCCACGAATGTCCTGTAATCCTCTTGTGCTTTCTTTAGTTTCACCTCGGCCTTCTCAATCTCTTTAGGGGAATTATTCTCCTTTTTCAGCTTCTCCACCTCCAGCCCCCTCTGTGTGTACAAGTCCTTGGCTTTCTGCACCATCATCGTCGTAGTCTGCATTGCCTGCACTGCTTCCAGTGTGCTGGACTCATCCTCCTTAACCGACTTGTGCTTTTTATGCAATTCATCTGAGTATTTACTGACTTCTTTGACTAGATCAGAAACTTTCTGTACCATAAGCATGTGAAGTGTGGAGAGTCTTTCTGCTGATGCCTTTAAGACGTTCCATAATGGTGCAAATGTGCCCTGGGCACAACAACTTCCTGCTTGTTTCGCTAGCTTCCCCAGGAGCTTCGAGTTGTTCTCCTCTATACTCGAACGCTCCCGCAGGAAATCCGCCAACTCTTTGCTGGCCACAAGGCCATATTTCATGTTATGGTACAAAACATCAAAGCCATTGTTTTTCTCCCCCTGCAAACGAAGGGAGTTAATTAATTCTATTATAATTGCGTGGTCGAGGGAAGCCCCAGATCAAGAAATCCCACACGAACCGCTTGCATAAGCCCCCCCCACCCCCAAACGTGTTCCAATCGCAGGTCTGCATAATAAAAATTAATTTAAATCTCAATGCCACTGCTGTATTTATAGAAATATTGATTTTTTTCGTGCCTAATATAAACTCATCGCCATGGTGCTGTTGACATATGGATTCAGTATTAAGAGATTTTATTTATAGATAGGCTACTTTCGCTGTATAAAATCGTTTTTATTGTTCTAGGTCATGGCATTACATTACAGTCATTCAGATACTTGTGTGCCTCATAAACTAAGTAGTTTAATTTTTATTTTTTGCCCATTTTACTACCCGTAATAAAGTTATTACGGGTTGTAAAATGGGCAAAAAATTATTTAAAACCTATAAGGTATCATTTTGAAAACATTAAATAGCAAATTATGATTTACTTGTTTAGAATTTAAAATCAATAACCATTATTATTACATAACTTTGGTTCATTTTCTTATATTCCTTTTTAAAACTACATTATTTTAAAGAAAATAGATTAATGACATTACTTAACAGATTAAATTTATATATATATATATAATCTACTCAATAGAGTCGTATCATTATCAAAGATAATAATTATTTATCTATTGATTGATTAATTTATAATATTTTACGCTACAAAATATTACTCTATTACATATTAAATATATTTTTTATTTTTAAGGCTTTAAAAATAGAAAATACAAATTCCAATTCTAAAATTATTCTTAGCTTTTTTTAATTATTCGTTTATCTTATAATTAATTTTAAACCATACTTTTAATTATATTTACTTTCACAAATAATTTCTTCCGACTTAATAATAATACAATAAAAATTCAATTTAACATAATGTGTATACACAAACTCTTATCAGTTGAAGGTTTATTTACTGGGTAAATTTTATAATGGCCATATAATGACGCTTATTTGACTAATTAAACCATTTTCATTTACAACAGCCAGACCACAGTCTTATCTCTTATTTAAAAGGTTAACCAAATTGGATATTAATTCATAGCATGTGCTTTTTAATCAGGAGATTAATAAATAATGTGGATTTGTGGTTGGTGATTTTCTAAATAATTAAACATGTTTTATTTATTAGAGCACTATACTAGTGGTATATTATATAAGTATTGTTTAATTATGTTTTACCAATGCACTAAACTATACAAAGGATATCATTGAAGCTGACCTATGGTGAAAACAAACACTGATAATGAGACAATTTTGAGCATCTATTTTTAAAACACAAACTAATAATAAAATAATAAAATGTATTAAAATCCTTTAGTTCGTTGTAGAAAATTAAATAATAAATTTAAAAATACGAAAACATTTCGTGAATCTACAACAATGAGTCTTACTAAGACTACAAAACAAATTAATTTGAAACAACTACTTCTCTAGCTAATACTTCGACAGACATTGAATAATACAAATTAATTTGCGTGTTACAAATAGTACAACTATCAAAGCAACACTAATTTGAATGAAATTATTTCTGTTGAACAAACTAATAAATGATAAAATGTACTTTAGATTGTTTAAATGTAACTATAACATGAAAAATTATATTATTATATTTATTATCATATTTCATTATATTTATTTTAGTAAGTGTTTTTATTTGTATTTAAGATCAATTTTATAATAAAGCTGTACTGAAGAGAGCGAAAGTTCGAAACACGTGTCTGCAGATGATTATAAACTTGAATGCTAGATTTTTTAATTGCTTTTGCTAATTTAATTTAATGAAATCAGTTTAAAATTCATTTTTCATAATTTTTCATGTTATAGTTACATTTAAACAATCTAAAGTACATTTTATCATTTATTAGTTTGTTCAACAGAAATAATTTCATTCAAATTAGTGTTGCTTTGATAGTTGTACTATTTGTAACACGCAAATTAATTTGTATTATTCAATGTCTGTCGAAGTATTAGCTAGAGAAGTAGTTGTTTCAAATTAATTTGTTTTGTAGTCTTAGTAAGACTCATTGTTGTAGATTCACGAAATGTTTTCGTATTTTTAAATTTATTAATAATAAAATGTTATTCGTATTATTTAATGGGTTTTTCTGGGATTCAATTTATTGCAGTTATAAAATAATATTACATTATTTTCATGTGCTAGTGACATTAAAAGCAACTGCACGCAGAGAGTATCTTTATGATTGTGCAATGAAGCAAAACAACATTATTATTCCTTCACAATCCTAAATTATACAAATGTGTCTAAATAAATGATAATTATGACATAAATGCTTTCATATTTTATATCAACAATATAAACCACACAATATTAACAATTACAATTATCTTTGCATGTGAATTAGAGAAAAATATGCTTTATAAATATTTGTTCACTCTATTAACAAATTATTGTTATTGTAATTATAAAACAATATTTAAATAAAGACTTAGTCGCCTACAAGAGTTTATAAAATGTTGATGAAGAGAATATTATTTTGTTAATTAAATATGATGTCGATATAAAAATACACAAAATTATCTTAAATGTTTAAACGTGATACAAAATAAATATCATATTTGATGCATATTAAAATAGGTTAGTATGTCATTTGTGCTTACAGTCAAGGATCTTTTAACCCCGCATTATAACTTATAATATTAATACACTCTTAATAAATTATGCTTCTCATCATATTGATTATTCATTGTATAATAAATGAAAACCTTAATGTTCTGATTTTTAAAGGGACATTTAAATATTTTAGAATATTAAAACAAACATAGAACACCATACAATAAGCTTAATTATACATATTTATTTTCTATGGTATTTTCTTTAGTAATAGTATTTTTTTAATTGTGTAAGTTTGTGTTTTGTGATAATGATAGTTTATATATGCCGAAAACTATATTTATTGATTAAAGACCTAACCATCTAAATTGTAAGAGTTAAAATGCATAATTAGATAATCACTGCATTTATTAACATATAGATTATCATAATTAATTCAGTAACTATTAAAATGACTACTGAAAAGTTTGAAGTTTAACAAAACCTTATAATTTGTAATTTAATGAGCACCACTGGTTAAATTAACATATTAATGAATTCTAAAATCGGGCTACTGATGGAAATAAACAAACATTATTTACATTTGATTTTATTGATTCAAGATTTGTTATTCGTACATTTAAAAAATTTATTATCCATTCATAAATATTATGGATTTTTATGGTTACGAATGAATTTTATTAAATTTGCAAGTGCTAGTAAAACTTTTCCTAACTGATTTATTTAATTCACATAAAATTAATTCGAAAACAACAGAAATAAATTCCCCTGTTTCAATTTATGAACATTCTATGAACACTAAAATCATACTATAGTTATTATAATACAATAAGTGAATTTTCATAAATTATAACATGAAAAACAATAAATAAACAAATTAAATAAATATTTTATAACGTGTGTTGATTGTATGGTTATGGTTTAATAGTAGATGTTATTAAATGGGCAGTAATTGCATTTAATAGGCCGTGGTATTAATGATGTGAAGTGTACAAATAAAAATGGTTTAAGTGTAGGTATAAAAGTACGTCCCCAGTGACATAGCGGTAATTGGAGTTAATTGAAGTGAGCGATTCTTATATTAAAATAATTAGGTGCAGTGGTGACCGAGGTACGGGTACAAAGTGTCACCTGACTTCTGATGCGGGAACGGGGCCACGCACGGGGAAAGGGGCCCGGAGGAAGTAAACACACCTTTATTATTGACGTCAAATTGAGCCAATTAAATCGGGAATAGGTTAGCTCCGCGTACGCGATCAAAATTACATAAAACCTAACCTTTAAGTCGCCTAGGCGCAAATCCAACTGGAAATCCGATTGCGGTAAATAACTCACCCAAAAATAATCATTGAAGTCGACTGGCATCTTTACGCTTCACCCATTCCTCAAAAACATAAAACACACCGAAACTGAAACAACAACAAACAACGCCCGGACAATGCGGAACCGTTCGCAGGCTTATTACCGATTACATGCGCTCGCACACCTGCAGAAGCCCTACCAAATTCGCGAGAAGCGAAAACGTTAAACGGGCACCAGTTACATACGATCATAAATATTACTGATTACAAGAGGGGGCGGAACTCACGGAACTCTGCTCGTGGACTGATTGAACTGACGGGTCGAGCAAAGATGGCACTACTTGACATTTTACTGATTACCGTCGTTATAACCGTGTACGGCTCAAAACTTACCAATATATGTATATTAGGTTGTCTACAACAAAACGCTAATTTTAATGATTATTTATTAATATCAAAATTTCTGAATTAGAAATGCCTAATGCTGATTTGTAGTTTAAAAAAATAATTTCAAGTTTATATTTATTTATTAATAATTAGTTGTTATGTATGCAACCTAATCAACAGAGTTATTTTGTTTCTAAAATGTAATTTTATTGTTTTCAATATATTTTTAAATAAAATTATTTATATTAAATGAATCACTTTTTTTCTATTAGAAAGGTAAGAATTTTATTTTTAACATTTTTAAATTAAATTAGTTCGTGTACATATTAACAAATTAAAAATTAAATACACTGTGGACCTACTGGATTATTAATTATTAATTTATTTTCCTTTAGAGTTTCATCGATCCCTTAAACTGCAATCTATCTTCTGAGTCAGAGGTGACGTCATGTAGACGAGCCCTAGGGATTTACTGGTTATCGATCAGGTTGCGGATTAAGAAGAGATGCAGTTATTTTAAATTTATAATATTAACATTCAACTAGCAAACAATTACTTTTAATTAGATGTAAACTGTTTAAAATCTTTGAAACATTATTATCTATCTAACCTTGAAAGACATTTTACTTCATGATTTATTACTAAGACTTCTATTATTATTGAAATATTTCTAGTGATTTTGATGTATTTTATTAATAGTTTATGTAAACTAAACTATTAATTAATTATAAGACTCATTATTGTAAATTTACGACATTTTTAGTATTTTGTATTATTAATTCATTTTCTACAAACATATTTTGTTCCTAAAATAATGGATTATTATATTAAAATTTATTATATTAATAACAAGATTTCTCTTAGACTATATAAGAGGAATATTTCAAAAATTTAAAATTAAAGTAAAATCTGTTGTCAACTGATCTGATGAGATCCAAAATAGGTCAAAACCGGTCCGTTAGTTATTGATGACAGGGAAATAATAAATTGAAGGTGTTTTATTAATTTTACTTATATTTGATTGTTAAAGTTTTTGCTTTCTTGTTATTTTCTAAACGTGATGGTAACTTCGGGGCTTTCGTATAAAACATTTAAAATGATTCATACTTTAATTAGAACGTTAATTAAACGCTTGGTTTTGTTTCACTATTTTTATATTTCTCTGACAAACAAAGAAAACAAAGTGTTTAATTAACCTTCTAATTAAAATCTTTCATTGCGGGTTACGTGAGTATTTAATCCATCGTGATTCATACTTTTTTATTTACGACATGTTGAGTAATTAAGTACTAAATTTGAAGATCTTACGCCTTGACAATTTTGTACGCTTCGTATAATAAATCGCCGTTGCTGTTGTTGAATTGAAAGGCGCGACGACGTCTTATACATAAGGTTGTCCATCAAGATTCCATAAAAGAGGCTTCTTGTTAACAATCGCAGAATCCTTGGATGTTATCAATCATTCCAATCAATCAATCCTTCACGGCCTGAAGGAGAAACTTCTGGGTTTTCTGCCACGCACTTTGCTTAAAGCGGTAGTTCTTTGTTCGTAGTTAATACTTATTATGGTATTTAAGTAGATAATTATTAAACAATAAAATAATAATTTACGTTTGATGTGAGGAAAGGTGAAACTTTCAAAATTATTTTTCTGATAACTTGTATTGAATATAAACAATTCTATTCTTGAATCTCGAAAGTGTGGTATATTTTTAATTGTTAAAATAATGAAAACAGTTATTTTTTCAAGTGGAATAAAAAGTAATTGTTTACTTTAATAAATGATTTTTAGCTTTACAAATTTAAATACAAATAATTTTAATGTTAAAACTGTTTAATAAAAATCATCTTAAACTCAACAATCCAGTATAATAAATCATAATTCAAATTCGTACTTATTTATATATTTTTTAATCTAAAATTAATTACGCGTGATTTGGGTTGCCTATATTAAATATTGGTTTCAGAATTAGTTAATTAAATGATTGTTTATGTGGTAATTTATTTGAGCAATTAGAAATGTATTAATTTTTAAAGTTGTTTAGTTCACTATAAGTTTATGTGGTAGAATTTATTATTATTAGTAACTGTTGGTTATTTATTTGGGACAATTAATAATATTTGAAAGTTTAAACTTTCTCGTTTTTTTTATTATAAAGGTTGTTGAGTAATAATTTAAAAGCACGAGTCTATAAAGAGGAGTCGCTTATTGCAATCAGTTATTTATATTTTATATAATTGAAAATTTTTAATTTCATAATAGAAATTATTTTTCAAATTTTAATACAATAGAAATTATATAATTATTTATTTAATTAATTCAGCAGAAAGTATCCTTAGCGTTTAATCATTATAAAATTCTTTACATAAACTTTGCAATCAACTCACCTCTACAAAATGAACATTTTCTCTAATTTAATAAATTTAGATAGATATATAAACAAAATAATTAAATAAAACTAAACTTACCCTTTCAATGGCAGATGCTTTCAAACATTGGTAAAATAAATAAAACAATAACAGCATTTAAATTTAAACTACTCAGAAGTAGGTAAATAACGGTAAATAATATTTATTAATAATAACAATTTACAATTGTATTAATATTTTCGCTTTTTGTATATATTATTAAAAAAAATAATAATAATAATAAGAAAAATAATCGTATAAAATATGAGCGTGAAACTTTACTATAACATAGTATGCGTTTAATTCGTTTATCACAATTGTATTATAAAAACTAATTAAAGTATGAATTGCAATAAAAGTAAATAAATAACAGCTATACATGGATGAAAAATTCGCGCCGAGGGAGCGTGCCAAATCGTGGTGATACACTCGCTGTCGGCGCTTCATAAATTATTAAAGCTAATCAAGCAGAGCAACAATTACCAGCAAATGCTTAGTTTAAATTCGGAGAGGTGTTTTATTGCGTGTGATCGTCAATGAAACGCCTCTCGTGCGTTTTCTTTTACGTCTTTTACATTACGTTAACGGAATATTGGAAACAACTTTAAGTGCCTCCTACTTGAGCTTTTGTAAATATTTTACTTGGCGCTGTGTCATCACGGGAGCTAATGCTCTACAAATATTGTGCGTTTTGTTTAGCGTCCGTTAAGTACTTTACAGTTTTCGCACTGCGCCTTTTTCTTAAAATAAGCGCAGCCACATCGGTGCAGAAGGCGAGGGCGCAATTACTGAAATGTAAATACACAAATTTAATTGTTAGTATGTTCACATTGTTATTCCAGCCAGAACAAATAATTGTTAATTATAACAATTTACTCATTGTAATTCAAATGCTATGTATTAATTTTTTTATCGTTTCGGAAATAAAGTTATGAAATCTTTCGTTTCTCACGCGATCAATACGCCACACTGCCAACTGAAGCAACATTAATCTCTTGGCGAAACACGTTGAATATTCATATAAATAAATTACACTTCATTATGTTTTACGATGTTTTCGCATTACGGCCATTCTCAAGGAGTAGTCGTAATTTACTGGTTAAGTGGCGTCGTTACTTATTTATTTAAAACTTACGAGATTTTATGTTGGTCCAATGATTATTTCAACTCACAAAATTTAAAGTACGATTTTTTTGCTTATACATGATAATAGATAATTTATTTTATCATAAATTTAATTTTTTCAAGAAACCCAAAAGAAAGTTATAATTGCTTTTAATAAACAGTAAATAATAAATCAAATATTTAAAATAATAAGTGACTAAGTGTTACTGAGTTTTTTTTTAAATTTATGCATCAAATTTTAAATGTGTTAAAATAAAAATGTATCTAACAAGAACTTCTAATAGTTTTTGTGTAACGATGTTTTACTGGTTAAGTGGTGTCGTTATTTATTTATTTATTTAATAATAACGGCGTAATAATTCTTGCAAAACTATGAACTTTTTGCTTATTCATAGCTTGGTGAAACATAATTTTAATAATTTACCTTATCAGAAATTTAGATTTCCAAAAAATACAGGGAAAGTTACACTCGCCTTCAACAAGAAGCAAATAATAAATAATCAATTGAAACAAGTACTAATTATCCACCACATCCAGTTCTAGTGACTTTGAATATTTTAAATAAATTTATGAATATATTACATTTTTAATCATTTTTTCATCACAATAAAATAGTTTTTAATTTTAACAAGAACAAGAGCTACAAGTTTGTCTAATTAAATATATTAAGTAAATAGCAACACAATTCAAAAATTCTTTCACCACGTGTTTAATTTCTATTTTTGTATATCAAAAATTGCTTATTGATTATTTTTAATAATCGTAAAAGTAATTAATTTTATTATTGTTAAGTATGATTCACTTTATAATTCTTTGCCTGCTCTTTTGAATATTATTAAATTTGATTTATTTAATTATTATTATTTATTTACCAATCTGTATAATTCTATTTTCTACTGTTATTTAGTTTACGATTTATATATTACACAATTCAATTTTTAAATCAAGAGCATTGTTCTGGCCGGATTTAACGATTAACGGATTATGTTATTGGCTGCACACGCGTATACGATTATATCAAACAAAATATTATCCTGCCTTAAAATAGTGCTATATTTTAAAACTGATAATTAACGCACGTGGACGTATTTTCGTAATTATTAATTATTAATTTTAAAATGATTTTACACGTTTAGATAAATGCATAGAACAAGTTTACTAATTCTATAAAATAAACGAATTATTTGTAGTTTCTGATTAGAAGTTGATTGATGGTATTCTTTAGAGTAGAATTTGTGCATTTACGTAAGCGAACATACAAAGCAACTTAAAACAGGCTTGATTAATTAAAAAAGAGGGTTATATATTATAAATATAGATATTTATGACTAAAAAAAATGGCAATAACGTTCTTAGAAAAATAAAATCGTACCATTAGAACATTTCATGTAAATAATGGGGTGAGAGATCTGAAAAAAATTCGTTTCAAGCCGGGGAAGGTGTGGGGTGAATCACTCGCTCACAATCACATTGTCACAGGGTGTCCAGGCCGCGGAGTTCAGTGCCTCACTTATAAACGAAAGTAACGAATTGGCCGTGTAAACTATAATACAATGACATGTCGGACTGGCCGGGCATTGTTCATTTGGCGGTGTATCACTAGGACTGGGTGCACTGCGTGCCAAAGTTGTAACGCTCAACTGACGTTGACTTGTCCGTGCGCCAGGACGAGGATGTCCTTCTTCTCCTTCGGGAAGCGGAGCTCGCGGCCGGCGAGGCGCGCCGCCTCCAGTTCCCGCTCGGCCTGGTTGAGTTCGCGCCTCAGCGACCCGGCGCATTCCTGCTCGCGCGCTATCCAGTCCAATGCCATTTGGGAGCGCATGTCGTCGTCGAGGGCCCGGTTGGAGTAATGCGCCACGACTTCCTGCCGGCTGCACTGGCGCTCCCGCATCGCCTTCAGGCTGCCGTTCCAATGCAACAGCTGGAACACCGTCATTAATTCCTGGAATTCGAGCATGGTGCGCCCCTTGTTCGACTCGAGCATGAACCGGAACGCGCCGATGCCTGTATTGGGATTGTCGGCCTCCTCCTGGTCACCCTTGAAGGAGGAGCGCGCCTCGGCCACGGCTTTCTCTATAAAATCGTCGGATATCCTCCGCGAGGGGTGTTCGTTGAAAACGGAGTTCATGAGGGCGATTTTCGCCGCGCTACGTCGCGCCTCCGCTTTCGTAGGGCAATTCTGAGAAGAGCAAATAAGCGAGTGACTAATTAAATGTAGCAGTTAAGTGGCGTCGGAAAGTAAATATTAACCTACATTAGGTGTAGAGGAAAGTGTGTTTGATTTTGGTCGTTACCTGGAAGCTTCCGAAACACGAACCCCCTGGCAGGGTCACGTAGCACACGTAGGGTTGGGAATTCGACGGCACGGACTCGTAGATGACGACGGCGCCGTTGCGCAGATCGGCGCCTCTGGCCTGTTTCATCTGCCAGAATTCTTGTAGCGCCTCCACCACGTTAACTGCAAGCAGAGGGAAGGCATAAGTCGGGGGCTGGTACGATGACGGCGGCGGCGAGGCGAGCGAAAGCGAGTAAGCGAGAGGGGACGGCGGCGGCGGCTGGATGCCTTTCCCGTTACCGGTTTCTATCATGTTGAATTCGTACTTTTCGAATGACTATTAGTAAATAAAGTTAGGATGCAAATTGCTAACGGCGGCGTTTGGTCGCGACTACCGTCACCGGGGACATGTTTGAACGATCGACCGCCGAAACAAAGCATTGTGTGCTGATTAAAGTAGCAGTGGATTCAGCGGCAACCTTTGCGTCTGCTCGAAGCCAGTTTTTAAACTTTTAATGGTCCAAGTTACAGTTCAAACTAAATTTATGCTGCATACACAACTTTTTGCTGTCTGGCTATGTCATGTGAGATGCCGCAGCGGTCTGCGCCCTGCTTGCGGCTCACATCGCCCACTGTTACATATCGCGAACATGAGAGATATACCATGGACGTTACTCCCACCAGGGTACCAGCAAACACGGATGGACAGCTATTTTAATTCGACATAGACAGAACACTGGTTAATAAAAGTGCGACGTTTCAGCGGCCGTTGAAATTACATGACAATGACATGCAGGCTTCGGCGATGGGAATGGGAATATCATCGAAGCGATGGGAATCGATAGCGAGACCGTGAGAAACGGACTCAATTCAGTGTTTCGCAAGGGATTCTTTATTAATCTACGAATTTGCATGCTTAAATCTAGTGCAGTTTACTTACCGTGATATCCTTCGTCGTAGAGCTGCAACATAGGGGTGGTGGATGCACAGGACCATTGAGGGTCCGGGTACACCATCATATCGATGTCGGAGGCGGATGTTTGGCCACCAGCGACGGTGACGGTAACGGAGACGGCAGGTTCAAGGATGGGCCGCGGAACAAGATCGCGGTCGCGGCCCGCACATGTACTCCGCATCAATGGACTTCTGCACTGCACTTATGCGCACGATGCATTCTGTTGCTATGCTATGACGGTGGCTCGGCAGCCAGCAGCACCACCGGCTCGAACCGGCACCTCCCCGGCTTGCTCCACTGCCTCTGTCTCTTTGCTGCTTCGGTGCTGCGATTCGCAACAATCGCTTCTTTTCGCTCCCACTTGCACACACTGCTACACTGCTCCTTGCCGGTGGTCGGTGCTCACTGTTAGCAGTGTTAGCGCTCGCAGCTCTTTTGGACCTCAATTCACAAACACACACACATACTCGCACACACACCACAACACCAATAAGGACAGGTATACTGTTGCCGTACTCGTACAGGTACCGGATTGGCAGCTGGACGAAGAGGTCGTAGTTCCGTTTCTTTGTGAAGGAGCGAGATCGATCACGTTGTTACCAGAGCAGGAGGACGCCAGTTTTGTTCTTTCAATTTCATTATTATGTCTTTATCTAAATAGGATTGTAAACATACCGTTAGAAATACACTTAATTCAGTAATCTAGTTCACCCACGGCACGCCACGACATGGCATGGAGCCGGTGGCCACTGTAGTCATCGGAATCCGGCTGACTAGGATAATGAATGAGTCCTTGGATGTCGTGTTCGCACACCTCGCTGTCGCACCAAAGCTCACAGCCGCCACTGAGGCGCAGCTCTTGGTCTCGACGCCGTACCACTCTACCACCGTACCCCGGCCTGGCGAGTGCCCGAGTGCCGGCAGTGGCCTCTGACAGGCCTGGGCTACTGCGGTGGCCCCATAATAATCGGTTTGCAATCAGGATAGTTAAACCGACTTTGCTTCCAAAACCAAACATTCCAGCACACATCGTCGATTTCCAAACCCGATAATACTCGTATCACTATTACTAATGCATAACACGATATAATTACATACCAGTTTGGGTATGCACAACTAAACCAATAACCGAAAGAGAGAAAAAAAGAAATTAAAGCAGAAAGTAAAAAAAAATCCTAATTACAACGCCATACCGTGGGAGCCAGCACCGGACTACACAATGCGATCACCGAAAAAACTCGAACAGCCTCAGCTTGACTACTGGATTTACATCTTATTTTCAACCGGCCTGTTAAAATACGAGATGCGTGGATATTTATCATCATCATTCTTCGGTATAAAGTCTGCGTTCACCGGATTCCATGCTAACAAATTTCCTCCTACCAATTTCGGCATTCACTTTACTTTTTTTTTATTTTCACTTTTTCACACAACTTATTTTATATTTATAAGAATCACGTGATCGATAGCCAATCATTCAATCAATCACATGTAATTTTTACATTTATGTGTATGTAAATGATATTAACACATTAACACGTATTACCTTTGTTACTCTAAAACATATATTATAACTTATTTCATAGACCCAAAATATTCACCCCATATAAATTATAAAGAAAAAAACTTAAATAATGTCACTAACAATGAATTAAATAAAAATGCAAATATTATAAAATAAGCGAAATTAGATAATTCAATAGCATTAAAAAAATTATTAATTTTTTAAATTTCATTTGGGAAGTAGTCAAAAAAAATTCGAGCCGATTTGCTTACGACATTCAACTGTTATAAATAAAATAAATAACACTTGAATTAATTAATTCCGGCTTAACCTTAAAATTTTGAATACAGATAATTGTTGTTAAATCATTACATTTTATTTCCAAAAATCTATTTTTCAACCGTTTCCCCACACACATAGAACACCGTGTAGGTGTGTAAATGAAATTCTCTAAAAAAAAATTAACCAAAATTGTAAAACAACTAATTTAATTTTAGTTTATTACCATTTCTTCTCCGTAAAAAAAAATTAATGGGTTCAAGACTCTACAGGAAATCATTGCATCATAATTGAAGATTATTAGTCACATCAGGAAGATAAAAAAAAAGAATAATAAAATTTTAATGGTAGGAATTAATTATACGAGGTAATAAAGATTTGGGTACTTCGCGTATTTATCTGATTTTAAGAAAGGTAAAAAATTTAAAATTGGAAATAAATATCTATTTATAAATACACTGGGGCGTATCACTACAGTGTTAATACATAAAAATCTAATGACTAAATGTCGACCAGGAACTTGTGTGTAACAGCTATGGTTAAAAATTCACCTAAATGTAGTTAAAACTTCAAATCGTCGATTTGAATATCAGCCTTATCGTCGTTCTCATCTTCAGTCTTGATCAGTTTAGCAGCTAATTTTACCCTAAAGCGGTAAAATATGTAAGTGATGCTGTGGATGACGGCCTGCATGATGACGGCTCCTATGCAGACGGTGGACGCGGATATTGGCTTGCTCCAGTCCAAGATGTTATAAATACACGGTTCGTCATCCCTGCAAACAAAAGTGGTCTTAAGTTGATAATTTTAAAAGTACATAAAGACCTACCTAGAGGTACCCCCGGCAAAGTAGTAGATTGCTGAGAAAATAGCGTAAACGGCACCGAACATCATGGATATGTAACCATGGGCAAATTTCACTGGATGAGCTACCACGGCTAGTTCGATCAACATTGCTAGGGAATTAGTACCATGGACTAGTATATTGAGGTAATCAACAGGCATCTTTTCCGCTAAAACAAAAATATGTTAATATGTGTTTTATTAAAAAAAAATATGACTGTGCTAACCGTTATATATGAGAGTCCAATATAACACGGAAATTCCGAACGAAAAATCCGTTGCGATAATATTGGTTACCCAATAAATTTTATACAGCCAAGATTTATTCTGGTCGGTGGTGAGCCCTGGAAACATTTGAACATGCAATCGAGAAACGAGACAACTCACACTTACAACCTTTGCGTGATGCGTGGAACCTGATGGATAACATAATAGTGCACAGCACAGCTTGTAAGGTGCACATGAGGAAGCCCCAATTGGTCAAGTAGATTACCCACTTTACCCTAAACATCGTCGGCTTATCGAAGTTCCGCTCATCCACCATCGACAGGATCAACGACACCAACAAGAACATCGTCATTAAAATCCTGTAGACTAGGTAGTGGATGCTGGGCGTCGGCTTCTTCTGCCACTAAAAGCAAATAAACCAAACCATGATTTACAGCGTGTCGTAAAAAGATCGATCCTAGCTGAATTTACAAACCACTTACAAGTGGTAATCAGAATTATTACTCACTTGCGATAAAGAGAACACTCTCGGGTCTTCATGGCTCAAAGAGAAGTTGGCAATAATAAATTGTTTCTTCCATATGTCTAACATCGTTCCTATAAAAACACATATATTATTACCGCTTTAGTGGCTTTACAAATGCATTGTTGTAGACATTTATTACTCTGACTATAAAGCCTGCCGTCTGGAATTAATTGTATGGGAAACTACATATGCATGAAAACATTGTAGATACCTATAAATTAATATGCTTATATAGTTTTTACATTACAGACAAGTTCATCAAGGTGGTAGTTATATTTTATGAGTCATTTCATATTACTCTATTTTCTATGCCAAACAAAAAGAATTAGTAATATGTTCCAAAAATATTGATTACTTATTTTGTCATAAAATGCTTTAAACTGTATATGTCCTTGATCATTCAGATCAGGATTCTTCTAAGGATAAAATAGTATATGTATTTTTAGGTTTTAGGTAAATTAAAACCAGCATATATCAATTTGATATAGGTTGGTTAACCTATCAGCATGTGGATCGTGGGTATGAGGGAAACAAATTGGTTAAAGTATCGGGTGTTCAGCACACCCACGTCAGCTTTTAGCATTAAATTCGGTACGGCTGTTCCACCGCGCACATTCCCAGAAAACTCACATAAAGCCCACATTTAATTTGCCGCTTTATTAGAATGATCTTGGCGGCACGAATCGGGGCAATGGCAACTTCTAACAAGGTAAACCGTACCGCAATGAAATTTTATGGGAGGCTAGGCCTATTGCCTCGGCCAATAAATAAATCTATCAGTTCGTCAGGCTCGCCGGATCGATCAGGCCTAATGGGAAATCGCGATGTCGCAATCGCAATTAGCGCGAATTTTAATGGAAACGCCATCAATTCCTGCCGTAAACGCGAAATTAATTGAAATACGCGAATCCGGCAGTAAATTCGCCATAAATTTTATTTATCGGCGTTGCTGCACATTTCCAGCGCACTCGTGCATTTGTTGCCTTAAATATATGAGACGTTTATTGATCAATCGAATTTCTCAGGTGCATTCAATCGGCAATTATTTATTACCCGCTCCAATCGATAAATCGCTATCGGTTATATAACCATTAGCGAAATTTCCAATTCTGGTTTTATTACACGTCCGGGCCGTAATTTTACCATAAGGAATGAAATTTTTGCATTCAAGTTTATGTGAAGTTTGGTTGATGCTTTAGAGAAGATTGATGAACCCAAATATTTTTGATCAACAAAACGAAGAACTTGCCTTTGCGTATTTTAGAAAAGAAAATGTTGTACGAAGAAAACACCTCTAGAAGAGAAAGAAGATGAAGAGAGAGTTTTTCTTTCAGTTTTTATGATGCCTAAAGCTAAAAAAGTATGCTTTGCTCCAGTGTACTATTATGAAAGTGTGATTTGAACTTTTTCAAACACTTAATCTTGACCAATTTTATCCAAAGCTAAGTAGGAAGAAATAATCTGGTTAGATGCATAATAACTTTAAGCATGTTTAAAATTTTTATTTATTAATAAAGGAGAAAGATTCATAGGGTATTTTGTTTTGAGTTACGAGAAGATTAATTTAATTAAAAGAAACAAATAGTAATCCTTTTTTCAGCAGCTACAGAAAAAGTACACTTAGTGCCTTAGTGAATGAAATGTAAATTTAGAGTTTGAAATAAAAAGGATTCATATTTGTTTCATTTAATGAGAAGGATTCATGTAATATCTTTCATAACATTTTAATTGTGGTAACGATGTCTTCATGAAATAGTTTATGAAGATAATTATCTAGAAATTATATTTTATATTTTAAGTATCAACAATATCATCTAGAAATTGCTAACTGGCGAAGAACAGAAATTTTTAATAATAAAAAACCAATTGATATTTTATTAATAATAACGCGATAAACAAGAAAACAGAGATAATTGCTGTCGTACAGTTGTCACAGGCTTATAATTTACGATCGTACCACGGCGAGGTGCTCAACCTTTTTTAGGGCACGGGTCATTTGCGATGTTTGACCCATTATGTTACGGGTCAGAGTCGTGCTCCCTCATGCAAAATGATCGAATTAGCTTGATAGACTGTGAGCGAGTTAAAAATAGCACACGAGTGAGAATTACTATCCGACAGTAATCTCATTACATAAAAATAACGGATTCAAATCGGGGCGCTCTTCACGTTCCTGCATTTCGATGTTTACTTCCTGCTGCAAGAGCAAAATCCGACACGTCTCCATTGTTCGTCCATTCATGGGAATTAGTTGATAGTAGGTTTATTATTTCGATAAATAAAGTCTTCACTGCACTAATGAGGTAGAGAAAAATCAAAACAGGTCTATACAGGTTTTTTTTTAAATTAATTTATGTTTATATACTAACTTATACTAGTTATGGTAATTAAAAATCAAATTAAAATTTTCTGCCATGTATATTTCATGAAATATGACGGCTGAATTTTTAATGTTCGCCACACAATTTTTTTAATATTTGTTTTCATTCATGAGCCAAAAGTACGTGCCTTGTCGATATTAGCATTAATGTGGGACCTAATTTAATATTCCTCACTGGAAACTCATCCGCGACGTGTGCCGTGAATGAAAACTTCAATTGTTCGACACCATGGGAAATATTCAAATTGGATGATTTTTTAGTATACAATAAATCAAAATGGAAATTAAACTAAAAATAATTTTTTATTATGAGAAAAATTAATTCTTTAAGAATGCTTGTATATTTTAGAATCTATTTTGCGTAAAAAATAATGTTTAAAGTTATTTATATATTTTTATAGTAAAACTAAAAGTGTATTATCAGTATTATGTGGAATTTTTGGGTCCGTTCTAAAGATCATACTGGTACAGTCCCATGGGCGCGATGTTTAACATAATCACGCCTAAATTATACCGTTTTCTATCGAAGATTTTGCATATAATTTGATGAAAAAAGATTCGCACCTGCAAATTTTGCCCCTAAAAACCGACGAAAACGCCGGCGGTCGTTCGCATCTATGAATTTTGCATATAAATCAAAAACACTCCTCTCCGTCTTCTACTGGTGACCTCCGGGCGATCGCCCAAAGAATCTGATCAATCACTGGATCATTAATCCGGCAATTTACTTGAAAACTAATAAAGGTTTGGCCTGATTGAGGAAATCGTTAGTGGCCATCGGATTTGCATAAAAATTGGCATTTTAATTCGAAGAGCGTCCGCGCCGGTAATTCTTCCTTCCTAGATTACGTTGCCTGGAAAACCGCTCGGTATTGTGGGAAAGATCCGATGATACACTTCACGAAACTGTGCGCATTGTTCGGAAAGTCGGCGCGATAATTACAATACTTACATAATTCATGCATTTGTTAGAAGGCATTAGGGATTTTAATTTGACAAATGATAGTCTGTTAACGTGGCGATTGAGATAGAATAAAGCAATTATGGCAAGTAAACGAGTGATTCATCATTTTCTCTGTGCGCAGTGTATTTATTATGGTCGGATATAAGTGCTGGTACCGTCCTATAAGTTGTTATTTTCTTTTCATCTCGTCTCCTCGATATCCTAGGCGGCTTATGCAGATATCCCACTCGGACATTATCCGCTCACAATGGGCGTCTCAATCTCTAAGTTAATTGTCCAAAAATTAAAAGACAACTTATAAACTTAGTACATCAACCAAAAAACTTTTGATGATATTAAAATAGAAAGAATCTTTTTAATATAGTTTTCCCAAAAATATTAGGATCGTTCCAAGAAATTAATAGTACCAGGAGAAGTAATACAAGCACTATTATTGATATTTGGAAAAGATGTCTAATATAAAAAGGTGTAAGTTTTTAAAATAAGTTTTTTTCTTACCTCTGCAAAAAGAATCACAACGTGAACGATTGCTTAACAGGACGATACTGAGTAATTTCTGATTATCGTTTAGATTAATGTGTGAGTTGTAAGAAAGGTGACTCAACGTATCAACATGTTTAGAATTTCATCCACAATTTAACACTAACAATAACAAACATACTTAATCAACATGATTCACAGCGATAACATATTTTTTTTTAACTTGCTTAAAGAAATTTAATTTCGAATAATTTTAATACAAAATCATCTTGAAATATTAAGACCAATTTTTCAATAGAAAACCAAAAATTAAATTAAAGAATTGAAGTCAAATATTGGTGTTCAAAATTACATACCCTATTGCAGCAAATTATAATTTCGATAGCGATGTGTTCCAGACCGAAACCGGATAGATGGAAGCAAGTGGATAATAATGAAACCATTCCCACACGAAGAATTTTTGAAATTTGATGGTTTGTTTAATTGGTGTAATTAGGCTCAATTACCCAGAATAAAGTTTTATTGTGAACAGGTAAAACTACGGGAGCGCATTCGAACAGGTGGTTTCGAGATAGTGGGCGATTACAGGATGAAAAGGTACATACCGCAGAGCAGCCTGAAAGTTTCCGGACAAATCCGGCCGGCCTCACCCCCGCACTTCACACGTTCCGGTCGTCGCGAGCTGTAAGGGTTACGATGAGCCAATCGATACAATCGACGGGTGTGAATAATTGATGGGTTTTCATCGCGTGGAAATTTCAGCCCGACTGAATCATCAAACTGGCGCACCAGCTTCTAATTGCCCTACTACTTAAGCCCAAATTACGAACTTGCACTTATTGATTACGCAACGGACTTTCTCACGGTTTAATTTGGGTGTTATTGATCAAAACCGTTTACATTCTCAAAAATTATGATCGATACTACGCTGCCACGCTGCTTGGGCTTTTTTGGCAGACGGCGCCTCGCCGGGAATTTACTGGGGGGGAAATTACAGGAAACCGACCAGCAGATTTGAGGGGATAATTGCTGGACAACACGCAAATATTTGAAAATTTCGCGGGGTTTTCACTCACCGTTCAATTTTTTTTTCGAGGCGGCACGCACGCTAGTTTCGGTGCAGATAATGCTCCGCACCTCACGACACAATCACTACTCGTTGAAGACCTTTACCTATCCACAATTTATGCACTTAACCCTTAGATAATTAGAAGCCTTTGCGCATGCCGCCTGGGCAACAAGAATGACACCGCACGGACACTTCGGTGGGAAAGTGTCGGCTGGCCAAATCGCCAATGCGCGCACCATGTGAAAGTTTACGTCACTGTCATAGTTTACATAACACTTCGGTATGACGTTTTGAAAGAATTGCTATATGTATTTCGTTCGGTATTCAGATTGCTTACTTTCATTCTAGGAAGGTTATTACCAATCTTTTTTAAATTAAAACCGAAATTTTTAATAGTATAAAATGTTCGTATCAAATTATTAATATAAGTAATACACTGCCATCTGTATTCCAATAGCTAATGGAAGCTGTCAACTATCTGAGTTTTATAACGAATTTGTAATATTAATTAATAGATAATGACCTTAAAAAAATTGATCAAATTAGAATTAACTAGTCTTATGTTGAGGTTTCAGGGTTGTGTTTTCGAATGCCAATAATCTCAATAATTTATGTACCAACCTTCCATTCTCTTGGCCCAGTTTATAAAATCATTGTTAAGCGTACCCCTGACCTATTGCAATAAATTTTTAATTGAATACTAACTTACTTCAATAAACCATACATAAACCTAGAATTGACATAATATGCAGATATTTACTAAGCTAAAATACAATTTATAATACGCTATAAGTTAATATAAACTGGATTGTTTTAGTCTAAAAATACGTCAATTAAATGTAAATGTATACTTACCTACCTCTAGAAACTATGCATCAGTTCTCCCTTTACCTCATAAAACCATTATTAGACCTAGCGTACTCTTGACCTACCCCAACAAATTGAATGGCGATATAATATACACGAGCCTAGCGTTATCTTGACCTACCGCAATACATTATGCATTAACCTGCGAAAGGATACGATAGGTCAAAATAAATTTGATTGAGGTAGGTCAAGGATACGCTAGCAATTTGGAAACTATGACCATTTGATAAAGTCAAGTTTAAATTGAATCAAAGGTAAACAAACAAAATGTAAACTATAATGTCCTAAATAGATAATTTACACCTTCAGTTAATTGGAACATATTTGGAGAACATTTTTGATCACTACCTTAAAAAATTTCAGAACTTTAAAATTGATTGAGGTCATTAGTTAATGATGGATTTTTGGAATAAGTAAGTAATTGTCAAAACAGGGTTGCCTTAGATATTACAAATTTAAAAGTACGAATACATTTTCCCTCTCTTGGCGGATTAGCCAACTCTGATAAATGACGATGATTACTGGATGATGGTGATTATTCGGCACGATTTGCCGGCGACACGACAACGTGCGCCCGTCGACACGGTTACAATTCTTCTGCACTCCTGAGCGCGATGCGCGAGGGCACGTCTGTCGCGAAAATATCAAGGAACAAAACAAAGGCCATAAATCGGATGTCGAACATGACACGCGGCTTATCCCCTGCGACAAAGACTCGATTTTTCATTTCGGCTGACTTGCGAAAAGTAAATTCGGTTTTAAAAGTCAAACAATCAAATTCTAACAGCAATCAGGTATCAAAAAATGATTTATAAAAATTAATAATTGTAAATAATTTTGGAAAGGCTCTAACAATCTTAAATATCTGGGTTTTTTAAATCTCAATCATGAGAATAAAGAAATAAAAATGTTGGTCCAAATAAAATTTTGACCAACATTGACTCAAAATAGAGACAAGGTGTGATTATTCTTATAAAAAATTTCTATTTAATTGACCGCTCAATTTAGGAAAAAGTAGTCAAAATAGTCAGATAATATTGACACTATTTACTGAGATAATTTTAATGACCACGAATTTTGATCAACTTTGTTCAAAAATTAAGTTACTGTATTGACACCACTAAAAAGTTTTGATTATTACAGAATCTTTAGAAAAAATGAAATTGTGTGTTTTTATCATAATACAGAAACAATTTTAAATGGCAGAAAAAAATGATTTTGCTAGGAAATATTCTAAGCAACAAATTTTAGAAGAAGAAAATTTTCGAAAGAGCATTCCAAAAAATTATGATGACGAAAACTTCCACAGTGCATTCACTCTTCTCAGTGCAATAAAGTAAACACGCAGAACAATACACGTTCCCATTCAAAATCTGCGCTATTGAGAGCATGTCATCTATTGCCCGTTTTGTATCCGACGTCCTTGCACGAGCGGCCGATTGCGAAATCGGGCGTTTTTTTTTTTTGCACGTCGATTTTATTTTTCGACCTGAATCGTACTTTCCATTGCTGATTATCGAGAATCGACGTGGATTGAATTATTGTTCGTGCTCGGGTGTCCTCGTACCGCAAAAAAAGCCTCCGCGGCTTTTAACGCCGGTTTAATTTACAATTCAATTACCGCGAGATTTTTTTTCGGACGGGAAAACGTATCGGGAAGGAAAGTTAATTAAAAGTTGAAAAGAAATAGTTATGTTTTAAAGGTCAAATTTAGAAGGAGCTTAAGTTTCTGAAGATAATAGTGTCAGTGTGTAAATAAATAAAATGGGATTTTTAGGAATCAAAATCAAAATTTTAGCAATGTGATTGAAGAATTTGGCTATAATTAAAGAATCCTTCGTGTTTTTCTAATTATTAAAAAATCCTAATTGGAGATTGTTATATAAAAATAAAAACATCATGATTATATTTGAAGTCCTTAAACTTAAAAAAATGTGGTTAGCAGGATATTTAAGCTAATTGTGTTTTAATAATAATTAATCAGGTAATGTCAGTTTTAAATAAATATTTATTTGTTTTTGCCTTTAATTTGAATTTAAATCGATATTATGTTACAAGATAAATTATTAAATATTTATGTTTGTATCTATATTATATTTCAGCGGGATAATTTATTGCGCATGCGTAGATAATGAATGCGATTCAAACGCGTTAGAGAACATTTTTCACTGGCTCGGATCTAAGTTATTGTGATGATGAAATAAATATTATCAATAAAACATAATTAGAAGATGGAGCAGATGATTTGGAGAATTTATGTTTATAGCCGTGGAATTAGCGGCGATAAATGTATAAATTAATTCCGATGTGTTAAAAATTCATAACATTAAAGCAGATACAAAAATGGATGTCATCTCAGGAATGTTAATTAACGATATCGATTGTGCAGATAGCGATCGGTCCGGGGTCGGGGGCGGCCAGATGAAAGGGGGCCGCCCCGCCGCACGGGAGGGGTGGGGGGCGAGTGAATTCGCGGGTGGAGACGGCTTTTTTTCGGTTTTGGGCCGACATCCGGCACCGCCGATAGATTTTTATAACTGGGCCAAAGTCTAGCACCCGTATTCAGGAGGTTTGAAAAATACAAACCCGGTCTTAAACCTGTTTTACGCTACAAGAGCAGTTCCAAACATTTAGCAGTAGTCAAGATGTTCTCGAAATAATATTTTCGATCGGATAAAGTGGGCCCCGTTCCGGCTGTCGCACTGTTTATGGTCATTTTATGTCTGGTCACCTGGTGAAGGTTGATTTTCGTGAGAGACGCACTTCGCTTAAGTAAAGCGTCACACGGCCCGCATACTTAAGTACGACATCTGCACTTATGCATACTTTGTCGCCAGGATTGTTGGCGTGGGTGTTTGGACCTCTAAAATCCCGCGTATTTACACCATCGGCGACATTTTATCCGGCCAGCGATCGTTTTGAAATTAATTGAGTTCATCGTGCGCCCATTAAGTTAACCTTTACATCTAGCGAAACCCATTGTTGCCGTTGCCACGGATATTTAACGTTTAATTACTTCAAGAATGTTTCAATTGCCATCCTCTCTTATGAATATTAATAACTACTACACCTGACTTCGCTGCCATCATTAAAAATCTCTTCGTGTAATCACGGTTACCCTTGAACGCCATCAATACGAATTATTGCCTTTCGGGAGCCACGAAAAAAAAGCGCACAAATCAAACGTTTTACTTCTAGTAAAATTAATTACCGATTATAATTGGAATATCAATTTCGTCGCCTTTGGCACATTCTTGTATCAACCAATAATAAAGTATATTCTCTAAAATTATGTACCATAGATAAAATTCTTGAGTAAAATTTCCTAGAAAATGTTTAATTTTGAATCAGAGAGTGTCATAGTTGGAGATTTTAAGAATTCTTAAAACGCTTGAGGAATATAGATTATCTGTTTATTCAGGTGATTTAAAAATGTTGTTATTGTTCATATTTGTGGTTCTAAATTACCCAGGTTTGGTTTGAATTATTACCAAGAAATCCAATGGTTTAGTTTAAAAACTATATAACGTTTTGAATGTATTGCAGTGTATTGAAGTAATTATAATTAATGGATGAATGGAGTTTATTATTGCTTTGGTTACAAATTTCAAAAGAATTTAATGTGGTGTACAGATATTTTGAAATGTCCATTCTTGGTTCGAGTTGATGTTTAATGAATAATGCATGAATTGGCCGGGTGTTGGAGGGTTTCACATAAAACGAATCGAAAAGGCCCAATTCCAATTCCACACCGCATTTCAACAAATTGGCCTAATTATAGTGTTCGATGCGGCACTAATTAGAATTAATAAGACACCAAATAATTATATCTGTCCCCTAATTAGTGGCCGAGACAGTTTTCGGGACTTTTGGGACAATTCGGTTTTTTAAATTTTTTTTTCTTTATTATTTTCATTATTATCGGGCGGCGAATCGGCGGACCGCGCGGATGCAGGCGCAGGCCCCGGTCTCAGGCATCCGAAAAATGTTGATTAGAATTTTATTCGTGAGGAATTGATTAAATTGATTGATTCACGGAATTAGTGCGTAGTGGCCGATCGGAGTTTTGTGGCAGTTCGGAGTTTTCCCTCTTACAATGCGGCCGTACCGACCGGAAAAACGACGAGTCTCGAGCGCAGCCTCAACTTCACGCTCGAGTGCAGACCTTGCGACAAAACGGACGCTTCGGTTCATTCCACTGTTAAAGAATAATGACGTCTGGCCATTACTGAAAAATAACCGCTCAGCCCGAACTCGTATCTTTATAATCCCAACACATCAATGGTACTTTACACTACGGAGCTATCGGTAGCTTAGCGTGTATACGGAAGCCCCGCCCACTATCAACTTAAGGTTGATTTTTGCGTGTTCACCCTACTTTCGCCACAGTAGCTACTTAGCAATCAAACGTGCGGCTTAGGATTATGCTTAGATATTCAATAACTCTCTATTCATCTTTAGAGATGATTTATAGTCGGGATTATGCCTTAAGTAGGAATCTGTTGTACGAGCACAAAGGGAATGCTTGACAAATTGGTCCAAAAGGTGTAATCGTCCGGGCGGGCGCCCGTGGAATGCTGAGATGATGATTCACCGGTCCTCTTAGTTGCTGCGAAGTTGCATCACGCCGTGAAATTCCGTGAAGGCGAATTTGTCATTTAGAAAGTCGCCAATTACACGACTACAAACATTCATAGTGCCGCCTCGAAACCAGACTGCAGCGCTGCCAACCGGGTAAAAATGGCCCCTATTCAAAACAGCTGCCAGACAAGGTGCAATTAATACAGATTAAAAGCTTTAGAATAGCGCACATACATGCGCGCCAACATATTGCAGGCCGGCCAACTGTTGGAGTATAATTGGATACGCATTTGTGCGGCGTAGCAAAACGCTTCGTGCCAGTATAGTAAACACCAAGGCGAATTGCGCACTCCTTTGCAAAGTCAACTTTACGAGCATGGGATTATTGTTTCTGGATTTTGATTTATTGCCAGGCGATTGACGACGTCCGAGAAAACAATCGTTTACTTCGCCACGTTTTAAGCGCCAAGACCACTTCCCTTGACACGGTGTGAAATACAACGAATGTAATTTTACACCTTTGCCTCCATTCATTATTTTCAATTCTACTCGAACGATGCCAAATGAACCTTAATTGCGTAACGGCACGGCGGTTGTACATAAAACAGTTCCTCAACCTCAACTTTTTCATAACTATAAAGCCAGTCTTAACAAGAGATCTGAAATCTTTGCAAAACTGATGAAGCTTGGAAAAAAATAACATCTACAGAAACATCATGTAAAACCAATTGATTACTTCAGACACATCTTATAGCTTATTTGGTGATTCAAAAAATACGCAAAGCTTACAATAATCAAATCTTTGATCTTTAACCCGATTGGAGAAAGCGAGAATAATAGTAGTGGCAATTTTATGTTATACCTAATAAAAACTTGGTGGGATAAAAACAAAATCTTACTTACAAAAGCAAATCCTTTATACTAAAGTACTAACAACCATTGAGTAGTAAGCCTAAAATACTAAACAAATTTGGCATTTTCAAAAGCTCACAAACCATAAGTTTTATTCTCTGTAGAACTTATCATCACAAGCAGTAATCAGTGGTCCGAAACCCGTTGAAACCTCATCACCTGCCGCTTTCCATTGGCAATGTTTTATGCGTCTCGTTCATTCTGCTTATTATCTTCCGTGGAAGTAATTTAGGGATGGGTAAGGAGCTGCCCCGGGGCCATCCTCTGTGATTAACACTGACCCGATCCCTTTGTAGACAACTACCGATTTTGATATTCCGGTGAGATACCGGAACGCGCGGGGATCTAAATTAACGCACGATCTCGATAGGAAGTAATTTATGAATTTCAGTGGAGGGGCGTGGCCGCTTGACCCCGCGACCTCTGCGGCCCTCCCAGATCTTGATACTGCGTAAAAAAGTGCCCGAAAGTGAGGATTAATTAATTACACTCGGACAATCTCGGCGGCAGGCCAGATTTATTGTTGACCGTACCGGGGGGATATCAAATTTAGCCATTTTTCAATTGCCAACGCTGAAATCATTTTGAAGATTTTATCTGCGAAAAAATACGCGCACGCTCTGTGTAATTAAAAAAAGGCTTGTATTCTTCAACAAATTAACTTCCAAAAATTAATTGATTCAATTATTTCTCAGAACTACTAAGCATTAGAAATTCTGCATCATCTGAATAAAATATTCAATTTCATATTTATAATGGGAAGTAATAGGAAACTAATAGTCTCAGGTTGTCAACGTTACCAAAAAAGGAAGAAGGAAACGTAATAAGCATTATAGCATAAATAAATTAGTGCTCATAAAAGCCGGCCTTCACCTTTTGGGTGAATGTCATTGCAATTTAACGTTTATCTAATTCCGCTGACATAAATTATTAACCACGTGTCAACAATGGCTTCGTCGAATGAACTCAATTGCATAGACGTTAATAAAAACGATAAATAAGCACCTCTAAGTTTTTATGGAGCTGTATTTATATAGCAAATGCATTCCTCTATTAATAATTATGTTCACCACTATAGGTAAAATTTAATTAACAAACTGTTTGATCTCTCAGATCAAAAACTACCAGCAGAACGGTTCAGGTTGCATTACATCATTTACACGTACTTGCAATTAATACATCATTCTAGGTGTTGATAATTACAGCACGCTTAATAGAATTTTCACGCTAAGTTGGATTTGTGTAAATTAATTACTCAAGGCACAAACAAACAGCTCTATCGTTGCATGAATGTTATACCAAAACATGTTAAGATGGAATAAGCTTTAACGCGTATAAGAATTTTTGATCAAATACGAATCTAAATAAGTAAACATGTGCATACGTAGAATTTTGCATTAATTATTATCGCCAATAATTTATCAACCCAACTATATGGATAGAGATTAAGGTGACATCTATTATCTAAACATTGCACCAAATTTTTTAATTTAGTTGGCAAATCAGCAAGAAGTAAGAAACAGCTAACAGCAAGAATTAACAATAATAAGGTTAAACTGAGAGCAGAATTGATCACAACCGATCCGTAGCTATTATAATTTAATGCCCAAAAATGATATTATTGTAAAAACCACAGATTAATTAGGTCACTAAAATTGTTTTGTTTTAAATACATTCAAGAATTCTTGAAGTCAGAGGAATCTTCGGCTTATGATTAGTGACTGGAAACATTTGAGGTCTTATAGGTAAATAGATAAAAAGTTTAAAGGTGGGCTTCATTTATTAGGCCTCGTGTGTTTTTCATCTTTTTTTTATATTAAAACACTTTTGTAGGCTTTCATTAGAAAAGTAGTAACGGTATTTTGAATAGATTCAATTTAAATTACGTAATATGGTTGTTTATCAAATTTTACCATTAAATGTAGATAAAATAGAGAAATCTAAAGAAGTAAAAGTGATACGTGCAACGAAATTGTTTATTGACCCCGAAAACGTAAGTATCAATTGAGTAATAAACACTCCGAGCGCGTCCGTGTGTGAGCAATTAGAATAATTGAATTAAAACGAATTCTGGACTTCACACGATTATATATTAGAATACAGTGTGGGTAATTAAAGCGGATTCCGTCGTCGGTAAATCTCAATTCGTAATAACGGCTTTCTCCCACATTAATCTACGCGAACAATGCGCAGCACTTAGCCGTGGAATCCACAATATTCAGCAATTGCTTCTAGAACTGCCAAGAATGCCCACCGAGGAGGAATTTATCGCGAATGACATTTCACATCAAACAACACGGCATTTTTTTCTACATTTCGGTCCCCATCGTATTAAATTACAACGGCTTAATGTATTCATACATTATACAAAAATTCTGTTAATGCATTTTAGAAATTTTAAGTGGAATTCAATTTGTACTATCACCATTTTTAACGAGAAACCGTTCTTTACAGGCCTTAAACGGTTTGACAGCGCTGCCCAAGATGGCCGACGCGTAACGAGGTGGCCTTTGCGGGTTTGGCAATTCCGCAAAAACGCGGAGCAGTTTACGGCCGGGCCTGACTTTACTCGAATTTTATGTTAATTCATCTCTACAATGTTGCATTGTAATTGTGAGACGGAACAACATTAAATTTTATGCCGCAATTTCGGCCCGACACCAAAAATATTTTTGTAATCGCACATCTCGGTCTATAAAAATTGCTCCGCGAAGATTATTATCATCGCCCCTACCGGTGTCCAATTTTTTATAGGCATCCTTCTATTCTTTTCTCTATCCTGGTCTTCTAACCAGTTGGGAGTTTAAGAAACAAACTAATAAATAATTCAAAAAGATAAATGTAGAAGAAAGATTATAAAATATACAGAAGTTATTGAGGAAACGGCATTTATTTTTGCACAAGAGAAACGGAGTAAAATCTTAATGACGCCATGTCTTCCTCTTCACTCCGAAGCTAATAAGTTTAATTAGCCACATATCTATACCGATACCAGATTGGGAAGAAACTGCTGTCAATCAAGCCACTCATATTTTGATCGCGCAGTCATAATATTACGACGCTATTAAACAAAAGTGAAAATGGAAAGGAAATGAATGCCCAAGGCGATATTGATAAAATGCAGCGGTCACTCGGAATTTGCAATTTGGTTGCGAGCGCGAATTAATAGCGGTATTTATGTCCAGTCCAAGGACTACGCAAATCAAGACATTTACGTGGAAACCCAAAAAGGAGAGACGCGATTTTTCTTGTCGGCATCTAATTAGCTGCAATTAATTAGAAAGACATTTCTACCCCAAGAGTTGGTAATCGGTATACCAGTATGGTAATGGTCGCAGATTAAAATAAGCAACATTGTTGCGATGTCTCTTGATTCGTCATTAGCGAAACATTTTTGCGGGCGAATTCCACATTATCTCCGCGCCAGCGTTGGAAATTTCCAATCGGCGATTTATAAATAATACATACCCAATTATAAAGGTTCACAAGATAAATTCTCACAAAGCCGGCACCAGACACACGCGTACACACGCGTGCAACTTCGCACAATTGTATTAACAATTTAGTGTCAGTTGCAACAATAGGCGTTACTGCAATTAACATTTAATTAGGTGCAGCGGGGGGCCAATCATATAAAACAATCTAATCAATGTGTCATTGAAAGAAGTAGGTGTACGCGTTACCGTGTCGAATCCGTACAAGAAAAACTTATAACGGTTGACAATTATATTGTTGCTATCATTTTTTAAAATTTAATTATGTGTATATTATTGTTTAAATATAATATTATTCAAAATTGGCCGATGTTAAATGTTAGAGATTGGTTGTAAATGTTATTAAAGATAATTTTGGAAATAACGAATGAGCATTTTACTAGAAGTATCTTACGTTTATTTAATTTTCATCTTCAAACAGTTTTAAATGAAGGCTAAATAAAATCCAATTTTGTTTATGGTAATGGAGGTATTAGCCCAATTTTCGAAATTCTAAATAAGCTGATAATGGTAATTTTCGTTTCCTTTTTTATAATTTAGGTCAATTGATTTCGATTTTCTAGGCCAATGCCCTGTCATATCTAAAAAGAAAAAAAAACAATTTTATACGACGTAACATTCAATTTAAAAGGATATCCCTAGAAATTGTATGAATTTCACATCACCCAAAGGATTAGAGAAAGAAAACAAATGGTATTGAATTTTTTTAATTCCCCACAATCACTTGCCAATTGAAATGAAATTACATGACCATCAATAAATAATTTCATCACTGATAACGAAGATCGTCCGCTGATTATTTCCGAAACACGTATTTCCATTTCCGTTCTCTCTATACTCACGTGGTACTTTCAAGGCACGCTTCAATTGTGTGTAATTTTATATAATTATAAATTAATGTCTAAAATTTCGTCGGTAATTTATATCATCTTAAATGATAAATGTCATGCAACACCAATTAAAACTAGTCTAATTAAAGATGTAACGTTTGTAATATTTCGCATTTTTTGTGATGATCACAAAATATATCAATGGTACCGTTCACTCAGAACAGGATTACTTTATTTTTGCTATCGCTAGTTCGTCTACAAAACACTAACTGGTGGTGTTTTATTTTATGCTGCGTACTTTCGTTATTAGATAAGAATTAAACGCTATAAAAAAAATATAATCCACCCATGATGATACCAAAAGATAAGATTAATTAAACAAATAGAAACTATTACTCCTTTTGCCTATTTTTTATTTCCACCACTGTTATCGCCACTATTGGCAAAAAAGCACACACAGCACGCTGTAATCAAGTGATAAAAATTACAAAAAGGTGCGTGTTCCCAAACAAACGTGCAATCGAACGCTGGTAATTACCATTGACCAATTGGTAACGTATCCTGCTCATTTGCACAAAAAAAGCTTTTTCCGACGTACACACAACATCCACAACGTCAGAAAACTGAATGACATACCTTTCATGGTAATATTTTTTCCCGGCAATTACTAATCACGAAAAAAAATAACAGTTTACGTGATGTATCAAACAGATCTAGTTGAGCGAAAATTGATGAACCGTAGTAGAAGGGAACCGGCGTCCACATAAACACACACTGCAATAGCAACCGGCAACAATACAAATTATGTGGCTATTAAGTCTACAAGGTGATCAGCGTTGCAAAAAAAACAGGTATATGGTATGACTAGCATCGTCATAAATCATCTAGAGCCCAAGGGATCATCGCGCGTCGATATCCAAAGATTATATTACGTGCAGGTGGAAATTTCGTAAATACGTGCGCGTCCAGTAGATAAGGCCGGATTTTTGCATATAAATTAGATTTTTCTAATTAATTTAAATAATTAGTAACCGAGTGATTCATTAAAAATTATGTTAATTTCGGTAGGTAGTAATTTTCTTAGATTTCAACCAATTGATACTGCATCTAATCCATCCTCATTAAAATATTTCACACAATGTGGAATACTTGTTTAACAAACGGTTTCATAACTCAAAATATTTAAGGCCGGATGAAGTCTGTTGCCCGGGACAGTAGTCATCTAGTACCAATAAAAGGCTCATCTGCAAATTAATTAATCACGACCGGTTTCCAGCGTCGTTGCGTCACCGCAATGTAGAATATTTGAATGGGACATTCCGGAAACAAAAGGTGAACCGATTCTGGATGCGGTGTTTGAACGACAATTTATTTATTCAAATAACTATTGTTTGAAAAATTAATATTTGATTTTGATAACGGAAACGAAAAATCCAAATAAAACAAAATCTTACAAAAATTACTCTTTTTTGTTCGTAATTCTTATTTCAGTTTTATATAATTGTTTAATTTGTGAATTGAGAAGTTTTTTATTTCTTTTTAGAAAATCTTACCTCTTCTTGCTTTTTCCTCTGTATACATTACTTAATTTCTTTGGAAAATGATACAGACAAATTAGCTCCTATCAAAAAAGATAAGGGCTAGAGATACAAATAGAGATTAGAAATTAAATATTTTTGATTTGAATTAGAATGTTACTACAAATACAGATAATAGGTATTACTTTAAAAGGTGTATCCATCTTAACGAATAACAACGTAATATTTTCAGTAGTTAATGCCTCACACAAAAATATCCACCTTGCCTTCTTCAGTAGCTCTATTCTCACCATGTCTACAATTTCGTCTGGTGGTTCTCTAGGTGAGAACAACAACATCGCGGCGAATGCATAAATGAAGACTGTAAAAACTTATGGAATCCCATGATACCAGCAGATTGGATAATGGAAACGGGTCATGATTGTTCTGATTTATCGTCCAGTCTACACCTTTAAAGCGCGCACCACATCGAAGCTACTCTTGGCACATTTCAACAAAAACCGCCTTCTGCCTTCCACTCCCGATGATCGTAAATTATTGCCGCGCTTACAGCTAATGATTTTTTTTTTACAATCGCACGATTTTTATTAATTGCCTCCTTTGTAAATTACACCACTCTTCACGTCCATTCAAGCGCCAACAATAGCCGCGTTGATTTACTGTTTTGCCTAATGGATCCGGATAATAGGCCCGAAAAACTATCTACCGCGAGTGGTTCCCGGAGCATTTCCATGCGCGATGCTTGTAATTTGTAATTAATCAAAATAATATTTCCTGTGGGTAATTCGCTTTTTGCCCGCGTTAATGGATACGAGCATCGTCTTGTTTCCTTTTATTACATCACGTGCTCAAGAGTTTTTATTTACGCATTTGGGGAACAAACCTTAAAATATCGATATGATAAAGTTGCCTGGAGAGTTAAAACTCTAAGACAAGTTTTTAACTGCGCTACGCTGATGAGATTCAAAATAGATCAAAACAAGTCCGTGGCTGTCTTTGGCAGGGAAACAATAATTTTACGAATCTATCGTAAGAACGCACCTTTAAATATTCTAAAGTTTATCAACTAACTTTTTTGCCCTTGAATATCTTCGAGATGTCTTCGAATTGTTAGCTAAAATATATAAAACTGATATACAAGAATGGGTCGGGATGACTGAACGTGAAGCCGCCTCGGCGGCAATTAAAAAAATTCAAGTGTAACTCGGGCGCAATTAAGAAATTACAGGAATCCACTTTGAGGTAAATAAAAGCTGGTGCCCAGTGTGAGGCATTTTAATGAGGCGAATACATAAATATCGTATCAATTCATTAAATTCCCGCGCGGTGTTCCCGCATTACAGAAGGAGGTAAAATGGCCGAATCAATCTAATTAGGCTAATTGGCCGTAATGGGGACGTCTCCAAATCACATATACACCAACCCACGTGCACACCTCCTAGACACGACTAAGATATTATTATTTTTTTCGCCACACATTCTTTGTATCACTTATCATCATTGCGTATTAGAGTAATTAAAGAATATTATCTTTAATGAATTTAGAGAAAAATAAGGTTTGATAGTCAATCGAAATAGTTTCTCGGACCCGATCAATTAGTGGATTATCTTCGAAGACATAAAATGGTTTTATGACAGTTTGTCATTCTAGTGCAAATGTTCTAATGAACGCCTGGGGTAACCGGATGGCCACCATAGCTAGAAGCGAATAACTGCATTATGTATTACTCTTAGTAGCGGTCATAAACAACTCGATGGTTATCCTTGCATTAAATAAATTTTCCGATTGAACACCTAATAGACAATCACAGTTTCCTATTGAATGCGCAGATGTGATTTAATCAATTAGCCTTGAATTTTATTTCAATGGGTGGTGAGGAGTAAGCGTTGCTATTACGGTTAATTTCAAATCAAGTACAGTACCGTATGCGTAGAAGCAATAATGCTTGATAGATCTATTAAATAACTTACATTTTCGATAAAATAATATTCACAGTTTATAACTTTAAGATGTAAATTTACCTTGCGACTGCATCTCGGCTGCACTGTGAAAACAATGAAAAATGCGTAGGTGTTACAATTGGTATATCGGCTCTTATCATTACAATACCGATTCTGAGTAAATCAAGGTGAATAATAAAGTAATTTAATCTTTTAATGCATCGAAGAATCGAATAATTACTTTTTTATTTAAAAATACTTGCAAACTAACAGGAGTATCAAAATTGTCTCTCTCGCTGGTCATAAGGAGTGAAATTTTCACTCCTGACCAAACGGCTTCAGGTATTTCTAGACTTGTAACTTATACCAGTTGCCGGAATGGATAACCAATATTAATTGGAAATAACACGACTTTCTCTCGGTACAGCCCAGCAACGCAAAGTAATTAAGTCCAATTTAATTAGATTGATTGGACGCAAGGGATAATAACGTAATCCAAAAGGCACATTCCTGCCGGCCTATCGCTATAAAGGCCTTACGTTTTATTAATTTTTTTTTCGCAAGCCGTCCCATGAATATGTAACGCATTTACGCGCATTTTATTACTTCATCGGATTCAATCAATTAGTAATAATTGCGTGAATAAAATTAACTGTAGTTTAATTCGCGGTTCGCTATTTTTTAATTGGCTCCGTGTAATGATGCGAGCTGTTTTGCATGTGTGGGTTTCTTCGCGGGTACAGTTGGTAGGCCTGTTTAGCGATAAATACGCACTAAACCATAAATCAAGCACACTTCGTTTGATTATTATTTATGGAACGCTAACGTGCTTGGGAATGAATTGGCTAAAATCGTAATTACGGACACCTTCTCTATTCGTACGCAAAGGGTTACCCGATGCAAAAATAATATCGATTCATTCGTTATCGGCACCTGTTGCATTCCCGTATGCACACTTAATCGGGCGAAAGTATTAAATATCCGAAACTGCACATGTAAATATTAAATAAGCAGGATCTTCATTAAGAAGTTAGCATAAAAAAAGCAGCTGAAAAAAAGAAAAATTTGGTGTTCTAAAAATCTAAAGTATGCTTAATGATATTTGTTTGGGAAGTCTTTTTAAAAGAATCAAAAAGCCTGAAAATTTTGGTGTTCTAAAAAAAGATTGTATGCTTAATGACAAGTGTTTGGAAGTATTTTCAAAAGAATCAAAAAAGGAATCAGTTTGAAGTGTAGGAGTTGTGAACTGAATCTCACCGCCATTCTTTTAAATGCTCGAAGGATCTCCAATTGGTTTGCTGGTGTTGCTGTCGCGTACAGAAGCCGGATCAATTGGCCGTTTTTCATAAAACAATGCATCAAACGCTCTTCACTTCAATTTAACGCCGTGAAGAATCACTGCGGCGATTGGCCGCGCGTTTCTTGGCCAGTCGGCGTATTGTTTCCTGAAAACAATGGTCGGATCCCCGTGCAATTGGTGCATTCGATCCGCAGATGGATTTCAGTGCGAAGTGAAATTTCACGCTACTGTTTCAGAACGTTCACCTCGCGTTTCCGCTGAATAATACGCAATCCGCACCTACAGCTGCGGATTTGAAATGAGCTGCATTTAAATATTAGGTTTGCAGGATGTGCAAAAATAGGAAAAGCAAACACCAATGAATATTTCATGTTATTAAACTTATTAGTAGATAATTACAATGATATGCATAAGTAGTAGGTAATGTTAGAATCTAGAATTAACATAAATTCATCTGAATTAATTAGAAGCGCGGAATTAACTGTTTCCAATGGTGGAATGAACAAATTTATGCAAATACCGAAGTTCCGCGGGTGATTGATTCTTGGGACTGTAAGCACGCCAGTTAATGAAACTGCGCCATAATATATCAAACTTTTAACGAATTTAACTCGGCGAGTAACACTGCGAGAGGAATAAAAATCCCGTGGATAATTTAAGGCCCCACAATTAATTTATTTTTACGACTCTACAAATTAACCTCATGACCATTAACTTAATTTAATTTACCAGCAGCGACACGGGATTGAGTCGAGGGCGCCAATTTCGAAAAGCCGCGCAATCGGTCGCGGTCCGGACGACTTCTGTGAATTCTGGTGCATGCGCGCGATCCCCCTTCCACCCAAATTGATGGCTTCCAGTTTCAAAATTCCATTAATTATTTCGTAAAAGAATTCTCTTTTATCTCGAACAGATAACTCGGCCAATGCGAGTAACGCCGGGACGGTAAAGTCGACGTTTAATAACTTAATTATGTCAATTTAGAATCTTAGGAGACAGCGGTCGCGAATACTTTTCGATATTTTGGTAAAACGATGGTTAATTACTATTATACAATGGTTTTAACGGTTCATTAAAGTGGCCAGAACAGGGACTGATAAAGGATTTTTATAACAGGAAGAATCAAAGAATGCTTTTCAATTTTATCCCATTCAGTATCGCTATTAATAGGTACAAGTTCGTAACCTTACATCTAATCCGTAATAGTAAACCGAGTCCTCATTCTCTCACGACTGGAATAAGGTGGTGGCACCAATAAATGATAGGTACCTAACAGCTGACACGCACATTTAATGGCTTCTCTAGACAATCAACCTGCGTTTCTAAGAAGGGCATATGGTTTTCTTATGCAGAAAATTCTATGTAATTTCGAAAAAGTATATACGTCGGCATAGGGAACCAATTAAGACCAAATAAGTCTAATTCTAAAATTACGATCCTATAGAAAATTGAATAAACGATAATGGTAAACCACGTAAAAGACAAGAAAGTTGCGTTGATAGGACTACTAAATTTTGTAAAGGTGAAACGATTTAGTAATCCTATCAATGAAAATTTTTTGGATTCTATTTTGTCAAGAAATTAATTAATTCAGACAATAATCTATTTTCACTTTTAATAAAAAATTAATTGTAAGAGCAAGGAATCATAAAATTAGATTTGAATGAAAATGGAATATTTTTTGGTATCTTCAATAAATATATTTTTTTTAAATGAGAAGATAATGTTTGGAATTATAAAATACTAAACCATTTATTTAAATATTATTTAATTCCAAGTCTCGATAGTTTGTAAAAGCAATTTGATTTTGATAAGATTTAGTAATTAAAGAAACGTTTGATGGTTAGGATTTTTATTTCAAAAGAGTGATTATAATATTTTATTTGGAAAGTTGTTGCAGATTATTCCATATTCATTTTGGACTATAAGAAGACAAAAATAAATTTGGCAACATCCATCATTTATCGCTGACTATAATTTATAATTTAGGCAACTCAAGTTGCCATTATCGAAACTTGTATTTTCCATATAAACTGTTGAAAGAAGATGAAGAAGGCTATTGAAAATACAACCTTGTGAAATATTTAAGTAATGTTATTACTAGTGTTGTGGGCGTTTAATAAAGTGTAGTAGCTTAATTTTATAAATGTGTTTGTAGGGTGGGTGAGTGTTATCTAATTTACCCTCCAATTACTTCATTATAAGGAGACATTTATTTAAAGTAATGAACACAGTTAAAAGTTTTGTATGAAATACATTTCAATCATTTCTTATGTTTGTAATATAATTTTAATTAAACCCTTGGGTAGGTTTTAATAATTGGAGGGTGGGTTAGAGGCCACCCACCCACCCTACATATACATTTATTTCTCAACACGGTTACTGCTTTGGTTTCCAGGAAATATTTAAGTAACCTTATTGTTAGTATTGATGGCGTTTAATAAAGTGTTGTAGCTTAAGTTTTAAAATATATATGTAGGGTGGGTGGGTGGCCTCTATCCTACCCTCCAATTATTTAAGTACACGCGAATGTTTGACTAAATTTAAATTACATACATAAGAAGGCGTTTGAATTTTTAATCTAAAAACTATAGTGTGAAAATTTTAGTTCAATTATTTTCAAATGGTATTGTAAATTCCTTATAAATCGATTTGTGTTTAAGTGATTTTAATCAATAAATTAAAACTCAAAGTTTATTGGCTATTTTACTAATTTATTTAAACGTTATATGTACATTTTAAGCACAATGTTATCAGTGTCAATAACAAACTGTTAAATATTGTGTACATATAACATAACATTTAAATAGATAAGTGAAATTAAATGTAATTACTTGTTTTCTAAAAATAATTCGTTTTTTATCTATTGTTTTTTATAATCAAGATGGTTTATTACACAGAAGTAAGTAAACAAAGTCTAATGATTTTTATAAAGTTAAAAATAAAACAGCTGTTTTATGAACTAAAAAAACTATTAGTAAGTATGTGGATTGACAATTTCGATTGAGTTTATATTTTCCGGATGTATTGTTTATAAGCATTTTCCCGATTTTCGTAATTTTTGGTTGGTACAACTAATAATCATGTAAATAATATTCCCACAACCTCAAAGTTCGGGCACTGTATTTAATACTAACTTTCGCAAATAACTAAATTATAATAAAAATGCAATTACAACAATAAAAGTGTTTAATAATGTACTTACATACTCCATCAGTGCACCGTGTGGTAAACAGCATAAAACTAATCCGCCCTGTCTCGTTGGAAAAGATTAGACAGTTTTTTGTTTTCAACGCCGGCGTGATGGCCAATATCGCAAAAAAACTGAATTATCACTCTACCTGCTTGTGTTTGGATAGTTAGTGATTTAGAGGTAAGTGTCGATATATTTATTTATATTTACATTTTGAATTGTATTATAGATAAAATATTTGAATGTTATAATTACACTAGTAATAATTAATAGTGGTGTAAATATACAATTTGTAATTCATCTGCTTTATAGTAGACAAAGAAATAAACATACTTTTGACCCATTTATTTGTACAATTGTCAAAAATAATGTTATTAAGTATTTAACAAGTTAATAAATAATGTGAAACCGTTCAGTTTTCGGTTGTGGTGATCGGCAAGAAACAAAACCGCAAATTAGATAAATAAACAACCTAATGGTTCCAGGTTGGGAAAAAAAGAATTCCCACATTAATCCGGCGCGATTAAACGCAAAAAAGGCAATAATTTAGTACAAATGAACACGCGATTCGTGGCCCGAAAAAAGGTAGAGGCGCGCTCGGGCCGCGGCCCGCGGGCTCCTTTCATTTTGTCGATCTCGTAATTCATCTCGACCACGTCGATCATCCGGCCCCCAAGTTCCATCCCCATCGCGATCATCGCCCGTCCGACGTAAATTGATTCGTCCGCGTTTCCGCGATATTTACGATATTGGAAAATTAATTAGGGAATATTAATTCTCGAAACCAGTATATAACGGTAAAACGGTTTCATCCTACACGTATGAATTATTTTCTTTGGTCCGGCCGTCGCGAGATTGATTTCAAAATAAATAAGTCATCTTTGCGCGGGGCGGGGAGCCGCCGAGGAGCGCGGACCGCTCTCCTTCCCGTGTCGGATATTTAAATGGTTGCGACCTGTTCTAAACGTGGACATTATGGCAGCGCTTTAATATATGTGAACAACCTTATTTCGATTTAATTGCATCTATTAAAAATGTACTGGCCGTTACGGCGAAACTGCAACTACTTATTTATTTGATGCTCGCTGGCCGCGAAGACGCGCCGGTTATGGCATCCGCTGGCCCCACGTTCCGTTACGTTTTATTGCGTTCGGGCGCGTCTACAATTTGTTACAACCATTATCCGGACTTGTCATAAAAATTATTGCAAATTAACGTCGATAATCTTTATAAACATTCACCATTTTTAAATTATCGATGGTTAACATAGGCAACCCAATGTACACACTTTAATATCCACATACAAACATTATTTTGTAATGATATAAATATTTAATTCAGTTTATTCTTTATACACAAAAAATATGTGGATAAATAATAATTTTAAATCTGGGGAATTATTTACGTGTACAATTAAATATTATAATACGCGAAGGTCTTGTACGTTATCAGAAATATAAATATAGTATAGCAATTTAAATATTATGATTATTGTAGGTAAAATGTATGATTGTAAATTCAGCATATTACAATAATAATTATTATAAAAATATTTACTTATATTTAATACGGCTTCATAAATTTCCTAATGAATTGTTCATTATGACAGACTGTAAAAACCGTTACACACCACAATAAATTAATTATTGTGATAAGGTGTGAGCACAATAAATAATTTTGCGGTAAGTCAAGAGTACGCTACCGTAAACACGGGTTTTTAAAAACTTTACCACAATGAACAATTAGTTACTACAAAGAATACCTTTTGTTTTAGATCAAAGGTCTTGCAATTTATGGAATATTTGAGGTCATAAATAATTATTATGGTAAGCCATTAATGTTAATATTTAAAGTATGATTTGTTGTGCCAGGTCTATTCTACATAAATGATGAGGCAGGCTTCAGTAATGTTCATCCTTAGAAATAATTATAATAGCTCATACACATTACCCTAAAGACTTGTTGTGGAATCCGTGTGTTACCAATGATAATAAATTGTGGTTGTATAGACACTGTTTCCACACAAACATTAATTATATATTTTAAACTTAAGTTTGTTAAAATTTATCTATCATAGTTTTTATATATAAATCACATGAAAGACATACTTTTAAAACTGTTGAAGCTTTATATGAGACATAGTATATATATGAATAGTTTTACAGAATTCTAGTATTCCACTGTCATAAATATGAATTACACAATATATTAATTGTTTGTAAATATGAATAATTTAAATATTAAAGAGATAAAAAATAATAAATGAATAAATTTTAGAAAAATGTTTATACATATACATCAAAGTATTTTAATTACAATAATATTGTTTAATAAAAGGTGGTTAAAATTTGTGAATATAAATAAAGCTGTATTTATTTTATATTAATAATTAAAACTAATTGTAGATAAAAATAAGAATTCCGTTTATATAATTTTTATTTATTAATTATCGGATCGAATACAAAAATTGGTCAACAATATTTCGAAAAGCAATAATACTGTCAATTTTACAATCCGAGAAAACCTTTGAAAGAGTAGAAAACGTGTCATTTTTTTTTAATCAATTTCCTTTTATTATAGATAAAAGCTTCATCTAACAGAGACAATAACTTAACTATCAAAAAGTATTCTTCCACATTAACTATTGCACAATTAATACAGAGACTACAAACTACACCAGTCGTATACCATGTAAGGCTAGAAGTCTGGAGCTTTTATTTTATCGCCGCCCCAAAACATCTATGTCACAAAGATAAGATTATTAAAAAATTTCCTCAAATATTATTTTCTCTTGTTTTAAACCTATTGCTTTAGTGTAACAGTCACAACCGTCATTTGTATTATTTACTGGGCAAGAAATGAAAGGAACGAAATTAAATATAAATTTAAATATATAAGGGAAAATAAATTAATCTCTAAATCCACCCGGAGTAAATAATACAGGAATGATGGAGAAGTATTCACATCACTTGAAGTATTTGACTGGCCTCGAAGGCCGTGCCCGGCAAGAGGATGACGGGACTCGAGACGTGGCCGGCCTCTACGCATACCATGTTCGGGTATTCGTCGTCTCCGAAGTCGGCCATCTCCTTCGCCTGCATCATCCACGGGTTCCAAATCACAGTATCCGGAAAGTTGTATTTCTGAATTCGCATCTTGCGGCCCGACACCACGTTGGTGATGATGTGCTCGTGCGGCGTAGTCTGATAGACTCTGTCTGTCCATTCCCCTATTGTAACCACGTCCCTGCCCTCTTGGTACAGCGCGCCGTCGCGTGTCTTGTCCACGAACGTACATCCGTGCAGACCCGTTATCTGGCACCTTCTGACATCCGGCACTTTGAAATATGTATGCAGCAACATATTAAAGCTAAATGTCAGATCCTTACTCGGGTTGTAAATGGCAATGTTGAAGTGCAGCTCCTTTTCCCTCAGAATCAGTCTGTACGTTAGACGGAATCTGAAAATACGAATTTTACCTTTATTAAAAATTACTTCGCAATACATCCTGAAGATTACAAACTACACTTATCAACAGTATGGTTTCTTTAAATATTAGAACAAATAGTTCCCTTCAACTGTTCATAACAATATATCTTTTATAAATACAACCCTAATATATAATATATTGTTATTTTACTAAAGCTTAATTAAAATCATGTGACAATATTTTTTTATTAATAAAATCTAATTAGTAATCCTGAAACCACCTGCAATGTCATTGTATAGCCAGCTTCAGGTTTTTATCTTTTAATCTAGTTTAAACCATTTGTAAAAAAAAGATATTAGTTTTCTGTGCACATTTTGTAAATCTAATGTTACAGTTTTAATTAAATGTAAGTAATTAAAATAATTTTAACTTGTGACTAATTAGTAATATATGTTAATATAAAGTAAACTACCTAATAATTTCAAAATTAACTATTTAGAGCCTCAAAATAGAAGATTGAGAAATTCTAACTTAACTCGATGATAACTGCTGCTTATACACAATTTTTAAATTGTATGCAACTTAATTAAGTTATACAAAGAAAGTAAATTTAGTATATCAATAAAAAAAATATTTGCATTTAAATTTCTAAGATTTTGGTTATTTAAAATTGTGTTTTCATATTTCTAATCTTGGCTTAATGCATATTGCCATATTTTTAACCTAAATGATAAGTAACAAATTTATTTTCTCAAAACATAAGCTTTAAAACTCGGAATTTAAAAGTTATTAGTTAATTTATCACCAACATTTTGATGCAAAGTATTTCTGAACATGATATTAACACATATTAACCCTTTTATACGAATATTTCACATATTAACCTAACCCTCTTGAGACTTCAGGTCACAAAATATGTGTTTTATCTTGATTCAATGTGATGAGATTTTTCTCCAATAGAAAATTTAATAAAACTTAGATTCTATTGATTAAAAGCTATTAAAGACAATAAAAACGGCTTGGTTTTCTGATCCTACAAGACTGGAAGACATATTGATGGAGAAAAAATTGTTTACTGTATTCTCTTCAAGAAGGGCTTTACTAAAAAAATAACAATGTTTAATAAAACTGTACACCAAGAATATAATAATATTATTGATAAATTCTAAATCTAATTCTAAGCAAATATGTTTATTAAAACTACAAGACAAAACACTTATTAAAACTATTAGGCAATAAAGTATTTGTTTCAATATGCGATTTATCTTGTAGTCTATTCTAATTATTGTAGATTCTTAAATTATTACCTAATTTTATACAGCCACATAAAGGACTTCAACATTTTATTATTAAACATGTTTTTATCACTACAAATTCTTTAGAATTGCTTGATTATTAAAATAATGGAAAATTTAAATTTTAAAATTTAATCATAGTAATTAATAAGCATTACATAGAATGTAAGTGATTAAAACACTAGTTAGAATTGTAGATGTTCTATTGATAATGCACACTTTATGCTTGAAACGCACATTTAGAAAATTAAAATAAATTGTGAATACATTTAAAATTCATAAACCATATAAATAGGTTTTAATTCACCCATGATTGCAAATAATAAAATTGATAGCTTGTAAACAACTATTAAAACCATTATGAAAGAAATTAATTTTGTTGATTCCCCGCATGGGAGGATTATGGATTTAATATATACAATGCCTTTTCACAAGTCAACCACATATTAATCATATATGATTACAAGAAAATTTAGGCTTTTATTAAGTTTTTTTTAATACATTGTGTTCATATTGGAAGAAATTTATAGAAACATTTTTTTTCCATGAATCTGTAACATTTAATTGAACCATATAAAAAACCTAATTAATTAATTTTTATATACATTTATTATACTAAAGTTTGATTTATAAGGTCTATTATATCTGGGTAAATATAATTATTTTTTTTTAATTTGATATTTACTTTAAGGTAACATTTTATACGAGATTGTGGAGGCTTCGACTTCATGATACATTTTTTGAATAATTGCAATAAGTGAATAATTTAAATATTAAATGATACCCACAAAGTCATTCATTTATTGCAATTATTTTATATTTCTGTATGCAAAGTTTGTTATATCATAGTCAAAGGTGAAACATTATTTGACCTTTGCAATAAATGAACCAGAAATGTTTATAGATATACAATTACATTTACATTGATTTGCTGGTTTTTAAAACATAAAATAAGAGTTCTACTTTATAAAATTTCCTTAATAAGAATCCAATCTTCTTAAAAATTAAATTTTAGATAGAAAATAATTACATAATTAGCTTTTACATACTTACATTCTGCACAATTTCAACTCTTAATTACTAATTTGCGTTTTTTTAAATTATTTTTATTATTTATAAAATAAAAACTTTTGGTTTGTTAAAAAAAATCTTAATGATACTAGTTTTTATATCATTATTAATTAAGTAAGATTGAAAAATATTACCATATGTTCCACATTGTAAGTGAAATATTTTATGGACCGAACAAATAAAACTTACTCATAATTCCACATGGAACGTGTGTACTCCGAGTCCATCAGCGAAAATATTGCCTCGACATCTCCACTGGGAAGACGCTCTGGTGCCTTTTCGATGTGCCAACGGATCAGCCTGGCGAAGCCATGTTGAGGCCCGAACGACCAGGGGCCGAATTGAGCTGCATGTAATTATCAATTAATTAATTACCACAACAAAGAAACCTCAACAATTTTCAATACTCACGGAACACGAAGGGAATCCCTCCCCTGATGGCCTTCTTCCCATCAAACACAGCCTGTTTGCTGGAAAGTTGATGTTAGTTGAACTAGCTACAAGTTTTTTTTTTGTTTCTTACCTGACAAAAAGTTGTTCTTGGTTGTTGACCCTCCAAGAAACGACCGTGGCTCCTGAAATTGAAATAATCGCGTGAGTTTTTGTTAATTCGTCTCCGCTGGCGGAACATAAACAAAAAATATTGAGGTTATGTCGCGTTTTTTTCGGCGATTTTTTTTGTGAAAGTACCGCAGCGGACAGGGAGAGGCTGGAAAAATCGGGGAGCGTTTGGCCCGTTGGGAAAGAGTCCGAAAAGTAATTTTACCGTGTAAATTGATGGTGCACGTTGTGTTATTCCCTCTGTCGAGTACCACGACACTAGTGGCCGCCATGGTTATGATACGGCAGACGCGCAGCTATGTTTCTGCACTTGTTTTACACCTTTTCACTTTTACTTACTACCTGCGCGGTCACTCGACAGGTGTCAAGTCCCTCTATCGGTGGGGAAAAAATAGCTACTGCACCATTAAATATGGCTGCTTTATTAATAACAGCACGCCTCGGAATGCCTCGGAACGGCGTATAACGATTCTGCACAGAAGTCAGGACAACGGACGCGACTACTTTTTCATGAATCAAGGCATGGCAAAAAACGGCCTTATTCTCCGCCCGGCAAAAACAGGTGCCTCCGACGCGCCATCTGTCGCCCGAATCGATATGCCGCGCGCCAACCGAATGCCGGCGCCAAATTCGAATTCCGCACTTTTTGCCGCCGATTTCATCGATTCACTTGTAAATAACAATTAAACACTAACGCCAACCACACCCCGGCTTATTCCACTGCAGCACGCTGCAGCACTTCAAAACAACGATTTGTTTTAATATTTCAAGTCCAAATATTTGCATACGTTTTACATAAAACCAATATAAAAATTTTATATGTTTAATTATTTTCTATGCAGTATTAATAATTTCAAATCCAGCAGTACTAATAATTTTAATTCTAACACGAAATGTGCTAGATTAGATACACCTTTTTTGTGTTATTAACTTTCTATTTATATTATCAGAGACGGTAGTTCTTGCTTGGCCTCGAGGCTATTGAAAAAATTAGGAAAGAGAAAACAGAAAGGTAATACAATTCTGGATAGACTTAAATATAAACGTGTAATTTTAAAATTTTTTATTCATTTAAAATAAAAAAATAAAACGTTTTTTTAAATTAAATATATTCTTATACAATGTGTTTCAATGTTTTAGTAATTATTCATCAGACTCGTTACGAGTTACTCATTAATTGTTTAATGTATAATAATGATTTATGCATTCTGATATAAATAATACATTTTGCGTTTATTAAAAAATACACGAGTCATCTTTAAAAACCTTCTGTAAAATATTACCACACGAATGGTATAATATCAATAATAAAATGTATTAAAGTCCTCTACGTCGTTGTAGAAAATATATTTGTATAATATCAAATCAAATATATGTTAAACATTTATTCATTCTTTATAGTTACTCTGATAATCTTATTTGAAACTGAAGCTCATCAATATTAGACTCAAATTAATAATACCTTTCTGTTTTTCTATCTTATTGTCTAAGATTACTAAAAACTATATTTCCCCCCTTAATTTATAATTTAATAAATAATTAAATTTTTAAAATTCTTGTATAATAATCACTATTAATTTATATATATATATCCACAATTTTGTTTTTGTGTAATGTATATATTAATAAAATTAATTGTGAATACCCATATAAAAAATTAAGGTGAATAACCCTAATTATTATTTTAATACGTATTACCAAACATCGTTATCATTAAATTTTTCTTTTCTACATTACGACAACTGTTGACCAGTTTCGAAATTTCCTATCCAGCACAATACTCCGAAACTATTTTCATGGAGAAGAATAATGTAACACGTGTATCGTTATTGTTGCCATCGAATTTAGGTTTTCTCTTAATGTAGTATTCTTTTCTTGCAATGAAGTTATATGTTTTTAGCATCTATAAACTAGATGGCATAAAATATATACTGACAGAATACTACATACGTCAAAATTTAAATTCGTTGGCGATAATAACGATACACGTGTTAAATTATTATTTGTAGATGAAGAATTTAATATTGTTATTTGTATAATAATAAATATAATATAAAGGAGTGATTAATAGAGATACTTCAACGATAATTTCATGATTATAGTAATGAGATTCTGCGTTCACTAAAGAAACCTGTACGATGTTTAAGCCGCAACCCAATATACAACAATAATAAAATATTGATAATATTTGATATGAGTTTACTTATAAAGTACTTGTTTTATATTTCTACAATACAAGTTAATATTTGCTTTAATGATTTATTTAAGTGTTGTAAGAATTAATTACCTTTTCTAGGGGTCTATAATTGTATCTTACATAAAGAAGTTTTGTTTTGATAAATTTGAAAAATAAAAACTCGTTTATTTTTGAATCAATCATGTATACTTTTACACCAATGGAATCGTTTTATTAAAAAAAATCTATAATTTTTAGTTCTAGTTCTAGAAATAAGGGATTTTTATCTGGCACGACTGGAATGAGAAATGGTCTATATCTTAAGACTCGTTAAAACTGCAATGTTTTATTTCTTATCGTTAATAAATTTTATAATAATTTAATTGATAAGGGTATTACTTCTTGAAACTTAGTTCCAAATGAAACTCATCAAAATTCTACAAAGAATATAACGTTTTTTAATTAAAAATGATTGTAGAAAAGTTATCGTTAACGCTAATTACTAAGTAAATTATATTTCTGCATTATATTTTCAATCATTATACTTTATATTTTTTTAAATTTTATTAATATTTATTTATATTAGCTATTTAGCTATAATAATTTCACTACACCATTTTTTAAATTCAATTCTATATATATTATTAATTCATATTTGCTTATAAAATAATCTATTTTCTTTAATTGTATTTAAGCAAGTTAACTCTCAGAGAATTTTTTGTTTTTTGCCTTATTCCTCAGTTAATAGAAAAATTACAATCCTGATGTTTATTTTGATTTTTTGCTTATTGTCGTTTGTGTTTCTACCGTTTTGAATTTGTCAATCCATAAATATCTTTATTCTTACATTTGATACTTGTAATTTACTATAGCTAATTCAACTAAACATTAATGAGTATTAATAAGGAAGCTCTTACTGCTTACATGTGAAACCATAATATGTGGGTAGCTCTTTTACGTTAGGTAAATAAAGAAATGTATACTTTTGTATTCATACTTTAATATCTTCGCTGTAGCGACAGGATTTGACAGTTCTTCATAAGTTATCGGTATTGCTAATTCAATAAATAGACGAAAATCAGTTATATTCCTTTCTCTACTACTTTTCTTAATGATTTTCTGATCATATTGAAAACTATATGTCCATTTTTAATAATTAACTGGTTTACGAATTTATATCCTTATTTTTCAAATTAATAATATTATAACAAATATCTACTAATTATTTTATTTTTATGCTATCCTTTAATGAAGAAAGTCTAATATGTTTAAACATTTATCTAACACTATTTTTTCTCTTTAATTATAATGCTTTCTGTATTTATTGCAAATTTATTACACATATTAACGTAATATAAAGAATTAACTATTTAATAATCTACACATAAATATTATATATATTATTTAAATCACATTGTGAAAAGTATTTAATAAGGTGTATGTTTTGTTGTTTCAAACCCAGGATTTAAAAATAATTAGGTAATAAAAATGCGGTCAAGTTTTTAAATAAAACGTTTTATTATTATTATTTATAATGGGAATAGGTGCGAAATGAAAATCAAATGAAAGTCAATAATTCTACTATACATAATTTTCATATTTTTATCCAATGAACACATCGTCATATAATAGATAAAACAGATTGCGCCATTTACAAATACTAGTGATCACAAAGGAATAAAGTTGTATATATATAATATGTTCGTGTACATATAAAGAAACCGAGAGCAGCGTATGAGTGGCCGGGGCCCAATAGAACGGTGTGTACGCGTCTGAATAAAATCATGATCGAATAATCGTATCTTTTTTTTTGAATTGGGCTGTGTAGCGATCGATGGTTTCGACCAAATCATCATAACAACAGACCGCCATCAGACACTGGGCACCAACAGTCATAAGTGGTTGATGTAGAATGGCGTAACCTGTGGTAAAATGGCTAACTTACAGACACATATTTAAATAAATAGGATTTAATATATCAAGGTACCTTTAAGGCTAGATGAGATCACTAGTGCACTATCTCCTACGCACAGGTCAACTGACTGACAAAAACCTCATCAATTTGACCATCACCACTCCTATCAGATTGTACATGAATACCCCTATCACTTTATAATTTGACATTCCTTATATAGTAACGTTACTTTTAATTAATATTGCTCAATTATGAATTATACTTATATTATTCTCTTATATATCTGCTATATAATTCCACTTGGATTGTACATAATAATTTGTTTATTGAATAAAAAATGACACATTTTCAAATATAGACTTATGTAAAATAACGAGTCATAGAACATTCAATATAAATATTATGATTTGATAACAGAACTACATGAATAGGTACACTCTTTAGATGCAACGTTAGGCTACTCTAAAACAAATATATCTTACGCTTACTCTATATCCTACCATAACACTGCATGCACTTACTGGCTCCAGTAAGATGTAGAAAAGTGAGCAGAGTTATTATTTTGATTTGACACAGTATCTTTATATAGGATAGAATCACGCAGGCCTGGGAAGAATATGCAGGAAGAGTCTCGAGTACCTCCCACTCTTCCCACACATTCCCCAAATCTTCTCATACAAACTATGACATTAAGAAGAATAAATAAGTATCTCTTTGGTATGATCACTATCCATAGGCGATAACCTACTATTTATAATTAAAATACTGCAGTATTCAGCCACACAAATCCAAAATGGTCTTTAAACGATTGGCTCACACTTTACGAGTAGATAGTGATTACTTCTTGACCTCCTCCGCGAACCATCAGCACCCGCTCCAAGCCCTCGGTCAGGACTTCCAAGAATTCCATGTCTGCAACGCAAACACAAAGCTTAATTACCTGCATTAACAATTGCTCGTATACTTACAATTTGACTCTCTCTCCATCTTCGTGTCTTTTGGTGGCCCTGGCAGATTCAGGATGACTAGTTGAGCATCGTGTGAACGATTCACGATCACTTCGTTTAGTTTGACCGCTGTGTGCATCCTACGTACGTTTCCTTCATCCCTAAAATAATCACAATAACATTAGTATTCTATAATTACTTTAATACAGATTGTAAAAGCCGATTGAATTATTTTTTTTTCTAAATCAAAAACCTATTATTCTAATTATACATCAAACTAATCTCAAACATGAAGGTACCTAAAGGACAGAATACACATATTAAAATGTATCTTTAATTAATGATTTGTTTTTTAATTGATAAATATTTATTCCTTACGGTGTTATCGTGGCTTGTTTCTTGTCGTCGTCCCCTTCACTCTCCTTGGTATCACTAACAGGTTCCTTTTCTGACGCGTCTTCTTTCTCTTTTATCGTGTTCTCGCAGTCTCCATTCATTTCAGCAACCGGTACCTTTAGAAAAACATAATCAACACTAATTGCATTTACGAAACAATGACAATAAACCCAAGCCAGGCACTTAAAAACGCAACAATTCCCATGTTTTTTTTTTTAACTGAATACTGATTTAGGACGCGATGTATGTGTTTTATATTCCATATCAAATTGCGATGCGATGTTGTTCAAAATCTACTGCATAAATAACTACGTAGACAGGTTTCCAATAAGTACTTGAAATCGATTCATTTATATTCTATCATGTGTGAGAATAGGTTTGAATTGATTCTCTTCACTGATGGTAGTTTTAGAGAGTCCTATCTGCTTAATTGAGACTGTTGAATCCTGGTCATATTTAGTGCTTTAAATTTAAATATTGAGAGTTTAATTCGCTAGGTAGCTAATAATTAGAAAAAAGCTTTAATGTTTATAACTTTGGCATGATAAGGAGTATAGTGCTTATGTATTATCTATACTCAAATTAACTGGCAGTCAACAGATGATATTGATTCCGAGCAGATTGTTGCTAGGTGTCGCTAAATGGGCACTAATGGAAGCATCCTGTGGCTTGTGGGGTTTTAACCACATCCTCATTTTCCTCTTCAATATAATCCTTATTCACCTATAAGATCCTCGGATTTAATAATTAATAACGTTTAATAGAAAGTAGTTTAAAGAAAATTTTTTTTGCTAAAATAAAGGAAGTTTATTATGATTAAACGGTTACCTAGGATTTTATGATATTACGTATACAGTCGATCTATTCACTTGTAAAACATAACACGAATTGAAAATAATTATAAGAAGTATGTTCGTTTAGCACGAAATTGGGTATTAGTTCACTCATCTGTGTGCCTGGATTAGTGACCATTCGACTATGGTGTAGAGGTTTGTTGACACACGCTTGTTTATGTTTCTGTTTGGCTAGTCACACGCCATACAATCCATGTTAAGTGTCAATACGTGTTGAGGACATAAGGACAATTTGCTATCAATATCTACTGATCTATTTGAACTAACGCTTAATAAATGAGCTGACGCCAAGCATACACAAATGAAAGGGGCTATTGAAACTACTTGATAATGTTATTAAAATTTGATACTAATTATTATATTTAAGGAAACATTTATATGTCTTTTTTTATTGAAAAGAATCCAAATAGAAATGATGATGAAAATTAATTATTTTATGGAAATGAAACAACAATTTGTGTTGGATAAGTGTTAAAAACCTATTCTAGTAACTCTTTAATGCCCATTTAAAATTAATACTAGAACATAATCGTTAATTTAGTTTTAATCGTTAAATGAAACAACTTTCTGTATAGCAATTTAAAATAGAACATCCATTCGAATTCCGATAAAATTATGTTTATACACGTATAAAATAATCGCAATTACCACTAAACGTTCCGAATTCGGCAGACGAATTTATTGGTAAATAGATCACACGCGAATATGCAATCAAGGACTTGGAAATTTAGAGTTAATAAAGGTCGTGAATTCAATATTTTGCCAATTTGTCAAACGTAAATACCATCCGAGGCAATAACTCGCGTGGCAAGGCTACTACCAAGGGGATTATTGCGTGTTTAAAGCTTTAAATCGTAATGGATAAGTATCTAACAACGTACCGTGATGATCAAGTGGTAAACCATAATTAAAATGAATTGATAAGTTGACTATATTTTAATTCACTGCCGTCATATTCAGTTGAAGTGTTTTATTTCCAAATTACGTAAACTATTTGATAAATGAGCTAAACATATCATGCAACAAGCTGTGAACTTATACTCTAAATACACAAACACCAGGGGGTTACAATAATAATAATAACCAATTACCTCATTTGAGGGTTCGTCATCAGATTTTTTAGTATCTGTAGTATCACCCGCGCTCTCTGAGCCAGGCTCTTGGAAGCGCACTTTCGTTGCCGTCTTCGTGTCATTCTGGTGGTGTTGGTCTACTATGGACTGAACCTACATGCAAATGTGATATTTAATAACCTGCCTAGTAATATAGAGGTGGCCATGAAAACTCTAGATGAAACATGATTAATGAGTCAACATGATCGTGAGAGAGAGAGCTGAAAAAACCGAATAGGCGTTTAGTTTGTTACCTATTTAGTCTTAAAGGGTGAATCTAAAATGGAGATGCCTGATAAATAATAAGTTTAGGGGCTTCTATTTTGTACACATAGAAGTTCGTTTTATGGAAATAATAAAACACATCTGATAGTGAAATCAGGGCCCAAACATATGGTCAACTTAACAAAAACCATGCACAAAGTAATATACCATGAGATAGCTCTAGCGTAACACTGTGTGGTGCGTTACCAGAGGCAGTTTTTCTTCAGCTGATACTTCATTGAAATCCACCAAAGTCTGTACCTTGCATGTTAGGAATTTATATTAAATAACATATCCCAGTCATATTTCATATAATCGGTATTTGGATTTTCACCAAGTAACTTACCACTCCCAAGCTCTCTTTTTTGTTTAGACGTAATTCTCTAAGCATTTGGTTCCTTTGTTCCATCATTAGTGTCCTTTCATATGTATACGCCGAAATATCACTATCCATCTGAAATAGTATTAAGATTAATAATAACTAATCAAAATTTAATTTTAAACATACCATTTCAACGACTTCTACTTCAGCTTCTATACGTAAATGGTACAAGAACATCTTGAGGTCCTTTTTCATTTGGATTGAGTTGTCCTCCATCTGAGCGACGGTGAAAATCCTCATCTTGCAATTCTTCCAGGTTCGATGCTGTTTCAAAAGGAATGGTAATAACATTAGTAAACCACCATCATGCACGATCCACCAGACGTCAATGTTGCCGACGACCTTCTCTGTCGAATCCGGGAAGAAGTTTATGCCTTTAGGTACTAGTAGGGCCATACGGGCCGATGTGACATTGCGGACGGTTTGTAAAAAGACTTGCCAGGTTCTGTCATCTTCAGATTGACGCCACCCATAAGGCCAACCTAAAATCACTGTGTTTGGCTTCATGCCGCCCAGTCCACTAGTTTGGACCCTGGAAATAATAACCAATCAGATCTACCAAATACTTAATAAATGCAGCACGTACAAATGTGATAATCCATCGGTAACGTTTCTAGCTACGAGAATATCAACGAAGCCCTTAACACGTTCCTCGTCTACGGTACGCCTGAGGTTATGCTTAGCAGCCATCGCCTCTCCACACGATCTTGTGAAATCTCCGTTGATTACTGACGCACACACGGTTAAACCTTTACCAGCTTTCAGTTGTGATGCAAACGCGAACAATTTTCGATATTTCGGTACCAAGTCGGAGGTGAGTTTGACGAGTATAAGAATTTGTGGCCTCCAGTTTTTGGTATGTGGTGGTCCTTCTTCTAATCGCAGAAGAGAATAACGCGCGGCTGATAATGCAAGACCTCGAATTCCATCTCCCCATTCCTTTTCGGCGCTGTAAATGATAATTTTTAATATCTTGTCAGTCGTTTATGGTCTTGATGTTATTTACCCTCTATACTCAATGTATTTGTATATTAATCCAGCCATAACCATGGCAATTAAGGCGTAATACCACGACGTCATGAACATTATTGCGATGCATAGAGCTAATCCGATAAATGATAGCGACCAATGATAGTATTTAAACCTTGGTCTCCAGTTTGGTGTTCGTAGTAATGTTTGTAGAGCGCATGCGAGATTAACAAATCCATAACACATTAGGAAGAACATAGAAAGTAATGGAGCGAGGTAGTCTACGTTGCCTAACAAAATACCACACTGACAAATAAGTATCGTTAGTACTAAAGCTCTTGTAGGTTCGCCCCGGCTAGACGAAACTGCAAATGGAGCCAAGAATGGTATGATGCCATCTTTGGCGATTGCTTGTAGAAGTCTCGGCGCTCCGGTTAATGACTGCAGGCCGGCACCGAGTGTGGACAAAAAGGATCCAATCAGAATAACCCATTGATTAGGCCAAGCTATGTTTGCTACTACTAATTTTCCTCCTATAGATACACCAAACCTAAAAAAAAAAAAAAACAATCGTATTATCTGTATCTGCTAAAATTTTTATTTAATTTAGAAGCTATCCCTACTTTTTAAGTTGTACCTTGTGTAATATATGTTATATACTTACTTATCTCTTAAAAGTAGATTGTCGACTGTACCGGCAAATAAAATTACAGTAGATAAGTACACAGTGGATGTTGTTAAAATGGCACATATTGTTCCAATAGGAATAGATTTTTGGGCGTCCGCTAAATCTCCGGAGCGGTTGGAACCGGCCATGATGCCAGTGACGGATGGGAAAAAGATGCCGATTAAGATGGTGAATGATGTGGTGATATCGTTATATACTTGATTGTATGTAGAGTGTCCGATATTCTCGATATCTTCGAGGTCCTTTCCTTTCGCGATGTATTGTCCGACTTCCAAGAAGCTGTCCCTTATGTTGTCTACAAGAATTCGGTTTTGATTGTTGTTTGAAAAGTTGTTTTATCGAACTGGTTACCTAATAGTACTCCTGATGACAAACCCTTGATGCCTTGAACGATGGATACGTTATGTGATAGATAATAAGGATCGCAAGTCGAGTTGCCGCAGAATAGTTCGTGTAGTGCGCCACCTATCGTTTTATTGCAGTCGTTTAGGGAGATGTCTTTCAACAACCGCCTGCCTAGGACGCACATGCTGAAAATAAACGGGTTAGCTAGTGTTTGATTTTGGGCAACGTGCATGGTACTAACTGTAGTTTATCGTTTCCGTTGATATTTACAAAGATGCCAACGTATACGGCCACGATGGAGAAGATTACACACGCCAGAGCGACAGTAGCGAACTTATTGACGAACTTTACACCTATGAATACTATGGTGCCCATTACGACAAGTAGGCCGGTTCCGTAGACTCTGAAATTGTTGTACATGGCGGACGCGTCTTTCGTGAAATCTCCAAATATCGATAAGCCAGGTGCCATATATGTCTAAAATTAGTTTTTAATATATACATACTTAATATTTACTGTTGCAGATAAGTTGGTTTGATTAATTTTGTTATTGTTATATAAGACATACCAGTACGATTTCCACCGCACCAACTATATACATAGCAGCTGCCAAGGTGGTGCCTGTGTAAAACAGCATCCCCACAGCCCCACCAAATTCTGGTCCTAACGATCTGGAGATCATGAAGTAGCTCCCTCCTCCTGGTACGACCCCGTTAGTAGCGATAGCAGACATCGAAATTGCAGTCAACATGGTAACACAACAACAGCACAATACAATGAGGAATCCTTGAACTGCGCCGGCGGTACCGACGACCCAGGTTAACCGAATGAACAAGATCACGCCAAAAATGTTTTGTATGCAGGGTAAGTAGACGCCGATGAGGGTTCCCATTCGTGCGCCGCCTCCAGTTGGTCTTGCGTCGGGGTCGGATGATGCCGGGGGTATGGTGTTAGAATAATTGGCCAGTGAACTTATGAGGGTGGAGATTCTTGGACGATCCTCCATCTCTTCCTACACGTACCAAGTTGAAGATTAACCAATATTGTCCAAAATCGTTTATAAAACTTACCGAGTAGAGATAGAGGTTCGTCTCGTATCCGGACATCTTTTCGGATACGAATGGCTGTTCATCAGTGCCATCTCCTGAAATCAAATAAATAATTGTGAATACTATCATTTTATAGCATATATAAAAGTAATTGGTGTTAATGGATTATTAAACACCACTCAAGTTATATGGCGGCAACATAATCCCACAAATCTCTTGTGTACGATGCCATAAATATAATAAACCCGATATTATCATGCCTCCGCGTGTATCATAAAATCAAAATCGCGAATTCAAATCTGACAAATGATCAGCGGCGAATTAATGAAACCGCCACGTTCATCCCCTGGCAAAAGTAATCAATCAGATAGGAAACTCTGATACGTCAACTAGTTACACGGTATCATGCCAATAATAAATTAAACTGATTTTGCTCCTGTAAATGCACCGGGCAAACATCGTCCCTTTTTAATTTAACACCGATCATCCCGCATGCACCACCACATTGTTGCCCTTATATATCCAATTACTCACGATAAATTGCCTGTTACGCACCGATATTGGAATTAGATAATGGCCGCAAAGTCTATTGTGTCCAGTGTTGGTGTACATAACAAGCGCAATTGTTCAATTTTCCATCTAATTTTGATATATTGTTGTTGCTATTATAATATACACATTATTTGTACTTATTTAACCCTTTAGAATTTATATTAAAATATTCCCTTTTTTAAATTTTTTCCATGATAATTCCTAAATATCTGATCGAACAATAATTAAGTAAATTGTATATGTGCATTATGTACTTACTACTTATAATCAAAAGAATATACATAATATATTTTTTACTCCTCCTGTATGAAAAATTATAAATATATGAGTTCATTTTTTAGCAAACAATTGACATTAAAGACCTATTGTTATTATTATTGTATTAATTAATTTTTTTATTGAGTTAGTGTTTTACTCTAATTACAAGTTTAATTAAAAATATTAACAATTTGTTAAATGCAGTCGACTCTTTGGCCTTTCAACATGCGCAAAATGTAACTTTCAATATTCAATTAATTAAAAGCCTTTGTAAATGTCGAGCCCAACAGGCTGTTGTAAAATTCCATTAAATTTTACAATAATGGATATAGCGTATCAACAATGTTTATTATTTCAACGAACAAACGCCCATCCATCTACATAATGATGTTAATAATGTTAAACCATAATCAAATATTATGCGTGGAATGTAATCGTTCGCCGATTATTGTATCAATATGATGGGGATCTATTTAAATAAAATTGGAATTCTGTTTGCCCGCTTTATTCCCTGTTTGTTTGCGAAACCGCTAGAACGAGGGGGCTGCAGTTATATTTATTTGCTTTCTAGGATATGAGAATTATTTACAAGTATCCCTCAGAGAATGGTTTTATTTCAATATGATGAAACTAACATTTCATTAATTCTATCAGCAAACTTGTTCTAACAATTTGTATCTCTTAGATATAAATTTAACCCTATTTGACAGGGATAAGGAATCGAATAATGAAATAATTTTGCCTATACCTATAAATTTAACTCAATATCCAACCGAACGCTTTTTGTTACAAGGCATGTAGTCTCTTGATATTCCTCTTGTATTACATTACGCTTGGGGAAGGGGGATGCCCTGAAAGGGAGTTTGAACAACCACTCAACCCAAGACTAATAATTTGTAGCGTTCGGCGGAGTCAATAAACAGAGAAAAGCGAGCCCTAAACACACAGTTATTAGCAAAGATAGGTCGCCCCCGGGCGGCGGCGGTGGGCTGTGTTGGCGGCAAATATGTATCGCGTGCAGGCAGCGGCGGCAAATCGGCCTTGGGAATCGCCTTATTTTCCACGGGCACTCATCGCCCGGCCGTTTATGTACGTAATGTGGGTTATCAAAACAGGCAAATATCACCCGGGATTTAATATTAAAGCGTGCAATAACTGGATTTCTGGAATCGAGGTATATTTAGAAACGCCCGCCGCATGAATAGGATTTGATTGGCACGTAGGAGAAATAGTAATCTGCGGTGTATAAAATCCATTTGTTCGGGAATTAATTGAAGTGGAAGTACAAGCTCTGGTGGAGTTAGAAAATAGCCAAGTGACTTAACGTAGGTGTTTTAAATGAAGTTTTTTTTTTATATTTAAGAATGCACTAAAAAAATCAATTGACATTCAAACTCCTTTAATTTTCTAAAGGCTTCTAATGTATCCAAAAAATTTAAATTTTTGGTATGTTTATGTATAGAGTATGGGTGGTTATTATATCACCTTTCGGGTTTCGAAAGATTTTTTAAAGCAAAGGTTTACTTCTTAGCTTCTGCAATTGAATGCAATTGAGTAATTGCCTTATTAACTGGTTAAATAATTCAGAACTTAATCAAAATATTGTTGAAACTTTATGTCTTTGTTAAGAAGCATTTATTTTCTTTTTATTGAGATGAATTTTTAACAAATCTACCCCATGAACTCAATTGAGATATGTTTGTTTGTTCATTGTAATTGGAACGTTTTCCTGGAGGACAATAAACACACTAAAAATACATAGGATAAGCTATGGACTGAATTCCGGTTTCTATTATCTAAAAGAATATAGCCACCAGTGCACACAAACGTGGTAACATTTATTAAAATAGCAAGCTTCTCTGAGAACCTATTGTCCTGAAGGCTTGCCGCAACCTTAAGTGTTCCTCTAGTTCCTGTAACACTCGGCTGCGGCAAAGGTGTTTTTTTTAATCCAAACGAATGTACCGCTTTGCAGGAGACATCGATTCAGCCCGAGGCCGCAGCATAATGAAACGTTCGCGGTGAAAGCTTTCTACTGTGGGGGCGAGCTTTTTCGGTAATCCGGCCGATATCCGGCGAAAACAACGCGCAACTTTAATCTCTTAAGGCGCCTTAGCCTAACAACACACAGGCATAACGAGTTCTAATCCCACTTCAGCAAATTTATCGGAAAAAATTGAAAGGCTCGCCCGATTTTTCCGAGTAATAGCGTATCGATTGTGTGCATACACTAGCTCTGTTATGTAAGCGGATTAACGTAAAACGCCGAGATGTAATTGACGCAAATTTCAATTTGAGAGGTAACTAGGGGATTTTCCGGGGAAAGTTTAAATTAGGCAGCGGCGCAAACAAGCACAAATTGGGATGCAGATTCAGCGGGTTAATCAGGCCGAGCCTCGAGGTGGGAGATAAGACTCTTTCATCAGTATCGGGATCAGGGCTGTTGGTAGGTTGGGTCGGCTTTAAGGGATTACCGCGGACATATGTGCGCCCGCGGTGGACCGGGAAAAGGCGTGGACCTTCCGAAGCACTCAATCATTGCCCGACGAGCGTTTTCTCAGGCCAATTCTCGCTACCAAACCTCATTATAATTTACAAACAGATGTTCGTACTTTTAACAATTAAAAACTTCAAACGCGCTGCCGGGAATTAAAACTTCGACGACGCTAATTACTCATCAAACTTTCTTCGAATGTCATAGGCTCAGCCACAATTATCTATGACATTCTTTTTGTTAATGAGTTATTATTATGTCATTAATTATTAAATTATACAAATTTAAAGCAGTGGTGTATGTATGGTTGTCTAATATTAACTAACAGTACGGCGTGGATAATATTGTGTATGACAACCGTAATCCCACTGCCGTAAGGTGAACTACTTATACCTCACGCCGTCGTCCTGTTTAAGTAGTGTTAATAAGCTCCTTTGTGATGCTCAACGACGACCGAAATTATAACAAGGCAAATACCGAAGCGACCATAAACGATACGCAATAATGGAATATCACTTCAAAGCCCCGGAAAGGCCTCGGAGCTGCATGCTTAATAGGAGAATGCCCAAGTGCCTCGAATCCCAAAATTACTTGAGCACGCCTTGATTATTACAGTTCGCAATAGTACAGGCTACATTTCCCCTTTGAAACCGCTCCCAATTTATACAATCGATTGGCCCGGACCCTGAAATTACACATCATGTTTGAGCCACCATACCCAATAACCGGAAAATTTCACCTAGCGATCCGAATATTAATATTTTCGATGTAACTTTTAATCATTTTCTGTTCACACACCCGCATGTTTATTCAATTTGTTATTCACACACCAAAATATAATAACGAAGTAATTTTCGGAATTTCAAATTTGCATTCTTAAAAACTACACAGGTTTTTTTCTAATAATAGAGTATAATAATTATGACATGTGCTGTTACTAAGGTTGTTATAAATTTTACTTTCACCAAAACCTGTACAAATTCTGATCAATCGAATCGAATACTTACGATATGCACTATTTTTAGTAAGCTGAATTTAATGAGTTTTGATGGATTTTTTTAAAGCAAAGATTTGAATATTTTTACTACTGAGAATTGTTTTTTCAAATTAGTTTTTGAAAAATATAATTCTATATATTTAGAAAAAGTTTATTTCATTTTTATTTAATCCATTTCTCTTGTGATATGAAGTTTCAACAAGTAACAGCCTCATCAATTCATTACACCAGAAATGGTGTAAGGCTAGAAAAAGTTTAATTTCTTTATATTAAGAAAGAATTACAAAAAAATGTATCAGCTATCGTGAAAATTTCTAAATACATCCCCCGGTGTGAATTAATCCATACTTTGACAGGAGATTGACTGAGGGTATAGATTGATTACTCCTAGCAGGCGGCGGACCGCAAAAAAGGAAACACAATATGGCGAATAAGGCGGCCATTTTCGGATTACGTAAGGAACGCGTGTTAACGTCATATTCCTGCAAAACCCCTACACGTTATTTTCGCGATGACCGATTTTTCACGCCGATCGCACTCCTGGTCCTCTTCGGGAGGTAAATAATTCGTTCTTAATTGCAATTAGCGGGCAAGGTGGGCGTCCGGGGGTGGCGTGGGAGTGGAAAAAGTTTACAAATTAAAGCTCGCTACTAATCGATACCGGCGACGCTTGAATAATTACGGCCGTTTTCATTAATGGGAGTATAATTACTGAAAGTGGTAATATTCTCTGAAAAACAGAGCCGGGGGATGTAATTTTGTATGAATTAGAATTTCACGCTGATATTTAACGCTTAATAATTTTATTTACAGTCTTGAAGGTTTTATCGTTGTCATGGTACTGTTTACAAAAAAAAAATATATACAAAGTAATATTTAGAGCTCTTGAAATATAAAAAAATCAACCAAAATTTGAAATTGTTTTGGTTTAGTTCTTAAAATTTAAAATTATAAAATTTGTAGATTTAAATTAGAGTTCTTAAAAATGGGAAAACGATAGGATCAATTTTTGGATAAAGCTTTTATAATGAAGTTGTAATTTGTTACTTGTTACATACGTGCCAGATAATTAAATTTCCATAGACGTTAATATTTAAATTTTTGTCGACGTCCCTCGTTGAGTGGACGTGTTTTCGAAGCGTTCACAGAATATTTAGTGGCCCGGAACAAAATAATTGCGCTCTGATCGAAAATTATTTGCCCAAGGGAAGAGGGCCGCACGTTCCACGTTCCCGAACTGACAAAACGCATTCGGGGCGTTATTTAATATTCGTTTAACTCGCACATTCGCTGTCAAAATTTGACAAAATTCAAAAGTTGCATATTCACATCATGTTTTTTTCGTAATTGATTATTAGGATTAGGTTTTGTTTTGTAATTAATATCTATTTTTGGTAATCTACTGAGAGAAGAATAATGTTATTTAAACAATTTTTAATTCATACATGATTCTTCCTTGGAAATGTAACAAATGTCATGGGGTTATAAAAGGCTATCCACATGGGCGAGTGCTCATCAACAAAAGTTGGGTATTGATAACCTTTGATTAAAAGTTGAGTATTGTTAACTCTATAGATGGTAAACTTCATTAAGAGATAATATGTTAAATTAAAAAAATCGTAAACGACAACTAATTAAAATCAATGTTTCGAGTAAAGACATCGCTTGTATCTTAACTAATGTTGTATTTAACTTGAAGCACTCTCATCTCGTTAATCAGTTGCGAGTTTCCAATTAGAACCGTACAAGATTTAGAGCTCGTAAATGTCGCGAGCCATCGTGATTTAGGCATTATAGGTTTTGAGGGTTGGGGGATTCCCACAATTATCTCGCGACCGTCGCGCAGCTAGGAGCGCGTGCGACCGCACAATTAGAGTCTCGCGGCCAGCTATCGCGGTTATTTACAACCCGTAAACGTCGGGAGCCATCAACAAATAGTATACGCGGACGTGGATTATTCACAGCATCATAATTCACGGCGTGACATGTTTTCCCGCAGACGAACTAATAAAAGGTCGGGCCGGGTCGGGGTTTTTTATTTGCGTTGGTGAAAACTTCGCTGAATTATGGCTTTTATCTTTCCGGATGATGATAAAATACGGTCCCACCTGAAATCGGGAAACTTTTGGGTAATAATTAATAAACCGACGCTGGCTTAAAGTTTCGAACTAAATCGGCGGTGTTTCTGTTAATTGTAAAAGGGTCCACGGTCTGGTGGCCTCGCTTCGTCAATTAAAAGATTGCTCAAAAATTACCGTCAACGAAAATTAATTGATTTGCTCACGCTCGGAAGATAAGAAATTCGTTTCCTTTTATTTTGGGCGTTTCGCGCTAAAATTCTGGCAGAGACACCAAGTCTGTCTAACGTATTTATTTATTACATTCGATCAGCTGAGTACGCCCGCCATGAGTTCACTACCATCTAAATTTACACCGGGTAATAGCGCAGGTGGGACGTGAAAAATGCCTATTTCGTAAAATATTTTTAAAAGTTGGCAATGGCTCACTACTAAAATTGCCGAACAATAACTACCTCGCTTCCTCGCTAAAATAAAACTTCATCTTGGCTTCTAATCATAATCAAAATAGAAAACGATGCACTACCTGAAATTCACTTCTTATAATCAGAAAACTGTTCCACAAACAGATTTAATATTACAGAATGAGTTAGAAACTTTGACAGTCCAAAATTTATAAGCAGCATGAATCAAATTGTTTATAAGTGTGCAGTTAGATCTTATTATTAATTTCATTCAAAAATAGTAGCTATCAAAAATTTCTAAAAATTCTTAGATGAACAAATTTAAATTATTTTGACTTTAATTTTTATTTCCAAAAATCATAGGTCATTACATTTAAAACAAACTTTCATTATTAGATAGTAATGATAGTAATACAACAAGTTATTAATACCTTTAAATCTTTAATGTATTTTCTAAAATATTTAATCGTTTGTCCAATCGCCTAACGTAAAATTGTAAACACTCTCACATGATTTTTAACACGTGACAATATCAAAAAATTAATTTTAATGGGTTCACATAGTTCTTATCGAATAACAATTTAAAATATATTAGGAAGCAAATACGTCTTTATCTTAATGCGATCATTTAATGCAATACGGTTTGTTGGTAATTTACCACACCGGCTATTTATTTAGTGACCATTGTTTCCACTATCGAATGCCCGGCCAGTCACTAAATAAATGTACAGCACTCGATATCAGCGAAGAATGTTTTGTTTGTTCGCTCCCGGCATTAACTAGATGAATCATGCGGTCTAGTTGTTTAAGATTTTAGTTCAGATCGAATCGTAGCTCTTATTTCGAGAGAAGTAAAATTAATTTAACGCTGAAACACTTAATACTTATTTGCTTCGGAGATAAATTAAATTTCCGACACGGTCACTGTTAAAGGACTTTTTACGAGAATTCAATCTCGCGACAACTAAAGTGGATTTGATCAACGGAATTTTCTAACGAGTCTTTTTCTCGTTTAATCTATTTAATTACATTATATTACTTTAGTTTTTTATATATACTGAAAAATATATTTAGAAAATTAAAAAGAAAATAGATATTAATTCTAATCTCTAGTGAGAATCAATTTTGATTAGTTGATATACATCTGTATAACGAAACAATTGTCTTATAACAAGAAATTATTCTTATGTTTTGTTTTAATAAATAATTACCCCCATCGATATAATATTTAAACAATTAATTTATTTTACTTTGAAAGCAATTTCTAAAATTGTTGAAGAAAATTTGAACAATCTCCAGAAATTAAAAACTGAATAAACGTCAGCCCTTTCCTCACTCGACATTGTTTGTGTTTTTTTTAATCACCATTAATCACTTCGCAAATTAACGAGCGCATTAATTATTTTGTTTTCTCGCATTTCGAGAATTTCTTCGTCCTCTCTCTTGATGACTTAATGAGAGTGCTGATAATTGGGTTTTGTGTACCGAGCAAATAATTCTAAGAATATCAATTGCGAGATATAACGACCTATTGATGAAAATGCTCTGTGAGTCACTCTTCGCTTTGTTTAATCTCCCAGCAAACGGTAATTAGTCCATAAATTACTTTTTTAGTACCACATAATAAAATTTAATCTTCAATTTCATTAATATTAAATATTACAAACAATTCAATAAAACACAATTGCACTACAAATATAAATTTCACCGGTTGTAATCAAAATATTTTTACATTAGCTTTGTTTTATGTTAAAACATTTATGAAAATATTAAATTATATTTCGGACAGGCGAAACGGCGAACAGTTCAAGATGATTTAATAAATAAATACGCCTCGTTCCAAAATATCCCATAACGCCGACAGTTATCGATGTAGCAATGTAAAGATGTTAGGCGAATGCCAAAATTTTGATTTGCAACTCTTAAGAATTGTTACGTTACCGCGTTTTAGTTAAAATATTTGTTAAATCTACCGAAAAACCTCATGATGTAGTAAAAATAAATTACCGTTGCGCAATCCGAATTGAAATTTCCTGTTTGAAACTGCAAACAATTTCTAGACTTTTTCTAAATGTATATCAGTTGTTGTATAAATAATATTTTAAAAATATGCAATCGTAATCAAATGGTTATTTTATAAATACGTGCAATTCAAATAAGAATTTGTAAATAACTTTATCAAAAATAGAATCATCAAAACACTCAGGATTAGAAATTAGTGAGTAAGTTGTTATGATTATCTTAAAAACATACAAACATGGACATACCATTCTTATTACTTGTTCCGTTGTTATTTTGCCCATTTTTGACAACAGCTGGAATTTTTTTTGTTTGGATTTTTGCAACAATTAAATTTTGAAAAGTACTTTAGAGAACTCACCACTATCTTCCGAGGAACACTGATTATTCATGTTTCAATTCGCGCACTGCTTAATTCAATTAAGCTGTTCACTGAAGTGCGTTTAACAAACTAATAATTGAGACGCGCAATTTTCAAAGCGCGGCGACCAATGACAAAAGCAACAATAAAGACGCCGACAGAGGCGCCCCCTGCGACTCGGCACAGGCTCTCATTCAGGCGATAATGTTATCACGGCGATGGCCGTTTAATTATTGCTAGCACATCGGCCGAGTCAAAACAGTGATGGTGTGGAAATGTTTACAAGAAACTGAACTTATTTATACCGCAATTCACAAGTTTTCGCGCGGTTATATCATTGCTGGCTTTATTCCATTCGGTGCGCACCGCATCCAATTTCCTGGCCAGGGATCACGTGCACCTTTAATTGGACCAGGATTGTGTCCGAATGGTACTTTATGCGCTTTTATTAAAAATCTAATTGCCGCCGGAAGTAATTCGGAGAAGTTTCGCTTCAAACTTTCGACGTCATTTGCGCGGTTTCAAGTTCCACGTGCTTCTCTCGTAAACACATCCGGAAATATTTTATCCGTTTCGTTTCACAACAAAATTGCACACCATCTATTTTAGTATTATTTTTCTAAGAAATATACTTTTGAGTTTCTATTACCATCAAGCTCAAATTTCATTTTACTATAATGGTAACTAACCACAATTGTTAGATGCAAATTTAATTTAATAATGCAATTTTTTAATCTGTGTATCATCAACTTCCCTTTGTATCGTATTAACTATTCCATCGTTACGATGATGTTCAGAATATTGAACGATGAGCCCTTTTAAAACACATTCATCCAGATCGGTATCCGGAATCCGCAGTAAAGTCATTTCTTTGATGGTATTACCGAGCTTTCCTCACATGCATTCCAGGCTTCAATAGCCCGCTTTTCCGAAATTGAAATTGACATTGACATTGCAAACTCTCCTATTCACCGTCCGCCCGTGCCTGGATGAGTGTTTGAGTTCGTAGCTATTGTCATGACGGTCTTCTTTGAACTATTTTTTTTTTGCCCGTCCTTCGGATTTGCACTCTGCCGAATAGCTTAATAAAGAAATATAAATAAAGTTCCAACAGAAACGTCGGTGTTATTATTTTTAAGTAAAAATTCAGAATAAACAAAAGGGGGAATAAAAAATAAACGCGAATAAGCTCCTTACAACTCGCGTTCTTTTGTTTCGAAGCCGCGGAAATCGGCACTGAATTAATACGTCGGAGTGAGCATCCCTTTCAGAAGAGTTGGCGAAAGCTCCTTAACTGAGCGTGAATAAGTAATTGAAGCGACGTTAAATCCGCGATTCCGAATAAAAATTAATAAAGAATTCTTCGCTCCGCGAAAAGTAGCCACATTCATTAACACATAAATCATCTACGAAGTGCCCTTTCCTCCCCCCTTGGGTTTTATCATCATCTCTCTCCCGAGCCGTGTTTATGAAATCCGGGCAAAGATTTCTGGATTACGTTTTCGTATTCCGCAAATGTCGCACATATCGAAAATTCGACTTTTCAGATAATGGCATTGCCGGTGCGCCGTTCGACGATCGCCATTCCAGTCACGGAGCGCGATGTGTGTAAAGCTTCATACAACACGTTCGACTTGTCAAGCTTTCAAAGCTCGGCGCAGCAGGAATCAATCGCGTAATTGTTTTAATGAAACGCGATTTTGTTGTCAAACACTATAATGTGTAATTGTGGCTCTGCAGTTTGCTTAATGGATTTCAAATAGATTGCTTTTATTTATACAATATTTACTTTTCTTATTTTAAAAAATTCCTTAAAAGAAACTTCGATATAAAAAGGAGTGATATGAACATCAAAAATTTGATTAAATTTTTATTTAGTTCTTGAGCGTTTCATTATTTAAATAAATGTTACGAGAAGTCTTACGGTCTATATCATTTTACATTTGATAAAAATATGAGGGATACGTCTGGTGTATTATGTAAATTGAAAACTTGAAGGACTTTGCCTACGTGAATGAGATGTGAACGTTTAAAATCCAGCGGTGGCAGTAATGGGGCGTGCGGTTCACTTAGAAATTCCGCCTCTGGAGATGGAAGATAAACAGAGTCGCACATTGTAGCCGCACAAATGATATTTTGATTGCCCCAGAATACATATCATTACCCGGGACGTAAATTGTCCCTTGTTAGAAGTCGCGGAGCACACTTTCGGACACTCGGCGCGATAACGGGGTCGGGCAAACTTCGGCACAGATAACCACCGCGAGGGGCGGAGATCATTATTGGCATTGTCGGTGGTCCGCATTCAGCCGTTCGAATTACAATGCTGCGAGGGTGTTACGTGTATTTGATATTAGGTCCACGACACCGTGTAAAATGGGGTATTTTATTTCAGCGCACATAACCCCGGGGAGCTGTCCCTGTTTTGACGGGATCTCCTTTTAGATAATAACACGCGGGATCCCTTTTTGCCGCCTCCGTCACTCGTGACTCGAATCGAATTATAAAACAGACTGTAAACGTCGCTGCACTAATTGCTTTTTCAACATTTACAAGTCGTAAAAGTTTTACGACGATACAACTCCATCTAGCTTAGATTAATTTATTTACAAGGCACTTGACGTGCGCAAATGTTTCATTTTAGTTAAACGCGCATAATTTAAAAAAAAAACAAAGACTGTTTCTGATACTTAACAAAAATTAATTCGTCAGCTTTGTAACAATAATCCTTTGTAATTAAAACTAAGTACCTTGAAGAGGGGAGGAATCTTGATTAAAATTTAACGCAGGCTTCCACTTAATAAATTGGAGCTACATGAGGAAAAATGCGTCGGAGAATCTCCCGATTAATCACACAGAAATGACAAATACACATTTTATTTTAATTCAAGAGGGAGCCTTCAGAATGCTAATGGGATAATAAATTCGCGTCGGCCCCGAACAGGTAACCGTGAAATATTCAAATATGACAATAAAATTTCCATTTTCGCTATTAGCCGCCGTGGCAGCTAAAATTTTACGACAACCGTCGAGTTCTCTCAATTAAAAATTTTATCGGCGTATTTGCATTTCCACGCCGTACTCATTATCAAGCGATCCGATTAAATCTGATCCGCGAGAATGTGCGTCGTCGCGCGGAAAAGTTTTCCACCCCCCTCGAGGAGCCGATTTTCCACGTGTGGATTTTCACTAAATGTCCTCCTCTGCCCTCGAGTGTTCTGAATTTATTGATCGGCAAGGTGAAAATTCGTGCGCCTCCACCTTCCGACCGACGTGAATATTATCACCCCAACACCGTCGTAAATCACCAACTTTTTTTTTCCCGTTTATATAAAAAATACTCCCTTTCTAGAAATGACACTGTACAAATGATCCCACTTTTATGTTCAACACCTGTAGTGTAAACGAACACATCATTCAAATAAATTGTTATTAATAAATAATCAATATATTTGTTTGCACACAAAGTGACTAATATAATTTATATTTACAACTATCGAGTAAATATTTTTTTTACATTATTTCCCTCGTTATCTCGAAAAGTATTATGTAAGAATTATAGTAGTGTCGGTGGTGCAATGATTAATTAATAAAATATGGCAAAAGTGGCGGATTCTGCAGGAACGAACCTTTTTCCCATGGGGCATAAAACTTTCCCGAAGTTAGTAATGCCCAATTGATCCAGTTTAAAAGTTCACTTCTAATCACGGATTAATTAAACTTGCAAGAGCAAAAATTAAAATCTCCCTTATAATTCTCGGAATTATGAAGTCACTTAATACAATATGTATACAGAATGGAAATACTTTGCTTAAAACTTCCTCTAAATGGTAAGTATTAATGAGAAGGTAAAAGTAGGCTAATCATACTTGTATTTAAATTCTTAACCGATGATAAAGATGGTTATATAGTCTTTTTTTTGGAAAGCAAAACAATGATTTAGTATAAGTGTAAAATGATGAATCAATTTTATCAAAGTGGATTTCAGTGTCTTCCGATCTATAACGCGATGATAAATTTAAAAGATAGGAGGAATAGATAGAGGCCATTTAATGGATTTTAAATGGATCATAAATTATAGAGGAAGTCTCATTTTGTTTGTCCGCGTTTTCTGCTGGAACCCGATGGGAAACTAATATCGGCGTAGTGATTCGTGTAATTTGAAATAGAGCTTTATAATCAAGTTGATCTAGCAGCGGTGACCACGATTTACGTTCATGCGCAGCCTATCTGTATCAAACGATAAATCTGAATCTAGGCGCTGTGGCGCAATTCGCATCGATACAGTATCATAAAGGAGAGGCTATTGATAGCAGTAAATTCAGTTCACACAATAAGCTGCTGGGAATTCGATTAAAGTTGCTTAAACGCAGCAATTAGTTGAGATTATTTGGTCGACATCAACTATAACTTAGCAGTGGTACAGTGTTTGTTGAAGCTGCTCATACTCTATAGTACCTACAGAAGTAATTATCCAAGTGGCAATTTCCCTAACTGTTTAATTAGTTATTTAATTAAATCGAAAATGTTCCTCCTGAACATTACGAATTGGGTTACAGTTTGTTTAGATCGCTGCCGTTAGGGTGAATAGAAGAGCAAATGGGATGAATAATCCGGATTGATTTCAAATGATGTTATGTTTGAATCCAGGTCTGTTTCGATGGGTTTATTAACTGGAATCTACAAGTAATTAATTTCAGTCTACTAGACTCAATATGAGCAGCAAGCTCCCGCTTGTCATCCACCCTATTCAAATGCTAAACCACGAATTACACGGCGTGTTATTGCATGGAGTAACTATGAGAATACAGTGGTAGGAGTTCGTGAAGGGCATTAGAATGTTTACCATGGCAAATCCGATTAGCTCGAATACAAGAAAGCAAATAAGCAAATTCAGGATCAAAGTGTTGCCGACTGTAGAAAATAAAAATTCTCCCGCGCAAATTGACCTTTAACCTTTCTCGAACCCACCCCTGCATACATAAACGATAAATCGAAACCAATTTTATTATCCCCTATATATACACACGTCCCGTGAAAATAAGGAAATAGGGTGCCCGCGGGACGTGTATCCTAAAAATTTGATACCGCTTCCCACATACGTGTAAAACATAACAAATATGGAAGGCATTTTTGATTAGAGCCCTCAACCGAAATGACCGGATGCCGCGGGCTCCTTCGATCATTCCTACTGGAATACTTCACACGCCCAGTCCGCATGAATGCCCTCGCAATCCCATCAGCCACCTTTAATAAACTGAATTTTCCTCATTTCAATAATGCCATTGTACATTTCCCGAACAATGCCTTTTGTGCGTTGTTGCAGCTTAATGCCGAATGACCGCACTAAAATCCAACCCGGATTAATTTCTGCCGCTTTATACCGCAGCAGTTCCGCTTTAAAATTCAATCAAACTGTCCAAGTTGCGAACTAGGGGAAGTGCCAGATTTAGACCGAGCATTTTTGCAGAAATACGATACACCGGACACTTTCCGGGCGGGCGTGAAACACCCTCTCAACTTCATAACTCTTTCCTGGATGAGGAGTTACGTAAAAACGCCACTGGGTCACCGAGGGCCCGGAGCCGATACTCCAGGAAGGTTGCAGTTTAATAAAACTTCCGTAATTACATAGATGGCTGTTTGGACTCGTCCCACGCTCCGGAACGAAATTGACATGACTTGAACGATAGAATTGATAGTAAGTAAACGTACGGTTACAGAAAATTGCAATTAAATGATTTGTTCCTTTTATTTGTAGATATTGATTAAGAGCGATTCACTAATTATTATTGTTTTCTTTTTTACGTACATTAGGGAAGTGGGATGTAAATGGTGATTAAATACAGCACAGATTAATGAGTTAATGAACGCAGGATGATATTTTTTGGCGTGTTCAAAATGTATGGTTTCAACAAGATGGGGTAACACCTGAATTAACACAATAAATACAAACGAAAAAATATGTAGATTATGGAATTGATTTAATAATAATAATAATTTAATTAATAATATAAAAAACTTGGACCAGTAGTGTGTGTTGACTTAGAAAGGGATTGTTTTGCTTTATGGTCCTGAGTTAGTGTATAATATTAATTGTGCCCTGGGACGTGTGCATACGCTTCAATAAGTCGACGTATTTCCGCTAGATTACTAATATAACGAAAATTATGGGTGCTTAATACGTCGGAGAAATGACAGAACGATCAAATCCCAGCGGGCATTACCAACATTACGGCATAATTATCACGGGCACCATTAAACCCATCGTTTATAGATTTGGCAATCGTAAACTAGGGTCCACCGGTCGTGAAATGTATTTTCCGACGAATAATTGGATCATTTTCCAGGGCCGAAATTTCATACCTAAACGTAAACATAGATTTGGGTTAGTACGGGCGAGCAATCGGACCTGGGATAATTAAATTATCAGTTTTGCACGCCCAAACTTCCTTTAAGGGTAAATATAGAATTTCATTTTCAGAAGAATGTGAACATGAAAAAAGAGTAATTCATCTGAACGTGAACCTAAAATAAAGAGTTATTCATATTAGCAAAATGTGATAGATTAATTATTATTATTAAGTGCTATAGACAATTTGAATCAGTACAAATAACTAATTTTTCTATACTGATTTACACATTTATTTCGAGACCATAAAATTAATTATTAACATCAAATATCGGTTGTCTTCTTCAGTGTAATTTATAGCCTCATAATTTGTATCAAAAATCACATTGAGTATTCATTACGGCGGGAAATATTGACAGGTGTATTTCGGATTTATTGACATCATGAATAATGTAGTTTGAGTTTCTTCAGACTTGAAAACCCGTATTCCGAATGCAAATTTGAGTTATGCAAGTTGGAATTGCGAGGCGAAAAAAAGATGCACACACCGGTGTGGCATTTTCGTTGCTGCGACGTCAATCTTCCGACCGATAATTAAGAAAAGTAAATGTTGCGGAAGGGAGGTAAAAAGAGCACGTCTAACTTTTATGCGATATTCCAAACAAATCGCATAAAGCGACAATACGGAAAGTTTCCGCTTAAAGCCGGCCATTTATAAGCGCGGAAAATCGCCGCTGAAAGGATCTTGAAGCGCATTCGTCCTTTCATAAAAGCCGATTGCGTTTTATGATCGGCGCATTTTTTTAATATGCCGGAAACGCGCACCACTTCGTAATTACACACCTGCGCATAATTATTCATGCCAAAAGGGCGCAAATATCAGCGAATGTTGATAGCCATTTGTGCAATGAAAAATGTTTATTTAGATACTGATAGGTTCCTTTAGACGTTTCCATTATTACTTCCAACAATATGGAATATGAAATGAAGTCACAATAAAAAAGTATGTACTTTGTACTTATGTCCAGTGTAGTCATAGACATCTATAGGATCTTTTTATCAATTTCTTGACAAAACAATTATTAGAAGCTTAATACTGTAAACTTGTACAATGTATAAATTACAGGTATCTAAATAATTAATTGTTATTAAATTAATAAGAAAAATTCTCCTTTATCATGGCTCATGGATGGTTTTACATACATACATAATATAGGTATTAATTTAAATTATATTATTTCCACTTCACTGATTATACATTAACTCATAAAGCAAAACAATCCTTGTCTAAGATTCAATGCGTTCAAATGATCTTATATATCATAGCCGAAGCAATTAGTTTCACTAAATATATACATATTGGATAACTAAACCTTTGACCTTTGATTATGAAACTCCATTCTGTGGTCGACCACCCCAACACTTTTAGTTATCATAATCCCTACCTCAAAGTTTAATTACAATTTAGGTATGTAATAATTATTTAGCATCAGCAAGTAATTAAACTATGAGAAAACCGCCCACGCTCGAATCCAATCAAATTAATTAACGCTAATCTTTGTACAGGAACAATCGAACGCTCGCGACTTGGAAATTAATTACAATCCCCAAATCCTACAGGTACCAGCGGATCCACGTTGCCGCCAAAAAGAAGAAACTGTTCATTAATTAAACGCTTAATTTAATTACGACGTTTTTAATGAAGACCCTTTCGATCTGTTCGAGATTCCCGCGCTAATTTGTGACGTACAGAGCGGACCCAATTATTTTCTTGGGCCGCGTTAGAAAACTTATTAAAACTCCGACGTAGCTTTGTTTAATTAAGGAAATAACTGTTAAGGGCTTTTTGCCTCGTTCCCTTTATGCCGAAAATCACGCTCGGCCGTGTTCCCGTCGACGTGGCAAAAACTGGAAGTATCCCCGGCGCTAATTAAAATACTCCTGTCTTGTTTCTGGCCAAGATGACAGTGTTTTTGCTTACGTGTGAAGGTTCATTACACTGTTTTGTGGAGTAACTTGAGGCATCAAGGAAAACATTTGTATTCAAACAGCGGCTAACGGGGGGATGATAAATTGCCCGGCGTTTTTATATTTTAGCTTGAATACGTCGCGCTGTAATTCAAAAAATCGCCACCAAGGCATTAAAAAAAAGTTGCCGGTCTTTTGTTGACAAAGTTGCCGGGCACATGCTACCACCACAATTCGATCCTGCAATGAACATAACACGTTGATTAAATTTTTTATAACCACAATAAATCCAAGGTTTGGTGGAACAATACCAAAAAAAAAAAATTTGGGAATAAATTTCTAGGAATAGAGTTTTAACCCTTTCTGATAATTTTCCCTTTTGTGAAAATTATTTTGATGACTGTAGGAAGCAATTATATTATTTTACTTAAGATAAGAAAGAATTATTGTTTAATATATATAGTAATGATTTTCATTTTTTTTTTAATTGTACAAGTAAATTTTATTGAAATGGAAAAAATCATCCATTCATTTCAAACTGCAACTCTAATGCAATTCCGTTGTACAATAAGTCCAAATATCGGTAAAACAATAAAAAAATATCCAGCGGCAATATGGAGCAGAGCGGTGGCTTTTGTCGGCGGTTGGAGGGAATTCGTGTTATGCCTTTTTTTTTTATTGCGGTTGCATAACCACCGGCCCGGAACTGCGCCCGGCCGCGCATAGATGGCGCTGATGTGCTAATTAATCGGCGCTTGTTTTCCAGCAGTTCGACCAGAATATTGTTTATTGGACGTTAATAATAGGGACGGTTTTGATGTGAAGCGTGAATAAACCAGAATTTATTACGGAATTGTATGATCTAATGGTGTTTCACAGCGTTAAATTGGGACTCGTTAAACAAATAACGCTTTTGTGTAATTGCGAAATAATTTCGTTAAAATTAATTGGAATTCCAGTTCTGTTTGATGTGCTAATTGTATTTGATGTGCTAGTTACGCGCGTTGGTATAGATAAAGCGATTTTTATTACTGGCCGAAAAAAATAACGATTAATTTCGAATTATTGTCTATATTTTATCGTTGTATGCAACCAAATATACGCGTTTCATGTTGCAAGTTCAACGCGATCAAACGGTATTCATGATTGCGGTTTATAAATGCCTCTACGAGGATATAGGAGTGCTACTAACTCTATTAAAACCATTGACTGGGCATCCTATTGACTGCGGTGAAAATTTAATTATACTATTTTCACCTGTAAAAATTTATTCAAATTAAATTAAGTGAGTAAATAAAGAGTAGTAATATCTTTACAAAAAATAAAATTACGTGGTATACATATGAGTATATTTGGTTGCATTGGTGTGATATTAAATATTCAGCACAAACTTGTTAAAAAAATGTCTGTACAATAAAATAATAATTGCAGATGATAAAAAATTTAAGAAGAATTTTATATATTTACATTACAGTTTGGAGAAAATATTAACAAATAAGAGCTTGAAATCATATATTACCTAATTAATGATTATTTTGATTTTACCAACCTTACTTTAACAATGGGGTACCTTCGAGCGACATCGAAGGTGCGTATTTACCAGGAAGCGTCTTCCGCATTTAAGGGTGACGGCCGACGCATTCGACCAAAAGGATATCTCCCCGTTCCGAACAGAACAAACTCCGGATCAATATTGTAGCAAACGGACTACGTATTTTCGGTTAGGTGTGGCGGCTACATGCGGAAATAAATACATCGGCGTACCGCAGCTAAGCGACTGAAATTATGGCTGAGAAGCCTTACAAGTCCAACGCGAACGCTGCGTTACATAACTCAGCAGCAGGGATATATTAACAACGGCACCGTGTCGAAGAGCTGAACGGAATTGCGTATTTTGGTCAATAAATGTATTACTAAAATTCAAGCGCGTGGTTAATTCTGAATAATAAAATAAAATCATAAGAGATGGAAGAAATGTTAAGCTGTCAAAGGCGTAAAAATTTGAACAGAAAGATGCCAAAGCACAAACTAGTTTCAAACTAGATGACAATTTAAATAACAAAAGGTTTTAATTAGAATATATGTTAAGATAATAATTCTCATTCACCTTTAAAAGCATAAAGATTTCGACACTCAAATTCTTCTTATGCTTAACAAGCCGAAAATTAAATACGGTCTGATAGTTGTTTCTCCTATCTCTAAAAACTAAAACTTGACCGATTCTAAATGTGCCTGCGTGCAACACTAGGAGCGATGAGATCTTCTTGAAAATTCGAGGTTAAATGAATATCCCCAATTTTACGTGTTTCCTTTCTTTCTGGTAAATATTTTTTGAAATAACTCTTCAGTGCGTTGAGTACTTCCAATTCTGCTTTTAAATATCCTATCCCCATCTCCTTCTTGTAATTCGTTATCTTATTTATCTTATTACTTACCCCATAAAGGTTACCTACGATTAAAGTCTTTCTAAAGCTTCTCAAGTCCTTACTTCTTTCCCTGACCTTTGACAAGTGACCAAATTACACACGTTGCTTAACGGATGGTTCTAAGTCCTATTGCAAAGTTGGGCAAATAAATAAATAAAAATAAAAGTTAGAACTTTTGAAATATAGAGAAAGAAAATGTATTGCATTAGAAAAGAAGTTAGATGGCATATGACAAAATAGATCATTGTCAAAATGATATCGAGTATTGCATTACGTCAAGCGGTCGTTAAATGAGGTTTAATATTAATATTTCTTATTGGCGTGTGCTCCCATGCTGGAATTAGTTGAAGAATTGTGCCAAGTATTTTTATACCGGCGATAAACGTAAATAATTTGAGTCTCCGGTTATTTCTCGATTGCCGCTAGTTGGAGAATTCCGCTTTATGGCGGCGGCCAATCGGAACGTAACATGTTTATCGTGTCGCGTTATTGTCGGCGTTTTTATGAGCTAGTTTTACGCGGCGAAATAAGTATCGCCTTTGCCCGAGATCGCTCTTATAAATAGCAATGACTTATGGGGATGTCGACCTTAAGTTAACCCCTGACATGCAACGGCACTCCTTCTGGGACACGGCGGAGCTCTTGGAGATGTTTGATGTTACTTTCGAAGATTAAACGCGCTCGCTCCAAATGAAACTTTAAAACTACAAGGGCGAGGCTGGAAGATGAAATAATAAATTTTATTCATTTATTCAGGAAGGCCCATATCACGTTTTATTTTCCGGCACAGTCTCTGGGTTTACGTCAGGAACGTACTCGCATTTGCATTACTTTGCCACTGTGCGAGGGGTCTCTAAAAGCCGACCTCGGAGGGACCGTTTTGATAGATTAATTAAATAAATACAACCGAAAGCGAGTTTCTTGAAAACGAAATTTGGGTCTTCCGCAAATTGAAGGATCTGCCACGTCCGTTTTCCGGCCGACAGCGACAAATTTACCCGTGCAATCAGCAATCAGGAGCGCGCCTGATGTCTGGTTATTAGTCTCCGGGCCTTTTGTGGTATTGATCTACAGATTCCACTCAATCACTTATGAAAACGACGAGCGGACCTTCGTGTAAATCAACCGGAAAATAAAATTTTCCCGACTCCAGGCACTAAAGCGGATTTGATTGGGATCTTCGACCCGGCATTAAACTTTGTAATTTCCGACCTCCCCTCGCCTTTTTTCCCTTCAAGCTGATGTCTTTATTATGATCTGTCGGAGGTCGCATCAAATTTAACTTGAAAATTTTATATACCCTCATAATTAAGTCTGCGCAAATATTTACCCTTCATATTTTAGATTAAGTGGGATGATATCAAATCCACGGAACGAAGCAGAGCCTTTCAATAATTGATTGGAAGAACCGAGTGCATTTATGAGATTCGGTTAGTTATTTCTGCGGGTAAACTCGTATACGCATGTAGGCTACGTCATCCTGGAGACTACAAGCCCCACCCAAAAATCCCGGTCAATCTCTGAACGTGCAGATATCGCTCTACATTCCGAATTTGGCCCGGGCCACATTAAACGTATTTCTCGTCGACGGTACTTTTATTTCCACAGGGAACCATATACTGTGTCACACCTAACCGAAATTTCACTGATACGACTAGCTACAGCGTTCTGTTTCAGCCGAGCGGAAAATCCATCCTAATGCTGAGTATTCGATAGAATTTAGGCATACAATAGTTCCCACTCGATAGGTGATGAACAATTGATGATAGAAGTACAAAATGATTATTGTTTAATGGATATTAAAGAAACAATAAATTTGGTGTTGTTGTAATGCATTTATTCACTTAAAAAGTTATTTAATTATAGTATAGTGCCAGAAAATATAGAATTAATACGATGTTAATGTAGCAGACTAATAATTATCTAATCACTTACTAACCCCACTTTCTAAATTAGTTAATTATACTTTTCACGCACACCATTGATTATTTGGTTGTCTATCCACTAGAATTAAGTTCGCGGAAGTTCATTGTTAGGGTCGGAATTTATTTCTCCTCGAGTAGATCTCACTGTCCTTTACCCTGTTATTCGTGTTTACTAGCAGCACTTTCTCAGATATATTACACTCCACTGGAGTCGTCCTCGTCGTCCTCGTCCTTCACCCCGCAACAAAATACATTCTCTATCAACTCAGCTTAAAGCAGACGGTTGTTTCTAATTGTTCATCCACTCGTGTCTACAATGTAGTAAACACTGGGTTCGACTTTTTTTTAGCAAAAAGCTTTTCAACTATATCAATATACACACGAGGAATGGAAATGGACGCTACATTATTAATACAAGCCGTAATGTTTCTGTTTAACCCAAACGGCCCTTTCAGCACAATAACAAAAAAAATGTTCAGTGGACCCACTTTATTTATTTAAGCTCCTGTAAAACCTCCATTTTTCAAGATGAACTCCGCGCCCCGGAGTGTTTGATTAAACAGACGGGGGTCGCTTAATAATTGAGCGAATCGTTAAAAATTTTCGAGCAATTAGGTCACCTAGCCGGGTTGCAATTTAAAAACGCTTAGCTGTAATAACTCTCCATCATCTCCAGAAAGTAATTAAATAAAAATGCATCTGGCTGCAATTCGCGAACTGTCAGTCTCGACGACGGCACGGATTTCGCGAAATTAATTTATTAGATAAGGTTTGAACATTCCAGTTACGCTTCAATTAGGTGATTGGTAACTCGAGATATTTTCAGTGTAATTGGTGTAGAAATATAATAACTAGAGACCTAATTGGTTTATTATAATATTGCTATGTATTAATGCTTTGAAAAATTGTTTGTTGGATATTTTAGAAGTATAGAAAGGATGTAAAATTGTTATGCAAGGCATACAATTTATTATTTGAATAATATAATTTTGTTAAACTGGTATTTAGGCGTAGTGTTAGATAAACGATTACATTAATCCACGTTTGAATGATGTGAGACCGATATCACTCACCATTGGACGCTTTAGGGTGATATGCCAATCCTCCAATGTAGCAAGCTCAGTTACGCACAAAATAACACGGCTGGAGGATTTCGTGATCGATGGTCTGCTAAGTAGAGCTTAACGAATACATATACTGTAACTAAACGTTCACAATTTCTTGTTTATTTGTACAAAAATATATAAACTAAAATATTTTAAATTTGTTGATATAATTTGATATGTAATAACATATGACTAAGCAAGCCAAATGCTTAAAAATAATTGTTGTAATGGAATCCTTTATTAACTATATTAGCTTGTTCTGAGATTATACTGAGAGATTCTAAATTTCTAATTCTTACTATTTTGATTACAACATTTTAATCACATGATTTGTTTGTCCTCTTCAACTAGTTTCAACAATAAGTCATTATCAAGAAATAATTGTCGAAACTAATTGAAGAGGAAATATCTGTGTTTTAAAACCAAAATAATGAATTTGATGAGCAGTAAATATAGGATTAAAGTTATTAAGTAGAATCTAATTTTGTATATTTACTCACCCTTCGCATTTAACCTTCTGAAGGGCCTTGTTACATAACATCGCTCCAGATAGGTTAAGTTATGGTAATCTATAGTAATTTGTATACAAATTGATATTGACAGCTTTGACGCAAAACTTCTACTTTTAGAGGCTAACCTCCTACAACTCATGTGCTGTGATTTGTTTAACCAACCTGAGTTAACAGAGTTCTAAAAATACAAATCACAATTTGGAACGAATAAAGAGTTCTTTATCGTAGTAATTGTAGATGAAATTGCGAATGTAAGTACTTAAAATAAAAATCAGTTGTTAACGAGAATTATTAGTGAGCTGGAATAAAAATCCAACCAGAAGAGAATTCATGTATTACGTACATAGCTACTACGGCTTGTAAAATGTAATTTAAAGTTTATCCGTGCCTCTAGGGACGCTAATGAATAATGAATACTTACTTACACTGACTTGGAAACTTTATCCGGTAAAACCAATTATTATTTAAACAAAATTAATTACGGCCGCGGGCTAGAAATTAAAACGGCGTTAGTTAATATGTTTGCGGATTATGCAATAATTATTTGCTTTAATGAGTAATTGCGGGTTGCCGTGGAAACGTCAGCGGAAGAGCAAGCCATCCCTTAGAACTACGTCGAAATCCAAATAACGGTACTACTTTGTAGTAACTTCCGCCACGCTGGCTACATATTATTTAATGAACGTGTATTGCGTAATCAGGCATATCATTTTACGTAACATACGAAGCCAGGCGTGAAAAATTTCCAATAACTGCTCCGGCGCTGATATCAAAGAACTGCCATCGTAAATTACATTTACGTCTGGGGAAACGTACAAAGGAACACTGCTTTCAAGACAAATATTCCATCAAATAACATCCCTTGTAGCAATTAACGTATTTTTCGTGGGCGGCGCGCGGCTTTTTATATATAAACAAAATTGCTTTCACCATTAAAAATTGCAATTACCGATCCTCGGGATGATTCTGGAGTACGGCAGGATAATTAATTCGTATCCCGCGGCTATATCTGGGATGCTTTACTTCAAAGCTTCTAGTAATAACAATATATTGCTTTTTATCGACATCAGTGGATATAGGGATAAAGTTGGATAATAACCTCCAATATGAATAAAAATATGTTTTCAGAAAAGTACTACAAAGAGGATTATTTTTAAATATCTAAATTGAGTATGTGGAATCGATTGAGTGTATGAATATTACTTACTGAAGAAGCGACGTACTTTTCCTGTTAATATTCCGTGGAAATGTAAGCACAATTTCACTACATAATACGTTATAAATCCATATAAAGTACGTATGTTGCACGAAAATGAAAATCCGAGCGTATGCATTGAAAATGTAACTTTTATGGCATAACGAGATTTCAATATGCTCAGCGCTTTATGGAGCTATAAATAAATGTATCGACAGAGAGGTTTAATGAGGGAGGAAATAAGTTCTGCAGACCCTTAACGCTCTATTGGCTGTTCCGTTCCGAAAACTCAAACCCGAAGATATATTTCTAACAACCGCTGCAGTACGGTGCTGCATTTAATAACATTCACGTTAAAGCACATCATAACAAAACACGAAGAGCGAAACTCTATTTGCTTCCCTAATAGTCTGGAGTTGACAGTGATGAGGGATAATAATTACTGTTTGCGTTTATTTGTTTGGTTTGCACGTTATTGATTCAAAAAGGGAGACACCGAGTTTTGTTTAAGTAAGTATTGTTTAAGATAAGTTGAAGGATGGGGAACGAGACACTGATATGTCTATCAAACATGCAAGGGGAAATATCTGGAATGGGAATCAGCAGTTAGTTCGGAAAGTTTTGAAAGTTCAAGGTCACCGCCGGGGATGTGTATGTTAGTAGGATTATGACAGAGTGCGGGATAGTTTTATACTGAGGAGGGTTTATTTTCAGTAAGGTCATGGTTTATAGCAGGTCTTACCCTGATACAGTCGTTTAACAGAGATTTATGAAGTGTATCTTGATAAAAGCTTCCAGATTAGTCTTATTAATTGCATTCGCATCATATATTTTCTACTGTGCTTTTATGAAAAAGATTAACGCGGAAGGTTTTCATCATAAAAGTAATAATAATATTAAACTGACATAATAATAAGATCATTTTTTATCTGTTAGTAACACGAATTTCTTATTTGATATTAATTCTTTAACAATGTGTTATATTAAACAAATCCAAACTTTTTCTTCAATTGTGAAAGATTAAGAAAGACGTTATTGACAGTAAGGCCATTAGAAATATAATTGAACACAAAGTAGTCAAAATAACTTCCTCTCCCCCATTAACTGCCAGCGCAGAAGAAATCATATTTCAGCACCCGCGTGAATGAATCCATTAAAATCCCCGTGCCCGCGAAAACTTCCTTTCATAACCCGCCCGTGTTTTCCCCCAAGAAAATTAATCAGTCCCATTGAAACTCCCCGGCGCTCGCATCAATCACGGCGCCGGAGCCGAAATGAGCGTCGCCCTATTAATTGCCGAATTAATTTTTCTCCAAATCCCAAACACCTCCGGATTTCGTCCCCGGATTACGTGGAATCCGGGTCACTCGGGGACGTCGCTTGAATGGGCCGCCCTCTGTCGCGTGGAGTGCTAAATTAAATCAACAGACTAACTCAATAACGCCGCCAGATCAATGGGAAAAAGTGAAACAAACGGGCTGGGATAATGGCGCCGAGGAAAATCTGCGAAAAAACCCATTAATTCTGAAAAGAAACGGCGAAACTGAATTTAATCCCCGGGGCTGGATTAGCCGTGTAACGTTCGTTATTAATCTGCGGAAAAGATGGAGATGAGAGATGGAGTGGTCGTGTTTCAGCTAATGGCAGGAACGGAAGAGGCGGCTGAAACATTTTATAATCGATTTCTTTAAGAATTACCGTTAAGGAAATTGTTGTTAACTAAGGTATTATAATACCGAAACAAATATAAAATATATAAAATAATAAAAAAAAATTAAAAGTTTCAAATGAATACGTACGATCTTCTAACATATAGTTTAATGAGCAGTCTTTAGAGTTATTTTGATTTCGTTGAAAAAATGTCAACGAAAGAATGTCCTTCGACTTTTATAAATTCTTTTTTTCATCATTTTTCACTAAGATCAACTTGTTTTTTCTCTTGCAAGATAAGCTATTTCGAAATCTCTAAGATGTAGTTCAGTTATACTTAGGTGTAGAGAAAAGTACAGTTAATAATTTTGTCGATAATTCTTATTGCCAACTCTTTACACTTTTCAAAAACTGTACCTCTACACTCCATTAGAGATGTTATAATGATGTATATCAATTTTTGGATTGAACAAACGTGATTTGTAGTAATTATTTATAGTACTTAATAAAAACATATTTTAATGATAATATAGATAATGAATATTAGTATCACCAAAGATTTGATTGATGTATTATTTACCTATACCCTTCAACAAGTGCAAAGTTTTTTATAAAAAGTATATTCTATCTTGTCCTTATGTAGTAATTGGTTTGAAGCTGGTATTAATTAATATAATTATAATGCCTTAGCAGATTCCTAACATCGACCTTATTGACTAACCTAAGGTAATCGTTACATCGCCAAGTCGAAATTCCCATCGTAGAACGTTACCCCTTGATGAATACTTTAAATTGCAAAGTACAAACCTTTCTGCTGGTTTAACTTTTAATGCGATTAAGCATCAAAAAAAGGTTGAATGGAAGGGAAAATGAGATGAAAACGTATTTGGTCGGATTATAGCCGCTGCGTCCTCGATATAATTAAGCCGAGGAGGGATTTACCTACGCGTGTCAAAGGAGGCTTCTTGGAAATCCCCGGAATCGATTCCAAATTGTACCCACATAAGCGAGATCGGTCCTATCTGCCAATGCATAGAAACCGCACGCAAATAGGGCCTCATTAAAATCAATATGCGAAACTGAGAGTAATCCCCGGCGGTGGTTCCACTATCGGTGTCGATCATTTCTGGCCGTCCATAAATATTTATGGCTGTTCGGGACTTTCCGATCCGTCCCTTAAAGGACGCGTATCCGGCGGGATAAGGAAAGGGGGGAAAACACTTGAAGTTTGCGCGTTTAAGAAGTTCGGATGTCATCACAATTTGACGATTTACTTGGAGAACTCCGAAAGCTCACGCTTTGATTCCGGATAACGATTTTCCTTTCTCTCCTTTAATTCCCCCGCACAAAAGAATTCCCGATCGCATCAACACTAAAACATGCAGAAGACGTTTCACTTCCAAAAAGTCTTTATCCTTACGCCAGTCCGTTCAAATGTTTCATGTGCTCCATTAGAAAAATAATGGACTGTTTCCTGACACATTGGTTACACTCTAAAAGACTACAAACAATCATCACCAAAATTTACACAAATCAATGACTTTTATTTTTGTCTATTAGAATTTTGAGAGAATACAGAAGATTTTTACCTCAGACTAAAATTGCAGCATTAAAATTAGAAAATATTGAACACTCAATATTTTGTTTCTTCGAATTAGAAAAAGGAATATAATTACTTTATAATAAGGAAAACATTTTAGATATCTTTGGATAGATAATAACAACATTAAAGATACTATAGATTATCATCAGGGCAAAAGTCAAAACAGTTCCAAGTTGTCTAATTGTATTATTAAATCGGCTGTGCGAGGGGTATTGCATAATCGGCGTGCGGTATCTCCGGGGTTAACTTCGCAAAGGAGCAATTCGAGTTAAGCTAATACAATTATCCGGATTGTGTGTTCCGATTAAAACAAAATAGAATTTGTCGGGGTCGTGCCCAGTTTGGATTTCAAAGGGGGACAATTATGTCCGCGGCCTATTAATAAAATCCGTGCTTAATGAAACATAATCGCGCACGCATCTCGCACCCCCGCAGATGCCTTTTGGGTCACTGGCGCACACGCGGACATTTCAATTCCCTACGTTCGCACAGGTTCACGTAGCGAAGTTTTATGGAGCCTCCCTTAATAATTTCCACCCGCATCGCTTTTAGATATGGCACATTTGTTACCCGCCCCATCCGTAATTAAATATTTTACGATTAATCCTTGCTGTTGTACAACTAACGGGTTAATTACTTTAACACTTATGTCCTTAATTATTAGAGTTTTATGTTCTGTACAATGTCATTTTCTAGACTTTAAACCATCAACATATATCATATTTTGTGATAATAAACTATAACATAGTAATGTCTCAGTCGTCATCTTTATAAACCTATATAAAGGTGAACTATTTGAATAAATTGTCTTTAAATGTAGTACAAGTAATGGTAGTTTCTAGCTTTATTTTAATTTTATGTTGTAGCCTTTTAAAGTTGAAACGCGTCTTGTTCTTCAGTTCCAAGATGACGAAGAAAGAATGTGTTAAATACCTTATAAATATATTCTTGCTTCTCGTTATAGATTCTATCTAAGTGTAAAAGCGGGTCCGAAATGTGTAACACTATCCCATCATATTTATATTTATTCCGTATTAGGATAGGGTAAACGATCTAAGCGACTGCGCCAATTTCCTCTATCGTCCACGCTTCCTCAATCCGAATACCCAATAACCGTCCTTACTTATTCATACGGACTACTACTAAATTTATTGTACGTGATGTAAAATATTTTTAAGGTGCGCAATATATCAGCTGTTTCTGACATAAGCACCGTTGATTTATGCATGGGCTCTAGTTTGAGTTTAATTTGTCTGACTCAGTCGCGTCAACATTTAATATAAGATTACCTCCAATGCCTGCAAGTTACGATAAATAAATTCATTCATCATCGAAACGCAACAGTGCGATGTAATGTATACATTTACATTAAGGCACCTAAAATAATTATGGTAAATTTCGTGACCAGTCCTATAGGCCATTATCGGGGAATGCTCCACTTTGCTCGATTAATATTCACATAATTGATCCATAATTTTACTGCTGATATAGAAATGTGCGTTGTAATTATGCGGGATTGTTCCAATATTTATTATTGAATAATGATAGTATATTACCCGCCGTGCCTCGAATATTATAGATTTATACATAAATTATTAATGTTGGCTTTTATTGATTCTGACATATATGTAAATATATAATTTTAAACAATGTACAAAATTTAAATCGTGTTATTTAGTAATATTAATGTAAAACGCGATATAACATGTTGTCAGCTTGAAACCGTCGACATTCGTATGACTAAAAGATACAAATTGCCAAGCGATTCATCGTGTTGATAGGGATTAATTGAGCTGTTTTTTGTATCCACGAAAAATGCGTCCGCTATCTTTTTCCGCGCGTCGTATAATTTATTTAAATAAATCAACGATGAATAAATTTTGTCAAACAACAAATAACTAGCAGCATTAACACTGTTGAGAGTTAATGAAAATTTCGTTGGAACCGCTCCAACTAATCCCTTTCGGTCGAAGCAAGCGCGTATGAGAATCACCAAGCAATAAAACATAATTCATAGCCACGATCGGACAAGTTTTTGCATGAAAGAACTTTGCGCGCTTCCCAACAGAATTGATCGACCTTCGCCCTTTCGCGGGATGAGAGAAAAAAAAACGCACATGTAAACTGCAATTAGCCAGGCGAAAAGGTCGCCGGCGATGAATTTTGTTAAGCGAGCAACTGCACAACACTCTCTTTTAATTAATTAGCACGAGCTATTTCCGGGTAAATGAAAACCGGTCTCATTATTTTGCCAAGTTCAAGGCTGCAGCGACAGCCCGAGTTTCATATCACATTGTTTGGATGTGTGCGTTACTAAATTTCACAACCCAATTGTTGCACCGCTTAGCATTGACACATTAAATTTATGTTTCAAATATTAACTTTTAAACCCTGCTCTAAATTTCTATATGCATCATATATCAATAGCCAATTGACCCCAAATTTGCAACCAAATATCTTTGATAATTCAATAAAGAAACGTTATACAAGCAACGCAGCGTGTTAATCTTTTTAATTTATAAATTTCCTAGTCTCGCTGAATCCGAATTTATTATGATCAGTACTGGCGGGGGAGAAGTGGCACGCCCCGAGACCTTTTTATGGGCGCCAATTTAATTGTTTGAGCTTGTACATTTACAGCTAATTTATGGCCGCCTCTGGGCAAACATGTGGGTGGCTAGCGCGGTGAATAGATGGGGTTTTAATTTAAGGAAGAGGCCGTAAAACGAGGAGGAGCTGGCTGCTCGCTGGCGCCCAACAAAGGGCCTCCTCAGAAGTGACGCTCGCAGGACGATAAAAATTTTATGCGTCCCCGAGAACGATTCCAGAGATTAGGCCCGCGTGCCGGTTAAGGAGGCTCGCAGATTAAATCGAAATTTGATACTTTAATTTTAAAGGAATGCCTAACCAGGCTCTTATAGCTTAAACGAATTCCTTCGCCCAGATAGCGACAGAATATCGGATAATGTTATTTAATAATCTCATGTTTTTGATAATAAATAATAATAATTTTTGATTATGACAATTTTAGTTGTAATCCTATGTAATGTTTTTTATGCTAAAGAATTTAACTTATTTGAAAAAAATCAATTGTTAACATAATATCTCATATTTTTACGACGCAGTAAAAAAACGCCTTGATGAAAAACTATAAAAATTATCGGTTGGATATAGTTGATGCAAAACGTAATAAAAATTTTCATTACTGACGACTTTAGTTTCGGTCCAGTGAAGTGGTAAATTGTACGAGCTAATCTACGTTTCAAGGCTGTATTAAGTCATCGTAGTGAATCATGTTTAAGTTTCTCGTCTTAATTATTAAAATACATACGTATATTTATTTATACGCAAACGATAGGTTTTAATGCACTTTTAGCTTTTAAAATTGTAAAGGTGGTTTAGGCTTCATTGTTTTAACTAAGTTTATTTTTTTATGAAACGTAGAGGTGAAATGGAATGGAAAAAAAAGAACATTTACAAAAAAATTACTAAAAGCTCTTACGATTTACATCATGCGTCCAGAATATAAAGAAAGTGCCTGTTGACTAGCGAGCATGTTTTAGATAGGGCTAAACATAAATACTTCCTTTTATTCCTTCTATTCATTACCCTTAATGGACTGGATACAAAGGTTATTGATTGGATGTTGACCGCGATGAAATGTGGATGTATTTAAACGTGCAAAACTTTGTTTAATGTACTAAATGCATCTTGTCACTAGGATGATTTCGTAAGGATCATGTAAAGAAAGCATTATAATCAAAAATTTGTAATTATCTTTTTAACAAAGCATTAGAAGACGTCTTAGCCTAGACAATGAATTTATGCAATTTAGAATTATTCTTTTCATATCATCAATAGTGACGTGTTTCTAAATTGCATAAATAAGGCTTTGTTAAAAAACTAATAACAAATTTTCGATTATAATGCTTTACCTTGATCCTTAAGAAGTCATCCTAGTAGCAGAATGCATTTAGTACATTAAACAAACAAAGAAGGGAATATTACTAACCAATATGCATCAACCATAATTATAAATTATGTTTAAAAAATAGCATCAGGAAGGAAACATCTTTTGAAAACAATCAACTAATCGATAGTATAACGCTACATGTAATTTATTCAGTGTCACGTCCAAAGGGACTTCTTTAGTGGACGACTGCCCTCCACTAAAACATGCAAAAGCTTCTATAATTGATAACCACTTTGTAACGATCGCAACCATTTTAGATGCCCCATACGTTATTATTAAATCACACAGGGCTTTCATTAAATTTTGAAACCCACCAATACTGAAATAAATTTATATATATTTAATTTCTGAATGCATTCGCACAATGGAAACTTTAATAGAATAATTGAAGAATGGGATATATTCATCCACCCTAATTGGAAGCATAATAATAGTACTTTACGCATGTTTATTTCGAAAGTTCTTTTTGGAAGGAAGTTTTAAACATTATTATCCGCCAATTAAGTTCACGATGCACATCCTTCCTGTCTGGAAGGAAACCAGCTTTTACTGGCAAATAAGGAGTCTGAGTAAGTTACCTGTGAGACGAGCGGGATGTTATCGAGCGATTTGTTGGTATTATTCTATTTTTACGGCGAACGCTTGAAACGGATGCCAATAAAATATGAATGCTTATAGAAGCTTCCCGTTGATACAAAAACGATCTATTATAGAAAGATTCCAAAGGCTAAAAGGTGATCCTGCTTAGAGACTGACAAACTCTTTCTTATTTGCAGTAACTTCATAATTTTACTTGCCAACACGAACTGAATCAATATTATCTAAGGGCATTATAAAAAAAATATGATTTTCCAGAGGAAGCATTTCATAAATAATGTCAGAGACAGGATTATACCTGACATTTTGGGCTTTAAAGCTCCGGTGGAATTCTTCAAAGATTGGGTTTATTATAGGATATTCCGGATACATCACAGGATGTCGATATTCTGTGATGAATAAGAATGTTTACATGCCCGTAAACTTGTCACGATCGCGTAAAATTATGCATCGGTAGCGATACACCCCCGGGGGAGGATTGCCGTCGATCATTGTGTCAATCTCCCGGGGATAAGGCCGCGTCGTTTATTAAATATTAATTGAACGCCTTCTAACCACGATTATCTCTGAAATGTTTATTAACATACTAGAATATCGTATGCTCTACTCAAAGAATTTATTTATACAAAAATTTTATTCTTAAAGATTTAATTTTTAGTGTTTTACGATTTATAGTTAATCTGAATAGGAATAGGAGGGGTGTATAAAGGGCTTCTTCGATAAGAATCTAATTTGACTGAATCTGAATACCCGAGTAAAGTACGTAATTCTAATTAAACGGTTAGAATAGAGTCCTGTCTCCTGACAATTGCGCCGCAGAATCCGCTTGAATGCAGGCACATATATCACGGCTTTTTAAAACTGCAAATGTTTCAGGCGAGCACCGCGGAAGGGGGCGGCCTTCCCTTAATATATCAGGCTTCAATGGATGCTTTAAATGGCCTAGGGCGGAATTTAAGCCTTGGCGTGGACAACTAGCAAGGTCGATGCATTAACCCACTGCCGCGGGCGGCTAATTTCTTCTCATTCCGGATTCATGCGGAAACAGGGTAGGATACGCGAGTAAAGCGGGGAGCTGAAATAAATGAAGACTTTACCTTGACCATAACGCCCTTTAATTAAATCCGCAATGTAATTGTGGAGAGCAAAGGAAGAATTTTATTTTAGATTCTGTGAAGAAACATTTTAAAAATGTAAGTAGCTTTTGCACATTGGATATAATAATCTTCGGGGGAAAAAATAATATTACAAGGTCGTGTACATCTCGTCGATTCCTATTGTGCCCTACATCATTCTGGCATAATAGAGCCATGTTTATGTTACAGGATATTTATTTATATGAAGATACAATACGTAATCTAATTTGAATTTCTAATTTCTGTCGGGTATATTCATGTCAGAAGTAATATACATTGTCACCCGGGGGCACTCAAGCGTGACACGTATTTTCTCGGGGGGTGGCGATTCAAATTGCGCGCGCCTCAGAAACATGTTTGTACCCAGCAATTAATAAATAGCACTAATCCGATATACCAACAAAACCCGAGTACGAGTTCCCTGGCGCATCCACCAGATTATTTTCACAGGCCGGTCGATACGCGCCGGCAATATTTATCCTGCATCCATATATTACATCCACTTTGTAGTCACAAAACCGTAATTTATCAATTCGTAAATTCCCGCTTTTCCGGTATATTGAACTCGTTGAGTATTAATGCATTGTATCGGACTAGTCGGGCTGAAACGGGAAAATCCATTTTTGTTTAGTGTGATAATTATTGGTGTATGTGTTATCTGGGAACGCCATGATAATACTCATAATTATATCATTCTGGTATTGTGATTACGAGGTTTAATAAAATCGAATCATAGCGTGATGATAATCTTGTTAAATAAAAATAGGTTTTAACGAACAAACATGTACATAATTAATAGCAAGAATGATGATGAAGTTTATAATTACATATGTACTTTTTTATTTATTAAACACTTGAGATAAATTTATTCGTTGTTGTATATCGAATCAAATTATAAATTCTAAAAATATGATTGCAAAAAGCATACCCTTTTTTACCAGTTCCTTTTCCTACATAAAAAAAAAACAATGCCCAAATAGCTAAGATAATTTATCACATCGGCTCTATAACAGTGTGCAGTGATTAATGATTCAACCAGGGATAAGAAAAGAAAGTTGAATACCGCAATTAATTATTCAAAACCCCTTTTATAAAGAATTTTTGCGCGTAATCGAGGAGATAAGGAAGCTTGTATAATTAGGAGCAATTAATACCCTGGAAAATTAGCACTTAAGAAAACTGGATCGCGTTGAAAAATTTTGATAAATACCTCTGTTCAATTTGCATTCGACAGAGAGTATTCAAGGCGTTTATAGAAGTACTGATTTGTTTAGGCCCAAGAATTTTAATTAGGCGAACGCATGAGGAACAAAGGGCGATCATTATTGCGGGATTTGTATTTCCGCTTTAATACGTTACATCCGTCCGCTGCAAAGAGTTTTCCCATTATTTTTCATTGGTTATAACAATAGAACAAATCTCGACATAAAGAAGGATAAACCCCACCATATTTGCCACTCCTGGGGCGAATCTCGCTATAAAACAGGATAAATCCCGACTTATACTGCGGCCCTGCGAGAGTCAGGTAATGAGGGTTATAACGGGGCCCGAAAAGAAGGAGTGGAAGGCTTAATTATGGGCCGCGAGAGTGGTTTGGTGGTGTTTTAAATAATCACGGCCTTGCTTTGAAGTTCATGGCCCGAATCATCGATTTTAGGTATCGCGGGGGAGACTTGGTGCACAACCCTGTATTCTCGTGCATGCTGGCCATCACCCCCACTCCTGAAAGCCGCCAATCGGGCAAGGCTCTTCATTAAATATTAGTTCGGCAACAGGGTTTACATCACCGTTAAGCAACTCTCCCACTCGGATTCAATAACTAAAATTTATGTGCTCACTGAATTACTTAATTAATTAGTGACATCAGGGTTACCACTTTTCCCCTCTTCTACTAGATTTACTATGGCAGTTGAAAATAAATAAACCTCCAGACGCTTTTAGTAAACTTAAACAGCTCCCATTTGACGCTGCCATAAATCCAAAATGTTTTCTCATAACGCCGACGTGGCTTCCTCTTCCGCCAATGCCGAAAACAAACTTTTTGCAAGGCATTATGTCGTGAGCGGGCCACCTTCGTGCCGCCGCATAAATTATACCAATCGCCAATCGAGCCTGCATTACGTGATAGCTTTGTGCTATTTCGCTGCCTACAAAAAAACGGTAATAACAACATTGTTCAGGAAATTACGGCCGCCCTCGCCAATTGCGAATAATACACTATGCGGCTCGCGGGGTAAATAATTGGGGCGTTTATGCGGGGCCTATTTGAATATAAAAATCATTCCGCGGGAGAGTTATGCCCGTATTTGGGCAAACAACACCAGCGTTATGGAAATTGGCCGGGTTAGGAAATTACGCCCTATCGTATCTTTGTATTTATAATATCAAAAAATATACTCACAATATTTTTAATGCAATTACTATATAACGTTAAAAATAGTAGTTTTTTAAAAGTTCAATTCAACAAATCACTTCTCTGGATTGAAGACAAAAAGATGCTCCGTTCGTTTGTAATTCATAAACCAAGAAATATCAGAAGTATTTTAAAGTTAAAAGTTTTCTGAAAAAGGACATTCCAAGTTTTTAGAAATAGATTCAACTCAAGAGTTGCTTTGTTCATTATAATTAATTGATGAAGCACTTCCCCATTAACCAACAAATATCAGTAGCATTTTACTTTAGATTAATATCCCCCGAATTAAAATTTGTTAAGTATAGTAGCTACAAAATTGAAAGATCATTTTTTAATATATTTTTGTTAATTTATATTTGCTTCTACCATAATAATGCCACCCCAATAAGAAAATTCATTTAATTTAGTTTGATTGTTTTGGAGTAGAATAATTATTACATAAATATATGCATATTTCGCACTTCCCTACCAGCAATCGGAATTGATTTTCTTTCAAGCCATGAATAATGTTTGTTTTCGCGTCTCTATCATCGCCAAACTTGTAATTGATTCATTATCCGATGGCAATCGCTTTATTAATTTTGCGCAACCACAAACGCACGTCTATAACTGAAATTTATGTACATATTAATTATTTGTACACAGCATAAACATACGTTTTAACGTCAAAAACGAGAAGGCCATAATATCTAAAAACAATTATGATTAGAAATGACTAACGATATAACATTCCAATTTAATCGATAATTGTTCTGCTACTCTCTTGATGAAACTCTTTGTTATGTTGAATTTCTTTGTTTTCAGATAACTGACACGTGTTTCTGTCCTTACGGGTTATTATCAAAGTTAAAACTGTTTTAATTTAGATGATTTTTGATAAGTTTTACTTCTTCCAATTTGAACATTCCAATTATTACATTAATAAAATTGTTGGCGAAATGCAAATGCACTTCCTTGTCTTTTTTGTAGTGATCAATTAACCATATCATAATGCCAACAAAAATATCTGATTGATCAATCTAAAATCTTCATCTAGCTATTTTTGAAACAATAAATATTCAGAAATAGCTTTTAAAATCTTATTCAAAGGACTTCCAAAATATTATTTAGAAAGTCACTACAAACATTTTACTAATTATACTGTTTTATAATTTTAGAAGCGAGATGATGTAATCCGCACTTTGGTAAAGTGTGGAATTAGTTCCGCAGATATAAGCAAGAATTTCATTTAATACATCGTGCAAGTGCATAAATACAACGCCAGCGATTTAACGGACTTTCTAGTATTTCAGTGCGGTATGTAATAAAGTGAATCACATATAGATGATGAAACTATTTCCTACCCCGAAGTCGCTGATGGAGTTAGTTAAAACCAGATTACGCGCCAGTGGATGGGATCATCCCTTAAGTTACGCTTTTTTATACCCTAATAATAACGAAACTTTGCGGGAATAATATATCAAAGTTTTTATAGCTTACAGAAGCTGCGCGATTAAAATTTTAGGTTGATTGGTACGGGGGGATTATAACTGGATGTTTTAAAGCTTACTTCTGGTACTAATTAAATGGGAAACTATTCCATTTTATATATTATAGATTCTCATCTCTGTAATATCATTCATTTCCGCGTTGAATATTTGGCTGGTCTGTGAGCGCTAATCGGATTGTCAGTCAACCCTCCATTGCCCTGACACGTGTCATTCTTCGTCGGATTATAATAGCTGCGCATCTCAGGCGTTTCTGAATATATTTCTGCAAGTAATTATTTTTATAATTATCTTCTTGAGATGTACCATATTAACAACATCATAAAAATCATCCTGACATGACATTCAATAGTTCCTTAATACTTGCATTATCAAAACAATAGAATTAAGTATATTCAGCTTACCATAACATACTTAATTCTAATGTTTAGGTAATGTTGTTATGAAGAAAGTATTGAACGTCACTATTAATATTTTTAATTTAATGATGATATCTGTTAAGTGTATGCCAATGACTCGTGTTGATGATACCATGCGTTTTAGCGATTGAGGTCAGTGTGACGATTGTTCAGCTCATGAATGAAGTATGGAGTCATGCGAACAATTAAGGTGCTCCCGGCTGAACGAGTCGAGGATAGTTCTGTAAATAATGAAAGAACAACCTGCACACATTTCACGCGAACTGCGCCAGATGCGTGACTCCAGTTCGGTCGTGTAGAAATATACCGACAAAACGATTCCTGAATGGCTTTCACGTCGGTCGCCTTGGCGACACACGAGATTCTTGATGTTAGCGTAAACTCGCACACAATACTGAATGGATCGATGTAAATTTGTTGCCGCTCTACTGTTTTTTTTTGCGTGTAAGCAATATTCTGTTGCGACTATGCAACACAACTAACACTAACAAACTTCATTAAGTTAGTTTTAGCAATCCAGAAACTAGGTTTGCGATTGTTAATAGTATAATGGTGTAGAGGAGAAGTACAATGTTCCAAAGCAGCAAAACCACTTAGGTTGTACTTTATGATGCTTGTGTGCTGCACACACGTGAAGTAGTTAGAGTTAACTTAGCAGCCTACATTCCACTTGCAAGAGCAATGATTACTCCAGAAATTGTACTTGGTTTCATCTTCACAACACACGCATTAAATATTACGCTTTGATGTATGCATAATTGCATAAAGTTTTAATTGTTATGCAACTATGATGTGTACTAAGAGGAGTGATGCGAGTTGTCTAAGTATAGATACTACCGTTTATGCAAATTAATGACCGCCAGGCAAATTGCCTAAGGTTAAGTATTATGCAACTCAATTAGCATTATCCGCTTTGAAAGGTGAAGGTTAGTACGGAGCTCCGTCACTGGAATATGGTAATAGTATTATTAGACACAGATTTTTTATAACTTTTAGGAACATTCATTTAATGTGGTGTAATTAATTATAGCTACTTGACGTAGTTAAGGGGATGTTTTGAATGTGCGTTTACATACGACATCATGCAATTAGCTATTAATTATCGTAATAGTGTTCCTGCCGTTTGGAAAAGGGGTGTTTTCCTGTGTATTAAGGGCATAAATCGATATTTAAGTCGCTGAATAATAGTCCGCGTCCTGTAATTCGAGTCCCGTCGCACTCAAATCCGCTACACGAGAAGCGTTTCGCGCCAGTTTCCTGACACCCGAGCCACCCCCGAGGCGTTACATAACGCGCAATCAATACCTTAAATCATCCCCGACCCTAAATAATAATAATCGACAACTCGCATGATCGATCGAATTGACTTAAACCTCATTCCAGGGTGTTATGCACTCGCAACCCCAGCAAATCTGCAAACCACGCCAGAGTTAAGCTCAATTTACGCAACCCTACATATGCCGCTAAGTCTGCTTAACCGAAAGCGCGCCGATTTCCCATTTCCTGTATTGTGCGCTTCCCATCGGTTATTCATCACCGCTGGTTATATCATCCATCCCTCTAATCTAACAAAATCTACTAGGTAATTCCTCTTAAATATTAATGCTATTATTAGCAATTCCTCGCGCTGCGCGAACTAATGCTTTAAGACCTTAAGGCGGCGGCGGCAAAGTTTGGTTTAATTTACGCTACCCTACACGCACCGCTGTTTATACAGGCGCGGGCGGTAATTTCTCCTGAAATATACCCTTAATTCAGGCCGGGAACGGTTAATAATACAATATGGCCGCGGATCGCGGCGTGCTACTGTGCCCGGCCAAGTTTTCGCGTAAATTAAATTTGTTTACCGCCGTCAGGTACCGCCATCCACCTCGCAAGTAAATGTAGCTAAGTAAATGTACATTCCCTAACTGCATCCACTTTGTTTGAAAGGTTTACACAGGCCCGCTCTGTTCCAACAACAGCTCCAACATACACAATTTTAATCAACTTCGCCATTAAGAAAAGTTATTAATCAGACGAATAACTTTATTGCTGCCCGCGAAACGGTTTACACCATAAATATTTGAGCAAGGTCCTGTTAAATAGTTATGTTTACTATTCATACAGACAACTTTATTATATACAATTGTGGTTGATATATTATTGTATTTTCGACTGAAAAAGCCACAGCGTAGGGAAACAATTGTTGTGAGTCTTAATAATTAACCACTACAAAGTAACAGTTGGAATCATCTTCAGTAATTAATTTAAATCTTTTTAAATTATTTTGGCATGTCTACTTGATAATTACTTGCACATATTTTTGATCAACTCAGACTAGAATTTTCAATTACGACGCATACACGATGCGTGGATTTAATAATGTTTTTATACATATTATAATCTAAAAATAAGTCAGGATTGTAATTTAAAAATATGTTTTGCTCGAGTGAGGAGCAAAAATTGCCAATCGTGGGACAAAGTTCAAAGATAAAAGCTCTACTGCAACGTAGTTTTATTTTGGCTTCCAGGTATTTCGTAATTAAAGAATGCATCCTGTCGACCTCGACCTCCATTTACGGAGAAGTGCACTCCGCTGAATGTTACATGCTGCAATAGCTGTATTAATTGTCTGCGAGCTACAATTCCTGCGTAGGTCAGTGAGTTGGTGACAGTTACCGGACGCTTCATTATTTTATTTTCCCAGAAATTCAACTCCCATTTGCTACACAGTTTATTACTATATTCATATTTTAATATTTATTAAGAGAATGTATATATGAACATTCTGAACATAACTGCTGATAATTGCATCTTCACATCACATACTAACGAAGAATTTCATTAGTTAAATGAAAAATGTTCTAGTAGGGAAATTAGTTGGTATTAAACCACTACCGATTTGCAAATGTGTACATTATTATGTAATGGAACGTAACAACTAAATACCGGAAGTTGTAGATTGAGCGTTTGAACGTCATCTCGCCTCAAGTAATAATTAATGTGTAACTGAATATCGATCCAGCACACGAATCTAGGCACCTCGCTGCTCAGTTCTGATGCTCGAGCGTATGCGGTTAGATAACAGACACTTTCTTGTAGGTGTATTTAAACTTCAATGTAAGTACATTTTCCCTTACCTTGCTGCAAGTAAGTAATTTTAAAACCTTCGCATCTTAAAGATTATATAATTGAAAGTAAGAAAAAATTAACGTAACCTTCGCATCTTCAAGAGTATATAATTAGAAGTAAAAAAAAATGTTATTATATTATCCTTATAAAGTCTTAGTTGAAGTAAAATAAAGAATAGAAGATATAATCTTATAAGATTAGTTAAATTTCGAAATGTTAGAAAAAGATGAATACAAGAGAGTATACAACGTCCAATTCCTTTTGTCTTTAATGTTGTAGCTTTATCTTTCATTAAGCTTTTCTAAAAAAAAATAAGCTTTCAATCGAACTTCTTTTTCTATGTTTGTATAATTTTTAAAGCTATTTAAAGTAATATAATATCAATTTTTGATTCAAGTGATCTAATGAATATTTTGCTTTATTTTTGATCAAAATCTAGTAGCAAATTTGATCTTTTCAATTTCGAATTTCTAAAATTAATTCACCAGGAGGCTGAATAGGAACAATTTTTAGTAGAGCTAATTAGGCGACTAATGGATCATGTATATTCATCGAGAATAATTAGATCAAAGTTGGGAATTAACTAGGCGCGCCAGTGAAGCCGGCAACAAACTTTTGATCCCTGTCAAACGTCACAGCACATTGCGTTCTGGTTCATAATGATCCGATGGTATCTTAATTACGAGGGTGCAACAGGATCAATTATGTGGCCCGGGTGAATGTACCGGGAACGTATCTGATGCCCGAATTTGTCGTCGCGGACACGGCCCTAATATCCGCATTTCGATTAAACGCCGGCTTTAAGTTGCTGCGGCTTTTATCAATTTGATTTTCAATTAAGGGGCCGCGGCCCTCGCGCTCCGTTTAATTGGATTTATTGTCTCAGGATAAGATTACGTGCCTGCGGTTGTATTACATTTTTTTTTTCAGTAGACCAATATTATATCAACATCATATCAGAGTTTGGTCATATGTGAGATTATATCTGCTAGAAGGAAATAATTACATTTACTAGAAATTCAGATTGGATTATTGTTTCGACCTATTTTGAATATCATCACACTTTGGTTATATATGAGATTGTATCTGCTAGAGGAAAATAATTATTTCTTACATACATTAGGAATTCAAGAGAAGATCTAGATTGGATTATTGTTTTGATCTCTTTTGGATCTCATCAGCGTCATTAACCTTCCATGTATCCGTAAAAGAAGATATTTTGGTTTAGAAGATCTAGATATTTATCATACCTGATATCACGTCAAGCACTGATGTATATGATCAATAAACTCAACTCCAACTGGCCAAATTTTAGTTTGAAGTGCGAAATATAAAAGTTTGAAAACTAATTTCGATTGTTTCTAATAAATATTCAATTGCTCTTTTTTTATGAATATTTTTCTGCTTTAATGGTTCTAAAATATTTGATCTCTTCAATAAATTACGTACTATTCATGTTGTTGTAAGATCAAAATTACCTTCTATTAAAACCTTCATGATGAACAACCTTGTAAATTTCTTAATGTATAATTATAATTATAAAAATTTCCATTCGGAATTACGCTGACGTTATATTAAATAACACATCTGACACGGGAGGAATTAAGAGGCATCAATTAATCCGTGCATATGCAAATCGCGACGGCTTAATTACACATCTCGCCATTCCTGTCAATTAAGCAATTACATATGATTGATACAGCGGCAACGTGTTGTTCGAATGCTGAGCGCCTTTTACGTGCTCCATAAAAAGGACAGTACCGGTGATGTGCAAAGGCTTAATCAGGCCAGTCTTCATCTCCACCCCCTTTAAAATTCCGTAAACGTCCCTGATTAATAGACTTCACGTTTCGTCTTAATACTTTTTAGCCAATTCCCATTGGATTACTTCATTACACAGATTTCTTGAGAAGTCCTTCATTACCATCCTGATTTTATATAATTTCGGATTTTAAATTTATTCATCATTATCTTCCCCATTTTTGAATTTTATCTTCAACTCGCGGACTTAATCTTGAATTATTATGTTCAGCTTTCCCTGTTCATATGATTAGTGTTAATAAAGTAATACTGGATTCAATTTCCAACACTTTTTCTTCATTTTGGAACCATTCACATAATAATATATCTGATACTATGATATCCTCTTGAAATTATTGAAGGTGAAACATCTATTACATTAATAACATCTTAATACCTTTATAGACTACTCTTTGTCACTGTCTTTAGATAATGTCCATGCATATGATCAGTATTTACCTTTATTTACTTTTCTCTTGAAAATGTTGAGCATTTATTTATTTAATTAATCTTGAAATAACATTTTCTTGGATAAAATCTCAACAGGATATAATCGTAAAATTGAAGCAATATTTGCTCTTCTGTTCATATTTGCTTTTACGTTCATGATTGTATAATATATCTTCCTGTTATACATTTCTCAAGACATTTTATTTATCGTTTGCACTTTTGGTGGATGCGCGGGGATATTTCCTTAAAACATTACATTATATGAGTGGTCAGTATTTAAAAACTCTTCTTTTCGAATAAAATAATCGCTTTAGAAAAGGTTTCCTTAGGTTGCAATAGTTGTTTATAGATACAGAATTTTTGGCTTCTGACATAAATATCAATCCATCACTTGATCGATGATCTTTGGTGGATGCGCAGGGATTCGACCCTACAAAACTATTTCTGCGCTATAAAACCAATACCCACAAATAAAAATAATACATCAAACCACCTATTTAGATAAAGGTAACGATGATTTAAATCATTTTACCTAATTAAATTACTGACGGCGTTAATTAATTATTAGATTGGAATGAATTAACGAGCTGCCAGGTTTCTGTTCGACGGCCAGGGACTGATTTCGTCGATTTCAATTTATTTAAAAAAAATTGTTATTAATCACTGTCAATTTGCGTCGGGATTTTCGTAATCGAACGCGGGGGACATCGCCCGAGAATTTCTGGATTGCGGGAAAACACGATCCCCGCGAAGGAGGTTCAGGGACGGGATTAAAGTTTACTGATTTCCACTTCTACGCGGCCCGTTTAGATCTGAAGGGTTTCCCGCACAAGGACGGCCTTATTGCTTCCTACTTTACCCCGGAAGCTTTTAGCTGCATCCGAATAATACACTTAATAGGGAAGAGGAAATTAATATCAGATTTACCTTGCAATATATTTCAGCAGAAGTTAATAAACTTAATTATAGTTTTCTACAAAATCCCTTTCTCGGTGCAAAAAAAAGTGTAGTGATGGATGTACCTTTTTTTTATCCGAGGAACAGGATTTACAGCCGTGCGCGAACGGTAGGGGCGTACGATAACGTCAGCCCTTCTGACCTAGTTGCCCTATTTATTCAATGATTCGTCTCGATGTGCACGTGAAAGTGTCGAGAACGGAAAAAGCCAATGGGTTTAAGGGATTAAAATTTAAACATGTGCGTATTGTGGGATTTGGACGTTTCCAACGAATCCCTGGAAATAAATGAGCTTAAAGCCGCTTAAAGTTGTACAGAATTTAAATAACTGCGCAAACACACGGCCGAATTAGGTTCTGGTTTATTTAGCGAGCACATTAGCTAAATGCGTTGTTGTCTCCGGGTTTTTCTCCACTGATTTGTGTTTTGTACAAATTAGGACTAATCATAATCTAATGTTTGTGTAAATTACAGATTCACATCTTTCAAATATTATAAATAAATTTTGAAACTAAGTAGTAATAACAAAACTGACTAGAAGAGTTGTATGTAGTCTAAATCTACTTACCTACATATAAACAGAAAAATTCTCTTTAGTAATTTAATTCTGTCTTTAGAAATAAAGTTTAATCTTAAAGATTTTTCCTCTATCCAAGGTCACCATTTTGACCAATACAAGTTAAAATCCTCGATAAATACTTACTTGATTTTTGGAAGAAATCAAAAAATGTGTAGAATTATTATTATCCGTAAAACTTTGCATAAAACCTTGTTAAAAGAGATTCCTAATATTTAATAGGAAAAAAAACTACTTCAAGTCTCGACAATTTCGTATTCAGAATGCTTCCTATTAAATTCAGGTACATGTAGTTACAATATCAGTCCATTATTATTCCAGCATTCGTTAGGAAGCAGTCTCTCGTTTATCATCCGCGTCCCGGGCTAGATGTAGGTAATAAGGATTCCATTCTACTTGTTATTCCGGTACAAGTGGAAGGGATGTGTTCCGTAATCCAGATAATGGGATTACAATCTGTTCCTCTGGGGTGGCGCGATGCAGCATTGTCATCTTTTGAGCTTTAAGGGACGCCGTTCCGTAGTTTATTGCCTGCATGGAAACTTTACGTTTAATCAAGTGAGGTTTCCATTGTTGCCGCGCGCCGAGTGCGCCGTAAACACTGGGGCGGCATAAAAGTGAACCTCGCCGCCACTAAAATGCACTATTTTAAGGCCGGCCCAGCTATTCCTAAATTATTGGCCGTTTTGCACAGCCAAATTGTCGATGCTTTACTGTCGGGACAGTTTTCTTGTACAACAACTTAATGATTACTGCTGCCCTGATGAAAACTCAAGTGATAAAATGCTCAAGGTTTATTGGGTAATGGCACATGAGAAGAAGAATTTTAGCTTACAAAATCAACGGGATGTTAAAGAAAATTGTAATTTGTTATTTTGATCTTCTGTAAATCTTAAGATGAAAATTATCTAAATTATTCAAGAGAAGAAAATAAATATGTTGAAGAATAAAGGCAAATCCTATCTACATAATTTACCATAGAATTGAAGAGTTAAAGCAGGTATCACGTCTAAGCTATAGATGATTCTTTTATTGTACCCCGTATTACATTTATCCTTCCGTGTAATGTGTATTACAGGAGACGAACGGATTTGGACTTGCGTTCTTACGCCGATCTAAATACGTATGATGTGTGTAATCATACTTCGAAAGGGATTACTGCTCGGTGCATTTACTTAAGATCCGCTGTAAGACGGGATCATGCCGTTTATCTGGCCCAGAGAGACGAAGAGTAGAATAAGAATCCCGGCCCAACCGCGAAAAGGCTTGACGCGTTACAAATGGAGGCAATCAATAACACACTTCTTCTGTTTAGAAGCTCCAAAGTGGAGCCCGACCAAACACCACGAGAATTACACGAGGAATCGATCCGCAATTAATAAATAGATCGTTATAATTAATTCATATGGGAACTGGCCTTTTCCCTCTTTATGTCTGGACGCGGTTAATAATTCTAACTATAAATACTATTTAAATGAATCCCTGCTTTCCACAAATACTTCCTGCAATAAATACCGTAGATGAATGGTAAGATACTGAATAAGGTAACAATAATAATCGTTATATTCATCAAATTGTTTATATTTTTAGCCATACTTAAATCAATAATTTTATGTTTCCAAAGGTTTTTTCTTTCAAGCTCTAAAAAATCAAAACAGAAAACTCTAAATCTTTATGCTTTTAAAGTTTATTTATATACCCGAAATAGTGTCCTTAATTTTATGCTTTCAAAGGTTTTTTTATCAGCTTTAAACAAGCATATGCTCTCAAATAAATTAATCTACTGTGTAAAAAAGCACATTTTGCAAACCGTATACTACATGAGTATTTTAATGATTTTTTTTGGAAATGTAAATATTTTTTTACTTTTTTGACTTAAGCTTTCGCCATTCAGTCACGACTAATTTATCACTAAATTAAATGTAAATATATTAAATAATTCGAAAGAAAGCTCTATGCAGGAAAAACGCTTATTTGTTTTCCATGAATACATAATGCGAGGGCGTTACGTATTCTCGGAAATCAATTATAATATCTATTTATTATTCGTTTGGAGCGACCGGCGGGTGATGGGAGTGGGGGGTTGAACGTGACTGGAGACTAGGAAATCCGACGGGGGAAAACAGTGGCGAACGGTTGGGAGAAAAAGCGTCGGGAAAAAAATCGGGGCGCAAAGTGCGAAATAAGAATATAAATCTTGGGAAGTGGAAAATTATGTTCCTGGTTCTGAATCGGGCCTTCGGGAGAATATCTGCGCCCCATTTCCAAATTTATGAGTTTCTCATGTTGATAACTTTCGCATAGAATGTGTACAATTTGGATAACTGCAGCCGCTTCAAAAAAAATCGCCTCGTAAACGTGTGGTAAACCAGTTTACAACTTGTTAAATGCAGAAAAACAAAAACCACTAAAGCGATATTAGTTCAATCTACATTTTGAAAAGACTAGAAAAAAATCGTATTCTTCAGCATTATTTTGGTAGAATTCATATTAATCAAGAAGACTTATGCAATTAAATAATTCACATCATTAATCATAAGTAAATATGATTTCACCAAATACACATGTAGATGTATAATAGAATTAAGACAATATAATGTTTTCCAAAACGTCCAGAACTATTTATTACTGCCATGGCCAGATAATAGGGAGCAGCGGTGGAACATCCATCACATTTTTCATTTCAAACGGCGCGCTGTATAGAAATGTGCAACGTTTATGAAGATAAAAGAAAACGCGTTTTAAGGAATCGAACGATAATGGATCGTGTCTCTTTTGTTGCATCATTTATCAATTGCTTTTTCTGCGCCGGAATCGCCCGAATTTGTGTCACCGGTTGAATAACACCGAGAAACGGATTCAGAAATATCGATGCGCGATTACTAAATCCCAAAAAAATATCCGTTCTGTTATAATAGTGTACAAAAAAATATAACGAAGTATTAATAATAACAATTCCCAGTTAATGATAGTTTTGGTTTCAAGGTGCCATCTATCGTCTAATAGAATTAAAACAGATTATTTATACAGTACGATAAATAATTTGCTAAATACTCTTAATACTTTTGATATTAACAGTTCATTATTGGATTATTTCTTTTCAAATTGGAAATTAGAGATTAGATTTTATTGGTTTATTTGCCATTTATAAAATGTTAAGCTTATATATTTAAACCTTGATGAAATTAAGTATTAGTCTAAACCTCCTTAATTGCTTATTGTACGATCTCTTTAAGAATTTAATCGGTTACTATGTTCTTTTTCATGTACATATGATGATGGGGATGCACACATTTATACACAGCATATACAGTGACCATTAAATTGGTATGAACCCATAAGCGTAGTAAGCAAGCAAGGAATCTACTTCAAACATAACGTTGACCTTGAACCAACAAAATTTCAACTTAATATCAACGTAATAAAACACGATTTGATTTCCTTTCTTCACTAATTTATTTTTACACGTTAAATGTACATTTCGAGCACCATGTGCTCATTTTCAATAACTGATTCAGTTATTGAAAATGAGCACATGGTGCTCGAAATGTACATTTAACGTGTAAAAATAAATTAGTGAAGAAAGGAAATCAAATCGTGTTTTATTAGTGATTATTACTTCACATAACTCAAAACAAATAGTGAATATATTTAATATCAACGTCTTCAAATTTGATTTCTTCCAGTAGACACACAACAAAAAAGTTGTACAACAATTTGATCATGCAGCCAGGTTCATGCAATGAAGGCCTTATTAACTGATCACAGATTTCCTTATTTACTCGTGTATGTACAATCCAATATCCCAACAATTGATCTTTAACATTTATTATGCGCTCATGCCTCACTTTATTTTTGTCTTTCGAATAATTTTGCTCTTCCATTGCGGAATTGATTTTTTTTTTGTATGTGAACACTTAACATTTTCAGTCGCACATCAATCTCACCCTCTCCTAGCGCGTTCGTGCATTTCAGCCGCACCCAGTGCTTGTCGATGCTGATGTTCTTCCAGCTATAAAATTTTAAAATCTTAAAACCAAAAATCTAGTGCTCTCACTGGGCTTGAGTAACAAATACGTACGCGGTGTTTACGTACAGCACACAGAAGCAAATAGTGATGTGTAAGTAAATATTAAGCATTATATGAAGCACAACATTTTCTTTGCTTATAAACATTGAATATAAACATAAATTAATGGATTTTTGACTTTGATTTCCCCAGTTATTCAATTAAGATTTTACTAAAATCAAAAACCTAATAGTATCAATCGCAGCTTTAGAATAAATTAGTCAATAATTTTCCCACACTAGTTATCTAATTAATCAACTTGTTTAAATCCTTCATGTAATCAATAATAATAATCCCAGTTTGGGGCTTAGACACCTTTGCATTAATCAACTAAATTAAATTATTCGTGTAACCAATATTAATCGACTTAAACCCCTTTGCAGAACCAAATATTAATCAACCAGATTAAACTCATGTGTAAGAAATATTAATCACAGTTTGGGACTGTAGAGACCTTTGTAAAAATATTTTTTTTAATATGAAAAATTTTGAAAATTGAGAAATTCTAAAAAGCTTAGAAAGTATATAAACCTATGTTTGAAGATAATAAAAATTAATATTTGATTATTTCGAACTAAAGAATATTTTATTAGGAAATTATTAAAAATCAGTATTTTTCGAAATGAACGAAAAAGATCTCTTTCTGATTTATATTTATGCCAACATTAGATTTTAATTTTTAGACGTTCTTTAAACTAACCATTAGATAAAATTAGGAAAATTCTTAGAAGTGAATGACATAGGAAACTAACATATTTTCTAATCGTGCCAAATATGTTGACTTTTGGACATCACTCCAAATCAATCAAGAAACAGAATTAATCGCTAATATTTCCACACTAATTATCCAATTACGATTTTGACCAGATATAAAACCTAATGTAACCAATCTCAATCCTAATTTAAAAATGTAAGCTTTCTTCCAATCGAATTGTAGACTAACTACTTTAGCAGTTTCTTTTGACATGTAATAATGCGAATACTCTATTTTCATCCTGTTTTAGAAGATACTTTTGGCATGAGTATATTGCTTTAGATTTTCTGAAAATAAAATACATTAGATATTATTTAACCTTTTGAAGATATTATTAGATGAAACATTTAGGCTGTAAATAGTTTTGAATAAATTTTAAATATATTTTTTTGTTCATCACATCTACATTTCTTGTTCCATCAAGAGTGAGGCTCAACAAGTATCTAAGTTAGATAGAAGTTACTTTAAAGCAAAACATCTTGGATACTCTATCACATCAGCAACTTCTCCCAACTTTTGAATTTCGTTGAAACATTCCCACCATTTTAAAGGTAGAATCAATTAAAAAATTAAACTAAAAACACATAAGAAAGGACAAATTGTTTTAAAGTATAATTTTTTTATACTATCTAGATTATTTTCTTTCAAAATATTATTAAAGAACATAGCTTTTAGCATTCAATTCAAAGGTAGATGGCTAATAATTTTGGGTTAAAATTAAACGTAAACTATAAACATAACCAAAATAAAATAATTACTAACATGCTTTCGGCAATAAATATATATATAAAACTACAAGAGAGAACACAGCATGCTTCCAGTAACGTTCGGGTAAATATTGTGAGTGATATTGAAGTTAGCATTTGATACAAATCTGGCTGTCAAACTCCTGGATGAGCATGTTCAATAACGGGATGGCTTGATGCTGGAAACTCCATTCGGGCGTTTTATTACAGGAGTTTGAGCGCGATATCAGAAGTTGAAATATAATCTGGAATAAATCGCGTTTTTTTTTTTCATCCTCCCTGTTATTTTTAGAAGGGCGGAAGCGGCGAGGAAAACGTATATTATTTCAGTGTGCTTTCATTATTACGGCGGGTAAATGTTTGAGAAATAAATTAATTCCGAATGGAGGTTATGCAAATGGGGGAAACCCTTTGACATGTGGGATCGGGCCGGTACGAAAATAACAATTGGACTTTCATCACGCGAAGGGAAAAAGAAGGCGGAAGTTCCCCAATCTCGTCGGAACGGTATGAAAAAGTTATTTTCTTGAAAAAATTTTCCCGGACATATTGCGCTTTTCCCGGAAAATTTTTCACCCTAATCCCGCTACGACTTTAATTTTACTACATATGAAAGTTTTATTTGAGTTCGCAACTTAATTCAAACATGTAGTTAACGGCGCACGGACTAATTAGGAATCCGGAAGGGCCCTTCAGAAACTCCACGCAAAAATCATAATTTCGCTACAATACAACCCAGAGAAAGTTTTAATTGTTTAAATTTCACGTTTCGTTTATGTGTACTTTTGCAATCAATATGAAACTCATAAGGAAACACGTAAACCGGAAGTGGAGCTTGCAAAGAAAAAGGGATCGAGATAAGCTCCCAGGATCAATACCACAGGTTTTAATTTAAATTTGCAGTTAATGCCCCCGCCTGTATTCCCTGACGTTTCCACGGCACACCAGGATATTAGGAATATATTTTAAATGTAAAAAAGGACTTCGGGGAAAATCCCTTTTGTGCAGTTAACTGGGGAGACGAGGAAAGCTTGAGGCTTATTGAAACCGAACGCGCTACCTTACATTCTTGGGTCATGAACTCTACGGAAATGCATTAAGTGATGACTCCGGCAAATGCAATTTCCATGATGTGAAAGGGTGTAATGGATGAGTTCTGTTGGCGCGTTGTTTCGGGCCTCCTAACGCGATATTAATGAGGTGGAGTGAAAGTTTATTTGTGCGCCCATCCCTCACGTGCATTAAATATTCTTTATGGTCACGTTAACGAGAAAACGATCTCGTTATATTTGGCCCGCAATTGCCCCGATGCGGGAATTTAAATATTCGACGTGTGTATTTTTATGACAAGCAATATCGAAATGACAAATGTGCCCTCTCCGGCTGAAGGGCATTTCGCGGAACAGGCGATATAACGCCATCGGAAATTAGATTCGGTAGTGTAGGTCAAATTGCCTTTCCAAAAAGAAATGGAAATGGCTTTGCACCGTATTCAATATAAATAACTTTTATGTAAGAAAATATTTACGTTGCTCAGCCCTGGAGTATTTTAAAAATTTAGAAACACCACTCCAGAAACTTATAGGAGATAAAAGGGAGGATAATAAAGATGCTTTACGTCTTGTGTGAAAAATCGTTCTTGGGAAACGTTACTTAATAATGTAGACAATATCGGAACCTGTTTGTCCCACCTGGACTATATAAGAAAAAGAATAAAGCAACGTATTGTGCGAATAAATGCTTAGGAGGGTGTTGGCCAAACAAAATATATTTTTTCTAAATATTTAACGTAACTGGAGTTTATCAGTAGCATCGGGGAATTCCTCCACCTCCAACAAAAAAAGGAACTAATGTTTCTTCTAGTTTTTTTCTTGTTAGAGGCGGGGAAATTCCCTGAAGTTAAGGATAAATGCATAGTTATTGATAATACCTATCAGATACCCCTGAACTTGATGTTATTTTAATCACAGATAATGAAGAAACGATGTCTAGTTTTCAAATTCAAAAAGATCACTTACATATCCATACGAATAAGTACTTTTTTAACCACAAATAATTATTTATAGTTAAAACTTAGTTCAAAATATACTTGATTGTTGAAACACTTAGGCTTGAAAATCCATCTTAATATGAAGAAAATATTTTTCTCTCAACACTCTTGGAATTCTTAGCTTGATAAAAATTTCCGGCATTTTTATCTAACTAAATAATAATCAGTTTAGGATTGATGAGCAAACGATCAAACTCATCACCAAAATTATTCTTCGTATACCTTATTAAATATTATAGAAACGTGAGTGATCTTCTTGACCAAGAATTACCCCTTTTGTGAACAGATGGGCGAGGCGAGGTGACGCACTTACCAGATCTAGCCCAACTCTTCTTTTGGGGTATTATCAAAGATAAAATATTTTCAAGAAAATCACGCACATAAAACCAAACTGTGAAACTGTCGATTCATGAAAAATAAAGCAAAAATCATCTATAACTTTTAGGATTGAATTCTTGAATCAAAAATATAAGCTTGTTTGGAGATACCTCTATTAATATATGCTTTCTTCAATCTGTAGTTAGATGATGACCTCTGCTTATAGATATAACCGCCTTTATAAATAGAGATCAAAATTTAGAAGAGCCTTCTTTTTCCAAAAATTTTGATCTTTGCTTATAACATCAGTATTTTAAATAATTGCTTCTTTAAAAATAGATCAATATTAAGAGGTTTCCTTCTTAGAAATCCTAATCTCTGTTTATAGAAACAAAACTCTTCTTTTGATCAACTTAAAAAAGCATTTAAATAAATAGATTCAAGCTGTTACAGGAAACAGACATATTTGTAAAAAAAGGAATACTTAAGACTAATAACTGATGCAAATTATTGCAAAATAAAACTTAACTATAATATTATTTTTTAATCAACATTTTAACGATTTAAACTCCATACATACAACTACAAAATGCTAATTATCATCATCACGACTAAATTAGCTTATAATATTTACTAAACGTACAAGGTAGACATTTTTGGACAACAAATATCTTTTTAGATATCCATGGTTATTAAATACTAAAAATAAATAAATGGGCTTTAATAAGACAACAAATCGATACCACCCACTTCCTTTGTGTATTTTTTGGGAAATTCGCGCTAATCGGACGCACAGCGGGTGGCATTCGGTTGTGGAATGTGAAAAAGGGCGCGCCGGGCACGTTCTTCCCGAAACCCAAAAACAACCCTTCATCGATCCAGGTGTAAGCGCCCGGATTCCGCATCGGCCTAACGAGATAAGACCTACATTAAACGATAAGAATAACAAGATTCTATTACATAAATTCCACGTTGGAAAACGAGAGTAATTGCCCGAGTATGAGATAAATGGATCGGAATGAGGGAGAGTAAATTCTATAAATGCTCCCGTGTAAGGGCGGACGTATAGAAACGTTAAGAAAGAAAACAATAACCGGCGAAGTGGAGAAAAGTATTTTAACCTTCCGTCTTCAAATAGCAAACTTCCTTCCATATAAAGAAAGAATTCCTAAAATCCACGTAAATAAAAATGGTATTCAACCACGAAACTTTCTAAATCTGTAAGGCAAATTTTGTTAATTGTATTTCTAAATAATGAGTTTAAAAATGTATCCTTTTGAGCAAATTTTCATCTTATTAATTTCAATATCGGCTTCTTGATACCAGCCAGAGGGCGCCCGAATTTGTTTGGTAAAGCTTAAAGTACGGACGAAGTTTCCAGTTTGTATAAAAGCTCAATGATGTCAATGTGAAGCACTCAAAAACTTTTCGTGTAATAATTGAAGTTTATCTACGGAATTCACCCGACGGCGATAAAAGTAAGAAAAGGGTTTTGGGCCGGGCGGACGTGCGCTTTCTTTGCATTGTTTCCCTAAATCACGACAAATTGCTCCCTCTGAGATTTACCCGAAACGATTTCAAAGTTCTCAGACGTATTTATAAATATGCACACCGCGAAACCTAGTTTCCGTCTGGAATTACGAAATTTTATTGCTGCAGCCGCGACAAAAACAGCCTCGAAAGATTTATGGTTATTATCTTTCCATGGGAAATAAATTTCTTGTACCAATTCCGCTACGGAATTATTGATTTTCCAAGAAAAACACTTCCTCTCGCCTAAAGTTATCTATAAGTTTCAGACATATTTTTTTCGGATCAAAATATAATTTGATTGACATTAGATTGCCAAAATTTCTAAAATACTAACATTCTGTCCAAAATATTGTTGTAGGTTATATTATTAAAATCTGAATGGAATAAGGTATTCAATACATGATGGATTCCGTTTTATTGTGCATACAACATAAGAATAATGCTGCGTATGCATATCTGAATGCAGTTTATATTTAGTTTCCTTTTGATGTCGGATCGGCGCTCGCTGGTTCGTAGCGGATGAAAGTCATAGTAAGTTCAAGTGTACGAGCGCTGTTGGGATTCTATTTTAAGTTCGTACTATATACTATACGGTATTCCAGTACAGTAACGGGGATTGGAGGGGTGGTTGGTGCTGGAAATTAATTTATTGGATTAGCGGGCGCGTGTGCAAAGTGTATAGTAGTAGTGACCCGGTTCCGGTAATTGAAAATCGATGGAAAATCAAGTGGACCAATTGATCAATTTCATGAATAAGCTGAAGGGTTCTAGAGTATTGGGAATGAATAATTTACGCAATGTTTATATTTTTTTTAATGTAGTTTGCAGCTTATTCGGATAAGGTGTGCCCAGATTTACGTTATCTACACTATCTTTGGTTTTTCGAATCGACGAAAATAATCATCAATTGTCCATTGATTTTCCTTTCCAACAACGTCAGGTTAAGTATTCCAACAGGTAGCCTTATAAAATATAGATAAAGAATAGTTTTCTTTTATTTTCAGGTTGAAATTAGAAATATTTGATCACGTTTGCTACTACAAATAAAACACATCAAGTTTTGATTACAAAGACCTAAATAGTCCTTTCTTTGAAGAAACAAATTTAATATTTAAATGTATTATGATTTCAAAAATATATTTAGTTAATGATAAGCTTGCAAAAATATCAATTTTATTATGAACTTAAATGACAGCAATAGTTTTTATAATAATTAGAATGTTTTATGGTTTGAAGAAAGCCAATCATTTTAGAATACAAATAATGTTTTTCAAAATCTCTGAGAAAATTTTAGTAAACAGTTTTTGAGTTTAGATTTTATATACAATTTATGTGTTTGGGTTGTATATAACTTTTAAATTCAAGCCAGAAAATATTTGCTAAAAATGTCTTAAAATTTTTGAACTACGACTTTATTTTTATGCTTTTGATTTTAGAATTGTAACCAAAAAGATTAGAATAACTTTAGGTTATCTGAAAATGATGGTGGCGACCGTATAAAAAGTCTAAGGTATTTTATTTACTCTCATTAGATTATATTTTTTGAACAACTTCAACAACATTTTTAGAGCAATTTTAAAAACATTAAAAATTTGGATAATCATTTAAAAATGGTATTATTATTAACAGATATACTTTTAAATTTCAAAAGTTTTTGAACCTAAAAATTAGATACAATGAATTTGGCTTTTATGAAATATAAAGATTTGTTTTCTAATTAGATATTTAAATTAAGTTTCAGGCTTTTGAAAATATTTTGAAAATCAATTGGGTTTTGAAAAATGTTTTATGTTACAAAAATTGAAAATGAAGTGTAGCCATTATAACTTGTTGTTGTAATGTAGGTCAATAGTACTTTCGTAGATAAGCGATACAAGTCTTGAAGTCGATTAGTAAGTGACGTGTAATCAATATGTACATTTTTTGGATTTGGAAGGTCAATAAGCTGATCAGTGTTTAGTGAGAAGTCGATGATGGGGAAGAGGAAGCTAAGTGGCTGTTATAAGATATCGGGCAGTAGAGTATTGAAGAAGTGGACGAAACGGCGGCAGTGCGAGAAGTGGGACACGGCCGACTAGTGTGGATGTCGCGTCCTATCTGAGTGATCTACATCCACATGGAGTAAGTAGAGTAGAGTAGAGTAGCGCAGGTGACAAGTGATAATGATAGAGATCGATATCGGCGCAGGGCGCTGGATCCGGCTTGTCGGGAGTGGTAGCCGGGCTGGCTAGCGAATGTAGGTTAGCTGGAGCCGGAGTGTAGGGCGGTGGCGGGATCGATATACTCCAGCAGAGCAGTACAGCTTCCCGCCACATCCCGAGCTTCGAGCTTGGAGCCGAGCTTCCAGGCAGACCCGCCTAACCCGCGTAACCCACTGACCTGACACGCGCCCAGAGCTCCGCACCACGCTATTTGTCACCCAACGCTTGCGACCACCCGCGAACCACCCGCCGCCACCCGTCGACGCCGATGGTGCACACCGGCATCGCGCGCTTTCGTCCTATCTCTGTCTTATTATAGTTCTGTCTCTATGTATGACGCGTTCCACAAATATTATAACTATGTAGAAAACTATTTGAACTTTTGCGCATCAAACTTTATTACAACTCGAGAAATATAGTTTAGCTTAATGAAATTATTTTAAACTTTTCCAACAATATGTTCTAAGTCCGATCCGGAGGAACACCCACTAATGAATTAGCGGGAAATACAAATTTTATAAATGTTTCTAACGCGCACGAGGAAACTTTGTTTATATATAAAAAAATCCTACTTACAAATATTAATACTGCGGGCTTCCACGCCCCCCGCTAGATTTTATTACCCTACTGGCCTACTACCCTAATAGTAGCAGATATGTAAATGAAAGAAGGCAAAATTTTAAGTACCTGTATCCTTGGCAGGAGAGCAGTGACCATCGGCCATGGGTTTAGGGGCAGGGGAGGCCGGTGCCTTACGGTCATCTTCGCCAGCGGACATGACAAGAGGCCGGCATCCACCGCGGGCGCCGATGACCAGGTGCCGAGTACAGCACAACAAACGTGACCAACAAACCCCGACACGCAACGAAAGCGACTGATCATAAGAGGAGAGAACACAGCATCATCCCTGCTCCTGCTCCTTGCACCCCTAGGATAAGCGTATCGACGGCGCGGTCGCACGCGCAGCATCCCTTTGGCGGTCCACACCAGACCGTGCCCATAGCCGAACAGCTTCACGTCACTCCTCCACAAAATTCCCCGATCCATACGCGAACAACTAACTTTAAAAAATAAAATCTTCTGGATATAAAAACTTCACGCAAACAGATATCTATCTCAGAAAGGAAAACTCCAAAAGTTCCTTAGACCAACAAAACTGATATATAAGGCACGTTTCGGGCCAGCCATTTACACAAAAATATCATGAAACCGAATATTAGCGAAGTGACAAGTTTATTCACGTAATTTTTATTTTCTACTAATAACTTTATTTAAACTAAACAAATTTAAGTATTTCTATATATAATTACAACAATAACATCTCTATTTAATACAGACAGTTCATATATAGTAAGTCAATATATAATTTCAATTAGATAAAATAATTGATGGGAAAATAGATTTTTAACGTTACATTTTATATTTGTTTATTTTTTTAAAATTTAACTACTTAATTCTTTATGTGACTAAAGATAATTATAAACTATTTTAAAATAATATACTAATTATGCAGAAAAAAAAATCAATACTATGAAAATAACGTAGTGTCAAATATAAATTCTTCATCAAATTCCTTTGACTTTTCATTGTGCTTTTTAAGCTAAGAATTTTTTCTGATCACTTTACAGTTACATCAAAAAAATATTCCCGAGGGAGAAAAATAATTCTCATACCATTCTTTTAACGATAAGGTACACTTGTATGGATAATCAAACATTTTTTTTATAAATCTTGCTTGATACTAGGATGCCTTAGTAAGAAAATTGTTCGAAAATTTTCTAATCCCTCAAAAATCTTTATGAATAAAAAATAAGTCATCAACAAACATTTGCATCTCTGCACCAATGAGATAAATAACATCAGTTGATATTTTGGGTAAAACTACAAATATTTTCAATAATTATTATTAATAGTCACTTTTTAGCTTATATTTTAAAATATATGAAATGATTAATTAATCCATTAATTAAGCAAAAAATTTTATTTTTTACATAACCCATTGTGATAAATAAATAGCAGGAAAATACCCCCCTTTTCACCTAAAAAAATAATAATAATAACGTCAGTAAAAAATGACTGGCATTATTTTCGGGGGGAGAGCGTAGGAAGCTGGGTGAGGTCTGTATCCGCCCCGGGGTAAATCGAAATCTTTCTTTATTAGCATTCATCAATGTTTGATTAATGCCTTCGCAGATACCACCTCAAAAATCCATTTTGCTGGGAGCATAACTTGTCGCTTATAAGAATTTTCTTTAATAAATTTTTGACGCGCGTCACAAATTATGAATACATTACACTAATAATGTGCCGATAACACGATTTGGTGGGTAAATCGATTAACCGCCCACCGGTAATGCGTTACCTAATCGATATGCGAAGAAACAAAAAAAAAGGGAAAATACGCGCGCCGGGTTTCTAATCTTCGGATTGCCTTCGCGTTAATATTACATCTTAGGTGTCATATATTTTGCAGTATTTCCATAAACAGAACCAAGCCGCGTCTAATGATGAACGCGAGGAAACGGAAGACGGTAAGTTAGGCGCGGTTGAATTTTGGGTGCGGTTTGGATGTACGCACGGGAAACATTAAAGCCTGACACGAGAATCTAACTAGATATTAGGTTTTTCACTTAATACCAGAATTACATTATGAAAGACTGCTTTATTTTTCACACGAATGTTTAGATATCATTTACCTAAAGTAGCAATTTCAACTAAACCATAGGGATCTTGTACATAAGCAACAATCCATTCGATTTACTTTTATGTAAGCTCCCTGAGGTTACGAGAGCTTAAAGCCTCTATAAATACTTTTAAATATTTAATAAGCATAAAAATGAAATTCTTTGCAAGACCCGGGTCATAATAAAAAATACGATGTGCATGAAGGGCGTTTACTAAAGTGCACTGTGGTTTGAAGTTGCGGTTAGAATGAAAAATTGTTGGTGTGCATAATGCCGGCATTAACTTGTAAGGATTATGGAGTTAGCGGGGCTTCGGATTTACTTCTCGCGAAGAACTATAAGATACGGGAACACGGAGTGGTGTTTTCCTATCGATTTTTGCGGGGATAATAGGGTTTTTAATATTTTTAAAATAAACTACAATCCGGGTGTATTCGTGCGAGAGTTGGGCTGGGGCCAAGTCGCCTTGTGAGGAGGATATTTTCGGGGGTGGCGGCACATGAACGGAGGGCGACACGTGTACGCGTTCCCATGATGAGATAGCGATGTGATGGCCTTTAAATCCCGGATAGAGTCTACCCATAAACAACATTACATTCGGAAGGTGTAATTGAAAATTCTTTAATAAATCATTACCCTTCCAGGATGTTTGACTATAGTTTCTAATTTGCGGTTGCAATGGAAACCGATAATTGAATAATGCACCTGGTAATTGACGGGATTAATAAATAATACGATGGGTCCTCCAGGTGTAAACATAGGTCGAGGTAAGTGTGAGCACACTTCCGGTGCTATTTTTTCCTTTCGCTCCCTTGTTATGGGCGCTCGATCTCTGGATTTCCGTGCGGCTCAATTTGAGAGACACTTCTACAACGAGGAATTAAGATGGGGTTTTATTGAATCGTTACTTCTTCCTTAATTATTTTTCTGATACTCTATTTGTTTTTATGCCCTTGATGAACTTTTTATATCTAAACATCCGCACTTGTGATTGCAAATGAATCTACCTGGATTTATCTGTCTTGTAGCATCAGTCAGTTATTAATGTGTAGATTGGTTAAATGATGATATGAAGTCTAGAAGAATAAGCTAACGTTAATTGATAGAGAAGCTGCATGGGCAATAAGGGTAGTATCATCTGTAATAACAAGTAATTTGAAAGATTAAAGTAGAGAGAAGAAGGATTATAAACACCGAAACAGAGAATGTATAGTAGAATTGAAAACAAGACTAAAATATATCTTTTAAAACTCGGATACGTATAAAGCTATAAAAAAATATATTGAATATTGGAATATTTCAAGGTCGCACGAATCTATCAATTGATTGAATTTTGCGTCATGGTCTCGATTTCGACGAACTTGAAACAGTGCAATTGCACGGTTGCATCAAGTCGTCACGCGAGACCGATATTTCAATAGTTACCAATTCACACCTGTGAAGTGTAGCGTTTAATTGCGACGCCGGCGAATGCAATAAACAGCTCGCGGAATCAGGCATTTTTATTGCCGCCTAATTATTTACCGCCCACTAACCCGAAAACACGAGCACTCTGGTGGTATATTTAGGTATAAAAGTAACGTCTGAAGTTAGGAACGAATTAATGTAACTAACTTTAATGAACTGCAGGGGGATACAATAATGCTTCATATCTTTCATACGGATACTTGAAATTTTAAAAATTAATACTCCCCGGCCGCCCCCGTATTACGAAGAGGGGGGTGTACTATAAAAGTTCGGCTCGACGTCAGTCTACCAATAGCAAAACCGGTTTTTATTAAAATTACTACGTTCAGAGCATCAGGACGAATAAAAGGGTATTATTGGTGCTAACCCGGAATTGAAATAGGACGTGAAAATTTTAATATTACTGGAGTACTGGTGAATTGGTAATAAGGGAAGGTTTTGAAGTGAGGATATCTGCACAAAAATTTCGATTACTACGGTAAGAAAAACTTATAGCTTTAGGAATTAAACCATATTAAAATATGATATGGTTTCTCTAAAGACTTTTGTATAAAATTTAACTCAAAACACTAATAAAATATTCAGTTCCAAGCTAATCACTCGATATATGATTTATTATATGTAGCTCCAGCTTGTTGGAATTGAACTAAAGTAAAACTACATTGTTTGAAATAGGTATGTAACTGTAACTATATTTTTGAAAAATATATATCCTGTGTTTAATTAATATACGATACAATACATAATTAGGTAACAGTAGTTAGTTAATTAAATCCTGGAAACAAATATACCGGGAAAGTAATTCATCGTATGTAATCCAATAACAAGTTTTCCCGCATAGTTTTCTGTGTATAATTCGCATATAGCAGAGGGCGAATGAATCTCTAATTGAATGCGGCATAAAGTGTGTACGGTGTGAGAACAAATGAATTATCGAGGCGAACGGGTGTAACTCAATTTGATCTCGCGAATAAACAATTTCCACACATGTTTAAGCGTTTGCACCGGCAACGTTCCCGTGAAATGAAACGCTTACCCGAGTACAGTTCGGTGTTCTTTGTGACTCCGCGTAAAGCTCTTCCAATTGTGCCATTATAAACATTTTCTTTGAGGCTTATAAAATTGTGGGCTTTGATAAAATATGTTCCACATAATGCGTTTAAGTGCTATTGTTGAAAAAATGAATAAATAAAAACGAAATGTGATGGATTTCACACCTTTATATAAAGCTTAACAATTGCTGTAAATTTCCCATTACTGATTGGTGATGTAAATATATCTTACAGTATGGGTGCGTTAAATTTAATGTACGTGAAATATTACATCTGCAGTAACTATTGCGGATAAAAAAAACTTATACTTATATCGAGAAACTGCGATCCTTCAGCGACCTGTAATTCAATTCGTTCGAGAGCAAATATCCTAACAATGCATTCATCCCTTTCAATAAAGGATATTGTGGCAATGCTTTGATACTATATACTTTCCTTTAAGGAATATGATGAATTCTTTCAACATGTTTCTATTTCAATGAGTGATCATAGTTTCAATAAATATACATCGAATTGTTGAAGTTCATTAAGAATAAAAACTGCCAAAGTATTAATGTATAACAAAAATCTGGCCGGCCAATTGGGGTTTTTATCAAAAAAAAAGGGAGGAAAAGTTAGTGTTGAATCCTACTGGGGCAACCGTCTGTTCTCGTTTCTTATGTGTTTTTAATCTCATATCCCAAAACGCCAAGTCATGCACTTCTCCATTTATTTCCATTTCGTAGATGAATAATAGGAAAACGAATCCGTCCATCTGTTCCAATTCTGAACGACTATTGTCCGCGGACTTGCTAATTACAATAATTGCAAATTGCAATTTTCTTTAATATTGATTATCCTTTTTATTCAACGTCTAAACCAGCTCTCTACTTTTTTCGTACACTGAGTTATAAGGTGTGTGATTCGTCATAAACGATCGATAAGGACAGTAGGTGTCGGAGCTGTCCCAAACACGTCCAGGGATTCCAGGGATGCAAGCGCACTTGGAAGTGAATTATCAAATATGTCCGGTTAGTGAGGATACCAACACTGTCGGTTAGTGATCCCGATTTACTATGTAGGTAATGCGTAAAGATTGTAAAAATAGTTTCTATTTCTCTTACGCGGTCACCACGGTCGCGCTGCGTTTTTTGTCGGCTTAGTGAGACTCTGACGGTCAACTAAGCTGATCATCTCGGGTCTAGAGGATGGGATGATCGGATCGCGCAGAGTAACGGGAAATACGAATAAATTGTAATTGCATCTTTTATACAACCATATACTCTATGAATTTATATAAAAATATTTAAAAGTGTTTCTGATATAGGTATTATTAGTATGCACAAATTTGGAGATCTTATAACTCTTACATTAACATAGTTGAACTGGAAAAAGTTGAGTATAAGAAAATTGAGTCGAATAAACCTGACAAAGAGAAAGGAAAACGGATTTTCATGCAGAAAACATCTAGGTCAGAGTGGAAGTATACGTCCACTCGAGAGTCTGAGTTCAAAATTAAATTGTGCGTTTTTTTTTTTAAATTTCTATTCCATCCAAATTGCAGGTGATATAATAATAGTTGCGTAACACGATCTGATCACACTGTGTTCGCCTTGTTGTTGTTTTTCTTATTGTCGTGAATAATCCCTCGAGAATCCCGTGTTTACTCTACAGCTTAAGTGGATTCATTCCACAACTGAATACCAAAGATATGTCGACGCTGCGCGGCTTGTTGGCACTTTGACAGATTGCAGGGATCCGTTTCATTTATTTATCAGGGTGCGCGATGAAAGGGGTGAACTGGTTAGGATTTTTCGGGGAAGTCGCGGTTTTGACTGATTAAACGTTCGACAAATAAAACATTGCGGAACGTTTAAACAGCCCCTAACTTCCGGGCTAATTCAATCATACACGATTACACCCCATCTTTGCATATGACAATTAAATCGACAACGGCTACCCTTAAACTGTATTAAAATTCTGTGGGTTATCAAATATTTAGACACGCCTAGAACGTGTGCGGAATTCGGCAGTCCCCATTTTGAAATTATTTCATCTTTCTTGGTACGTACATTAATCATAAGCATGCAAATTGGTACACCTTTGATTTAAATATGCTGGAATTATCGTACATCCCTTTAATTCCAAATGGGAATTAAGTGATTGGGGATGTTTTGAATATTTTTAGGTGGCGTTGTATGATTTATGGGGTTTAGGGTGTGCTCGCTATGAATCCAGGTCACCGTGCCATTGAGGAGAAATTGTAGGTCTCGCGGGGTGTACGCAGCGGGGTTGTATCATTCCAGGGGGTAGGAAAAGTCCGTGATATCAGCCGTATGATTACATATTTGTTGGGGAATCTAATTTGGGGAAATCTCGTGCTGTCGACTAATTTTAACGAGAAAAACTCCTCGGCGCGAAGGAGGGCCGCCCCGTGCACGTAGTTTCCTTCGCGCCGTTTATTTCAAAATTACATCCCATTTAATACTTCCTTATGAGAAAGGACGTTATGGCGGCTATATATTTTTTCACTTGGTTTACGCAGCGCCGACGAATCCAAGGATCAATATTGCTGAAATAATGGACAATAAATACAAACATTTACCGGACAAGGCTATACACTCTCGTTTTTACGATTTTCTTTTTATTACTACAAATTACCGAAAAAAAATAACCGGCTATTCATTACCTCGGATCTATTGTTAGATAACCACAAGGAATCATGGGGACAATGGGAAAATTCAACGCCATCTTTTGTCCTTTTCCTAGTTATTCAAAGCCCCACACGCTTTCCACTGAACTGAACTATTATTTGAAGAATGAAATGGGGCAAACTACTAATTTTATTTTCATTCCTCAAACAAAATCGTAACTCTAGTTGGATTGATTACTCTATTTGTTTTTCTTTGCATGCCTCTTGCAGTTTCTATTATTAGGTATGAAATCTTTACGACTCCATTGTTGCAGTGGTGAATGAAATAGAAAACCTGCGTGAACAAGGCGATGCACGCCTGGAAATATTTACGAGAGAATGCACCAGTGAAAGTGTTGAGGATGGAAATTCTTTCTCTGAATGTAATTCGAAATGAAAGATGAGATGATTTCTCAATGCGGGATTAAAAGACTTCCGGCGCAACACGCGTACATCAAGTGCTGCGCTGAACGGTAACTCACGTGACTTTGTCAGTGAATTTCTACCCTTATTTCACACGTGTCAACTGAGCAATCCCCGCGCGATCATTAACCGTGGAGTTATAGCTGCTAGTTTCACCTGAGTCAATTTACTGTTAAGTTCTCGAGTAATTCAGCATCGGTACACATCGGATCGATATCCCTGGAACTGTACCCTTTAAAATCGGATTCTGTTACAATGTTATTCTCCTATATAATTAACTTATATATTCTTTCAAAAATTTGTATTATCGTCATAGGAGCAAATGATTTTAATAAAGTTTTAAAATGGCACCACGTCCTGTTTGCACGTCAATGGCAGAACAATAATTTTCAGCATGAATGAAAACAAATAGAAGCATTATCAATGGAGTAATTCATAATGAGACTACTATTTAGCCCGTCCAACGCGATGGACCCAGCGAAACCAACTCATCCGATCGATTTGTTTCAATTAGAGCAGAAACCTGTCTGCACGTATTGTCATAAAAAAAGAGTGTTGTGGGGTAGTCTTAAATATATAGCCTAAAAAATTAATTCGATCGAACACGGCGGCAATCAATCACTGGTCCTGTTCCGTCCTTGCTCCCATTTTTCAAATTTTAATTACAGACCTGACGTTTAATTAACGCGACTACCAATAATTAACATGTGTGTTTCGTACTGTTTTTGCTGCATTAATTTTTTCCTGCTATCGTAGAAATAAAACTGTATTGGGACGAACCCGGCCGGAACAGCGGGATACAAAAGCAATTTACCCTTCGCATTTATTTGTTTGGACAAATAGTGGCACTAATTATCAATTGATTGAATCCGCAAGGTGTCCACCTTGTGCAAACTTTATCAATTCCAATTCTGCATTGCGCCAAGGAGAAATTCCATTTCCAATTTTGATAATTCAATAACAACCACTCTCGTTCCGAAGGGAGTTTTTAAGGGCGCCCAATCATTCCCTCGGAATTTTTCCAATTTAATTTGCAATTAAAATAAGCACGGTTGAATAATCATTTATAACTTGCATAGCTGTACAAATTTTGATAAGGGCTGCTATGCAAGTGTTTGAGGTTGGCAATTTATAAATTGTTGCAGCTAATAATAGGTCAGCGCGGCCCACTTTGGACTAATTCTTGAATATAGGGTAGATTGGAGCCGACGAAAGGGCCCTAATCGCATCAATTTACCTTTATTATCCCCTACTAGGATGTTAAAATATCGATTCTGCAAAATAAATATTGTCGCATTCCGGGCGCGCGTTAATTAAGTGACCTTATAATTATACATTTTCCTAAAGCCTTTAGGGAAATTAATTCCTAATTATGGATTGCGGCGTACGACCGTTAAGGGCTTTATGGGTGTTTGCCCATTTTAACTGCCCGAATAATTCATTTACTCTGATTACTGATTACGTTTTATATTTTAATTTTATAATCGTACTATAAATGTTGAAAAGTAATGATAGTAAATACACGGGCCGGAATTGATTAGTGTGCGTTTTGCTTTACAAACTTTAAACTCGTTATAAATGTGGTATAATATTTTAATTGCCGTCGGTGAAAAGTTCTCGAATTAATTGCTGTAATTAACCTTTAATTAAACTGAGCTTAAACGATATTTTTCTCATAATTTGGGCATGCACATTGAGTTTATCATCATGATCATTCTTAAGTCTATCGTGATGTCAGCAATAACGACAAAGGCCAATGATAGTTTCCGATTAACTATTCACCATCAAAACCCAAATAATTGCTTCATTTGTGACGCTGAAACGATGTAATGAAAGCACGATCGATAGCCAGTTGGACAGGGCCTAGCGAATGCAATTTCTATTGAAAGCATAACTATAGCAATTACAATTTTTGTTAAAGTTTACAACATAGACATCGCATACAAAACTAAAAAAAAATCGATGCATCTGTCGACACCATGTGTACTGGTTGACGTAATAGTTTACCCAAAAAAAAAACTGGACCGTGATATAAAAATTTCGCCCGAATTGATCGCTACAAAATCACGGTCGCTTCATTTCATTTATTTTTTTTCTGTTTTTTTTTTTGGACAAGCGCTGAAATTAATTTCCACTTATGAGGGCGCTAGCTCGCACGCACAGGAGGCTAGGGAGATATATTTCTCCAGAATACGATGCGGAGTCACTGAACACCGTAGTTTACACTCCGGAATTGTGTGTGCAGAATAAATTCGATGCTTCCTCGTAATGCGCAGTACAAGGGAACGACCGCAAGATTTGTTTACAGACACGGAATCGCAGCAAATGTAAGGGGGTGGTTCGCGCCGAACGATTCACAAGTATTACACACACAGCCATTGTATAATGTTTTCATTAATTATACTCTCTGTGTGTGTGGGTGTAATTAAGGCGGCAATACGAAATTACGTTTGCAGAATTAAAACGTGAAAAATTTATCAATATAAGCATTGTTATTTATAAATTATACTTACTCGGGAATTATCATTATGAAGATTTGTTGCGTTGACTTACCTGAAACAATAAAAAAAAGATGTTATTGTATAAGTCTTAATTTTTTGCAACTTGTTTAACTATAATTTTGCCAAAATCTAAAAAAAAATAACGGGTAAACCAAGTTTTAACAATTATTTTTTATATAATGGCTACTTCTAATCACGAAATTAATTAAATACATTTGGTTTCTTGTAAAATTTCGAAAACGATCATAACCAGAAACATCAATTTCTGGCAGTTGATATTTCTGATGAATGGATTGTCAAACGCGTCTTCTGGACGAACGAAATAAATAGCTAAAAGATTGTGATTATTGCTAAAATAAAAATTCGGATAAGAACGTCCATCATAGAAGAAATTATAATAGTTTGGCTATCGACCACGTGGTCTTTTCTTATTGGACGTATTTACTTTAAAACCAAAATACTTCGTATACAGTCGATGTTAGATCAATATCTGATTCATTTGTTTAATGTAGTAAGCAGAATCCAATATAAAGTTTGATTTGCATTAAAATGCATTTATTCAGACAATCTCGTTATACATGAAGCACAATATCGCTCGAGTGGACGCCTCGGTGGATATGGACTTTCAACGAATAACAATTTTCTAAAAATAGAAACAAAGGAGCAACTTATTTATTCCGACGATTGTTGAATAAATTTATATAAGGTTTTATATCGAACCTTGTTTTGAACCATGTTTATATATTTAAATTCAGCATGATATTAATCAAATAAATCTAAAGGTGGCCGAAAGAAGGAATTGTCAGATTAAGAATATTTTAATTTATTCAAATTCAATTTCTTGATGGATAAATATTTTCAAATAGGATAAAGTAAAAAACACTTTATTTTTAGATTTTTTTAGAATCATTAAAGTAAAAACTGGGTCGAGTGGAACATGAGAAGTCGTAAACTCCGCCTTCAATTTCTATGCTTCAAATTTTTTAAGTTAGTTGTATTTATGTATATTTTTTAGTAGAGCTTATAAAGTATATACAATAAAATAAATAATTAAAATAACTGAAAATATAAGTACGGAACATAACAAGTGATTTACTATGCCCTTTATTTTAATTATAAATTATTTTTAAACTTCTTGGTTTTATTTATTTGAAACATATTACTAAAAATTGTACATATTTTGTATCCTTCAAATAATTGAGTTCAATTCGAAAGAAAACAAATAACAAATATGATTTTATACTCTTAGTGTTCAGGTATCGCAAGGCATTGTATTTAGATGTGAAAATAAGATCAGATATTGAAAAAATCTATTTTTTAAATTTAGAACAAAATTTTAATCAATTTCTATATTACAAGCGTAAACTTTGCCCTTGCCTTGGACTTCATGCCTACGATCATACATCAAAAATTGATGTATTATACTCTCTAAAAAGTCTACTTGTTGCACATAATGTTTGATATATTGTTAGCAGCCACAGATTGACGCAGTACCTCATTAATTCCAATGTGTTGTGTTTCCAAACATATAATTTTTAAAGATTTCACTCTTAACCAGCATTAAAGGTCTAAACATAAAAAATTAAGTAGTGCTTACTCGCAAATAATCGATTTTGAAACAAAACATCAGAAGAAATGTTGAGAAACGTTGCTCATTAAAAATGATAGTTCTTTAAGGTATTTATTTTTCTATCTATTTAATATATATGTATATAGAATTTTTTTAAAGAATAAAATCAATTCAGGCACCCCTTGATTTTGTAAGCCGGTGCGCTTAAACGTCCTTAAAATTGAGCGTCTCTGGCGCAGGCGGCGGCGTAGGCCTTTCGACATTTTTCAGGAACTTGAAATTTACATAGAATTGATAGACGCTGACGCCGCTCACTTCGCGACACACCTTAATCACTTTCTTTGTTAAAGGAGTTAAGCCGAACTTGATCGAATCCATAATCTCTGTGTAGACGGCCCTGGATGAAACGGCTTATTAACTAGGTTGGGAAAGTTCCACGAACTAATATCCTAATTAAGTAAAATTTCAGTTTAGAATTATTTCAATTACAGCACGTTTCATCAGTTCCAATTATGGCAAATTAATCTCGTTTGTTGTTTCAGTGCGTGCTTCACGGAATTTGTTAAATCATCACAGCGGAGATTTTACAGTATGAGCGAAAGCGCATTGATAAGGTATTAATCAGTGCATGATTAAAGCAGAATAGAACAATGGGATTGGAATTCGGGATGGTTTTATAGGTATTCTGTTATCAATGGGATATGCGAAACGTGAAATTGTTGCTCTGTTAAGCCGCGGCAGTCAGCGCTCACGTATTTTGTTTAATTACTATACCGCGCTGATTGAAGTGCTAAATGTAATTTAAAGCCTTATGAATATTTATAGCATAGGAATCATATTTGTTATTATTTTACTACGAGAATTTGCATGGTATTACCATTTTTATAACGAATTACTCCTAGAGTTATAAGCTTCTTCTATATGAGAATACTACGTGATTTGAGTTTTAGATGGAATTCACGTGTCACTTTTTCCATATATTCAAACAATATTAAATTTGAATTTTTCTTTTCATCATTATTCTGCCTACGGCCGGAAGCTCAATTTAAGGTAATTGGGTACGTTCCTTTTTGTTCTTAATGTATTTCCTTTAAAGCATTCGTCATTTTGAGTTACGGCCGAATTAATAAACATGCAAAAAGCAAATGTTTCTTCGGTTAGCGGGAATTCAATTGCACGGTCAGGATTTTATTTACCACAATCCGACGTACATAAATTTTACGAGAAATGTGGCGGATCTGAAATGCGAACGGTTTTTTTTTTATATAATTCCACCCCTGGCGGTATCGATCATCGCGGAAATAGGAACTTTTAGTGTGTCTTCTGGGTCCATGTTAATTTGTTTCAGGACAGTAGACACACGTCCTAATTAAAGTTGTATATAAGGGACTTCCCCCGATTTCGCTTCCGTCCGCACGCGAGATGGCTCTTAGCAATAACAATAACAAAATGGCCGCCATTTTTGAGGCCCGGGCGTTTCTGTAATTATTAACATTCATCAACGGCCGGGGGATGTGCGGAGGGATTTTCGCTACTGCCGCTAAATGAACAGGAAGGGTCCCTTTCGCCGAATGTAATATTTCATTACGTTCATTACATAATTAATCACCGGAGTTTACTTGATTATGTGAATTAATTTTATTTGCTCGCCACGGCGAGCGGACCACGGATTCTTCTATTTAAATTCGAGATAAACCTATTACTGTCGGGGGTGTTTTCCATTGGTTACTCCTGTGCTCGATGTTTGTGTTCGAGGTAAATACTGGAGTTGATACATTCGAATCGATCCAAGGTAATGGCATCAACGAGAAAATACTGCGTGGAGGGAATAAATGTATTTAGGCAGCGCCCGTTTTTGTCTACATAATTAAACAATTTTGCCTCTCGCACAAAAAAAAAACAACAATTGAATTTCAATTTGTGTCCTGTAAATCTTTATAATTAAAATCGGTGCCCGTCCCTTTCCCTCAATTACAGTTCGGGACCCGTAACCAATAATTAAATACTGATAAAATATTAACCAATATTGTTGGAATGTTTCGGATCTGTTATAAACATATTTCTTTTAGAAATTCATTATTTAATTATTATTTTGAAACTCAGATTAAATACTATGTAGTGATAATACTTCAATTAAACATTATCCAGAACTTAAATATGATAGTTTTTTAGAAATTATTATTTTACAATGTTTCTTCATTTATCATCAATATTATTTAATGCACCATTATGACTAAAATATTGTCAGAATGGCAAATAACTAATTTGGATATGAATTTCCGTCATCTGAAGTGAACTAAAGAAGAGTCTGAGTGGAAAAACAAATGAACAAAATTTTTGCCATTGCTTTGTGCATGTATTAAAAGTGCTAACAAAGCACTGTAAAGTTTACATAAATAAATCAATATAAATTGTGAAGATAATTAAAAAACAACCCCAAGAATTAAGATACATTATTTTTCTTATTTTATCTCCTATACATGCACCAAAAAAATTAGAATCAAAACATCCTTTATGCCCCATATCCTTGTATCAGCAAAAAGATGCTAATATACCATTTTAAACAGTAATTTTATTGAAGGAAACTACGTCGAAAAAACGTTCGAGTGAATATTTATGTATACGAAAATAATCGAAGTTATAAAAATAAATATTTCTATATTGCCAAAAAGAAATGCTATCGAGCCCATCACATTTGTGTCACCGGAAAGTTAGGGTATGTTATGAAATTGCCTGAAATGGCTACAAATGATACTCAACAACAGCGGTTCAGGCAGGACGGCGCCTTGTCACATTTACGATACAGCAATGGACGAAGCGAAATATTTTTCGAGCTCGTTAATATCATTGTTATGATAAAAAAAAGGGACGTTCAAAAAATTTATTTTGTAGGGTTTATAATCCGAAAAGTAAAAAGTACTTTTACTTGATAATACCTCCTCAATGAAATATAGCAAACTTGTACATAATTAACTTCATCTCAATCAAAACTACAAATCCAATTAAAGTATTTACACAAACGAGCTTCCCGAGGTAAGCGGCTTTGCGTTTGAAAGTAACAAATACCATACGCCGTTTTATTCTCAGCCAGGATTTCAAAATGCAAGCACGTAATGATAACACTGCAATGGAAGAATACCGAAAACGAAATACAACGCAAATATTACAGTTTGGGATTTCGCTTGTGTGGAGTTCGTTCGGGGCTGAAACATTCAGGGCTTCCCGCTAGTATCGTTGTAGTATAAGAAGGGCGTGGCATCTGGGTCCCTATTTTTATTTACCAGCATAAGATAAACTTCGCAGGATCGACGTTCGCCTTCAAGATACATTCCTGAAAGTATATCGCGCTTAGCCTTTTTACCCCTCAAATGCTACTAATGCTCAAAGCAATGAATTTATAATGAGAATTTATTAAGTTCCGTTGCCGCGGTAAATTCTAATGAAAGACGCCGCGAAATTATTATGTTATATTAACTTATTCCACGCGCTTTACACCCTTGCGGTATTCCATTATCTCTGGACCGGCGAAAAAATCGAGGAATTAAATTAAATCCGGGAATGGCCAGCGAAAAAACACCGGAGCCTCTGTCAAGTAATCTGAAATTAGATTTTTTTTGTTGCATCAGCGCCGACGTAAATAATATGATAAATTGAGGGTTCCTTTTGGTGTTTGTTCAAATATTAATCATATAAATCATAAAAATACACAAACAATTTTCTATTAATTATTTTTTTAATAACTGTCGCTATGAAACCACCACCATAATAATAGAAAACTATTTTCTTTTATTCATACATTATGTTGGATACATCTGTATACTTACCTATCGCAAAGAAAATTGTAGAAACTAAGGAATGCTGATACAACATTTTTTTATTGCTTTGATTAAATGAATAATAACTAAACATTCCCTTACTGATAAATTGAGTTGTACAGACCCTAACGTTCTCTCTGTACTTACCTATTGCATAAATTATAGAATGTAAGTAATTCTCTTAGTGATTTTACAGAAACATAAAATTATTGTATTTAAGTTGCTTCCAGCAATTAAAGTATTTATATGTATCGTATAAAACTTTTTGCTGTGTTTATAAAACTTAAATGTATCGCCAGTTTGTTGTTTCGCGCCTGGAAATTTGTCAATCCACTCGAGAGGCCATAAAAGTAAACGGTCCCTCCTTGAGGATGCGTTTTTTTTTGCGCGGACCCTTTCTGGCCCCGGCAAAAATGAGGGCCCATTGTGCTCGAGGAATTACCGCACACAATGGAATAGAATTTAAAGCAAGGCATATGCCTGTAATGCTTTGTTTTCCGTGGCGCAGTGCATTTGGCTCACCCCAAATGTATATAAGTCGTGACATCAACGCCGCCGGAATATCTATGGCAGTAAAGGGTGAGAAGCGGCAGCCCGGCCCTAGTTACCTTTTCAGGGTTTCAAGCGGGTCATGATATCTAGTTTCCGGACACACTCCCCCGTCATACATATTTTATGCCGCGTATTATTTACAAATAAAACGTTTCATCTCCCAATACACTTCATAATAAAAATACAACGAGCATACAATAAATATGCTAAGTAAAGAAACGTGAAATATCGAGCACCGGGAAAATCCTGCAACCCCTTTTTGTTAGCTCAAGCGGGCAGCAAATAAAACCGATCGAATTCATAAACCATCCCCTGGCGGGTGTAATTAATTGTGTAAAATTGCGGAATTTATGCGTGACTTGTATTGAATTTGAGAGGCCGTAAAAATGGAGCCCGGGGACCTAAGCAGGGGATGATAGTGCCATGTCGAAGTACGTTCCACATATTTTTTCAAGTGAAAAGGCAGGAAATTGTCTATCCCCTTTGCGAGGGTAAAATGTGCCGAAAATTATGTTCTACCTTGGGATCTTTCACACGCACACACCTGAAGATTGTTTACTTGTTAAAATTTATTCATACAAATACAAAAATATAATTTAATACATAGTTACTTCACCTGAAAAATCTACAGTGTGTTCAAAATCTAATAATTTTTTTAACAAAAGTTATCAATCACTTTCGTCCTTCGTAGTTATTGGACCTTCCAACCTTTAGTTATATTTCTTAAGTTTGGTACATCTTCATATATCGACCTAACTGATGGTTGTGTTGATTGCGTGTAGCATACCGATTCATTTCTGACATTTATTTCAAAAATAAATTGTTAATATATTTTATGTACATATGTATTATTTTATTACCTATTCAGCTAAATTATTTGGAGAGAATTAGAAGTTTAATTAAAATTAACACTATGATTACATTTCTTCGACTGGTTTGGTGAGAGTTAGAAGAGTAAATAAGATTGGCAGAATTGTATATTTTAAAATGATGCATTTTAATTATATTTATGTTTAACTCCGTTAATGTGAAATATTTTCATTTACATGAAAATGACTTTTTCAGATTACTGAAAAAACGAAATGATGGAGTGATTAATTCCAGCCCGGATTGAAACATTTCAATATTTTCGCCGTATCAAAATAATTAAAACTGATATTTTTATCGCACTGCCGTCGATGCTTTAAAATTTTGACAACCGATCACGCTCGGCCCCCTAGATCCTGATTGATTCCTGTAATATCCAGCATCGCGATGAATCCATTCGTCGGATATAGTTAATTTCATATGCAAAAATATTCCCCGACGAGACCCCTCGGCGCACTGCTAAACGCCAGCCGCAGCCACGGCGCAATTAATTAAGTAATAACGTAATTAATTTTTTTCCGGGACCAGATCGAAATAAGTCCGGGCCCGGAAAGCCGGCGGAGATGTGCTAATGTACGAAGACATTTCATGAATCTAATTTACAGGCGCTTCTTATCCTCCTTAATTATTCGCGACGTTGCCGGCGGCGAGGTTCCCATAGGTGCGCCCCTGGTTGCCCACTTCAAAGTTTACCCTTATATTTTAAAAGGCATTTAAAAGTTTCGCTGAACTGAAACCGCCGGCAAGTTGTCGAAGCAAATTGAAATCGAGGAGTTTCGAAATTCCCTATCTATTCTTTCATGTCATAATATATTACCATGTTTATTTGGAAATGCAATAATAGGACATTACCCCCTCTCAACTTCGTAATAATTCATTTTGCCAATCTTCAACATTTAAACCCATTAAACACTATTTGTTAATGACCTAGAATATTTTGAAATACTATGACCATTTCTGAAAGAAATAATGGATAATATAGAATTATGAGAAACCATTTCGATCTCATTTTTATTTCAGTTGTAGTTCTTCGCGGTTCCATCTCGAGACCATTTTTCCTCCCCATTTTCGGACTATTAATTATTAACCCAGTGGCGTAGTTTTATTGTGTCCCTCTCAGAGCGGAATCGATTCGGGTGGCCTACATAGGGAGGCAAGAAAGCAAGAGTGTCTCCCGAGTCCTCGAAAGAAAGTGGCGCGCAAAAAAAAAACGCCCACTGCACGATTCATTTTGATTTCGTCGACTGGAAACGGGGGCGCACCGAACTTATCTCGCCCCCGCCGCAGCCTCCGCGAGGCACTCAGCGCCCGGCCCCCGGGCGCTAATCCGCCGGACAGAAAATATAATCGAAATACATAATCCCAAATAATCACCGCCGACGACCTATAAACCCTCCTTGCGAAAATCAATCCGCCCCTGGTATTTATTTTCTAAATTACGTGAGGAGTGTCCGCGCCGGGGATTAAATTTGCAGGTGCTAATGGCGTTAACAAACTAGCTGCGGCCGTGTAATCAATAAACGAAATTCAAGATGGAGACGTACTCCTCAACTTGGACAATCTTACACCCCCGACGCGAGTTCTAAACTCAATGAAAAATTGCAGAGACTTCCGAAGTTCGTCTTAAGAGTGCAGATTTCCCGGGAAAATATTCATGGGTCTGTTCATTGTTTGGATGCACGAACTTCTACTCCCTAGATTTTTTCGCCTGTTCTTTAAAGTGATAAATCCTAGTTTCAAAATCAAACAATAAAAAAACACATTTAAGGAAAATAATACAGAACTTTAATTTCTCTTTTGTTACAACTAGATTTTTCATCTTATTTGTTCAAGATTTTAAACACTAAAAGCATCATCATTAGTTTTTCATCAATGTCTTCAGGTATGTTTTTGTTGGTTTGGTATTATCAGTAATTAGGAAATTTTTGCATTTATTTCGTAATTAATGATAATACCAAAAAAAATCTAGCGTACTCCTGACCTACCTTAATAAATTGTAAATTGACCTAGCGTAGTCCTAACCTACCTCACTAATTCATCGCTTGGGGTAGCGTAATAAGGGCCTAGAAAATTAAAGCCTAGCGTACTCTTGACCTATGGTAATACATTGTTCATTGACCTAGGTCAGGAGTACGCCAGCTCTAGCGATAAATGCGTGGGGTAGGTCAAGAGTACGCTAGATCAAAAATTAATGTGTTGATGCGGATAAAAATGAGGGATAGAGATGTTAAACTCTGTGCCAAAGAAAAACTGACAATGCCAAAACATAGTAAACAAATGAAGGAATTAAAAAAAAACAAATCGAGATAGTTTATTTTCGTCATATATACTTTTGCTTCAGTTATTGTAAAAATAAAAAATAAACCTCCTATAATAATGGTGGTCTAATTTGACGCGATTTTTAAAATATTTCGAGAACCTATGTGAACTTACTGCGCGATCCATGAAAACACTTCTAAGGTATTGAAAATTAATAAGCTATAAATTATTACTGATGATAAATAAATTAAACGAAATTACATCGAGCAAGTCTTATGTCATATATTTTTAGTTTTAGTTGTTACAGAAATAACTGACTAAATAAGGATCAGAAATTTGATGCTGCCAACAGCACCCACTCTAAAACAATGTCGCGAATCTGTAGAACGTTCCACGCACAGCGCCATCTATCAGTAATCCTGGGAAGCATGGATATAGACAAATAAATATAAAAACTAATTATTTAAAAAATGAAAACAATTTTCCAATTCTAAGCGAATTTTGTTTGCAAAAATATCGTCAGAAAATTTAGTAATAAATCACGAACTCTGGCTAAAAGATTTCTTCAAAACAATTAATAATAATTAATCCCTTATTTGCAGATAATCATATTAATATGCGGAAATGAATTTTAATTATTTTTAAGATAGCAACTTGTAAATTTTTGTTGAAGTACCTTACAACCTTTTGAATGTTTTAAGCTCGCCTAACTTTGAAGATATTTGGGATGTGGCATGGGGTTGTTGTTAGAAATTTTGAAACGCATTAACTATGAATAAATAGATATACAAACAATTAGCTATCAATTCTTTATATAGATAGGTATTTCTACGAACAGGATTCTCTTAACAATAAGAATTTGTTTAGGATATATTCACCATTTAAAGTGACTAATTGCCTGAATGCTGGCCAAAGTTGGCAATTATCTGTAACAAATAAATTAGTTACATTTTGGTACAGAAAAGCATTTCAATTATACCCCAGCATTAAAATAACGAGGACAGATGTTCTAATTCAAACTATGTTCGTGAAATTCGCTTTGAAGAGGTGGTGTAGAATTTGCGCGAGTGAGCGCACATTTAATAATATTACATTTCCATTCGGTTCAAATGTCATGTGGGTGTAATTGTGGATTGGTGTGTACAAAGTATTTTGCGCGAATATTGACACAGCCCGTTATTATGTAAATTTTCAAGTTAAAGGTTATCGAATTGAATAACGCTTGGTGTTATGCCCTAGAATTATGTTTGTTCAAGGGAATAAGAAAATATTTAAACGCGAAAATCGATGATAAAACGAGCCCTAAGATAATAAAGGTAAATTGATTTAATTAGGACAGCTCCGCGTTTAATCTGCTCCATATTCAGAGCCGCCTCCGCGGGAACACTTGCCAAAGATTAATTAAAAATTGACCGCGTTTTTAAAAGGGTTGCCCCAATATTTAGAAAGTGCGGGGCCGTAAATAAAATCATGGCTACGGACGGGACACTTGAGTAATTTATTTAGAGGAGCCGGGGGGCTTGATTCTTAAATCAAGTTAATGTACGATGCATCTGGTGTTTATTAAGGGCACGAAGTGTAATTGTGTTCGATAAAATTTACATGGCAGGGTGAATTAGGGCCGACAAGCCGAGCGATACGTGCTGTAAATATAAATAAAGGACATCTCATATGTCCGCCGTCTCTTTCACAGCCGAAGGGCCAGATAAGCTGGATATTGTATTGATTCCATTATTCGGACGTTTAACAATCGGGATAAAACAAAACCTTCCTTGCCTACCCCGTCCACCGCCGACCGACGTTTCTGCGTTTCTGGAAGCGGGATAAATTGCCCGGAAAATTGTCCTCCGAATTTTGAATTTACGCAATCTAATGCGGGGATTATTAATTATTAATATTGCGGATTATCCCCAGGCCAATTTACATCACGACCAGCAAACAATACGTGACACTACATTACATTGTCACTTTTCCGCACTCCACTAACAGAGTTATATCGCTTGCAAAATTTACATCACGTATTGTTTGTGTTGAGCAAACTCAGGAAATATAGTTTGTAATAATTATGAGCTATATTATAGGAAAAACCGTGAAAATTTACGAGGTTATTATACGAAGCGATGAAACGCCGATAACGTCAGTGTGGCAGTTGCTGCGAATGCGATCATATCATCTGCAAATGGTGCAGGCTCTGAAATCTGAGACAATAGCAGCGAGAAGCCTGCCACACTGAAGGATAATTATGATTTCCTTTGTCGTATGTTAACGAAGAATTTTATGACCTCTATATCAAAGCAAGCCGGAATAATAAGGCCCGCATCTTGATGACAGTACAGCAAAAGAGAAATTTATCATTATTCGATTGTAATAGGTTTTATTTACTTGACCCTGACCTCATTTCGAATAATTTATTATGTCTTACAAAACAATTTTTGCCTTTTAAAATATTATGTTCATCATTCTAATCGCATGATCACTGATACCTATACATAATGGAGATGATGGTGATGGTTGTTAATACATAAAAGTGGTAAAATAATTCGAATAATTTTTCGCCTTGCTAGTAGAAGTGTTATTTTATCTCATGAACCACCCTGTATGGATCTATCAAATCTAAAGATAGATCAATTTGTAAATGAAAGGGGAACATGGCGTGTCCGGTTGCTTGGAAACCTCAAGGCGGATGAAACGAAAGACAGTTGAATGGATACTGCAACCTGAGGAAGCACCTAACCAGAATTCGACACTAGCACAACCCCATTTGTAGGGGTGGCGATGTTGAAAACATGTCAACCAGAACAGGACTGTATTGTTGTCCGTTTTACTTAGCGAGATTGATTCAGGACAAAAGAATAACTCACATTAAATTATTGAGATAATGTATAATTTAGAAAGTGAAAACAAATGACTTTATTTGTACTCATTATAAAATGGTGTTGACATATCCTTAAAGTATGTTGTAAAAAGGTTTTAATAACTAGTTAACTTTGAGGCATAATTTTTTGAATTGACGAGTCTGTTACCTTTTATATTTTTTTAATTAAAAATAATTGTTTTCAGCACACCTTTAACTCTTCCTGAGACGACCAGAGGCTAAATAATTTACATGTCACATTATATACGTCACAAGTGGAATAAAAAAAAAACATTGTTGCGTAATTATCGTTCGGGGAATTATGACAACTATTAATTAATACCAATTAATATGTTATTATTAGCCGACAGTTCGTGCATCAGCGATTGGATATTTATTATGTATAATTACTCAATAATACACAAAACATAAATCAATTAATTTAGCACACCGAGGACAATGCGAGCCGCGCTACATTTATTTATTAAACGCGCCAGCGCCATCTGTGCAGGTAGTCAGTGCACGTGCGGGCATCATTAAATGAAATTGTAATTCGACTGTACATCCCCATTTACTACCATAACAATAATAATCCATTCATTATCTATCAACTGAATTCGAATGCGATTTGTAGTTAGCATAAACGTTAAGCCATCGATTTATTCATAACCTTAGCCTCTGAAGGGATTGTTATAATTTTTCGGCGAAGCGGCGTGGAGGGGGTTTGATGAGTCTCTTAGGTAAAGCAGGGTGTTCTGTAATTACATGTTAATTGAAAGGGTTAATGTACATTATTGGTTTATACTACTGAAATGAATACATTACGCTGTATTCATTATGGGAATTTATGTATTGCCTAATCCATATTCAGGCAAGTAGGGGGATGGGAATCACTGTTGCTAATTTTCATAAAATATTAATAACTGAAATTTTGATTATTTTGAAAATTTGAAACATTACTGCTACAGCTACTTAATAAATTATTTTATTTAAAACATATTAAGAATTAAATTATTTAAAATATTAATTGAATATCCACCACGTAGCAGCGACTAGCTGTAACAAATTGCATGTCGTGTAGCGTTTAAGGCCGCAACTTATTAATCCTGCAAACTTGTTGCAACCAGTCTAAACATGTCATTAAAGTGGGAAAACGGCGATTCGCCGGTGTTTAAGAAAATATAAATCTAAGCGTAATTGCATGTTCTCGGAATGTACCTTTGTTTATGCCGCGGCCTCACGCGTTCTTTTCTGCGCCCCTTTCGGCCCACCCACGCCGAACGTGCACGCCGCCGCTGTTGCAATTAAAATATGTGCAGCTGAGTACGAATTTAGTGGACATCTGCTGAAACCGTATCGCCACTGAAAACTATAATTTAAAGCGAGACAGGAAACCAATCAACATCAATCAGGGTAATTGCTAGCTCGCGCTGAGTTTAACTGCAACTCCGGCAGAAATACTCTTTTTCAGCTGTTTCATTCGTTTTGCCCTGTTCTCAATTTAGGATAGCTTAATAGTAATTAGAAACGCATAATAGTATCCCTGCTAGAGATTTGCTTGACCTGGACTGGAACGTTCAAAGCTGCCATTCGTCCGAATCGGACCAGATTAATTAAATCAATGTAATTAATATTAACAGAATTTTGCCCTATTACTACTATATTTTATGCACCTCGATGTTTAATCTAAAGGTTGAGGATTAAACATCGAGGTGCATATAATGTAGTAGTCTAAAACCTCGGTACTTACCACTGGGCCTGAATGGCCTAGTTGGCAGAGCGTTGATTAACCTTAAATAACCCTGAATCTATATCGAGTGCTTAAATACTTAAACAGCTATTTGATTTATAATAAAATAAACGGATATTAGTTATTAATTTTTTGTCTAGATAAAAATAAAAATCGTTACTACGAATTTATTAAATAATCTGACCGAAAAATTTTGCATTCGTTAAAAAAATTATTATTAATTACTGGAAGACAATAATTACCGATTTTAATTCGACAATTAATTAATGTGTTTAAACAAACAAAATGACCTTCAGTAAGACATTGCGATAATTTGTTTTGTATCTTGTATTTGTTTATCATTTATCACCTGGTGAAACATTATGTTAATATTTTGTTGTGTATTAGGAATTCAATAAGATGAAAGGGTAGGTCAAAAATTTAATAGTAATAAATAAATTGCATACGATAACCTTCGATTCTATCGGTGAACGTTCTGCCAGAAATATTCCAATCATGTCGCCTTTAAATTCTTCCCCAACATTTTTGCATTTTTTTTGCTGCAATTGAGAATCTATTCGCTCGCGCTTCTTTGTGATTCCCAGGAATTTGTTGCACGCTCCTGTATATCGGGATCGAATGGAGGGGTGGTTACACCTCCACCCACATCCGCCCACCCACGCACACATATGCAGCGAGTACTACAAAGGGCTTAAAATAGATTGGCTGGATGAATAAATATGAAAGTGCTTTTTGTAAAATAGGACCACGCAGATGTACTCGCAGGCGGCGCTTTCAGTGCGGTTTTGTTTACTTGCCAGTGTGGTGATTTTTTTTTCAAATTCCGAAATAAACGACGCGCTCCGCAATTATTCAATATTTGCGTACGCTTGGTTTTGATAATCTCTTTGTTTCATCGCGTTTTATTTGTTGTGGGAGGGTTGCTTATGTCCGGAATGTTTACAATCGAAACGCGTACATTTATGTTTTTGATAGACATAAACTGTTTTAAATCAATTAACAGTATTATTAATGTTATTGTAATCATCTTGTAAATTTCTTTATAATTAAAATTACAGATATTGATTATCATAACAAGGCAGAAAATCTTGAAGCTAAATACTTATTTTTAAATTTCTTGTTAAAGAAAGTGCTCAAAAAGATTTTGAAGTTCTTCAAAACTTGTACTCCCAAGATTAAACGACAATAACATTTTCAGCAAGCTTCTTGGCTAATACCAAGAAAGATATTGAATTATATAAAAGTAACTTGGGTGCTACAAATAGCAACTACTTAAACAACACTAGTATTTATTTCTGTTAATTTAAATATTTCATACATTTAGCTTTATCAAACATGATATTAAAATCATAAAATATAATAAAAATTTGGAATTATCCTCAAGCCTTCTTAACTTCTACCTAAGAATGGACCAAATATTAGAAACTTTAGATATTAAAGTTTTAAATTAAGTTAAGATGAAGAGTTCGAATGGAGGATCATTTAGGAAAAAAATTATTGCGATTTAAATGATTAGTACATGAAATTTTGTAGAGGAATATTTTGAAAAGCCATTCCACTGAGAGTTTGTTTATAGAGTTCTATGTGAACAATTATAATAGAATAGAGTGGAGTGGTGTAGCTATCACCATTCCTTGTTGTGGAAATCAACGTTGGCGGGTAATTAAATGGAATTCCCCTGACGTGTCACCGTGGCTTTTAAATGATTCATTAAAAACGGGCACCGTTGTCTGTGCTGCGCCCTCATTAAAATAACCCTCACAATTCCGGCTATTAAAATTCCGCACAGCGGACCCAGAAATTCGCCCGGTTGTTTGTGCCCCCGCTAATGTGATTTTTTTTTCGTGTCGAACGTTGCAACTTGAATGTTTTAAATGGGATTATGATCGACCTCGTGGGCCGCCGATACCGTATCTGGTGGTGTGGTGGTGTCGCAGTTCTCGAATTGGCAGCGTCGAACTGCTTTATAATCCAATTTCACGTGTAATTTCTCTTATCGTCGCTATCGCCTTTCGGATTCATAAAGAAAACGCGCGCGGGAGATGTAAGGATAGCGGCGGAACGTCGGAGGACTTTATTTTGAAACAATTTCTGCTATGGAAATGAGGGTCGGTTGTTTCCATTGCTAAATTAAATTGGAGCTGAACGTTTCCGATTAAATTTCGCATTTATTTCTAAAGCTGAATGTGGGGACACCGCGTTTCTATGGATTGCCATATTTTTTCTATTATGTGACCTACAGCGTATACCAATAAGGGTATGTTGTTTTCATCACAATTATATTACATCTAGATACTTTCAGAGGCGAAGATAGCAAGGCTCTACCCACACCCCCAAAACCTTACCAAAAGCAAAAAAGAACAGTAATTATTATTTTAAACTTGATAAGCTTCAGTCCAGCTAATGTCCAAATGTAGTTTCGAAAGGTCAGTGATTTAAATATAGAACAGCATGGAAATATTTCCGCTTTCCATGCAACGGAGAAAATGCAAAGTAGCGTTGCATGTTTTGCAAGTGTGGTAGACCACAAATTGATTAGACTATTTAAAATTGACCTTCGATAGTGAGGCGGGAGGTCTAGCGGCTACTATCGGGCTTGCAGCATTAATAGAGTGAAAACGGTCTAAAAATAGTCGATACATTTCGCCGATACACAATTGCCAATAAAATTAATATCAGCTTTCGTTGCAAACAAAGTTCCTGTGTGCCAGCGAGTTATCGATAATTCGTGACTAATTTAAAACAATTTTAGACTCCAACAAGTGCGTCAGCGTAAAAATAGAAACAGCAATGATTTTGTTGTTATTAATATTGCCACTCGATATTTTTATCCCGCAATTTCATCGAACACCGTGAGAAGATAGATGGCGGCAACGCAGACCGTTGGGAATTATTTATTAAGTCGATCCCGCCTCCGATTTCCCAAGATAACACTTAAAATAAAAATAATCCATCTTCGATGAATCACGAGGTGGCAACGTTAATACATTTTTAATAATATTGAAATGAATTTAAGCCCTTAACCCTTAACGCCTGGAAGGTTTCAGGCCATAGTTCATTGGATCCGATGTGAAATTTTAATAGTTGCGAACTAAAATTCCAATTTAAAGTTTCGAAGGAATGAAAATATCAGACCGAACAAAAAAAAATATCCATTAAGGGGAACGCGAGTAGCAAAGAAGTTAATAACGTGATTAAAAGTAAGAAAGGGCCGACAACGAGATCAGGCGCTTCGGAATTTGGAAAACTAAAAGGGTGCCAGTTTCGAAGTACAAAGGGATCCTATAATCGCGACGTCAGGGCCGGACTAACAGTCCGGGAAATGGAGGACAGCACCGCAATTTTTCATCGAGTCCTACCCGGCGGAACGGCTATTTGTACCCGTCCCAATAATCGCCGGAACGTGGAAATCGTTACGTAAACAAGATTTTTTTCATCTCGAACTTAATTTATACATTTGAATCCTGGAGCTGGTGGAATGTAATGCGGAACAGGGGATCTACAAGCTCCTAATGAATCATTCACAAGCCCAGACGTCACTCTTAGTTTGCCTCGTGTAATTACGCCATTTGCATAAAAACAACATAGACATCACACCATCCCCGTTTGCAGACTTTCAAATGGTGTTACGTACTGTGATTTATCTACTGCGAGATTTTCAATTTTTACTTGCATAACATTCGCCTTCACGTGATTGCAATCAGCTGTAACTGCGGTATGCGTTTAACACGATGCAAATTCCCACCTTGAACCTTACGATAGTTGAAGGTCGTAGATAATTATCGATTTCTCATCTGTAAACAAACATAGGTGTGCGTGAGCTGTCAATTTTATCTAGGAAATATTTACGTATTTTATACGACTTTTTGTAATAATTATAGCTATAAAATTAAATTAATTAATTCTCCGAAAGCAAATGTGTGTTTCGGATTATAATCAGGTTTATGGACAAAAAACAACGAATAAAAAGATAATTACAAGAAATCATCACCTATTATTTCAATTTTCCAAAAATACATAAAACAATCTTTTAATGCAGGTATGTAAAAGAATTTACACTTTTATGTAGATTTGGTTGCATATGATATCATCTACTATTAAGGGTTTAAGTTAATAAGGTTATATACACCGGACGAAACGGTCGAGGGGTACAATATAATAAAGGCGAATGTTAATAAAAGTACTAAAAATTCCAGACCTGTCGTTGTAGTAGTTTTCTCCTTATGCGTGCACGAAAAGATAAATAGAAATGATATCATATTTATGTGTATTGATTAAAAATACGATACTGAATTGAATACATTAATTAATCCTTCAAATACAGCATAATAACTAAGAGAAAGATAATCATTATTTTTATTCAAAAGAAATATGGTAATGTATTATATACATTGAGATTATTATGTATGAATTATTATCGTTATTAATATATGTTTTGTTTTATTAGGAGTCGGAGTGTTGATTTTTCTCAAAGAAGTTTATTTTCGGTCGAAATAATTATAAAATAATATTGAAGTAGTTATAAATTTCCGTATCGGCGAGTTCTCAAGTTTCGCCCCGTTTGATCCCGGCCGTCATTCTTGAGCACTGAAGTCAATGAGCTTTAGAGGTTCCGGGCGTGTGCTTTTTAGGGACATTAAATCAGCAACCCCGCATAATTACTTCTGGAGGCGTTGATACCTACATCGATCATGGGTACTGACAGTTGAGTACGTATCTTCGGGCCGGAGGGGTAAACAATCGGATGTTGATATTATTTCTTTCGCATTTTAAAGCCCAACCCTGTGACCTGTATTTGGTGGAACAAAAGGGAGGAACGGTTGAATGGTGTATCAGATCGATTGAGGTCCCATTCCCATTCCCATTCAGAGATATGTCAATGTACTATGATTTGTGTGCGGCGTGTCGATAACAAGAAGCCGGATGTAGTTTTTAATGATTGATTCAACGGGACGGGCCTTTATGTAAATAATGAAAAATTATCTGTAATCGAATGATTGTAAATTGAGTTACCCTTGGCGAGGGTTCGTCTTTTGAAACGCAATAGACAAGAGTGCGTTGAAAGGTAATTTATTTCCACACAACATGATAAGGTAATGTTATGTAAACATGCTCTAGTTTGCATGTGAACTGCAAAACGTATTCGTTAGATAACATCGTCGCGAAAATAGATATTGGATTCAAGGGCGATAAAAGGAAAATCTTCATGAATAAGTGATTCGCATGACCGTGGAAGGGATGAGTTAATTTATTTTTAAATCGATCTCTCTTCGGGTAATATTTGAGACTTCGGTATAATTTATATTTAACTCGGATACCAAACTCCTAACTTCGCAAACGAACTAAAGTTAAACTAGGCCCTCGCCCCTGGCCGCCCACCCTCCGTCAAGTTTCGTTTGTAATTTTTCCCTCTCGACGTAATTAAGACATTCACACGATGCTCCCTTGAAAAATCCATAAGCATGGGCATTTCCAAAAATGGCGTTAATTAAAACGCCGTTAAGGACAATTTTCAGGTACCACCGCCATTGCACAAAAAAGCCCACCGCCCCCTACCAAGTTATAAATAATGAGTTTTTAGTTAAGCACTGGGCATTAATTCATCCTGCGAGCGAGCGTGTGCCACAAAATATTCCGTGCCGGCAAATTGCCCCTCTTTTATCAGCTAATGACATTGTTTATTTAACACATAACAAATTTAAAACAATACTGTAATCTAATCACGTGTACAGGTCCTTGCGTGCGCGTTTGTTTTCTGGTTATGGTACTACAAAAAGATTTACGTGATAAATATTTCCATATGGGTTTTGACTTAATTTACTGTAAATAATTGGATATGCAATCGTGAATTGTTAAATCGGTGGTATGTTCTGCAAATTCTACACCATAAAGATCCTTACTAGAGATTAAAATATTTAAAATGTTAAGCTGTGTACCATTTTGCTTAAATTGTTAAATTGGATGTAATAATTAATAGTACTTTCTTCCCACTCATAGGGTAATTGGTTGTGACTTTTCATCTATAGTTTAATATGAATTAATCAATTGCTTATATTCTTCAACATCTCGATTAATAAACTAAATAAAAAATCCTTGTTTCACTAATTATTTTGATTAGTACTAGATGTATATTTCGAGTACCATGTACATGTAGTGAAAGGAATTTTTAGATAGTTTATTATAAGATAATTAGATTTCACGTTTAAAAATTTATTTGTTACCTATTAATTCGCTTTCTGATTTTTTGATAAAAGAAAGAAAAGCTTTTTTTACTTGCTATCAGAAAGCCTCTCCCCAGCGTTACGATCGAGTAGCTGTTAATTCGTCCGCACTGTTAATTCCATAACAGATGTCAAAGTGATCCTCGTAAACTTTTAAGATTTCCCCTCGCAGATTCACTGAAATGATTTTTCCACTTCGGCCATTAAATTATTATTTTATTGAGCTTTAGCCATCGTAAAATCCGCGCTCGTCAGGTGTACATAATTCAATTCCAATTACATCCTTTCGGATTAAGCTGTTTAAATATTTCTTTTTCTAATAAAAGATGTGGGATTACAATTAGGATATGAATGTCGCCGTATTTCGTGTAGAACAAATGAAAGCGCGAAAGTTGTCCAGAATATCCGTAACATCTGGATATTGGGTATAATAATACGCCAGTTAAGTAAACATTCTGTTGATATTAGGGGAACGACTTTTAATAAAAAAATATATATATTTCACTCCAGTCAACAGATGTCACTGGTAACGTCGCGGAGATAACGAGCGATTCACTAGATGGCGCTATTTCCATATGATAATCGCGGCGGAGATTTACATGCACTTACTTGTCTAAGCAGTAGGTGACTCTAAAGTTGCAATATGCATATGTTAAGCGTAGGGCGAGAATCACCCATCCATATTCCGGATGCACCCCGCTCCAACAAAGGGGAATTCAATTCTGTGTTTGTGTGCACACACAGCCACGAGAATTTTTTGCCTGTATTTGCATTGAATTGCGACGGGAAAGGTGAATTGGATTTTTATTCGATTCCGCCCCCCCGGTGTTTTACGTGACGCCGTTACCTGCCATTTAAATTTAATTACCGTGAAACTTTAATTAATAACTTTATACGCGTGTGCTAACACTTTAATTACTAGATCCTGAAGTGATCGTATTGATTCTCAATTGCGTAATACCATAATTTATTCGATACCGAAACCCAATCCACAGTTTAAATAAAAGAAGGGCCCTGCACCTGCTTATCCATTGAATAATAATTCATCAAATAAGCAGGGTGGAGAATGGAGGCGTTTGAGATCTCGGCGATTGCTTTTAACCTGGGATGAACACCGTACTGATGCTTCTGTTCGATTTGATTATCGGGGAGAGCCCGAACAAAAGCTATTTGCGATCTTTCGGTTATATAGGAAGCAGTGAAATTATTTGAAAAAAAAAATGGTGATCTGGGTAAAAGTAAATGAACGCCGATCAACGGGATAATCATTAGTGAAAGTATAATAGATTTGATCGGATATATAGGGATTATTTAATCTGAACTAAATTAGAAAAATGTGTGCTTATTTCATATCACATATACGTAAAATTGCTCCCTTCTTAGAACAAACGTTTTGAAGGTTCGGACGCATTTATAATATATTAGTCGCTGACGCATATTTAACAAATAACAAGAATTCATCATAACAACCGGACTATTTTCAGGCCGAATTCCATTTATTACCTCATGAACTTTTGCATTATTAAAACGACACGTTTCAACTCTACTTGGAAGTTAACCTTTACTCCTAAAATACTCCAGAAAATAAGGACAATGACATCCATTCTGGACTCGACCATTAAAATCGAATCAATCAAATTGCAGCTGGCTGTAAATACATGTTTACAATGCTGGCTAACAAAAAATGGGCGGGGAATATCTATCAATATTATTAGAAGCCAATAGAATTAATAAAATTAATAAGGAAAATAAAAATGTTTTGGGCTTTATAAATTTAAAAAAACTACTTCTTTATGCATGTTTCTTTGAATATCTTATACTTAACATGTTTTAGCTGTAATAAATTTTGTTTAAATATATATTTAAAACTTGAATTTTAAGTCTACATACATGTTTGCCCATAGGATTTATCTTAATCGCCCCGCGGGTAAACGGATTGAGAAGTTAAGATAGTACGAGTGTCTTGGGAAATAAGACAAATGCCCGACCTGGTTACGTATGCAATCACGTGTGTAATTAAGTTGTTCATTAATAAAGTTCGATTGTTTCAAGGCGCAATTTCCTTGTCTGTGAATTCTATCTAAATAAATAAATCTTGTTAAACTTCAATTAAATATGATTGTTGTATTCCATATTTTTATTTATTAAGGATTATGAAACGCGATAAGAAATTCTGAAACATTTCAAAATTTATAAGAACCCAAACGACGATAACCATCCGTTCTTCCTCCGCTTCCTCGGAGAAAAAAAAACTTGAGGTCAAACACATGAACTCATTAACCATTCATCAGGCAACTATTTCACTCCACGAAAGCAAATTTCCCGTTCGATTACAGCAACAACAACAACAGCAACAACGGAATAATGCACCGGAACGGGAAAATTACGATATTAATAAATGCTCGAGTGGAGTGCTTCATTATCAGCCATAATCAGCTTTCCTAAATTATGTATTAGGAACGTGAAGAGTGTGAATAAACACGAAATTCGTTACACAATCGCCGGCCCCATTATCTGTTATTTCAGAAACACGATTGGTGTATAAATAATGGCAATAGCGAACTGTTTACGCAAAACGCACTCGCAATTAAACTTGTTATTGTTTGCAGTGTCGAGAATTTTAGTCGTGATCGTAATGGGATTGTTGTTAATCCTACCATTGTGTGGTGTAAAATAAATATTTTTTTAAATTATCACAACATTTATATAAATATTAATCAAACTTTCTCCTCGTAATCTGGATGGAGTTTCTGATGAGCTCAGGAAATGTTTCCATCAAGATTAAAAAATAATTCTACTGATTGGCTTTTATCATAAATAAATAGTAAAATATCCTTATTTATAGAGATAATAGTTATTTATAGAATAGTTGCGTTTAAAGAAAATAAAAATATACAGCAACCCGTATCTGTTTAAGTAACACAGATAGTGGCTGGTGTCTCGAACTACATCATCCAAAAAGTCACACTAACGCCACTTAGCTTTATCGAACAACTGGTCATTTATTTATTATCCTAGCAAGCTAAAAATTATAGACGCTAGAAGTTCCCGAACGGCCCTAAGCAAGCCTTAAAGGACGTTTATGTTCGCAGCGGATGCCCCTTCAGTCGTCCTGTTCCTGCCGCTCGTGCAAATATGTGGAATGGAGATACTAAAGCCTAGTATGTGATTATGCTAATGTGCTTCAAGTCACCGGCAGTAATAAGACACCCCAGCCACACTTCTCGTAATGATTTACCACGAGGTGATCTAAATTCGCCGGGCCCCGCGAGTGTTCTATTATTTATTTAATAGTGCCGGCACTCCTTGTTTTATTTATCATCTTTGTAGCGGGGAATATTTTAAAAGCAATAAAGCGCCGTTTCAGTGGTTTCGCCCCGGAGAAGTTGCTTGTGTATGAAATTTAATGCCAGAGAAGAGAAAATCGAGTGGCTGTTGGAGCGCGAAGCATAATTATTTTCAAAACGTCTATTTTTGCTTAATTGCAGATGAACCCGGCCCGCGAAACAAATTAAGCGTTATGAGTAAAGTTGCGAAACACCCGGCACTTATAATTTGATCAAAACGTTGGGCATTTTTCAGGTTAGAACGGTTCCCTAGATTGTAATTAAAGCGCAGTGTCTGTTTCGTAAAACAATCGTGCCTTTAATTAAGTGTGGGCAATAATTTCTAGAGTGTGGGCGGGTGCTTGGTGATCTAAAGTCATGTACCTTCCCTGCGACAGTCACAGCGAAACATTCGCTCTTAGCACGATGAGTCGAAATTGTGGACGAATCGAATTCCGTATGCTCGTATCCTTTGTGTCGGAGCCAGGACTAAAACTAAACTAAAACTCCGACTGTCTGTGGAAGGTCACCCGGCCCTGTATAAATACTCCAGGACATAAACCAATCGATACATTCGACATACACCACATAACAACAATGAAATATGTATCAGTTATAAAATAACACTGCTTACACTTACATTTAAATGCAATCAACGCTCAACCACACAAAACAACCAATTAGAAACCAACCCTCAGCCCCCCTGCGTGCAAAAACAAACGAACGCCCACGCTCTAATAAAGTGCACTCAGTTCTGCCTCGACTCTCTCTCTATTAACTAATAAACGCATTCAACCCTCAACTACCGTTTAAACTTATTAAATACGATCCCCCACACAGCCAGAACTATAACTTAATTATTGACGCGCACGAATCATTTAACCGACATTGATTAATTTTGAAGCACTGTTTTTTTTTTAGATTTAGTTGTCCCCAGTGTTTGCACGTCACCACTCGATGTTAATCCCAACTGTAATGATTGAAACGATACACTGGACAGCTGGACATTTTATATTCTGATGCATCTTTTGTTAAATAATCAATACTTGCATATTAAATCTTTAATGTAAGAAATTCGTTTCTCAGCTTAAAATAAAAAGAAGAACGTTAAGATCAATTATTACCTAAAACATTTCCACAAAGATGTGACTATAAATAATTAATGGATGATTATTTCTGAAAATATATTTACTCTGACAAAAGTTTCTAACTTCAAAATACACCAGAAAATCCTTTGTTTATTTTATAACCCGTTTCTTGCTTTAGGGGGGCTTAAAAAAGAATCCGTCCGCATTAGAGTTGGGAAGAGTATCGAAACTCGTAACGATATCGATACCAAAAGTTTTGTAGGGCGTGGACCCTTATTGCCCCTATCTAATGCACAGCACTGGCTGCACTGTCATCGCCGCGTCACTACACAAATCTCTTCAACCGTTTTATCACATCGAAGCAACATTTACAAATTGGATAAAATTGGCATCCAACAATCAATATCACTTACCACGTTCACCTTGACTCCTTAAACTGTATGCAATTGCATTATATAACCCTAATCGGAATTTACCATGAAACTTTTATATATTTATACATACATATAACAAATACATCAAAATATATACAATTATTGCCTATTATCTTATCTACCTTTACCTCACATATTGATAACTCTTCAATTGTACGCAACTGGGGTAGTGATAAGCTATTGTAACCGAGAGAGGAGACCGCGAATGTATCATTTAAACTGGAAACTGTAATTAGACAAACATTACTGCGACGTGTCTTCTAAAGTTCGAGCACGTAAAATCAATACATCATCAAAGTTTGATTCGAACTCAAGAAATATGGCAACTCTGATTACAGGTGCTCCTAGTAAACCTGGTAAACTATAATTTCTCCGGTTTAATCTGTGCCCCGCCTAGGCGAAACTTGATACATAAAAATGGTTTCGTTTTAACGTTCCTACATGGGTATATGCAAATCAAATTTCCATTTAGCGTCCAAGCTAAGGAATGGTTTTTCCTAATTGAAAAAGTTATTACTGAAGCTGTAAAACCCCGAATCACGGTACGTTTATTGCCGACGGACTTTATCAGCCCTTTAATTATCAGCAGGAAATTTCGGCTGGGGCGCGCATGTGTGCGCCAGGAAATTCAATTAAACGCTTCCTCAGGTGTAATTTGGAATATTTTCTTTTATTGCCACGCGGAAACTTTTGTGCGGAGTTCCCGATGCCTGCGGAATTTAAACCTCTATAAAATTTATCTGGCACAGTACCGAGAATATTAATACACCGCCCGATCCTCCCTCATCCGCTGATTTGCGCAAATATATGGGGCGAGAGACCCCATTCCGATATATCTCGCAAGGTGCCGATCTGGAAAACCCCAACAAATAACTAGGGCGCCGAGATAGCGGGGTGTCGCCGCCGAACCCGTTCACCCCCCGCGGATGCGAGCAGATTAAACGTGTAACACAGATGGAAGGGCTTTCTGCATTTTTTAAGCCATCACCTTTTCCAATCTCATTTTTAAGTAAACCCCGCCGAGGTGTACCCGCTATTTTCGCGCTTGGCAGATACTCAAATCTGCTTTTAAATTCCATTTCAGACACTCACGTCCTATGTCTGATAAGAAACATATGGCTGGTGTTTCAATATTTATAGGTAATTATTACCAGCCTTTCTCTTTCCAAATCCTAACGCTCTTTCGAAATTCTCTTCACGTAAAAATAAATCAAAAGACAATTACAATAACTTCCTATATCATTTTATAGTAAATAATGTTTAATAAAACTTAATAATTAAAACTTAAAATTTTAATAATGGCAACTTGTTTTATATAATTAAAGTAACTAGGTTAAAACTTTGAATTATTGTTTCCCTGTCAACAACAGCCACGGGCTGGTTTCGATGTTTCGATCTATTTTTGATCTCATCAGGGTAGCGTAATTTAAAGCAGGAAAACGGAGTTTTTCTCTGGAGTTAATTTTTCAATTCAGTATAAAAGTGACCTCTATTATAAGCGCTTACTTTAAATTCATTTCATATACTCATAACAGACTGAAAGTAATCAAAAATCTTCACTCAAGTGTGGCAGTGTGCGAAATTCATATTTTATCGTAAGAGGACGACAATTACAATTTTTCAAACAAGTCGTAAACAGAAAAGTAATTTCTTTTTTTCCGCATGGTAACATCAAATGACTTGCGTAGTTCATAATGGAAACTAAATGAAAAATTGAACACGTCATTTTTAACTATATTTTAAAACTCCCAGCTTAATTAATGATTCAGCAATATAAAATAATAATTTATATTAATAAATTAAATTAAAAATAAGTAATAAAATGTATTAAAATCCCAATGTCTTTCGAGGTACTAGCCAGAAAAGTAGTTGTTTCAAATTAATTTGTTTTGTAGTGTTAGTAAGACTCACTGTTGTAGATTAAATTTATTAAAAATAAGTGTTAATTTTTAAATAATTAATTGAATTTTCTAAAACTATTGCAGAAGATTTTTTTGTCACAGGAGGCGTATACTTCGTGATATGGAAGACAGCACACTGAGAAACACAATTGACAAGAAGAAATAGAAGAGGAAGATCAAAGAGATGCGAAATGAAATAATACAGAACCTAAACAAAAGATGAGAAACGTGGACAGAAGCTAAAATTACATTAGCGGATAGATAAGAGTGGAGAAAATTTATATAAGAAAGAGGATAAGGAAAATCTTCATATCTTAAGGGTTTTTTGTTAATATCACAACGATTTATTTTTTGTCACCTCTAATTTAATTCCATTCTTCCCTTACTCATTAATATTTTATGCTACATATTATTAATGTATATAAATGAGAAATAAAGTTTATTATTATTATTATTTAAAAAAAATAATTATAATATTAACAAAGAAAAGTATTTTTATTTTATTTATATTGTAAATAAATTTTATACAGTTTATAAATCGAAAATTAATATTCCTTTTAGTGATTATGGATATTAGATATTGCTTTATATAGATGGCGAATATATCGAACGGATTCTTGACACTTATGGGGGATGTTTCACCGGCCAGAGTTGCTTACTCGCATGAGATAACTTGTACAACCGCCTGGCAGTTTCATGCAAATGGCGATTTAACAATTAAAGCAGAATTGATTGAGGGACGCGTTTACTTTGATAACAGCGTGTGAATACAGATTCCGTTTTCGCGTCATCGGGGTGAAGTTAATGGGGGAGTTTAAAAATCGCGGGATCGGTTAAACAAACGATCCATCGGCAGCGCACTCGGAGGTGAGTAATGAGGGTAATAAAGGTGATATATTGACATTTCTCCCGCAAGGTATGGTGTACAGGAGAAATTTTCCGCAAGCACCGCGAGTTATAATAATAAATAATCTTCTGATTTCACCTTGATCCCGGGAGAAAACGCCACGAGGAATGTTGTTCATTTTAAAAAGGCGGCTCGCCGCTCCCTTTGAAAATTTTCTTTTAATTCTGGCCCTTTTCACTACTGTAATCCGGGCAGTCACTCGCATTTACGTAAAAGGAATTTAGCTTAATAATTTACTATTTCCGAGCATTAAGAGCGGCTTATAATTTAAATAACAATCCTCTAATTAAAATTCCCGGGACGGTAAAAATGATTGTTCACGTAAAACTGCACTTTAATATCGATTCGCGTAAAAAAAACCTTGAACAAAAGTCCCGTTCTTCAATGATTTCGTTAATTGTATTTTTTTAGGTTTATGCGGGCGCAGGATGTGGGATCCATAAAATTGATTGATTGTAATAAAAGAAAGGTTTAAATAATACTAGTTAAGGAAATAATAAACCCTAATGCCGCGCACACAATCAGGGATACAGCTTTTATAGGGGAGAAATGAGCCATAAAATCAAATATATAAATAATCCACCATTCGTGGATAAAACCGCATTATTGAAACAATAACTTGCATGGCTCATTTCGGTTTTATTAAACATTCTCCATAAACCGGCGCATTTTTTTAGGTGCTTTCCATTATTGCCAACATTAGCATAAATACATTTTACATCCACTACGATATATTATTCTGGCCCTTGCACAATAAAAACCGGCATGGGGTGAAGTTATAATCTTATTTTCATAGTTCGGCCGAGCGAAGGCGTAAACACCCCCGAATAAGGGCAAAAACGTTTTTGGCCAAAAAAAGTCCAGAATATTCGACTCCTGGCCGTCGAAATTGGCAGATTGTTAAATCGATTGTGTTACGGCGTTCATTCTCCTGTTTATCTATCGGTTTTCCCTAAAGGATGCTCAATTTATTACACAAAATCAATGAGCTAAATGTCAAATCACCACCTCCTTTATACAACAAAACGACATTAAATTATTTCACACGTCAACAATCCCTATATAGCATTTATCACCCCTTTAATAACAAATCAATTTTACTACTCCATCTCTTGCGTCCATTTCCTTGGATACCTTGTCATTTTTTATGGTACATAACGTCGAAATACACATTAATGTCCCGTCACGTACATAAATGTGACACCATTTTATTTTCAGCTTTATACCCTCGGGTGACTGGACAAATAAATTTTAATTAATGACTAAATCGCACATCGGGTTATTTATCCAATTTGTTCAGGTTATAAATTATTATTACAAATTTAAACCTTAAAATTTTATTTCATCTCAGCAACATTTAATTTCACGTGTACCTCAAACTTAACTAACTATTATTTATTACAAACTTTGCACGTAACATAAGTTTGCGACATCTATCATAATGTATGCAGCTAAATCAAGACAAACACCTACAGTGCCCTACCAGTTCCTATAATGTAATCGCTTTAAAACATTTTAATCTAGGAAATTACCTTCGCCCTACACCTACAATTACTTTAAAACGAACTGGATGAAACGTAACACCCCTGAGCTTCCGCGAGCAAGCTCACCATTAAGCAGTCGTTCTGGTGAAGGAGTGGGGCTCAGCTAGAAAAATATCGCGGGCATTGTTGAGACTACCCCTCGCGGAGCTGCCCACTCTGATTAATTATTTTCGTGCGATTCATTCATCGTGAACGACGAAGCCCTATTTATACCCATTGACCTGAAGCGAAAATACGCACGGGCGGCCAAATCCGGCGGGGTGTATTTTTAGTTGCGAATTAATTTCTGCGAATGTTGCTCCTTGTTCCGGGGATGCGAAATGCTGGTGTACCAAATGAAATATGCACACCAAAATATGCGCGGCTATAAATAGCGGGAGGATGCGTGCCGGGAATTATTTTGATAGGGAGCGTCGAATTTATTTTTTCGGCGGTAATAAAAATAACGTAAATCCATAAACATGGGGGGCAACATCCTCATAAAACAAAAGCAGAAATATGTAACAGCGTTTAAAAACCGCCCAGGCCGCGTAGATGTTTGAACTGGCTCCCTCTCCGGGGGTGGCGGTTTACCCCCGCGTTCGGGCCTGTTTTGTTCCGTCGAAGTGTGTCACCACTGATCACGCACGCGATCCGTAAATCAGTTCACAATTAGAACCGGTATATCAAAACCGATCACCTTCATTATAAAATTATTATACTAACCGTAAGCGTTTGTTATTAACACAATCTTGATTTAAAATTTTTTAATATAAACAATAAACTTATTTTTAAAATTATAAAAAAATTATTATTATTAATTATTATTATTTTAAATTAAAACAAAGCCATCGATTAAATCCCTATAGTTTAGATTTATTTTTAAATCTACAACAATTAAATTTTAGAAATGCATTTTTACACCAAATTAAAATCCTGGTGGTTTTTTGGTGATTATGGATAAGTAATAATAAGTTGATTTATAGATGCTGCCTGAATACAATTATTCCTCTTATTTCGCACCGAAGGAAGTAAAAAGTAATCGTGTTTAAGCGTAGAAATTCCCGTAATGGAAAAGATACTCCCAATACAAGAAAAACTTTTGTTATATTGTCGACTTCTTAATGCACGCGAATTACTTCGGGTTTGCTTTCAAATGACCAGGCCATTGTCACGGCAAATATTGTATTCACAAATATTAACGAGTTTCGTGCATTCGATCGTTGTACGGAGTTTCTACGAATACATAAAGGCATGAAAGGTCGTGTACCTGCTATTCAAAGTCACTGGAAGAACGTTTAAAGATTCCTTAGCAGAAATTTCAATAGGGATTATTATAACTTTCACCGGTTGTAAATTAAATATTCCCTACAAGGATTTAAAACTAAATGATAATGGTGCAGTTAATAAAAAAAATTGTTAGTACTTACTAATTTAAAATACGAAACGTTTCGCATTTCTACAACAATGAGTCTTATTAAGAATACAAAATAAATAGAATAAATAAACTTCACAAAAAAGTATTATGATGAAATGAAATAAAATTCACTTACTTTATTTATTATTTAATTTTAATTTAATTCACTTTACATTACTTAACGCGAAGTTAAGTAAAATGTAAAAGTAATTTGCATGTTACAAATAACACAACTATCAAAGTAACACTAGTTTGAATGTGTTTATTTTCAAACGTTGTTTCTTGATAAAAAAATATATAAAGTTTGGTCTTGGACTTGAAACAAAGTTTACATACTATATATTTAGAACTGACTAAGCGTGTTTTAAATATTGAACTAAAAATGTCTTAGGTTGCGGCCGCAATTTATATGTTGGCAATTTTACGCCGAAATGTCATTGAATCGCGCTTTGTTTCTTGGTTTTCCTGCATAAACATGGAATTAATTATAGATATACGGTGATATGCAATAATGATCTTTAGATAAACAAAAAAATATAGCATAAGTAATGGAATTCGTGAAATGTCGGTTATCGCTTGGAATGTTTAAAAAGTTTATAACCAGGCACAAAGGAACAAATTGCGTACAATGCTTGATGTTGCTATAACAAGTCCCTGGCGTAAAGGACGGTCCCTTCCTCACCGGTTATTAATAAATAGTAGCAATTAAGTAAGGGCGCAAACGCTATAAATAATTCACGGTGGTTATCGATTGGGATTAAGACGGGACAAGACGAGGTGTATATTTCAGAGGGTCATTAACTCGGGTGCGACATCGGTAGATAAAAAGGGGGACTACACCTTCGGCGAGGGGATTAAATGTCCATCTGCTCCCTGGGCGCACCTGTTTACCCCAGGGCCCGGCTCTGCGCGGAAATGAAAATCGAGACGGAATGACAGGGGCGGACCGAAATTTCTGAATCTATCCAGTTCGGATTAGTCTCTATTAGTGGCGATCCAAATCGATCCAGTTGCTGCTTAATGATCCGTAATTGTTTCTTTTCTCAACTCGTGATACCGAATGTTCCAGGAGACATCAAATTGTCACAACAGCCACGTAACGATTCGTTATTAACACGACAAGTTTTGTCACAGACACGGTGATTTTCATTTATTATCCATTCAGATCGTGAAACAATTGAATAATTACATGTTACATGCAATTACATATATATATATATACATAAATATTTATTACTGTTCAAAATGAATTGATTTGCATTAATTTATTTACGAGTTGACTTTTTTACATAATTATATAATTTGAAAATTATTAAAACATAAATGACGTCGTCGTTATAAAATTACTTCTAGTTACAAAAACTCTACGTCAGCTTCTATTTGCTATTTTTATTCGTGTATTAACAAAACACGTATTTTTTAGTTATATTATCCTTTATTTAAAACAGCTTAATGAAATTTATTAATTACAAATTTTTAAATAAAACTTTTTTTATCATTATGCTTATTAATTACAAAAAATGATTTATTTTTTTTTACGCGAATCGAATATTTAAAAAATATAAATAAAGTTTAGCTTGCCTTCAGTTCAGATCCTGACAATAAATTGCGCTTTATTAAGTAATTGAAATTCTGAATGTATCCAGTTGAGATTAATCTCAATTATCCATGCCGATTCGTTGTCTGGAATTTATTTTTTTTTTTCAAGTCTGGTTTTTGTTCCGGACAAAGGAGATAAAGCTGGAGGGTAGATAAACGCTTCCGGCCCCGATATTTGCGGATGATTTTCTACCTGGAAACCAGGGGGTGGGGATGAACATGTGTGTTTTGTTTACAAACTTTACTTGATGAATTAAATGGTCTGCGTGTTTTATTAAATGGTCATCAGCTTAATTGAGACGTCTCAACTGGTAATAGGCTAAATAATAACAACATCTGCCTGGTAATGTAATGGAATATTGACATGGAACGAGCGTCGCAATAAAAGGCGATTGGAATGCATCGCGGTCGCACAAAGAATCTTTTTTTTCCAAGAAACAGCGCATTTCCTGGTGGGGCTTGATTTGAGCCTCCCTTAATTGGATCAGCATGTGCAAGCTTGCACCCTCCGGATTATATCACGTTTACAACTTACCGCTTTTCCCCGTTTGCACCATGAGGCCGCCCTGCTGGCAGGGTAACAATTTTTCACGGGCGCGATCTTCGCCACCGCTAGAATCATTGTTATCTTCATTTTCGTAATTGTTGAAAAAGTTGCTGGTAACTTCTGAAATATTTACTTTAAACCTGTCCGGCATTGTTATTATGAATGTTAAAGACAATAGCAGCCGGAGTGAGTATCATTTAACACAGTTTTCACAGAAAACTCGCACAGCACGCGCGTATTGTTTGAAATTAGGAAAATTCAAAAATTAGTCAACTATTAATGCCAACTTATAAAAGCGAACTGTCAGTAAGCAGCAACACTCGCTGTCAATTGTCTCCGATTGGAACACCTGCCGTGGACCGAGCACCATCTCATAACGGGCACCCTAACTACTCAACAATTCGCCCCTCGCGGTGATAAATCGCCGGGTTTTGCGGGGGGCGGCCTGAATAAATAAGCGCACTTTACGATACCGCCGCCGCCAGTGCCGAAGAGTTATAATTTAGGACGCAATTACGATCAAATATGCATGCGGACTGCTCGCGTGTAAACAACGACGGCTAGCGTCGCGACACCTATAACGATCGGTTCGCCTCCTTACTTCATCGGCCATGCCGCTGCAAAACTTCATTTTACCGCTTTTAAAATTCATTTCGCGGCCTCCGCACGCGCCTGCAACGCATGCAACCATTTACAGTTGCTGCACATGATGCGCCACGCAATCCACCACCTTTCTTACCGCACGCATCATTTTAAATAAATAATTCATTACAACAATTTGTCATTATTTCCATACAGTATAGTAAATAATGACAAATTTTGTAATTAATTATTTACGTCAAATATATAATATTTTAATATTTATTTCATACATATTTTACAATTACACCACCACACGATAGTGTTTTAAATAATTTTCTTTGTTTAACTCCATTTATGATAAAAAAATTCACATTGTAAAAATTCCAGTACTGATAAAATTATAATGTTAGAACGGAAACGGTCAAGGTTAATCGTGCATTTATAACTGGTATTTGAATTTGATTTTTTCTTTTTAGTGAGAACAAATATAATCACCTTACTTTGGTATATAATCAACTTAAAGCGTAATTAATTTTAAATCCACCTATGTAGTACATAATTCTAATTTTAAATTCATTCATCTCAACTATACACCTTGCAAGATCATTTCACCTGAATATAATTGTAATTAAATAGAAATCAACAAATAATAAGTGACCATCACTTATTATTTGTTGATTTCTATTAAAAATAACTAATCTACCTACCCTAATTTAACAACCTTTACGATTTCAATTTGTCGACGCATGCGTATTCATTAAACCATAATTCACTTAACAAAAATTAATATAAATTATAAAACGCGTCAATTCTAACACAGCATCCCTTAATGCAGTCAAACCAATTTAAAGTATTGATTTCTTTCATGCTACAATTAAAACCCCAATGTTTTAGTTACGATGAAAAATTCTTAGTCTAAACGAATTGAATACATACATTATTTAGTGACTTCTATTAAAGAGCAATGTACATTGCTATGGGCCAGATATGTATTGTTTCTGGTTGATAAGTTTCGCGAAGCTAAAAATAAGTAATAAGAAAATATAAGCGAAACGGCGGTGTAACACACGAGGAACTAAATTGGCAATTTATAGTTAATAGCCACTAAGAAATCCCGCGTGTCGAAAGTATAATATCACACTGCCTTTGTAGTTATTGTCGCGACGAAAAAAAAACTCACAAACTGAAGTTTATTGACCTAAGCGTAAAATCTACCGAAAAATGTTATATTTCGTTTATAGGCTCAAATTTTATCTAATTAATAAAATACGACTGAAACAAAAAGCAATAATTAATTCAATTTTTAACATATTTACTGCATGATGAAACTCGGTCCAATGATTAATAAATCTCTATGCATTCATTTTTTAGTTAGAATAACATTCGTAATTTAAAAATAAAAAGTGTTTTGTTTTTCTTTCAACGATAATTCTTGTTAAGACTACAAAACAAACCCTCATGCTCAAAACCCAAATAATTTTCCAATAATTTTAAATAATTATTAACTCCACCATTATTGATTATTCAGATCTTAAAAAAACATTTAATATATAATTATTATAAATTAAATATAATTTTCATTCATATTTAAAATCCAGTGAATAGTAAATTATTTTATATTATGAAACATGATCTGAATTAAAAATATGTACTTATCAAAGAAGTAATCTACGAAATTACGTTTATATCCACGCTCTAACAATAACATTAAGTGTTTCTATTGCAATTTAAACGTCGCGTGATTGCATGATGGCAATTGCGAAATTATTTAAATTGATTTCATGGAGCTAATCCTGAACGCATTTAAATATTGGGTCAGAATTACAAACCGTTCGCTCTCCGCCATAAAAACTATATTTAAAATAAATTTCGTGCAGAAATAACTGTGTTTACAACACACCTTATAAAAGCGCCAGTGAATTATAGCCGGGGAGGATTAAATGGAGAGGAACACTGTAAAAATTGTACATTGAAAAATATGTCAGGGGGTGGCTGGTTTTAATATATGGCTAATGGCTTAATTTCCATATTAATGTATTTTATGCAAATTCGAATGAACATCCGAATTTCAGTTCATAAGTTAACAATTCCTTCCTAAATTTAGTGCAGCTATAATGTCTTCAGTATCTGCGTAATCTTCTCCACTAAATTACTAAATAACAATCCTGAACTAAATCCATTAATTTATATTTTTTTCAACCACATAAATTTATAGAATTCATCCAGTTGATAATATAAGATTTAAATAGTGGATTGCTCATAATAAGTAAAAATATATAACACCAAACTTTAGAGGCATATAAATCTGATTCTACAACAAAAAAAGACATTAAGAAACAAAAGCTTAACCACCACTATTATTAATGTATTTATTTTTAGTAGATTACTGTCTAAAATAAAAAAAAATAAAAAAATGAAAAGTAACTAATCTGTCAAATATCAGTGAGTAAGCAATAAAGGACACCACAAGAAATTCACTTCCTTTGGTATCTCTTACTAATAATTTCCATATAACTCCAGCATACCTCAATTATATACAAAAAGCTATACTATTGTTTGAAGATTTTTTACTCCATACAAAAAATCTTAAATAATTTTAAAATGACAAAAATATTGTTTTTACATATTGGCTGTATGAAGTTAATTATTATATTATGTTTCTGTCAACTCTTTTAAAAACATGTTGATTGTTTCGAACACAATTATAGAAAATTTATTATTTATTTTTTTAGGATGGATAATTCTATAGTAAAAAGGTGAAGGTAACATTCAGAAGAGAGAAAAGAAAACGTGACAAATAATTTGAGAACTACTTATAATTACTATGCATTCAATAGTTTAGATATAACAAAGTAATGACCATAACATTCACTAATTCTCATGAAAATACTATGTATATGTTGGATAGAATATATATATATAGTCAATAAAATTTGTACATAATAGCAAAAACATTTAACAATTCAATATATTCATATACTATCATTACTTGACACCCAAAAACCACAACAAATTTTTTTTTTTACTTTTTAAAATAATAATAAAATCGGAGTCGAGTGTAGTGAGCGAGAGGAGTTATAAAACGTGTGTTATGCTTACATTGAGTATTTTTAAACACTACAGGCAGGTATGTTCATTTTGGTATCTAATTCCGCCATGCTATTTCAGAGTTAATTGTTACCTAATAATAAAAGTCACGACTAGTTAATATTACCAACTGTTACAGATTTATTGCAGGTTAATCGTATGCAGGTAAGAAGAGGCGGAGTTTAATAAGCCAATCCGCTGTTTTTGCTTCCTTTGTTCGGCCATTTGGTCCTTCAGCTCCATCAGCTGCTGGGACAGGTTCTGCACCAACACTTGAGTCGTTTCCAGTTGTACCTGCAAACTTCTCAGTTCTATCTGTTCTCCATCACCTTCAACAGATGCCAGGGACATTGCGCGCAGGCGCGGGAACCAGTCCAGATTTGTAGCTTTTATCATAGCGTATACATAGCTTTCGGGTCCCGTAAATTCAGTCGGATCTTTCACCTTAATCAGCACTATAAAGTATAGATAGTGCCACATGTTGTGCTCGCATTTAATATGCTCCTCGAAACTCACTGTCTTATTATCGAAAGCGGATCGATTCAAACCTATAAATAAATAAAAAAAATTTTTAGTAATAGTTTTCTGACTCACTCTGTCATATTGTATATATTTATTATGTAACTTACCACAAATAAAGCAAGTATTTTTCAGGATCAGCTCCTTCTGCTGCTTCTCAGATCTCAAATCTGCAAACGTGTCGATGATAACACCAAAAATGAGATTAAGTACTATAATAATCACTATGAAGTAAAACAATAGATCATAGACGACCCGTGCAACAAAAAGCGCTTCCTGCAACAAATAAGCTCATTACGCTGTTCAAATATCGAATTAAAAATATAATTACCGCGCTACTAGGTGCCCGTAAGATATCACCTATACCACCACCATTTCTCAACCCCTGATTTAACGTGGTAACGATGCACATGATCAAGGAATCACAGGCCCTTTCCTTCACTTCCCGGTGACAGTGCAATTGTTCATGGCTGCTACCCTTCGCGCTATACTTGTCCGCTACTGACTCGCAGCTGAATTCATCAGCCATTGCATGGTGATCTATTAGAAGTAATCTGATTAAAAGCACAAAAGACTACGTTTTTAATGTACATACGTGAATCATCATCATCATCAACGCTGACCAAGAAATCGTCTTTAAAGAACATGTACCCAATAATTGAAAACATATAAACTAAAATTAAAGCTAAAACTGCAGTTAAAATGATGGATCTTCCATTCCTAGTTACTGATCTAATTACATTCAGCAGCGTTTCTTCCCGGTATACAACATCAAATAGCTAAAATGTTAATTGATTCAATTTCCAATATCATTTCGTGCATATCATACTTACAAGTACTGAGAAGAAAAATGGATGCATTAATAATCCCAGCATGCAGAATATTAGATAAGCTAGGTGATAGAGAAGCTCGGCATCGGTGAGTATCTGTTGGTAGGTCTTGGTGAGAGTCCCATGGTTTCCCATGATGCTGACTAGATGAATACCCTTGAGCAAAACGGTTAGAGTACCTAGGAGAGCCAAAGTTGGCTCCGGTCCCAGTGAGAATATTAATCTTAGAATAGTTGAAGCAACCAGAGTACGTATGCCAGTTTCTCTCGGTAGAGTTATCACGATCGCGGCTGAGGATGTCATCGCGGCCCAAATCAGTGCGGACACCGTGGATCCCAATTCTAAAATTAAATCAACATAAATATCAGCAGTTAAGTTAAACTAAGAGAAACTTACTGGCCGCTATATTGATAGCTTGGATGAAACAAAAAAAATACGTTATTTACGATAAGTTTTTAATGAATTATACTCACTTGGCACTGTGTCGTTGAAAGGATAGAAAACCGCGACAATCAGGTTGATGAGTACGGCGCAATTAAACAAAATGTTACTCCATAAGGACATGTAATTACTAACCCAATATAATAATGGTTGTGCTGAAAAATAAAAACTTTTAAAAATCACAACAATCAAAATCATAACAATTAAAATATCTATAGTTTTTTGATGTAAAAATAATATTAATTTATATAATAAATTTGATACATGCCTCGTAATTTTTTCTGCCATTTCATTTCATTAAACATGGCGTCAGTCCGATCGAAAAATTCGGCCACCTTAGAACCTTGGTCATCTCGTTCGGCCGTGGTGAGTATTCTATATTTGGTATCAGAAGTAATGTACTCGCAAATTTCGGGAATTGGAAAAACGATCTGCTCCAGAGTCCTGTCGTGCCTTACAATTTCAATTTGCGCCGTGTGCGTAGCGTAATAGAGCAAAGCCTGGTGGATTTTCGGGTCGTTTCCGCCGTCCATAGGCTTCAAGAGAGCTGCTAGTTCCTTGTTGTGCTGGGCCAACTGGTGGCACAGAATGTATATGTTGTGGCCGACTTCTTTGGGAGACACCGCATCGTCCGTATTCGCCTCGTCATCATCCTCCTCCTCGAGGGATTCCTGATGGAAAGCTCTGCACGCGACATCTACCAACTGCTTGGGATTCATGTTATACAAGATGCGTTCAGCGTTTTCACTGTCGCCACGACTTTCCATTATAGCTAGCAGCAATTTCGAGGCGTTATTTTTTAATTCTAATACTAAATCCATCCGCGACTTTCCTAACGGATTAATATCATTTAAGATGAGAGCAGTTATAATATCCAATCCATTAGATTCATGAGTCGCAATACAGTTCTGATTTTCATGGCACGGTCCCTGGCAGTATTCAGTCAAGGTCTCTAGAGTTTGATTGATCAAGGATACGTTATTTTCATTAATATATAAACCCAACAAACCCAACCCTCCGGTCGTTGATCCGCAAATACAATCCAAGAACATTAGCGTTTCAGAAACTAAATTATAATTAGTCTTATTATTTTGATTACGTAGTAAGTTTTGAAGTGCTGGATTGTGATTTTCGCAAAGTAATTGCAGGAAGCGTAAAATAGGCTGCATTATCAGCACTTTAACTGATAAACAGTTTTGGTCCTCGCGCTCCCTATGTTTTTCAAGTTTTTCTGCTAACATATCTTCAAAGGCTGAAACTGCCCCCGCCATCATCGAACAGTTTTCATCACCAGCACCTATGCTGCGAATGTTTCCATAACTTTGCGAGGTAGACTCGGCCGCCCGGTTTAATTCTTCGCGTAACTCATCGCTTATGAGAATCCCATTAGACTTCCCCCCTTGTCTACGCGACATTTTATCTACCTCCTTTCCTTCCTGTTTGTCTTCATGAGCTTTTGCTGCAATGTCCGAAGTGTTTACACTTACGGTCGATTTTATCTCTTGCTGCGAATCCTTCATCTTATCATAAAACACCTAAATCATTGAAATTATATTATAAATCATTTATAATTTAAATATAATGATAATTACCTTAAAGAATGATTGGCTGAGATCACCTCCAAGTAATTTGTTAAACATACTCCTTTGTATTATAGGATTTCCACCTTCAAGAAGTGCAATGCCTAATTCTACAGCTTCGTTAAATATTGAAGGGGAGTGCACCGACTTGATGACTAACTCAACTACTAAATCAGAGGCCCCCTCTTTATCTAAATGCGTCTGCACTTCGTGTAAAGTCCTTCCCGCGCGGCTTAATATTTTTGCTGAAAATGCATTTAATAAACAAAATGGTTCATATGCGGTGCAGCATATTTACCTCCAGGTCCATGCATCACTGTAGACACTTGTATTGAGGTGATGTCCACCTCGTTTTTAGGGACGAACGACTTTCCAAAATACCGGGTCAACAAACTGTTTCTTAAGACATCACCCTGTTTTTACAACAGCAACGATTAGTTAAAACGAAATACTAATCGCGGTATGGCGTTACTAAAGCAGTAATCTACTCTACCACAGAAGGCTAGAGCTGTGCCTCGCGCGTCACACCATTAGCCGTTTGTTAAAAAAAAATGTACGCAAACACAAAAGGGTCGAAGCAGAAACACAGATAATAAGTGCTGCAATTATTGAATAGATTGTGCTATGGTGTAAATATTTATGCATAACGGCTCGTACGTTCTCAAATGAGAAGATAACTTATTGTGATGCATTGTTTTTAATTTAGGGACTACTAAGAACAATTGTTACTATGGTGAACAAACGAGCCGCGCCTGCTTTTTAAGTTCCGTGGATTAATAACAGTAAGTAAAGCACATAATAGAATACCAGCATACTTCTGGCCGACCCTATTTTTAATTTTAAAAATTATCAGAGAGAAAAAATAATATAGGTAAGTACTATGCAATGCAAACATATTGTTGCACATTTTTCTCCTAACGTGAAATAGCATTCCAAATTTATATCAAAAAATGGGATCTTATTATATTTGAATGCAATACAATGTAATCCAAAATTAAGATTCAATCAATACTTGTACTCGCCAATAAAATGTGTACATTTAATTCACATTATTTACTTTAATAAACGACATATTTAGAATTTTTCATAAATTACAGGACCCCACCTTATATCATTTCTACATTATTTTGGTACAAGTGCTAAAAAAAGAGGTAGGCTCAGAATGTATGTTATTAAAAGAATAAGAAAATTACATCATTAGGCCAATCACCACAGATAACACACACAAGAAAAACAAAGAACATTAATAGTTATGTGCTAACATTGGTGGAGGTTTTAAACCAAGTAGACAAGCTTTTTTAAATTGATGATTAACTATTAAATGATCAAGTTTAAATACTACACCAAATGTATAAGTAATGCAGTGAAAATAATTATATTGCTAAATAAATAAATAAAATAAAAATACTTGTCACCTACTAACCTTCAACTTTAAAAAAACAGCACATGCTTTATTACATCAAGGTAGGGTCTGCTATTTACGGTCATAAATAAAAGATAAAATCATACGAAGCTCGTGCGCATGCTCAAAAATACAAAGATACCGTACCGCTTCGTTCTTCTCCACCTTTTCCCCGTTCTTAATGGGAGCACATAGAAAACAATTAGTAGATTAGTAATCTTTTACGAAAAAAATATATATTATTAATCGGTTAGTTAATGGAAGCAATGCTCAAGCCACTAGTGGACGATTACCTTCTCTCCGTATTCAGGATCGATGGCCATCATTTCCCTCAAAGTTTTCAAAACCTTTACACACAGTTTCTCTTCTTTTTCTTCCAACAACTTTTCTGTGTGCTTTATCAGCCTAAACAAAATCACACACAATGTATTTAGTAAGGCAGTAAATAATATAGAATTCTTTCCGATTATTTTCACATTTTTGATTAGATGATGAACTGTAAGCGACTACAGTAAGAAGAAATTTGTAATTTGTAAGATGTATGATTTGTACATTTCAGAATTATTGTATCAAAATAGCAGGTATAATAATTAGTTTAGTTTGCTTTTTGGGTTGTTTTAAAAATACAATCATGGGATAATTATTAATTAACGGTTCTATTGATTTCCAAGTAGATATCAGGAAAATATTACCTAGATACCACAAGATTGTAAAAATGTAAGTATAACAATATAAAATAAATTTTTTGAACCATTAAGGCATATAAGTATTATATAGTAATTAAAAATTTTAAATCAAAAGTACACAGCGCATGCGTATACTTTTAATAGTACTTGAATTATTTTCAACATACCTTCTAATAAAACCACCACTTTCACACTTTTTCCGCGACTCAGTCCCTGGAGGAAACAACAATTCCGGCCGGTATAAAACATCAACTAAAAGTGAAAGCTCCGACTGTACGAGTGGTTTGAGTTGATCTTCAAGGAGAGAAACAATGTCTTGCAGGCCCTCAATAATGCTCCTATCTAAGCGCATCAGCTGGAATTTTTAATCATAAGATTGCGTAACGATAAGAGGTGTATACTGCCCTCACCTGTGATTGCGAACGTTCGATTTTCGGTGCTTTGGAAGCGTGTAGCCACTTGCTCGTTTGTCTTGTGAGTATCGTCGCCTTATTGAACATAGTGGCAACTTGGCTCTCAAGATCCAGAGGTATCGCAATACCCCTATTCTTAGCTGAAATTAGGCAGAGTTTAACTGTTGCATACAAGCATATCACCATTGAATATAAAGTAAACAAACTATAAAACACAAGCTATAAGCAAAACATGCGTTATATACATGTTTTCTGTTTACAACTTTGTTTTGTTTCTTGTGTGTATGGTGAGCAAAAGAATAAATATATTCAATGGTAAAATAGTGTGATAAATAAAAGATAAGGTGGAAACTAACCAACTTCTGAGAGCGTACGGATACAATTTTCGACATTAAAGCGTTGTGAAGCAGTTAGCCATGGACACTGGGATACCCTAAATGCTGATTGCAACAATTGCACAAAAATAGGTTGACGTGTCTGCAAAACAATTGCAGGTAAATATACAGTTCACAAAATTTTATAAAAATATAAATTAAAACAAAAATAGATTAGTACATCGTTGCAATTCTAAAGTGGTTATTGATGATTGATACTCGTTTTATAAGCATTATAAATGATCCCGAAACATGATGGAGTGTGTTGTGTTTGTGTACATGTGGCACCATTCAATGTACAATCTATATTGCTTAATTCAGTTGATCAATCATTATCAGTAATTAAAGAAATATAATATATCACAGGCATATGTGCATGTATACCGCATAAAATTACTTACATTACAGGGAAATGGTGAATATTTAAGGGGCGTATTAGCTGTAAATGGGTCGTAGTCATCCAAAGTAGAATCACTCCAAAATACCCTTGCCTCATGCAGATGTTTCTAGCAAAACCATCACCCAACAAATATAACATTAACGGTCTTTGCAAATAAATAAATCAAATAAAGCAAAAACCTTGGTAACAATAAACGAAGCAAATAAAAGTGACTTAGTTAAGCACCAAAGTAAATCAAGAGCTTTTGCTTAAGATACCCAGAAAATATTTTAAGTGCATGCATAAATATTGTTCGTGTGTACCTGGACTGTGGTGCTCTGGTCAGAAAAGGGACTACTGAAAAAAGTTGATATAATATTCATCACGCCGTTTGTCACGTAGTTTTCCAAAGCTTTGTCCGGGTGCTTCCTATCATTAGGGGCCGTCGCTATATCAGCCATATCCACCAGGAACGATTTTTCGAACAAGCTCCACATATGATTAGAGGTGTATATCTCCTTCATTTCAACCTCCGTGTCTATATAACAATGATTTAAAAACCCTACGTACGCCTCCTTCACCTCTGGTATGCAATCGGGGTGAGTAACCATTGCAACTATATCATCCAAAGGTAGTAAGCTGTGACATTTTATTTCCGTATATACGTTTTTCCCCATTGTACAACAAGCGAGCAGCTTTACTAATTCCACGTGATACCTAAGAGGGCTGCCGTCATCCATACTATGTCGCTCAGAACGCATCATTTCTATAAAGTGATTGAATGATGCTTTATCATTATAAAATACCAACACATCTTCTCCTGAATTTATCAACTGTAATTTAAAAAAAAATATTAAAATTTTTTAATAACATAATAATTATTCTTAGTTACTAAGACTTTTTAATTGTGACCTAAGCCATCGACAGTATTCAAGAGCTGTCAAATGATACTCTTCTTATCTGTCGAGGCTACAGTGCAAGGAATAATTGACCACCTAAATACAATCATATTCCCAAAAATTAAACATCTGAGCGTTTAAATTACATATTTACCTTATCTATACAATACAAACCTTTAATGAAAATTAACCACCACAAAAAGCACGATAAAGTTTCTATGCATCCCACCAAAGGGGTTAAAAAGTAAAAAAAAAAAAACAAACGTCATCACTAGACTAATTCGATACACTTCATTCACTAACAATTGTATTAACAATACCTCTTGCATAACCATGTCTTGACACTTCCTGATGAACTGATTCTCCGCCTTCACTATAGTTTGCAAAAATTTCAAATATTGTACATGCCTCCCGTGGCTTTCAATGCAATGCACAAAGTGTTGGATGACCTTTTCATTAACCTCATTACACAGGGTCGAGTTGTCTTGAAAAATTGCACATACAGTTTGAGCTTCGCGTATCTAAAACTAAAACAATCAAACGGATATTCGTTGAAGTATTTAAATACATACACCAGGATTTAAAAATAGATCTAGATGTTTATAAAGAAGCACTTGGTTTTGTTGATTGCCTAAGCAGAAATTTTGAAGGAATTCATGTGCCAGCCGCATCAGCTCATTCATCCGTATATCCTCCTTCTCATCATATGGAATCTGGAGTAGGTCCAAAACTACTGTGTGAACACCCACGTTTCTTAATAGCCTTTGTTCATGTTTGCGCGGCTTCACGATATTAGCGGGGGATCCTTGCGTGCAAAGCTTGTTCATCCGGATCAGAATCTGTTGGATTTTCTTGTATTCATCCGCTTGTTCGGGATGCAATGGCGGTCCCACATCCAAATTAATGGCTGACCCTTTCTTTTCTATAGAACTCAGGATCGGTGGACTCTTTCTAGCCGAACCGTCCTCGTCGTCGTCTTTTCCTTTCTTAGTAGTTCCCGGATGATCCTCCACGCATTTCGATTTGTATACCCACAACTCAGATTTTTCAACGGACTGACGCAAAACATCTAAGTCGGCTTTAATTTGTTTGTAAGACTCAACGTCACTATCAGACACTAAAAGCTGAACCTGTCTGAAAGCTTGAAGCACCTCTTGTCTCTGACTGAAATGCCTGAAGAGTAGATGCAGAGCTCCTGACACCAATGGAGGATAGTCATGCATTGTTAGGTGTAATAAAACTCTGAGGAAGGTACGTCCTCCGTGACCATCCAAATCCAGAACAGCACACTCCTCGCTGCTCCCGAAAATTCCTTCCGCTTGACTACCAATCCATTCCAGATCAATATTTTTGGTTCCAATCGGTAATTCCGTGTTCTTCTCAGATTCATCAAACTCCTGTTTAAATATACTCAACAAACAACTGATTCTGTAGTCTAATCTTACGTCCAATATAAACTGAAATTATTAGCGTTAAAAGTATGATCGAAAATTGTAACGAAATTTACCTGAAGAATTTCAATAATTTTTAATTTCGTATCCATAACTAAAGGGTATTCTTTCATAGCAGCTTTTCCCTGAGTGGAATTTGGGGAAACTACCGAACGTCCAACTGGACCTAACGCAAACGAAGTCATCACAGCACCCATGTCACCGATTGATCGCAACACCCCACCCTCCGCTAAAAAAACCCATCTAGTTAATACGGTTCGTAATGGAAAAACGAGTAAAACCGATTATAGCAAGCATTAGTTGAATACGCATGCAACATGTTTGGATGCAACACATCTAACATATAAATATACCTCTCTCTTCGTTCGCCTTACTTTCTTCAGCTAGAGAGAAATGAATGATTAATGATTGAACAGGACTAGACCTGTAAAAATTTCGATGAAAGTACTTACAGTCAACGTCTCCGATCGGCAGGCGACCATCCACGAAATCATTTTCAGAAACGCAATCCAAAATGCTTAGCAAGGTCTTTGTTAGTCTTAGTAAATCAGAAAAACTATAAAACCCAAAATAGATTAGTTCGCGCGCTAGTTTAACTACCTGAAAATCACACGATTTATTTATTACGTAAAGATAGGGGACTTATTAGAAGGCTGACCTCAAAAGTCAATTTGTTTTGTTCTTGATCGGCAAAGGACCACATCTTAGCAACCACGTTACAGAGGTAATCCTCGACGAAGGCTATGGTTGAACAGAACTTCTTTTGTACCGCTTCTTTGTTTTCATCTGGGGTTTTATTACTGTCGTAGCTGAAGAAAATAGTTATTTTTAAGGTAAAAGTAACAAATTAATTATAATTACATACTCATTAATTGACATTTTTGAAGGTATCTCCGACCACAACCTTGCGTATTTAACCGGAGTTACTGGCTCCTGGGGGTCTCTATCGACGTGTAGATGTAACATCAATCGGCAAAAGGATGCTCGTAAATCATAGCTCACGGTTTCATCTGCCATGCACTTTAAAATAAGGTCAATGTCTAATTGAGGGGAGAGTATATTCAAAGCTAAATACTGCCTATTTAGGCACATATTAGAGAAAAGATCTAACTGATGTCGGTAATAATCCAAGATCGCCTGATCATCTCTACTCCCTAATTTAGCATCCCTGCACAGGTCAGTTAACGACATAGATTTCTGCCTGTTCTTCCACAACAACACCACTTGTTTCTCCTCTATAAAAGTATCGAAATCGTCGTCCTCATTATCGGAAATATCATTAACATCGTGCATTGGTACAGGGGTCATCATCATCCTGGTTTCTATGAGTATATCGTAGTTCTTATCACTTAAAACGCTCTTGCAGATCAATTCCTGGGTAACGGGGATAGCCTTCTTGTTGGAAATGCAGAGATCGGAGAGGTAGTCCAGGAATCTGGATTCCCAGTTGCTCATGTTCTTGCGGACGAGGCCGACGAATGTTTCAATTTCTGCCGCCGTTATGTGCTTCTCCAGAAGTTTACGGTTGTTGTGTAGCAATGCGGTTATTGTGTCTTCAGCTAAGATATCGTATCCGATTTGTTTTTGCATAAAACCAAAATGTTTTGCTATATATTCCTGTAAAAAAAGATATAATTAAATTATTGACTTACCTTTACTAAAATTATTTATATTAAATTTTATTATATTACCATTAAAGAATTAATAATAAAATCGTACATGTATATTACATACAGTTTTATTATTATTATATGATGTTGCAATAACTTACTTGATTTTTTCTATAATCCTGCTGACTTAATCTTAGAATTCTGTAACACAATCTAAAGATATATTTGTATGGAGCGTGTCTTTGGTCATTAAGCTCCTCAATTTTGAGAAAAGGAGGTTTTCCGTCGTTTTCCATAAAAGGACCCTGTAGTATTTTAAAGAGTTGTTTTAGAATGGCTTGTTCTCTGAGGAGTTTTGGGCGGTCGCGGTTTGGATTAGTCACAACCAAATCTAAAGCTTCGGTTTTGTTCTGCTCATTTTCTAATTCGGCTACAAAGTACACAATATCCTGAAGTAAAGTAGTCACAGCTCTAAAATGGAAATTGGATCATTTATATATACTTATTAATGGAATATTATTTTGGCTACCTTCTTTCGTTGTGGGAAATTGTACCATTTTCTAATTTACTAGATAAAGCGGATAAAACTTTGCAAGCATCGTTTGCGAAGTCCAGGTCTCTTACTTCTACAGGTGAGACGGATATAAGTGCAAAGGCTTCTTTGTCTTCCTTCATAACAGCGCAGCCGACTTTAGACATTACTGGTTTTTCCTCGTCTTTGTCGATGGGGGTTGAAGTTGAGTGAACCCATGTGTTCGAGTATAAATGGTGCAGCCTTACATAGCTAGATTGTGGTACCAATGAGTCAGCCCTAGTTAATGTAGTGGGGTCTAGTTCGAACAAGGAAGCTATTTCGTTTGAGTATGCTACAGGAACTAAGTGGTAAGCAGAGGACTCGCCTGAGGAACCCAGGTCGGTTTTTGATTTAGCACATAAGAGGTTTTGATCGGCATCTACATCAGCCGCTAGGTATTGGCCAGTGGCTAAGTGCTTAAAACGAAAGAGGGAATTCCAGTGGCCAGCTCCGCCACGGCAAGGATCATGTTGCACCACTTCGATCTCCCACAAGGCCTTACTACTGGTGGCGGCGGTCGCGCTGGTCCTACCGGTCGTTCTTAAAAATACATGGTGCGTCTTCTTGTACTCGTCCATCGTTAAAAACTTCTCCTGCTCGGCGTGGAACAACCGAACGACGTCTCCTCCTTTGAGCACATCTTCGGCGTTTTCGCGGTGCTCTAAAAACAACGTCACTTTCCAAGATGTGCTCCCGTTCACCACGTTCACCTCCTTGCAGCCAGGATTATCGGGCAGCTCGTGATTCGTGGCTACGTGCAAAACCTGCTGTCCGGCGTTCACTGGATTTAGAATTACTTTATCACCTAGTACTATGTTATCACCATTTGCGCGAAGCTTATAAAACGGTAATATGTAGAACCATGAGCCCTCGTTCCCATTTCCGTCCAAATAGACGCGCATCGCATTCTTCTCCAACAATGCAGGCAAGCGTTTATTCACAGTTAAATATTTGTTTGATTTTAAATGAAGAAGCTAAAATAAATATCACATTGATCACTGATGAATTTAGATCAAATATATAATCTAGAATACAGTTTTATAATTTGATTGCAAACAGTCTTAATAATAAAATAATTAATTTTCAAATAATAAATATACAAATATTTAGAAATAAATTCCCATAATCAATTTGACTTAGTAATATTGATCTAAATTAATATTTTTCAATAAAAAATAATTGATTCAGAGTTAATAATGAAAATATGGGTGATTTTTTGATATTATAAGAGTTTTTAGCTGTCTAAAAGTATAAACTTTAAGTCATTTACGCATGGAATGCATAATTTAAAATAATGTAAATTGGTAATCATCCATTTCATTTTATCGCCTGCCTGCGTCAAACGAACTATTGCCACAATGTTAAGACTAACCAATGTTTAAATACTTAATCGATCAATAACGATTACTGAGTATAATTATGCTAATAAAAATTCTGTTTCCTCATCAACATCATTGTATGATGAGAATGATAATTTAAAGCCTGTAATTTTATTAAATTTAATGTTTACCACTTTTTTATCAAAGTGAAAATATAATATTTATTAATATAACAAACCTGGAACATAAAAAAACGCCCGTTTGTTTTATTTAGATTCCTTTACATTTAACATTGATAGTGAAACACATACAAACGATCTCATTTATTTGTATAAATATGCAATAAGGTAATCAGCACAATATTTATATTAAAATGCATCATGGATGATAATTTAGTTGTATATGAAAAGTTGTAAGAGGCGTTTATTATTAAGAAAAAAATTGTATGAATTACATTTTATTTTTTAAAATATTCCAAAATAAGCAGCAAGTTAATAGGCCATATAACGTTGGTTCATTGTTTTAAGGTAGTAAAATGTCGTCATAGACTTTACAACCGAGTTTAAGATAAACATACTGACGCCAGTATGACACAAATTTTCAAGGCAGTAGGAACAAACATAGAAGAAGTATAGATTTAGGCAGTGAACATCAATTTAATACTTGTAAGTATTATTGTTATTCTCCATAAAATATTGGTTGATTATCCATCCATGAAAATTACGTTATAAGTTTGTATACTTCAAACAATAGTAGTCAAAATTCAAAACTGTCACTGCTGACAAATAAAAAAGTGCGTTAATGAATAATGGACGAATCCACTTTAATCTACTTGATTGGGTCTACATAATAGGTCTTGATCATAAATATAAATCATTATTATTAATTAATGATGATAATAGAATGTAAGTTGAAAGCTGAAAACAAATTGAAATTAAATTGATTGATTAAAGCGCGTTGGGTTAAAACGGCAGAAGTTTTAGGTGTGAGCGCATGCGCGTCCTGTGCACTATGTATACTTTATGATAACGTGCACAAATTAATGCGTTTCACTTTTGAATTATCACAAATTGTGCATTCTAATGGTTGATACATTTTCTATCCATTTAAAAGTGGGTTATAGAACTCTTTCCAACCCCACAAAACACATTTTTTTTGCTTTAGTTACATATGTTTGTGCAAAAATGTTTACTTTGTTGATATCACACTTTATGTAAAGTGTGATATCAACAAAGTAAACGTTTTTGTTTAATTTTTCCATGATGTATCACGAAGTTAACGCCTCAACCATTAATCAATTATATATTGGTGCTTTAATTACAAGATAGTTAAGGAAGAAATAATAAAATTGCCGGTATAGACAGAAGTAAAGCAATTCTTTTTTAAAATTGGGGGGTGGACATCCTCTAAACTCACTCCAACAGTTAAAACATAATCAAGGAGAGGGATAAGTTACTTATATTTTATTAAATTCAGAAATTTTGCCAAGGAGACAAATGAAAAAATAAATAAATCTAGCTAAATTATGAATAGTTACCATGTTTTCATAATATTAAAAAAATCATCTTTAATATTTATAGTTTATCCTTTCAAATGATTAATTATATAAATTCCTTACTGCAATATTAACATAATAAAATTTAAAAAATTCAAGGAAAATTGATATTTTTCACCAGGTTTTGTAGACAAAATAATGAAAAAAAAACAAACCTACTAGATTAAATTTTACCAAAAGCTTTTCATTAATCAAATGTAAATAAACAATTATATGTGATTACTTATTATTAGTTTAAGTACTTTATGCATATTTTTTTAATTGTATTTTTTATCATTTAAATTTAGTTTCAAAATTTTGAATTAAAAAAATAAATCATGAAAAGTAAACAAATTAATAATTAAGTAATTTAAGATTAAGAATTACTTGCAATCAACATCAGCAACATTTTTAAAAGTAGGACTTACTTGAACTACACTACCATATTGCACATTAGAACCCAACAATTTTTTATTCTCACTATCGTTTTGTTTCTTCTCAATCTCTGCAGCATGCTAGAAAAAAATCAGCATTATTTTTTTGTTAAAAATGGATGTATAAATTGTGCCTAACATGTAATCTTTTCAGGAGTCCAGCATCTGTATTTGAGCCCATGCTCTGTTTGGCGGCCTTCCAGAATTGCTTCTGTGCTGAATAACGGTTCATGGGACATATTTTGAATAAACAATCTATAAAAAGAGGTAGTTTAATGTAATGTTTTTGTTATTCGATCGGTGGTTACCCCTGAATTTCTTTGGTGGATTGGCCAGATCTCCAGCCTCGGGGCAAACAACGCAGCGGTCGTCAACCAGGCTAGAAGGTCAAGTGTTAAGATGTTACGATTGGATTTTATTTTAAATGCTTACCCGAGTGTGCTGAGAAAGCCGCTAACATTGCCTTCTGCATACAAGGAGACAATGTCTCCGAGATGCAAAAGGCTAGACGATGCTATTTGGTCCATCCTGATCCGGTTTCGTCAATCGGTTAACAACGGCATTACCAAATGTTCTCTGTCACCTAAAACACACAATGCATGTTTATAAGCCGGGCACGTTTGAGTTCGTTTGATAACTATGAATAATGACACATCTGTCAAACTTTGTGTCACTCATCTGTTTGTATTTACATTGTACACCATCCGCCTGGAAATCTACCAGGTGTTCTGCAAACTATTTTTACCACCTTTTTGCACCACGAAACACAGCACTTGTAAGCAGTGGGGATGCAAAATTATCCCAACTAAGGTTAGGTATATAAGGAAATTGTTTACTTATTTACGGACGAGCGAACGCGCCTGCCTATCGATTTATCTCTTACCGAACGCAAATATTTACAAATTCCTCCTAGCCGAACCTACCACAAAACTGAATTTATTCGGCACCAAGACGAAACATGAAAACTTCTGAAACTCCAGCTTGGAAACGAACCACTCACTTAAGACACTACTCGCGATTGAACCGTTTTCGAGAAAACATCGCGTTATGCAATATTTATGTGACAATATGAATTATTTACACGATTTTTAGCATACATTTGTGTTCGCCGCTAGATAATGTCCTCGCATAATTATAATAATTTTTAACGAAACATTATTGACCTTTCATTTGCCACAGCGCGCTGTCCTATCTTTCTCCCCCGCTCTTCGCTACAAATTGCAAACAATTAAACCATAAATTATTCGCCACGAAAACACGCCGTAAATCATTCCGTTCCGACGCTTGTTATCCACAATAAATAATTCAAAATTTTTAACTGCACTATCAAAAGTTGGTAACGCCACTTGCGGGAAAATGTTTAAATCATTATCAATTTCCAATTAAAAATTCAATACGGATAAATATTACTTGTAAAATATCCCCAAATATGCAAACATTTCATTATATTTTAAATAATTCCGTGCATCACAAAATGCATTACACAAACTGAATTTTATTTTTGAATACAAAGGCGAAACGCGATAACAGTAATTGAACAATTATAAACTTCCTTACCGCAAAATTTCACTGATTAGATAAATATTCTATTAATATAATGCCAACTGTTGCATACAACAAGGCAATTCATAAATATAAATGTAAAATATTGTTTCCCGCCGTACATTAATTAATACGCACTAAATTTAAAGACCTACCTCAAAAATTACAACAATATACATATAGATTAAATATAAACACAAATTAGAAAGCTCATTTGCTCAATTGAAGCCAAACTGAAATAATTATATAAATATCGTAAATTTTTAATTGTATAATTATATATGCAAAAAACAAGCTGATTTGCAATGGTGTTTTAATGTTTAGTGTACGCAGCATTGCTGGAATTCTCGGCAATTTCCTAATCGTAATGTAACAAAGTAATGAGAAGGTCACACAACTAATACATATTCATTATTCCAAATAATATTTAAAAACATAATTGACACCTAACGATTTAAAATTGGGTTGCCCAAATTTTAAAAACGTTTCCTACAATAAATTTAATTACATTTTATTTTATAATAATAATAAATGATAAATTATTCATATTTGTTTTATATTCTTTAAATACCTTTTACTAACCCAACCACAATATATTGTATACAGCTATAAAATGATCCAAACATACACAACACATATTACTTACGATACCTTATCAAATTAAGATTAATATAAATGTATGAAGAGGGTGAGATCCACCTATAACCAAACAGTTAAGTGGTATTAAGTAAGCATTTAACACCGCTTTTAAAAAATTGTGTTCCGTGCGTAAAATTACTTCTATCAAATTTATCTTTTAATCCCAGATAATTTATCAAAAAACGTGAAAGTATGCTACTTTTTTCTTTTGTTTTCATTCAACCATTCATTTATATTCGAATATTTTTGTTGATGATTTTCCATCTTAATATCTGTAAATGTTTGATGTAATCAAATTTAAAGGTAATGATTTATGTATAATATTTGTTTTTAGTATAAGTTCCTTTGTTTACACCAGACCAGTTTATCAAAATAACACCACCACGTCCTATTTCGTGGTATATTATGAAACGATAATCAGCTTTATCTGTCGGCTCACTGCCTATCTAACTTAGATCACCGGCCTAAACCACTCTAAACTAATATTATCTTTTTAGTCCATCATTATTGTTCCTTTAAAAAATATATGCTTTCATTCTATTTTTAGCCTTCTCACTGACAATTCATAAAGGCAATAAAACCGTTTCATTTTTGTATACATTTGGAATTATAATTCTTATTTGATATTATATCAACTTTAAAAACACATTTGTTATGGAAAGAAATATAAAAAAATTAAGTTTTAAATAACTATATATTAGGCAACACATTATACACGCAAGCAATCGAGGATACTAAATTTAAATCGGTCTGTAGTTTAAAAAGTAAAGTTTTAATGTTTTTCAGTACTTATTAATTAAAAAAAAAATTCCCTATTTCGGCCTTCTGAAAATAATTTAAAACTATTGATTGAAATGATTATAACAAATCATTTGCAAAGCTGAAAAAAAAAAATAAAACATATAGTTAAAACTGAAATAAAACACAAAGAATTTTTATTTGTAGCTCAAATAAAAATAGTGTTAGTGTTTTATTCCAACCTTATCAATCAAGCACAAGTTTTTAAACATATAGTTAAATAAATCGATTATTCTTATTTGGATATTGATTAATTGCATATTAAAACATGAAAACAGTGTTAGATGGCGCTATACTATATTCTATTTTTTTGTTTACGAATTTAAGGAGACAAAAAAGAAATATGTGATAAAGTTAATATAAATAAAACAAAATATTTTATTAATAAATTCAATGTATTGTTTATTAGGTCTACCAAAACGACACTCCATACATTTAAGATGATATATCTTAGAAGTTAGAATACAAATTTTTAGGTGATGTAGGTATTAAAATAATATTTCGAAATGTCTTACACTAATAATAAACAGCGACATACCTAAAAAATGTTTAAATCTAAAATGCATGTGCATACACCTAAAATGAAAGGAAGAGATAAAAAGTTCGTATATCTATATAAAAGTTAGAACGAATAAATGTGCATTCCAGAAACAAAGGTTCAAATATTTGACTCGAATAGCTGGATCACAGCTGATGGTTATACACTATGTCTATACATAATGATACCATAAATAGGGAATTATTCAATCATTAAAAGATTCGTCAGAACTTGTTTATGGTTAAAAAAGAATATTGCACACTAAAACTAAATGTAATAAATAAATATTTATATAACTCTGCTTATGACCTATCGAAACATCAAAATTTTTAGGGGCTGGAGACGCTAGGTTTAAGTTATGAACGATAACTTTATACCGACAATGGCAGGGGGGCTAGACACCGGGCGTACCGTACTGCCCCATAGCTAGTCTATTATAAAAACTGTAATAACCTAATTTATAAAAATATTACTTATCTATAAGAATATGATTTTATATTGTCGCCAAAATATCTGTATCTGTACAGTCCAAGTAACATGTACGATTGATTTGATTGCAACATATTGCTTAAGAGGTTGGGCTAATTCATAAGTTATAACAGTTTTTATAAACAAACGTTGTACCATGTAGAAAAAGGATAACTTTACGAACTATAATTTACAACAATCCAACAACTTAACGGTTAAAGCACTCTTAAGCATTTTCAAATAATTCTCAATGATAAGGAGAGCAAAAGAAATGGTAAGAATTGTTTTGAGCTGAGTGCCTCTCCAACAAAAACCTGCGTTATAACTCCATGTCCTCTGCTTCATTCTCTGAAAAGTCTGACATACTAGACTCACTCTCGGAGCTCACATTGTTTTCTTGACCTCTTAACGCTTCTTCTGTAGCATATTTTCTTACATACTCTGCAAAAAATTACACTCCATTACTGATGTGCTCTAAGAGAAGTTATTAACCAATCAAATATAGTTACCTGAAACTTTCTTTTTGTATTCTTCTGGCTTGTGAAGATACATGGCGGCAGCATCACCGTTAAGGGGATCTATTGGATTCGGGTACGTGAGTAATTGTGGTAAAAATGATTCGAAGATATTTGATAAATCTGCAATGAAAAAAAATCGTAAAGGTAGTAACTTCGTCAAAGCTGCCGGCCGGTAATTGAATACCATATAAAGCTGTCCACGCTTGATTAATTACATCTAAACATACAGTGCCGGAAACTTCGTCGATGTTGGGATGGTAAACGCGGTTCATGAATCCTATGCTCGGTGACTTAAATGGGTAGTGCTCCGGCAGGTGAACCCTAACTTTCCAAACACCTCCTTCGTATGGTGCTATGAACAGGTAAATTAATGTTAAAAAAATATACAATAGTGTACAATTTAAACAAGAACATTTTGTTTTGGTTCTAATAATTATTATGCTTTTTATAAAGGTATGAGTGTATCATATAAATTTAAAACCAATGATAAAATTTCTGTATAAATCAATACTTACTTCCTTTAGGACCATAAAATTTAACGATGAAATCATTAAGACCACCCAAGACCGTGACCTCATGTTTGCTTTCGATTCTACAGCAGCTGTTAAGGAAAATCTTAGAATATTGGCATAAAATAATAGTGTTTATGATTGTATTAATGTATGGAATTGTATGTACTTTATTAAGGGGATAAATAAAAAAACTTTCTGGGTTTAAAACACTTGACGTAACCATGATTACTAAAACAAAGTTAAATTTATCGTGTATTTGTTTCTCTATGGCCACATGATGATTCATATTCCTAATAATAATAATAACATTTATTAGTGTTTGATAGACATTGTCCTTACACAGGTCAGAATTAAAGGGATTATAATTAATATTAGCTTATATATTTGATAGTAGATATTAACTTGGTTTGTGTCACCTATATGTTGCTTTAATTTCAACAAGAGTTGGCTTATTGGCCAAGAATGTTGTGTGATAAGGATTTAACCTATAAATTGTAAGTAAATAATAATTTCTTAATAATAATAATAATAATAAATTTAATAAAACAAAGAAAACAACAATTTATCGCACTTTTACAGTAGAGTGAAAAATGGTGAAAAAAATTAATTCACTCGATATTTGTTATGCTAGTCTCTTTATGGAACCAAATTTTCAAATTGTAAGAAGAAATGCACTTGTTTTATTCAATTTATATATTTATTTGGATAACTGATTCGTAAGCAGTGTAAATCTAAATAAAAGTATTCAGTGGAACATAAGTGCATTATTTCTCAAAATTTGAAAGAGTAATGGTCTTCTTTATTTTAATAATTAAAAATGTACTACGAAGTGAACGACTTTGAGATTTAAGAGTAAAATTTATTATATAGATGATTTTAATAATACTACAGTCCACCGTTTTATATATAATAATAATAAAGTTTATATTTGCTATAATTCTCAATTTAATTTAATTATTATTATTACGAAGTAGGTTGTCACTGTCAAACTCACCCTACTTCGTAATAATAATTGTCAAAAGAATATGTTTGACAATGACTGAATAGAACGAAACTAATCACAATAAAAAGTGAAAAAGTGTTTTCATTCCTCAACCTACTTGATCAAGGTGTATAACAAAGTAAAGGCTTCAACAATCAATCATACTAATTATTATTATTTTAGTGTTTAATTAATTGTATACGCAGTGTGATAAAATGCAGGTATTCAATATGGTAAGCCAGAATTTCATTCTAAAAGTGGTGCTTTGTTTGAAAAATGAGTCACCGTCTACCGACCTTATGTTTTTATACACAAACAAAGCGTGCATCTTAAAATAGTTTAAATTAAGAGGTTATGCAGATGTACATATTTGTGACGATTTGAATTATAATTATTATAAATTTTATTTTTAGAAGTCCTGAGTTATATCTATTGTAATTTTATAAATACAACATATTTACAATGGTTAATACATAAATATATATATTTTTTGTAATTTGTGTGTGTCACTGTTTGGGGTCGAATATAAAACTTAAATGTCAAAAGTAAAATAGAATAGAATTTTGGACTATTTAATGGAATTATCTGGATGATGCGATCTAACAAATTGATGAAGAGTGCTTCTAGAGTGATTGTATTTTGGGGAAATATTGGTTTTGTTTGGAATATGATTTTAATTTATTTTTGTAACTTTTTTTTTAGTTATGGCTAACGTACATGGGCGATAGGAGTGATTTAGGTGGATTCATATAGTAATTAATTGGATAGGATATGAAGAGGATTATTCAGGTGCCATAATTTTAGTAAGGGTTCAGAGTACGAATCTTTCTGCCACTACAGATATGATGTCGGGTGGAAGGGCGGCATTGAGTGACAAGGATAAAGTTGTTTAACAGAGTCTGGTAAATCGATTAGTTATTGGCCACGGTCTTTATTGATTATTATTTATTTAATAAACGAAAAATGATTAATAAATATCTTATTTAATAAAAGCAGTCTGAATTATTCCTGTGGTGGATAACATTAAATCAGCTTTGGATCTATACATGCATAACTGTTTTTAATTCTACAATTTTACACAATACAAAGTATAAAAATAATTACAAAGACATCCCTTTTTGCATGGTGTAAAATTCTAGAATTGTGAATAAGAATGGTGATTTTTAAAAATACATCAAAAGCTGATTTAATTTTATTCATAAATAATCAATAAATAAAACTACTTTTATTGAGCAAAATATTTATTAATCATTTTAAAATTAATAAGAAAAAAATGAAATACGAGATGAGGTGTTAGCAATTATTTTTACATTTGTAATTTTGGCATCGAATTGAATTAGAAATCTATTTTCAGCACTAGTAATCAAATTTAATATCATCAACAATTAACTTACTTCTGTTAATTAGAAGGTCAATTAAACCACGGGTTATATGAGAATTTAATTCATCGTAATTTATTTCTGTTTTAAATACATCAAAAAATACCATAAATTGTTTAACAAATAAAAAGTCTGAATGTAGAAATTGATAAATGTGCTTGAATAGAGTAGGAAAAAATCAAAATACTAAAAGCTATCATAAAGTGTTTGCTAATGAAAAAATCTAAATGTGGAAATTCATTCAATATTTTATTTTAAAACTGCTATAAGTTATAAAGAATTCAGATTGAAAGACTGAAAATTAAGGGGCATTAAATCAGGAAAATATTATTTTTCTAGCTGCATGGTCTTTCCACCATGTTATTTGTGTTACATTAAAGGATCTTTGAAATAAAACAAATAACTTTCTTGCTATCACTTCTTTATTAAAAGTTATTTGTTTTATTTTGATTTATCCTAATGTAATAGGAAGTGAAATCCTCCGCAATTATTTATTTAAAAAATCTTACCTGCCACTCTAAAGCACTATTAATTGTATCCCAATGAATCATACTTGTCATGCCGAAAAAGTTATTTGTTGTACTTTACATGATACATTTTCATTTATCAGAAAGTGAAATCCGTTATAACATCTTATTTAAGGAACCAGTAATTGCACGCCAATGAAAAACATACTAATTGTCCAGAAGATTAAGTAAAATAAATAAATATATAGTACAGATAACATTTATAGTTATCAACTGATTAAAACATAAAAACACAATCTTAAATACCTTACAGTAAAGAAATAGGCTGTGCCATTCACAAATCTTACATAGCAACAAGAACATTTCTACATTAAAGACAATGTAAGTAAGTATTTGTGTTTGTTTATAGTTGAAGTTTTAAACGAGAGGCTGAATGGTAAACAAAATCATTACACGTTACCTTTACTATCTTGTCTAAAACATCAGCCGGGCACCCTTGACACGAAAATATTATGCATTCAAAGTGATAATCTCAAGGTATCTCAATATTATTTGCTTAATCTATGTGATGAGTGGAGGATTTGGTGTGCAGCATAATTGTAAATGGATTGTACAAATAGCATTAAGTTCCTATGTGCTAGTAAAATTTTAAGGGAAACTTGTTTAGGTTACATCTTGCATTCGGTGGAAGGGAGAGGGTGTATGTTAAAATTAAGTTTTGACAAAAGAGCTAATTAGTTTGGAGCCTGTTGAGGAATTTTTTTAAAAGTGCATGTGGATGTGGTGTTTGGTTGAATACCATGACATGTCATTTATGTATAAGGTGCCTAGAGGGGTTGTGGGAATATGCAGCAATCAGCTGATACAATGGATGCTGTTATTGTTTACATTTTCATTTAAATAAGAACAAAGAAAGGATACAATTTTATAACGTCCGTGTCCATACGTCGCTTTCCTGCGCTTGGTGATGACATGTTTCTAATGTCATAAAACTGTAGACATTCAAAAAGGTTTAAACGCGAGCACTGGCTCTTTGAGACGTAACCACTTTTACTACACAATGGCCGTTTTAGTGAGCACGAAGTTTTGGTTGTAGCTGCACAATCCACTCTGACAAACAGCCAATCATCTGGTGATCGGAGGGCACCGCGCACGCGCCACTCGATATAAACGCATAGACGTTACTTCACACAACAACAATTTATTGAAACAAAAGCCACCACCTTTACCCCTTCGGCGGCTGACGCGAAAAGTCAAATAAAAAATTTAAAACGAAATCAAAACGACGGACGAGTCGGTGCTCCGAACTATGACAACGCACTCTGACGACCGCGACAAGTCTGAATCCCAACAACCTGACCCTAAAAAAATTCAAAACCCCACCAGTGCACGCGACTCGCATTCACCTTCAAATTTCAAAATATCTCCTCCGCACTGAATCCGCATTTCATCACAACAAACGTCATAGGAACACAATCGCAATCATTAATCACTCTCGCATTAACTGGAAAACGCGGTGGAGTTCGGAAAATTGCAAACAATGCAAATGTGGAACAGACTCTTCCCACACATGGTCAAGGTAATTACGGTGCATGTATAAACAAAACATTAAAACATTTGCACACAACAATTTTTATTATTTTTTGTAAATATATTTTCCCACCAAAAGAATTATTTTAAGTCATAAACGACGCATATATAAAAGTAATTACTTTAAAAATACTCTTCGTTTAATTATTTATCTATTGCTAAAATTATGCCATCTATTATCCAAGGCCGAAATGAACACCGTTAGGAATGAGTATTAGAGCTGTATATATTGGGTTGCATCCTAACTATAGAAATATACACACAAATATACGAAAAACTTTTAAAATGATAAAACGTTGCAATTTTAGAATAAAAAGATAATTATTGTAGAAATGATTATAAAATCGTTAATGTATGCACTTACATAAATTAAAATAATTATACATATTTACGTTTATTTTTTTACAATTTTAAATTAGTAATAATTAAACGCACTATTTTTTGCTTTATATTAATAATTAAGAAACCAGTATATATCTTTGTACAATTAACATTTGTAATTATAGTTTCCCTAAAATAACAGCCACGGGTCGGTTTCGATTTTGGATATCATTAGAGTGGAGCAGTTTAAAACAGGGAAACCGAAAATCATATAACTTTTTCTTCATAATAATATAATAATAAAAAAAATATTTTATGGATCCTATCTATATTACAATTATCAGTTATTTAAATTATAAAATATTATGTGACTATAATTAAATTGTTAAAAATTGATTACTCAACATAATATTATTAATTTTCGTATTGGTTACCGAGTCATAAAATTACTTTTTACGTGAAACTACTTCCTAGTCGATGATGCACTGTGATGACACAATCGGTGACATAACGAGTCGTTATGAAACCACGTCCGCGGTTTTATTGCAGACTGGTATGTTTATGTCGGTGCTCAAGGTGAATTTTGTTTTGGGCACTACGTCGGCGTAGGTGGCCTAGAATGTAGAAAGTGATTTAGGTCATATTTTGAAACCGACTTTGCACACACTTGCCCCCCTCTTATATATCAAAGCATAATTGAATAGATAGTGTCTACAATCTTAATCGAGTGTACCTAATCCATATTTCTTTTACCTTAAAATTATCAACAAAAAAATTATATGAATTTTTGAACATTGTTTATAACAATGTTGTAGCCAATTTCAATAAGTGATTTGTGTTGTAGTCTTATTCTCACACTCTGCTTTAAATTATTAGGTTATTTTCTACACCCATGTAAAAACTGTCCTATGCATTATTATAATGTTTTTTGTCTTGAAAATAATTATAAGTATTTAAATACATTAAGAATTAATTTTTCTCCTGAAATGATATGAAAATAATCATGTTATTAAGACTAGATCATTGTAACATTTTGATTTAAATGAATAAATAAAATATATAATTTAAAAATTAGACAAAACCAAAAATAGTCACATAAAAAAATTCGCATGTAATTATTTAATAAACATCATAATAAAATTATTTATATGGTTATAGAATTTTTTAAAGTTTTTAAATAAACATCACATTTAAGAGTAATTTTTATTACAGTAGAAGACATGTCTTACAAAGGATGATTTAATAAAAAATGGAAAGACTGGAGATTTATATATTACAGCACAGGTACATCCACTATATATACAAATAAAAAAGACTAGTCGGTGAAACTCTAGATTAGTTGAAGTCATTGGTGGCTTTCATCAGTTGTTCCGCTATGTTGGTGGTGTTTGGGGTTGGAGGGGCGTTCAGAATGTATTCAGAAAGGGAAATGTATACGGCAACAGCCAGACCAATGATAGCTGCGATGGTCATGCTCCTCTGGAATATGATACAAGTGGCAATGCACAATCCAAGGTATGTGCAATATCTCGTGTAGTACACATATTTCTGTCTGTTCTCCTGCTCCGAGTCGACGCACATGTTCTCTTTCATGAGGTACCCAGAAGCACAACTGACGCACATATCTGGACCATCTCCAGTACACCCCGCACAGGATCTATCACAGTCTAAGCATTTGTAGGAACCATCGGTGTTCACACAGAACTGCAACGGGCTACACGGGGATTTTGGGGATGCACATTCATTTAAATCCAGACAGCCTTTTTCTGGATCTTTGATCCAACCACTAGCACATTGTAGACACCCTAAAAAAATAAGTAAACAATAATTAAAACAAACAACATAATCAATTTTATACAAATAATAATAATAAAGATAAATATATTACATTTATCAACTAATTTTAAATTGAATTATTGTTTTTTTAATGAAAAAATATTTAATGATAAAACATTTGGTTTTGTTTTACTAAAAATTAAAGAAATTAATTAAACAAATATAAAACTATTTTAAAACACTAATATGTATAATTTTTAGAATCTAACATTTTTAATTACAAAAAATTCAATCATTTTTATGTTCTATGGAAGTATATATATATTTCAATATATACAAACTGTATTTTTACTTTTATAAAAAAAATCAATTCAAAAACCTGTTTTCAACTATCCACAAATTCTAAGAATTGTACATACCAGGTATAAAGATACCCTTCAGAATAAAAAATTAATTGATTAGTACTGGGTAAAAATTGATAATTCCTTATTAAAGATTTACTCATTCGTGAATTGTTTGTTTAAGTAAAGCACTAGTTTGGCATAAACAGAAAAAAAGTGCCATACAAGGGCTATACATTATTGAATTTTCAAATTTGTTATTATTACTTTAAACTGTACAACACATGTATTACCAATTTTTATATTTAAATCTTTAAAGATTGTAATTTTATTTTTACAGTATAAATAAATTACCTGTAGGACCGGCTTTAGTACATTTACCATCGCAAGCGACATGGCATTCTGAGCATAACAATTTACTCTCATCTCGATAGGACTCGAAGTACTTGGCGGCACATTCATCACAGATCACACCTGCATATCCCTTATCACAGGCACACTGGCCATTGCCCTTCCTGGTTCCAGCACCTTTACACCTCCCATTCTTACTGCAGACGTTATCAGGGTAACCGGGACAAGGCATGCAGTTAACCCCGTAATGATCTTCCGGACAGCAGTGCTCTATTTTATCTATACAAAAATATTTGAACAAATCCGGTTGGTCCTCCTGATGATTGAACCACCAGTCCTCTATAATGCTGTCATGTTGCTCGTTCAAATAATAGCACTGATCCTGGCCTTCCTCGACATCAGAGCAAACTTTTTCCTGTATTTCAACCAGCCGAATTTCACTCTTTGCATAAGTGCGTAGTTTTTCCTCTTCCCAAGCTGCATCTCCTCCTTCGAATTTGCCTTTCTCAGTTTCTACCATACCCTTAATAAAAAAAGGACAGCAACGTTAAGAAATAAACAGATATTTTAATATATCTTGTATTTGTTTCTCAATTTAATTATTTTAATCTAGTATTATATACAGATATTCCAACTTGTCATAAATTAAATTAAATAGGACTAAAACGCAATTACCTTCTTGAAAGATTCTATGTAGATTCTGCAGGCCCTACATGGTGGAAACTTGGTTTGTTTCAGTAAATCCTTCTTGGAGACGGCTGATGTTGTGGCGGCTAAGGTTAGGACGACAAAACCAACGAATATTGTATTAAAATTCAATGCTCCGATCATTTTAATCGCCGCCGCCGCTTTCCTGCACGACCCTTAATTGCACTGACGTGGTCTTGCCTTATTTATTTACGTGGATATCAGGATTTGATCAAAATTTTACGATGATATTTCAACTACTATCCAGAGAGTGCCCTCTATTGAGATCGTTGCACATTTACAGATGTAAATTTGGTTGCATATATTCAAACAAGAATGAAATGAAGAATGAGTAAATAAAAATAATTTCGACGTTTTTTTATATCACTATTTATCCTATAATATACACAAACAAAATTTACAATATTTTATATAATATATTTTAAACTTATATTCAAGAGTGTTTATTGTTTTGCATATGTTGAGATATTAAAACTCCTAATTTAAAATTTTACTGATTATTTATTTTATATTTTCTAATTCAACTTGTATTTCTTTAAATATTTGAAGGTTGTACTATTTTTTACAAGCAAATTGCTTTTGTATATTTTAAATTTGTTTTCTTGAGCTTTTTCTAAATGTTTTTAAGAGTATTATTATATTATTTTTTATAAATTGAAACATTTTGGAATTTCTTAACTGTTATATTTAACGTTATGTTTTTACACATTCATTTCGATTAATATAAATTTTAAATATTAATTCAACTCATGACCTTTTGTATGTGTTCTTGAGTTTAAAAAAACGGGTTAATTTCCTTTCTTCGCTGCTTTTATAATAAATAAAAATAGTGTAGAAAGGACTTTACCATCGTTTTTATTATTCGTGACCTTTTAACTGTTTTCTTATTTATAACTGATTTTGTAATTTTATTCTTCTATCATTATTCTATCATATTAATTAAGGCCGAAAGACCATAGATGAATGGCAAATGAAGAAGAAGAGAAGAGCAGAAGCAGCATAAGAATTGTTATGTCGTAATATTTTAATACTATCTTCAATAAAGATGTTTATCTCTCTCATATTAATTACTTTTCTATATTTTTGACACTTTTCATGGCCTTTAAATCTATTCACTCAATTTGAAATGTACTTTTTATTTTCTAACGTATAATATTTGAATGTTTTATATTGTTAATTAATTTTTAGATGTATTAACTGCTTTAAAAAAGTTTTATCTGTTTTTTGCATTATTTAATTACGTATTTTGATACCTTTCGAATGTATATTTTCGATTACTTCGCATACGCGAGGGCAATGAATAATTTGTTGAGGAAGGTCAGGAGTACGCTGGGTCAATGTACAATTTATTAAGGTAGGTCAAGAGTACGCTAGGGTTATTAATGTAATTTTATAAGGTTCGATAGGACAATAAATGCTGTATTAGGGTAGGTCAAGACAATGAAAATTTATTGTGATAGGTCAAGAGAACGCTAGGATAATTAATCATTTATTGGGATGAATTAGAAGTACACTAAACCACTAAATTAAATTTTGGGTTAGGACAATGATAATTTTATTGGGTTAGTATAGTTGATGCTTGAAGCCATTACTTTGTGATACATTTTTGAAAATTAAGACGATAAATGAAATTCATTTTGTTGTTATCACACACGGTTTTTATTATTAGTGACAAAAAATGACCATATAATAGTTGAAACCATAGTAAAAACCGTGTGTGATAACAACAAAGTGAATTTCATTTATGGTCCTAATAATTGGGTTAGGTTTATAGTAAGCTAAAATTTGAAAAATATATCAGGATAAGTCAGGAATATGATAAGGCAATTAAATATTTATTATTATAAAAGTTCCTGAGCGTTTAGTAATATATTGCAGTGTTTATATAAAGTGAACATTTTATTGGGTTAGGTTAATAGTACGACAGGACAATAACACATTTGTTGTGATAGGTTAAGAGTATCTACAGGACAATAAAATAAATTAGTAGAGGCTCGAGGTACGATATGGTTATAAATTATTTGTTGGGATAGGTTAAATTTAAGCCCTTATTAATAATTTAGTTAGAAGTCGTTTACCGAAAGTGAGTATTTATTCGACACTTTTTTTTTAAATTTATAAGAGTGATAATTATTCTACAGATTGAAATGTTTCTGAATATTTTAAACTGTCACTGAGAACGTTGATACATTTTGACACTTCTAGCAAAAATTCAAAAGTTCATTTTTCATATTCAGCCATTTTTATTTGTTTTAAATAATATTCAACTTTAAATTTAGTTTAAATTCTTCTTAAAGTGTTTAAAAGTTTAATTTTGAATGATATTATAACTTTATTTTTAATTATCTTATATTATATTTTCGACAAATTTCGATTATTACGAATACACGTTATAGAGAAAGGTCGGAGATGCGCTAGGTCAATGAACTCTTTATTGGGATAGGTCAAGAGTACGCTGGAGCAATGAACATTATTTTAGTGCAATGGGACAATAAATACTTTATTGGGGTAGGTCAAGAGTACGCTGGGGCAATGCGAAAATTGTTGTGGTAGGTCAAGAGTACGCTAGGGCAATAGAAACATTTTTAAATAGGTATAATACACGCTGGGACAATAAATTCTTGTTTATGGTTTTAAGGGAATTAAATTTACATTCTTGTAAGGAAAGTTAATTTGAAAGGATTTAATTTATATTTTTAGAACGTCTTATGTGAAGACAAAAGTGCGATAGGACAATGAAAAATGTATTGTGTTAGGTCAAGTTTAAGCTAGGATAATTAATAATTTATTGGAATGGACTAAGACAATGAAAAAAATTGGGATAGGTTAAGGGTACGCCGAGACAATGAAAAAATTATTGAGCTAGGTCGAGAGTAGGCATGTTTTTCTTAATGACAGAGGCGTTTACTTTGTGATATATCTTGATTAACTTGGTATTGACTTTGTTTTATCACTATGATTTATAACTTGATTATAGTTTTGACTATGAACTAGTTGACTGTTGATTGTAAATGTTATAAAATGTAGTGGTAAAAGAAAGTCGACATTTATTCAGATGTATCAAGAGTATGATGAGGCAATGCACAAAATTTTGGATAATGTAAGGAGTATTCTAGGCCGTGCATTATTTATTGGAATGGGTGAAGAAAATTTTATTGGGTTAAGTCAAAAGTACGCAGAGATAATAACACATTTATTGAGACATATCAAATGTGTGCTAAGATAATGAAACAAAAAAGGCATATTAGGGTAGGTAAGGTATACTCCAGGACAAAGTATTATTTATTGGGATACGCTAGGATAATGCAAAATTTATTGGGTTAATCCAACAGTACGCAGGTACAATAAAACATTTATTGAGATACATCAAATGTATGCTAAGATTAGAAAAACATATTAGGGTAGGCAAGGGGAACTATAGGACAATGCATTATTTATTGGGATAGGTCAAAACTACGCCAGGATAATGACAAATTTATTGGACGATGTTAATAATACGCAGAGGTAATAAAACATTTATTGATATAGCAAACGTACAGTAAGACAATAAAAATATTAGGGTAGATAATGAGTAGTTTAGGGCAATGAATTATTTATTGGGATAGGTCATGAGTACACTTAAGTAATGTATAATTTTCTGACAATTAATAATTTTTTAGCACATGTAGGAGCACACAATTATTTGCTACAAAATTTCTTCTTAAAGTAGCGATTATATTACAATAATAGTACGATAAGATAAATAAATGCAATAAATAAATTTTACATTACATTCCACTGTTTTAGTCGAGTTATTAAAACTCTATATGTAAGGTGGGTTACTCAAACATATGCATAAGTTTTATTGGATATTATTATATAGAATATTATTATAAATAATTAATTAAATGATTTTTCTATTTCTCTTTTTTCTTGAAAATTAAAAAAGAACCTTTGTTTTTATTACAATAATTGGAGGGTGGGTTAGTGGGTACCCACACATCCTACATAGATTTTGGAGTATTTACTATAATAGTGTTCTTTTTAAATGATTTTTAAGTGCTTATTACATTACCTAAGAAAGTTTAATTGTCAACCGAATCGTTTTATACTTTCAACTGTTTATATACTTTAAAATGTACCTAAATTTTGTTTCTAACAGTTTAAATTACTTTCAGTCACATCTATCTGAATTTATACTATTTATTTTTGCATTTACAACAGTTTTTATTGAATAATAAAATGTATTAAAATCTTTTAGTTCGTTGTAGAAAATTAACGAATAATATAAAAATACGAAAACATTTCGTGAATGTACAGCAATGAGCAAACTAAAACTCATTGTTGTAGATTCACGAAATGTTTTTGTTTGAAATTATTAGTTTTTATTGATTTTAAAATGTTTTTACTTTGCCAAAATCAATTATAATTATTTTTTCATGTGCATTTCTAATCGTAGAGATTTTTGGACGCTATTTCTTTCAAATAAAAATCTAAATTTAAGCGTTTTCTTCCTTTTAAAAGATATGGAAAATCATTTCACCGGAAGCATACCACTTTTAGTTCCTTTTTAAGCCAAAAGTAATGAAAATATTTACAATTTCAATTAGGATTTGGAGAATAAAAACTTTGTGAGAGTTAACTACTAGGGTTTTGAGGGTTTTGTAGGGCGCTTCGAAATCTTTCGTCATTTGGGTCTCAAAATATGGCTTTTATTATGTAATTTGTAAAGAATAAAACTGAAAATTTTGTCAATTATACTATACTATAAGGGTTAGAGCTGAAAATTATAAAATACACAACTTACCTTAATATTCATTTCATGAAAAATGCAGGGAATATACTGAGATGAACAAATTAACATTTATTGGTGACATTTATGGCTGCTAGTACATTTTCTTAATTTATAAGAATTTGAAGGATTTTCACATCTTCACGAATTTTCAGGAATTACTGTCTATTAAAAATATAAAGTATTCAATCATTTTTAATCTCTTTTTCTGAACATTTTCGTTTCTTTTTATGAATACAAAAAAGATTTTTAATATGTAGAAAAGTATTAATTTTCTACATTTTTAAGTTTTGGTCAATTCACATTTTCAATTACATGTGGTAATCCATACTTACACTGAATTGAAAAAATTATTTGTGGTTAAAACACAGCTAATTTTTCAATTCAGTGTTTTTATTTCTTGTTAGTTACTCAATTTCGAATTAAGATAATTCGTTAAGGGCACGCGACGTCCCCGCAAAAACTAATCAATACCAATCCGACTGCACCATTTTTTTTTCTGTACTTCCAGACGCACGCCAGTGCCACCCCTCACCCCCACGTAATGCTAGATTAAATGGATCGGGGACTGGGAATAGGGAAATGACTAACCCAGATAGTTCTCTAGGCCCATTTTCGCGTCCTAGAAAAACGGGACGAGGCGACCCAGTGGGCCTCGCCCTAATCACGAATCGTCCCCTTATTATAATAGCTGACCACAGGGAGGGCTACTCGCGTTCGGGAGGGGGACGTTTTCACATGGCGTCCCAGACGGTATTAAACATATATATTTTATTCGGCGGCGATTGTACGGCTCTAATCAAATATTATTTTTGTTCAGGGTGTAATTATAAGCGAAGCTGCGAATGAAGAAAAAAGAAAAAAAAAATTGTTGGACAGAAATGTATTTCTGCTTCATCATCATCATCATCATCCATAATTCATCAATCATCTTTTCAGGTTAAATGTTTATTTATTTAGACCTATAATGATGATAATATTTAAAAAAAAAGTTTTTTTGAAATGTCTGAATAATTATTGATTATCACAATGCATCATAAAAAGAGTTTGAAACTTCTATCAATAAAAAAGTCTAAAGATTATCAAGCTTTGTTTAAAAACTTATTTATTTCACTAAGTTTACAAAATAATCAAAATTTGTAGATGAAATTCATTAATTAGTCAACAAAAAAATCAGTTGCTTTTGGAAAGAGCAGAGTTTAGAATATAGCGTTCTTCCACTTGTAGCTACAGTTGCTTCTACGAGAAACTTGTCTTAAATTTAGTGAGATTTAAGTTAATTTATTTGTATATATTATTTGCTTACATTATTAGCATAATTATATATTTGTTATGTAATGTATGATAGATAAAGATTAAATAAATAAGTTGAGGAGATTAAAAAAGTTCATTTTATAAGAATAGAGAGTGAAGTAGGTTAAAAAGTTTTAAGACTAAGCTGTTATTTATATCTATATTATAAAACAACTTTAAATTTTTTAAATCCAAATTTTTCATAAATCTTTTTTGTCGAAATATTTAAATGAGAAATCGATTGGTTTAAACAGATTTTATCTATATATCCAAATAACAAAAGTAAAAAAAATATCAAAATGCATTTTACAAACACAAAATATATTTAGAAATTTTTGAGCAATGTCCTCATCGCCTTAAAAAGACATTTTTAAAAGTTATATTTATTTATATAAATATATTATTAATATCTCAAAGAAAGAAAATAATCAAACATCAATTTTAAATCATTTTTAAAATGCATTTTTGGAATGTTTTTAGACTAAACTATGAATTTTACATACAGGGTGAGTTTTCTTAGATGTTTTCTATGAGGATCTCGGAAACTATAAGATATAGAAAAACGGTTAAATGGGAAAAAAGTGTAGTTTTAAGAGACGAATAAAATTACACGTTCAAAGTTTTCAAAAAAGTCAAGGGTAACTAGATATTTTGAAAAAAGTAAATTGTGTCATTTTTTTCCAAATCAATATATCTCCGTTATTATGACAGATAGAAAATACTGTAACAGACAAAGTTGTAGATAATTTTATGCAGATTAATAAAATATATTCAGAATTTTTTTATCGCCATTATTTTCCATTTTTTTAAATGGAAACTATAGTTGGCTATGGCCTCATTCGATAGATTATTTTTTTTCCTTTAATGCAATATCACCTATGACATAGTTATTTCTAAAAATAAGTGAGTTATAGTCATTTTAAGTTATATTATAAATAAAAAAATAGTTAGCCATGAAAGAGATAAAAGTAAAACAATTGCAGTTGTTTATAATAATAGTAATATTGTAATTATTAGTTTTACAGAGATAAATAAAAATGAAAAACCTGTTTTTATCAACTTGTAGATATTTACTTATTGGTTCTTTCAAAATTGTTCTTAGATCCTTGGATAATTTTTGCACTAAACTTATATTTATCTTCGCGCTATAAGAAATATATCTAAAATTTAGGGCCATCATCTTCAATTATTATACCAAGAAAAAAGAATCACAATGTTTCTAATACAACAAACAATTTAAAAAGTTTATCAACTTGAGAAGATTTTGCAAAACTGATCTTTGCCGTAAATTTACATGAAGCTCTGAGATTCACAATGATTGTGAGACCATAAAAAAGGAAGATCGAGAAGATTTTGCAAGATTGATCCTTGGAAGATGTCAGTCCTAAATTTACTTGAAGCTCTGAGATCCACAATGATTTTGAGACCATAAAAGAAGGGAGATTCATTTCAATATTTTTTAATTAAACCAGATCATCAAATTCGTATTATTTCTGTACTAGGAGAATGCAATAATTTTGAGATTATGGAAATAAGATTTTATTTGAAAGCTTGCAAAGGTTTACGAAAATCCGATATCATAAAGGTATTGAATATAAACATCGCTTAAATTGTATGTGTGCTAAAGTATCAAGCTCTACAGTTCAAAATCATCTAAGTAGAAGACAGTAATATCTTTAGAGTCATGATAATCAAACTTGATTATAATTTTTATTTCATTGGCTTATCAGGAAAAGTTTTTAAAACATGATTCCTAAACTTATTATAGATTAAAATAATACTTTCAGATCAAATCAAATCAATTTAGAGTTTATCTACAATTAAAAAGAAAGTAATGATTAATTTACTTAAGTTTAATATTTAAACTTTCTAATCTTTAAAATTTCTTGAAAGTCGTGACGAAAAACGCATTGACTTAAATTCTAAGAATAAAAGAAATCCCATATACATATCTAACTTTACAATGAGAGATTGTAAGTTAAAGTGGAAGAACAAATTGGAATCTGTAATCAATGCAAATCAAAGTTCTTACTTTAAATTAATTTCTCTGGGAACAGCAAAGTTAATAAAGAATAAATTGTGAGTTTATGTTGCGATAAAACTGTAATTTTGATTTGCCTCATTAGATTTGCAAAAATAGACTTGATCTTCACACCATTAATTTAACTCTAGAATTATTTAACTCTAAAAATTATAGAGTTAAATAATTTTTATTTTCTTCATCATTGTATATAGCAAAGTTATGACTTCAATTTTAATATGTATTTTTAAGTTATGTGAAGATGAGTAAACTAAATAATAGACTTCACTTTTGATATAATATTATAGGTGAGTAGCCAAAACCAAAATTTTATGGCCAAAAATTTTAGTCGCAATTTTCATAATAAAGAGTGATGAAACAAAGTTTTCAATGTGTTTTCTCAAATGTACCATCAAGTAAACGCCGAGAATATTCAAGAATTAAAACATGATACTTAAAAGTTATTGAACTTTATAATAAGAAATACTTTAAATGTTATGAATTTAGTGTAAAATCGGTGTATGATCTTAGTGTTAACCATGTTCACCCTTAAGTTGTTGATTATATTTAGAATACAGAAATAATTTCTTAGTTAGAAATGATAGCTATAAATATTTTTAGATTTTCTTTTGATTAACTTTACGTTATTCGGTATTTAGTTTATCAAAATTATATAATTATTACTTAACTTTCTTTAAAATCAAATACTATTTAATATTGTTATGATATTATAATACTTTTATAGTAACGGTTCTTTAAAACAATAATATTATTAGTAATTATTAGATATTTTAGATGGATTATTATTAGTATTAAGAAAATTAATTACTTTTCTTTTTAAAATAGTTGCGGAATGATGGCGTAATCAACATAAAATATACTAAACTACGTTTATTACCAAGCTGTTTGAAGTTCTGGAAGTCGTCGCAGCAGTAACACGTCAATTTTGGATTTGATTATCGCCCGAAAGCCCAATCGAATGCAAGGCTTTCTGAGCAACAATCAAAACAAAAATTAACTTTTTCCCGTGGCACCGCCGCAAAACGCCGAAAAGCACTGGCTTGGGGTGAGTCGACGCGTCGCGCTGGGGTGGCGGATTTACATGAAAATGGCCCGCGCAAGCATGGCGGATGCGCCAGGCTCTACCCCTAAATAAACCCTCCATTAAAAAAATACACGTTCATTACTTAATTGTTGGTAAAATTACGATTTAAAATATTATATTTCGTACAAATAGTTTCTATGCGGAAGTATAGAGACGTGAAAGCGCGTTTGCGTGAGCTTTTGGGTTCGTCGCTTGGCGTCGAAGTCACCGGGCTTGTAAATTCTGAAACGCGAAGAGTTTAAAGTTAACAAGCAATTGTTTATACGTCTGGGTAGACGTGCCTCTTGCTCGTCAGTGAGAATCCATTACTAGTTAAAAATAAATCGACGCTAATGGTAAATGTCAATCGTGATTAAAGCTGTTCATTTGGTATTCCGGCTTAATGAACGTCAATGGCGCGACACGGTATCTGCATTTGCGGCCATTAAATATTCTCACCTCAATCAAACCCAAAATTTCACACATATTAAAATCATGCAAGTGAAAAGGAGGAAGCGTGCAAAAGAAAATAAATGGTGCTTGGGTGAACGAACAACACTGAACAGAACATAACACAAAACACAAACATAAAATAACACAGCTAAGGGTGCACTTGTACACTTGGTGACTTCTTGTGAGATATCAGATAACAATTAAAGGTGCTACTTCCCGGCACGTGGTGTTTCACTTGGGCACTGAACGGATATGAAGCTTCAGCCGCTGTTGAGGCTCGACCGGTAATGGTAGTCGGTAGTGTGCAGCCCTTTTGATGTTAACTTCGCACCCTCCTGACTGGCTCAGCCCTCCGCATCGCCGGCCAATAGGCTCCGCCTTTCAGCGACACCTACGCCAAAATGGAGTTCACCTATTTAAATATTAATTAGCGGACCTTGCCCACGTCAAATATCCGCCGACACTTCCATCAAGTTATTTCGGTTTTAATTTTTGTTTTTGCCAGTTTTCGCCGCACTGGCCGGATAGGGTGAATTTTTCAGTGGGGGTAAACGTCTAACCCCCTCGCAAGGATTAGTAGATTCCGTTCACGTTTTTTTATGGGCCTAACAAAAGCCCCGACTATTTTTCGGTTCACAATCGGTCGAAAAAATCGTAGCTATGATAGCCTCCACGACCTGTCTGTGCGATTTATTGCCACATCAAAAATAACATTTTTCAAAACTGAAAGATAAATCTTGATATGCATCCAAAAAAGATTTCATTAAGTATAAAAAATAACTCAATAAAAAAGTTCCCATTCGAACTACTTCTCCAAGAATAGGGTTAGTGAAAATCAAAAGGTTTTATATGTAGTTTAGATACAAGAAAGCAATATAAGGGAAATAGCTCAATAATTGAAAGAAGTTTCTGTGGCCAAGTTTAAACACTAAAAACTTAATAGGAAAGCTATATGAACAACATTTAAAAAAATATGTTTTATAAAGATTAGAAATGTATATTTAGGCAATTTTAAGTATAAGAAAAGATAGGAAGAAAAAGGTTGACAAAACGAAATAAATAATTATTTGAACTATTCAGATAATCTTCTAAGACATATTAATATAAATTCCCTACTCAAAAATATATTATAGTCAATATCAGGAATTATCAATAAATATACAACAAAAGTAGTTCAATGTTATATTATATAAATTTCAATTTGATCTATGTTATGATGATCCTAATATGCTACATTTCAAAAATACTGCTGTATTGCACCAGAAATAAGAACTTCATATACACTTCATATAAACTTCGTATAAGTACATACTGTAAATTTTGTTAGCCAATGTTACGAATTTTTATTAGGTTTAAATTTTAAGAAGGTATGAAATCAAAGGTGCATTATTTTTAGAAAAGTTTATCTGCCATTTGAGCTAGTTTTCCAAAAATGTTTTTTTACAGATTCTTGTATGAGATAGATTTCCAAAAAGAAAAAAAAACTCTAGTTTACATATTAATTACCACTTGAGATACTTTTCTAAAAATATTTTTACAAATTCTTGTGCGAGATATATTTCCTTAAAAAAAGTTAGTATACATAAAAAAGCCTTTATTGAGAAATTCTAAGAAAATCTAGATATATAATAGAAGTATTATAATTGACAAGGAATGTATATTTCCATTAAACTACTTTTTCAACCATCATTTAGTGAAGATTTGAAAGAGAAAATAAGTCAAAGAAAAAGACCAATAGAAAAAATATGCTAACTAACATTTAAACTAATTTTCCTCAATCTAATAGAAGTAGTTACATTGATAAAATACTTGTATTATTAATATTTGTAGTTTAAAGTACTTTTTTGCCTTGTTGATCAAGCTGTTAACGGCGGAGGCTTCTACTTCGTTATACTTCATAAATCACAAATGAAACTCTTTTCTACTTTGTTTTTACAACTGGATCTTTATTTAGTGACTATGATTTCAACTTCATTTTCAAACTAGAAGATATTTTTCCATTTTTTACAAATTCCCAGTTAAGCCCTTTTACTTTGAACATATTTCAAATATCAAAGGTATCTACTGATTCCTCTTCTTCTGGTACTTTTACTGATGTCAACATGGGATCATTATTTGCGTAGAAAGCCTCAACAACTATTTAAAAGGCACTTAATTATAGATATTAATGAAGAGAACATCATATTGGATCTTAAGTCATTTCGGTTCCGACCAATAGATGTCTGCACTTGTATTTTTAACCAACTATCTTCAGTCCAATCATTTAACCTTAATACCATTTGACAGGAAATACTTCAATTGTCATTAAAAAAGTAAGTCCATCGATTTCGTAGTTGTCGTAAAGCAGTGGCCGAAAAATGGAAAAAATCGCTATGTTTTATTATTTTACTTCAGAATAGGGTAAAACGCAAGGCAAGCCAATCAAAAGTTATGTGATGTGTGCTGTAAAGATTGCTTAACAAAACACCAGTGCCAGAATTGATTTTGTTAAGTTCCGTTCCGGTAATTTCAATGTCATACACGCGCCTTGTTCAGGAAGGCCAGTTGAAGCCGAAGAGGAGAAAATAAAGGCATTGATTGGAGCAAACCGCCGTTACACTCAAGAGGTCAAAGAAATATTAAATATTTCTTAAAGGACCGTGGAAAGACTTTAGCTGGGATATGTTAGTGATCTCAATATTTGTGTTAGACATGAATTCGTTTAATAAATCGCATAAACGCCTGCGACAAGCAATGGAAGTGATCCTTTCCTTAAACGTATTGTCATTGGCGATGAAAAATTGATAGTTTAGATTTGGTGGGATTAGAAAAGCGTCGTGTATTTTGGGCTGCTAGCAGAGAACCAAATTTTCAATAGGGCTGTTTACTGTCGCCAGTTGGACAAATTAAATTAAGTCATCAACGAAACGCGACCAGAATTAGCAAATCGTAAGGGTGTTGATTTCCAACTTGACAACGAAAGACCACGTACAAGTTTAGTGATGGTCCATCAAATCCCATTAAAGCTCCAGCAATATCTGGCGGGTTGCTGGAGCTTTAATAGGATCTGATGGACCATTCAGCATACTCACTAGACCTTGCACCAACCAGCTACAGTTTGTTTCTATCTTTGCAAAACTTTTTGAATGATAAAAAATTCAATTCAGTCAATTGTATCAAACAGCATTTGCTTTATTTTTTGCTGAGAAAGGCCAGAAGTTATTTGAGCGTGGCATCATGATGTTACCCGAAAGATGGAAAAAGGTCATCGAATAAAATGGTTAATACAAAACTGAATAAAATTATTACACCTTTGATTATTAAAGATTATTAGTAAAAAACCAAGATGACTTAAGACTGAACCCAATAGATGCACTGCATTATATATTTTCAAGGTCATAGTAACAAAATCTGGCCAAACAAATTCCAAGCAATATAATAAAAACAACAAAAAACTGAGAATAAAGGAAATGAAATAATTTTTTTGAATAAGTTAAAAATTAATTTTATAATAAAACGTTAGGCATATTTAGAAAAAAAAATTAAATTCTTAAAATAACTAACCCTATCTAAAATCTAAGAATGAATATTTGAAGAAAATAATAAAGAATTTCACAGTTGAGAAAAAAAAACATGTTTGTAGATATTTTTAGAAGATGGCCTCTTCTTCAAAATATTTCTACCTCCCTTTCGAAGACTGTTCATACATGACGATACATTAACGTAACTTACGGTTTGAAAATGGTACGTTAATGTATCAAAACCATTGGTAACCAAATAAATAAAAAAACTGTTATACAAAACAAAGTAAAAAGTGTGTTTAATTTGGATAAAATTAATTAAGAACGATAACTTATTTTTTCCTGGTGAGACCTGACAAGATCAAAACCGGTCCACAGATATTTTTAATGCATCAACATTACCATCACCTAATTATTAATTAATTATGTGACCATTGAAATAATATAAGTCTGAAACTTGTCCTGAGAGTGTTCTCGTTCACATGATTAAAAACGAATTGACGGATTTAAGGGTCAATATAATCCAGTTTCAAACGCGTTCTTATCCTTTCCGATCTACACTAATTCGGATCATCACGCTTCGCCAGTTTTTCGCAACCCCCCCCCCCAAAAAAAAAACACGCTTCGGATATTTATTCAGAGCCTCGAGATCTAATCTTCTACAAGCTGTCAACATACTCGACGTGTTAATTGATTATTACATAATTTCTACCTCGATCGCGTAATCCTAATTACATACAAATAAAAACACTAAATTCAAATAATTAACAATTAATTAATTCCCAACACTTGAAAGGGTAAAAGTATTGTTTTTATTTGTATGTAGTTAGAATCACGCGATTGAGGTAGAAATTAGTAATCAATAATAATCAATTAACACGTCCAGTATTAATTAATTACTGTAAACGTTATCAATATTAATAATGTATAGATCAATCTTAATTACGTTTGCATTTAGTAAATATGATTGTTTTATCTTTTCGTAAATAAATACGTTAGTTTTGTTAGTGTTTTACCATTAAATTAATGAAACACCGCGTCGAGTTCCGTTACCGTAAAAAAAAAGGGGAAGTGCCCGGCGCGCAAAACGAAAATGCTGTAAATGGGGTAAACCCGGTGAAAGGAACTCGCACAGTCACTAACAAACCCATTGATGGTGCTGAATGAGTCCCTAAATGGGATGATATCTTTTTTCATCGATCGGCGTCGTCATCTCCCGATAATTGATTTTATTTGGAAATGAGCCTGTCAGCCACCGGAGGTACCATAAAGGTAGCATAAAGGGCCCGTGTGCGGCGGGATCCCTTCTAGGGTTACCCTTACCTGATACCCCCCACTGAACACTTAGATCCGATCGAGCAAATCTTGAAATTAGGCCAACAATGCCCCTCGCAAAAAAAAATATATAACTAGGACGAGACACCCCAATCTGCTATTTCTTTTTTTTCTCCCGGAGGTTTAGTGAAAAAACGGAAATTCGAAACGACAAAGGGATACCGGGACGGGGAAAGGTGCGCTTTTTTGTTGAAGGGTGACAGATTTTTCATAGGTCTAATAAATGAGCGTGAGGAGGTCTTAAGCCTTAATATATTATTGTGCGTAATATTTTTATCTGCGAGGACATCCTTGACATTTACGTTTCCGCATTATTGACATAGTTTAAATTTAATTGCCTCGAGTGCATAACTAGAAAGGATAATTACGCGTGGATATTTTTTTATACCAGGCATATTAAATTCGGAATTTGTTATCTCCGAATATTCAAATTTAATTGACTATAAATAGTTGGTTTTGTGCTTTGAAATAATAATTATTATCATGTAGAAACCTTGTAAACTAATATTTTTGTTTCATTTTAATGGTAATATTTTTGTACCATGCTCAATTTAGTTAAAAATTAGTATTAATTAATACATACATTAAATTCATTAGTTAGAGGTTGGTATATCAAGGCCTTGTAAAGCATACCCACAGATGATAAATATGGAATTCTTTAATTAATAAGTTAAATGTGAAGAAAGGATGGTATTTATTAAACTTCACGTAACTAAAAACTGAATTTCTGCATACATAATTCTTCGGGCTTGTAAAATGACGGAAGTAAAAAATTGTATGTAGATGATGGATGATCTCTATAATACCTGTAAATATTTATATGTAGAGTAGATGTCCTTTATTCCACCCTCTAATCCAGCATCATAGTCTTATAGGATGCATATTTACGTTTTATTTGTTGCTTTTAATTTTCTAAAAAAAATCCTAATAAAAACACTTTTTTATATTACAAGAATTGGATGCTGAAATAAAAAGCACCCACCCACCTTAAGTATGTATTTCAACTTAAGCTAAATACCTGATTTTATAATTTTTAATAATTTCAACCATAATATAATTGTGTTTTTAGAAAACTAAGAGTGGAAGTAGTAACTATTTATATACCGAGTTAGCGGTCTTTATTACACTGACAAATCCACGAAAAATACCGTTTACTTTTATTAAAACCATATTTACTCCTCTGTTTCCCCTTCAATCCATAAAAATTGCATCAAAGGTTTATTAAATGCATATTTAAACTTAAAATGTATCCTTTATTTGATATGTTTTCTAAACATTTTCTACGTAAGAAATCTTGAGGGTGAGATAGTAGCACCCACCCACCTTACGTTTGTATTTAAATATAAGCTAAAACTGCGATTTTAAATCCCTAACAACATCAACAAAAATACCGTTGCTATTTTTAGAACACCGAAAGAGAGAATGATGGAAGATAATATGTATATGTAGGGTGGGTGGGTGGCCTCTATCCTACCCTCCAATCCCTTGAAAATACTTCCTAGTTTTAATTAATATATATTTACTCATAAAAGCATTTACTCTATTAATTACTTATTATTTTTAAACAATTTTTATATAAGAAACCCTTGGTTGATTTTAAAGCTGTAGTGTGTGATAGTGGCCACCCATCCACCCTACATATGTATTTAAATTTAAATCAAAACAGTGATTTTATATACCTTAACATTATCAACAATCATACTGTGGTTACTTTTAAAATACTGAAGGAATGAGAGTTGTGGTAGTGAATCTTTATATGTAGGGTGGTTGAGTCTCTACCCAACCCTCAAATCCATAAATAAATACATCAGGAGTTTATAAAATGCATATTTGAATTTAAGAAAATGTAACCTTTATTTGTTACAATTTCAATTTTTTTCTTTGGGAGACCCTCGTTTATAGTAAAAAGATTGGAGGGTGGGATAGTGTCACCCACTTACCCTACATATGTATTTAAATAGAAACTAAATTTAGGCTTGTAAATTCCTTAACATCAACAGTAATACTGTTGTTATTTTTAGATCGCAGAAAGAGTGAGGATGGTAGAAATAATTATGTATATGTAGGGTGGGTGGGTGGCCTCTATCCCACCCTCAAATCCATGGAAAATACCTCCCAGTTTTAATGATTGTGTATTTACCCATAAAAATTGTTTACTTCATTAGTTACTTATTATTTTTTAAACAATTTTTGTATAAGAAACCCTTGTTTTATAACAAAAACTCGAATGTGTGATAGTGGCCACCCACCCACCCTACATATGTAATTAAATTTAAACCAAAACAGTGATTTAAATTCCTTACTATTATCAACAATAATACTACGATTGTTTTTAGAACACTGAAGGAGTAAGAGTGGTGGAAGGAATTATGTATATGTAGGGTGGGTGGGTGGCCTCTATCCTACCCTCCAATCCATGAAAAATACCTCCTAGTTTTAATGAATGTGTATTTACCCATAAAAACGTTTACTTTATTAGTTACTTATTATTTTTAAAACAATTTTTATATAAGAAACCCTTGATTGATTTTAAAGCTGTAGGGTGTGATAGTGGCCACCCACCCACCCTACATATGTAATTAAATTTAAACCAAAACAGTGATTTATATTCCTTACCTTTATTAACAATAACACTGCGGTTGTTTTTAGAATACTGAAAGGAATGAGAGTTGTAGCAGTGAATTATTATACGTAGGGTGGTTGAGTGGTCTCTATCCAACCCTCAAATCCATAAAAAAATACATCAGAGGTTTATAAAATGCACAATTGAACCTCAGAAAATGTAAGCCTTATTTAATTTGGTTTACTTGAAGATAATAATAACTTTGATTAAAACACTTAGAACCTTTCTTCAATATTTTAAGCCTTATTTGTTACGATTTGTAAACATTTTTTTTCAAGAAACCCTCGTTTATATTAGAAAGACTGGAGGGTGGAATAGTGTCACCAACTTACCCTACATATGTATGTAAATATAAACTAAAATTATAGTTGTAAATTCCTTAGCAACGTCAACAGTAATACTATTGTTTTTAGATCGCAGAAAGAGTGAGAGTGGTGGAAAGAATTATGTATATGTAGGGTGGGTGGGTGGCGTCTATTCTACCCTCCAATTAATTGAAAATATCTCCTACTTTTAATGAATGCATATTTACCCATAAAATCGTATACATTTTTGTTACATATAATTTTTCAAGCAATTTTAAATAAGAAACCCTTGATTGATTTTAAAGCTGTAGGGTGTGATAGTGGACACCCACTCACCCTACATATGTATTTAGATTTAAACCAAAACAGTGATTTTTTCTTTCATAACATTATCAACATAAATACTGTGGTTATTTTAAAAATACTGAAAGAATGAGAGTTGTGGTAGTGAATATTTATACGTAGGGGGTTGAGTGGTCTCTATCCAACCCTCAAATCCATAAAAAAATACATCAGAGGTGCATATTTGAACTTTTTGAAGAAAATGTAACCCTTATTTATTATGTTTTCTAAACAATTGTGTTCTTTAAGAAACCCTCGTTTATATTATAAAAACTGAATGGTGGGATAGTGTCACCCACTTACCCTACATATATTTTAAATAGAAGCTAAAACTATGCTTTTAAATTCCTTAACGACATCAACAGTAATACTGCTGTTGTTTTTAGAATGCCGAAGAAGTGAAAACAATTGAAGGAATTATGTATATGTAGGGTGGGTGGGTGGCCTCTATCCCACCCTCCAATCCATGGAAAATACCTCCTAATTATAATGAATATATATTTACCCATAAAAACGTTTACTTTATTTACTATTTATTATATTCTAAACAACTTTTGAATAAGAAACAATTGTTTTTATTAAAACAAAACTGTATTATAATGCTACCCATCCATCCTACACTTATATTTGAATCTAAACTGAAATGGTAATTTTAAATTTCTTAACAACGTCAACATTCATATTGCTGTTGTTTTTTAGGATATTGAGAAGTGAGACTGGTAGAAGTAAATATTTATATGTAGGGTGGGTGGGTGGTCTCTATTCCACCCTTCATTCAATGTAAAATACATCCTAGAGTTATAAAATGCATAGTTAAGTATAAGAAAGTGTACATTTTATTTGTTACGTATTATTTTCTAAAAAATTATCTACAACAAACCCTCGTTTATATTACAAGAACTGGAGGGTAGGATAGTTGCCACCCACCCACCCTACATTTGCACTTTAACTGAAGCTAAAATCCTGCTTTAAATTTCTTAAAAACATCAACACTAACACTGTTATTATGTTTGAGAGAACCAAAAGAGTGAAAGTGATGAAACAAATGATTATATGTAATGTGGGTGGGTGGCATCTCGTACACTATGATAAATACCTCCTAGTTTTTGTAAATGCACAAAAATTTAAAAACTTTTATTTGTTTTTTTACCTATAACATATTTTCTAAACAAATTTTACATATTTCTGATTAAATACTTGAGTGCTTGAAGATTATTATTATTATTAGTGGTTAAAAGTATATCCTTTCTTCAAGAGTTGATAATGAACACTTAGGGTTCGAAATGTACATATAGTTAATAATAAAACTGTTGAAGAAAGGACATACTTTTAACCACTTATAATAAATTTTACATAATTAGAAAAACACAAAAACAACAACAACAATGAGAATATTAATTTTATTTTAATGGTATAATAATTAATTATACCTATTAAATGTATTTACGCTAATTTTTTTGTGACGATATTCTTTAAAACGTGCCTCTGTTATTTTTTGTAATTTACATTATTTTTGAATAAATTTGTTTATTATTATTATTATTAGTATTATTGTAAGGATTTACATGTAGGGTGGGTGGGTGTCTCCTATTTTACCCTTCAATCAATGAAAAAAATGCATGAATATTCAACCATAAAAATCTATACTTTAAAGCAACCTTAGAAGTCGAATTATTTTTTTGGGAAATGTCGACAAAATAAGTACATTAGAAATCTTCAATAACTATCATCACCAAAATCTTACTCAGACAAAACGCTAAAAGATAAAGAGAAACTTCATCGCTCTTACTGTAGTAAAACATCGAAAATAAAAGAACTGAATCACCAAAATATTTCTTAGGCGAAACATCAAAATCGAAAGAATTTATAATAAAAAGTAAACAATTGACATCCACTATATGATGAATTAAATTCTCACTTAACCCGTGGTGAAAACCAAGTGTTTTAATTAATCTTCTAATTATTTGACATTCAATTTAATTACTAAAAAGCTACAGTTGATCATAATTTTAAATATAAATTTTTTCAGGTGTTAATACTTAATAATTATTAATTGTTATTTTTAGGGCTTGAAGGAAGAGCAGTTTCGATATTTGGTATTAAAGTGCCAAATAGGGAAAATGATTCAAGTCCATCTATGTATTGCCAATAAACGATATATTATTATTAATCATACATTAATTAAAAGATCATGGGATAATTGCGAATTTTGAATAAAAGGATTAGTCAGGAATGTTAAAGAAAAATGTTGAAGGCATAACTTTGTGAAACCTTTTAATCATGATGACTTGATTTATTTGGCGACTAAGGTTAGAGCTTTTCAAGGGCATTATCAAACGTAAAATTTATATTTCATTTAATTTTAAATTGCTTTCAAAATGTCTAAAGTGAGTTTTGGTTGTAGTTTTTTTTAAAGATTTTGGATTATTTACTGTAATTGCTTCTTCACATAATGATGATAACTATAGTCCATCCGTTGGATCTTCCGTCCTACGTCACAAAATATTCGAGAAACGACACAAAAACGTTCAGTCTGATAAAGTAAACCAAATGCGTTAGAAAAATAACGCACTGTAAAACTTTCGTCGTTTTTTGAAGCAATAGTTTGTGACGTAGGACGGAAGATCCAACGGATGGACTATAGTCGAGTAAATAGAGAAAAATTGTGAAACAAACCAAGTGTAATTTAATTTAAACCTTCATCAGTAAAATGATGATCTTATCAGACAATGACGTGAGTCAATATCCTTTTAGATATTTGACGTCAAGTAAGAAATTAGTTTTATGCAAATATATTTTTCATGATTAAAAATAAAAACACTTCGTTTGATTCACAAACAATTTATTTTCAATATTAATTAATGATCTATTATTCGTAATTATGATAGATTACTGAAAAATATGAGTTTTTCTGTGGTGTAAAAAACGAATAAAATATCGGCGTGTTGTAAAAAATGTGTGCGAGCGTGAGTACATCAGACAACAACCGTTAGACAAGCTAGGTCGGTGCTGGTTGCAGCATCATCGCGTATCAAAAGGGTGCGTTAGGGTAAAACGCGTCTCAGATTCCATTATGCTACCCCATTCACAAAACATCCCCAAATATCCCATTCGACCCGGTTTTTTATGCTTAGATGTATGTTTAAAACAAGTATGGAGAGGGGTATAGGGGTTAGAGGCCCAGGTGCTATGTGTGAGTACATTTGCTACACGGGGCATTCTTGCGAACAAAGATTGCAATCAGCTATAATGGGTTACGCGGTGTGCGATGTGCGATGCTGACTGGTGGCTGACTGCTTACTGGTGACGTACCATCATCCAGCATTACTGCCATACACCCGGCGCACGTTAATCCACTCACACCTGTCAAATTTTCACTATATATTTCTGAAATGCCAACCGTACCGCTTCTTTCTACGTCCAGACACACGCTAACCTACATTTTCACTTTCTCTTCTTAGTACCGTTACCAAAATCATATCAAAAATTACTTGTACTATAAGTACTAATAAGTACTAAAAGTTTTTTTTGTTTTCTTTAATTAATTGCTCACTTTACCCGTGACGAAACACTTAGTTTCTTACAATTTTTTTTTTTAAAGATTAAAAAATATATTTCTTGTTTGAAGTACAATTTTGAACGTTGAATAAGATAAATTCTGTATAGTTTTTGAGTTGACGTGAAGTAATTAATTACAACAAATGTCATTCCTTACATCACCTATTTAAATAATTACAAATAAAAACACTGTTATTCCTTACTTCACTTATTTAAATATAATAAGTAAGGAGTAACAGTGTTTTTATTTGTTATCATTGGAATTCTAATGAATTTAACTTATTCAACGTTTAAAATCTTTAGTTTTGATAATACTATCATTATTTTTTCGTTGTTATCACAAAATATACAGTTATACGCTCATACTTACATTTATTTGATTTAGAACAGTTTGTAATATAATTAAACAAATATTTAGACATTATAGAACAATGTAATCATTAAATAAATAATATTATAAATTAAATTTTAGCCTACACAGAAAGGTAAATGGCATTTTTGATTATATATATATATATATATATATATATATTTAAATTAAATTTAGCCACAACACATATGTGCTACAATTGCTAAGAATTTAGGATTCGATGGAGTCGATTTTTGATGTTCGGAATAAATTAAATTCTCTCCGCGTAGGCACTTTTTTGTATGTTTGTCATGTAGAATAATCGAATTATGATTCTAACTGAAACTCATTTATATGCACCCACAGAAAATATTTTTGACCAAAAACGGCTCAGCCGCCGCGACAGTCTAACATTCGTCTCGGATTTTGTTTTTATAAATAGAGCCAATTTAGAAACTGATGGATTTATTCAAATGGCACGTGTCGTAGATGAATTTTGATAAATCTCTTTTCTGACGTTTAAAATAGACAAAGGATCAAAGTTAAATTAATAATCAAATCAAATTTATCTTCACGTAACTCACAAAAATAAAAAAAAGGATCAAAGTACTTCAGATTTGTAATTGTAATCTTAGTACTGACTTTAGTAGCATGGAATCTTTTTAGAAATAGCACAACTTGATTTAGTCATTATCAGTTAATTAAGTATGTAATTAAGAAAGAGCCAATTAATTGTTATTTGTATATTTTATTAATTTAATTTTACGTCAACTGTTTTATTTACCTATTTTTATGAAGAAAACAGTTTCTTTAAAGTTAACTACCCTTTTGCTCTAAATTTTAAGAGTTAAAATATAAACAATTTATGACAAAGTAATTTTGGCTGCTTAAATTTTAATTTTTAACCATTATTAATACCGAATATACAATTTGCAATTTACAAAATTATTTTAGACGTCTCAACTATTTTAACAATTTAGAACTTTCTTCCAATCTAACTGCTTTTACCTTGCAACTCTCTCTAGAAAAAAACAATTTCTCAGAGTTCAAATGTCTCTTTGACGAAAAAAGCACTAATAACCTTTCTTCACACGTTTAAAGCTTTATTCTTCAAATTAACTCAATCAGCCAAACCAAATGTTTCTGTTTTAGTTTTCAACTATTTTTTCACATATGGTTTGAAAAATCACATTTATTAGAAAATCACTTGAAAAGAAGAACAGTATTTTCGAGTTTAACTGTTTTTTTTGTAACTGTTTTTATAAAAAAGAGTTTCTCAGGGTTTTAGCTTTTAACTGTTTCTAAAAAACATACATTAAAAATAAAAGGGTTTTCTAAAAACAAGAACAGTTTCTCCGAGTTTAACTGTTGTTCTTTTAGCTTGCAACTTTATCAAAATTTTATTTTTAGGTTTTAACTTTTTCTAAAAAATAGGTTTGAAGGAAATCATTTCTAGAAAAGGGTTAGATTTTTTTTAGTTTTTCACTGTTTCTAAAAAAATACGTTTGAAAACAACAACAAAACGGTTTTCGAAAAAAAAAACAATTTCTCAAAGTGTACCTGTTTTTTTTTAGTTTAGAAAAAAAAAACAATTTCTCAGAGTCCAAATGTTTTTGATTTAGTTTACAACTATTTGTGCAAACATGGTTTGAAAAAATAGATTTTGCAACTCTTTCTAAAAAAAAAACTGTTTATTTTTAATTTTTAAGTGTTTCTATAAAATTAGGTTTGAAGGAAACAATTTCTAGAAATGGGTTTAATTTTTTTTAGCTTTTTACTGTTTCTAAACAAATACGTTTGAAAACAAAGGGATCTCGAAAAAAAATTCTCACAGTGTACCCGTTTTTTCTCAGTTTGCAACTGTTTCTAGAAAAAGGCAACTCCACCGAATTCGAATGTTTTTTTTTAGTTTTCAACTATTTGTGCAAATATTCTTTGAAAAATCAGTTTCTTTAGGAAGTCACGTTTGAAAAAATGTACAGTATTTTAGAGTTTAACCGTCTTTTGTAACCATTTTTAACTTTTTTAGCTTTTAACTCTAAAAAAAATACGTTTAAAAACAAATGGTTTTCTAAAATCATGAAGAGTTTCTCAGAGTTTAACTGTTGTTTTCTTAAGTTTGCAACTCTTTCTAGAAAAAATAGTTCGTAAGGGTTTAACTGTTTATCTTAGCTTTTAACTGTTTCTAAAAAAATAGGTTTGAAGAAAATAATTTCTAGAAAAGGGTTTCACTTTTTTTAGCTTTTCACTGTTTCTAAAAAAAATACGCTTGAAAACAAAGGGTTTTCGAAAAAAAATAAATAATTTCTCAGAGTGTACCTCTTTTTTTTGCACCTGATTTTGATTTTTTGAGTCCAAATGTTTTTGATTTAGTTTTCAACTATTTGTGGAAATATGGTTTGAAAAATCAGATTTTTTTAGAAAGTCACGTAAGTAAGTTTCTAGAAAATGGCAATTTCTCCGAGTTCAAATGTTTTTTTAGTTTTCATCTATTTGTGCAAATATGCTTTGAAAAATCAGTTTTTTAGGAAGTCACGTTTGAAAAAAAGTACAGTATTTTAAAGATAACTGTTTTTTGTAACTATTTTTAACTTTTTTAGCTTTTAACTCTAAAAAATACGTTTAAAAACAACTAGTTTTCTAAAATCATGAAAAGTTTCTCAGAGTTTAACTGTTGTTTTCTTTAGTTTGCAACTCTTTCTAGAAAAAAAGAGTTTGTAAGGGCTTAACTGTTTATTTTTAGCTTTTAACTGTTTCTAAAAAAATAGGTTTGAAGGAAACAATTTCTGGAAAAGGGTTTCACTTTTTTAGCTTTTCACTGTTTCTAAAAAAATACTTTTGAAAACAAACGGTTTTCGAAAAAAAAAAACAATTTCTTAGGGTGTAACTGTTTTTTTTTTTTAGTTTGCAACTGTTTCTAGAAAAAAATACAATTTCTCAGAGTCAAAATGTTTTTGTTTTAGTTTACAACTATTTGTTCAAATATGGTTTGAAAAATCAGTTTGAAGACAAGAACAGTATTTTAGGGTTTAGCTGGTGCTTAAAAAATACTTTTAAAAGAAAATGGTTTTCGAAAAAAAGGACAGTTTTTAGAATGTAACTGCTGTTTTTTTCTGAGAAAAAGATTTTGTAAGTTTGTAAGGGTTTAAAACTGTGTATTTTTGGCTTTTAACTGTCTCTAAAAAATAGGGTTTGAAGGAAAAAAATTATAGAAAAGGGTTTAACTGTTTTTAGCTTTTCACAGTTTCTAAAAAATTACGATTGAAATAAAACTATTTTCGAAAAAAAAGGAAAATGGTTTTCTAAAAAAAAGAACAGTTGTTTTTTAAATTTGCAACTCTTTCTAGAAAAAAAAGAGAGTTTATCAGGGTTTAACTGTTTATTTTTAGTTTGTAACTGTTTCTAAAAATTTAGGTTTAAAGGAAACAATTTCTAGAAAACATTTTTTAGCTTTTCATTGTTTCTAAATAAAATACTGTTTCTAAAAAAATAGGTTTGAAGAATACAATTTCTCGAAAAGGGTTTAACTTTTTTTAGCTTTTCACTGTTTCTAAAAAAAATACGTTTGAAAACAAAGGGTTTTCGAAAAAAATAAACAATTTCTCAGAGTGTACCTCTTTTTTGCACCTGATTTTGATTTTTTGAGTCCAAATGTTTTTGATTTAGTTTACAACTATTTGTAAAATATGGTTTGAAAAATCAGATTTTTTTAGAGAGTCACGTTGAAAATAAAACGGTTTTCGAAAAAAATCAATTTCTCAAAGTGTACCCGTTGTTTTTTTTTTTTTAATTTGCAACTGTTTCTAGAAGAAAAAACAATTTCTGAGAGTCCAAATGTTTTTGATTTCTAGAAGAAGGAGTTTATAAAGATTTAACTGTTTATTTTTAGCTTTTAACTAATTCTATAAAATTAGGCTTGAAGAAAACAATTTCTAGAAAAACGTTTAACTTTTTTAAATGTTCACTGTTTTTTAAAAATAAGTTTGAAACAAACGGTTTTCGAAAAAAAAACAATTTCGCAGATTTTTCTTTAGTTTTCAACTGTTTCTAGAAACAGAAAACAGTTTCTCAGGGTTTAACTGTGTGTTTTTTTTAGTTTTCAAAAAAAAAACGTCTAGAAACAAACAAACAGTTATATAATAATTTCTCGGGGTTTAACCTTTTTTTGTATTCAACTGTTTCTAGAAAATAAGGTGTGGAAATCAATTTAAAAAAATGGATTTTCTCAGGGTTAAACTGTATTTTTTAGTTTTCAACTGTTTTTACTAAATGAGGCTTGTAAAACAAAATATTTAAAAATTCCATTAATTCTTAAAAAACAATTTCTCGGGGTTTAACTGTTTTTTTTTTTTAACTATTTCTAAAACATAAGGCATCAAAAAATCTAATTTCTAGAAAATTACGTTCAAAAACAGATGGTTTTTGAGAAAAAAATTAATAGTCTTTCATAGTTAAGCTGCATTTTAGTTTTAAACTATTTCTAGAATAAAATATTTTTTTCAGGATTTTTAGAAAAAAAGGGATTCTCAGGTTTTAACTTTTTTTAACTGTTTCTAAAAAAATACGTTTAAAAACAAATGATTTTCTAAAAAATGGAACAGTTTTGGTGAAAGAAAACCAATGTTTTAAAAAAGAAATTTTAAGCTATTTTTTAGTTTTCAGCTGTTTTTATTAAATGTGGCCTGAAAAAAAAAATCTTAAAATTCCATTAATTCTTAAAAAGCAACTTCTCAGGGTTTAACTGTTTTTTGGCATGAAAAATCCAATTTCTAGAGAATTTCGATGAAAAAACAGATGGTTTTTAAGAAAATAGTTTTTCATAGTTAAACTGCTTTTTAGTTTTAAACTGTTTCTAGAATAAAATAATTTTTCAGGATCTAACTACTTTTACAAAATAAGATTAAAAAATAATTTTAAATGTTTTTTTTTAGTTTGCAATTTTTAAGGGAAAACAGAGTTTCTGGGGAACAGTTTTTCGGCCTGTCAGAGTAACTGTTTCTATAAAATTAGGTTTAAAAACAAAAAAAAACGTGTTCGGAAAATCCAAATTTCTAAGAAACTAGGTCTGAAAACAATTGGATTTCGAAAGAAAAAAGAACAGTTTCTCAGAGTTTAACGGTCTTTTTTAAGTTTGCAACTGTTTCTAGAAAAAGTAGTCTTTTATTGTGTAACTGTTTTTTTTCAACTGTTTCTATAAAATTATGTTTAAAAACAAAAAATTGGGTTCGACAAATCTAAATTTCTAGAATTTTAGGTTTCGAAGAAAAAAGAACAGTTTCTCAGAGATTAACTGTTTTTTTTTTCTATTTAGCAACTGTTTCTAGAAAAATAGTTTCTCATGGTTCAACAGTTTTTTATAGAAAATTACGTTTGAAAAAAAACGGTTTTGGAAAAAGAAAACAATTTCTCAGTGTTTAAATGTTCTTTCAACTCCTTCAAGAAAAAACTTTTGCAGGGTTTAACTACTATTTGTAAAAGGTTAGAAAAGACAGTTTATCGGGGTTTAGATGTTTTTATTTTGTTAATTCTCAAGTTTTCTGCAAAATAGGGTTTAGGAAAAGTAAACAATTTCTTAGAAAATTTCGTTTGAAAACGAAATAAACAAACAATTAGAATTTTTCTTTTTAGTTTGCAACGGTTTCTATAAAAACAGAGTTGTCCAGAGTTTACCTGTTTCTTTTCACTTTATTTTTCCACTGTTTCGACGAAGCAAGATTTGAAAAAAAAATCATAAAAACAAATGATTAAAACAGAACAGTTTTTTAGAGTTTATCCATTTTTAGTTTGCAACTGCTTTTCTAATAGCAGTTTTAAACGTTCAAACAAGCTCTGTACAATTGTAATATAAATAAAGGTTGTTGCATCTGTCAAAAACTGTTTCTTGAATGACTTTCTCATTTATGACTTGGTGAAACATTTTAAACTATCACTGATGAAGTTGAAATTAAATTACACTAAAAAAATGTGAAACAAACCAAGTGTGATTCAATGAAGGTTTACATCAGTAATAGTATCAAAAACTGTTTTTAATGAAGAGTATTTTTGAAAATTTTCAATGTCCAAAGTTAATATCAAGAATCGATAAACAATATTGAATAAGTGAGTATCTAAATATAATAGATAGAAATGCAATTAAGGGTTGCACTGCGCTGACGAGATCCAAAATTGATTAAAACCGGTCAAAATAATCTAATAAATAGATTTATTATTGCTTGAATTATATGTAGAATAAATTATGAATTTTGAATAACTTTCGACGAGAGAAAATATCAGCATATCAGTAACATAACACCAATGTTATCTCAATCCCCTTGAATAAATAACGCGTGTGTAGGCGTTTGGTGACGGCGCGCGTTTGGTATAGCAAAAAAGCAATTGTGTGGTCATTGAAGAAGGAGAATGAAATAAACCTGTTGTAATCTGGTTGTGGGTTCAGTCAGTTAGTTTTCTCTTTAGCCAAATCATTTAGTATACCTGCTCGGTGTACCCGCAAATGGTTACGGTTTCGAGTGATTTGTGTGGTGGCGATCAGCAGCGTGGAATATATATTTTGAAAGATGACAATGGGTGAGTTTATTATTCTGCGGGCTATTATTTTAATTTAATGTTCCGACTAAATGGGATTATAATGTCCGGTCAATACTTCGGCCGGGCATTATTTATGTGGACTTCATAAATGAAATAATTAACGAGGACTGTATGCACAGTTAAGTAACACTTAACACGTATGCGTCCACTGTGTGATTTTGTTAAAATTTAATTGAAAGCATTAATATTCATAAGGTGCACTAAAATATTTATAGATGACTCCGCGCCGGGTTAGAGGCAAAACATGTACCTGTCAAACGGCTAACTGACAGTTAATTGATCTGATTAAGCGCGCCAATCCGGTACAGATTAAGGATATTGTTTATTTTAGAACATCCCGTCAAAATTTCCTAGACTGTTCCCGTTGAAATAATTATAGTGCAACCGTTGAAATTAGGTTACCAAATTACATGGTTACACTTACCATCTGTAGGGGGGCGCATCAATACACCCAATGTCCCGAGCCGGGGTGAAATACTTTCCTTTTAAACGCTCTCAATTGTCGTGCGACATTCGTATATACTTTTTTTTGGGAAAAGTCTATAATTTCATATATTTCAATGTGTGGGATACCGCCTACTTTATCGGTGAATTTTGAATTAGTTCAAACCGTTTTCTACTCATTATATTTCCTTTTAAATAATAATAACAATGAAAATAATTATAATGTTTGCCTTTAGCGTAATTAGCAAATAATTTAAATAACAAATTTATCTACTTAATTTTTAAAACGATGACAGTAATTGTGGAAACCAACACTATTAGTTTCTACAAAAAAAATATACACAGTTGTAATAAAACTATTTTCCATTACATATTTTATAAATATACAGGGTGTTCCATAAAAACACCGACGTCAAAAATAAAATACATAACGTGTTAGCCAGGTCATCGAAAGAGTATTTAGTATCATCAATATGCATTACATTGAAGAGGTAATAGGGAACGAGGAAAAAAGATTTGAAAAGATTAAATTTGAAATTTTTATAGTTAAGATGGAGAACCCACAGAGAGACACATTTATTTTTAAAGGAAACTATTTCATGTCACCTCTCCTGAAGATCAATTCGACAGTGAACATTTCACGAACTCGTGGTAGAGACGTGTTGATGATGTGTGCTCCGTCCTGCTGGAATCATATCCTTTGGTGACAGCCAGGAAAGTTTTACAATTCATGCACCATTTAACAGCTCCACATAACGCTACGAATTAAAATATAAACTTGTAGAAACAAAATACATACAAAATAATTAAACACAAAAGACAATATAAAAGATAGTAACAAAAGATATGAAACGGTCGCAAGAAAAAAACCAAAAAAGATACCATCAAATGGAAAACAAGAATTAGCCAAATGACGGACAAAAGATTGCAAAGGAAAGAAACAAAGACAGACAAAATACCTACTCATCTCCTAAAAATAATTTTGAATGAATGATTGAATATTGTTTATATGATCAGAATTCTTTTGTTAGTACAAAATTAAAACGATAACAACTACTTTTAAAAAATAGGCAGACTACTACAGTTTTTAACATTATGACGTCCTGTTATTTATTGCTAACTTTAAAGGCTTAAAGAAAACCGAATTAAATTGCAATGACATTAAAACATGCGTCAAAGCCACGACGGCGTGTGCTCGGCAAACGGGGGGATGAAGAGAACTGGTTGTGCCAACGTTCCTCTAGGAACTTGTTTTTTAACCTGGATTTCAGTACGTTTCCATTCACGACTTTTTTCCCCGAGAAAAAAAACTTGAACTTGAAAACCTGAACGAACGAGACAGGAGAAAAAAAAAATGTTACAGGTTCTTTCAATAGTTCAGCGTCTGAATTACTTTGTAACGGAATTTTAACAACAATTATGAATGATAAAAAAATGCGGTATTTCTCACGATAAAAAACTTTTCGAGAAAAAGTACTACTACATTACCATTTTTTATGGCTGTTTACATTTTACAACTTTTAATTAAAACCCTCGCTTATGTTTTACTGATTGGAGAGTGGGATAGAGGCCACCCACCCACCCTACATATACATGATAACTTTAAATACTAATCGTTGATGATTTTGCTGCAAAAAAAACAATAAAACCTTTTATGTAGTAAAAATAATCCAAAGTTTAAATATAAATGAGCTTCTATAGCTAATCTTTTTTAAACCTTTCCACGTATCATGTATATAATTTTTATTAATTTACACACACAAAAATGTTACTTTGTCAATTTTATTTTAGTCAAATTTTGTAATTGAAGTTATTGCAAACCGCGAGGCGATCAGTAATTAAAGTTAATATGTATATGTAGGGTGGGTGGGTGGCCTCTATTGATTGAAAAAGTTTTGTAATTAATTCTATTGGAATCCACCGTCTCGGGTTAGAGGCCACCCACCCATCCTACACATACATGATATCTTTAATTACTAATTGTTGATGGATTCTGTTTTACTTTCCCTATATAATAGGAGTAGTTTAAAGTATGTCCTTTAGAAATAAAACGTTAATTTTTGTTTTCTTAATATTCCCGAACGGGTACTACTTTCCGGATGTCACTCGTATATAATAGTGAGGTTTCGAATTGGTGTTGCTAATTGCATATTATCGAAACGAAACTTTTATCACTAAATGCAACACATGAATGGTTGTGTAATCATTATTTACATCAGTGTAGGTCATGGATAACGGAGTTGGTGATAAGTGGAATCATTTATTTATTTTTTTATATTTGCTTGTTTGATAAATATTAGTTTATTTGTACTTACCATTGGTGTTGGTGTCTAAGGAGAATATCAAAGTTTTAAAAGTGTTAAACAATAATTACTAATAATATTATTGATATTTGAGACTTTTACATTTTGGGACATAATAATAAAACATACCATTATAGTTTTATTATTATTACTGTAAAATTGAATATTAAATTATACCTCCACGCACTTGTATGCAACCATATTTACACTATTTAGAGCATTTTTTTAAATTAATTTATTTCCGAAATAATAATAAAAATTAAATATTTTTAACAAACTGTTAACATTGTTGATATTTGAGACTTTTACATTTTCGGATATAAAAAATAATGACGTTTATTTATAATTATTACTATAAAATTGAATATTAAATTTACCTCTGCGCACTTGTATGCAACCATATTTACACTATTTATTGCACTTATTTAATTATTTTATTTCGAAATAATAAAGTTTTATTATATATTAATAAACGAGTATTAATACTACTCTTTATTTAAGTAGTAATAAATCAGCTATTGGCCGTATAGGGTTTTCAATGTATTATTTAAGTACTTACATTTGTACATATAAGCATTTTACTATTTTTAAATGCGTTGTTAATTATATTCCAATATTAAAGAGTAACGGTCATAACACTATGACTTTCCCTTAATTTAAACAAAGATTTAAATTATTTATGAATTTCCCTCAACACACGCATGTATGCAACCCGATGTACATCGCATAATTATTTATTTGAATTATTAAAAAGGAAAATTCTTGTTTTATTTGATTTTATGGTTTTTTTTAAACAAATATTTGCCCTTATTTAAGCCCTATAAAAACTACTATTTGTATTTTATGATGATACAATTAATTTTAATCTAAAAAATCTCTAATTTATCATCTACTTATTTATACATGTTGAATATTAATTAAAACACTTTAAACTTTGTTTGTATTACATTATATATACAACCAAAGATTTTAAAGTGTTTTAATTAATAAAAAAATCTCTATTTAAGTTTAATCTAAAAAATTATTATTGTAAATAATTTTATATGTATTAAATAATAACATAAACTAAAAATAACGTAATGATATGAGAAATAATAAATTAGCCCATAATATTTGTAGCGACTAAGCAGAAGCAGGTCGTATTGATCGGGTGCAGAATGCATTGAATTAATTATGAATTTATTAGCGCAACATTTCAAATGCCACGTATTTTTACATTTAATATTTCACATAATTTAATTATCACCATCAAATATTAACCGTGAACAGTTTAAAATCGCCATCTATTATTCTATTGGCGATCGGTGACGTGGCGCACTTCATAAATTTTTCAGCGTTTTATAAAATCACTTCTGACAGTCTGAAATAATCATCATTTTATATAAATTATTATTCATGTAAAATATCTAAAAAAATAATTTATAACAATTAGTTATGATAATGCTGTTCGCTATTAGTTTATGTTCCTATTATAACTATTACTTCAAACATATTTAAAGAAAATAAACAAAAAATATTATCACAGGGGTGGATTTGTAAATTAAAGGCTTGTTTTGTTTCATAATTAATTTATTAGTTTCCTGACATATGTTTTAACAATTATTTGTCATTTTTCAAAGGTATGATATATATGTTCCATCAAGAAGTATTAATTTTACAAAATATTATTCTGTCGTTGATTTAATAACATATATTATTTTATTATGTTTGTTGATATCATGGAGCAATTGTATGCCGGCGGTGTTAATTATTCCCAGTTCGAATCCCTCCGTGGCTGAAATCTTAAAGTCACTCCGTTATTCATTATGTATCCGCCCTTGCACTCCAGGACGGCATGTTTTATGCAGGCGGCCGATTATTAAAATGTCAGACACAATCCAAACCCAAACTGCGTCCATTATTTAGGGAATCCCTCGTCGGCGGAGAAAAAAACGGCGAGGCCCTCAAATATTCACCGGGACACAACCCCACCGAGCCTGGAGGACCAAGAGAGCTGACAGGGATGTGTTCGCTAAACGAAACTGAAGTGGCGTGATTGAGTGAGGGATTTAGCCTGAAAGTAAATAATAAACAATTGTTTAGATCTTTAGCAATTATGATGTAAAAATAAATTAAAGTAAATTGTTGAAAACTACACTTATTTACAGATTTGATTGTTGACCAGAGACTCCTCTATTAAATGATGAGGCTGTTACTTGTTGAAATTCCATATCACTTAATACATCTCCCAAAAAGGGACAAAAATAGCATATGTAACTCAAAATGAAGAAGTCAGAAGCTGTCAGCATATCTTTCGGGTCAGTGGATGGATGTGGGTTTGAGTGGAAGAACACTGGATACCAGTGAACTCCGCCCGTGATTCTTCCTGTCTAAATAGTTAAATAGTTCCGGTGTGTATACAGGGTTGCCTATATTTGATGCTTAAAATGGAATAAAAATAATAACAAGTCACCGTGGAAAAAAAACAAAAGGAGCGAATAATTTCGAAAGGCAACGAACTCGAAATATAAATAGAGACTTTTATTACCACAAAATCGCCGAAACGCAGTGCGCATGAGCAGGCCGCTCATTTAGAGTCGTGACGGTCTGATGGATTAGGAGTATTCGAATCCCGCTCAGGAAGGTCGCGCGCGTTTCTCACTTTTTTTTTTATCTCACAGCGTACTTGATAACGTTCGTCGACTTATCGCGTCGGGATGATTGTTTGGTGCGAGCTTTAAAATAACGGTTCTTCCATGTGAGTAATGCATTCAGAATATTTACAAAACATTGCCAACATCGAAAACACCTTAAGTAAACTCAAACCGATTTTTAAATAATTTAATACTGAATTGATGCATTTTTTTAAATTATTCATAATTGTACCTAATTTATATACCTTCGATGTTTAATGTTTATTGTATTCCTTTGATGCTTAAAATTTATTATTTTGTTCAGTCATAAATAAATAATGCATAAACCAATAATTTACTACACGTGTACGTCAAAACATGTTTTGATAAACCAATACGTTAAGAAATCATAGGAGTTCATAATTTGGCTGCGTAAACGTAAATCATTCGATTTATTTTATTTATGATTTATAGATATGCAGTATTTTTCAAGTTCAATATGCAATAGACAAACAAAATTTAAAAAAAAAACAAATTTGTCGCATAAGATATAATACATTTATTCCTTATGGTTGTTTTAGCTGAATAGAGAGTTTATCTTTTACCAATTTGAATACTTTTATTTTGTTGATATCGACCACTTTTCTAGTGATTAGTTTTTAAATTTTGTTTTTATTTTTCTGAAACTAAATGCCACATCTTCATGTAGCTCTGGCGAACCAGAAGAATTTACTTTACCAATTTGAACAATTTTTATTTTGTCGTTATCGGACACTGTTTATGTGATCATCTTAATATTTTTCTTAAAAAAAACATACCAATTGTATTCTGTTGAATCAGAAAATTAAAGTTTACCAATTTGAACACCTTTTTTTGTTAATATCAAATATCAATCAATCAATCCTTTATTTCTCGAAGCCACCATATACAAAAATACATTAGAGGGGTAAAAAGGATTTTTATTTTTGAGTTTTCTAAAAGACAACTATTATTAATATTAACTCTGCTGATTCAAAAAATTAATTTGAGCAATTTTTTATATTAAATTCTTTTTGAGTTTTTGTTTTCATTTTTCTAAAACATAATGTAATGGCGAATCAAAAATTTAACTTTACCAATTTTGTATGTTGATATCGAACACTTTTTGATTATTTTATTCTCATTATTAAGATGAAGTACTTGAAATGAAAAAAGGGACTTGGTTACTATTATTGGTGTTTAGATTATCGTGATTTTTCTATTAAATATTTTTCACTCATTATCGCCGATAACCAATCTATAAAGTTACGTTGATAAACTTTTGCAACCTTGATTTCATCTTGCTTTTATTGTCCGCGCTGCTCAGTTTGAGTGATTTGTACGTCAGAATTTCAGTGATAATCTCAGCACGTGTCTAAACCAGCGAATATAAGGTACACATTTACGTAATATTTATAATAATTGATTAGGCCAATACAATAATTTTTTCACCGAAAATTTCCTCTATGAAAAATTAATTTTGAATAACATTTCGAATATAAAAAATAATAATAATTTAATACAGAATAGTTGTTAGTCAAAATTGTTTATGCAATTAATTTAATAAAACTAAATACCACGTATTTTTAAATCATCAGCAAAAATAAATTACTCACTCAAAATAATTATTTTTATTCATAGTAATTTTAATCAATTATTTAAACCATTTGTGGTAGGGACACCTACCGACTAAAACCACTCCTTTGAGAACATTATTGTGACTAGTTCAGAAATATAGTTTTTTCTAGTTGGAAATTAAGGCGACATTTTTTAACACATTTCAATTTATACGTGAATGATCACTCAATTTAATTTTTGTAGTGTCGAACTACTACCGATTCAAACCATTCCTCTGATTGACTAGTCTAGTACTATACATGTTTTTTTAGTAGGACATTCTGGCGAAATTATTTAAACATAATTCAATTTATCACTTAATTTAATTTTTCTAGTGTACACCTACCGATTAAAACCACTCTTTTAAGATCATAACTAGTCTATGATTATGTCTTTTCTAGTGCGAAATTCAGCCGAAATTTAAATTTATATAAGCACAATCACTCAAATTACTCCTACCCACTAAAAAACACTCTTTTGAATGACTACTCCAATACAATAGGTTTTCTAGTTAGGAATTTTGATAATACTATTCAAACATACTTCAATTTATACATACACAATCATATACATTATCTAATATTTTACTACAATTATCCACTAATAACCATACGGACACAATACAAACAATATGATAAATATGTACATGTTTTAGTGCGAATTTTTATTGCTTATAATTTTTTTCCCTGAAGTATTTTTCCGTGTTCACATTTGCGAAAGCGTGCTATTCCAAAATGAATTTTAATTACGGCTCAAACCGCGGATTGCACAACAAGGACAAACATTAAATGCAACCGTAATGAGAACACGACATTTCATTCTCTGAAAACACGTAAATGCGATAAACACTAGACCATAATTAACGAAATAAAAAAATACTTCATCAAATTTGAAAATATGCTTCTATTAAGAAAGTAGCTAAACAAGTATTAATAGATTTAGAAGTTATCGAGTGAACTCCTCCACAAACAAAATTTAAAAAATATTAATTTTAATAGCTAACATTGTTTTATTGTTTATATTATTATTAATTCGTGTTGAAATTTATCTTCAAGTTCAGTTTTACAATTTTAAAAAAACATTTATTGCTTAGATTTCGCCATACTGTGGCTTTTTGAAGCTGAGGAAGTCACATCATGAATATTATTATATTTTTTCTATATATTTCCATGTTTAATAAAGATTATATAACAATCAAAATCGTAAACCATTACGATAAAAACGTGTGCCGTCTTCATAAATAAAATCACGAGATTATTGATGATTCGTTAAATGAATCAGTAAAACAGATAAACAAAGGTTTATTGTAATTTACAACAGTTTGCGGTTGTGAATTACTGCGATCAACTTGTTTACACTTTGAAAACATTATTATCCGCAATCAGAGTACAGTATGGTACCAAGAGATGAAAATGGGGTCGAGCAGCCGGTGGTACCCGAGATCGAAGGGCCCAAGCAGAAGAAAGATTGGAGGAACCTGGCGGCCTACTGGATTTTGGGCCTGTGCAATAATTACGGTTACGTGGTGATGTTGAGCGCAGCCAACGACATTTTGCACGAGGACGAAGGCAGCACGGATGCAATCGTAAGTATCAAAACGCGGCCACCACTTCGGTTACCAAAACGATGGCTTTGGTTTTCTCCAGACGATCAGCAGCATCACCAATGCGACCACATATATTGACGACACGAAGAGGGATTGCAATATTTTATCAACGGGTGCTATTTTATTAGCGGACATCCTACCAAGTCTCATGATTAAGTTCGTCGCCCCGTTCTTACCATTTTTTGTCAGGTGAGTGGGACCACAATTTTCGCACCATCAGAAATATTGCATAATATTATTCAGAAATAATACACAATTTTCGCCTTAAATACTATTGTTATCAGCAACATTCATAAAATCGTGTCATGTTGATATAGGTATGAAAAAGCACTAACCTTCAAACGGAAACGGATGTTGAGATAATTCAAAACCGTAATTGATAAAAAAAAACGTATTTTGAATGTAATTTTTAAAAGATCAAAAATAGGATAAATATTATTCCCTTTCTATTATTAATTTTGCAGCATTCGTGTTGGTGTGTGCGTCCTTCTGGCAGCTGGTGGCTTCCTGGTGGTGGCCTTCAACACGGGCCACTGGATGTCCATCATGGGCGTAGTGTTGACATCGCTGGCCAGCGGTTTGGGCGAAGTCACCTTCCTCCAATACAGCTCGTTCTATGATAAGTACGCGTCGCCATGCTGATTTCGATTTCGCCAAATTATTCAACGCGATCGATCGGTTTCAGGGATGTAGTTTCAACGTGGTCGTCCGGAACTGGTGGTGCTGGTATTTTCGGAGCCGTCTCTTATGCCGCGCTGAATAAATTAGGGCTCAGGAACGCCCTGCTCCTGATGCTAATTGTCCCGGTGTTAATGGCCATAACGTGAGTAAATTTTTAACGGCGACTGCGATCTCTCATTTACGGCTCTCATCCAACTTTCAACGCGTTAGTCCTGATGATGGGCAGGTTGCACTTCTATTTTTGGCATGGACATAAATCCTCGATCACCTGAATCTTTCACGTCGCCCCGCGTTTAAATTCGTTGCTGCACTTTGTTTCAAACATTCGATCGAAAAAGAACGTAATTAATTCATCTCTTGAATCATAAACTAAAATTTAAAAATTAAATAATCTAAATGTTAATTCCGTTACATCAAGTAATATTTTTAAAACCAAACTAATCAAATTTTATACTGTCAAATTAAAATTTGGAGAAATATTACATATTTTTACTTTTTCAATTTAATATACATTTGAGTATAATTAATTATTTGTTAGTTTCTGGTTTATTTTGACGAAGCCGGAAATAAAGGTGGGCCACTCGGACGCCGAGGAGATCAAGCAGGAGGAGCTGTCCGATCCGAAGGGTGCCTTCAAGAAGAAGGTCAAGAAGATTCCAGGCCTGATGAAGTACATGATACCGCTGGGTCTCGTGTATCTGTTCGAGTACTTCATCAACCAGGGAATGGTAACGCTTATTAATTAACCTCGTGCACGCATCTAACAATAATTGTTTGTTCAGTTCGAGCTGATTAATTTCGAGGGCATCTCCATCGACCCGAAGGAGCAGTACCGCTGGCTGCAAGTCGATTACCAGATCGGCGTCTTCCTTTCAAGGTCGTCGGTGAATTTATTCCACGTGAAGAAGATTTGGCTTATGGCTGTGTTACAAGTAAGTTTATAGTTATTACATAATTAAATTATCTGTGTGGGTTGATTTTATTACCTTCTCAGTTGCTTAATTATTCAATCTCATACATTTTCTGTTAATGGTAATACTAGGTGAAAATATTCCATATTGTATGTAGTAGTTCATTTCATTATTTTCATTTACCCTTTTTATTCCATATTGTGTGCCAAGCAACTAAAAATAAAACCATTATAAAATCTAATATTAAATTTCAGCTTTAGATAATAAGAGCAAACAAATTTTAATCATACCATAACCTCTTTGCAGTTTTTAAACGTCATTATCTTCACAACAGAAGCGATATATTGGTACGTTCCCTATTTCTGGATAGTACTCATCTTAACCCTGTGGGAAGGACTTTTAGGAGGAGCTGCTTATGTCAATACATTTTACAAAATTTCATCATCAGATGTAAGTATTACTTTCTAACGAGTTAACTCATTCATAATAAAAAAAAACTTCCAAATAGATTATATTATTCTTATATAATTTAATAGTTATAATAGCTAATAATAAGTTTAATACTTTTTATTTATTGCACACTGTTTAGGTATTATTACAATACGAAAACAGTTATACAACCGATGACCTCTAAAATAAAAGTGTTGTAAAGCGTTATGCAAAACATAACGCGTTAAATATGCATGAGTTTAACCATATATGTAATATTTTTACTTCTTGCTTAATCCGTCGTTGAATGGTTACGCTAATAAACAAACGAAAATTTTCTTTAGATGCCTGATGACGAAAAACTATTCTCTATGGGGGTGACCAGTTTCGCCGATGCCATCGGCATCACGATCGCTGGTATTGCGTCGCTATCCGTGCACAACGCCATCTGTGAACTGCCCAAACCGCAGCGGTAGTATTGATGTGATGATCAACTTTTTAAAGGACTTCCAAATACGCTTTTAAAAATCATTACTTATTTGAATTATTTTTGTAATTCTTTTTTTACAATAAAACAACTTGTTGAAAATATATGCTTCGTTTTTAATTAATGAATGATGTTAACAATCAAATCAAATCAAATATTCAATGTTTTAAAAATGAATTATTTATCCAAATCAAAACTAATTTTAACTATAAAACAATTTTTGAGTTCCTTCAGTACCTTCATTTACTTATTTAAACGTTATATGTAGATTTTGAACATAATGTAATCATTATCAATAACTGACTGAATTAGTTAAAATAAATAAGTCAATAAAGAAATAAAATGTGTTTTAATATAATTACGTTAGGCTAAATTGCTAGATAAAACAAAATAATATTCGTACATCTTGTATTTGTTCCTCATTTATTACTTGGTAATATTAATGCATATATAATTATTGTTATTATTTTATCTCATGTTAAATATTTATAATCTTATCATAGGTTTTATGATAAACTAAATAATCCTTTTATTATGGCGCCATTAACGTCATTCAAATTTTTAAACTAACCACAGTTCCACTTTTCGTTCAAAGATGGCACTGCAGTAAAAACGAAGTAGTCAACCCATTACGTTTACTAATAATAAAATTTGGAAAATGAACAAGGCGACACATTTATTTTTTTGTTGTGGAATAAAAACGAAAAGTATTTTAATGATTTATTTTATAAAGATATAAAATTTTTGGCACAAACTGCACTAACGATTCGAACGAATTTTAAAACTATATTAAACAATAGGCGGTGGATTGTCCACCTTTGGCATTTTCAAAGGAACCTTTATAATACTGGTGGTTGATGAGGTGACCGCCGCAGAAACTAGCACCTAGTCTGCACGACGACTTTGCCGACTTCGTCGTATTCCTGTCGGGAAACCCAGTAAGTCTGGAAGTTTCCCAGCGAGGCCAGAACCGCTCCGCCCAACCAGGGTGCGAAGCGACGGTCAATGTTACCATTCTGCGATATTATCTTTAATCGCATGCTCTAAAATAGATAATTTATTTAGTACTTTTATTTTCGTATACTCTATGAGTATATTTTTCCAATGAAAATCATTAAGCTTTTTAGAACAACAATTGTTTTAACCAACTGATAAGAATTATAAATTTGTCATATGAATAACAAAAAAAAACTTTCTTATAGACATAACAAAAACCTAAGTGCCTACAACCTCAATCAGTTAACAAAAACTCTATGTATTACACAAAACCATAGAATATAATTAACGCCATTTAACGTGAATTCCTGTTTTTCTCAAAGAAATACTGATAGTAGAATACTCATATTGTATGAAACCAATATTTCATGTTTAATACCTAAAGTATTAAGAGTCAGAAAATAATTGTATTTACGGCAAGGGTTTAGTGTTAAAAATCTTCAATAAAAATTGCGCAATAATAAACTCAATTTTCCCATCATCAGCGTGAAAAAAATAATCATCCATCACAAAAAATATATACTGATTAAAAAAAACGAATTGAAAGAGCTGGTATTAATATTAAACTTACAGGAGGCACTTTCGCCTGCAGATCTCTCGTTAAGCGCTCTGTGAAGCCTTGTATGTTCGAGTTGCCACCGGTGATGATGACGTTCGCATACATTAGCTGGAAAAATAACCTTTACTATACAAAAAAATATACACTCATTACATAGAGATTTGGACACAAGCCATGCGGTAAAAACTGAAAAAATGAAAGAAAGAACAAAATACTACTCTTGCATTTAATTTATTTCCACTGAACACATTTACTTATTTCACTAATACTTCAACAACAATAAATCGAATGCATTTCTTAGATTAAAGAAATAAAGAAAATTTCATTGCATTTAAAAAAAAAATGATATTTAATTATTATTTGAATTGAAAATTTTTACTAATATTATTTAATAAAATTGATTCTTTCACAATCCTTCCAATTTTGAAAAATGAGAATATAATAAACAATATGGTTTAATAGTGTTTGGCTATCGACCGCGTGGTCCTTACGCCGTATTATTTATAGATTGTGTTAAAGGTAAGAAAATATGTATTTAATAATTGGTTTGCGCGACATCTAGCTGTTAATTATGTAACTTAACAACTTTTATATTTGAATTTCCCTCATAAGTTAAATAACACCTTATTATTCAGTTAAATTCATTTCCCATTAGCATTAATTATAAAATGCAATCAAATTATAACCGTCAAGTCATTATTTTCAATTCAAGTAATTTCAAATACCAATGCGTAAAATAAAAACAATGAAATCGAAAGAAATAGGTGTGTAAGCATTATGTGGTCATCTTTCATTACCGGGCGTGTGTCGATATCACACATCCCCACACTTGTGGTAACCAGTGAGCTGACATCGAGGGAGGGCTGTGTGCCGTTGCCGTTTCTCATGGTGAGGTTAAAAAGCGGCTCCGCAATCTTGAAACGCTCGCATCCGAAATCCCGGTGAAAGCCGTTCGGGAATTCATAGTGGACAGACGGTATTGTCTTCACGATGTCTTCGTCGTATTGCGCATCAGAGATTTGAAGGACTGATGAGTGAAAGTCTTGCAACACTTCCTGAAATTGTAAAAAGTTTCAGTTATTGTATAAAAATTAAATTAAATTGGTATACATATTTATTTTAAGACTATAAATTGAAAATATTTATATTGTCACTTGTAAAACACCCAACTAATAATTGCAAAAAAACTTACTTTCACCATATATGTGTGCCAGGATGTTGTAGCCCTGAATACCCTCTCCCTCCAAATAGCAGGATCATCTGCCTTTACCACCTCCTTACTAGAGACTCTGTAATATGGCACAACTTCAATATTTTTCTCCATTAACATCTTCCTGGTCTGCTCCAAAACATAATCTGCTCCAGCTGGAGATTTGGCAATAGCTTGAGATATAACAAAACTGCAACCAAGTAAGGAAAATATTTTATAATCATATCAAGCTTATTTTAGTTCTGAAGTTTCATTTTTACACCAAGAAATTTTCAACAATAAAAATCAAAAATCCAAAAAACAATAACTGAAGTATATATTTTTGTGATTATTTAACTATAGATTAAAATTTCCCAAAAGTAGTAAGTTTTTGGCTAGCTGATTAAGTTATGCAATGAATTACACGTGGTTCAAAAGGTGTACATTTCAAGCACATGTTCTTCATGAATATTTAAAGAGGTTAATATTTAAGTAAAACAACTGCTTTACCTACCCATCATGAATTGGAACAGCAGTTGTGTGTGTCGCCCCAGAATCAACTACTAGGCAAGAAGGACGGGCATTGGAGACTCCAACTAGCATCGCACTCTTTGCTAAATACAATGCTGGAATGTTGTACTTCTCGAACATCAGCTCTACAAGCTGCTCCCGCTTGTTTTGTGTTACCCACTGCAACAAAATTCATTTTAGCATTCAAATCAAAAATTTTACAATTTAATTATTGCATTGAGAAACTTTTACTTCATGAAATTGCATTACATATAAAAACATGCAATATACATATGGTAAATTTACCACATATTAACAACTTATTAGTGGTGTATAAAATTAAGGACACATATCTTATTAAAAACTGATTTAAAACCATTTTGTAAACTATGAAAATTATATTTTAATCTAATGAAGTAAAACATTTTATTACACAGAATAAAATACTCAATATGAATTGATTAAATAATATATATAAATAATATAGTATGATGGTAATTAATTATTAAGTGAATTTGAAAGAAACAACTTACTGCAGGTTCAGAGATAATCATAGGATGATTTTCTGGTTGGGTATGTAGTCGATGATAATAAACATATTCCAGCATTTTCTCATAGCTAGTCCAATTTTCAATCATACCCTCCTTTAAAAATGAATGAATTTCTGCACCTGTAAAAAAATACAATTTAATATTTTATTGCTAAAATAACAATAGCATATTAATCTATCTACTTAAATAAATTGATATTTCTAAATTGTAGGCCGAAAATTAAATTTTGATTTTACACAATATCAGTCAAAAATACCTGGTGTCCTAGCATGCAAGCCAATCGTACCAAAATTATGCTCTTTGCCATTGGATGTTTCATAAATTGTGCAACTCGAGGGAATATCATGGCGAGGGTATTCTTCACCGGCATACCCAACACGTATTGTGTTACTCCCCACATCCAGCACAATAGCCCCTATATCATCTAAAAACAGCGGTAAAAACCATAAAATTTCAGTTGAAACATGAATATTTAAGTAATGTAAACAAAGCTGCATTTTTGTTTACGTTCGATTTAGGTTAGATGGGTCTAAACCGCTCACCACCGCTATATACTGCCCCGCTCATCCTCTAAAACTGGATGTGAGATCCAGATTATGGCCAATTTCCACGTAAAATTTAATTAAAACACTATTGTTATTGCAAAATAAACTATTGCACTCTATCGCTGTTACCCGGCACTCGATGACAATGTTGCCAACGCAAATAAATAATTTTACCAACCGCAAAACATTCCGCGCCAACACCAACTATAGATGCAAGCTAAAAAATAAGCGAGATGGCGTTTACATAATTTTTAATTTCGAATTCATTTAATAGATGGTACTACTAACACAGAAATGTTCAAACTAATTAAAATCAAAATGAAAATAGTAAAAAATAATTTATTTCATCATCAACAATTGCGTATATATAGATATATAGCTTAATTTTTAAACATAATTATTTTTTTTTGGATTAATATCTAATTGACTCTGGCGTCAACAAAAATTTTTAATTTATAAATAGAAATAATTTTAAAAATACGTTAATTGATAAGGCGTTAAAATGTTGAAAATCCTTATGCATTTGTTTAATAAGGTTATGAATAACTGTGATTTTCAAAAAAGTATGTTTATTTTCACAACAATTGTTTCGCAAATTTTATCTTCTAATTAAAAGAAGTGCATTATTAATGACAATTATTTGTTAATTACTGGTATTACAGTAGTGCACAAATAATGAATGAAATATAATAATAAACAGCGTTGATAAAAAATCAAATAAAAAATGTCCCCTAAATAAATCCTCATTGCTTATCAATTCCTGTGTATAAAATTTGTAGGTATGAGTTATATGCAAAAGCGTTTCAGACAGGTAATTATAAATGTTTTATAACTTTCAAACCATAACTTCTCTCTCCGTAGAATATATGCAGGGTGTGTAAGAAAACGTTTTGCTGCGAGACATGCCGGGTTAAACATGAAGATAATGAACACAACATTTTCCCAAACTGTGACATCTGCGTTTACGGAAGAACTTATTCTTCTAGAGTCCTCCAAGTGTCTGGATTACTCGAGCATATTAGAGAACAGCACTGGCCTTTACACTGTTTGTACTGCAAATGCTGTTATAACACAATAAATGAACTCATCGAGCACAGCAAGTGTCCAATTGGCCCCGTTACAATGGATATTACCAACGCGAAAACACCAATGAGACCAATTGGCGTTGTTTGTAATGAAAATACAGACTTCAACTTTAATTCACCACCAATCGGTATACTCATTAATTCTGATGACATTGGGAAGATTTTTGGAACCAGTACTCCTACACAGGATGGAGAGGTCGATCACAAAATGTTCCCTGAAACAATTACTCCTGTTGATAACCCTAAGAGTAAGAGGGATATTGAGTGTGCTAATAAAAATATTTCCATACCAACCAGTAGTGAAGAGATTCAGAAAAACAAGAGGCGGGTTACTTTTAGTGAAACACCACACACAGAAGATACTCAACGATTAGATAAATTGCATGGCATGCTCAAAAAATGTGAACCACAAAAATTATGTAAGTATTTAATAACACATTTTATTAACTGTTGATTAATTTATATTCTGTTTATACATTAGTCACGTTTGAATAATAGGAAAAAAAACTAAAATGAAGAAAATTCTGTTTAAAGTTGGGGTGTAAACAATTCGAATTATTATACTTATTAAAAATTGTTTCTAATTAAAAATAAATGGGAATCTAAACATCAAGAATTATGTATTTTTATATTTGTTGAATAAAAGTATATTAAATTATATACATATTCTTATCCTGTTTTATTTTTTTATCAGATTTCCTAATTATATATTATTCAGTAATTGAATTTGTTTATTATCTTTACTAAACTAAAAATATTTTCAGGTCTTAAGGAGGATAGTTCTATGTTGATTGAAAACGAGTCTGGTTTGGAAAAATGTACGTAATAGTTTTATTATGTGTACAATATTTGATTTTGTGAACATTTTTAGGTGTCGAGTTATCAGATAATAAAGAAAATGATATTAAGGATAAACCAGTTACAATTAAGAAGCGTCGAAGTAGTGGAACAAGTGATACCATGTGGCAAAGTGCTATGGAGAATCAGCTCCATGTTGATGATGAGGAAGCCGATAGTTTTAAAAGTAATTTCCCAGATGATGTTAAAGTGAAAATGGAAATTGAAGATAACAGTTATGGTCAGTAAATTTTACTACAAATCGTAGAAAAAATTTAACTTGTGCAATTTTTGAAAAACAATGATCGTAACATATTTCTCCCATAAATTAAAAATTGAGGTTTATCTTTTATTTATGATCAATGGTCACTAATAATTTTTTTTTTAATTTCCAGTTTCAGAATCCCAATATAGTATTGTCAATAATTCAAGTTACATAAGTGAAACTTCAATAGCAAATTGTTCCGAAATTAAAAAAGTCGGCGGAATATGGTCTTCAATGACGTTTTTGGTGAAAAGCATGGTGAAGGGTTTTGGAAAGGCAAACATGAATGAATCCATCAGTTCTACTAAAAGGCACCATTCCGATTCCGAGGTATTTATATTTTATCACGCGCGAGTACTTCCTTTTTTTTCGTAAGAAGCGGTGACCTGCCTGGTCGACTAAACATAACGAAACGCTTGACAATTGTCATTTTCCTTAAATTTGTTTTGCATATTATTAGTATAATTATATAATAAGTATATTTCAGGAACTACTAAGAGGTTCCTTAAGATTCGGGCAATGCAGTTCACGATTTTTTTAAAACTATTAAAATATTGACATCTTTTGTTATTTTTATAGGCAGTCGATATGGAGGATATCAGGAAATTAAAACGAATTAAGTTAACAGAGATAAAATGCCGACCCCCTATAAGGAATATAAAAAAATATAAACTAATAAAGCGATCTGTGGTAAAAGTTGACAAGGCCACGCAAACTGAAGACGAAATCTGTTATGAAGACAAAAAATGAGTGTGTTCACGTAAAGGGATAGGTTTTTATAAATTTCACAAGTATTTATTAATGTTACATGTTAGCTTTAGGAAATGGAGTACTAATAAAATTTTAAGTAATATGAATATTATTTTTATTTTTAATATATATATGTACATTTGAAATAATTTAAAATTAATCTAAAAACCGTTGTGTATCATTATAAACAGAAGTTTACATTAATTATAAAATATAAACTATAGACTTTAATATTTATAATATAGTTTTTTTTTGTAATTCTGTACAACGTAAGTATTTTGTTGAAAGTAGTGGAGACATTTGTGCAGTACAAAAGAAACTGCCTGTTACATTGGAGTTTTGTAAACAGAACCGAGTTAGTAGTAAAAAATAAAAATATCTTTTAATATCACATATAGAAAATCCAAGTTGTTTCTTTTATTTTTTTTTGTTTAAGTTTCATGCACAAGTTAAAACGAACATACCCTGAAAGTATTCACCAGAAATGGCCGCAAAATATAAGGATAAAGAGGGCGGCGCGGGCCCCTCGCGGATATTAAGTAAAAAGCCCGCGGCGAGCCCCTACAACGGAACATTAAAGTAAGACAGACGTAGAATGATCTGTAAAAGCCTAATGTAAACCATATATGTTCTAAGCTAACATGTACTTCGCAACAATATTGAGATTACATTAACATAGATTACATTTTACCTACATATCACAAAATGGTGATCTGTGACTGTAAAAAACAAGAAAAAAACAATAAAAAGTATCATAATATAACAACATCGATTGGCCAAAATTTATGACCCCTCCCACCGAACGTAAAAAAACCTTATCACAGATATTTTAATAACTAAAATTGAAAAATGATATGCAATAAATATTTGCGAAATGATCCAAACATGATTGATTACATTCTCATAAAGGAACAGCAATATAATGTAAGTCAATAAAGTTTACATCTAATATATACTTCTTTTTCTTTTGTAAACGTTCCTCTATATTTTAGCTCGTAAAATGAACCTCCTTATAAATGTAATAATGCAAAATCTAGGGTTTACCAAATTATTAAACGAATTCGTTGTGAAACGGTAAAAGGTTCTCGTCTGCGTCTTTAAGATAAACTTGGAATTTTTTTAAGTACATAATTATCTTTATATAATTGCACGCTAAATAACTTAATCATTATTTTGGCCAAATTTCAAATTGCCAAAGAACGAAACGTCATTTTTTTCTTTTAAATCATACTCCCATATATCAACTCTTGCATGCTCTAATATTTTGAATATATATTTACATGTAATAGCAATCTAGGCAAACACACACAGGTACAAGGATACAGAAGTAACTGTTTCAGATACAAAATATATACACATCAGTTTTTTTATATATTGGCAATCCCTTCTATTCATTATAAGACATAGAAGAACACTTCGATTAAAATTGGTTGTGGTTTTTTTTTCATGGAGGTGCGCCCCTTCGATGTTTCATTATTTTACCAACTAACTCAGTACAAATTTACATTGGGAATTAAATAAATAACTTGTAATAATAACCCTCAAAGGCTACTTTAACACTAGTAAATAAATAACAAATAAATAGGACGATAAAATCTAAAGTTGATAAAATAACAAACATGTACTATGTCTGTGTATTATATATAGGGCACCTGAAAGTAATAAAATATACTAGATACAAGGGTTATATGAATAGAAAAATTTGTGCGTGCAAAATGCATAAAGCATTTATTACTAAAAAAAATTTGCTTATGAAAAAAGTGTATACTTATTAATATTATTATAACCGGCAGGCTTTAGTTAAGTTTTGATGTAAAATTGAAATTTAAAAAAATACAAATAATTTTGTTACTACAAAATTTTCATAATCTTTTTTTGTAACCCTCTCACAGTCATTTAATTTGTCATGCAAAATAATTCTGAATTAAATATGATGAGACTATAAATAAAAAGAAAATTTTCTATTGTTACTTTGAATATTATTTAACAAAGATAAAAATTATTATGGTCTGATTAATACTTATAAATCTAATTGATTTGAGTCATTGTTAAATTTACCTAAATCAGAATGTGAAAAATTGTTATTGAACCTTAATAAAAAAAAATATTTGAAGATTTTGAATTATTTTTATTTTTATAGAAGTAAATCATACCAATTTTGTATTTACGATCTACCAACTGATTAATTGTTCAAGTATATTAAATAAATTGAACAATATACCTTTTTGGTGCATGCGCAAGGCATTACTATTATTATTACGTGCATAGTTTTTTTTAGCGCCGTATTTAAATGTTATATTGAAGTAGGAAAAAAAATATACAGAATTACATATTTTTTTTAAATTTAAGTTTAAATTAAAATTCCTTTGAATACTGCATGGCAAATTAATGATCTTGTTTACAGGCTTGAAATATTTTAGATAATTGAAGTAAGGGAAATAATTGCTTTACCATTCTGCACGCACAAAATCACATTGATCCACTTTCCCCTGTACCAGGCTATGTTACAAGATAAATAAACTTTTGTAGATTTCACAATAAAATAACGTTCGAATATTCGAATGGAATTTTGAAGAAATTTGAGGTCTGAAATTTTAGAATCACAGCTGTACATTATTCCATGTAATTTTGTAGCTATGAATTGAATTTATTTAACTTACTATAAAAATCGGGGCATAGGATGGTAGGACTGGGAGTCTGGCCGGTGCGGGTAGGTGTTGCGCGGGTATCGCCTGTACGAGATGGAGTGGTGCATCGGGTTGGGAATTGCCTCCGAGACGGTTATCGAGCCGTGCAGGTGAGCCGCCCCGTCGCCCAAGTCTAATTCCATTTCCTGTTGTTCTTGCAATTGTATTTGGCCCAGCGTGGATGTGGCCATCGCCACGTCCGGCATGATGTCCGATAAATGTCCGTCACTACAAGAACTGCTTTCAGGCTCATTCACGAAACGGAATTCACCTTCAGGTACAATAGCAGGCAATTCGTGCCTTTGAGAATAAGCTCCTTGTCTAGGGAAAGTCATGTTACGCCCGTAACAGTTCCGATTATTTAATAAGCTTTTACTAGGGGAAGGTTGAGATTCATTATTTGTAGTCGAAATTTCGTTATCACTTTGGTCCGGAACACAGCAACAGTCTTCTAGCATATCCGCTACGGGGTCTGGCAGATTGAACTCCCTGACCACCCTTAGACGGATCTGTCGGTTTATCTCGTGCCGCGACGACAGCGGCATATTCAGCGCCCTCTGGCAGCCGGGGCTCTGTCGCAGCTTCTGCTCGCGCTTTAGCATAGCGTTCATGATCGCCGGGTCTGGTACAGGAAGAACGGACGCCAACACATCCACCCCCGCCGGCCCGTGGGCCCTCGGCTTATCCTCCACCATATACAGCGTATCTGGAATGTCCTGAATATATCTCACACGGCGTAATCTCATTATCTCCACCTCCTGCACTAGTTGGTCCTCTAGCAGAACCTTGACCTCCTCGTAGTAAGGCATGAACAGTCTCGGCTGTACGAACAGACCGTTGTTTTTACCGTTGCGCACCCACGCGTTCACGCGCAGGTTCTCCCTCTCGCCTCCGATCATGTGACTAGGTGGAGTGCTCACCAAACCCCGACGTATCGCTTGGTTCAATATGTCGCTGTTAGGCGGCAGCACGTGGTCCATACGAACTAAAGGGAGCAGGTCCGAGAGTATTTCACGCAGCTCGACGTCACTCAAGTCACGTTTCTTTACACCCTTGCGCGTCACCGAGTGCGCTGTGTGACTCAGGAGATTCGGTTCTAAACAGAGAAATGACACAAAAATTATTTCTTGTCTTAAGCAGCAAACGATGAATAAAACCACAGAAGGCGCCACATTACGGCCAAGTGGGGAACTAAATTCACTTTTAAATTACCTCTATCTTCCATACGTCTGACTAGTTCATTTTCTCCCCACTTCAGCACGGCGTGCAGGATCTCCAGCTCGCTGGCTTGCAGAAAAGGACTTTTCAGTACTTCGGCCAAATGGATTTTATCCAGCTGGTGTAGGACCGACGACTGCGAGACAGGTTGGAATTCCTCACGAAGATAATGTAATGCCTGTTATTAAAGAGACAATATAAGTATTTGTCCCATTTTCAAAGCAACAGATTTTTCATTCAATTTTTAGAGCTCAATTAAATCAATCAATTATGATGAATAAAATTCAAATAAAAATATAAAATCAATATCAGTGAACGTATTTTTTTAATCAATCAATTATTTTAGACATTTGATTACCCCAAGTAATTTAAGAAATGATAATATTTTCCTTCTCTAATAATAAATATTATGGGAGGATACAATCATAACAATATTTATACACAAAGTTTAATTATTATCTCCCTGTACATCATTTTGTTTTTAGTACCTGTCTATGAACCCACGCTGAGCCGTGCGGTTGTCTGGCCCACTGTAGAACCGTGGGTAACGTTTCGAGAGACAACCATTCGAGTATGAGATCCTCACAGCCTTGTGCCAATATGTCGAGTTCGAGAAACCTCCCTATCTGATAGAGCTCCATCGCTTCCTCCAGAGGCGACGGCCGGACCCTACCCGTGTGCGCGAGAGCCTGTGCCTCGCCCAACCCGCCACCACAACCACCCCGCGAAATCAAAGATAAATCCACTTGGTCCAAATATACAGCGTGTAGAAGTACCCTAGCATATCTGTAACACATAAATATATTTTCCGGTTAATATTATAAAGTTGAATATATGGATTTATTAAGTTATAAAGACTGTCGGATTGCTGGAAGTTCTGATAAAAAAAGTAGGTTACAAGATAAGAAATCTGTGTGCAGTTTTTGCTGTATTTACAGATTTAAGATTACTATGTGTGTTAAAATTAATATATAAAAATTATAATTACCTTTTAGGAATAACACTTTCATCTAAAACAATTCTAGTTGGAATGTGGAGTGCGCGTTCTGTGTGCTCCTCCCCACTACGAGATCGTCTTTGTAATAGATTCCTAAAAAATGGAGATCTTGCAGAAAGTATAGCCTTGTGGCATGGCAGTTCGAGTTTAGGCCTGAATCCATATTCTGAGCTACCAGAATCAGGCCGTTGACAGTCGGAGCCGTCAGAAGTGAAAACTAAAGCGGCGTCGGCGTAATCACCAGTCTCGAGGAGGTAACGCAGATCGGTTTCAAGGGCGTTGGGCGTGCCGAACTCTTCCCGCAGCCTCCTCAGTAAATTCATGTCAATGTTCGTATCGTGCGGACAAATATCACCAGTGTACAAGTACCGTAATAACGCGGAGAACAACTGAACGTCCACGGTGGCGGTCCGAAGTTCTAGGCATATCCGAGCACCGTACCCGGGACATCCAGCTAACAGATCACGGAAGTAGGGGCAGCGAGCCGATAGCAAAGCCCTGTGTATAGGAAAACAAGCTCCACGGTATACCAAATCTGCGTCAGTACAATATTTAAAGTCGTATAAAGCCGATAAGTCTTGTTTGAAAGTGGCCGCTGGTGGTCGAGCCAATTCCGCTTGAACACATAAATCCTTAAGGGCAGCCAGTGCTTCGTACTCCTCCAGCAGGGCGGCGATCTCCAGAGGGCTCCAGTCTGACACCAGCTCCCGCAACATCCTCCCGTGGTCGCAAGCCTTCGAGGACCTCCTGCGGCGGATGAACTTCTTCTTGAGGGTGGCGAAGCCGGTCACCTTCTTCTTCCTCTCCCTCACAATGACGCCCATGGTGTCGCGGTAGGCAGGCATGGGAGGCTCAGTCAGACCGACGCCGCCCGGCAGTCCACCAGGCTCCCCAGTTGAGGCTGTCGATGCGTTTACACCCATTCTATGTACAAATTCCTCAGTCATGCACTGCTCGCTTCCCACGCCCCACCAACTGTGCTGCAGTGCACATGGAAACAGACAGCCAAATAAGTTCATCGCTTGCCCAGACTAAAGCCTGACATGCAGACACAGCCTAAAACAAAACAAAAATACAAATCATATTATCTTAATCTTTTAAAGATATTAAACTTAGAAGAGGAAGCCAAAAATTAAGAGATAGTATTGAAAAGTTCTTCACTAGAAAAATCTTAAGGAGCTAATTTTATGAAGCCAAAAATTTAGATTTTTTAAAATTCCGTTTTTTGCGTGATTCGATATCTCGTTTTTCGTGTACAGTTCAAATATAATATTTCTCATTCCTTTAAAATCATTTTAAAAAAGTTGTTTTAAAATTAAAGAAAATTATATATACAGCATTAGATTGAGTAATATAAACAAGCTTCTGAGTATAGAATTTAACCTAGCTAAATCTACTCAATTTATTTACTTAAAATTGTGGAGGTACTAACTTTAAGAAATAATGTCTTTAGTAATAATACCAAATTAAATCAGAGTAAGGATATTGGTAGCAACTGTTATTATGTGGTAGTTAAGTATCAAGGAAAAACAAAATGCTTTACAACATTGGAATACAACTGTTTATACATAAACTATATAATTAAATAAACATTTTTATGATGGTAATTATTTTCATAATTTTACTATTAACCTTGTTATTTTCATTTTCAAAACACTTTACGTAAATGCAAACTATAAATAGTGTTTATGATTATAAATTATTTTTTCAAGATATTAAGTTTTAAAGAATATGCATATAAAAATACATATACAACAAAAATAATGTACAAACAATATTGAAATTAAAAATTATTTAAACTTACTTTAGAGACTCAATAAAAAAGCCATAAATAATTAAAAGGTATAACTTATCACATTAATAAAAGGTTGACTTGTTACATTATTACTTTCGCTTGTCATTATCATACAAAACTGCAATCATACAATTGATAAATAAAACTGTGGTGATAACAAAATTACCCAGATTATTAGATTACTTAATAAAACAGTGGTGTTCTAACTGTCTAATTTATTATTATAAATGTTTCAAATTATTTTTATTGCACTATTAGAATTGTTACATCCACGTTGATGATAATGCCACTATGTGGAGAAATAATTGCTTAATATAGTGTACAACACTGTTGATACTAGTATAATAAATAATTTTATTTATTTTAATATGCATAATCATATTGATAATATAAAAAAGGCCAGGCTTAAACCAGTTAAATTCAATCTGACCCATATATTTTTAAACATATTCTACACTCTGAGAAATAATAAAAACCAGTTTATTTATACACACACCTTTGATAATGTTAATTACAAATTTATCCATAATAGGACTTCTTTTTGTTGGACAAAAGTTATTGTTTATGTTGCTCTTGATGTATTTCAATCACATTTTGGTCCGTTCGAGCAGCAGAAACTGTATAGAAACCAGAATAATGCGCACGACAAATGCAGGCAAAACCATAAAAGTACACAACTCGATTGCAATGTAATTTATGTAAGAGTTCTGTTTACTATCCAGGGCACTTATTAGAATGATACAGTTTGTATCCTCATTAAAAATGCAAACTGTGACCAAAAGAGAAAATCTTTGGCGAGACAAATTGGGCAATTAAAACTGACTTATCTGTTTGGTTTATTGAGAATCTGGAGAGGATATGGGGTAATAAAACCACAACATAAATATAAAACATAAACAACTTGAAATAAAAAAAGCCCTGTTTTACCACGAATTTATGATTTCATTTTAATAATTTTTTATACAGTTTTCTATATTTGTTAAATAGTGCATACTAGAATAATAAAATATTAATTATTCCATTAAATCATCGCCATAACTCATTATTGGGTTTTTCTGTGAATCCATTTAATCTGTTTTTAAAAAAATGAATGCAAATATTTATGTATTAATCTTTGACCGGCTTTAATTGCACAGTCACTATCACAGGAAATGAGGCAAAAGCAGTAATTGATTGTATTTTATAAATAATTAAGTAAACTGATATTGATGTTTTTCAAGTTTAAAATTGGAAATGACAGCACAAACATTTTATTGATGATAAATATGAAAATAAATATATTTTATGTTTAATCAATTTTAAATTAAATAATAATTTAAATTAGTAATAGTGATATCACTTTTAAATGTCCATTTCTAATATTATTAATTAAGTAATTAATTTAAAACAGTTGAAATTAAATATAAATAAAAGTTGAAATTAATAATTAATTAATACTGTTGAAATTAATTAAAATCATTTGTTTGTTATAGTTTAACAACCAATATAAAAATAATTGTATATAATTTATATTAATATTACCTTATTGTTTTTTTTTCTGGTACAATTACAAAATACAATATTCCACAACTATTTTCCTTTCTTAATAATCATTACAATTAATTTTCAATTTGGTTTGAAAATAAAATTAACCTCTTTAATGCTAAATTAATGAATTAATAAAACACCCTTACATAAACACAGAAATTAATTATAATAATGATAATAATAAGTAAACAATTTGAAATATACTTGTGTGTTCTTGTTCTAACAATAATTGAATAATAATACCATAATTTCAGTTTATTAATTATTGTATTGAATTGTTTTGGTAGAAATTATGGGGTGATCATACAAGTAAAACGGGTCAAGCGGTGAATATACACCACTGGATAAGTAGGTCAGCACGCTTTAAAAACCCCAATTTAAAATTAAACTGGCCTACTGGATAAACGTACCATCCGACACACCTTTCGATAGGTGACGGAAAGTCAGCAACGAGTATTCGCTAATTGCACTGTATTGGGGGTTGAAAATTGTTGTTAAAACCTTAGGAATGGGTAAGGCTGTGTGTTAGTACGCAATTGGTCGGGTTTTAATAACGCGAGAACAAAACGGGAGGCGAAATTAGCAAAGTAGGGTAAGTGGTAAACAACTGTTGACAGTATTTGTTAGTGGTAAGTAAAGGTTAGTAAGGGTGTGTTTTGAAAAAGGGTGAAAACCGTACCTGGGCGATACAAAATCATGTTGGTTGCAATCTTGTACCGTAGTGGATAACCATTAACAAACGTTTATATATTTTATAGCTATATATATAGTAGCCATGTTTATATTCGATCACTCAAAAAATAAAATCGCCGTACATTATCGACGGATCACGCGTAAGCACCGGACATCGTCGGGACGCCGTCACATATTTCCCGTAGAATCACTGTGCACAATACAGTCCATTTATTTTTGCAAATTACCACACGAATGTGCTGTTTTACGTAAAAAAAAAGTTCAGCACACAAACTCTTGTTTGCACTACTGTCAGTGTTGCCAAACCGGCGCTGCCATTCTCCCCACGCACGAATATAACTAATAGATTACCAAGCACCATTTCCCTCGAGTAAGCGTCAGCGCCTCTTGTGGTCGGTCACTCTTTACAGAAATGTATGTAATTGTTAAATAACTAAAATATTACAGAAATATAGTATTTATAGTATAATTTTTAAAATGTATATATTTAATATACATTAGCTGATTTCTAATAATTAAATCATAAATTAATATGATGAAATTATAGTAAACTGTAATTTTACAGCGCCATTTGAGCGGCCGAATAATTAAAATTTCACGCTCAACTGAGTTGCCGCTCGTCCCGTTTGTTGATGACCTTTAACTGGTGCAATTCTACCTGTCAGAAACACCAACCCTCTCAGCACCGAATCACTATTTACGCGCGATAGCCCAATTCATCCCTCGTCCGCCAGAAATAATGGCGAGTCCCGGAGACGCCAAGTTTTCCGGTCCTCGTCGGTTTCGGGCGAGTTAAAAAACAACTCGTCGGCAGGTGTTTTTCAGGCGATCCGGCAACGCCGTCGTACTTTCATTGCCCCCCTGTGGATGTAGCGACGTTACACGTGCGGGCAAAAAGTAATAAGAGAAATGAGGAGCGTGACGTTAATTGCGCGAAAAGTAGTTCCGCAATTAGAAGGGTGGCCCTTTCGCGCACCCCCTTCGAGAACGGCGCGCGGATTTCCGAGCTACACTCACACGGTGCATTTGCGATGCTCTAGTAGCAAAACTCGAAACTAGGTCGACTATTTTCCATCAATACTTCGCTCAACCGCAAAAAAAATAATTATTTAAACAATTCGCGTCCAATTATTTCTCAATCCTAATAAAATAGATTTAAAATTAACTAAAGATAAATATTCAGCAACGCTTATTGTAGAGAATGTACATTTTCGGCAATTATATATACAAATTGGGCAATTTTGTAAATAAAACATTCTATAATTCTTTAGTCAATGAATTAATGAAGAACTAAAGGTTGTTATGGAAAGCTCTAGCCGTCTTATTGACTCATTATTATTTATTTTCATATATTCTATTAATTCGTTTAATAATCGAAATGTTTAGAAGTTTCACAAATTTATTTGCTTATTTTGAAAATTAGAGGAACAGGGTTATACAAATGAAAATAATTTTGATGTTATTTAGGTAAGGAAATTGTAGTTCATTTCATAAAGTTTTAAATTCTTCAATTTTTGAAAAAAAAACAAAAATTAATTTCGAAGTTTGAATACATTTTTTTTATAGAGTGAAAAAAAAGAAATTATTGTTGTATATTATAATGCATAAGAATATTTATTGTCGAAAGTCTATGAATGAATAATTTTCACGTTACGCGACTCTGTTCATAATTCCAGTTTTCAAAACGCCGTTAAGACTAAGCTAATTAGTCACACAAGGCAGCTTTCTAAACGAGAATTTTTAATGTAAATTATTCCCGATTATAATCGCGCGCGTGTTCATTAACTATATGCGATAGTTAAGACACCGGTGTTTCTAAAAGTAAAGAGATTGAAAATTAAAAATATCTTCCGCTCCCAAACCGAGAATCTTTTTAACTCACCTATTTTTTTCGTTCGTGCAATTGTTAAGAAGTGACAATAGCGTTTGGCGTGCAGGGCTGTATTGTGCTCGTCAATTGTTACCGATTCTAAAGAAGGTTCACAGGTGCGTCCCTAAGACAGGTGTCTTGGGGGGGTTAAACTCATCCACTTGACCGTTACATTTTCGTGTTTAACGTATTTTTTTCTGATTGTATCTAATTAAAAAAATACACGACTTTACTTAATTTTGAACACGAGCTTACAGAAATTTTGATGAATTTGCTTATGTGAAAGTTAAATCTAAATTAGAAAGTTAACAATATTAATTTTTTTTGATAATTAATATATTATTAATTTTTGTGATATTATATTATTGAAAGGAGAGTATAAAAATTTTCAAAGGTATAAGTTTAAATTTTATCTTTTTGATAAAGACAAGCTGAAGTTGTCAAAACTCTTATTAAAGAAGTGATAGCAATATTTTGAATTTTTAAGTTTAAGGTTTACAGCTGCTACTTTGGAAACATACAATAAATTTTAGAGAATTGTACAATTGTTTTACAGAACAGAACGAGATATTGTTTATAATAAAGATGAACAAAGTGGTCCAAGAACACTTCCTTGGGGAATACCCTTAAGAAATCCCAACCTTTTCTTATACCTTATTCCTACACCAATTTTATTTTGTAAATTGTTGATATTTATAATTTCTGTTCTTCGCAATTTATATAACAAGTAGATGGGTTCTAGGGCATTGTCTGGCTTAAGTAATTATTATTTTAGTTTAAAACAACATGAAAGAAACATAATTTATTCCAGGAGCCTATCCAAGATTAAAATAATTTTTACCTCAAAATATAAATATGAGCTATACAAGATAAAGATTTTTTTAAAATTATTTTATACTGTCTAGTTAAAATATATGTGCTTTGGGGTAGAGAAGAAATAACCTACCTCATTTACTATGGACAAAATTGTAAAGGTAGTTTATCAAAAAGAAATAAACAAATAATTATGGATTTTATAAAGATAATTTTAAAACATTTATTTATTATAATTATGAATCAGTGATACAAGAATCATATAAAATGTTTTACAATGCACATAACCGATAGCGGAAGGCATAACTAGGTATGTCCCAATAAAAACAGTCTTTAGGCGTACTTACGAAAGTAGGCCCGCAACTACTATAAAATCATTTGTTCATTGCATGAATTACTCGCACTTATTGTTTCCTTCAATTATTTATTACCAATTATATTGTTCTACTCTGTAGTGAAATAAAAATCAATTGTAATAACGAAATAAAAAGAATCCTAAACCGCTACATGTTAAATGAGTTTATAAACATTGCGCCCACACTCAATAGAAACGCAACACTTTGTTCTACTCAGCTACATGTTAAATTATTTATAAATAAAATATAATTAACTAAGATGCCTCATCGATGCCGTATACCCGGTGAAACTGGAAATCAACAGAAATCACAGTGTCTTTCAAGAGCATTTTGAAATCTCATAACTCTGTTGCAATGAATTAATAATTAAATGAGTATCACAACCTCTACAATTACATAATTAATAAACATTAAGGAAAGAGCACATTAAACGAATGTGCAGTAAAATGCCGCAATCATATTGAGATTTCAAGATGATACTTGTACGAGCCGCTAAATAAATATAAAAAAAAAATTACTGTTGTAAAGGTACGTGTGCACATGGAATCCCTGCAATAGCACCATTCTGATCATAAATATTGCCACACACACACACGGCTGTGTGTATTTATTGCCTTTATTTACTTGGAGTTTCAATGAAGCTGTGAAGTAAGGGGGAAACACAGCATGTACACATATAAAACGCCTATTTAAATTAAACATAAATTCTCTACGCAGGCACAAAAATTAACGTCAGTTTAAACGATTCCAATGAAAGGGTGTTAATTTTTGTGTTCTGTATCTCAATGAACACGGATTGGACTGATTTGATGGCATTTAAGTTTATTTAACGTTCTGCAGAAAATGCAGAGCTTTACACTGATACGACGTGGTAAAGCTCACATTTTCTAACATTAAGTTGACCTGAGCTATTTTAGTGGCTTCACAACTCTTACTTAAAAAATATTCATTTAAACCATAGCACTCTCCACTGTACATTTCTAACAATACATAGTTATTGAGAAATGAAAGCATCCTTATTTTAAAATTATACTCGGTGCTGTTGTAACCATGTTAATAATGCTTCTATCCTAATAATCGAAAATTCGGTTGACAGCCACTCGTGAAATGAAGGTAAGGCCTCAGGTTATTCGAATACCAAAGCTGCCGAAGCGTAACTCACGGAACTGTCGTTCATGTTACGGCATTGGCTAGATTGTGCATATTTTAAAAACTTCAAACTAGCACTCTGGCTGCGGTCGTTCCTCAGCAGCTCTTGCACAGCCTGCAATATCACTTTTAATTCATGAACATCCACAAAAAAAAACCTTCCCAACTCTTACCTGCAATAAAATTCCGATCGGATGTCGGCCGCAAATCGTATTGCCGTACTTTTTCAAGTAGTTCGTAAATTCGGTTGGATTTAGGTTTTCAATTATATTCATCCCCTGAGGAAAAATACCAAGTTTATAAAAAAAAATTCTATAATGATATTTATCATGCTTCTTAATCATTCCTGAGGGATGTGAAATTACATGTATCTATATTTATTTACAGATTTGTTTTTTTTTATTTACAATAAAAGATAGGAATTTGCCTATAGGTGTAATGCTGTGTAGTTTAATATCAATAAAATGGCGATTTTTTGTTGTAGGTTTATCATTTGTATTTTAAAATTTTAATGACATAAACTCTAGTATTTATAATGATCATAAAATTAGGTTTTATTTAATTTATAAAAATCAAATTTTCCGTGTATGAAATTGAAAATCATCTTATTCTCTTGTATTGATACATTAAACAATTAATACTTTTTTTTGCAAATCAAATATGTGATAAACTTAATTGCAAATCCTATAATTTCACTTATCTAGGACGCAATTTAAGCAGCTGATTTTTAATTTTATTTCAACATCATGTTATTTAACGCCTTACTCTGCTGCACACATAGAAAAGAACAATAGATTTTTTTTTAAATTAAACACGTTTTATTTCAATAATAGAGTATATTCAAGTTCTTAATGTAGTAGAAAATTAACTAATTATTACTGTACCTTGTTGTGTCACCTTTTTACTCTCTTTTTATAAGAAAGTATTATTTATCATTTGACTATGTTTAACAAGAAAAATAAAAAGAGTTTTATTTGAAAAGTGCTTTATTTATATTTAGGTCAATAAAACCTATTGATTATCATATAATTATTATTATTTTTTTTCTTCATTATTACTATTACTAAAAAAATTATCCATACTGTCCTTCTTGGGGTGTTTTATTTGTGTGTTCTACTTTAGAACAATTACAAATATGATGCCAATTATTTACATGGGAATATTTAATAGGGCAGAAAGACCCAGTTAGTGACATACTAACACAAATATGCATATATATGTATAATAACATGTCTGCAATATTATTACCAAACACCACATGCTTAAATAAATATATAATGTACTTACTGCTCTATCCAACCCTTCAATTGATTGATAAATATTGCCATATGAACGATCATAATATGTATAACGGAAACGTTGCCCCCAATGACAAAAATCTGAGGATATCACAAAGAGATTTTGAGGATCACCTAAGTAACTGGACAGTATTCTCCCGTAGTAAGCCTCCCGGTCTGGGCCCAACGATCCGACTAATATCGGTACTATAGTAAACTGATGCTTAAAACTAAAACCCACAGCTATAAAAACGTTTCACCTATTGCACAAACTCTACCTTTCCATCACTTTAGCTATGTAAGGCAGATGCATCTCTATGCTATGTTCATTCTCGTCAGTGCTCAGGTCCATCCACTCGAATTGTCCAGTAGCTGCCAGGTCTTCGTTAACTGGAACAACACTGATGATCAATTGAGCACTTATTTGGGCTCAGTAAACTAACCCTTAGCGTCTATGTGTAGATCATAAAGTGGTGTCCGATATTTTTGTGCACTCGATAAGGCACAGCCCGACAATCTAACGTGATGCGAAGGGCCTAATATAAAAATTCTTCTCACAACAACAGGGCTTATTTGTCTGTACGCATGCCCGCCACAAGCCCCACAATACTGGTACCCCGCATGTCTAAAATAAATTAAATCAGCTTGCAAAGCAACACGAAATTGTCATTATTACGGGGCAATGATGGCTCTTGCTGGACCATGACTCAAATCTGCCTGGTTCAACCAGTAATCCAACTGTCTCGACAGTTCCGGGCCTTAAAACAGAAAAAAACACTGTTTAGAAGCGAAATCATTATTCTGCTATTTCTTTCAGAAGTTCTTTGTGTAAGGTCAATGACACACAAACAATAAATTAAACAATAAAATAATCAGCTGATTTATCCTGCTGCAAATACCTGAGTCTGTATACCAACTTCCAGCATGTAGGGCTCTCCTGACCGGCATCTCGTACTTGCACCCGTTAAAATTATTTGTTAAATTCTATCTAATATATAAATTCTTGATAAAAATTGAAAAGCTCTGCTTTTGTGGATGATTTCTATATTTTTAGTATTATTGCGCATACTCTCTACAACTTCCGGGCGTTGCCAACATTATTCATCATAATTTATTATTACGGTTTTCAAATATTAAAAAAATCAATCATTTTATTTCAATACATTATCATTTAGTGTTTCTAAAATTTACGTGCGATTAAATGTTTAAAATCGATTAATTAATTAATATAATTTACTAAAAGTTTATAAATATTAATATATAACGTTTTTTTTATTAATATCCAATCAGTCTGATTAACAACTTTATTACATTAGAATCAATTAGTAGATTTAAATGTAGAAAAATAAAATATATATTATTAATTAATTAATTTCATAACCATCGACGGCTATATTATTTATTTATTTTATACCATCTAAATTTTCCTGAATCATGCAATTTTGTCTATAAACAATTATTTTTTCTCGTGCGCTTTCGTAGTTTTAATTTTGGGATTTGGCAACTTTAAATTTTAATTTGTATGTCTCTCAATAATAACGAATACTTGTGTCTCAAAGCAATTATATATATTATATTACATTGCTGTTAATGTTATGCTTTACTACTAATAGTGTTAAATATTTTTAATAATATTTTTAATAATTTGAAAATTAAATTTCGCGGTTTTTAATCAAGTAGGTCCATCTGGTGTAAAATCTAAATTTTACTGTCGATAATGTAGTGAGTATTTAACGTCCATGATTTTCATTTAGAGATGTTTAGAGTTCGTTTCCTAAATTAAAAAATCAACACACTCGGTATGTTTTCTTGAATCAATACAAAATGTATGTATGATATACAAAAATTACAAATACAACGAAGGTTAAAATCAACTCTTATTGTAGTTATTTATTTAATTAAAATGTTTATCTTACTGAATATGTATAGTCCAAGAAAATTAGATGGCAATTAACAATTTTATTATTTTTTAAACATTAATTCATACCACACTCTTTTTTAAATAATCCCTTTGCAGCGCCATCTGTTTGATGTAAGAAAGCAGTTTTATTGTATTTGTTTGCAGATCCCATACTTAACATGTAAGGTTTTTTAACTTTAAATTTGTAAGTTTTAATGGTTCTGAAAAGAATCATGTCTCTAAAAAGAGATATCAAGGAATTGGAATCGTAATTCAAACGCTAGTTTAATTTTTTTCAAAAAGTTTAGTATTTATAATCGACACATTATAGCGCCATCTTAATATTGAATGAGAAACGTTTTTTATTAAATTTTAAATTTACAAGTTTTAATGGTTCTGAAAGAAAAAAGTATCAAGGAATTTGAAATGTAATTAAATCGCTAGTTTAGTTTATTTTGTTTCAAATAGTTAATTATTTATGAGCGCCATCTTAATATTTAATGAGAGAGGTGTTCTTCCAACAGTTGGTTACAGATTTCTTACTCAACTTATAATACAATTTTATATATGTGAACCTTAGACCATATAAGCTTATATGGTCTAAGATGTCAACTTATTGGGGAAATATGTTCAAAGAATTTGTTTATATTCAGTAGCAAATAAACCAAGGGAAGAAAGTTTATATTTAATGGTTATCAATTATTCTACGTTGACTCACAATATTATAGATGGTCAAAATTATAATTTATTTTACTTTATCGCCATCTATATGTTTGAGGAGAGAACAAACTGTTTTAAGTGTTTGGAAATGGTGATGTTTTATCATTGATTGAAATATTACAATCAACGGTTTAATGTACAATAATGCAATTGCTTACAGATTTTTTTATCAAGCTGTTAATGCGATGTAATATATATTTAATTGCTTATGGAAAAAAATCTGATAATAATTTCAGATACCTGTATTTGGCGCCATCTATATATAAGAAAATTGTTAGTCATAATTTAATCAATGTTTTTTTTAATTTTGTCTTATCATGCAAGGGAAACCTGATTACAGAAACAATCCCAACAAACTGAAATTTGGAAACGTGATTTACATCACAAATATTATTTTTTCTTAGGACGCCCTCTGTTAAGCAGTGATCATAGAATTTATAAGGCGCTAAAATTTAAAATGTATGCTATACTTGCGCCATCTGTATATCTCTAGGTGAGAACATTGGGAAGAAACTGTTTGTGTTTCAATACAATTTTAATAGAATATTATTAATACATTTGACAATGGCGCTAATTTAGATACAGTATTATTATTGCTTGCAGATTTTTTACTAAAATGTTAATTTTATGTTATAATTATATATAATAAAAAAATATGTTTAAAAAAATACATTGCAGATTTCTTTATTTTTAAAAACCAAAACATATCAAATCATTAAAGAAAAGTCAATTTCTACAAATATTTGTGTAAACAATTTTAATAAAAAATTAAAAGGCTGGTTAGAAGGGAAATTTTTAAGTTTTATTATTTTGTAAATTCAAAGATAGAACTGAATAGAATGCTACACTGTTTAATAGAGGGCGCCCTCACGAAATATAAGAGCGAATGAAAAAAATATTATTAAAAATTCTAGATGGCGTAAAATTTTTCCTGCATCAATTTTTATGCTTATAAGTACGTATTCGTTAATGTGATAAAAGTTATAATGATAAATATCAAACAAATTGCGTTTCAGTTACCTTTATGGTAAAATGTAAAAAAAACAATTTAATTGTTAATAATGTTTCTCTAATTATTAATTTAATTGTTTTACTATTAGATAATTACTTATAAATGATTTGTTAATGTATAAATGGGTATCATTTATTAAATTTTTTCCTCCTTCTTTGAAAAGTAATAAAAATTTAGTATAGTTTTAATTTGTGATTGCAGATTTCTTACTGAATAATGATTTGGAGACAAGATGTAGTTCCCTTGTTTAACGATAGATGTCTAACGAATATAGTTTTTAAATTTTTAAAAATGTAGAAAATAGTCCCAATCATTTAATTGTTTAAACGTAATCGTTTATTAGTTATGAAATTTCTTTGGGTTTGCAGTTTTCCCATTAAATTGCGACTAATAGTTTTCCTTGTCTGGCGATAAATTGGCTTTGCAGATTTCTCTATTTTTAATTTCAAATTTTTGCCCAATAATGTATTTGTTTTTGTACTATCCTACATTTATTAAAAATATAAATGGTCTATTTAAGCACAATGGTTAATTTATTACGTTTTTCTAACTCATTTAAAGTCTAAAAAATAGTTTTAATTATAGCTTTTTATGATTATAGATATCTTATTGAATAAACGTATAGTTCAGTTTTCTACAGATAGATGCCTAAAGAATGTGCTTTGCAGACTCCTTTATTTTTGAGAATTGGAAAACCCAGGACAGTCTCAATAAGTGAAAAAGGGAAAAACATATTTTTTTAGTATTTAACTATTTGAAATATATATGTTGGGTTTGAACGCAATTAATGAAATTTCCCAGTCTTCGTTTAGAGATATTTAAAAATAAATGGCCTCGCAGTGATAAGAATTTTTAACAGGGAATGAATGCCTACAGAGTGACTAATAAATACTATTATTATCTTGCCATCTGAAAGTTATTTAATAAATTCAGTGTAAGGTATTGTTTTTAATAACCTTAGTTATTAATTTATATAAATTATAAGCTAATATTTACATGATTAAAAATGTAAAAAAATATTATATTTATGATAATGATGGTTGCGACCGTTACTATGTGGTAATTCATAATGAACACTGAATAAAACACTTACTATGTTTTTAACCACTATAATAATTATAGTGGTTAAAAACATAGTAAGTGTTTTATTCAGTGTTCATTATATTTATGATTTAAAGCGTTTATTTTGAAATAATTACTTTAAAAAAAGCATATACATGAAGCAGGATTTCATCTGTGCCCACTGGATTTTTAGTGTAATAATATTAACAAAGAAAAATATGGTACGATGAATTAAATTCTCACTTAACCCGTGATGAAACATTTTTATGTTAATAAACCTGAACATTATGTTTTATTTATTGCTAATAAATTTGTTTGGCTGTTCTCAAAAATACATTCAAAATCATTCCTAAATTCCTATTCTATGAAATCAATCGAGATTTCTTTTAATTCCTTTTAGACTATTTATTATTTATTTACTTGCTAATATATTTCTTTTTGTTTTGTTGTGGTTACTTTTCTTTATTGTTAAAGTATTTTCGACTTTTTAATAATTTCATAGTAAATGCTGAAAATATTGTTACAAAACGTCTCTCTCTCTCATTTATTCATTTGTGTTTGCAATTTCCGCGGTTTAATGATTACACACGGTTTTTGCCGTAACCACGCGATTGGGCGAATTAAATGCTGTGATTTCGCGACACAGAATAATCCACTCTCGTTGTGTAATCATCATCAAAAATCATTTATATAGGTGGATCCGCGCAGATGATAATATAATAATGTTGTTATTTGCACGTAGCAAGGACGAATACGTACGCGATTTTTGCAAATCCGTACACGGTCACTGAATTATGGTTTTGGTTTTCTTGACTTAATTCAATATAATCCAAATATAATTACGGGTCGCGACAAAAAATTATTGAGGAGTAATTGCGGGGAAGGCCGGAATTGATGGACGTTTAATTAAAAGCCTAGAAAAAAACGGAGGAAAATCTTTTGATTTTGATTGGTTTTAATGAATTTACTATTATTTATTTTTTTTAAATAGTTTTTTAGGTAAATTCGAAACAACTACAAACCAAATATTATTTTTATTTGTTATAAATTTATATTTAGTAACATAATAACTATTTATTGCATATGGACATGTAAATTATTTTATCTGCCGTAATAAAACGTTTGTTTGGTAATGCTTGGTGATAATAAATATTGTTATTGCTTGTAATAATTGAAATAACATATTTAATAGTAGAAAAAGTGACGTTATCATAAAAAATATTCCTATTTCTTGTTATAAAAAACTGAAATATTGTGCCTTAATAAAAAAAATGCTAATAAAGTGCAGTGTCGAATGTAGTCTTGGCGTTATCTATTTGTCATTTAAAAATTCTTATTTGGTAAACTATGGCACGCAGAAATTCATGATTTTATGGCGTGAAAATATTTTACGTGACTTCAGACAATTCGCACAAATTTGAATTATTCATTTTACATTCTGATAGGTAAAAAATAATGAATATAATTAAAATAGTGGAATTTTTTTTGCAATTTAAATGAGGAAAATTATTTAATTTGGTTTTTAACATTCTCGTATCCCTGAAATAGATTCCACTATTGAATTAAAACTATTCTGGCATAAAACGGACGGTTGCAAATCGAAGTCTAATAAAATATGTTCACCTTCATGGTATAAATAATTATGTGTAAAACTAATCACATGAGCAAAAAAGCATCGGTTTTAGTTACGCGGAAAGCGCGACCAATGAAGGGTTAAAGCAGCACTAATTGATTGTGTATATTGTAAACAGCTTTTTGTTGTAAATGTATCAAATTATTTAAAAAACACACAGTGTAAATAAACTTGAAGGTTCAAATACGCAAATTATTTTTTAGTTTCTTGAAGTATACATTTTTGTACGATTTAAATTTATTTTGTTTGATCGTGTCGCATAATCGGCCCCAATAACGTTTTGGGTCATCGAATTAAGTCCCGGCGGACTAACAAAAGGTACAATTCGCTTCAATGCTAATAAAATTACACGCACTACCGGTCGGTGGTCGTTTAAACAAAAGGTACCTTCCGCGTCGCGATGTGAGGTTTCAATTAAGCAATAGGTAAAAAAATCGTGACCGTTGCGTCGATAAATCTCCTCCTCTACGGCGGGTAATTAAGCATCCCAGGTGTACCTAGCTGAAAAACTATAGAGGCTGCGAAGAAGCGAGTACCGGAATACCTGCGTCGGTCATTACCTTTTATGCAAATTTTCTCGCATTAAGGCACAACGTTGTGCAAACTCGTTAAGAAGATTTAGGCGATCGCGTGGGATGTCTCTATGTACGTTCTGTTTTTTTTTTATGTTTCGATATGTAATTATTTGTGCGAGAATGTCCTCGTTTTTTTATTTCGAAGTGTGAATTTATTGCTCATTAAACACAAAATAAAATAGTTGTTTAAATATTATTTCAGGCTGAAAGATTACTGGTCGATAGCCAATGGAAAAAAAAAACAAGAAGAGAAGAAGCATAGTAATTGTCCTATTATCAGATTTAAAATATTATTTCATTGAATTAAATTATGCTATGCAAATGTGTGTTTTTTTAATTGAAGATTCGGTGTGCTGGTGTATGGTTATCTTTGGTGGAGGTTATTTCTGCCTTATTTCTTTCGAAGGTGCCTCAGGATATTTCAACAGATTTGCTAAGAGAATTAAAGATTTAAAATAATCGAAGCTTCTGAAGGTTTTGAAAGGGTGGCGAAAAACTCAAAAGATGATAATAGAAAGGCTGCTCAAAAAACTGGTGCTACAATTCATTCATCACTTATTGCAGCTAGAATATTTGTAAAAATTTAATTTTTGCCATTTTTACAAATATTCTTTTGAGTTTGTTACTCTTTTTTATTTTTATTGGTTCTTAAACTGCAATTATTTCAAATAGCATTTCTTACATCTCTCTAAACTAACGACTCTTCGTTGTACTCAATCTAAAAGGAATTGCAAAATTTTTACAAAATCTCTTTCATCGAAAAGACTTAAAGCTTACTTTGTATTTGTATTTAATACTTTGATCATCTTATAATAAATAAATATTTTAAAGTACATAAGTCTCTTAAGAAGTCTCTATGATACTCAAAGAAAAGACTGAAAGGTTTTGTTTTTTTTTTTTGAAGAGAGGAGAGACCTTTCAGTATTTTTAAAGCACAAAGACTTCGTGAAGTCTATATTTTCCCTAATATTCATCTCTCTCGTTGATTTAGAAAGGTGGTCTTCGATTAAAAGCCCATTTGTTCACATTTTTTACAAGCAAGAGTTATTTTGCTATTATTCTTTACAAAACAAAATTAAGAGTCATTCTTGTTGCCATTTTCTAAAAATAACGAATGATTTAAAATCACAGAAAAGTAGGGAAATCTGACCACAAATAAGGTGTGCGCAATATACGAAAACGATTTTGATGTTGGATGTTGTTGTTTTGATATCACCGGATGTTGTCGATGTTGTCGATGTTGTCGATGTTGATGATATTATTGATGTTAATGTTATCGTAGGATCAATATAAATATGAACAACATCATATTGATAAATATAATATAATACAAAAATGTGGTTAATTGTGTTAGGAATCAATATTTGATGTTGTTATTATCGTTAATTTTAATCAACATTAATATTAAGAGTATGCAAGAAATATGGTATGAAACGAGGTACTTTATCTTTTTTTTTATTATTGTGTAAAAAGCGGCGAAATTAATTGAGGAATGTAGATTATTTTAAATGTTATTTTTACAAGCGAACAAATATTTTTTAAATGTGCGATTACTTTAGTTCCCTTGGCCTCCCCGCCAGCGCGCGGCAGTCGTTTGTTTGATGGATCATCCATTCATAGGCAAACTGACCAACATCGGTACTCTCCAGTCGCATGTCAGTACTCCAACCAAACGGACACATTATATAATGACCACGGTGTCGTACGCGGCTGTTTCGAATTCGTGCACCGTCTAATCCAGCGCAGGGAAACGAAAGCCGGCAGAATATTTTGTTTTTTTTGTAAGTAAAAATTTTGATCACTTTAATAATAATTCTCACGAAAAGAAACAATAATTTTTATTCCTTCAATCAAAACTAGTTAACAAACAAACAAACAATAACTTCTTAATAATAAGTTCTTTTTATTGAAATTTTATGTAACCAAGAATCGTTTTTTTTTAATTTTTAAGCGTTTTTATTTTTGTAATTGCTTAATTATTAACAGCTAGTTAAAACAACTGAATTTAATCAATCAAGTTAATAACTTTCATTATCCGGTGAAAAACCATGATTAGTTTGGTTTTTGCATTAGTACTTAATTTTCTTATCGTGGCTAATGTTGCTTTAAATATTTGTTTCGTTGTAGATTTGAAAATAATCTTCTATTTGCACAGGCTTTTATATTCTTGTACGAAAACTCTTAACAGTTTTGTAGGTACTATATCTGAAATTGCAACGAGAGTAGTACTTTGTAAAAACATTCCTCATTTTTACATCGATTGTTTCTTCACATTCCTTGAATTGATATTCTTTGAAAACTTTTTCAACAGCTCTTTCCTGTTGAATCCTCGTGATCTTTTTCAAAACTCTAAAGACACTCACATCTGAAATTACAATCTTTTTGCATAAATTAGATTCTGGTGAGTTTCCTTATAATAATTTCATTTTTTTGTTCTTAAACTTTAGCTGCTATTAGTACTATTGATTATTAGTACCATTTTCTGCAATTGCTTTTTTTTATTACTTCTCTAACTATTTATTATTAGTACGTAATTTTCTTGGCATTTTTAGGTAATGAAATTAATTTAATTTAATTTTATATTAATAATTTTTATAATTATTTTTCCAAGAGTGGATTGTTTAATCCAACATTATAAACATAATTTATATTAAAAATTGTAGAAAAAGGTTAAAAAATATACGCTTATTTAAGAGTAACTAAATGGTTGGTTATCGACCACGTGGTCCTTCCGCCGTGTTATTTGTTTTTTTGCGTTTGTAAAACCGTTGATTAAAATATTTCAATCAACTGTAAACACAACGGGTTTAACGAAATAATTAATCCATTACTCTCAATAAATCCGCACGTATTTATTTGGCGTAATAATATTAATCTTGGAAAAAATTGGAAAGCCTTAAGAAATTCAATTTTCCACAAAACAAAAACGTTCTCTTAGGGGTCAAGAAAAAGACTGTGTTCGGTGTCTGGAAGCGAAAAAATAATCTTTATGCGCAGAAAAGATAACAAATTGTTGAGATAATACAATAAATAAACACTTTTGTCTGTTAATAAATATTTATTTACGGATCATCTGCAATCGTCGCTCCGAAGTAATCTTTTCCCATTATTATTTTCGCGAATCGTGTAAAAATACAACAACACGATTTGTTTTCAATGGCATTAACGTATAAATTAATTAATTTTGGAATTTTAATAATTTCAATCAGAGACAACTTTTTAAAATATTTTCTAGTTTAATATTACCCACGTATTTTGTATGGTAATACATTTCTTTTTTTTTTCTTACGTTCTAAGTCCTATTGATATACCGAAAGAAAACTTCAAGGTGAAATGATCGCTGTCCACAACTGTAATTAATTTGGAATTCATGAAATTGCGTTCTAACGTTGCGTTTCTCGTAATTTAAAAACTGGTAGTGATTTAATTTGATGTAACTGACGGCTGGACTTTGCATGCGCACTTAAAAATCGCTTTGCGCTGATATTTATTTTGAAGATAAAGCCACTGGGTTTCACATCCATTCGTTATCTGATTGCTGATACATTCATTCTTTTACGTTGTTATATTTGATTACGAACTACGATTACGATAAAGAATACTACTGAAATTAAGTAACAAAGGATTCAGAATGGTTCAATTAAAACAGTGAAACGCGTCCCATTTCCACGGTCCGGCTTCTTCACGTCTTCACTTTTAACGAACTCCACGTGGTTTACCGTTCTATTTGCGCGACAATAACACCTTGCGCAACAATGGGCCGTTCGAGTTGAATAGTCCGCGGTTTTGCTGCACCGGCTTCTCTAGGTAATCATCTCAAAGGTCAGTTCTATTCGTACGTCTTCTGAATGGGTCATGAATAGGAACGTTTACGCTACGGAATACTTAGCGGAAGATCTAAAAAAAGATTGATTACTAAAACGAATTTATACAAATACAAGTTGGTTTTCTAAATTTTGATGATCAAAGAATTTCAATTTGGATTTAGTTTATTATTGATCATTTTGTCTATTATTTCCTGGATAAAAAATATCATTACATCCTATAATCTTCTACTTCAACTATTTTTGGAATTGCCTCGTACATCACATCTTGTGATTAGAGTATGAATTGCTCAACCCAATAATGATCCTGTATATTGTTGAGCCATAAAACAATTACCATCGCCCGAATCAGCATTTGGAAATTCGAATGCTTACAGTTTCGAAATCGAAAAATTCACGTCATTTGGCAAACAGTTGTTATCCTTGGATCGAATCGAGCCATTAACACCGCGATTTTCCTACTTCACTTCATTCTTTTTTGGTTGATCGCCGCGTAGAAAATGCAATCACAAAACCCATCCTCGCTTTACGTAACGGCAAGGTCGTTAATCCGAATCGATTCGCGGCGTTTTGGTCCAGCGCGTCCAAAAGTCACCCACGTTCTTTTGTTCCGGTCCGTTTGTTCCGTTTTCTTCCTCCGTCCATAGAAGCTGCACCGCGAGATGCGTCCGACAAGTGAGAGTCGGCGTCGAACGGCACTTCTGTCTCGCTCTCCTCCTCGGGTCGTTCCTCGCGAACAGGATTATTCCGTTTGGTAGGTCAATGTTAGAGCTACACTTTCTAATGTGAGAGAACACGAACTAACAAACGAGTCCGAAAAATCCGTGAATAATGGCGTGTCATTTCATGTAAATACTTGCAGATCGATGCAGTGATAGGTCAATTGGAAAAGTTGCCTCAAACAACAAAAATATTACCAACTTTTTTGATTATGTTTTTTTGTATTAATTTAGAAAAGTGTTTTTGAATTTTTGAACAACCATGGACTGATTTCTATCTCTTTGGATCTTATCAGCAAATCAGAATTGAAGTTTTGGAAACGAAATATTACTTAATTTTAATTTTTGGTTTACCTATTGATGTATAAATTGCATCTATCTATTTTTTTTTTGAATAGTAATCTCACCTTTAAATCGACCCCATGGCTTACTAAAGACATCTGTTGGAAAACGTCCAGAACTTTTTACTTCACCTAGTATATTGATGCATCTATACTAATAATCTTGATGCACATTATTATAATTATTAAGCCTACCTCAATCGACCTTATGTTTCTCCAACCGTGTGATCAGTTCCTTCACCATAGCGTAAGATTCGCATTATTCCTTACAGTGGATACTTTCAGATCCTGCGTGGAATTAATTAAGATTTTCTATTGCATAAATTCCGCTTCTTAAATATTCATGACTTGAATAGAATCGAATTCGTGCTTCATGCATGAAGATTTTCCTTTTTAATTACCGCCACAACAACGATTTCGACTCGAGAATGAAAGTTGAAAACATTACGGGGACCTTCATAATCTAAAAGTGTTTATAGGCGGCGTATGCATCAATAACAGTGCATATTATGTTGGGGTAGGTCAGTAGTGCGATAACTTATTTCCAAACTTGTCGGTGTACGACATGGGAGAATGTGTTGAAAACGGGTACTGCAAGTTTTTGGCTTGGTGGAAGTATTGTAAGTGTCGGTGAAGGATTGTTACAAACTGTAGAAGAGGTAGTGTAGATAAAGTCATTGGTGTTCTTAAAAATGAATTGTAATTCTCCGGTTTGTAATTTTTCTAAAAGTTCTTGAGCCGCTTAGTCAATCTAGTGTACTATTCGTATAATTAAAAAAAATAATGAAGTAGAGTAGCGCATTAATAGCCTATCCCAAATGTGTAGAGCTTCCTGATTTTGTTTAAAGCCATTCAAGCATAATCGAGATATTAAAATCAGGCTTATTCCAAACTTTTAGAAGTAATATGTTTTTATAGGCACTTCTGAAGTTGGTAATACGGAATCCAGTTTTGATAATTTTAGAAATTCGTCACCAATTTTTGATAATTTAATATTTGTGAGTTTGTAGAAATATTTATTATTGCAAGATCTGAATACTTAACTCATCTTGGAATAAAATATTGGATTAGTGAGGCTTTTATTTGGTGAAATTCCATTTACACAATTTAATGTCGATGCACAGCGACAATTAAATTGTGTAAATTCTCAAAATCCAAGTGTTTTATTTATCATCATCTTGGAATATTTCCAATCTTATTAATGTTTTGATGCGGAAGAGAATCCTTGTTCTAATTGAAAACCAAGATGATACTCCACAGAATACTATTTTTTTAATGAATTTTTAAAAGAATTTTTGGTTGATTTCCAAGATATACATAACTTAAATAGATACTTCTATAGATTGAGTTTCTACAAAATCAAAATTCTAAAAATCTCCTTAATGGCTAGGTTTCTGTAGATCGGGTTTCTACAAATTCCAAAAATCTCCTTAATGATGAAGTTTTTCTTTTTTGGAATTTATCTGGACGTTCCGAAAAAGGTATCTTCGATCTGTTTTGGATTTTGTTTATTTGAATTTGAACTTTTTTTTGGGAGCAAAAACGAATTACTAAAATCATGTCATTCTAGTTTCCCATTTTGTCCAAATTGCTGTGTTTTATTGTTATTACAATCTAATCTACACACACGGCGCAGAACGTGAGATCGTAAATATGCAAATGTGCAATTCATAACGGCGCGATTTTCGGAATCGGCCGACAACGATATCGCGGCACATTCGTATTTCCGATGACAGTTCCGTGCGAAGATATTGGACGTTAGCGGGCCGATCCGACTGATAACCGGACGCCGGACAAAGGCATGCCAGATATGCAAATGGCGGACCTTGTACATGTGAAGTTTGAATAACAGAAGATTTAGTCGGTCACCGTGCAGAATTCCGAATTGCCTCATTTGTATCAAAGCCAAAACAGCCAGGCTCAATGGCATGCAAAAAATTTAATCGGAATGTACACACTGCAAATACGTTCAAAATTTTGCTTTATAAATTTTTGATTTTATCAAAAGCTTCAGCTTGAATAGAAAATGATGATCTAAACATATTTTTTCATAGTCAAGGTCAAAGCAAAAATAAGCAAAAGCCAATATCAGTTAGATCATAAGTATCCTGTGAAGATTTTTTTTTGGAAAGTCATCTAATCGATCATTAATAATATCGTAGGCATAAGACTTGCAATTATTGTCAAAATAATTTTCTGCTTAATTAATTCTCATACGAGAACATGCGATACTTGCGCAAATGATAATTAATTCTCACTTGAACGTGTTTTGCGGATTCGTTCATATTCACATTTACATAATACACGAATGTTTTATGGTTCCGAACAGAATCAGTTTCGCAACATTTGACCTTCTTCGAGCTGGTTCCTCTCTTCTATTTTTTGGCAAGTACTCGAACCAAGCACGTAATTCGTAAAAAAAAAATTATATTCGATCCGAACATTTCCGTTATGATAACGAGCCGCCGATTATAAAATCGAGATCGTATGGTTTTTAGGCCGTCAATTAAGCAACCGTGCCAACCTTTACCCAAATCCGCAGACCTGTCAAAAGCGAACCGTGCCACTTCTTGCGTTGGCAAAAACAAATCGTCCACGGCGCGACTCCGCGATTAATAATTGCAAAAAGCGATTATGCATGCCATTGGTGAACACGGGCGTGAAATGGGAATGAAATACGCGAAACCTTCAGCGTCTACCAAAAACTAACTCACTTGCTAACTAACTTACTTACAAATACCTTAGTTCAATATTTACCCAATCCAATAACTTTTTCACTTTTCACCTATCGCAATAATCATTATTTTCCGTACCCTATTCTTCATTTTGTTTCCCTAGCGTAATCTTGACCTATCCCAAATAATTATTAATTGTTCTAGCGTAGCGCTAATACATCAAGCGTACTCTTGACTTATCCCAATTAGTTATTCGTTATCCTAGCAACCTATATATTATATATTGAAATAATATTTTTGGAATTTGAAGAAATTTTGAAGTTATAATTGGTTTGAAATAGTTTGGAACATTTTGAAACCTTTTTGGATTATTTTTGGACCTTTTCTAAGGCTTAGAAAAATGAGCGAAAAATTGTTTACGATTGAATTTACATAATCTCTGACATCCGTTCATCTAATAGGTATCATTTTGGGACTTTGGCGGTTGTTTTGCGTGACGAGGATGAGCCCGCGGAACGAAACGCGTGCCAACCTTCGAAAACTTTAACCGCAAATGTGCAATACCGTCAGCCTTACTGGGCTAATTGTCATGCAGCGTGTTTTTCTGAAATAATTGCGGTTTGTCGCGTGTTAATTGAACCGTGCACGTAGTTTAGGATTTAATTCTACCTCATTACTTTTGTACCTGTGATAAATTGTTGGTTAAATCGTGCGCTGGGAATTTAGAAGAATTGCGCTGTTGATTATTGGTTACATCGTAATTACATTAGGTCCGGATGTCTATTTATTAAACGTCCTTCGGATGTGCAAACAGTGTGGCATCTTGACACGAGAGATTGTTTTTTTTACATAATTTAATTTATCAATTTCTAAAAATTTTTTGGCCGAAGCCAAAATTTCCTTACAACATTTATTTTTTTGAGAGATAAAGTAATCCATTAACGCGACTAGTAATATAATCATGTTACAATTACGAGATCGCGTTTCGTGCGTTAACGAACACGGTAGATAATGTTGTGATTGCAACAGAGCGCTGCTTTACTTTCTAAACGTTGTTGACTGGAGCAGACGAGATTTTAATCCGTTCCGCTTTAAAAGTTTTCAGCTCAACACCGGCTCGAAAATGGGGTGCACGGGTTCCTTCGGGGCACGCATCATCAACGACTTCAAGCAGAAGGAGCTGCTCCCTCTCAAGATCCTCTTCTTCGTCCACATGTCAAGTAAGTAATATATTCAGTAATATTAATAACATTTTGTTGCCCAAAATTTATCATCATCAAAATAAGTTCTTCAAAAATTGATCACATCATACTTATGTATTTAGTAAATAGGAAATTTGTTTGCACTGTACTAACTTCATCCATAGCGACATTAACGTTACAAAATTTTGATCTTGTTTCTGTGGTTTCTAAATTTTATTTTTCATCATTGCTTATTATAAGTTCATATATGATTAGTTAAGGACAGTATGGTTTTTGCTAGTTATTTGTCTAAATTGCCAAATGTCATTTTAAATTTCGGTCTACAGAATTTGTACAAAATTGAGTTGGTCGGCTTGCCTTTATTTCAAGTCAATATGCGAAGATGATGTGACCATTAAAGTACTGAGTCTTTGACCATTTAGTATTTTGGACTATACTCTACGATTTTAAGGAGATTTTGCTAAGTCCAATCAGTTGCCTTAAATAAAGTGATTGTAAACAACATTCTGCATTAAAAATATTAAAAAATACTATATGAATTCAATATTTTAGACATGAGATATCGATTTTCCAGTTAGTCTATATGTATTTTTTAAAGATCCAATTTCAAAGATTGTTGTTCAACATTTTAGAATCACTTTGTTTACCGATATAGCAGATTATATGAGTAACCAAAGTGATTATAAAATGTTGAACAACAAGTTGAAGAAAATTTTGTCCTTACATATTATTCCAAAAAACAAAAATTAGACTCTGAAAGAAATGTGTCTATCATATTATGGCTACTTTACACTACTATTAGATTGAGAAAGTAAATATTTATAAACAAGTAAAAAGAATCAATATTTGTGGTGAAATAATAATTAACGTTTACATAATGATTGCCCCAGAATAAACCTAAGAATACATTAATTAATTAACCAATATACGATTATAGCTTTTCTAAATCCACTTTTATATAATCCGTCCCTGTTTGTGTGGTAATTTTCCATAACCTATTGATTGCATCCTGCATTCTGTCGTACTTTCTAATAAATTCCAAGATGCGCCTCGCGGCCTTGGCTCGGTTTCATCTCTCGGAAGAAGCATATTTTCCCATTTGCTATAAATTCGTTGCGCTCGCGATCGCAATTAGCTTATGAGCGAATCGAATCGGTTCTGCTTTAATAAAAAGTACCTCTAAGGACATCAATACGAATACATCACCGAAATGTAACCAAGGTCATGGCTCCTCATGGGGTTTCTTGTAAACTTTCGGCTTTTCAGGGCGAAATTCCGGACACGGCCGTGCTCAATAGGTCGTGATCTGGCGGCTAAACGCCTTCTGCGGTGAGTTCATGAATATTCCCGGTGCGTCCCAAAATTTTTAGGACGTTCACCTTAGCGGGCAAAAAAGACAGCATTGAAATATAGAAACAAAAAAAAATCACGTGCGAGTTTAAAATATGAACAGCTTGGGTGTTGGTATTTGCGAATGCGAGTGTTGTTTGTGGTCAAAAGTGATAGCTGAGGCGAAGGTCCAAAGTATTCAATTTCGAACTAAATCAGCCATTCCAAAAATATTGGATCGTCTCAATATCACAGTATACATTTCAGTAATTAAGTTATTAAAAGTTATAGTTGAAGATATTATAATTTTGCAATTTGTTAAAAATATGAAACAAAGCCTTAATCAAAAAGTTTTCTGTTGTTTCCAAAATTATTTCTTATCCTCAACAAGTTTTGTAATGCTGCAAAAATGTTTTATTAATTATTTTTAAAGGTATTATTAAAATGTATACCTTATGATACAATATTGTAACGATGATATTAAAGTTTCCAACAAACGTGTTTTGACTAAGGTCTTACGTTTTGGGCAATTTTTGGGCAATAAAACCTTACCTTCGCCAAAGACACAAAAAAAAGATTCGACCTTTCCTTATTATCAAGGTCTATATGTATTTTGCATATTCACTTGCTGTGCAAATGTAATTTCAATTATTTTAAAGGATGAATTTGTTGCTTCTTGAGCCTTGAGTAGATTTATGTTTTTGAGGCCCTCCTTTATTCATAGTTTTAATAGTGTCCATTATTAGTTTTATTTATCAAGAGAAATATTAAAACAAGTTATTAATGGTTAAAGACAATAAAAGGTGAATATGATGGCGAAAATTATTGCACGGATTATGCACTATTTCGACGTAATTGTAACTTTCCCTTGCGCCAGTTGCGGTGTTTGTTTATTCACTTAGTTGCAGCAGTTTCGGTTTCTCTGCACGCTTTTTAGGTCCTTGGTAATTTAGTGAAAACGGGTTTACACCGCTAGGATGAACATTTTGAACGAAACACAATCGTTTTCCCATCAACAATTTCGTAATCGCTATGATGAAACCCATTTTTTAAAATCAATTTTAGGTTTTGATTGCATAATTTATTTTTTGCCTAGCTATTTTGGTGCTGTACCCATATTTGACCATCCACATGAGGGAGCTGGGCATCAACGTGGAGGAGACTGCCATCATGTCGGCTGTGACTCCAGTGATTGGAGTGGTTATGCCACCTCTGGCTGGTCTTATTGCTGACAAAATTGGTAATTTTAAGGTAATGTAAATAATATTGTTTTTGGTAAAATTCTAATAAAAAAGTTCTTAAATAAATTTGGAGAAATGAAAGAGATTATTTACTATCTGACTTCTATACATGTAAAAATGAGCATTATAAACATTATTTATAAATCCATTCCTATTATCTAAACGTCATCTAAACGACAGTAATCTGAAGTACTGTCATAAATTTCTAATCAATGACGAGTTATTAAATTTCGTCTAATTAATATTAACATATTAATCATTCTACTTAAATCGAATAGACTAGGTAGAAATAGTCTTCATTAGAATAGCGTTTCAAGAACTAAACCACCATCAATCAATAGTATGTCATCGATTCCGGCCGCAAAACCGCAAATGGACATAAAAATGATTCATTAGCTTCGATCGCTATCGGCGACGAAAAAAAAAAAACGGTACGTACTCATTTACAATGTGGCTATAAAAACTAAAAATTTTCAACAAAAACTACCGACTGACGTATGGAATTACTTTTTTCTCGCCAGGAAAAAAAATAACAAATAAATTGAGACATTATCTCTTACGTTGAACATATTGTGCGGTTTATTTTTTGCTAGCGACAAATTGCTATTTAATTAGGCAACGCTTTTTTTGAAATCATTTTCCGGTTATATAACTTATTCAGTCTTGCGCTAAATTACGGACGAGAGTCCCCGATAAGAACAAAAAAAAAATGACGCGGGCAACGTGAAGTAATGAATAATTGGGTACGTACGAAAATAAGTACCGTGGAAGATTCGTAATTTGCGATTTTGCGTCACGCCGTTTAATTTTCTAAGATTATTAAAGTTTCATAAGCGCTCTTTTTTTTCGACGGTAAGAACGGTTTTGTAATTAATTTTTGAGATACTTTCACCAAAGAATGTGTCAACAAAAATAGGAAAATAAACCCCCACGTTTAACCGATATTTAACCCATGTTAGTCATTACCCTCCATAAACTCCACCTAAAGAGACTAATAAATTCAAGATAGTAATCAAAACATATATATTTTTAAATCATGGTGCAATTTTAAAATTATAGCTGTCGTGTTAAATTTAATTATAATCATAAATAATAATTTAATTGATGACTATGAATATTTTTATAGTTTAACATATTGAATATTAATTAACGGAATTACCGTTAACGTACCTGATGCACAAGAATGTCCTGTCCGCGCCGGAAAGTGCTTGACCTAGCAGCGTTGTTTGCTTATCCTAATTAAAACAAATATTAGACGAGGTATTCCCGGTCTGTGGTTATCAAAAGGGGAATTACTGCGCGCCCGCGTGATTAACTTATATAAGAGGTAATTAACGATGTGCGTTATGTAATACCAATTTTCGTTACAGGTGATGCTGTCTTTGTTTTCTGCGTTCAGCGGATTATCTGCGCTGCTGCTGCTGGCGGTACCCATAGGACGCGTGACTGTAACCTACCCCGAGAACTTGGTGCTGGGTATGTCGTGCAACTCTCATAACCCACTGGCGTTCTCGCTTTACGAAGAATACCCGTGCGAGAGGAGCAACGTATCTCTGGAGGCTGACCTAACGGTACAATCCTGCGGGTTTGTGTGCCATGCCTATGTTGATGGAGGCGACTCCGAGGCTATACTACGTTCCAACTTTTACGACATCAAAATGCACGATACCGAACAGAACAGAACCAAATCTGTCCGATACGAGTTAACTCCTAGCGATTACCACGTTCCCGTCACCATTGCCAAATCCCTAAATCACGAACAACTCTATAACAATGAAAAATACGGCACGGCGATTCGGAAGTTGTCGGCGAATTCTTACTACTTCCCCACGCCGACTTTCTACAACTTCACGTGCCTTCCAAACCCTGATGGTAATGAGTTCAATTGTATGTTCGGCAATTCAAATCCAGCTTTCAGGCGAAATTTCAAAGCACGCATGTCGCCAGAACAAGGAGAACCTAACGACACTGAAGAGAATAGATTACTCTTCGATACCGATTTTATTATAGATTATAATGGTAAGAAAGAGGTAACATGCTCCACTTTTAATTCCGAAAATAATGACCACATCAGCGTGCAACTAGCGTTAATCGAAGAAAACGCGACGAGTACCTATAAAGACCTAGACCTCGGAAGCTGTTCGCCTAGATGCATTGCGACAACACCTAGAGCAAACTTCTGCAAAAACAAAAATACTGTAATCGAGTTAGACATCGCGCTTACATTCTGGACGTATTTAGTCGTGAGAGTCTTCATCGGTATCATCGGCGGTACCGTCTACACGATGTTTGAAGGTGCGGCAATCGCTATTTTGAGAGAGTACAAGGCTGATTACGGTCTGCAGAGGATGTACGCTTCTCTGGGTGGAATGATCAGCTCCCCTCTATCCGGAATGCTTATCGATTACGCTAGCCAGGGGAAGGGATACACCGACTTTAGGTAATATTTTTGTTACGCTGTGAGTGCTTTTTTTATTTTCAAGTTTTAGGCCAATTTTTTTCCTCTACGCCGGCTTGAAATGCCTTAGCGCGCTGTTAATGCTGTTCATTAATTTGGAATTCAAATCTCCTGCGAAAAGTGTTGTTGCCGATGTTATGTCTGTGATGAATATTGAATTAATTTCTTTATTTGTAGCTGCTTTCTTATTAGGTAATATTTTTATTATTTATTTATCTGATGAAGACCAAGGTACACAAAATAATTAGATAGTTATTCTATTATGATAATAAGTTGTGGATAATTAAATTTCAGCATAAAATCATTTTAAATATTTTTATAGGTTCCGCATGGGGCTACATCGAAAGTTTCCTATTTTGGCTCTTACAAGATTTAGGAGGTACGAAATCATTAATGGGACTGACCGTCACTGTAGGAGGTGTACTTGGAATTCCCCTATTAGCCCTATCAGGTCCTATCATTGAAAAATTTGGACACGCTAATATAATCTTCATAGGTTTCCTTACCTACGCGGTGAGACTTTTTGGATATTCCATCATCTACAACCCGTGGTTGTCTCTTATTTTCGAAAGCATGGAGTGTCTAACGCATTCCTTATGCTTCACCGCCGCCATCACCTACGCAGCCAGATTATCATCCGTCACGACAGATACGACGGTGCAGGGAATTCTAGGTGGATTATTCTATGGAGTTGGTAAGATAACCCCAACATCATCTAGTTTAGGAATAAAATTTTTAATTTCAGGAAAAAGTGCTGGTAGTTTAGTAGGAGGCTACCTGATAAAATATTTCGGAATGCGCGGAACTTTCCAAATGTTCTCCGCTGTAACGGCTGTTACCGCTTTCGCCTACTTGGCCTTCTACCATCTATACATGAAAAAACGTTCCAGAATAGTCCGAGAAGACAAGGAGAAGAAAGAGTTGGATAAAATCGAAAAGGGCGCCAAGGAACTGAGCAAGGCCAAAGAAGCCGAGAAAGACAAGACCCTTTTCGAAAACGTAAACCTCGCGTATACTGCCGACCAAGAACAGGCGAATAACACCCCCGCAAAAATAAACTAAACAATAAAAACCCCTATTTTTTTTTGTTTATGATACGCCGGTATCATAAGTGATATTTGTATGCTGTGTCCTTATAAATAGTGAGCGATCTCAGAAAATAAATTCCCGCGCGAGTAGAATCCAAACCGGAAAGGAAACTTTAGTTACCTGAAACAAAACACTTGATCTGAATGGGATTGCTTATTTGTCCTAGTTGAACCGATTCCTTTTTGTAGAATTGACGTTAGATTCTCGTGGCGTAGCGGCAAGATGTTTAATTTATTTTATGTATCTTTATTTATTCCTTTACTTTATGTTTTTAAAGTTTATAACATGTTTTAAAAGTATTACAAAACTTTTTAGATTTTACTACAACAAAATTTAAAACTTTATTTATTACCATTAGATACACACCCCCTCCCACCCTAGAATGAATTTATTTTACAAAGAGACGTATTTTCATTTTATTTATAACTTAAATTTGAAGTAAACATTTAAAAAAAAGAAATAAGATATAATAAAATACAAAGACATCAAAGGATATGTTTTGTAGAGATAATATTTTTCGAAAAAATCTTTCTTTACGAAAATATCTTATCTATTTAATGAAATACATTTGTTACCTAGTTTAGGGTGTAAAAAATATATTTTTGTAGGTTTTATTAAGCTTTAAACCAAATAATAATTAATGTTTAGGAGTTATAAAGATGAATTCATCAACTATATAATGTTGAAATATATAGCAATGAATTCAGATAATATTAAAGTTAAAAGACCTATTTTATATATTATTTTATGTCGCATTTAATTTTATAATTTAATTTGGATTATTTAACATTTCCAATATCAGTATTTCTATGGTTTTTAAATTTTATTGTGTAAGAAGTATGCAACCTAAGTTACGTTCCTTTACTTATTTTTTAATTTGAATTATATAATGTATTTATGTAATTATTAGCGTTTTAAATAAATATTTTAGGAGAAGTATGCAACTTTATAATTACGTACCTTTATATTATTTATGATATTTTCTTACAATTAAATAATTACAATAGTTCTGTTTCAACGTTTATTTTATTAGAGGCTATTCTTTAATTCATTAAACCACCTTGGACGAATAATCTCATATCTAATAAATATTTATTGTATACGTTTTCACACCATATTAATGTATTTTTTTCTCTGTAAAAAGGAGTTTCCGTAAAATAAATAGATTGTATAGTTTAAATGGTTTTATGTGGTATAAAATAAGTAATCGTTATCTTTCCTCCTGCCATATTTTAATTCTATACTTTTAATTTTTTTAATCATTTAGTTTTTAAGTATACGTAAGGATTTACTTCTTATGTAAAAAGTTATCTGATTCAAACGTTTATATTAGTATATACATATTATCATTTGAATCGTTTGAAACGTTTATAAAATTATATATAAACATTTGAAACAGATTTATGCAAATTATTTAAAATAATTGATACCTAGCAAAAACGTTTCTCTTTTCATTTACCATCTAAATGAAGATATAATTTTGATTCTATTCCTTCATATATTTGTTTGTTTTTCTTCACTGTGCATCAAAAATGTTGGTTTTCTTTATTTTTTTAGTTAAGCAATTTAACTATACCTATTAATAATAATAATAAAAAATATTTATATGCTGTTCATTAATCTGGAATTCATATCTCTGTTGTTGTTGATGGTTTATTTATCTAAAAACAGCTTTAAATTCGATATATTTAAAAAAATATTAAAGCAAACGGCAGAAAGCAAGCGACCGAACATGGTTATAAAGCGTTTTAGCTCTATAAAGTAGTACACGATTCCGCTACTAGGCGCTAGGTGGCGCTGACTGTATTGTTGGGACGGAAAATTCAAGCTATAATGTGTGTTTATTGCTCGGTTTTTGTATTATCAATTCATGTTTTATTGCAGATTTAACTGTAGTACTTTCATAAAATTTAAATTGTTTCAATATGTTTATTTATGAACGTTTGGATGACTTTTAATACCGTAAGTAAAATTTCAATTTATTATAGTTAATTTTTAAAATGCTTTTAAAGAATCTTTTTAATTCCAATTGTTCTTTTTAATGAATTATTTATTTTTCTACTTTTTCTCCATTTTCATTTTATTATTTAAATTATTTTAAACAAAGTTTTCGAATGATTTTTTTATCATATATGGATTTTTATATTTTATCTGATTAATGTTGTAAATAGTGGCATTGTGATTTGAATAAATAAATAAATAAATAAATGTATTTTTAACAAAGTTTATTTATTTATTTTTGTAAAATTGGGGCAAGTTTTGTGAATATTTCAATTATTTCGAAGCAAGTTTTACACAGTTTTTACCTGTTTTAACAATTTTAATTTAATTAATAAATATTTTTTATTGCAAAACGTTCCCATGTTTTCAAACCTTTATAAATGTTCTTAAATAAACTTAAAACCTGCTTAAAAACACAGTGTAACAAAAAAAACCTTCAACTCAACTAATCTATAACGTAATAAATAATAAATTAAACTAGTATATTCACAATAAATTAGAAAATTTAGATGCTTTTATAATATTCAAAAACAATCGCAATAATGTGATTTATTCACAGTGTGATTTATTCATGCGAAGAAACGGAATTAGAAATTTACCTAGCGTACTCTTGACCTACCTCAATAGATTGTGCGTTAGCGTAGGTGAGGAGTACGCTAGGTCAAGATACAATTGATTGTGGTAGGTCAAGAGTACGTTAGGTTTATATTAATAAAATTAGGGTAGCTGGAAACAACTGATAAATGAAAATTAGTTAAAAGAAAAAATTGTTGTAATTTCTTAAAATAATGGAATATTTTTATCTTTTGTAAATCAGTATTAAAAAAATCAAATTCTATTACAGATAATTTAAGTAACAATCAAGTTTATAAACATCTGCAGACATACACGTGTTTATATATTTTTTATCTCAGTACAGATTTAATAAATACTTAATTTTAAAAGTAAAAATAAAAGCTTTTCATTGTATTCTAATAATGGTTTTAATTTTTAAAATCAAGTATAATTAAAGTATTTAAAAAAAATAATAAAGCATAAATATAAAATTGATATAGATGTTGTTTTGGAAATTATAACAGTGTTTTAGCTTGAGTTTTAATGTATATGTAAGGTGGGGGAGTGGTCACTGTCACACCCTCGAATTATTATAATATAAACGAGTGTTTTATATAATAAAAATTTAATAAATAAAGCATTTGAATTATTACATTATCAAACCTAAGAAATAATAAAATGAGCTGATTACCTCATTACGAACATTAGGCATGTTTTCAAACTTACGCAGAGGTAATGATTACATCATACTGTTATCGGTAAATGATTAAGATTGTTAGTTTGCGGGATTTATAGCCGTGGCAGAGTCGACACAGTTCGCAGTACGGTTGCAGCAGCTGAAGGACGTAAATGATCGCAGATATTTTTAAAATGAAGCAAATCCTTAGACAATCTGGCGTCAGCGAGACGACGATCGAAAACAGTAAGTTATCATCGTGTTACTACTATTATTTTCCTTTATTAATAACCACCTTTATTATCAAAAATGAAAAACTGCGTATTTTGTTTATTCATTTCATCTCGTTATTAAATTTCTTTAACTAAGCGAATCATTTTTAATATTACTAAATCTGATTTGTCTTTATGAATTTCTATACAATAAAGATGCGTTTAATTATGATTTAAAATAAAGAAAGGCGAGATGTTAAATTGATGAAAAAGATAACCTCTTTTTGGCCTGAATGGAAGAACACTAGGCAAACACCGCCCACACTGTGTTCTTTATTGTTAAGCTATATTTAGTTTCATTGTTTGATTGTTTCTATTTCTAAGACACATGAAATAATAATAATAATGATAAACCAATCAAATCAACCGATATAATAAAACATACTGAATGAAATTAATTATAATCTGCGTATTTATATCATATTTAATTGATTCAGGCTTTATTTACATGTTTGGTTAAAAAATAACCACCCAATTGCAAATTTCTCACATGTTATTAAATTATACAGATCATTAATCCTATTAATACAAGTTATCCTTACAAGTGATATACTTGTTGTTGGAAAATGTGTACAGATATTTGCTATTGTTAGATTTAACTTTTTTGGCTTAAATTTAAGCATTATAGAAGCTTGACACTAACGCTAAATATTAATAAATTTTACTGCAAAACCTATTCATATTTCATCTTTAAATTGCAAAATCTGAAAGCTTTAAGTGGTAAATTATTGTCATGTTATTGTTTTTTCTACAGTGAAAAAAGTCATCGATGAATTGAAGATGAAGCTTAATAATTCAGGATCCAAGGGGACGATTGATTTCATAACCGTTAAACCGTCTAGCTTTTGCGAAAGAAAGATCAAGGCATCACGAATTTGCATCAGAAAAAAGTATTTATCTACATTAAAACTTAGAAGTAAGTACATTCAAACTAAACTTTTGACTGGTGTAAATTTGAGATATACCAAGTACTCATCAGTACATCGACTACGTAGTCGATACAATAACATTTTTCCACCTTTTCTTTTAAGGTTTTAAGATTGCCAGGTCGATGTTACGCAATCCTAAACTGAAGCACTCTTCAGCACCCCCTACTATCACTGAACTGTGCGAAGAAGGCGAATCTGCTGCTGACGCTAAAATCGAGAGCTTTGTTCAGATCCTGGCTTTGATTTTGATATTCTTCATCATCGCCGTCCTCATCATGTGGTTCTGTTATAGAATATAAAGTTGCAATTTTCACCCTTGCAAATGTTTATAAATATGGAGCAAATGTTTTCCTTCACATAGTTAATAATCTAACTGATTTATTGTTAAAACCTATCGTAGCTTAGGTAATATAAAGTTATTGTTAAGTTAAATAAATCGAAGTATCGATTTTTATATTCTAAATTATTACTAACATAAAATTTAAATGATTTAAAAGTATAAAATTTCATCTATTATTTAATAAAGGCCCATCTCCTTAAACATTACACGCATCTTGATTTGAAGTAAAAATAATATATAACATCGCGTACTAAAGGTAAGATCGATGGTATAATCAAAACCTCAGGAGTTTAAATTGTTAATCTGTTTATTTTTCAAAATTTTCAATTTGTTTCATTTGAAAATCTTTTTCTTTTTAATAAGTACTAACAGTTTTAAGTAAATTTTGCAATTATTTTCTGAAAGTTACTAATTTTTTAATTGTCTTAACTAAATTATCAATTGTTTTTTCATGTCAAATTTCAGTATTTTTAGTATTTTTTTTAGAAAGATTTTAATTATTTTTCAGAAAGTTATTAATAAATTAGTTAGTAAATTTATTTTTATTTATCGAGTTTTTTTTATAATCAATTCTTTTGCTTTTGAGAAATTTCCACTGAAAAATGAAATCGTTTTCTCTATTTGTAAATATCTAATTATTTTAAAGCAAATTTTAAACTCTTCTTTCTCAATTGTTTTTTATGGGAATTTTTACATATGATAAAACTGTCTTTATGTTCTTTAAAATTTTAATTTTATTTAGTGACACAAATTATGCAAATTATAACCTTTTTTAAAAATTTTATCTCTTTTTTTTAGTAAACTTTAGTAGTTATTTATTTTCTTAAAAACAAAAACCATTGCTCTATGCTCTGCTCTTCTCTATGCTCTATTCTTCTCTGCTCTCTGATTTTTGCTCTACTCTTCGCCACTCTTTGCTCTGCTCTTTTCTCTGTTCTATTTCCTGCTCTGTTCTCTGTTCTGCATTGCTCTCTGCTTTGGTTTGCTCTATTTTCCTGCTCAGCTCTGTTCTCTGCCCTCAGTTCTTTGCTTTGTTCTGTATAACTATTTGCTCCACTCTCTGCTCCTCTCTCTACTGTGCTCTTTGCTTTGTTCTCTGTTCTGCTCTTTTAATTGCTCTGTTCGGCTCTGCTCTTCTCTTTGCTATCTGCTCTGCTCCTCTCTATATTCTGCTTTCTGCTATTTTTATTGTTCTTTGCTTTGCTCTCTCTCTCTCAGCTCTCAGCTCTGTTCTTCTCTGCTCTTCAATCTGGTCTATGTTCGTCATTCTGTTTTGCTTTACTTTTTATAAGGAGCAGAATAGACCATTCTGCTCCTATCTCTGCCTTATTTTCTCCTCTATTATATGTTTTGCTCTTTGCATTGCTCTTCGCTTTGATCTCTGCTCTATTCTGCTCCTCTTTCTGCTCTGCTCTGTTTCCTGTTCTGCTCTTTACATTCTTCTCTGATTTGCTCTCTTCTCCTCAGTTCCGCTCTGCTCTTTGTTCTTTTATTTGCTCTCTACTTTGCTCCGCTCTGCTTTGCTCTCCTAGGTATGCTCAGCTCTTTTTTCTGCTCCGCTGCTTTCTCTGCTCTGTTCTCTGTTCTGCTCTTTGCATTGATCTCTAATCTGCTCTGCTATGCTCTTCTGAGTTCTGCTCTGCTCTCCCCAGCTGTCTTCTCTGATGTGCTTTAATCTTCTCTGCTCTCTGTTTTTGGATCTGCCCTTCTTTACTCTTTGCTCTATTCTGCTCTTTTTTTCTATCCTGCTCCCTGCTCTATTATATGTTATGCTCTTTGCATTGCTCTTTGCTTTAATCTGTGCCCTTCCTTCTGCTCTGCTCTCTGTTATGTTCTCTGTTCTGCTTTTGGCATTGCTCTCTGCTCTGTTCTATTTTGCTTTTCTTAGTTCTGCCCGGATTTTGTTTCTATTCGGCTATGTGTTCATCTGCTCTTTGCTCTGCTTTGCTCTTCTTGCTCCTTTATTCTCTTCTACGCTCTGTTCTTTGCTCCGCTCTACTCTTTGACCTGCTCTCTGTTCTGCTCTGCCCCTCGCTCTGTTCTGATTTCTACTCTGTTCTTAGTTCTGCACTGTGCATTGCTCTCTGGCCTGCTCTGCTCTGCTCTCTACTTTATTCTCAGTTTTTCTCTACTTTGCTCGGCTCTGCTCTGCTCCATTCTGCTTATCTCTCTGCTCTCTATTCTTTCCTCTACTCTACCCTACCTATTTCTCTGCTTTGCTCTGCTTCTCTCTTTCTGCTTTTTGAATTGCTATCTACTCTGCTCTTCGTTCAGCTTTGCTCAGCTCTGCTATACTGTTATCTCTGCTACCTGTACTTTACTTTGTTCTCTACTTTCAGCTCTGCTTTGCTTTGTACTGTGTTCTACTTTTTGTATTTGCTCTGTGCTTTGCTCTCTGTTCAGCTCTCCTCTAATTTATGCTCAGCTATGCTCTACTCTTCTCTCTGCTTTCTGTTCTTTGCTTTGCTCTCTGCTTTGCTCCGCTCTGCTCTATTCAGTTCTCATCTGTTCTTTACGCAGCTCTATTCTTCTCTGTTCTGCTCTTTGCTCTGCTCTTAGCATTGCTCTGTGCTCTGCTCGACTCACCTTTGTTCTCTGCTCAGCTCTGTTCTATTCTCATATGCTTTTTGTTCTTTGCTCTACTCTGCTCTGCTCTGTTCTCCATTCTACTATTTGCATTGATCTATGTTCTGCCCTGCTATGCTCTCCTCAGTTCTGTTCTGCTCTCTGCTGATGTCATCTTTGCGGTGCTTTATTTTCCTCTGCTTTCTCTTGTTTGCTCTGCTCTGCTCTACTCACTGATCTGTTCTCTTCTCTGCTTTGCTCCTTTCCCTGCTCTGCTCTCAGTTCTGCTAATTGCATTAATGCCTGCTCTGCTCTGCTCTCTTCTCTTCTCATCTCTCTGTTCTCTGTTCTGCTTTTTGCATTGCTCTCTGCTCTACTCTATAATCCTCTCCTTAGTTCTGTTCCGATTTGTCTCTACTCTATTCTCACGTTTGCTCTTTGAATGTTTCCGGTTTTGTTGCTGAACCATCAACATGGGAAAACCTTGTGGTCCACGCACTTCTAGGAAACACGTTAACCATCGCTGGAAGCAAGGACCTGAAAAAGGACACGCTGTCATCGTTTTGGAAAAAGTAGGTGTTGAAGCCAAACAGCTAAACTCTGCTATCCACAAGTGCGCGAGGGTGCGGCTCATCAGAAATGACAAGAAGATTACTGCGTTCGCACCCCGTGACGGTTGTTTAAATCACATTGAAGAAACCGATTACTAAAAGGATTCGGTCGTAAAGCTCATGCCGTTGGTGATATTTCTGGAGTTCGATTCAAGGTTGTTAAGGTAGCCAATATGTCGCTCCTAGTTTTATACAAAAGAAAAGAAGGAAAGGCCAAGGTCATAATTTATTTATGCTCTCTAGCTTACTCTCAGTTCGGCTCTACTCTGCTCGGCTCCATTCTTTGATCTACTCTTTGTTTTTCTCTCTGATCTATTCTGCTCCTCTCTCTGCCCTGCTCTCTGCTCTATTACAGGTTCAGCTCTTTGAATTGCTCTTTGGTTTGATCTCTGCTCTATTCTACTCCTCTTTCTGCTCTGTATTCTGTACTGTTCTCTGTTCTGCTCTTTGCATTATTCTCTGCTTTGTTCTGTTTCACTCAGTTCTACTCTGCTTTGTTCTCTCAGCTCTCTGTTCTTTGATTTGCTCTCTACTTTGCTCCACTCTGCGTTCTGCTCTTTTCATTGCTCTCTACTCTGCTCTTTGTTTAGCTCTGCTCTGCTCTTTGCCCAGCTCTGCTATACTGTTCTCTCTGCTCCTTGTTCTTTGCTTTGCTCTCTGTTTTGCTCTATTCTGCTCTCCTTGGCTCTGTTCTGCACTTCTCTCTGTTTAGCTTTGCTCTGTTCATTTCTCTGTTCTTTACATAGCTCTGTCCCTGCTCTCTGCTTTAATTTGTGCTCAGCTCTGCTCTACTCTTCTCTGTGTATCTGCTTTTATCGTCATTTTTCTCTGTTTTGCTTTCTTCGGTTCTGTTCTGTTCTCTGCGCAGCTCTATTCATCTCTGCTCTGTTCTTTGGATTGCTATGTGCTCTGCTCGGCTTCCCTTTGCCCTATGCTCTGTGCTATTATCCTATGCTCTCTGTTCTTTGCTCTGCTCTACTCCACTCTTTGATATGTTTTCTTCTCTGCTCTGCTCCTCTCTCTGTTCTCAGTTCTACACATTGCAATAATCTCTGCTCTTCTCTATGCTCTACTTTGTTCTCTGTTCTGCTTTAGCAATTATCTCAGCTCTGTTCTGCTTTGCTCGCTGCTGCGTTCTACTTTTTGCATAATTATCTGCTCTGCTCTGCTCTGTTCTCCTCTACTCTCTCCTCCGCTCTCTACTCTGTTTTCAACTCTGCTCTTTACACGATTCTCTGTTCTGCTCCTCTTTCAGCCTTACTCCCTGCTCTGTTTTGTGTTCTGCTTTTTGCATCTTTTTTTCTGCTTTGATCTTTATTCTACTCTGTTCTCCTCTGCTCCCTGCTCTGCTCTTCGCTCTGTTCGATTCTCTTCTGCACTCTGTTCTTTGTTCTGATTTGTTTTACTCTTTAATTTACGTTCTGCTCTCTGAATAGTAATTTTATTCGTGAATATAAACATTTTAAAACCAACCCATCACGTGCTGCCACCTATTGCAAATGGCGTGTACATTGTTTTAATGTTTTGTTATATTATTTCGAATAAAATCGCAATGAACGCATATGCAACTTAGTACACACTTATCTCATTTTTTATTAAATAGTATTTGAATTCTGGTGCCAAACGAAATATGATTAACGTTTTACTTAATCAGATCAAAAGGCATTTCCAAATTAATCATACAACCTTTCGATGTAGCCTTATTTACTTATTTGGAGGTATTTTAGGTTTTGATAATCGCATTACATGGTTACTTATGACAGGGAATAAAATTTAGATAGAAATGATGTTTTTTGTAAATACAAATAGTACTTTTATAATATATATGTTTATCAGTTGAATTATGAGAATTAATTAAAAATTTTGTAAATTATAAATTGCATTTTGTGTTTAAAACAATATCGAATGATTACCATATTTCGCTCAAAACTTGAGTTTATCGCCCACTACACTATCTCCCCACTGGAGAGCCACTTCAGTCGCTGTCCACCTTCCGCAGTCTTCGGTTCGTGCTCGTAACATCAGTTTAAACTTTGACCACCACCGCCTAAGATGGAGAGCTTCAAGGAACAAGGATTAAAGCGGTAATTAACATATTAACTGATGAGGGCTAAAGAATTTTATTTCGCTCATAATAATAAGGCTGTTATATGTTGAAAATTTATATTCACTTGTTTGGTTGTTGAATTTGCACTTTATTATTGCAACTGGAGTTTTTAGCAATGTTATTTTATTAAATTGCAGTTCCAATCCAAGGCCCATCATGTGCAATAAAGATTTGGTAGCTGAAGACAGGAAGGTGATCCAAAAGTGCGGCCCTGCAGGAATGATGATGGCTGATGGTGAGTCTAAAGGGTTTTTCACTTGCAAAAATTGAAAAAATACCATAAATAATTTTCTGGTGATTCATTTGTTTATGTGTGGTGTAAACAATTGTAAATTTAAACATGGTCTATCAGTATCTAAACAATTTTTTGTTTATTATTTTACGATGTTGACTCACTCATAGTATTAATGTTTATTCTATATATTTTATAATACTAATTCGTGTAATTAATTAACAATTAAATTACCATTGATTGTTTTTTCCTTCTGTAATTAGGTAAAGAGATCTTCGGAGAGGAATCTGGCAGCTTAAAGGATATGGACCAAATTTCATCCAGCTTGCAACCAATTAATCCAATGGCTGTCCAGAACGCTCTGGCTATGCATGAGGTCATTAAACCAGTTGATCAAAAGGATTCAAAGGCATGGGGCCGCCAGCGTGACATCGAGCTCAGCCAACTTAGTTTCCAGAGGCAATTTTATCCAGGTTATCCAGTCAACCAATTCCCGTTTCCGCGTTTTATCACGGAGACTGTCGGTAAGACAATTATAAATTCACTATCGGGATAAATAAAATTAAAACAATTGATTAATGGAAAATTAAACAAAGTTTTGTTATTATGAATTGATAATCAAATTTAAATAAAAATTTTAGTTTTAACTTTTTTTAATCAGTATGTTTTATTAGCGTACATTTAATTCTGTATTTAAATTAATATCATTTTCAAACAGATTCGCAGAGCGAGGACGGTTCCTCTTTTGATTCCGGTAGCAGCAGGATCAATCTGGTAAACCCTAAAATGAAGAAAAGTAATTCTAGGTTTTCTTTTGTTACTCTGTCCAAAATTGGTGGTAAGTTACTATTTAATTGTTTAATAGAATCTAAAAAAATCGTATTACATATAATAAGTTTTGAATTCAATTTAAATATTTTAATTCAATGATTTAATTTACTTAATAATTATAAATAATTTTTACCTTGTTAAAAAAAAACAAAATTAAAGATCTTGTTACGTTAAAAAAAAATTCTCAAATATGCATACGAAGTATTCAATCCTTTTTTAAAGAGCAAAAAATTTAGAAAGATTTTCTTTTCAAAAATACTTGAATTTTATAATGAAGAAGGAGACATGGTAAAACGAAGTCATCTAAATATAATAATATAATAATCTAAAGTCATCGTGTCTCCTTCTTCGACAAATTTTGAATTTATTATTATAACAATATTTTCTTTTTCAGCATTTATGCTAATGATTTTTCAATGTATAAAACGTTTTTTTCTCAGTTTAGGTAAGATTTTTTTTTACTATTTCATACTTATTTTATTTATATTTTTCTGTCACTTTAATTTTGCCCAAAATTTTAGACAACTCTTTACTATCACAGATTATTTCTTTATCTCTCTCTATATATATATAAGAACTATCAAGATTTAAAAATTACCTTCAAATTACCTTCAATTAGTTAAAGGTGCGGACAGAGTTTTCAACCCCAAGCCTAAGCCGACTTTTGAAAAATCGACTGATTCGTCAAGACCAACCAACAAACGCGGCTTCATAGTTGAGCAGGAGACCAGTTTTACTCATCCGGCTGAACGTCCTTTTATTCATGGTAAGTAAAATAATATTAGAAAATACTTTCTAATAGTCTTCTACAATAATTTTGGTTACGAACAAAATAACTCCGATTATTTTTTTGCAATTAGGATTAGATACGGGGGTTGCCTTTAGGGCAAGCCAGAATCCAAAAATACCGATGAGTAGTACTGAGGCAACTGAATCACTTGACTTCACCTACCCTGAAATGCAAGTTAATTTAGATTTGTTCGATAATGAGGAACCTTATACACTTGATAGTAAGTAAAACTGAAACAAACAAAAAACTTGCTAAACACAATTTTGACTTTATTATTCTATCACTTATTTTTTTTTGTAATTAGGTGCAGAAAAGGGTCTTATTTTTAGGCCAGGCCAGACCGCCGCTATGCCGATCAAAGGGGTGAGGTTCTTCTATGAAAGGGAGAATAAAACCCGCGCGACCAAACCTATAATTACTAGTAAGTATAAATATTTGAACTTATTAACACGTATTAATAATTTTCTGGCATATTCAGGTGGAGAAAGAATTTTTGATTTCAATATTGGAAAAATTGCCAGCGACCAAAACGTGATCTTAAAAAAGTCTGAATCAATTGATGGTAAGTGCACTTACAACAAGTAAGAAAGAAGTCCAAAAAATAAAATAATAGTAATAATAACTCATAGGTGTTGGTTATAATCTTAATGGTTAATTTTTTGATTTTTGAACAGATCCTAACGAAGTTAATGGCTCGTTTAATTCACCCAGAGGCAGCATTGTTGATCCTCTACTTCCTTCTTCAAGTAGCAGTAAGTTACAGTACTTGGGCTTGTCAATTCTTTCAGTATTTTACTATTTCCTTTCTATATACATCTTCAACATATCTTTTATCATCAGTACATGCTAACGTTTACATTAAATTTTCTGTTTGAAGGAGGATCCAATGGAAGCGAGACGGATACGTTGATGTCACCCAATAATGAGGAGCATGATGCCACCGAGATTCATGCACTCTTCACACTGGAAGAATATTGTACGGAAAGCAATAACGCGGAAAATAATTAATTTACTTAAAAATATATTTTTTAAACGGGTTCAAATATTCTACAATGTTTATTATACTTAAGTATAAATTTGATGTGTTCATATTATTTATTTAATTTATTATTTTTGTTCTATTATATTGATTTTTAATAAATTATTATTTACTTCTTTGAAAATAATTGTTATGTTTTTTTTTTTTTGAAATAACTAATTATATTATAAATATGAGTAACCAATGTTCCTCTCAAAGAATCGAAACTACTAATACCAGAAAATAATATTTTTAAAAGCTATGTTGTTTCTAAAATTTGGAAATCAATTGATTTAACATTACAGAAACCTGTAATTAGAGAGTATTAGTTAATTAATTAAAACTGCTAGAACAAAAGTACTTTCATAAAATGTTAATGTTATCCTTTTTGATGTATACAAATCAATTGAATTACAAACTTCTAAAAATGAATAAAAAGAAATCTTAAGATCTGTTGATTTTTCATAAGCTCCATTTTTTGTCAAAATACTGCAGAGAAGGAGAAGGACAAGAAAGAAATGAATTATTGATGAAAAGGTTTGTAATAATTTCTTGCCAAATTTTATAATATTATTTTTTAGAATAATTAAGAGAGTAAAAGGATTAAAACAATGTTACTATCTATCAATGAAATAAAAGCAGGTACGAAAGAAGAGAAAGATAAGTAATCAAGAGATAAATGCGAGACAAAACAAACAAAAAATTATTGCTTCATTTTTATTAATTAGGTGCTCAAAATTTTACCAAAAATATTACAAATCGTGTTGGTCTATTGTTATTGAAAATTCTACATTTTATCACTTCATTTGCTGATTTTTGTAAGATTAATTTTAACCAGTTGATCCAGCTGACATCCAGGAAATTGGATTAGTGTTGTTCTTGTAGTTAATTGAATCCTCAAGTTGACTTTAGTGTGATTATTTTGTTTTGGGTGTCCAATAGTTTACCAAAAAAAACCGGTTTGCACCTAGGAAGCTTTTCTCCTCCTTCCTCTTCCCCTCCTTCATTTTTTGACTTTATTGGCCGATTTTGGTGTGATTGGTGCTGCAACTCATGCGACGATGAGCTCTGTCATACATCCATCCAATCACGATCATTCCAATGACAAACATAACTGCCAGGGTGACGAACACCGGGAACGTGAAGAGTTTGTTGACTTTTCTAAAATGATAAAAATAATTATTTACAATTCACATCAAACATCAAATAATAAAATCATTAGAAACACAGTTATAACTTTGTTTCATTTCTATTCGACATGTATAACGAAGTAGAAGCCTTCAACATCAACAAGTAGATAAAAGCATTAATTTTGAATTAGTTTATTGTGAAGGCTTTGACTTCAGTTAATGTTTGTATTTCTTTATGAATCTTCTAAACGAAAAAAGGGTCTTAAAATTATCTAATAAAATATTATTAGCTATAGCCAAAGCGCAGCATTATTAGCCCAGCTCAGTAATTGATGGGTGGCTAGTACCATTCGCCATTGGAGTACAATTAATAACGCTCTAGAGTAATGGACCCCGCTTTAGAGTAACAAACAAATAACAACGTCGTCCAAACACTACTATAACTACCACTATTATTAATCATGAAAGTTACGACCATTATTAGTTAATCAATTTTTACAATGTTTTAAATTTTGTTATTGATTATTAATATTTTTTGGAATACATTTTTGCGAATGATTAAGCATTAATTAAAACCTTGATATAATCACTAATCATAATATTTTGAATAACATATTTATCTATAACACAATTACTAATAGAGTGATTCAACGCTTTAAACTAAACATTGATAAAAATTATATTAAATTTCCATTTTACTCAAATAATATCTTCAAAACGTGTATTTCCAGTTAATTTATTTATTCAATTGATCAATTAAACAATTCACACTTACAATCCTTCGCACAGGAAAGAGTAAAGTAAGAATTTAAAAGCCAACACTAAACTGATTTACCAAACATTGCACAATCACTGCCAAAACCAAAAAATATAGGTAATTAAGAAGCGTACTTACTGCCACAACAAAGCAAATGCGTCTTTGGCCATCTGTACTTCAAAAGCCATCTTGCTGGACCACTTTTTCTAAGAAGTGTAACTTTGAACGGAGACTTCACACGTCTTGGTAGCGAGCACTTGCTTAAATGAAGGAGGAACTGCAAACCTACTGTCTTTATTTTATCTAACACCATCTCTCTCTACATGAGCGCCACACCGCGGCGAACAATATACACTGCTTCAGCCTTTTTGCTCATGTTCATACTTTTTTAACTTCTATGATACACCAAAAAAAATAACTTTTTTAAACGATTTGTTTATTCGTAAAGGATTAATAATAGTAGTTGTCATTTGTTATCAACTACCTGGTACTTCCGTGGTTGTGTCTAAGCATTTAGGTGTGCATAAATGAGCTAGTCTTCATCATTCTATTAATAATATGTCAATGGCGAAATTGCAAAGAATTATTTTAATTGAAACACTTTCACTTTGAAACCAAATTGATTTGTACATAAATAATTCTTTGTAATTTATAATCAATTTTATACTAATTCAGTGTACAAGGAAAAAAAGGCTACCAAAAAAATTGCCTTGCAAGAAGTTTTCCAAATTTTAATCTGGCAATTTAGATCTTTCTGATTTCACCAATTATTAGACCAATAACATAAAGCAAAGCATGGAAAATGAAGAAAATCTGTATTTATCAATTGAGGAACTGCCAAATAAACAACTTTGGTTGGCTAAAATAAAAAAAAGGACTGATAATTTAGGTCTCGAATTCAACCTATACAATTACAACCTTTTTTCAAAGGAAAAAATCACTAGCGATTTTTATCACCTGATAATGAAAAATGAAATAAAAAATTGGGTCTTTTAGAATAGCTAATAGTTCCTCTACGTTCAACCTTTACCTTCAGATGCAAATTACAGAAGCGTTTTTTGAACATTTGATTCTAGATAATGATAAATGAGTCTTTTATGATAAACGCAAAAGTCATGGTATTAAATATAGTTAAAACGGATTAGAAGCCCCAAAGAGATTATTGTTTATTTACAAAATTATTCATTTGAATTATTCATTTTGAAACTCTGAAACTGAAAAGAATTAGAGCGAGTAGATCAATTTTAAATTTAAACACAATAAACATCACCCCATAGACACATCTTGGAAAAAGGTAAGGAGGTATTATTTGGTGTACATAAGTTAAATCATAGAATTCAAATTCAAATATTCTTTGCAAATTTTGATCAAAATTTTTTCTCTGCTTTAAACTTTCAACAGAAGCTGGAAGGGTCAGAGCTAGCAACCTTGAGTATAAACCAGCTGAAGAATCATCTCCGCAAGGAGCAACAGGTCTAATAATAATAATAATAAACGAAATACAAAAATAATAAAAATATATCTCTCTTAAAGAATATATTTTTTTAACTTAAAGATTCTCCTAAAATAATTGAAGTTCTAAAGATCTAAATCTTTCTGCAGATATAGAAAATTCTTCAAGTTACTCCAATTATCAAGAAAAAATCTTGGTTTGTTGTTTTGATCATTCAAAATTATTAACTCTTTTTAGACTTCGTTTCGTCTTTACATTTTCCATTAATAAAAATATTTGGGCACTTGATTCTTATCATACCAGTACTCAAATATATTTTCTTCGTTATTGTAGAGAATTTTTAAAATTAATAATAAATTAATAACTACAAATATTTTGGCCTATTCCTAATTGTTTAGTTTTTAGACTATTTAAGAATTCTCAAAATTCAATTTTTATGTTTATCTTCCTGAAGAATTTTCAATGTGAGTGAAACTTTTTGTTCTACTCTAAACCATCACTAGCAAATGAAATACAAAAATATTCAACTCTTCTTTTAAAGAGAGAGATTTAAAAAAAAATATTAAAAAAAACTTTTTGAGGTTTTAGATTAAATAAAATGAATGTAAATAATATTTTGAAAAGTATCAAATATTTCTGCAGATTTAATAATTTAATATTTCGAAAGGCATCAATATATAGAATAATTCTGCAGACGAAAATTTTTTAATATTTCCTTTTACTAAGAAAAATCAAGTGAAGTAAGGAATAAACTGTGTGTTTTTTTATTTAATAAGAAAAAGTTTGATAGCTTTGATATTTCAAATTTTTTGAGCTTGAGAAGTGAAAAAAGCACGTCTAAAAAGTGTAGCAATTTTGAATTATCAAAGTTTCATTGCTTTGATAATTCAAAATTGCATCATTTTTTAGATTTCCTTTTCTTCACTTCTTTCCATTAACAAATACGTTTGGTTAATTGATTCTTTTTGATACTTTAATATTAAAATATTAATTAACTCCTTCATTCTTTTTGTTGTGGAGGATTTTAACAATCCTAATAGATTAATAACTACAAATACTTAATTATTTAGCTTGTAGAATGTTTATTTACCTTTTTGAAGAGTCTTTAAATTGGGTAAATACTTTTTGCAAACTTTGAGTTATCAAAATGTTTACTCTACTCTAAACTGGTAAAGAACTACCAACATATTCAAAGTAAGTCTCTCTAGAAGATTTAAAGATTTATAAAAAATTGATTCTCCTAAAATGATCGAATCAAAATTCAAAAGGTACTAAAATCCTGTTCCATTGATTGTTTTGCAAATTAAAAACTATTAACACCTTTTAGACTTTGTAAATAACTTTTCTATTGCAAAAAGAATAAAGTAACCAAACGCTTGTTTAAAGGAAGATGTTAACAATTTTGAGTTGTCTTTTCCTTTATAAATGAAATAATTTACAGAAACGAAAAATATTTAGCATTTTTATTTGATTATACCTACCGTTTTAATCTCCAAATAGTATAATTCCTTGTTTCGAAATGGTCACCATTACAAGCTACAAATAAACAGATACATATTTTTAATAAATGTCACAGGTTTTTATATAAAACAAATAATTGCTGGTGTAGTTTATTTCATAAAATTATTGTCCATTATTATTTTATTAGGTTGAAAGTGATTTCTTGCCTTTTTGATATTCTGAATATCTGAATCTTGAGTGCACGTGCAAATACTACTGTTGAGAAGATTACGGTGTAACTAAATTATATTTCGGCGGGACATCAAAATTTGCTGCTAGTACAGTTTATTTTATAAATTTGTTACCAAAGCAAGAATTCAGCCGGGTAAATGTCGATGGTTGAAAGGCATGTCTTAGCTTCTTCATAATCTCTAATTCCTAAGTAAGTAGTGAGCCCAACATGTGCAAACATACGTATTAAGAAGACGGTGCAGATAAATATCATTTCGGGGGGCGCCGAAATTTACTTGGTGCTAGTTAGTATATTTTTGCTCATTTCCAAAATTCCGTCAAGGTGTCGTCGTAATTTTTGCTCATGTCCAGAATTCAGTCAATGTGTCGTCGTAAGGGGCAGCAGCTGGCTGAACGGCATCTCAATAATCTCTGGTTCCAATGTAGGCAACGATCCCACCGTATATGAATATGAAGATGATGAATACTATGGTGCATGTGGCCCTTACTTCTGGGGAAAATAGGTCATGGTATCCAGTCACGCTGAAATTAGAGATACATTTTATTACTTCTTTACATAAAAAGATTATCGTTGGTAAACTAAGCAATTAGAAAAAAAAACTATAATCGAATGCTCACATAAAAATGCTAGAGGGATTGGGGGTTGTTGAGAAGATGAAGGAGAATGCGTGGGAAGAAAAGAAACTGAAAACTTTGGAATCAGTTCAAAAAAACAGGATGATTATAAAAAGATAGAAGTTTTTTCACTTCATGAATAATAAAAAAAAGAGGAATCGATGGTAAGAGAGGATGATGAAAATAAAAATAGAAGGAAAAGACGGAACGGAGAAAGGGAACGCAGATGAAGGAAACAAGAAGGTATAAACGAAACAGACGAACAAGATGTAAAGTAAGATAACGAAAATAAAGTATGGCAGGAAGAGAACGAAGAAAAAGGAGGAGAAGAGGATGTTTTGCTGATTGGAGGGTGGGATAGAGGCTACCCACCCACCCTACATATACATACAAACTTTAATTCCTTATCATCTCGCAGTTTCCAATAAAATAAATTACAAAACTTTTTGAATAAAAAAGAAATTCAAAAAGTAAAATTTTTGAGTGAGTCAATTAACAAAAGTTTTATGCATGTTATGTGGGTAAACTTTAAATTTAAATTAAATAAGAATAGCTATAGAAAGTCATTTATATTTAAACTTAAATTTTGATTTTGTTTTATTTTTTATTACATAAAGGTTTGATTGATGTTAGCAGCAAAATCATCAACAATTAGTATTTAAAGTTATCATGTATATGTAGGGTGGGTGGGTGGCCTCTATCCCACCCTCCAATCAATAAAACATAAGCGAGGGTTTTAATTGAAAGTTGTAAAATATAAATAAACACAAAATAATTGCAATTTTTAGAGATTTATTCATACAAATTTTTCAAATAATTTTTGTTGATGTTTTACTGATTGGAGGGTGGGATAGAGGCCACCCACCCACCCTACATATACATATGAATTTCAATTACTGATCGTCTCGCGGTTTGAAATAATATTAATTACAAATTTTTTGAATAAAAAAGAAATTCAAAAAGTAAAATTTTTGAGTGAGTAAATTAACAAAATTTTTATGCATGTTATGTGGGTAAACTTTAAATTTAAATTAGATAAGAATAGCTATAGAAAATCATTTATATTTAAAACTAAATTTTGATTTTGTTTAATTTTTTTATTACATATAGGGTTTGATTGTTTTAGCATCAAAATCATCAACCATTAGCAATTAAAATTATCATGTATATGTAGGGTGGGTGGGTGGCCTCTATCCCACCCTCCAATAAGTAAAACATAAGCGAGGGTTTTAATTAATAGTTGTAAAATATAAATAAACACAAAATAATTGCAATTTTTAAAGATTTATTCATACAAATTTTTCAAGTAATTTTGATGATGTTTTACTGATTGCAGGGTAGGATAGAGGACACCCATTCACCCTATATATACATATAAATTTTAATTACTGATTGTCTCGCGGTCTGGAGTAATATTAATTACAAAACAAAAAATTTAGAAGTGTGAATTCTCAAAATAGCTTGAAATAACAAAAAACATTTGTGAAAGGGTTCATAGACACGCCTAGCAAAAAAATATCTATCGAAGAGAACAAAGTCCATTTTATGATGTAATGTGGTGAAATGCTGTATTTTCTTGCCAAAAAATAACCAAATTAATAGAAAACAGTATTTATTCACCAAGCAGAACATATGAAGAAGAAAACTACTTGGGGAAATCCATGTGTATTATAAATTTTGTTTACTTAATATTAATGATATTTACTTTACACACAGTGGAAGGTGCTTAAAGTAAAGATGTAAATACTAATGTACTTACGTCTCGTTCTTCATGGCTTGGGAGACGATGAACCAGAATGGAAGCATGTCGGCGGATCAACGTTTGTTGGGGTGGAATTGACGTCGGCTTCTAGGCGATGAAAGTTCAGCTGCTACGTTGTAACTAACCTCGTCGAAGCAGCGAGCTGTATTTTATACCTACCAGAGAGGCGAAGTTTGCAAATCATAGTAAAAGCGGCGGTAAATTTAAATTCAGTTCATTCCTCACTTCACTTGACTTAACTTTACTTCTAGATGGCGGGTTTTGCAGCTTGAAAATTCGACATTGAACACAAGTTCAACACGTGAAAGGTGCAAAGGTTGCAAATTAAATTGATAAATACGCGCCAGGTTGGCACCAGACGACACTACAAAACAATCATCAAATTCCTCATAGCCATGACTCAATATCAGGTCGGGTTTATCATATTTATCCAAACAGAAGAGTTTAATTTCGTCTTTTGTTTCGTAAATAAATTAAAATATATTTATCTAAACAGAAGAATTTTATTTCGTAAATATATTAAAATATATTTAATTTAATAAACGTACAACAATACACTATTAGATAAATGAGGCTGTTATTTGTTACACTCTATCATTGTTTTACTGAGTAAAAATGTAACATTAAAATTTAACAAAAATATTAGGCAGTATAAATAAATTTTATTTAAATAATTTTTCTCTTATATCATAAAAATTAGGGGATGATTTTTTTTTTTAATATTTTTTAAGGAGTGAGAATTTGAAATCCATCATGCCGCTAAAATTAAGCGTGGGATGTTGCTTTAGTTGCCTATATTAATTTTCTAAACTACAAAACCAAGAAAAGAAATAATTTGGAAAAAACAGGAAAGTGATAAGAAACAAGAAAATGTTAACAAGAAAAAGAAGCAAAATGATAGATTGAAGACAAAAATGGTGTGAAAAAAGTGGAAAAGTAGAAGAGGAATACTACTCTTAAAAAATATATAAACCCTAAAGGAAATTGTTAATAAAAATATGCTAAATATAGTTTTTCAAAAATTAGGATAAGAATATTTTTCATTACGCTTAAAAAATATAAATAATTTAAGAAAAATACTAGCATCGCATATTTTAGAATTTTTTTATTTGCTTCGAAACAATATAGATAATATTATCTCTACTACCCACTCGCAATTTTTTTAAATGTTTTTATCGTACACCTACAGGAATTGTAATTGATCATTTTTTGTGAAAAAAAGTGAAGAATATTTTAGTAGCGCATTACTTACTTTATCTAATTCGAGGTTAGATAAAGTAAGTAATGCGCTACGAGCGTACTTTTTTTTGCAATAAATTCAATCCCGCATACAAGTAACGTACGAGAATAAAAGTTGACCTGCGTAAGTAATGGACATTTCGTTTTTGCTCGCCAGCGGTCGCCTCCCAGCGCAAACCCAATATAGTAGCTGCGGTAGCTTTTGCGTTACAACTCATTGTAAGTGTTGCGTCGGAACGAATACATTGTGTTTTAATATTCCTCACCTTGCAATATGAATAATATCAAAGTGTTCGCATTTTCGACGATCGTTCTCACTTTGGGAAAGGCGATAGCTGACTATTTCAAGAATTGCTTCGGGTGAGTAAACGTTTATTTGGGTAAAATTTTCCCTTTAGGTAAAATCTTTTACCATCTAAATTTAGAAAGAAAAAAAATCTAGGTCATGCATATACATATATAATCATATACCCTTCTACCCGTTAAGAGTGTAGGGTTATCTTGGTCAATACCCAAAGAATATGCGTTGTGGGCAAACGATGGAAAACGTTTCTCTTTTCCGTTTTAAAAATAAAACCCATTAAACTTTGTCGTAAATGTGAAATCGTTTCGACCTTAGGTCGTAATCAAATTTTTCCTCCTTATTAAAATTATTTCTTACAAAATTTTTTATTGTAATAATTTTAAAACCTTATTGTAAATGTTAGACAGTCACAGTGACAAATAATTATTTTCCAAATAAATTAATTATAATTCCCAGGTTTTTTATTTGATTGTAGTTATAATTTATTTTGATAATCTAAAATTATTTCTTATAATTAAAAAAAAAACTTATTAAAAAGTTTACTCTATTATTCAGAACATATTTAAATAAATAATAAAAACTAATTTTATTTATTTATTAACTTATTCAAAAAGTTTTTAAAATTAAAATTAATGAGAAACAAATTTTAATTAATCTTCTATTTATTTTTTTTTTTTTTTGTTACAGGGGCAAGCGCCATACTAGAAGAGCAGAAGAGGTGATTTTGTTATCCGACATTAATTTTGAAACGCGAGCCGAAGTTACCAATCGCCAAAGGTTCTTTAGAGATTCGGATGCCTTGAAGATAATTAAAAAAATCGGCACCGCTAAAAACTTCGTCTTGGCGATTTTGGTTCTGTTAGGCATCAGCCTGGTTTTAATCGGATCCGGCGCGCATTTAAAGAAGTTGGTTAGGTCTTCGGTGCACATAGCGAGTTTACGAAGACCAAACAGCTCTTTTGGCACAGATTACATAGGCGATTTGGATTCTGGGGAAGGGAGCGCCGATTACCAACAAAATTCCGAGATGGACAGCGAAGACGACACGGCGGTTCTCGAGAGTAAAATTTTAAACGACATCGAACTCAACGAGACAATAAAGGACAACGTCGAGGCACAAATAGAGAGGTCTCTTTTTGATCAGTTGATGGCGGTGGATGAAAGCGGAAACGTAACGGAGCACACCGAGCGCAAGGAAAGGGTCGTCGATTCAGACATAGGGTTGGATTATTTCAACGATACCTCCACGGTTGAAAATGTTGAAGACAACTCCGATGTTGCAAATGGTCGTTAGGAGATGAATTTAATAGATTTGTATTTTGATTACTTAATTGTTTAATTGTTTTCGATATATGGGGATTTTCTAACAATCAATATTGTTATTATTATGTATATTGTATTTATGTATGTATTCAATAAATATCTTCAATAACTACAATAACTAATTATGTAATAATAAAAAAAAATATTTTTGTGGTTACCCAATTATTAATTATATATATAATAAAATATAAATGTTTTAAGACTTCCTTAATTTATTTACTTCGAAAAAATAGACTCCCAAAAAAATAATTTAATTAACAGATTTAATTACAATTTTATCGAGCATCTACTGGAATCATTATTAATATGAATTTGTAAGTTATGTGAAGTTTACTATTCAGTTAAATAAACACAGTTATATTTCTCACTTCATTTTTTAATAATAATATAAAACTTTATTTACAGAAAAAAAGGAAATAATTTACATGTAATTAACAATTTGACAATGATATGATAGTAGATGGCTAGTCTTCACTTTTTTTATTTAATCACTAAATGTACATTTCGAACACTATGTGTTCATTATCAACAATTAACTGGAATTGTTATTGATCGTGTTTTTTTTTCTTCTGAAGTTTTTTTTTTTCGTTAGAAAAAAATTTAAACATTTCGAAGATTTTGTCGTAAATGTGAAATTTTTTTTCATTAGAAAAAAATTTAAACATTTCGAAGAATTGAGTGAGGTTACAAATAAATGAGCTAAAATTAATCTTAATTCTCAGAAAATAATTATACTGAAACAAAAAAACTAAAAAAAAACAACTCAAAATACTAGTTGGATCGCTTTCCAATTGGTCACGGTAGATAATGTTCCAACGCGCAGTCGTACTATATATGTCTATTCTTATTGGAGGCAGCAACTGTCCTATTAGCGACTCATCCTTTCCAGAGCCGAATTCGAAGTGGGGCCCCTGCACAACGACAAATTTCATAGGGTTTTGATGTTTTTTTCTTCTCCAAACTTTAGACAAATAAATGCATGCTTAACATCTTTGAGTTGTTATCAGGTTGTATCGATTTTTATGAAATGTAGATGGTTTTTGTGGGAAATTTTCAGGAAGCCGACCCTGTCCTCGGATTTTTGTGTTCAACAAGTGCACCAGAGCTCAACTACGCAAGGCTGTGGACTGGGGCCAACTTGATTTGCCAGCCAATAGCGTGGCCAGATTAGTTTTTAGACCGAGTTTTGTGTTATTTTTAAAATTTGAGTTCATTGTGTCCCTACACTCTTCGAAAAAAAAACTATAGTCGCAATCCATACACAAAAAATTATTATATTTACAAATTAATTCAAGTAAATACTGTTTGATGGAATTAATTTTTGAGAAACCCTTGCTTATGTTGTAAAGGTTGAAGGGTGTAATAGTGGCCACCCACCCACCCTACATATGCTGTTGAAATTAAAGCTACAACCGAGTTTTAAAATTTGAAACAACATCAACCATAAAGCTGCTATAAATTAAGGGGAAGCAAAAGAGGAATGGTGAAATAAAATTTATATAAAGGGTGGGCGAATAAGTTCTTTTACACCCTCCAATCATTAAATAAATAAAAATAAAAAAGTAAATATAGTTTTCTGCATTTAAAAAAATTAAAACGCTAATTAGTAGTACAAATACTTGAGTGTGGTATATTGGGATGGTGGATGTGTATTTGTAGGTCAGGTGGTTGGATTGATGCACCCTTCAATTACTATAGTACACTTGGAAATTTCTCTGAACATTTTAGGACATGTTAAATAAATTAGGTTATATTGTTTTGTACAAAATTTATTACTGAAAAGCGTAATTTATATTATTAGTATTAGAAGGTGGTGTAGTGAACACCCACACTCCCTATATGTGCGTTTAATCTCAAGTTAAAATTTTTATTTTTAATGGCAACAATATCAACTTTAATGCTATTATTTTTTACATCACATAATCAATAAATAAAGGATAAAGACAGAGCTGGCGTGGGGTATTTTCTGTGTAGGGGCGGTGTCTCTATTCCACCCTCCAATAATTAGAACGTCCACAAGAAATTTAAAATATATACGTAGATATTTGATTTATATTTTATTTCAAGTAAATACTCTTCGTAATAAAATTATTTTTTTGAGAAACCCTCGTGCATGTTATAAATATTGGAGGGTGTAATAGTGGCCACCCACCCACCCTACATATGCTTTTGAAATTTAAGCTAAAACCGAGTTTTTAAATTTTGAAACAACATCAACAAAAACATTGCTATGTTTTAAGGGAAAATAAGCCAATCCTGATAGAATAAAAATTATATACAAGGTGGGAAATAACCTCTTTGGCACCCTTCAATCAGTAGTATATATGGAAAGATTTATGCTTTACAAAAAGTAGTACATATGAAAAGATTTGTGTTTTATAAAAAGAAAATTGTTGATTTACGCTAAATTTATTATTTACAACCCTAGTTAGTATTACAAACACTAGTGGGTGGGATAGTACGAGAGTAAACGTGTATGTAGGTTACTGGGGTTGATAGAGGCACCCTTTAATTACTATAATATACTCTAGAGTTTCACTGAATGTTTTAGAGCATATTAAAAAATTGTTTTGTACAAAATTTATTATTGAAAATCCTAATTTATGCCATTAATATTGAAAGGTGGTATATTGTTCACCCACCCTCTCTACACATAGATTTATTGTTAAGCTAAAAAGTTTATTTTAATGACTGAAAAATATCAACTTTGATGCTATTATTTTTTGTCACATAATCAATACAAGAAACGAAAAAGGATAAAGACAGAGGTGGCATGGGGTATCTTCTGCGTAGGGGTGGTGTCCCTATTCCACCCTCCAATCAATAGAACGTCCGCAAAAGATTTAAAATATATATGTAATTATTAAATTTATATTTTACTTCAAGTAAATACTGTTCGTTATAAAATTATTTATTGAGAAACCCTCGCGTATGTTATACATTTTGGAGGGTGTGATAGTGGCCACCCACCCACCCTACATATGCTCTTGAAATTAAAGCTAAAACCGTGTTTTTAAATTTTGAAACATCATCGATAAAAATGCTATACTTTAAAGGAAAATAAACCATCCCTGTTGAAACAAAAAAATCATACAATTGGTAGATAAGTAATCTCTTTGGCACCCTTCAATCAGTAGTATATATTGAAAGATTTTTGCTTTAAAAAAAAGTAGTATATATGGAAAGATTTGTGTTTTATAAAAAGAAAATTGTGGATTTGCGCTAAATTTATTATTTAAAACCCTAGTAAGTATCACAAATACTGGAGGGTGGGATTGTAGGAGAGTAAACGTGTATGTAGGTTAGTGGGGTTGATAGAGGCACCCTTTAATTACTATAATATACTCTAGAGTTTCACTGAACGTTTTAGAGCGTATTAAAAAATTGTTTTGTACAAAATTTATTATTAAAAACCCTAATTTATACAATTAATATTTGAAAGTGGTATATTGTTCACCCACCCTCTCAACAAATACATTTAATCTTGAGTTATTTTATTTTAAATGACTTGGTAATATTAATATTGATTACACATAGAATAATTAATTAAAGAAACGATAAAGACAGAGGTAACGTGAGGAATATTTTGCGTAGGGGTGGTGTCTTTACATACACCCACCCTCTCAACATATTCATTTAATCAGAAGCTAAAAAAAATTTAAAATGATTTATCAATATAATTATTGATGCTATTATTTTCAAGTCACATAATTAATTAGAGAAACGATAAAATCAGAGTTAACGTGAGATATATTCTTCGTAGGGGTGGTGTTTCTATTCCACCCTACAATCAATAGAACGTCTGCAAGAAATTTAAATTATATAGGTAATTATTAGATTTATATTTTATTTCAAGTGAATACTCTTCATGATAAAATTATTTTTTGAGAAACCCTCACGTGTGTTATACATATTGGAGGATGTGATAGTGGCCACCCACCCACCCTACATATGTTTTTAAAATTAAAGCTACAACCGAGTTTTTAAATTTTGAAACATCAACTATACAACTGATTTATATTAAAGGTTAACAAAATCATCCCTCTTTAATAGGATAGGAAAAAATTCAGGGTGGCTGTCTTTAAGGGCCTGTAACTCATCTGCCAGTAGTACGTATTTAAACATTTATTATTTATATACGTGATTGTAGATGTAAACAAAGTTTAATTTTGTGTTATTTAAAATGTATGCAAATATATTATCTACTAAATTTATTTCTGAAATTACAATTAGTTTTACATTTGTTAGATGATGGTATAGTGTATATGTAGGGTTGGTGGGTGGTGTCTATATTAACCTTTAATCACTAGAACTTAGTCAAGAGTTTCAGTGATTATTTTAGAATAAATCAAACGATTTTTATTATTATTGGAAAAATGTTTTTTCCAACAAAAATTTTTATTGAAAATCCTAAATAATATTTTTAATACTGGAGGCTGGTTTAGTGGCCACCCACCCTATCTACATATACATTTAATCTTAGGCTATTAAATATTTTAACAAAATCGACAATAAAATTATTACAATTTAAGAAAATTAAAAGAGTGGTAGTAATGAAAGATTGAAAGATATTAAAGGGTGATTTACCTCCAATAGGTATAATATAGGTAAGGGTTTTACTGAATGTCTGTAATGTCTGTAATATCTGTAATGTCTGTAATATCTGTAATGTCTGTAATATGTCCGTAAATTATGTAATTCAAAATTTAAAATTTGATTTTGTACTAAATTTATTATAAAAAGCCTACGTTTATGTTATAAATATTGGGGGTGGATTAAAAATCATTCACACACTCAGTATATATTTTATTAGGATTAAAACATTGTTTCTGCTTTTGTTTCCAAAATTACTATACAAATTTTAGTGTTAATATGCAGGAAACTGCAAGTAAAATTCTGGTTTGAATGTTAATGTATATGTAGGGTGGGTGGGTGGCCTCTATCCCACCCTCCAATTACTATAACATAAACGAGTGTTCCTTTAATTAAAAAAATGTTTAAAAAGGAAAAATTATTTATTAAATTGTACAAAAATGTTTTAAAAATTTAATTTGCATTTATTAAAATTCTCGCCTGTAATTTATTTATTGAAGGGTGCAATAAACGCCACCCTCGCAACCTATATATACATTTACGACAGAAGAATGTTTGTATCTTAAATGAAGAAATATTTAGGGTGGGTGGGTTGTCTCTCCGTTAAAAAGACTAGTTCGTTTTATACAAAACAAACTTCAAACTAAATTTATAGGATTGAAAATATTGACAGAAAAAATATTCTCCCTGTAATATTTTAAAAATAATTGCATATTTACAATAATCAAAGAAAAGACAATTACAAAAAGTAATAATTTGTAGTTATAAACATCACGTCCACAAAGCACCATTTAGTTAATGTAGTCAAGTCAAATTATGCCTAATCATCAACTTGTTCCATTCAAAATGTAAATTTAAAAACAAAATCACCCCAAATGTATTCACAACGTATTTTTAAGTTTTAAAATTATTATTTCAGAAATTTCCTATAATTAGAAAATTATAATTTTCATTTGCTGTTACGAATAATTCTTTGTAACTCTCATATAAATTTTCGATTGTGGAAAAAAAATATTTCGAATAATGTAAGAGCACACGCGGCTTAAAAAAAATACGTTCGTTCTTATCACCGTCGTGGGCGTATTGATAAAGTCGCGTGATGCTGGCTTTATTATTCTGCATGTAATAATTAATCACCTGAACGAGTTCCGCAAGTAGCCCTAATTTACTCGTAATAATCCCCACCTCCACCTTAAGTCCCTAGCTAACATACCTAACAACCATAAATATCACCATGCAGGATTTAGCCGCGAGCGATTGTTTTTTTTTTTTTTTAACGGAGAACGATTTTGGATTGAGGATAATCCGAACGCGATTTTTTTTTTAAATTTGCGATAAGGAAAAGCTACTTACAGTTTTATACCTTGATTTTAAATCCGAAGAAATCCAACGTTTTCGGAATCACGAATTCACAAACACATACTTAATTTACGTTTTCTACAACGTCCTAAGGATATTTTATTGCAAACACTTATTTTTAAAATTATTTTAACACTGCAAAATTACGAATTATTCAAACTTGCAAACTAACCGACGACTAATTTGCTACTGAACTCACGACTTCTCCTAACATGCATCGTCGCAAGATGCAGCAAAAAAAAATGTGGCAAAAAAAGTTGCACATTCATTGGGATTTTTTTGTTATTGTTATCGCGTTTACAGGGAATTACTTCCATTCCCATAGACTTGTTAAAATTTGTTCCATGACCTTCAAATATAATAATAGAAAGGAAATGTTTAAATTACCATTTATTTTTCTTTAATAATTGACAAGTACATATTAAAATTATATTCAAATTAATTATAGCATAATATCTAAAAAGTAATAATTTTGATATTAAAAATGTATACGATGAATCATATAACTAAAAAGGAAATTAAATGCTAATTTTGTGCTAATTGAGTTCAGACTAGAACATAGGTATTTTCTAGTCTGAACTCAATTGACAAAAATTCTTCAATGATTTAATCATCCTTGGCAAACTCAATCCAGATACAGAAAATACCTATGGTTTTGAAATAGTCTCAACAGTGATCATGGAGGAGTGACCTTACTAGATCATACGTACTGAAGAGTATCCTATTGCATTTTTAATGCGACCTGCTTCAGCTGAAAAGAGTTCACTGCACCACCCAGAACCATAAGAACTGCCCTGTCTGCGCTCTCAAGTGTTGTTATAAAACATACATCCATTGTCAATGATTCATTAGACCGATTGCACCAGCAGCGAGCAGGTATCGTGCTGCACCATTTAACTTCAGTGGCGGTTTGAATGATGTTTATATTCGTCACGCATATATTTCAAGCATATAGGACGTGGGGGTTCCAAGTCTGGTTCTTATTCAAAACAATACTCATCAAAATATGACAAATGAATTTAATTCTAGCTGAAATATTGGGTCAAATAAGTGATTAAGAAATAAAATATTTTCTTTAAATGTATAAATATTTCTGTTAATTGGAAGATTTCACCACGGGTTAAGAGAAAAAATATTTCCGATTATTTTGGTATTAATATTTCATAGCCACGCAAATAGCACACAGTGGATAAACAGGCTTTAAAATTAGTATACGGCGCATTTCATTGCTGAAAGCCAGCGCGAATTTGCAGCGCCGCCATAAGAATTTTCGTGGTCGATCGTCATTTGTTCTGCCGTATCTTTAATGGATGCATTAAACGGCGCAAACGAACTCCGAAATCGGTTCCGCGCCAAATCGACGACTGAAGTAATGCCCAATTGTTATGGTAATGGCCCATGAACCCACCAGGTCGTTATTCTTGGAAAACGGGCCGGTGTAGACCTCGACGAGACGCTGGGTGTCAGCAAGATCGTTATAGTTTTACAAAAAGTACTATGTACTAAAAACATAAATGAAATAATTTATTGTGGTAGGTTAGGAAGTCGCTACACGATTAGTACGAGGTAGGTTTTTTAAGGTTGGATAGGATTTTAGCCCTAATTATTTTCTTTGTGGTGTAGCCTAGTTAATACTTTATTGTAACCCAATAAAATTTTTCTTGAAGTAGTCGACATATTTTTTTGTAATAAACACAGTAATATACGTTATTATAAGACTAATTTTTGTAGTAGATTATTCAATTTTTAACAAACTTATTTAAATATTTACAGAAATGTCTTATTTATTTCTAACTGAGAATTAAATTGTCCCTGTAGGCCGCGGCAATATCACGGTTTATATCTCGCGGGTTTTTTTTTCAATAACATAGATATTTTATGACGTGGTGAACCGTTGCTTAGTATACCTCACAACATCCTCCCAACCCGCGCACACCTGCAGAGCACCAGTTTTATTAGTCTAACGTCTCGAATTACACGACCATTTGTGTACATAAATCACATAATTGCGGTTGACCCACGGCGAGCGTGACCCCTTCGTTATTAAAAACGGTTGGATTTTACAACCGTTCGAGTTAGTTCGGCATAAACTGTCAAATCTAATCCACATAATATTCTTCCGAGGTCGGCCCTCATTTTAAGTTCGGCTCTCAGACGTGCCGGTTGTGTGCTGTTGATTATTCTGTTATTTTATGTAAGTACCCAAATTATTCCTAAAAATTGTTCGTAAAAATCATTCATTCATTGTATGCAGTTATTAAAATTTTTTGTTTGGCGGTCTAAAAATGCAGGTGTAGTCAAAGATGGCCAACTCACAGGGGAAAGTTTTATGCAAGCGGGTGTAATATGGTTAATATTTAATTAAATTCTTTATTGCTATGGGAAAATTTTCTATATTGCATAATAGTTTTAGTATAAATTATAAATCTAATATATAATATTTTTTCAAGGTTCATCAATCGGCTTTTATTTCGAGTTCTGCTCTCAGACGCTAAGATTGTGTACGGCGAGGAGTTGTTTACGTCAACATTTTTAATAGTAAGTACCCTGATTGTTCTAAAAATTGCCGTTACAGTCAAAGCGGCCGTTAACAATTCGCGCGGGAAGGTTTTTTGTGTTCGGATGTAAATATCATAAATTAATTTAATTAAATGAAACAATTAGTAAACCTTGAATGAATTACTAATTGTTTCATTTAACTGGTTGTGTTAAAATCCTTTTATAAGCATTCACATACATTCTTAAAAATTGGCTAAATTTAACCATAATTATTAACTAATAATAAATTATGGTTACATTAGGTAAGATTAGGTAACATTAGTTCAGGTTAGGTTAAGACGTTATTCTAGTTTATGTCGGGTGTACAGTAAATAAAAACGTGTTTATTTATTAGACATAGTCCTTGTTAGCATATTAAAAGGGTAAATAACGCGAGAGGCCAGTTCCACCTACATATCCGCTAACAAAGAGAGCCGCATCCCTTTGCGAAGTCGTAAAATTTACGACCGTGAAATTCTAAAAATCAGTCGCGTGACGATTTGCTCCGAACGTATTCCAATTATTCTCGAAACAAATTCGAGCACCGTTTGACACCCTTGAAATGGTCATATAAAAAAATGCGAAAACATTTAATTGTATACATAATTAATTTATAATAAATATTGCACACAAAAAACTTGTCCCTTAAGTAAAACATATTATGGTTGGCCAATTCGGAGTTTTAAACAGCTTTGGTTTTGTGCAAAACAATCGAAGCCCAAATTGACCAACAATAATATTTTTTATTTAAGAGACAAGTTTTTTTGTGTCCAATTTTTTTTAGCATGTATGGGCGTTTTAACTTTCTTTTCGTTTATTGCGTTAACCGTTCCGCTTATTAACTTTAATTATTAAATGGAAATCATAAAAAAATAATTGAATTCGGCGTGAAATTAAACAATTAATCGGATTTTCCGCTTCGAACAGAATCTCGAGGACCTGTTCGTAAGAATATTCAATAAATAAAAATAAAATGTACGTATAACAAAGCTATCGCCTGTAATAAAAAAGTATGCACGTACATTTTTATTTATTGAAGCTGATAAGCGCAATTTCATCTCTCGGCTCGAAATTATTTATTTATTAATCCTACATTATTGCAAAGGATTAATATTATTATAGTTTAATATATTTGCGCGACAGTAAGTACGTATGTAGACAGCATTTTATTTACTTATTGTTAAGCTGATTACTTAACGGAATTAAATAAGTGCAGTAAAATATTTGTTTTATTTCATAATTATTTTTTAACGATTAATTTTCAATTTCTAGTTTAAAACACAAAATTTTTTAACAGTAGTTTTTATACCAGTTTAAAACAGTAAAAGTGTTTTCTTTATTCATAATACTTCATTGATTTTTCCAATGAAAATTATAAAATATATTTTTTAAAATTAAATATTAATATTTTTTAACTGAAAAAAAATTGGCAACTGAAATTTATATGTACACACCTGATAAGAATTTAAAATTTACTTTCTAGTAGTGTATTTATGCTTATAGAATATCAGATATAATAATAATAACACCACAGTTTATTCATTACTTCACTTGTTTATTAATTGTAAGGAATAAACTGCTGTGTTATTTTCATTTTCAAAACACTTCAAGTATACTCAAATCATCAATAGTGAACCTCCCCTTATTTTTCTACCCTATGAAAAGTATGCCTGCTGGTGGTTATAAAAGCGCAGAAGCACACACCCCCAATAAGCTTTAGAGGGGTGCGTTCCAACAAGGGTGAAATTAAGCCTAACTGTTTAAAGCTTTTTAAGATTAAGATTTTCATTTTAAATAGAATCTTTACAATTTCATTTTGATATTATTTATAAATAAATAATTTGTTTGCATTATATTCTACCCTATTAAACGGGCTAGTGGGCAGGGGCAAATTCACCCTTGTTATTGGGCAACCAATAAGCTTCAACAGGGGTAAAATTTTTTAGTTCATTTCTAACAATACATTTTATTATTTAAGAGGGGTAATATTAATCGTAATTTTTAGCACTTTAGCATTTTTAGATAGAGTTAATTATTTTACAATTTTAATATATTATTTAATCACTTAGGAGTTTTTCAGTTTGATTATTGTAAATATTGAGGAACAGTTTTAATTTTTTATTTTATACGTTCCAGATTTAAACTCTTTTCTTAGAAAATTCGAAATATTTATTCATTTTGTTTTTACGAAAATTTCAAAAACTATTCTTAATCTCTAGTCTAGCCTATAGATTTATTACAATATCTAAAATTCGAATAAAATTGGAGCACTGGTTAATTTTAAAAACTGTAGAATTGTAGACATCTCACTTTTTTTTTGTAGCTAGGAGGTGGAAAATCTTTTATCTCACCTAACATAACTTTAACTGACAGGTTATAACCTGACTAAATCCAGCCTAATCGTTGACGTTGTAATATTTAGCATTTAAACACTGAAATTTCCATAAATTTGAAGCACTTGGTATTTTTGTCAATTTTAGACCACACCTCCTCTAACCTAACCTAGTCGTACCTAGCATCTAACCTTATTTAATTTAACCTAATTTCAGGATTTTATTTCCCCACTCTTTGGTTAATAATTTTAAATCGTCAAGATGCCGTATGGAAAATGGTGCTTCATGTTTCCGTTGCCTACTCCAAAAGAACAGGAGGCCTGGGATACGCTACTATGCCTCGTGGAGAGGCTTGCCTACAAGGTAAGTCCCGACTGTCACTCGAGTGAGCTTTTCTTAACGGGGGAACGTTTATTTTCTTAGCCAACTTTCGCCTATCGTATTTCCAACACGCTAGACAATTCTACAAGGGTGGAGAAGTTATTCGAGGGCGTATTCGCCAGTGAAACGATTTTTGCTAAAGTCTACATTTCTCACCCGAGCGAGCTCAACCTATACGTTTACATGGAAAACAGTAAGCCTTTTTTGCCACATTCACCAAATTACCGACTATAACGCACTTTTTGTTTCAGGAACGTAAAAATTCACCAGCCTGGCAATGGAACCTCGATGTTATACATACGTACTTATAATTTATAATTTCAAATGAAATAAATCAAACAACCAACTTATAATATTTTTTTTTGATACTCATAATCCTCACTATTAAAAAATATAAATAAAAATTTAATGAATAAAAATGATGTAGAATGAAACTACTAATACTAATATTATTGGTAAAATTATTTTCTTGTTTTTCATTTTGCTTAAATGAAATTTACTTGACAAAAAATGACAAAAAGCCATTAGTTTTATTTTTTTATCATCAGTGTTCGGCTTACCTCCAGTATAAAGCCTATTAACGTTACATTTCTAGGTGATAAGTTGTTATTATAACACAGTCTGCGTAAAATTATTATAATCATTCCGTTTTCCGTTTGGATTTCAAAAAATCAAAGGAGAATGTGAATAGAGACGAATTTTTAACATTAAAATGAACAAATATTTTCATCTATTAATATTTATATTAATAAATATTTTTAAAAAATGTATGGTAGTGGTGAGCTATAACTACGCCGTATTTTTATGTATATGTGTGTGTGTGTGATACTTTAAAACATAATGAATTTTATTCTAATGGTAAAATAAATAAATTAATTAATCCAGAATAATTTCGCTATAGTTAGGAAAATAATTAATTCATATTTATTGACTGTATAAACAACACACACACACACACACACAAATTATTAATCTTAACACTGCGACATAGAAATATATATTCATCACCGTTAAATTAAATAGAACATAACTTAATGTTTCCGTAATTTAATTCAAATATTCACCACCTAAGACGTTTCCCATATATTTGCACATTATAAGAAAAATGGAATCGTCCCTGGCACGCACAAATAACGCGAGATTCATTTTTTAGATGGCACCACTTCAAACAACCCTACCCGTTTTTTTAATATTATCATTTAAAACTTTATTCCGAAACAAATAAACATAAATACAGTTTGATTTCCCATAGAAACATTAATTTAAACGTAAATTTGAATAATTTAAAATTTCCGTTATAAAAATTATTCCTACGCCAAGTCAAACGTGCCAACTCATCCGTGCTGCGTGTTAAGGGTGCCATCATTACTATCTTAGCCGCTCGTGCAGTTCGTTGGTTACATAATTCCCGTGCGTGTCTCTTGTTCAATTTTTCAAAATGCCTGTGCTTTTCATGTTTCCCCTGGAAAACTTGATGGACCATATTGCTTGGTACCGAGTCGTCTTCATTGCTAATGGCTTGGGATATAATGTAAGTTTTAATTTTCGTTTAGTAAGGTTATGGCGTGCCGGTTTTTTTTTTTAATGGCGGAATGTCTTCTTAGCCCCTGTTTGTTTACAATGTACTCAACTTACCAAGCGACATGGATCCCATGGGGGATAATGATTTTGAGGAGGTGTATCACGGTCCCCTTTTTGATGGGTCCATTCAAGCAATTCTCTTTATTGGAGTACCCAGTTATACACATCTATACGGTATGATCTTCCAGTGTAAGTTTTTTTTTCCTACGTTGGGGTAAATTTTATCACATGTAACCTTTTTTTGTCGTTTTAGCATTGGAATAAAAATTACGTACCCGTATTAAGACAATTACTTTTTAAGTAACAAAAAAATTTTTCTTGTAAATGTTATTTTTTTAAAATTATTTATTAAAAAAAACACCTATTCGTCGTGTTTAATCGTTAGTTAATTAAAATCAGCATTGGTGACGCACACCTAAATTCGATTAGCTATTAGTCATTGCCAGTAGAATAAAAACTGATTTCATACTTGGACGCCACTTTGCTTGTGTCTACGAATATACAATGGAGAAAAACCTTTCATTTTGCAAACAATCTACAAAAAAGAGCCACCAAAGTAAACAAAACCATCATTTTACAGGATTGCGTAAGTAATTCACTCTTTTTAATTTTATTATCATACACTATAATTTAAAATATGAACACGTTATTAATTAAAAATTTTAATCTCATCATACACTATAATTACACTGAATTGAAAGATTCACAATGTAAAAAATTAATACGAAAGTCAATTTTTACACTATTAATTAAAATTTTTATTCATTACTGTTTTATTGCAGATAACATCGATTTAATAATTGCGGAGGTGAGAAATTTAGTGAGGGATGAATTTGGTATTATGGATTGCGACTTTATGCTCAGCACTGCACACCGGCATTACGAAAATTGTACAGTCTACAAGTCAGCTTTAATCTTCGATCAGAAACTTAGAGTCGTGATCTTCGCGGAGGATGGATTGCCGAACCTCATCCAAGTGACTATTCGGGTGAGATAGATTTTTTTCATATTTATACTTTTATATAAAATATACATTTAAACTTAATGTATACAAAATTTTACACAGCTGCAATTTCTAAAAAGAAAACAACACCAATAACAGTGATTGAAATTATATGGGTGGCCTCTAATTTGTAAAACACATACAAAATTTACTAAACATACATTTAATTATATATATTATCAAAAATGCCATATATCTTTCGGTGTAGGCTCATTTAATTATGATGAAATTTAAATATTGTCTATCATATAAATAATAATTTTATTCACCCTTTACAAAATATAATAATAGTAATAAAATAATAATAATAAAAACATCTTTATTTACAGAAAAGAGAAAATAATTTACATTTGGTTAACAATAAGACAATGATATTATACAATAATAAAATATTTACTTAATTTCTAAAAAAAACATTTTTAATGTATGGGTGGGATGATGGGTTAGAGGACACCCTCCAATTTAAATATATATTTAAACTTAAGTTAAAACCTTATGTTTTGTATTTTTTTAACAACAAAAATTGAAATTTTTCTAGTAAACAATCGAGTAATAATGATTAAAGTTATACATATATATGTAGTGGGTTGGATGGCCTCTATTCTACCCTCCAATCAGTGATACACATGTTTAACTAAACTGAATATATATTTAATCATAATAAGATTGATAAATTATTTATTATATAAATATTCATAATTATAAAATTTTGTGAAAAGAATCAATCACTAATAATTGGAAAATTGGTTAGAAACCACTCATCACCATCCTACATAACATTTAAATTTAAAAAATTACCTTATGTAATTAATTTTTAACTTCACCTGTGATGAAACATTTTAAATTAATGATGAACTCAATAAAAATCCTTGTTTCATTTGTTTTTTTTTAATTTTATTATTACCAGATGTATATTTCATTTACATCTAGTAATAAGCAAATAAAAAAAATCCATTTTTTAAAATAACATTCTAGTGAATTCCATCAAAACAAAGTAAGAAATGGTAGAAAATTTTCAAAGTTGGATAAATTGCCAGAAAATTAAAAATTTGATAGAAAAATTACAGATAAATTCAAGGAATTCTTGAAATTTACAAAAAAAGTAAATGTCTGTAAAATATGAAAAATTCCTGGATGAAATTTTCAAAGTTTAAATTTAGAAATTTAGAAAAAACAAAGTAAAATATGAAAAATTCCTGTAGAGAATATAAATTTTTCAGTATAATCTGAAAACAAAACAAGATATCACACTTTATCTTGTTTTGTTTTCAGATTATACTGAAAAATTTATATTCTCTACAGGATTTTTAAAAATAAAAGACAAGTTGTAGAAATTTTAAACAAATAATAAGGAGAATAAAATTATTTATACACATAAACTAATATGATTTGAAAAAATATAAGTTTCATTTGTTTTTTATCTTATTATTACCAGATGTACATTTCATTTACATCTGGTAGTAATAAAATAAAAAACAAGTGAAGCCAGAAACTTTATTGATCATTATAGAATACTTTATATTACTATACCCAAAACTTAGTGATTTGTGAATTAATTAATTAGATTCTTAATTAAAATGCTTGTCTTTGTTTTACTTGGTTTTAAATAAAACAAGTGAAACAAAACCAAAGTTTTAATTAACAATCTAATTACATTGTGTTTTGTATATTTCTTAACATGAAAACTCACACTGCTGTGAAGTAATAGTAATAGCTGATTGTATATTTTAATAATTAAAATTTTACAGAATATTCAGGTGTTTACAATTTAATATTTAATTATAATTAGATTTAAAAATTATTCATAACATAAATGTGTACACAATTGCTTCCACCCTCGAATTATTATAACATTAACTATGGTTATGTTATAATAATTGGAGGGTGAGTTAGAGGCCACCCACCCATCCTACATATACATTTAAACTTAAGTTCAAATCTTATGCTTTGTACTTTCTGCAATTTAAGACTCAAAAATGCTAAAATTTCTTAACAATAAAATCAGTAATTGTGATTAAATTTTATTGTATTTAATTTAAGGTGGGTGGGTTGAGGGTGGGTGACCTCTAATCTAGCCTCTAATTAGTAAAACACACATACATTAGATATGCAATTAAAATTTTGTATTTTTACAACATAAATACTCACATACAATTTGTAGGAAACAAAAACAATAAGAGTGATTGAAACTGTAATTGTATGCAAGGTGCCTGGGTGTCCTCTAACACACCCTCCAATCAGTAAATTACAAACAAAAGTTATTTTATAATAAAATGTATACATCATTAAATTGAATAATTCATATGTTTACAAATACTTTCTAAAAAAACATCATTAATGTTATAATAATTGGAGGGGCAATTAGAGGCCACCCACCCACCCTACATATACCATACAACTTAAGCCAGAACCTTGTATGTTGAATTTTTTTAACATAAAAATTCACACTAATGTTTTTTTTTAAACTAAAGCAGTAACATTAATTAAATTTGTATGCATATGTAGGGTGGGTGGGTGTCCTCTAACAGACCCTACAATCATTAAAACACAAGCAAATGATTAACTGGATATATATTTTATTGTAATAAAATGTTTACTTTATTTTTTACGGTTATACTTTTTATTTGTTTAAAATACTTTCTAAAAAATCATCGTTAATGTTTTGATGATTGGAGGTGGTTTAGAAGCCACCCACCCACCCTACATAAACCATTAAACTTAAAACAGAACCGTGTGTGTTGTATTTTTTAAACATAAATATTCACATTGCTGTAATTTTTTGGAAACTGAAGCAGTAGCATTGATTAAATTTATATGTATATGTAGGGTGGGTGGGTGTCCTCTATCAGACCCTCCAATCAGTAAAACACAAGCAAATGGTTTACTGAATATAAATTTAATTATAATAAAATGTTTACCTTATTACATTGAATAATTCATGTGTTTACAAATACTTTCTGAAAGGCCATCGTTAGTGTTATAATGATTGGAGGGTGGGTTAGAGGCCACCCACCCACCCTACATATACATTTAAACTTAAGTTCAAATCTTATGCTTTGTATTTTCTGCAATTCAAAAATCAAACTGCTAAAATTTCTAAACAACAAAATCAGTAACTGTGATTAAATTTTATTGTATTTAATGTAAGGTAGGTGGGTTGAGGGTGAGTGAACCTACCCTTTCCTCTAATTGGTAGAATACACATACCCTATATATAAATTTAAACTTTTGTATTTTTTCAACATAAATACTCACATTGCTACAATTTTTAGATACAAAAACTATAACAGTAATTGAAACTGCAATTGTATGCAGGGTGCCTGGATGTCCTCTAACACACCCTCAAATCAGTAGAACACTTTATCAAATTAATATTTATCTGTATAAAAATAAAATAAAATTTATACTTCATTACATTGAATAATGCATGTGTTTACAAAAAATTTCTAAAAAACCATCGTTAGTGTTATAATGATTGGAGGATGGGTTAGAGGCCACCCACCCACCCTACATATACCATTAAACTTAAACCAGAACCGTGTGTGTTCTATTTTTTGTAACATAAATACTCACACTGCTGTAATTTTTAAAAAACTGAAGCAGCAATATTGATTAAATTTATATGTATATGTAGGGTGGGTGGGTTGCCTCTAACAGACCTTTCAATCAGTAAAACACAAGCAAATGTGTTATTAAATATATATTTAATTACAATACAATTTATTCTTCATTACATTGAATAATTCATTTGTTTACAAATATTATCTGAAAAATCATCGTTAGTGTTATAGTGATTGGAGGGTGGGATAGAGGCCACCCACCCACCCTACATATACCATTAAACTTAAGCCAGAACATTGTTTGTTGTATTTTAATAACATAAAAATTCACTTTGATGTATTTTTTTTAAAACTAAAGCAGTAACATTAATAAAATTTGTATGTATATGTAGGGTGGGTGGGTGGCCTCCAATCATTAAAACACAAGCAAATGATTAACTTGATATATATTTTATTGTAATAAAATTTTTACTTTATTTTTTACGGTTATACTTTTTATTTGTTTAAAATACTTTCTAAAAAATCATCGTTAATGTTTTCATGATTGGAGGGGGATTAGAGACCACCCACCCACCCTACATAAACCATTAGACTTAAAACAGAACCGTGTGTGTTGTATTTTCTAACATAAATATGTAGGGTGGGTGGGTGGCCTCTATCAGACCCTCCAATCAGTAAAACACAAGCAAATGATTTACAAAATATAAATTTAATTACAATAAGCTTTATACATTATTACTTTGAATAATTTGTGTGTTTACAAATACTTTTACTGAAAAACCATCGTTAATGTCATAATGGTTGGCGGGTGGGTTAGAGGCCACCCACCCACTCTACATATACAATTAAACTTAAACCAAAACCGTGTTTGTTGTATTTTTAAAACATAAAAATTCAGATTACTATACTGTTTAGGAAACTAAAGCAGTAACATTGATTAAATTTATATGTATATGTAGGGTGGGTGGGTGGCCTCTAACAGACCCTCAAATCAGTAAAACACAAACAAATGTTTTACTGTATATAAATTTAATTACAATAAAAAAATTTACCTTATAACATTGAATAATTCATGTAATTACAAATACTTTCTGAAAAACCATCGTTAGTGTTATAATAATTGGAGGGTAGGTTAGAGGCCATCCACCCACCCTACATAAACCATTAAACTTAAACCAGAACCGTGTGTGTTGTATTTTTTAAACATAAAAATTCACATTGAATTATTTTTTTTTAAACTAAAGCAGTAACATTGATTAAATTTATATGTATATGTAGGGTGGGTGGGTGGCCTCTATCAGACTCTCCAATCAGTAAAACACAAGCAAATGTGTTACAGTAAACATATTTAATTATAATAAAATTTATACTTTATTTATTACATTAATACTCATTATTTTTTTATATACTTTCCGAAAAAATCATCGTCAATGTTATAATGATTAGAGGGTGAGTTAGAGGCCTACATAAACAATTAAACTTAAACCAGAACCGTGAGTGTTGTATTTTTTCTAACATAAAGATTATGTTTTAATTTTTGAAATTCTAAAACAGTAACAGTGATTAATATTAAATGTATATGTAGGGTGGGTGGGTGGCCTCTAACACACCCTCCAATCAGTAAAACACAAGCAAATGTTTTACTGAATATAAATTTAATTACAATACAATTTTTACCTTATTACATTGAATAATTCATGTGTTTACAAATACTTTCTGAAAAAACATCGTTAATGTTATAATGATTGGAGGGTGGGTTAGAGGCCACCCACCCACCCTACATATACCATTAAACATAAGCCACAATGGTGTGCTTTATTTTTGTAACATAAAGATTCACTTTGCTGTAATTTTTGGAAACCAAGCGGTAAGAATGATTAAATTTATTTGTATAATAGGGTGGGTGGGTGTCCTCTAACACACCCTCTAATCAATAAAACACAAGCAAAAGTATTCATAAATATATATTTAATTATAATAAGATTTATGTTTTTATTATTACATAAATATTCACTACACAATTGCTTTCTGAAAATAATGTTTTTTTATGATATAATAATTAAAGGGTAGTTTAGAGGCCTCCCATTAATATGTGTTCTATTTTTTCTAACAAAAATACTAATTTTACCATAATTTCTAGAAAACAAAGCCTAAACAGTAAATAAAATAAAAAAATTTATTATTTAAAGTAAAAAATACAATTTAGGGTGGTTGTCTAATTTATATAAAACTTTTGATTTGTTTTTATGAAAACATTAATAACTTTCATACATGGATTTAAAAGGAAATTGAATTGTGGTTAAAAGGTTTGTGGTCTAAATTATAGTTAATATTGTAAGGTATAAATTACAACATTAACTATAATTTAGACCACAAACCTTCTAACCACAATTCAATTTCCTTTTAAATCCATGTATGAAAGTTATTAATGTTTTCATAAAAACAAATCAAAAGTTTTATATAAATAAACAAAAACCAATAAAAGTTAATCATTTCGTTTAGTTTATTTGCATTAATCATATAAACACTGATATTATCATTAATCATAGGTTGAATAGTCATGTGTATTATAAAATCTGATAACTGAAAAGTCGTTTCCGTGTATGACGGTGTCAAGGACAAACTGTTCAAACTGTTCTTACTTCAACACTTGATAAACTTGAAATTTAAAATATCTAAACCTTAAACTTAAAAACTCATTAATAATAATGATAAATGAAGATAATTTGTTTGTCATAAGAGGATAAGTGAGTTTACTTCACGATACTTTATTTTATTGAATAAAAACAATTTTCTTTTTGTTAATTATTATTTTAAACGTCGGTGATAAGGGCTTATGAACTAACACACAATTAATGGCGCATTAAAGCGATTCTTTAAAGTAACAAGCTCATTTACATACACACATATGAACAAATAACACGGCAGAAGGACTACGTGGTCGATAGCCAAACACTACTAGTACTTTGACTAATAAGGCATTAATGATCTTTCTTCACACTTTTATTTGAATTGCCACAAAGTGACCATTATCAATGGATTAGCACTAAATTTTTAGTACTTTTGGTAAGTGTGAAGGAAGGTCATTAGTGCTTTATTCGTCAAATTATTTTGATCTTCACGTAACTCAATTAATCAATTTACTACTAGTACTACTACAATTATTATTATGTTAATAATGGGTAGATCTTGATTAAAACTATAAGCACTAAAAATATATATTTTAATTTGCAAATGAGGATATTTATTTGAAACATTTTTAATTATTTCTTGATTAAATAATCTTTAGCCACGCCTTTATCTTCTCGGACCCAATCGTTGAACTCGTAGCTTGTGACAAGATAATCCAGGAGCCTTCACGTTCATGTTTTCTTGGCGCCAAGGTATTCCTTTCGAAACCGGTTTACCTTCTCTTTGATACTGGAGGTGTGCACCTGATTCGTCCTTGAGTGCACACCTTTTTTCGTGCTCAGGTACAATCATGTCACGTATTATTATTATCTCGCAATCAGGTACCGCCTTAATTATTATCTTCAAATCTAGTACCACCTTATTTACCTTACCAATTAATGCAATACAATCAAATTTGTAGAACTGAAAAGGTAAAATAACGTATGAATGAATGAAGACAGAATATACATTTTTGAATTGATGGGAAATGTTTTGTTATTAATTTAGAAATAATAAATAATTTTTAGATAAAGAAAACACTTAACTTAAAAACATTAAAGTTAAGTTTTTCTTTATTTAAACATCCAAAATGTACCACGGTGTAAACACCTCTAAAATTCAAGAATTAATAAATAATTGTTAGGTATAAATTATATAGTTTTCAAAAACAATTGTCACTAATTATATACATTTTCTAAAATGTTAACTTGTTTTGTATTTTTCTATGTGATCTCCCTAATTTCTGTTTATTTTCTTGAGATAGGAATTTTAATTTTGGTCAATAATCTAAATTTCATATTCAACTTCTCTGTAATTTTTTTTAAAATTTTTATATATTATATATACAACATCTTTATTAACAGACAAAAAAAAATACAGATAAGACAAATATAATACATTTATGATGATATGAGTGTTAGGATGTTAGTCTGTTAAATGGCTATCGACCGGCGGTCTTTCAGCCCTGATTTGTCCTTGTCGAAGTGTCACGTCAGTCTGTCTCTGATGATGATGATGATGATGGATGATGTGATGTGATGAATTCGAAAGTAGTAAATGGAGGGGTTTTGAATTTTGGGATTAAGTTAGGATTTCTGCGTAAGCAGTAGAGGGTAAGGATGTGATGGTTGAAGGGATTTTTGGAAAATTTTTCACTTAAGTATAGAAGACGTTCCTTGATGGGGATAACAGAGGTAGAGTCATATAGGAGTTGGTTAGAGGGATTGTGTAGAGGATTACTGGGGTGGCGGATTTTGGTTAAAGTTCTTAGGGAGGATCGCTCGCTAACTTGGATATTGTGGATAGTAGGATTGCAGGAGTTGGAGAAAAGGACATTACCATAGTCGAGTAGAGGACGGCATATCATTTTATATATTTTAACAGCTGTTTTTATAGATATACCGTTCTTTTTGTAATTTTTATATATTTATTATTTTATTTTCTTTATAATTAAACCATTTGTATCTATTTTCTTAAGGTGGGAATTTTAATTTGAATTTCTTTTTTTTACTGCATTTCTTCTCAGTAGAAAGTTTATTTTAATATATTAATTGATTTGGCTATTATTTGTTGAAAATTTTTAAACGTTAAAGTAAAACATACTTTTTTTATTTACTGGATTGATGAGGCTGTTACTTGTTGAAACTCTATATCACTTAATAAAATACTGACACAATATATGGTTTCAAAAATGTTAACTTTTTTATTGTTTAAATAGTTTTTTTTTGAAAAATTATAAAACGTTTATTTTGATGATTGAATATTAATATTAAACATAATATACATTACCACGCCCCTTTCTCCTCTAAACTATCATTGGACTAATAGCACAAGACAAGATAACTGTTGAGGAGGTACCTACCGCCATTGCTCAGGTAGAATACCTGCAGGTGTAATATTTATGAACCGGTTTACCTTCTCTTGGATGTCTTACCTGTGCCATCTTTTACAATCATTTCTTCATCTTCTATTCATATTAAGGTACCTCAAAAAATTATAGAAGTTTTTATTATAAGAGCTAAAAGAAAAAAAACATTTATACACTAGATTGTTTTTTTTTGAATAATTAATAATACTTTATTAACAATAATCACGCCTTTATCTCCTAACGACCAATGAAGATAACATGATTTAAATTGAATGCCGGATGTAGGATTGGCCTGGTCCCCCTTTTCGAAATACTTCACGCTTCCGTGGCCAGGATTAATTTCTCCCTTTCCCCTAATAGAACAAATCCCTGTTTCTGCACGCGCAGGTATTGAATTTTTCAAAAACCAGTTTGCCTACGTTCTTTTGAGTACGAGTATGCCATTGGTTCACCTCTCGTTATCGTTATCTTCAAAGCGTGTAACGCCTTCCTTTAAGGCGGTAACTCAAACATTGATAGTGTTTGAAGATTCTAAAATGTTAGAAATTGCATTCAGATTGTGTGGTTATATAATTCTAAAAATTTGAACAGTTAACAACTTTGGTTATAAATTTCCAAAAATTGCATTTTAATTTCTTCTTCTTATTCAAATGTCGACATTATTTGCATTCTTCTTGTAAAGTTAAAATTATTAAAACTGAACAAAATTAGTAAGTGACTGTACATAAAAATTTTGAGTTACTAATTAGAAACATTGAGACAAAATTTGATCAAAATGACTTGCTTATAAAATTATACTTTCTATGATAATAATTTTATTTTAATTTATATTTGATTAGAGTGTTTATTTTGTATTAGGTAAAAAGTTACTGAATTATTACATTTAGTTAAATCAATTGGAAAATTGGAATTGGGCAATTCATTTTGTTATAATTTTTCCGTGTTAAATTATTGTTAGTAATAATAATAATTTTATAATAACAAAAATAAATATCTTTATTGGCATTTTTTTTTCTTTTACAATAATAGTAATTACATTTTGTGATTTATTTGTGAACGGCTTATTGGTCTTTCGGCCAAATTATTTTATATTATATCATTAAAAACAAAATTTAGTATTCAAATTACAAAAAAAAACTAACAATTCGATATTTTTTTAAATTTACCTAAAGAATATTAAAAATAAATCTTTACTTTGTTGTTATTTTTAAATTACAAAAAAGTGTCACTTTGTTATGATTATTATTATTATAATTATTGTTCTTATTATTGTTATTATTATTTCTTAGATATGATTTCTTACTCGGTATAGGCGTGATTCATCCCATATCCAGAATTGTTTATGTACGCCTAGTGTTACATGTTATCGAATGCACGTGTGCACTTTCTTATCTATGGGAGAGGAAGTATCGCATATTCAGCCAGTTAAGATAGTATTGTATTAAAAGTTGTAATGAAATAGCGAGAAAATATTCAATTTGAAATTTACGAATGAATCGAAAAAATTGAACTCATTTGTGTGCAGTTGATAAAATTAATTATTTGATATTAAAAAGCGTGTTGTGGAATTTAATAAATTCGAATAAAATTTTATTGTTATTAATAAAGTTTTTTTAAATGTTACAGTGCCCGTGGGATTTTGCGCCCATGTATTAGCGCCGACAACAACTTCATTAGGTAATAACAATTTTATAATAATTTATTAAATTACCGCCTACGTGCCGAAACAAAACAGGGTGCATTTAACCAAGGAATTCACTTTGCAGGATTATATGGTGTCCTTCGAGGAAGGAAGATGAAATCGCCCCACCCTACATCTGCGTGGCCATTGAGGACAACAAAATATCCATCACTCCAGCGCATCAATCTTCAATCAAAAAATTTTTTACACCCCGCATTTAAAAAAATATTTTAGTATTTTCTCAAGACAAAAAGAAACACCTATTGTCTTTATTTAATCTTAACAGACGATGACTGCACATCCTGTATAAAATAGTTCGTAAAATTAAGCTTTAATATTTAAAAAAAATGTATATATTTTTTTGGCTTCAAAATTTTTCATATTATTTAATTTAAAAAAAAATATAAATATCAAAATTTTAATAAATTTAGATTTACACAAATCTGTAACTAAAACGGATTCAACGGCGGCTCCAGTTGAAATTATTCTCCATTCATTCTGCGTTAAATGTTAAATTTTTCTTTCAAATGTTTGCTAAATATTGATCACTGTATTTACTTACCAACAATAAATTAAATTTTCAATAAATAAACACGTCTTTAAATATATAAATTAATGAATAAATCGGTCCTTGTTTAAAATAATTTCAGTGTCACTGCTTCAGTGAACTTTGTACCACCCCTCCCCAGGCCTCACCTTTATAAAGCCTGCTCACCGCCAGGAGGAGCCTATTTCCTGGCCGACACTGCTTGAGTAGTTTAGTCCGTGTGTGAGTTCACTAAAAGTTGAAAAAATGTCGGAAAACCTTAGTACCGTAATGGCGAAGCAGGAAATTTCAGACGCTGCGACAGCGGAGAAGGACGAATACGTTGTGGTGGATCTAGAAGGTGTAGAGAATGATGGATATATTAATGACGAAGGTCGTACAAGTCCAGTTGGTGATAAAAAACGTAAGTACCGTTATATGATAATTTTTATAGTCCTTATCACGAACGATATTTTTTTTTTAATTTAATGATAATAAAATTATAATTTTTATTAAATTCCTTTTGTTTTTTTTTTATAGGCCAGCTTGGCCCAATTATAGAGGAGGAAGAGGACATTGCCGTGTTGGAGGCAGCTAGTTCAAGCAAGCCGCCGGCCACCGAAAGGCCCCCAATTCCGCCCCCGGTCTCTCATGAACGCCTCGCGACCTTGAGAAACACACCTGCCCGATTAATTCCAGTGTTCGGGCCGCCATTGGAGGTACACACGCTGTCCGAAATCTCAGTCGTAGACGAAGTCCAGGAGCCGCTTCCTGGTCCTTCCTCTGGATACGTCACATCCGAGTGCAGCCCACGTAAAAAGTACCGGGTCAGCAAACACCACCGATCAATCACTTTTAACGACCCGGAACCATCTGGGTCAATTCTTAATATTTACAGCCAATTCAAGCATGCTAAAAAATTGCTTTTTGTTGCAACAGTAGTGTTCATCAGTTCCATTATTGCAATACTTGTATTGCTTCCTAGATACAAGAATTAAATCACAGAGTTCTTTACTTTTTGCCATATCTTAGATAATAAATTAGTTTTATTAAGTAAGTAAGTCCATGATATTAATATTAAATTTTATAATGCTCTGACACCAAAGTTTTAAACTATTAAATTGAAAAAATTCAAACTCAAAATCAAATAATTCCTAATATGTTTCTTTTTTAAATTATTTTTGAGTTACGTGAAGATAAACTATACTATAAATGAAAGATTAACTCTCCTTTCTTCAAAAAATTTATTTACAGTTTAGTATTGAAAAAAAAATTTTGTGAAGAAATTTTTCATTTATGGTAAATATAAGTTTTACTTTTTTCAGGAATATTTTAAGTTTGACTTTGCAATTTTATTTTAAATTTTATTCTGATTGTAATTAATATTTCTTATTAAACCTGCAAACTCAGTTTTGTGTGTTTCTATGTTTTTATTTTTTATGTTTCAACTTTATTTCAATATTTATTTATGTTACATATTTATCAATAAAGATATAAAACAATTAGAGTATTTTTCTCTGGGATATTTTGCATACAATAATTTGTGCTCTTTAAAACTGTTCTATTAATCACCTTTAAATATTAATATGATTTACAGCTAATGAATAAAACTGTCCTATTAATCACTTTCAAATATTAATATAGTTTACAGCCAATTAAGTTTGCACTCGTGTTTGAAAATAAAACCGACAATATTTAATATTCGAGTTATGCAACCCAACATACAGAATAATAAATAATTAAAACAAATCTTTTTATTTAAGAAAATTATCCTTTATCTATTTGATTGAATAAAATAATACGAAAATTAGAAGCTAAAATACAGTTTTCAATTTGCACAGAAGTTTTTAAAACTGACATCAAACATTTTTTATTTCACATTGAAGAAACAACTTTTTTTATTACAAAGTTTTGGGTTGAGTAATTTTATTGAATAATTCACTATTCTATAATGATGAACATAATAAAATTCCTTCACAATTGAAGCAAGGAATTTTATTGAGTTCATCTTTTTTTATTATTTTTAGAAAAACAGTTTTTTTTCAGGTCACCTGAAAATGTGTCCAGCGTGAGAAAATTAAACCAACTTGTAGGTGAGGGGAGAAGTAGCTTGCAAACCTCCTATAGAAAAATTTTTGAAAGTATTTTTGGTTAATATATATTTTTTTTATTATTTTTTAATTCACATCTAAAATTTTTTGTTGAACTTAATAACTGGATTTCCCTAAAACTAAAACCTAGAAATTGATCTTTAGTCCATTTTTATAATTTTATTGGAGGCACTGATGGTAAAAAAATAATTTTTTGAAGAGAGTGAATCACCTAAAAATGTATTCATATATTATTTGAAATTCAAACATAAATTGATTAAATAATATATATTAATTGATTGGTGCATAATTTTATGGCTTATTTATTTTTGCAGCGTTTAATTGGTGATGTTTTGAAAATAAAGGGCACCAGGAAAAATTTCGATTTTATTAGGTCTCATAGAAGTTTTCCAGCAGCAGGTATTTTCTAAAACTGAAGATAATTCGTTAACTTCAAGTATGATGCTTTAGCATATTTTTGGATCATCACTGGAAAGAACTTTTGGAAACAACAACCTTGAAGAATTTCTGGTATGTAAATAATTCATTCCTAATATACATTTTTCAAAATTCATTTGGTGAATAATTTCATTATTAATTTTTATTAGAGTAGATTATAACTTTAAACAAATGAATGGTCTTCCTAAAAACTCAAGCCAGGCATATACACCAGGGCAAATTAATTCTCTTAGACCTCATAGTTTGTAAGTTTTCCAATAGCTAAAATTTTATAAATCATTCCTTTCAAGTAAGATGATTCAACAAATTTTTGGATCGTCAATAGAACTAAAACACTATTTTTGGACAAACTGTTTGAAAACAACCGTAAAGAATTTCTTTCACTATTAATGATAAGTATGATTTTATTAACCTATTTTTTTTAGCTATTAATTGATGGTTTTGGATTGGCATTCCTTGTAACTAAACGTAACCATATGTTCACCAGGAATTTTTATTATTATATCCTGCAAATTAAGAGTTTTCCAACAGCAGGAATTTTCGAAAACAGAAGGTAAAAAATCATAGCTTTCAAAAATGATGCTGATCTTTTTTTTTTAGGTAGAGCCTGTAAGATAAGAAATTTGATTTCACTGAACTTATTTTCTACAACTAAATAATTCCCATCAAATTGAAGATTATAAATAATTCCCTTGGAGTATAATGCTTAAGCATATGTTTAGATAATCACTGGAGAGAGAAAGAGAGGCAAAAGCTGCCACACCATTTTTGGATAAACTTGAACACCTTCTGGGAAAAACTTTAAAAATGTTCTAGTATGTATTATGATAAGTGCATAATTTTATTCCTAATCTAACTTTCTTTAGCTATTAATTGATGATTTTTGGGATGACACTCATTTAAACTAAACGCAATCATATGTACACCAAGATTTTTTTACATCCTGCCAATTAAAGGCTTTCCAACAGCAGGGATTTTTGAAAATGGAAGGTAAAAAAAATTCAAAAATGTTGCTTCAGTATATATTCACATCATCACTGAAGATGAGTTACTACACTGGCTGATTTCTTATTTTTAAATAGAATCTGCAAGATGGGAAGTTTCAGTGTAATAATTTTTTTAAACTGAAGATTATAAAAAATTCCCTTCAACTGTAATGCTAAAAAATAGTTTTAGGTAATCATTGGAGAAAGGCAAGAGCTACCACACTATGTTTTAATTAGCTTGAGCATTTTCTGGAAACAATCATCAAAATTTTATGATAAGTATATAATTTTATTATATATATAATTAGAAAATTAAATACAACCCTTTACATGTTTGCACATCATTGTGTGGATAAGGAGGAGGGTATATATTTGTATCCAGTGTGTGAGTTCACCACACTAAATTTTTTAAACACTTTTGGGTGCCTTTTTTAGATTATAAATTCCCAATATTTAATTATTAACATTTTTTTTTATTAACAGATGCTGCTTCAAATCTTTTGAAGGACACAATAAAATGGAAAGCTTATGATTATGCTGCATTACCAGGCGGAACTACAAAAACATTGGATTCTAATTTATACCAAATTATCAATGTGATTAGAAATAGACCTCTATTTTAGCCTTCAAGATAACCAGATTGAATTTTTTAGGAAGTAATTGAAAAACCTCAAGCTTCAAGTTTACTATAACTCACAAAACTTATAAAAAAATAAATTAAAACATGTTTTTATTATATATAAACAAGTACAGTTGTAACTTAATGATGGTAAAGTCTATTGTTGATTGGTAAGAATAGGAAGATATAGTTAGTATGATTAAATATTTTGGAAATCTTTTAATGTGTACACCTGTAAATAATCTTAATGTGCTTTTAAATAATATTATTTTATGTATCATCTAGGTCAAAAATTATTTACAAATGTTGACAGTAAAATTATAAATTAAACACCAAATCTACAATTTTACTGTCAACATTTTTAAACAATTTTTGACCATCTAGATAATATCCATTAACATATAGTACAGCCTATATGACCCTTTGATTTATTTCATTGTAAAAATTTGCCTTAAAAAGTTGAAAACAATGTAACTAGTCATATTTAAAACAAAATCAACCCTAGAGGAAAATTAATATGGAAATCAGACTAAATTCAATTAAAACCCAATAAATTCCTATTATATTATGTTCGTTGTTTTATGGGATTAAGTATATTATAAAATAAAAGGGCTGTGTTATTTTTAAAATATTTCTAAAAAATCGAGTTAGGCAACCAAATATACACAAGCAATTATCTACCTTATAAAAACTTAATGAATTATACAAAAAATTAATAAATTTATTTATAATGTAAAGAAATATTTTTTTGTTGTATAGGTAAAATAATTTACACTAAAATAAAGGAACGCAATTAGTAGTGGTTTAATTAAATATCACAATGCATCGTTATTTATAAAACTTAACCGTGAATCCACAACAATGAGTCTTACTAAGACTACAAAATTACTTATTGAAACAACTACTTTTCACATATTGAATGATTTAAAAGTAATTCGTGTGTTATAATAATACTATCAAAGCAACACTAATTTTTATAAAATTATTTTTATTGAATAAATGATAAAATAAACTTCAGACACAAAAATTGAATTGAATTAAACTAACAAAAGCAATTAAAATATTTTTAAATTAAACAAACAAAGGAATTGAATAAATTTTATTATATTAAATTATAATCACCTTAGTTACATTTAATCATAAAAATTTAACACTATAAAAATTATGCGTTTTCACGGGAATATCTCAGCCTCGGGTACGGTACACCAGGTCTCCAGGTAGATATGGTGACAGAAAGAGAATCCCATGGATGTCAGGGTCATAATATATAGAGACTGGTCCTATTAAGTTTATGTGAACAATCCCGATGTTGAAACACGTGGTCCAATCTCTGCGTACAGTATTCCTGACTAACCGCATGCCCTAGGAAGTAAACAAACAAATTATTAAAAAAGTGAAGTTATAAAAAGGGCCGACTTACCTGACAGGCAAATGAGTAACGTTGCTTGACTTTATAAATAATGTACCTCGTTATGAAATAGTCCATTGCTTTTTCCCAGCATGCAATAAAAAACATCACGAAAACGACTAGTGAAAAGGTAGCCACTGTCATCGCACCTGCAACACAGTAATCAGCTAACGTGACCATTGCGTGCATCAACGGAGGCTGCTGGGAACTAACTGTGGTGAGGCGGTGTGGTGTTGCAAATTGCGCAACTGTAATGGCCAGGCGACAACCAATATGGTACCCGACGATATATTGAAGTTTTGGCGGTGTGTTTAAATTTGAATTCAAATTTTTTTAAACCAGTTTAATTAAACTAATAATATAAAACCTATTACAATATTTATCTGCATGTGTGGTGAAAAGCATTCAAGTGATTAACAATAAAACGTGAAATCCTCGCAACTGTGTTGTTTTATTTCAAATTTAAACGAAATCATATTCTGATTAATACTGCAATTGCATACATTTCACTAAATAATTATTATTTCACAATCAATTTGTCATGCGGACTTCTCAATGTTTTAACTAAATTGCTATGAATGATAATTTCATTACTACTCATAAATGAATCATATAGTGATTAAAAATTTCCATATATTATTTTATTGTATATAAGCAATCCATTATCTAGAAAAGTATGTGTTAGAAGCCACCCATTCAACAACTTTCAACAGTGTTGTTTTATTAAATAATTGTCATTTATTTAGGAGAAATATCCTGTAATAAAAATTAATTTAAAAATATGTTGATGCAATAAATATAAGTCAATCTTATGAGAATGTTTTACTGATTGGAGGGTGGGATAGTGGCCACCCACCCACCCTACATATACAATTTAATTTAAACCACAAATAGTGTTTTATGTCCAAGGGAAATAATATCTAAACAGTAGATGATGATTAAAAAATACAATAATTGTGTACGGGTGGATATATTTAAAAATATATATTTGGGGTTTCACGATACCCCCAATTAATAAAATATAAAACACTATTTGTAATTAAATTATTTATAAATAATTATTCACTAGATATTTTTCTAGAAAAAATTCGACTTTATAGGTTTCGAATTGTTTAATTTTTTGTCCTTCGGATTTCTAGAATTTTTCTATAGTTTTTAGGAAATTTCTAGCAATTTTTGACCTTTTATACGAAATTTTTGAGCAATTCTATTCAATATGGAGATGGTCTGTGTTTTTTTTTTAATTTTTGAGTTGTCTATAAGTTTTCAGTAATTTCTTTTCTGAAATTTCTAAAATTTTCCAATAATTACTTTCCTATTTCCAAGATTTTTTTAATTATTTTTTCATACAAATTGTGAGATTTTTTTTTGAGGAAATAAAAAATTGTGAAATGAATATTAATATATTAATAATATATTGTTTGATTGATGATTGGAGGACGAATTAGAGGCCACCCACCCATCCCATCCTACATTATACATTTCCATTATTACAGTGTTACATTTTTTTTAAATCATCATTAAAATGTTGTGATTATTTATCCTGAAAATAAAACACTCTTTGTAGTTCAAGTATGAGTGCATATGTAGAGTGGGTGGGTGCCCTCTATCACACCCTCAAACCACTAAGTCACCTTCAAAAAATTGACATAAATTTTTTAAAATATATATCTACCGACATTTTTTATTTACTTTATTATACTTTAATTAATTATGTGCCTAGCTGATACATTTATAAATAACTTATGTGAACACTGTTTTATGTTCTACTGATTGCAGGGTAGGATAGTGGCCACCCACCCACCCTACATATACATTTCAACTTCCATTATGACACTGTTGTAGTGTTTTTAAAATCATCATTAAAATTTTGTGATTATTTTCCTTGAAAATAAAACACTATTTGTATCATCTTCAAAAAATTGACATTAATTTTTAAAATCACATATCATACAGACATTTTTTTTTATTTACTTTATTATATTTTAATTAATTATGTGTCTAGCTGATACATTTATAAATAATTTATGTAAACACTGTTTTATGTTTAACTGATTGGAGGGTGGGATAGTGACCACCCACCCACCCTACATATACATTTTAACTTCCATTATGACACTGTTATAGTGTTTTTTAAATCATCATTAAAATTTTGTGATTATTTTCCTTGAAAATAAAACACTATATGTAGTTTAAGTAAAAGTGTATATGTAGGGTGGGTGGGTGGCCTCTATTACACCCTCCAACCACTACATCATCTTAAAAAAATTGACATAAATTTTTAAAAATATATATTATAGAGACATTTTTTATTTACTTTATTATACTTTAATTTATTATGTGTCTAGCTGTTACATTTATAAAAAAATTATTTAAACACTGTTTTATGTCTTACTGATTGGTGGGTGGGATAGTGGCCAACCACCCACCCTACATATACATTTCAACTTCCATTCTGACACTGTTATAGTGTTTTTGAAGTCATCATTAAAATTTTGTGATTATTTTCCTTGAAAATAAAGCACTATTTGTAGTTTAAGTAAAAGTGCATATGTAGGGTGGGTGGGTGGCCTCTATCCCACTCTCCAACCACTAAAACATCCTCAAAAAATTGACATTAATTTTATTGCATTAACAATTTTCTATTTAATTCTTATTACAGAAAACATCTCAAAAGAAAACCTTTTATTAATTAAACACTGTTTTATGTATTACTGATTGGAGGGTAGGATAGTGGACACCCACCCACCCTACATATACATTTCAACTTCCATTATGACACTGTTATAGTATTTTTTTTAAATCATTTACAATTTTGTTATTATTTTCCTTGAAAATAAAACACTATTTGTAGTTTAAGTAAAAGTGCATATGTAGGGTGGGTGGGTGTCCTCTATCCCACCCTCCAACCACTAAAACATCCTCAAAATATTGACATTAATTTTATTCCATTTACAATTTTCTATATAATTCTTTTTACAGAAAACATGCCTAAAGTAAGCTTTTCATTAATGTTACATATCACACAGACATTTTTACTCAAATCAACACATTTTTTTAATTTCATGACATTCTTTTAACAAATGAAATTTTTTGAAAAATAATATTACTTGGAAAGGCTGGAAAATCAGAAGAAAAAAATTAATTGTCTAGGTGATACATTTATCAATATTTTATTTAAGCACTGTATTATGTTTTACTGATTGGAGGGTAGGATAGTGGCCACCCACCCACCCTACATATACATTTCAATTTCCATTATGACACTGTTACAGTATTTTTCTAAAATCATTTACAATTTTGTGATTATGTTCTTTGAAAATAAAACACTATTTGTAGTTTAAGTAAAGGTGCATATGTAGGGTGGGTGGGTGGCCTCTATCACACTCTCCAACCACTAAAACATCCTCAAAAAATTGACATACATTTTTAAAAATACATATCATACAGACATTTTTTATTTAATTTATTATAATTTAATTAATTATGTGTCTACTTGATACATTTATAAATAATTTATTTAAACATTGCTTTATGTTTTCTGATTGGAGGGTGGGATAGTGGCCACCCACCCACCCTACATATACATTTCAATTTCCATTATTACACTGTTATAGTAGAGAGAGAATAACATCTTTATTCAGACAACTATATATACAATTAAAAACATTGACAAATGGAATATAATGGTTAGTCTGTCCGTTTGGGCTATCGACCATCGGTCTTTCTGCCCTGTCTTGACTCTAAGTTATGTTTAAAAAATAAATATCTTTGCTAGCTAGCTTAACCGTCTGGATGATTCGAACTAATGAATTGATGTAGCGTGATTGATGGGTGTTTATGTTTAGGGGGGATATTGGGGTTTCGGGGGGTACAGAATTTATTGAGGAGGGTTACATTAAAGGGATTTTTGGCAAATTTTATACTAAGGCTTATTATTCGTTGGGATATGGGGGTGACTTGAGTGGTTTCGTAAAGGAGAACATTAGAAGGATTGTGTAGGGGGTTAACAGGGTGTCTTAATTTGGTGAGGGTACGTAGGGCTGACCTTTCGGCGACATTGAAGTGATGGAGAGTGGAAGGACGGATTTGGTTAAATAGGATCGCACTGTAATCAATAAGAGGTCGACAAATCGATGCATATATTTTGACGGCTGTTTTTGTGGATATGCCCTGATTTTTGTAGGTTAATACACGGAAATGTCGAGCTCTTGTTTTGATTTTGGTTTTAATTGATTGTGCGTGGGCTGTAAAGGAAAGTTTGGAATCGAAAAGGACGCCTAGGTATTTACAGGTGTTGGAGGGGTGGATGTAGGTATTGTTAATATTAATAGAAGGGGAATGCGGTGTGATTTTATGGTGGGGAATAAAAAGTTTGGATTTGGAAGGGTTTACTTTCATTCGCCATTTGGAACACCAGGATTGGATTGCGTCAAATGATGATTGAAGGGATAGTTGGGCAGCTTGGAGAGTCGGGGCGTGGGTAACCAGGGCAGTGTCGTCAGCAAAGAGGAGCGCGTATTTGGAGGGATGAAAGTATGTTGGATTGGGGTTGTATATGTCGTGACAAAAGATATTATATAAGAGGGGAGAGAGGGGAGATCCTTGTGGTACACCTTGGTGGATAGGAAAAGGGTCAGAATAGGTTTGTTTGAATCTTACTTTACAGGTTCTGTTAGAGAGGAAGTTATGGATAAGGATTATTAAATGACGTGGAATATTTAGAAGGAAACACTTATAAATGAGGCCAATATGCCAAACCGAATCAAATGCCTTTTGAATGTCTAGAAAAAGGATTGTTGTTTTTTGTCCTTCGAGGTGATTGGTTTGGATATTGGAGGTTAGAATGGATAGAGGATGAGTGGTTGATCTTTTGGGCAGGAAACCAAACTGGTATTCGGGTATGTGGTTGTTAGAGGATTGGAGGAGTTTTTGTTTAATAAGGGATTCGTATAGTTTTCCTATTACTGGGAGGAGAGTAATGGGGCGGTAACTGGATACTGAAGTAGGATCGGTGTCAGGTTTGGGAATACAGATGGCGATACCTTGCTTCCATTCTGTAGGGAAAAATTGATTGGAATAGCAGTAGTTGTATATTTTTAGGATAAACATATGGATTTCGTGAGGGAGTTTTTTAAGGAGTAGACGAGGAATTTTGTCGTGACCGGGGGAGGAATTTTTACCAGAGTGCAATTGTGTATAATAGTCTGTTTCGTCTAATGAATCGTCGGTTGGAGGGGGCAAAGGTATTTTATCAAATGAATTGAACCAGTCCGTAACTGTATTATAAAAGTTGTTGTCATATTCGTGGCTGTATGATTTTTGAAACGTCTTCTCTAACTGTCCTGCAAATGCATTTGCTATTGATTGATCGTCCGTAAGTATTGATCCGTCAGTTGGGTCTTTAATGTTAACAATGTTGTCTGATTTTTTATATTTTGAGAGCTTTTTTATTTCGTTCCAGTAGGTTTTGCCCTGACTGTTGTTTATTCTTTGGCATGCTTCCAGCCATGTATGTTTTTTGTATTCAGTTATTAATAATTTAATTTCTTTGTTTAATCTGTTGAATTTGTTTTTAATTGAACTGTCCTCGTAGAATTTACTGTCTCTGTACAATTGTCTCTTGTATTTTAGCAGTCTAAGGATATATTTAGGTAGGGGATATTTATAGTATTGTTTTTTGAGTTTCGGGGTATGCAATAAAATTGATTCTGAAAGGGATTGGCAAAAATGGGAAATAATGGTAGGATTAATGTCTTGAGTTAAATCAAATGTCGAAGATATGTCATTTATAACCTTTTCTATATTGCAGCTCTGGTAGTGATGGATATATTCAGGAGGGGATGGGGTAGGTTGGGATTGGGTATTGAAATCAAACTGTATGGATAGGTGGTCGGAACATAGATCTGGGATTAATTTTATGGAGTGGATTAGGTGTCGAATGTTGGATGTACATAGGATTAAATCGGGAGTTGAGGATTGACTTTCACTCATGATAAAGGTTGGTGGAGTTGGGACTTTTGTGAAATTGGAATTGGAGAGGAAGAATTGGATTTGACGGGATTTCCTTCTATTGACGTTAAAGTCACCAATTATTATTGCGTGGTCGTAAAGCGACGCCTTTGTGAAAATTGTATCGTCAATAGAGGAATATGGATGGATGTAGACTAAAAAGACATGAAGGGTAAAGTTGTTCATTGGAAGGGTAAAATGGAGACATTCATTCAGTTGATTATTAATACGGGGAGGGTTGGCTTTTCCATATGTTAGGGATGGATGAAAGGAGGCAATAGAACCTCCTCGTTGATTTTCATTTGCAATCGTGGAAGGTATTTGAATACACTTCCAGTTATTGAAGTTGAAATTGTCTGTAGTTTTAGTTTCAACGAGGAGGTTTATATGGATTGGATTATTGGATAGGAAATGGGCAAGTAAATGGGATTTGTTACGGAGGGAGTTAATGTTGGAATAAAGGATACGAATATTAGCCATTAGTTACCTGCACATTACCTGTGTGTACACCGGTGTTGGGAAGGACGAAGGGGATGATGTCAGGGAATTTAAGGTCGAACATCACAATGAACATACGGTTGCCCGAGAATGATGCATGCGTATCGATTTCAAATGATTCAATGAACCTTCTTCTAAGTTTTTTTAACAATTCATTGCGGTCAATGGCTGAGGGCCTGTTAATTTCCGTGGCGTAAGTGTCAAGTATGTAATCATGAAGTGAAAATGGTTTATGAACGCGGTTATGTTTTGTTACTGACCTGTCCATGTCTTTAGTTTTTTGGTTAGTGAGCTGGATCCTAACGTTGGGGATTCCCTCGATTGGTTTTGTTGGTCGTTGTTTGCATTTCTGGGACCATGCTGCGTGTCCCTCTTCTTTACACGTGTTGCATTTTTCTGGGAGTGATGTAGTACATGTAGATGTAGAATGTGCTCCTCCACATTTCGTGCATTTTACTGTGTTTGTGCAATCCGCCGTTTTGTGTGTAAATGCGCTGCATTTACCGCAAGGGGATGGGATCGGTTCGGGTGCTGAGCTCTCCACCACGGGATATACCTTACACATGTACGGGAATTTATTGTGTAGCAATCGGCTGTAAGATTCGTGGGAGGCGGTAATTATCCTTATTAGCGTAGTTGGTTCGTTGGTTTTTTTTGAGATAATGCGTTTGCAGTATCGGTGCGTAATTCCTGTATCATTTAAATAATCGCTTATCATTGTGTCTTTTATTTCTATTTCGACCGATTTAATGATGCAGCTATAGGACGGGGCCGCCGCGTGGTCGCGTTTTTGTGTGTTTGCGGCCGGAGAGTCGACCGCGTGTTTTGTTACAATCTTTTCTGCCTGTAGTGTGTTGAGATCGTTAATTAAACGTTGTTTCTCGTAGTTAGCTTTAATAATAAAGCCGTGCCTTGTTTTTATTAGTAATACGTTCTTGTCGAAATTGTGCGTGAACCATATTTGCACCATTTGGATGCGGCTGATTTCTTTTGTGGTGGTAAAGTGCATTGTGTGTTTGTAATTTTGTGTTTTTGTGTAAGTGGCTGTATCAGTGTCCATGGGTGTTTGTGGGGCGTCTTTGGTTTGTCTGTTTCGCGTTACCTCAAATGTCGATGTGTCGGATGTCTCTGAGTGTTTCCGGGGCCGTCCTCTTCCTCTCTTTTTCGGGGTCTTAAATTCCTCTTCGGAATCAGAGATGGGTGCCATTATCGCTGAATAGCACTATTATTAATATATTAGTTTGTTGTAACACACTTTGTTAAAACGATTTATAAAACTCTGGAGCGTACGTCTGCACGGAGCAAAGACTAGCAAGCGAGTGCTGTTATAGTATTTTTTTAATCATCATTAAAATTTTGTGATTATTTTCCTTGAAAATAAAACACTATTTGTAGTTTAAGTAAAAGTGCGTATGTAGGGTGGGTGGGTGGCCTATATCCCACCCTCCAACCACTAAAACATCCTCAAAAAATTAACATAAATTTTATTGTACCAATAATTTTCTATTTAATTCTTATTACAGAAAACATCTCAAAAGAAAACCTTTTATTAATGTTAAAATGAAGGAAAATTATAAGAAATAATTTATTTATCTAATTAATACATTAATTAATATTTTTTATTAAATTATTGTTGGAGGTCAAACGCAGCCTCGGACGGGGTTCCATCTATTGGATATTTTTATTACCTTTCCTTACGATTTACCGGGAGATTTAAAAACTCTAAAGTAAAACTCCGATTATCTGTTTAAATGAGATGCAAAATAAATAGAAACCGGTCAATCGGAACAATAATTTATTGTTTACACTATTATTGTTATAATTGTCGCTGTTGATAGCTCTTCATGATTTGTTGATCGTTTTTCCATCCGAAGAGAGAATCTAATGCGACACCCAGATCCATCTATTACCTGAGCTTTGCACCTTTATGGTATTATTATTATTTTATTAAATATATTATGTTCTATTAATTATAAGGAGAGTTGAAGGCCACCCCCACCATGCATTACATTATTATTGCATTTTTTAAATAATCATTAAATGTATATTAGTATTTTACATGCTAATAAAACTCTATTTACAGTTTAAATAAGATTGCATATTTAGGGTGAGTGGGTATTTTCTAAATCACCCTCTAATCGTAAAATATAAAACGTCGCATTTTCTCTTTCTCCGTTCCGTTTTCTCTCTCTTACACACAGCTGAAAGAAAGTACGTTATTGTTTATAAAATTCGGTTTGTAAGCGTTGTGTCGAAATTTCTTGATAAAGTTGTTTAGGTGATAGTATGATGATATTAGAATTATTCATATGATTATATGATTCGTAATTAATCAGCCTATGTCGTCACCGAGGGTATATAAACCTGCGTGCAGGTAAAATTAAACAGTTGCTCGTTAGGAATCCGTCAATTAACTACTTAGAATATAATCATCACCCCTTGTAAGTGTTGCTGATAGTGATGGATCCAAACACCAAAGGTAATAAATAAACCATTAGATTAAATTTATACATAGTTTTGTAAAATCAAGCACGGAAACCTTTCTTTAATCGTAAATATTTTATTATCGCAAGGTAAGGCGTTATCATTGTTTAATAAATATTAGCGTGCGTGCTTTATTTTTCAATTATGTTTAACTTACTTAAATAAATAAACACAACTAACAAATTTTAATGCTGTAGTTAATTAGGGAATTTAAAAATTTTTCTGTTGTTTAAATTTAATTTCAATATTTCCTAATATATATTCAAAATTATTTTTCAATATACAAAACATATTTATTTACAGAAAATTGCAGAAAATATAAAATGAAAATACATGTAACAATGTAAATAAAAGTGTTATGTAGAGGTGGTAGTAGTAATTTATTAATATGTATAAAAATACATATGAAAATACATAATAATAACAAATTTATATAATTTTATATTGTAATATATAGTAACATCAAATATAAACTATAACTAAATTATATGCATAATACTAATTCTAAATATCACATTACCTTACTTGCTTTCTGTTTTATCAGTTTTTTAAATAGAGGAAAGGAATTATGTGAGACAATTTATTATTTTTCTGTACAATCGACCCAAGATTTTCCACCTTATCATTTTACTCGTATTATTCATTTTGTATATAAACTTATAAAAATATAATTTCGTTTGGTTTTAAATAAACTTTCTAAATAGATATTTATTGAATTTTAATATATTTCTTTGCAATTTTTGGATTAAGTTCTTTGGTACAATTTCATTAGGCAATTTTTAAAACTTTCTATTATTTAAGAAATTTTTAATTACTCATATTTTTATATTTAATTAATTGCTCACTTAACCCGTGGTGAAACATATTTGAAAAATCTTGATTGAGACTCATATTTTTACATTCAGTTTTCATTTCCACTTTACAAATCTCAAATAAATTTGTCCAAATATTAGAATTTTTTTAATTATAAATAAGTGAATATTATTAAATCACGATAAGAAATTTTAATCATTATATATTACATGCCATGCATTTTAAATTTGTAAAATAATAAAATTACTAACCACAATTTAATTCTGATAAATTATTTCTAACAATTAAAATTACAATAGTGGTTAATAAAATTATTAACCTTAATTTTTTGTTTATCGAATAATTATTTTTACAATTAAATAGTTGAGAATGTTTTACTGATTGGAGGGTGGGATAGGTGCCACCCACCCACCCTACATATGCATTAAAACATTAATTACAAACACTGTTTCGATTTTAAGAAAAATAATGCAAATAGGGTGTTTGTAATTTGAATTTTATTGCATATGTAGGGTGGGTGGGTGGCACCTATCCCACCCTCCAACCAGTAAAACATTCCCAACTATTTATTGAATGAATTAAAAAAATATATACAAATAAAATTGATAATTAATTTAACAAATAAAACATTCCCTTTCTTTAATTTTTACTTATTTACTTTCCCAGTAAATGTGACTCACCATCACCTAAGGTGTTATCTTAAATGTTAAATTATTTGACCTAGTCGCTAATTAATTATTTTATTTAAAAATAGTTTCCATTGTAAAATTTAAAAAAAATTTAATATAAACTTTTTTTTTAGAAAATTCGCTATATCCTAAAACGAGTTTCACCACGTTTGGATATTCTGCGGATGGGAAGGAGAGCCCAGCAGCCATAAAGGCAAAAACCGATAAGTCGTGTGTAAATACCACCACTAAACCAATAACTCCTCCAACACCGAAAATTTTTGAGCAGCAGGATGAAGCGGTGGCGTCTTGCAGCTCTTCGGAAGAGACGGGCCAGCTTGCAGAATCCACTCCACTCATGGAAGGGGCAACCGGTATAACCCCTGCTATGGAGGAAGAAGACGATTACGAAGAATCCGATAGAGACGCTTTGTTAACTACGAGCTGCCCAGAACCCGAAACGCAACGTTACTTCTTCAAAGGGGAGATGAAGGAAGAGAAGCCAAAGCCGCGCCCCTCAAGATGGTCGTTCTGGTGGAGGTCAAGAGGATTCGACGTCAATTCGCAACAACCACCAGCTGTGTACAAAACCCAGTACGTCATCGTTAAGAAGAAGTTTGACATGGATGTAAAACCAAAACCTTAGGAAATTAAGATGTGCGACTTAATCAACTAATTAAAAAAATATTACTATTTAAATTTAAAGCATATTAATATTCAAAATATTGAAATAAAAACATTTCTTAGTGAATGTTTGAAACTTGATAATCAATGGACTGAAATGTATGAAAGAAAATAATTTCTTGGAAACGATGATGTCAAAACTATGACCTTGAAAAGTATTTAATTCCACCTTTAAAATATATTGTGTTTTTATTTAATTTTCTGAAATGTATCACGTATTTAATTAATGTATTTTTTGTAAAATGGAAAATAAATTGTAATTGAAAAAAGATATGAAAAATGATTTATAACTGTATGGAATTTTCCTGATAAAGCAGTCGAGATGATATTAAAGTTTCGCACTCGTCATTAGCGAACCGATGTCGTCATATATAAACATTTTATTTCCACGGCTATATAACCGAGCGAGCGGTTTTATTGCGGCAGTTGTTCGGTAGGTGCTGTAAATACTGTTTGTGATCACCTTAGCAGTCGTCACTGATAACGATGGAGTCCTGTCAGGAAGGTAAGAATTTAATCGTCCGTGTTAACCTTTCGGAAAATCGAGCAGTGAAACAATTCGCACCGCTTTTGTTCGAAATATTTTACGAATACAATCGGATTCATTTAATTTCAAATCGATGATCAATAAAAAAGCGTGAGTGTTTTGTTTATCCATTAAGTTTATTTATTTATCTCACATTACAATTACTCAGTTATTTATTTTGATTCGGGTTTCGTCACCTCTATAATAGCATAAACTTTACTTCCGATTGCTTTCTTTCAATTATTATGAACTTTATATTTTATTTACATAGATATATACTTATTCGATTATGAAAGAGTTTATTTGCAATTCTTAAATTTAATAACAAAAATGTAAAAGTGAGTTTCTAAAATTATTCATTTAGGAGTTGTTGATTAGTTTGATAGTTTTTGGATTCCTCATCTTCATACCTTCGCAGGATTTATAGTTTGTTTTTAAATCATACGTTTGTAGTTACAGACACAGGTAATGTAATGAAGACGGTCTGTTTTCCGAGTGGCATCAGACCTCCCTTAGGTTATATACTTATGCTAAGAAGTTTTGTCATTTACTACTCCACTATCGCTATACACTCTCCCAATTCCTGGGATCTTGCATAAAAAAATTTAACCCATGTTAGTCGTTCGCCATCCTTCATAAATTTCAGCTTTACTTTTCTCATAGCTATACTTATTTCAATCATCTTACCGCCCAAGCACTGTTGAGTTTATTGCCTCTTTTATTGACCACTTAAAACCAACTTCGTAGGTTGATGCACGTTCTTCTTGAACACTTCGTCATCATCGAAATCCAACTATATTCCAAAATTATATTGTTACGAAGTTTTTAATGCCCAAACTGTAATTATTCCCTATTTCGATTAAATTATTATCTTTACGCATTAAACTTCATATTTTTATAACATTCCAAACCCCACGTAGGTGGCGAATGAAAATTCACTACTTCATTTTTCCACTTCCCTTCCTTATTTTTAAATTCATTCTTAAACTCCTACACCTCCTTATTTCACATATCTGCTCTTATTTCTAATTTATTCAATTTTAGAAAAATTTTGCCTTTAAATGACTTATTTAAATACTTCTTTTAGACAATTATTCCTTCATTATTTTAAAAACTTCATCATTCATAATTGATTTTCGACCATGTAGTCCTTATTGTTCATAAATTACCCTAGTGACTCTAAAACGGCATTAATTGTGTCCCAATGGCGAATGGTACTGGTTCAGAATAGATTATAATTTTTCCTCAACGCCAACCGCCGACGTACACCGCCTACAGATAACACGCCATTAGTACACGCCTATCTCTCTCTCTTTCCGTTCACTCGTCGGTTGTACACTAAGCGATTGTCGCCTCTATGCACGTAGGTGTCCACCTAAACAAAACCGTACCTAGTATCCGCTAATCGCTTAAGAAAAAGAAAAATTTGGTATCCCACTGTTCTTAACTTGACCTTCAGAATATTTTAGATATTTCATAGATTAAACCTTGAGGAATTTTTAAAAATATTGTCTGTTTTTGTGAAAATTTCAAAAGTTTTCTTTTTCAGAAACCTGCAAAAAATCTATTACTCCTGAACCGGACCCCAACAACACGTTCGAAATGTCTGAGAACGGAAGCGAAAGTCCTGTATCTATTATAATGCCCGATAACATTTTTAACCTAGATGTAGAGTTTACTGATGACGATGAACCAAAAAGTTTCACTGTTAATGCTGACGTACACCGAGAATTAGAGGAGGTAACCCAAGTAAAGCCAAAATTCAAGGGTAAATTGGAAAAGGTCAAAGCAATGGATAACCTGGATTTGATTTCCGTCGCGATGGACCCGGTTGAGGATGACAGTGTTGATAAGCAACGTGATAAAATCCAAAAGGCCAAGAAGTCTAAGGAGTCCAAATGCGATCATTCGACGCCAATGTTGGCTGGAGGTAGCCAGGTAGCGCCCAGAAAGGCCTTAACGGTTGGCGAGCAAACCGAGGATGTAGTTGAAGAGCTTGGAGGGCTATTACCGATCGGAAGACGCGGCCGTGAAGGGTGTAAGGAGTGCGTTCAAGCCAAAATGGTTATGAAAATCGTCGCCTTCTTGGTTCTCTTGGCAGCAGTTTGCGGCTTTACTTCTTGGGCCATTGTTAAGATCAGAAGAATCAAAAATTAAAATAAAATATATGTAAGTTTATATTTAAAAAGTATTATTATGTTTACTGGCTTGTATTGTATTATTTTTAATCTTATAATCATATATATTTATAGACTTATATTTTGTGTGGTAGGATTTATTAATATAATTTTACTTTTAACGATAATATTATCCTATACATTAATAATGGAATAGCTTTAAAATATGAACATAAGTATGTATTAATTTCTATTTTATTAAAATAAAACTTGTATTTCCAATAACTCTTTTTATTTATACCTAGTGAGAACAATAACGTTATGTTTTTTGGATCGACACAATCGCGCAGTCTAAAGACCATGAGGACACACGATAAACATAGCAGGTAAAAATAATCGTGTATTCAAAATTTTACTGCAATATTCCATGCCCATTAGTTTCCTGCAGTTAATTTGACGCTTGAATGCCAAGCTACGCTTCATTTCATTTTATTGCTCAACCCACTCCGATCAGTGATGAGGCTGGTAATACCTACACGTTTTATTCGCCTACATTTTATCACAGAAGGTGAAAGGTCGCAAATGGTTAAAACAATTATTTGCAGTGATGTATTTTCAAATATTTAGATTATTAGGCATTTGATTGACTATTACGATGGGAAATATTATTACGATCTACTTGGTTCCTAAACACCTTCAAACAATTGCAATCTTGATAAGAAACAAGTATTTATTGGGACCTAAAAATCCCAAAAGGTAAGTAAAAATCATTACTTCAACTACTTTTGAATTTACAAGTATTACAGAAATCATAGAGATTAACTGAAGTGTGAAAATCTATATAGAGTATAATAATTCCGACGCTAAATAAATTTTAGAAATTCTGCAAAAACTTTAGGAATAAAAATCTTTAAACACCAAACATGTAAAAAAAAACCTTTAGAGCTGTTGAGAATCTAAACATCAAAAGCTTTAATCTTTAATCTTAAAAATACTCAAAGGAAATTACACACTAAACAGATTTTTAAAAACCTTTATCATTTTAATCTATCTTCCATAATCTTTATAAGAATTGTAGGTATTTAAAGCTACAAAAACTTCTGGAACCATAAAATTTTTGCAGATATTTTTTAAAACGTCCAACCTGCATAAAATTAGAGCAATTATTCTAAAACCTAAATAGCTTCTAAAATTGAATAAAAATTTCATATTGCCGATATTTTGGAAACTCTAGAAACAACACTTTTGATTTATTAAAGTTTTGAAATCTTTAATACACCAAGAAACTACGAATTGTAAAACTGGAATAAACCTAACTTTCTAAAAACCTTCGTAGTCTCTAATTTATTGGCTTTTCAAAATCTATGAAGTCTTTAAACTACATAATTAAAACTAAATTATTAAGAATTTTGACATTAAAAAATATTAGAGCAAAATCTAAACACTGGAAATTAAAGAGGAAAAATTTTGGAAATACCTCACATTATTAGGTTTATGGTATGGGGAGCCATTGCTTACGGCTCTAGGTCACCTCTACTCTTCGTTACAGCGTTACATTGAAGAAATTCTGGAACCTCATTTCCTAACCTATTAGACATTGCCAAACTTAACTTTTCAGCAGGATAATGCTCGCCCACACATTGCAAGAGCCACAATGAACTTCTTTGAAGCCACCGAGGTTATCTCCAATTGAGGATGTGTGGGATATCTTCTTAATTTGCAACATCCCCCTCAAACTCTAGAAGCACTTCGAAATGCGTTAGTAATTGCTTGGAATGAGATACCACAGGAGAACATCAATCACCTAATTAGAAGCAAACTTAGGTGCCTTAAAGAGTGTATAGCCCATAGTATTTATTGCATCGAAACATTATTAATTTTTTTGTTTCATAAAGATCATTGACTCGAGGAGAAATTTTGTTTTATTTACTATGTTATCCTTTACAATTGTACAAAATATTATGAAAATAAAATTATTTCGGATTTCTATGTCACTTTGTATATATCCAAGAACTTACAAATTCATATTTAAAAAATAACTTAGAATAACCAGAATTTATAAATTAGAATATCTATAATTCCTACAAATTGCTTATTTTTTTTTGGAAATCTAAATTCACAGAAAATACTTTTAGGACCAAATAAGAAATTATCCACGTGTGATCAAATTAAAAAAATCTCACATTGTAATTGCCGGTATTTATAGGACATTCAAGGCCAAGACAACAATAAGTTTAATCCTTATCAGTCGTAATTAATTATTGGTACGCTATAATGTGAACGTGATGTGGTCGATTTGAATTTCAGGGAAAAGTCGTTAAAAACGTTCGTCGAATAAAATCCTACACGTGTCTCACATAAATCATCGTTTTGTCAGAGGTGGAATTTTTGCAAAAAAGAATTGGAAAATAAATGGTATTCATTACTTGCTCATCATAACTGATTTGAAGTTTTATTTGGATGCAGATGGTAATGATAATAATAGGAGATAAATCTATTCAAGAGCGTCTTTTCAAAAATTATCATGATAAAAAAAAATCAAATTCATGCCAGATAATTTTACTTTTTGTCTTTAATGAAAAACAAAACTGTCAAAAGTTTTTTTAATTTATTATTAAGAATTATTATTGCAGACCTTTTTTGACAACATGTTGGGGATTGCAAATATTTATCTAAAATCATTCGAAGGAATTTTGATTTGAAATCCAAATTTGTATTAGATTTATAGGAATTCTCTGTTACTATTAAAACGTAAACATTTAAAAGGCTTGGAATAGTGCCCGCAATCACTTGAATAGCCTTAGTAGAAACTGTTCTGTACGATCTTGCTATTCTTATAGCACATTTTCTCAAGGCCAGAAGAAGACAGATTATCTATTCAAGGAGTAGATTATGGGAAGTGATGGAAGGAATTCATAATGGATCTTTGGCTGGACCTGTAAATAAGCTTGAAACAATTATTTTTTTTTGCGTTTTTATTTTAAAGAATACATGGCTCCATTAAAATATATTTTGCCAGTAAAACAAAGCAAATCATCTTATATATAATTAAGTAATCATAACCATAGAACGTGCAATATCATATTAAGCATTAGACTAACTACAGTGCTTTAATAAAATGAACATTGTGGTATTTAAAACTTCTATTTTTCCGGGATTAGAATGATCAGTTCTGCATTTGGGTAGTAGTATACACTGACCGTGCAACGATCTCTCCTATAGTAATAAAGCCCCACGTATAGAAATATGCTACGTGCATATCCTCTAGCACGGACGATAATTTTGTGGTTCTAGAAAAAAAATAAACGTTTGTTTAGTTCAGCTACAAGTTAATATTTGTTAATACATTCTAGTTTTTTATTATATTCCCAAACGGGTACTACCATCCGGACGTCCCTCGTATATTATGGTACACTGTTTGATAGTGTATTATTTATTTTACTAAAATAAGTAGGAAGTATAGTACTTTTTTAAGACAAAATTATTATATTTCAATTTTATAATAGAAAATTCATAAATAAATATGTTTCGCTAGGTTATGATTTTATAACTAGTACCTAATTATTCTATAGTTGGAAAACATTTACAATTTATTAGATTTTTTCAATGACAAATACCAATAAACTGTAAACATTTGTGAATAAATTCAGTCCCCAATGTACATAATAAATCGTCAAAGCCACGTCATATAGATAACTCACCAGGAATTGTCTTGGTATACGGGTCCTCATGTATTCAATCAGATGCTCGTCCGATGTTTTGGCCGCTTCTTAAAAATAAAAACATTATCAGATAATTATTTACTTAAAAGGGCCATTCATTCCACATTCACTAATCCCCACACAATCCTGAATATCAGGCAGAATTGATAGTAAAATAGGTATTGTTCTCACCTGCCATCTCCACAAGTATAATTATAAACAAGTAAAGATTCAAACGCGTTACACAATTTATAAAAATCGATTAAAATATATCAATTATTTCAGCGTTTCGTCAAAATGACATTGACAGCTGATTTTCATAATAATAATAATAATTATAATAATAATAATTATTATTATTGTATTTAATTTAAAAAAATAATAAACTGAAATTGCTAATCAATTTATGATTTTTTCACATATTTATAAGTTAAATATAAAATTACTTAATTAAATCGTCACATAATGAATAAAAAAATCATTTGTGTATTTGGTTGCGTACTTAGAGCATATTAGTTGAATTAAATTAATATGATTTAATTTTTTAAACTAGAAATAAAAAAAATTGAATTAATTTTAAAATAATTTATTTATTTGTTTGTTTTAATTCAGTGTTAATACAAAAAATATTATAAATAATATTCACACATAATTTAAACTGCACAAAAATTGAGTTCATCCTAGATGATCATCCACTCGTACCCTTAAGAAGTACGGATAGTGCGGATATATTTATTTATACATATATAAAATAACAGGAATTTATTTACTATATTTTAAAAATTATTCAACCTTCAATATATTTTATTTGACTATAAATTGCATTTTCTAATTCAATTGAAAGAAAACTAAATCTTAATTAAAATTAAGCTTATAATTACATCCCACTTTTAAAATTAAAGACAATATTTTTTAAATAATGTTCTCACTTAAGTCTTGGTGAAAATTATGAAAATAACGAGTGCGTATCAATTTTTTATCTATTATTAAATTGCATAAACATAAACACAAGGAGGGGAAGGAAATTTACATAATTATCCGAAAAATTCAATTGTTGTAATTAGTGTTAAGGCATTAGTAATTGTTTGTTTTCCTCTCCGCGATGAGAAATAACGTAATTTAATTTGTTATATCACAATGATCGTGTATATTTGGTTGCATATTTATAATTAAAATACTATGAATAATTATATCTGCATTTCGTTTAACATATTAATATATATTTCTGAAAATGGCCAATAAATTCGAATAAAACATATCAGTGAATTAGATTAACTACAAATTTTAAAAAAAATTAAACAAAAAATCATTTTCATGAACAAATCCAATCTGTCATAAAATTTACCATGAAAGTTTACAACTTGATTAGTTCTCCATGGTCTTTAAAATATTTCAAAATAAAAGCAAAAACATAAGAGCACATTAAAACAAAAAATTGAAAAAAAATTCTAAAATAAAATAAAATTAGAATTATAAAGTAGATTGAAAAATAAACACTTTGCTGGTAATCAAATTGTATCACAATGTAACGACTTAAACAATCAATCAAATTATAATTAGCAATAAATTCATCATTAATCACACATTACAAAAAATTTCTTTCATCTTCATCCAATTATTTAAAATTCAAAAACATCTTGAGAACTCGTTAAAAGAAAAACTAAAAGTATTTCCTGAAAACAATCCTAATTATGATTATTTCAAGCAATATTACGCCAAGAATTTCTCTTATCTTCTAAAAAACTTCTTAAACAGCTCAAAATTAAAAACTTCAACACTAAGAATTTCTTGTAATTGAGGCAAAATAACTTTATTAATAAATAAAAATAAAGTGGTAAAACAAAGTTATTTTGTCTCAATTACAAGTCATTCAAGATGTACCACGAAGTATAAAATATTTACTCTAAGAATTTTTCCCTCGATTTATTTTTATTCTTACGCCCAAACATATTAAAATTAAAAATGCGCTTGTTTGATTATTATGATTATTAAAATATTTTGAATATTTTCATAGTTATATTACACACACCCGTGTCATTGAATTAATTTAAAAAAAACAATTGATGCGATAAAAAATTAATTTGTATAAGTGTTAATAAAAAAAATATAGCTGCTGTTATTTGATGTGGATCTTCTAGAGCGACAGTATTAAAATTATCATGTCTTTCTTTTCATCGTGGTAGACGGTCACATAGGTCCTTTCGGCGAGATAAGCGTGCTTGGCGATTTGCCTCAAATCCTTCTTGGGGTACTTCTGGTCCTTGACGAGCATGACCAATGTCTGAAAACATGAAAAATATTAAACTACAATCGATATTGTTTCCTTGAAGCTAATGATGATAACACTTATCAAAAATAACTTGCTTTTTTGCCCCATCCACATTTTTAATATTTTAAAGTATACTAAGGCGAAGAATTAATTAAGTTTGATGAAACACGTGTCAGAAAACTGAAAATTAAAATATGCAACATAATAAGTGCTTTTCTAAAATTAATCGCCATAAATCACATTCCATACCACCGCACCAATAATTCCCCTTACAATGTCTCAATTTTCCAAAATATTATCCCCCCCTCAGCTTCAGTAAAGTACCTGGACATAACCATAGATCCAAAAATCAATTTTAAAAAACACACTGCTACAATGAAAAACAAAATTACCACCAGGGCAAAACATTTTAGATGCTCAACGTATAAAAATAATGGTATTACTCGTACTACTAAAACTGCAGTAAAAATATATAAAATAATTTGTCGCCCATTACTGGACTATGGTTGTGTCCTCTATCCCAATCCGACCAATCCAACCTCCCGTAATATTAAAGTTAACGAGCGAGCATCCCTTCGTACCCTAACAAAACTCCGTCATCCTCTCAATCCTTTATATAATCCTTCTAATCAGCTCCTTTATGATACTACCTTGGTCATTCCCATCAAAGAACGCCTTCGATTCCTATCAGAAAAACTCTGCAAAAATCCTTTCAACTTTCAGATATTATCCCTTTACTGTATTCCTAGAAACCCAAATCTAACCCCTAAATTTAAAAACCCACATTCTACCATTTTTGATTTAATTTCATCATTTCATGCATGAATGTCTTTACGCCATATGACTGTACAAATCAAGGCAGAAAGACCTCTGGTCGATAGCAATTTAACATATTAAGATACTAACACCTCATCAATTATTTATTATTTAAATGTTAAATTTTATTGTACATATTTGTCAAAAAAGATGTATATATATATAAGTGGTTTTCTTCATCAAACTTATACATCCGGTTCCATCAAGAATGTAGCATAACAAGCATTACATTGAAGAATTAATTTATTAGCGTACCTAAGGGCACACTACGAAAGTAAATAATTTATTGGGAAAGGTCAAGAGTACGCTAGGACAATGGATAATTTATTGGGAAAGGTCAGGAGTACGCTAGGACAATAAATAATTCATTGGGGTAGGTCAAGAGTACGCTATAGCAATGAATACTCAGTTTGTCTAGGTTAAGAGGACTCTAGGATAATTAATAATTTAGCGGGATGTGTCGAGAGTAAGTTGCGGCAACGAATCATTTACTGGGATGGTAAAGAATAAGATATGAAATATTGAAATACTTATTTGGATAGCGTAGATAATATTTTTCTTGCGTAATCTTGAGTTGAAGCAAAATTAGGAAATTTTCACAAACTGACTTAATATGGATACCCTTATTAAATAAATAATACAAATAGGGTGTTTGTAATTAAAATTTTATTGCATATGTAGGGTGGGTGGGTGGCACCTATCCCACCCTCCAACCAGTAAAACATTCCTAACTATTTATTGAATGAATAAAAATATATACAAATAAAATTGATCAATTAATTTAACAAATAAAATATTGTCTTTCTTTAATTTTTACTTTTTAATGACGTGGTCATTCAGAGGCATTATGTGTATATATGAATAAGCTTAATAATTATTTCAAAGCGTAATCCATTCATTCTAATCATTTGAATGATTTGATTGATTTGTCAGTTTCTAATAATTAAAGTATAAAATAGTGGTTAAAAAAATTATTGACTTTAATTATTGTTTATCGCATAATGATTCTTATAGTAAAATAGTTGGGAATGTTTTACTGATTGGAGAGTGGGATAGGTGCCACCCACCCACCCTACATATGCATTGAAACTTTAACCACAAACACTGTTTCGTTTTTAAGAAAAAATAATACAAAAAGTGAGTTTGTAATTAAAATTTTATTGCATATGTAGGGTGGGTGGGTGGCACCTATCCCATCCTCCAACCAGTAAAACATTTCCAACTATTTATTGAATGAATAAAAAAATATACAAATAAAATTGATAATTAATTTAACAAATAAAATATTCCTTTTCCTTAAGTTTTACTTTCCCAGTTAACAAAATTATTAACTTTAATTTTTGTTTATCGCATAATAATTCTTATAGTAAAATAGTTAGAAATGTTTTACTGATTGGAGGGTGGGATAGGTGCCACCCACCCACCCTACATACGCATTGAAACTTCAACTATAAACACTGTTTCGTTTTTAAGAAATAATAATACAAATAGGGTGTTTGTAATTAAAATTTTATTGCATATGAAGGGTGGGTGGGTGGCACCTATCCCACCCTCCAATCAGTAAAACATTCCCAACTATTTATCAAATGAATAAAAAAATATAAATATAAAATAGATAATTCATTTAACAAATAAAATATTCTCTTTCATTAATTTTTACTTTGCCGGTAGGGAGTAGAATGAATGTGATTCAATAGACCACGTGGTCATTCAGACGTGTTTATTATACATATGAATAAGCTTGATCAATATTTTAAAGCGCAACTCATTCAATCTTACCATTTGAAGGATTTTATTGATTTGCAGTTTCTAATAATTAAAGTGTAAAATAGTGGTTAATAAATTTAACAATTAAAATTTTTGTTTATCGAATAATTATTCTTATAGTTAAATAGATAGGGATGTTTTACTGGTTAGAGGGTGGGATAGGTGCCACCCACCCACCCTACATATGCATTGAAACTTTAACTACAAACACTGTTTCGGTTTTAAGGTAAATAATACAAAAAGTGAGTTTGTAATTAAAATTTTATTGCATATGTAGGGTGGGTGGGTGGCACCTATCCCACCCTCCAACCAGTAAAACATTCCCAACTATTTATCGAATGAATAAAAAATATAGAAATAAAATGAGAAATAATTAATTTAACAAATAAAACATTATCTTTCTTTGCATTAAAAATGCAGGCTACATTTTCAATTTTTACATTTAATTTTTCATTAATAATTAATTAGAAAATGCCAGAAGTTTGTTATCTCAATGAAAAATTAATCAAGGGTAATTAATCAAGGTTGTTAAAACTGAATTGAGGAATTCACTATTATTTGTGCTTAAAATTAAAACATAGAGAATTTTTCAATTCAGTGTAAGTATTGTTTACCATGTAACGGTCGTAACCATTATCTTTATTTAGGTTGTTAAAAATTAATTAAGGCTACGCTAGGTTAATGAATAATTTATTAGGGATAGGAGTAGACTAGGCTAATAAATTATACATTGGGATAGGTCATGAGTGCGATAGGTTTTACTGTTTTCATGGCAATATTAAAAAAAAAATCTAAAAAAAAATGGAAACTATATTTTTAATTTTTGAAAACTATACGGTTAAATGTAGACACAGTTAATATAATAATAATAATAATAATAATTTAATTAAACTTCTAATTATTATTGGGAAATATCAAAAGTTAGTCAACTCAACGAGCAATTAATCAATATAGATTAAGGGTGCGCTAGAGTAGTGAATAATTTATTAGGATAGGTCAAGGGTGCGCTGGACAAATAAATTATCCATTGGGATAGGTCAAGAGTGCGCTAGGTTTGTTTGTTTTCACGGCAATATTAAACAAAAGTTAAAGATAGCAGATTACGTTTTTAATTTTCATAGAGACTTCATTTTCGGAAACTCAAATTTTAAAACTTCTCCACTGGAATGTAATTAATAGGCTTGAAGTAATAATTTGTTATATCTACACATTAGTAACTAATAATTTAAAAATCTACATGTTTTCGTATTTTTAAATTATTAGTTAATTTTCTTACAAGGAACTAAAGGACTATAGTACATTTTATACACATTAATAGATAAATAACATAGCGGAAGGACCACGTAGCCGATAGCCAATAAGTATTACTACTAAAATTTAAATCAATTTTAAACTTTATTGCCAGTCGTGAATTTTCAATACGTTTTAAAATTGGAGGTTTGATTAATTTATATATTATATTATTTTATTATATATATGTATATATTAATATTTATTATTTAAATGTAGAACGACTTAACCGTCAACTAAATTGCAAATAAACAATCAACTTATTAAATAATGCGAGAGACTAAGGGATTTCGCGAGGCCAGTACACGATAAGCGATAAAATTATAAGCTGTTTTGCTGCGCCCAGCTTATTCCAAATATAAATAAATAAGGACACGGTTGGTTCGTATGATGTAATGATAATATTAATTGCTATAATTATTATTATTATTAAATAAATGATTATTATTCTAGGATGGATTAATTTGATTGATCTATTATAGAAATACCTATCTGCAAAACCCCCAAAAAAAAGTTTGGTTAGGTATGGACACAAAAATTGTTGGGTGGGTGTGGGTATGAAAACCAACCAGTGAAATGTTTTTTATTTGCGTAATATTTACAAAAAACAAATCACTTACCTGCCAATAGTCCGGCAGAAGGCTTTTAACGTACATGATTAACCTGTGATCCATCGCGTCGATGACGCCTTCAAACACCATGAAATTACAATTTTTACAACAAAACCAGCATGGGTATACTTACTATTGTGCAACACCCAATACCATGATATTGGATTGTTCATTATTTTATTGCCGTGTGCAGCAAACAATTCCAAACCTGCAGCTGGACGCTGTGCTGGACGTCGAACGTATGCAAAAACACTGTGCCGATTTGCATGCCCACCAACAGAGGAACGCCGCTAATGTGGGGCGGCTAGTGCGCCTTTCATCTACGGCGCGCCATTTTCAAATTAGAACCTGTTTTGAATATTCATTTGCGCCCACCGCGCAGCATAACCGACGGGATTTAGAAGATGCATCTTGCAAGGATAAAAGAAACATTTATATATTTTTAAAAACCGTATTAATAAACTATAGCAAAAGTCGTTGACCTGCGTCTTCAAATGTCATAAGCCATACCCAATTGATGAGAGCTTTAACTAATAAACTAATAGAAATCCGAATACCCAGAGTAAATCATTTTGTTTTCATAATATTTTGTACAATAGGAAACAAATGAACAAAATTTCTCTTTATGGGAAAAAAACATTAATAATGTGTCGATGCACCATGGTGAGCTATACACTCTCTAAGGTGCATAGGTTCGCTTTTAATTAGGTGATTGATGAACTCCTGTGGTTACTCATTCCAAGCAATTGTTGACGCATTTCGAAGTGCTTCTAGAGTTTGAGGGGAATGCTGCAAATTAAGGATGCTCAATTGGAAATAAATCCGGTGACCTCAGTGGCCAGGGGGAAAAAATTGATTTCAGCGTGCTCAGAGAAGTTCATTGTGGCTCTTGCAATGTCTGGGCGGGCATTATATTGCTGAAAAGTTGGATTTGGCAATGTCTGTAGATATGGTAGGAGATGAGGTTCCACAATTTCTTCGGTGTAACGTTGTGCAGTCATTGCCTCTAACGAAGATTAGAGGTGATTAAGAGCCATAAGCAATGGCACCCCATATCATAACCTCAGTGACAGTGTGATAAACGTGCCTTTCAACAAAAAATTGTGGATTTCTTATTTCACCACGGCATCTTCTGACTCTAGCCCGGTTATCATGTATCCCTAAAAAGAATCTAAACACTATATCATTTGATTTCTGGTCTAACATCAAGCGTTCTCTACACCACTAGAAACGATTTTGTCGATGCTCAGCGGTTAAAGGAAGCACCCAATGAACAATGGCCAAAAGTGCGAATCCGGCTAGTTTCATACCACTAGTTTGCAATGGACCTGGTGATGGAGAAACGATCTCTTAAAGCCAATATTCTCAAACGCCGATCTACACGCTACGTGGTTCTGTACCTCTAGCTCTTAGTGTTCGACCCTCTTGAGACCGACAACATCTTATTATAGTATCTAAACTTCTGTGCAACATGTCCCTAATTTCTCGAAAAGAAAGTCCACCCTCTCTAAGACCAACTATCCGACCACTAACGAACCCAGAAAGTTGATAAAATTTTGCACGCCTTTGCACCCTAGGCATTGTAAAAGATAATAACAAAAGCTTTAGTAAAATCAAAATCGTTACTACGGCAAAAATGTTGTACACCAATAAATAAACAAGTTGAATAAAAAACGAAAAATTTTTCTGATACAGTTGAATTTTTAATAGTTTTTTTTTCTTTTCACCAAGATAAGCCTAAATGAAAATTATATCAAAATAAAATGATTTATACTATGTGTTCGGATTTATATGTCACTTAGTATATTTTATAAATTTAAATAACACAAATTAAACTTTGCAAATTTATCAAACATGTCTAAACAGGTTAATCGTTAAAAAAACAAACTATTAAAAAAAAGACAGGCAAAAACTCTTTAAATATTCTATTTATATCCGTGCGTATTCTGGCTTATGTGTGAAAAGTAAATACAGCAAAAAAAAAACTTAATCCTCTGTCTAATATAAACTTGGCAACGTTGCGAGGTCTCGTCCAGCCCTCGCATGGCAAACGATTTTAATGCAGAATATTCTTCGGACGTCATGGTCGACCAGTTGAGGTTATGGCATTACACCGCGCGCCCCTCTACAGCACCGAGCTGGCCGATTGTGGCGGCGTGCATGCGCGCGCAGACGCCGTCTCTCTTTGTTTAACACGAGAGGGAGACACTATCCGACGAGCGGCCGGCAAAATCCCGTCTCGGCGCGGCGTAATTTGTAAGCTTGAATTTTCCTGCGTCCGCTCGACTTTTTAATTAATCGCTCGATTATGTACGTTTTTAAATCACCGATTGGTGACATTAATTTTTCGATAAGAGCGTATCGAATTGGAATTAATTATATGCACAAAGTAAAGAAATTAATTAAAAATAAACGCACTTATTATCAGACGATAAATAAAACTATACTTTGTTAATATCACGCACGGCCTTATTAATTAAAAGTCCCACCCACCACAACATTTTTATCTCTATTTAATATATTGATCATCTGTCACCATTCTCAATGCTTGAAGATAGTTTAGAACATAAAGCACAACACTTAAAAAGTATGTATGCAAAAAGAACTTGCCAATCACCACAAAAAACTAATTTTAGTTAACTTATCGCGATATTCATCATTTTGCTCATTTGTTTTATTTAGTAAGAAACGAAAGGGACAGTTTTTGCAGGACAGAAAATGTATATAAATTCAATCATTATTTAAGTAAAACCATCGCTATGATTGAACTTTTTGGAAAACACAGAATTTGGCGCCCAACATATGTATTTACGCACCAAATAAAATTTTCGCAGAATATTTTTCAAAATCAAAAAAGTTAACAGTAATTGAAGTGAGAAAAAATATGTAGGGTGGGTGTCCACTATCCAACCCTCCAATTCCTTTACCATCAACAAGGGATTCGTATAAAGTTTACCAAACGTTTAAAAAAAATGCTGCACGAGGTAATTAGATAAACATCAACAGTGTTTCATTTGAATATTTTCAAAATCAAAAAAGTTAACAGTAATTGAAATAAGTATAAATATGTAGGGTGGGTGGGTGTCCACTATCCCACCCTCCAATTCCTTAACCATCAACTCCGAATTCACATAAAGTTAACAAAACACTTAAAAAAAAGTTAGTTCAGATAATTAGAGACTTAATTTTTTAATTAATCTAAATGTAGATTATTAGAGTGTCATTTGCACCAATCGATAAGTACATCTGCGTGCGGTACTTTTAATAGCAACTTGAACGTGCTCTAGCCTGATCAACATGCGTTCTACTGCTAGCCAAAGCCCACGCTATTGACGCGAGCTTAAGTTTTATGTACTCATTAAGGGTCGTAAAACCTGATATAAGTGTTGAAATTATTACTACTTTACGGTCGGCTTTCTATGAAAATAATCGAGCATGAATAGAGATCGACACGGTTCACAAACTAAATACATTATAACTCTGCAACTGGATACTGCAATTTCTGGCGCTTAAAGTAACAAATTGATCTATTAAGTTAATTTGTAAGTAGTTTTTAGGATTTTAGAAGTATAATGAAACTTCTTTCTTAAAAATTACAGAAATTGTATAAAAAACTATACATAAAATTTTGGCCGAAAATATCATGATTAGATTATATTATATAGGGTATAGACAACCCTTACAGCACTGCGACCTGGTTAGATTATTTGTACTAATCCTCTACTACTAGTTTGTTCCCAAGAAGTCAATTTCCTTGGTAAGGTCAATTAACTTCCTAGAAGACTATGTCCTAATCAATTCTGGCGTTATCTTAATTTCTCTGGTTAGGGCTACAAACACGCATAGAACGTGCTCGGCCATTTCCTTTGCTAACCCACATAGTCTACAACTGGAGTAGCTCACTTTACATATTATGTGAAGATGGTACTTCACTGGGCAATTTCCTGAAAGGAGACCCGTGACCATACTTATTTCGCTTTTGGTTAGGCTCAAGAGCTGTTTAACTTTGCTTGACGAGAGGTTAATAAAACATTTACCTTTGACTAGCTGCGTTTATCAGTGCCCTATTTTCCCACTCTTCCTATGTGATTTTGATAATCCACTTAGGTCCGATTATGGTACTCACAGCTTCTTCTCTAGCAAGTACATCAGTATTTCTTTACCTATTATATTCGCATGGGCTGGTGCCTACATTAAAGTGAGCTTGTTGACTTTGGCCAATTGGTTAAGAGCTTGTTTACAGTTCCAAAAAATTTTGGAATCGAAGCTGAGCGCATTAAGGTTCTTAACGGTAACCTAACATGATAAAAGTTATAAGATTTTTTTAAAAAAACTTGTATTTGTTTCTTATTTGTCAATGTTATTTTTTGCTGTCCAAAACTACGAACATTAGAATAATGATGTATAAGACCAAAATAATTGTCTATATTTTCGATAAAACTAACCTGAACATTCCAAAATATAATTTTAACTTTTTACGAATTGAAACACCCTAATTTATAATAAATTTATTTGAATATAATCCATTTTAAAATATTCACAGCACGTAATTACTAAAATCTAAAGAAATAAGTACGAATCACCATCCAATCACCTTCTAATTACTGGAAGATTCTCAACGGTAATCAGCAAAACGTCCTTGCGCTCTTTGAGCACATACCCATAAATATTCTTATCGATGAAGTCCAGGTAGTAGCCAAAAACCTGCTTGCAACCGATCACCTGTTTCTTGCGTTTCGGAACAACTCTTCTATTCTAAAAACATGAAACATAAATAAAATTTAATTATCCAATTCGATTTGAATATAAATCACTTTTTGATTCAAAATATTAACTTAAGCTTCAATAAATAAATAAATAAACTAAATAAATTATTCATTAGAGTATTGTAATCTGTTAAATCTTTAGCAACATATTTATTAGGACAGTTAATAGTTAGAGTATTGTAGAAATTTTAGATCAACATTAAAATGATGTTTTGATTACGTCCAAATTTTTGGCCAACAAAGCATAGAGAAATTCTGAAGGTAGCTTGATATCAAACATGCACAGTAGTATCAAGCCCTTTTTAGTAACACAAATACATCATTATTATAAAAGCAAATGGTTTAAAGATCTCTCAAAATTAATCAAACTTTAGCTTTAGTCGAAAAATTCAAAATGATCTTTGATCTTGTTCAAAAAATCTCTTAGAATAAATCAAACTCAAAATCTCTAAAATGTTTCTTGATCTTGTTTTTAAAAGATGGATATTACTAACAACCTTTATGAAACTACAAAATATCTTATTCAAAAACTCTAAAATATTTCTGACCAAAAATTAATGACATCATTTCCAAATATGTAATTTTAAGAATTTAGCAAATATAACAGAATATTCAATTTTATTTTGATCAAAATTAAAATTGATTCTTTCTTAATCCAAAAAAAGATTTCAATTCTAGAAATTTTGATTATATTTTGAGAAAAACACTTTGCTTCATTATTTTGATAAATGTGATTATAATTTTGATCACAATCTGATCGTAATCAAACCAAACTCCTTAGTTACCATTAAGTAAAAGCTATCGATTTTGATTTTTTTTCTTTTTAACAAACGCAATCAAAAAGTTTGAATCAAATTGAAGATTTTTAAAACTTTTGATTTAAAATAGGCAAAAATATTGGGATCGACTTTAATAAAAACTTATAAGGTGCTGATCAAAAATTTATGCCTAAACGAGTCTAAATGAAGTTTAAGTCTGATTAAATATTGAAGAATTAGACTTCAAATTTTTTGAAGATGCATGACTCTGGTGTTTTTCTAAATTGTAAATGCAGTTCTACTCTGGTTAAATATTTAGGCTTTAAAATGATAAAAAGATTATTATATTATTATATATTAATCTGGTCAAATATTAAAGATTGATTGACGGTTTACCTGGAGAGTTAAATACTCCAAAGTAAAACTCGTTTGTAAGATAAAAATTACTGGATGAGGCTGTTACTTGTTGAAACGCCATATCACTTCATAAAATACTGACACTATATACTATGTCAGTATTTTATTTAGATCCAAATTAGATCGAAACCTATCTGTGGATGTTGTTGACAGGGATTAAGTATTTCAACAAAATATTCAATCTTTGTTTGGTCAAAATCCAAATTGTTTACCTTAACAAATCTAAATGATGACGTTTAAGATTAAGCAATGCTAAATCTTGATCTTGTCTAAAGGATTGTTATTAAGGTAAAACAATACCATTAGCTTACAAAAATTATCAAAAATGTTTAGTAGGAAGATAAATAGGTAACGTATTTTGTTAATACTCAAAGAAGCAAAATGATGAGAATCGGCGATAAGCAGAGGCCGATTATTATACTTTAAAGGATATCAATTTATCATGATCTTCTTTAGACTTAGTAAACTGGATTTTGGATTCCAAAAATATTTAACTTTCCCTTCGTCAAAGCTTTTGATTTAATTTTTGGAATAAGAGAAATTAGTTAAGGACTATTATTAATCTTAAGAAATGTTGCTTTCTTTGTACGTGCATTTGGACAAAGTATTTTCGATTCTAAAAATATTTAACTTTCCCTTCGTCAAAACTTTTGATTTAATTTTTGGAATAAGAGAAATTAGGCAAGGACTATTATTAATCTTCAGAAATTTTGCTTTCTCTGTGCGAGTATTTCAACAAAGTATTTTGGATTCTAAAATTGTTACAACTTTCCCTTCATCAAAACTTTTGATTTAATTTTTGGAACAAGGGAAATTAGGCAAGGACTATTATGAATCTTCATAAATGTTACTTTCTCTGTACGTGCATTTGGACAAAGTATTTTGGATTCTAAAATTATTTAACTTTCCCTTCGTCAAACCTTTTGATTTAATTTTTGGAACAAGGGTAATTAGGCAAGGACTATTATTAATCTTCAGAAATTTTGTTTTCTTTGTGCGAGCATTTCAACTTCCACTTAGTGTAAAAATTTTGATTTCATTAAAAAAAAAAATTGAATTAAGATAGCCAAAAGCGGTAATCAAAGCTACTTTTTATAAAGCGTTGATTTTTATGTTTATTCTACGTCGATTGTATAATCGATATTTCTGTTATCATTCGAAACAATCACAATCGATGATTTATATTCGCAGCGGCATTGAATTTGAAAGTGATTGATTTATTACCGATGTTTAGTTTACGGTCACGAATCGGTTGCAAATAAATGTATTATAATTAGACTAATTTATTTAAACACTGATTTACCGGCGTAAATAATTCATTTTGGGGGTATTCTGAAAACCAAATCTGTAATTGAATAAAAGACGATAACTTCGTTTGTATAACTTGAATTGAATTCAATTTACAAAAGTGTATAATCTAACATATATAACAAAAATTTGTAATCGATTTCCAAAAACATTTCAAAAACACTTTGGTGTGGTTAGTACAAATATGAAATGATAATTACTCACCCTATACTTTTTTGGAGCGACCGATTGGACGAACTCGATTAATTCTTTCCTGGAGTTCACTGGAAGGTAACAGACGTTAGTTTTCAGGTGCCGGGCCGAAGAAACGGCCAGACGCGGCGTACTTACAGCTGAGGGCTAGGAACCAATCGGGAGGTGTCATGTTTATATTTTGGGGCACCGTGACTTTATCGAAACGCAAATTCCCGCCGGCACGTCGGATGCGAAATGTTAATTAGAAAAGTTTCTGGGCGACAGGAGATTCGTTTCGGGCATGCGTGCATTGATTGCAGTTGGTTTCGAAACTAGCCGTTGGCGGCGCTTCGGGCGGTCCATGGTCTAACATATGTGATTTGAAATAAATAAAGATGGTATTTATCCTAATTAGAATTAATTCGATTACATTAAATATATTATGACTAAGTTCAACCATATGACTTGTGTAAAACTTGTAGTAATAAACATTTTGGTATTGTTCATTTATATTTCAAGAGATGGTTATACCAAAAAGTACTCTAAGAACTTACGCAACCCTTAAATTACTCAATAAGTCTAATTTAAGCAATATTTAAATAAGTAATTATGGAAGCTTTCACTTCATGGTACATTTTAATAATAAACCTTTTTTTTTTGTACCAACTAATTAAATTGTTTAATATTTAAATGCTGTTTTAGATCAAACCCTTTAATTTGCAAGAGCAAAAATTTTGATCGTATTTGAAGCATAAAAATTCACGCCCAGTGACATAGTAGGATCTTTAGCAACAATGTTGCTAAGAACCGGTATATTAAATTTCCAAAAAAAATAAGTGTTCACGAGTATCCAATTGGTTGCCCACTCGAGTGAGGCTGTTAATGAAACACGAACAGAGGCGGTGACTGAGTTGTTAATTAAGTTCAGTCTGCACGAAGGTGAGCCAATAAGAGAACACTCATACCCACTGTAGTCGCCAACGCAATAAACGTTGTGGGAGTACCAGATGGGAAATTACCTTCTAATCAGAGTATATAAACTATTTGAAAGTTTTATTCAACTAATTAAAATTAAAATTTTTACAGAGGCTTTAATTACTTTTTGCTGCAGCTACAATAACTGAGGAAGTGGAAGTTGGCAAAAGGTGAAAAGAAGAAGACAATTATGATGAGTCATAATACAGAAAAATCCGAAGATTGAGAGAGAAAAGGAAAAAACAAGATACAGAGAAAGTCGAAGATGGGAAAAGAAGAAAATTACGATGAGAGTTTTCCAGATGAAAGATAGCCGTTCTCCTTTTCTCCTATTTTCACCACCAGATATATTACAAGTACATATTTTTATCATTCCTAAAAATGCACCTTTGATGACAATTTTGTGATCGTCATCGGTATTTCATAGAGTAAAATTAGATTAGATTAACAGATAACTTTAGTGTACAAAAATTTCAAAAATTTCGGTTATTTTTTTTACATGCAGGTGAATTTATCTGTTGTTGCTATCAAAAATTGACAAAAAAACCTACAGAAACATAATTTGTATAACGATATTTTCAGTTTCAAATCTTTCGAATTTGAATTTGATAGCGTTTTATTCAATTTTATTTCATTTGTGCACACCTTGTGGCAATTGTACTCCAGCAGGTGTAATAACAATGCAAGAATATCAAAGATTCCGCACACATGATTTTTTTAAATCTCTTCTTACGACCACAATCTAAGACAAGTTCAAAAATATATTTTGGGACATACACATTAGTAGTGATGATATCTGGTAGCAAAATACTAATGCCCAAAAAACTTCTGAAATATACAATATGAAAAAATCGCTTCAGTTTTAAGTTTCTTGTAAAGGAAAATTTTTGGGCGACGATATTTTCACGTTAAAATCCTCAAAATTTAATCAACCTCAGTCAAAATTAGTATCAAAAATATAAATTGATAGCACAAAAATATATTTTGGGACATACACATTAGTAACGATGAGATCTGGTAGCAAAATACTAATGCCCAAAAAACTTCTGAAATATACAATATGAAAAAATCGCTTCAGTTTGAAGTTTCTTGTAAGGGATAATTTTTGGGCAACGATATCTTCACGTTAAAATCCTCAAAATTTATTCAATCAAGTTTCTTGTAAGGGACAATTTTTGGGCAACGATATCTTCACGTTAAAACCCTCAAAATTTAATCAATCAACCTCAGTTAAAATAAGTATCAAAAATATAAATTGATAATACGCCCAATCAAATACCAGTACAATAACAGTGTAAACTAAATCCGGATTAAGTTTATATCGGTGTTTCCCAAATCCCTCACGTTGATTAAAAGCTTAATCACAACCCACATACTGCATAATGATAAGGTAAACTACGCCCAATATAAATTCCGTTTTATTTTTAAAGCCAAATTACATTATTAATATTTTGGCACATATATGTTGATGTGATCACGTCTGGTGTTAAAATCCTAATGCCCAAAAAATTCTTAAATACCTATTATAGTAAAGCCTTTCTATAGGTATATTAATTTAAGCTTCGATTTGAGTTTTCCTGAAGGAGACATATTTTGGGCTACGATTTTTTCAGGTGAAAATCTTCCAAATTCAATAAAAGTAATATTTTTGAAATCAGTTGTTTTCCAAATTCAATCCAAGAACATTGCAAAATAGAACGTTAATAATACGCTCAATCAAAACCCAATTGAAATATTTAGTGATGAATTTTTGATTATCAAAACTTATTTAATTTAAATTTTTGTTACAAGCAAAAATTAGTTGTTTTAGAAACATATTTTAAATTAAATCATAAGTTATAATGGATATAAACAAGACACGATTTCCAAAATTTTTTTTTAAACCCCTACTAGATTATTAACTTCAATTTGATGATTTTTAAAAGTTACATCTGTGTGATATCAACGAAGTGTATTTTCATTGAAAGTTCCTAAAAGTTACATCTCTTGGATAACGATTTGTTCAGTTGAAAATCCTCAAAAATTCAATCAACTTTTATTAAAAATATTGTTCCAAAATTCAACAATATTTAGATTTCCGCCTACTTTGATATTTTTCGTTTTTCAAAACTAATTTAATTTACATTTAGATTTTTGTCCTAAGCAAAAATTAGCTACTTTAGAAACATCTTTTAGAACATAAGTTATAATGGTTATTAACAAAACACGATTGTCCAAAAAAATGTTATTACAGTAGATTTACTAGATACAAAAATTATTAACTTCAATTTGATGTTTTCTAAAAGATACATCGTTTGGATAACGATTTGATCATTTGAAAATCCTTAAAAATTCAAACAACTTTTGTTAAAAACACATTTCCAAAATTAATTAAAATGACAGTGCAATGATTTTTAGATATCCGCCTACTTTGATAACACACCCAATCCAAACCCAGTACAATTATCTAGCGATAAAATACATCCAATACGAATTAAGCTTAGATTTTGATATTTTCTCGCAGTCAAAACATAGGATTTTATTAGCAAGTAAAAATTAATTACATTTCCGCTTATTTTGATAATGCACCCAATCCAAACCCATTACAATTATCTAGTGATAAAATAAAATACATCCTAAGCGAATTAAACGTAGATTTTGATATTTTCTCACAGTCAAAACGTAGGATAGTAAAAATATTTTAGGACATACATGTTTATAAGGAACTATATGATCAAAACAGTAATGCCCAAAAAGTTCTTATAACCCTATAATACAAGCCTTCAACCAGATATATAAATTCAACATTTTGTTTAAGGTTTCTTGAAAGAGAAAAATTTTGGACAACCATTTGTTGAGGAGAAAAATGTCTAAAATATTCAAAATTCTTTCCAATTGCGTTTAGATTTCCGGCTACTTTGATAATAAGTCCAATCAAACCCAATACAATTATCTAGTGATAAAATAAAATGTAGATTTTGATATTTGTTGAATTTGATTCAAGTGCCTTTCTATATACAACCCTTAGTAGATTTTGATATATTCTCACAGTCAAGGCCTAGGATTGTATTAGTAAGTAAAAATATTTTAGGGAATACATGTTTATAAGGAACGATATGATCAAAACAATAATGCCCAAAAGTTCCTATAACCCTACTATTAACCAGATACATAAATTTAAACCTTTGTTTGAGGTTTCCTGAAAGGGAAAAATTTTGGACAACAAAATATCTAAAATATTCAAAATTCCTTCCAATGATAATGCGTTTAGATTTCCACCTACTTTGATGTATACGTCCAATCAAACCTAGTGATAAAATAATACTTTTTCTAAAACGCATTAAACTTAGATTTTGATACGATTAAATGAAGTATTGAGTCACAAAATTGATTATAAGCATTTAATTTCGGTCACGATTTTTTAGATTTTGATATTTTCTCATAATCAAAACCCAGAATTATAACAGTATTTCTTACAGTAAAACCCTTGATTAGATATATCAATTTAAGCTTTTGTTTGAGGTTTCTTGAACGGGAAAAATTTTGGGCAACGATTTGTTCAGGTGTAAGTAAATCCTCCAATTCAATCTAAAATTTTCTAAATTATAATTTTTCCAAAATTTATTTCAGTGTAGGTATTTCAATTCCCGCCTACTTTGATAATACCTCCAATCAAAACCAATAAAATATATCTAATATTTTGATAATATCTTAAAATCAAAACCTAGTATCATGTTAGTAGTTGCAAATATTTTAGGACATACATATTAATAAGGAAGGATATGGTCAAAATAATAATGCCCAAAAATTTCTTAACTAGATATATAAATTTAAACTTTTGTTTGAGGTTTGAGGACATATTTTGGACAACGATTTGAAAGAATCTTAAATTTTCAAATTATATCTAATAATAGTGAAAAGGTGTAAGTTTCCATCGTGGTTGATAATACGCCCAATTAAAATACAGAAGAATTATTTAGTGATGAAATAAATCCTTCCAAATCTCATTTAACTCAGATTTACATTTTTGGCACAAAGCCAGGATAAGCAGGCAAGAAAATTAGTGAACAAAACACTCTTCAAAATAAGTTAGAACGCATTGTAGTAAAGACTTTTACAAAATATATAAATTAAAGCTTCAATTCGAAACCTAGGATTATAAGTAAGGAAGGTCAAAACTTATCCAAAATAGTCCAAAAATGTTTCACCACGAGTTAAGTGAGCAATTAATTAATGCATGTCCTAAAATATTTGTAACTACTAACATGATACTAGATTTGACGAATAAAGCACTAATAACCTTTCTTCGCCATTTTATTTGATTTACCAAATGTGAAGAAGAACGAAGAAAGGTTATTAGTGCTTTATTCGTCAAATTAATTTGATCTTGACGTAACTCAATCAATCTATTTATGGTAGTAGATTTTGTTTGTAAGATAATATCAAAATATAAATATTAGATAAATTTTATCTTATCACTAAATAACTGTACTGAATTTTCATTGGAGGAATTATCGAAGTAGGCGGGAATTGAAATACTTTGAAACAAATTTTGGAAAAATTCAATTTAGAAAATTTTAGATGTTTTTAATCAAATTTGATTGAAATCCGAGGATTTTTACCTAAACAAATCGTTTCTCCCTTTCAAGAAACCTCGAAAAAAAGCTTAAATTTATATATCTAATAAAGTGTTTTACCATAATAGGGATATAAGAACTTTTTGGGCACTATTGTTTTGATATTATCCTTTCATATCAAAAATTCATCAATAAATATTATCTAAAATTACTTAAAACCTCATTAGAGTAAAAGCATTTACAAAATATATAAATTAAGGCTTCAATTCGAGATTTCTTGAAGACACATTGTTTGGACAATTATTTGATAAGGCGTAACTTTTTAAAATCCAATCAACTTTTGTTAAAAACATCGAAACTTTTAAAATCAATTTTTTCTAACTGTTATCCAATAACAGTGCAAACAGTCACACCCACGTTGATAATACGTCCAATCAAACTACATATATAAATCTAAGCTTCAGATTGAGATTTCTTGAAAGGAACATATTTTAGAAAAGATTTGTTCAGATAGAAGTTTTCCGAATTCAAACAACTAAAATAATCTAAATTAAAACTCTAATTCGAAATTTCTCGAAGACACATTGTTTGGACAATGATTTATTCAGGCGCAACTTCTTAAAATCCAATGAACTTTTGAAAACAAATTACAAATTTTTCTAACTTCTATCCAATAACAGTTTTTAAGTTCACGCCCATGTTGATAATACGTCTAATCAAACTAGATGTATAAGTTTATGCTTCAGATTGAGATTTTTTGAGAGAGACGTATTTTAGACAACGATTTGTTCAGGTAAAAGTTTTCCAAATTCAATCAACTTTATCAAAAATTTATCTACAATTGTTTTTAAATGCTTTACAAATTCTATCCAATAAGTGCAAAGATATTTAAGTTCCCACCCATGTTGATAATTACAGCCAATCAAAACCAAGTAGGATTATGTAAAAAAAATCTTCCGAAATTTATTTAGTTTTTTTGTCAAAATTAAAATGTAGGGTTATATATATTCGAAACTTTTATTTGGAATTTTAATAAAAACTATTCTATAATACACGCTTCAATACCACCTGTATACTTTTTTTAAATTTTTTTGACTTCAGTCACATCAGTTATGTTATTAACCTGTGTACTTCTTTACTTAAAAAAGGATTATATTAGTTTGTTCAAATATTTTTGCACAATAGGTATTATTTTGCTAACAAAAATATTCCACCACCATTATCAAAAAAAAAATTCTACTAAAATTTTGATCGCATTTGGAATTCTTAAATTCACAAAATATGTGTTCTTCCATTCTCACCTTCTATTCGTCTGGCAAATGTTTAACTCTGTGGAAATTCTCTTGATGACGCTTCAAATGATTGACCAATTGTGGACTTTTTGCCCTATGAAGGAAGGTTATGATCAAAACGCAAATGCCCAAAAAATTCTTAAACACAAATTTTGGTGAAGGACACAAACAGAAATATAAATTTAAGCTTTGATTTAAAGTTTCTCGAAAGGAACATCTTTTAGGCAAATATTTGTTTATATGAAATTCCTTAAAATCAACTTTTCTAAACTCTAACCAATAACAGTGCAAAAAAATTCAGGTTCCCGCCCATATTGATAACCGCCAAAACGCCAATCATAACCCAGTAGGATCATGTAGTGATTTTTTTTAGAACCAATGTAATTTAGACTTTAGAAAAAGACATGATCATAACACTAATGCCCAAAAACTTTTTAAATACCCATTATGGTATAGTTATTTATTAAAGATATAAATTTAACTTAAATTTGAGGTTTTTTGTAAGAGACATAATTTGGAAAAAGTTTAGTTGAGGTAAAAAATTTTCAAATTCAATCAACTTTTATTAAAAACAATTTCCAAAATTCCTACTTGGATAGATTAAGATCAGAATTATAAATATCGAAACAAAAGATGTTATATAGTAAAGGTGAGAGGGAAGAGCCTTGGGGAAGTCCGTAGTTTGAAGTTAAGGAAGAAGAGAAAGAGTTTAAAATAAAAAAATTCAAAGGTTGTATTGAAGAGAAATTTATTAAGGTTGAAAATTACATGAGAAGAGATGTTTAAGACAAAAATTACATTTTTATATGCTTTTTACTTACTAAAAATAATTATATTCTGTCCCACATTTTACATACAAGAAGATTTTGCAATATAAATATTTTGATGCAGGTCATGGTTTAGCGAAAATTTTGGCGACGATTTATCCTGGCTTCATTGTAGTAGTTTGTAGTCGGGAACATCAGGAACAGCGAAAATCTAGGAATCAAAACAACCGAGATTCCGCTGTTTCGAGAAGCCCCCATCTACAATTTCCAAAATTCCTTCCAAAGATGGCGCAACCAAATATCCAGCAAGAAAATATTTTTTTGAAATAAAACAACTCAGTTGGGAGGGTTTCACATGAATACTAATACTCATCTGCCTGATGAAGCCAATGCGTGGCGAAAAATGTTGCAGTGTTCAACAATAAATGTGAAACCCTCTCAATTATGTTGTTTTATTTCAATGTGTTATGTTTCATCATGTATCCACCACGTCAATTCAATTTTTTTTTACTTAAAGCTACTTAAATTTAGGTTTATTAGTTGTTAAAAAATTATTTTAGCATATAAGGAAGTTAGGTAGGATATGATCAAAAAATTACATTTCAGTAAAGCAAATTAGTAAATTATAAATTAAAGCTTTAATTTGAGGCTTCTTCAAAAATACATTTTTGGATAACGGTTAGGTCTTTTTAAAAGGTTTCCCAAAAAATTCTCATGCGCAAATTTTAGTAAAGGCAGTAACTAGATGTATGAATTTAGTCTTAAATTTGAGATTTCTTTAAAAATACAATTTTGGACAACCGTTTGGTCTTCTTAAAAGGTTTCCCAAAAAAATCTTATGAGCAAATTCTAGTAAAGCCAATAACTGGATATATGAATTTAAGCTTAAATTTGAGGTTTCTTGATTGAAACATATTTTGGACAAGGATTTCAATCTTCAAATAAAATACCTAATAATATTTTTTTCTTTTTATAGTCAAATTTTATATGTTGGTAGTTCAAATATATTTTAGGATGTGTAAATAATCACTAAAGTAAATCCCTTTATTAGATGTATAAATTATTTCTTCTAATAAATTTTTTTCTGGGCGATGATTTCATCAAGTGGATATCTTCAAAATTCAATCAACATTGGTTAAAAATCTAAAATATTCCAAACCACATGTTATTATCAATTCCAATGCAAGTAGTACTACGTAACAACTTGTAGAAAAGTAAATTCGGCCCAAAATTAATATAATTAAGATTTTGATTTCTTCCTACGGTCAACACCTAAAAAAATATTTAAAGTATTTTAGAATGTATACGCCACTTACTTAACTGCTTGTTTGATCAATCTATTTATCATAATTTTGGGGCAGATTTGAAGTACATCATTTTATTTGAACAGAACCTTGGCCAAAATATTTGTTCGATTTGGTAAATTTCGTCACAACATGGAAGCCTTTAATATAATCGATACTTGATCTACTACTCTCTTGATGGAACCAGATTTTCAAATTGGAAGAAGTAAAACTCTTCCATTTCTTCATTTTCAGATAACTGTGTTTCGGTCGTTACGGACCGTTATCAAAGTTTTAACTAAGATAAGAGTTTTTCTTCTCCCTTCTCCCAATATGGAAACCTGTTTTACTATTTTAATTACGCGCGAAATTTATGGAGGTAATTGTGCAAAAACTGAAACTGAAAGTAATAAAGATAAATTGTTCCGTTTCTATTTTCTAGATCAATTACGTGGAAAATTGCAATCAGCACTGTGTTATCAGCAAGGACAAATGTGCGGATTTGTGGTATAAATGTACCTGAAAAAAGCATGCTTTTATTAGTCTACCGGCGGCCTTTAAATAAAAGTGTTCTCGTGATACAAGGGTAAGTGCATTTACATTTTTTTGCTTAAGTGTCATATTGAAGAAAATCTATTCCTAAAACAAATTGTAAAATGCTTGTTGGTGTTTGGAGGTTTTCCATTGTTCTTGTTTTTTTTGTCTGGAACTGGTGAACTCTTCCTAGCTTCACTGTAGAACATTGTAGTCAGGAACATCTCAGGCAGAGAAAATCTAGGAAACAAAAAATACCTAGATTACGCTGTTTGAGACGCCCCCATCAACAATATCACGCCGTACCATCGGGAAATCTTTGCCTTTGATCTAATGTTGACAAACGGAAAACAGCAGCAGTTATTGTGTTCTGGGAATCAAAACGACCTTAAACAACAATACTGTTGCTGCTTTACGTTGCGTTTTGCTGCTTAATTCTTGAATATCGAATCGATGCACCTAGAAAGAAAAATACAAGAATTAAAAATTTTGTATTTAGCTCAGAGACTATTAATTTTGCTTAAGGACGAAAATTATATGAGAAGATGTTTAAGAGTTAATTATTATACAGCAACTCTTTAATTAATCAGTAAATTATTGTTTCCTATCAACAACAACCACAAATTAGTTTTGATCAATTTTGGATCTCATCAGCGTAACGAAGTTGAAGACAGGGAAACTGCTAAGATGATGAGATCCGATTTATTTATAGCAATGATCATCACCATAGGTTTCCAAAAATTATCCGTTTAGCTTAATACTGTTTTTTTGCATAACGTTATTTAAGAAACTAAATTAGCTTAACGTTGATGATTCTAAATTTTTGCCCAAAAGTTAGAATTATTTTTAACCGAAAGAATTTATAGTAAAGTTATCATAGAAACTGTAAATACTGCTAGTTACAGTTCACACGTTTGCAGTTAAAAATTTAGTAGCTGTGAATGGGTGAAGATTTTCGATCAAAAATGTTTTTTCTTCTTTCTTACCCTGTTGCTTCTAGATGAGCCATGTCTTTATTATCCTTCAAATCACATGAAAATGAATAAAACATCCTCTTCCTATTTTAAGGAATGTGCCTTTCTTCTTGATAAACACATAGGTTTTAGAACATACTGTAGAAGAGCATCTAAAAAATAGGATTTTAAGTTTCAAACATCAAAGAATTTCTATCCTTACCTTAACAACTCTTTTTCTTGATGAATAAGTAGGGATAACTTGAATTGTAGAACAAATGGCTTTTAGAAAACGAAATTGTAAGTTCCAAAAATGTACAAATTTGTATACATACCTTAAAGATTTTTTATCTTTGTTAACTGATTCCAAAATTTTTATTTTGATAAACTTATAGAAATTACTATGCCTGTAAAACAAACAACAAAAGATTTACAGACAACAAACATATAGAAAAGGTTGAAAAACAATAAATTTCAAGAGTTTATTTTATTTTAGTAAATCCTTTCTACCTACAATTAATTGAAAAAATCATCATAATAAAATTCACACATTTTAAATAACATTTACATAATACTATTTATAAAAAAAACAATTACAGTTGCACTAGAAATTTCTAATGTGCACATTCTCGCATTTTTTGGCGTTGGTTTCCTCTATGAATCGGTGGTGAGTAGCAGTCGAAATCTTTTAAAGAAACGATTAAACTAGGAGCTGAAAATAACCGAGTTATCGATTCTTTAAAAAGCCTTCAGCCACATTCAAAAGTCTTCTGGTGAAGTCGATGTTGATCCCGGCTAGAAGGTTGTGTGATGAGTAACCGAAAATAAGGCACTTCTTCATTATTCTAGGAACGAAAAACACCTAGAAATCAGAGAAATGTCTACTCTCAGTTACAAGTAATTGCCCCAATTTATTCTTGGCCTAAAAAAAACAAAATTTTAAATTCTAAAAATATATCTAATATCTATCTAAAAACTGTACAGGTTTTTACTTACTGCTCAACTCCAATAAATCAATAAAAAAAAGTCCAAATATCATTTTGGCTTCAGTAGGAAATCCTAAAAAATTCAAAAATCAATATCTCAATAAAACACTGTTAATATTCTTACGTGAGATATTAGAAGCCAAAAATAGATCCAACACTTGGGAATGAACTGCAAAGGTCGAAACTATAGTTGTGTCAAAAATAGATTAGTTTCCAAATATTTTGGAATTTCTTGATTTTTCAAGCAAGTCAAAAAACTCAGCTTCTTTAGGTTTGTGGTGATGAATACTAAACAACAAATGCCTGAACAATGTAAATCAGAGAATATAGGTTTTTGACTTGCTTGAAAATCCGTACAATAAACAAAACGTGTCGAGTTCAAATGAGTTAATTAATGTTCATTGACAACAAACGAACAAAATATATCTAAATTACTACTGGTTAACATATACACTGGATGAATTGATGAATTCCAATCTTCTTCGAATCGATGTCACACAACCCTAAATGGGCAAATCGCTGACCTTTCAGAATTTAAAATATCTAAGAGATCCACGATTTACAAAGCTAAGGTTGTATTTTCAGCAGATCATAACAGATTAAATTATGTTACATAGCATTATTTTAACTAAATAACTTTTTAGCCGTTTCCAAACATTCTTGAATTTTTACTTCTTACCTATTATAAAAGTAACTGATTAACTTTGGTTACTACAACATTGGATTACAAAAAGACTGCGAGGATACAGTACTAAAAAGTTACTTGTACATTAATGGGTAAATAACATTTTCATCATTTTGTACACCTCCATTATCTTCTTCCCAGCTTTCTTCATTCTCTTCTCTTTCTTTTGGGCGAATTAGAGTCAAAATGTTAACAATGAAATTTGCTTTATATAAAAAGACAATAAAACAAATATCATTGGATAAAATTTGGACTACTAATACTTACAATGTAGTCTTCTAAAATATATAGCTGAAAATCTATTTTAGATTATATTTACTGATTTTGTGTTCTAAATGTGTTACCTAATATTTTAGATCGCAGAATACCAAGCCATCTTCATCTTCTTCATGTTTTTCATTTTCTTCCGGATGAAACAAAGTGAAAATTTTAATGGCTTATCAATTGAGTGTAGATTGCCAAATCATCTTCATCTTCTTCATATTTTTTATTTTCTTATGTCCTTCAATTTCTTCCGTATGTAACAGAGTCAAAATTGTAATGATGGAAAAAGCCTTATCGATTGAGTCTCAATAAGACAAAGACCATCAAAATAATCTGAGACTGGTAACCAACAATAAACCAAATTATTACTTTAGGTTCCTAATTTTGAAGAAAAAAGTCCAATCAGCCGCATCTACAAAAATCGTAGAGTTAGGTGTTTATAAGCACTTTACTGGTTGTGATATTTTTTAATTAAATCAGTATTGTGTTTGTAATAGTCTAACTTTACTGCTGACAATGATGGTAAGAAGATTATAATGATGGTAAGGTGGTTACGAAGAAAGTCTGTAACATTGAAGTAGCTAATGTAGCAAATTTTTGCAGAGAAAGAAGAGGAAGGGCGTGAAGAAGTAAAGAGAGGAGTACGATCAAACATTGTATTAAATCCAGATTTATGCTACATCTAAGCAAGAGGATAAATAAGAAGAGAACTACGACAAAGAAGAAGAAAGAACAAAACGGAGGAGGAGAAAGACGAGGGAGATCAAAAGCAAGAAAATAAAGGAGATGAAGGAAGACTTGTTATTCAAGGTGAACTTAGCTGTTATAAGCAAGATAATTAATACTTACGTGAAAACCCTGTTGAAAGAAGTAAACTTAGCCTTAATTTAGGAGTTATGCATTTTTGACCGTATCAATATGGTTTCCCAAGTGATTCTTGTTTTAGTTAGCTATGTTCCACATATAGGTCATCATTTTTGGACTTGCACCCTTAAATGAGGAGATAATAACTTACATTTTTGAAACTAGGGTTTATTTAAGTATTGCGTTGATACGAACATTTGACGGTATCAATACGGTACTTAAGTAATTCTTGTCTTCAATTGCTACGTTCCTCAAGTGGGTCAGCATATCAAGGTAAGTATCAATTCTACAACAACGAAAAATGAAAGAAGACGAAGGAAAAGAGAAACAAGTAAACTCAGCAGAGAAGAAGTAAGAAAAACAAGAGCAGGAACAATTATTTTAGTTTTATTTAGATGATAGGTCTGATCATTGATCAAGAGGGCGAGGAGGAAAACAGAGAAGAAGAAAAAGAAGATGAGGAGGCTTCATCTTGAGCAATAGGAAGAGGAAGAAAACAGAGAAGAAAAGAAAGAAGATAAGGAGGCTTCATCTTCAGTAAGAGAAGGAAGAGGAAAACAGAGAGGAAAAGAAAGAAGATGAGGATGCTTCATTTTCAGCAAGAGGAAGAGGAGGAAAACAGAGAAGAGAAAGAAGATGAGGAAAATGACGAGGGAGGAAAAAAGAAGACATGTAAAATGAGGATTTTCAGCAAGAGGAAGAGGAGGAAAACAGAGAAATTAGATGAGGAAAATGACGAGGAAGGATGAGCAAGAATAGTTAGAAGGAAGAAGACATGTTATTCAAGACAAACTTAATTGTTACAAGCGAGACGTGTTAATCATAAAGTACTCAACATGATCGGACTTGCACCCTTAAACGAGGAGATAATACATATCTATTTTACACTTTTGAAACTAAGTTTTATTTAAGTATTGCGTTGATACGAACATTTGACGGTCTCAACACGGTACTTGAGTAATTCTTGTTTTCAATTGCTACGTTCCTCAAGCGGGTCAGCAAGGGAGGGCAAGAGTAAAAACAGAACGGAGAAGAAAGAAGACGTGTTATAAGAGAGAAAATTCAAAATTCTACGTAACGTAACTTGGAAGTTTGCTGAAATGAAAATGCTTGAAGAGGATGAACAAAAAGAGAAAGAATTTAATGAAGAAGAGGAAGGGCAGTAGGAAGAAGAAGGTTCATTGTATTCAACTTCAAATGAAGAGTCTGCAAAGGCGGCGCCAAATTTCTGAGTGTGGGCCTTCTGGAGTATTTTCTATATATGAATATTTAACCATATAAAGGAAATATTTCATAAATTCCACATTTAGGCTTCATCTTGAGCAAGAGGAAGAGGAGGAAAGATGACAAAGAAGAAGAGGCAGTAAAGAAAAAATAAGAAGAGACAGAAAATAATAAACAAGAGGAGCAAGAGAGCAAGAATTTATTGAAGAAGAAGAAGAGCAGGAGGAAGAAGAGAAAGAAGAATAAGTCCGTAAAAATTGGTAAGTATTTTCTTTAGATGAATATTTAACCATATAAAGGAAATATTTCTTGAATTCCACATTTAGGCTTCATCTTTAACAAGAGGAAGAGGAGGAAAGATGACAAAGAAGAAAGGACAGAAAAGAAAAAATAAGAAGAGGTTAAAAAGGGTAAACAAGATGAGCAAGAATTTAATGAAGAAGATGAAGGACAGGAGGATAAAGAATATGGTGGTTCATTGAATTCAACTTTAAATGAAGAGTCTGCAAAGGCGGCGCCAAATTTCTGAGTGTGGGCCTTCTGGAGTATTTTCTATATATGAATATTTAACCATATAAAGGAAATATTTCATGAATTCCACATTTAGGCTTCATCTTTAGCAAGAGGAAGAGGAGGAAAGATTACAAAGAAGAAGGGACAGAAAAGAATAAAGAACTGCAAAGTTCGAAACACGTGTCAGGAAACTGTAAATAAAAATATGGAACATAACAAGTGCTTTTTTTCACCAAACTTAGAAAAGAATAGACAGGAGGAGCAAGAGAGCAAGAATTTAATGAAGAAGAAGAAGAGCAGGAGGAAGGAGAATATTATGGTTCATTATATTCAACTTTAAATGAAGAGTCTGCAAAGGCGGCGCCAAATTTCTGAGTGTGGGTCTTGTGGAGTATTTTCTATATATGAATATTTAACCATATACAGGAAACATTTCATGAATTCCACATTTAGGCTTCATCTTTAGCAAGAGGGAGAGGATGAAGATGACAAAGAAGAAGGGACGGACAACAAACAATAAGAAGAGACAGAAAAAAATTAAACAGGAGGAGCAAGAGAGCAAGAATTTAATGAAGAAGAAGGGCAGGAGGAAGAAGAATATGATGGTTCATTGTATTCAACTTTAAATGAAGAGTCTGCAAACGTAGCGCCAAATTTCTGAATGTGGACCTTGTGAAGTATTTTCTTTAGATGAATATTTAACCATATAAAGGAAACATTTCATGAATTCCACATTTAGGCTTCATCTATAGCAAGAGGAAGAGGAGGAAAGATGACAAAGAAGAAGGGATAGCGAAGAAACAATAAGATAAGCAAGAATTTAATGAAGAAGAAGAAGGGAAGGAGGAAGAAGAGAAAGCAGAGGAGGAAGAATATGGTGGTTCATTGTATTCAACTTTAAATGAAGGGTCTACAAAGGCGGCGCCAAATTTCTGAATGTGGACCTTGTGGAGTATTTTCTCTATATGAATATTTAACCATATAAAGGAAACATTTCATGAATTCCACATTTAGGCTTCATCTTGAGCAAGCGGAAGAGGAGGAAAGATGACAAGGAAGAAGAGGCAGTAAAGAAAAAATAAGAAGAGACACAAAAGAATAAACAAGAGGAGCAAAATAGCAATAATTTAATGAAGATGAAGGACAGGAGGAAGAAGAATATAGTGGTTCATTGTATTCAACTTTAAATGAAGAGTCTGCAAAGGCGGCGCCACATTTCTGAGTGTGGGCCTTTTGGAGTATTTTCTATATATGAATATTTAACCATATAAAGGAAATATTTCATGATTTCCACATTTAGGCTTCATCTTGAGCAAGAGGAAGAGGAGGAAAGATGACAACGAAGAAGGGACAGACAATAAACAATAAGAAGAGACAGAAAAGAATATACAGGAGGAGCAAGAGAGCAAGAATTTAATGAAGAAGAAGGAGGGCAGGAGAAAGAAGAGGGGGAAGAATATGATGGTTCATTGTATTCAACTTTACATGAAGGGTCTGCAATGGCAACGCGAAATTTCTGAATGTGGACCTCCTGAAGTATTTTCTATATATGAATATTTAACCATATAAAGGAAATATTTCATAAATTCCACATTTAGGCTTCATCTTGGGCAAGAGGAAGAGGAGGAAAGATGACAAAGAAGAAGGGACAGAAAAGAAACAATAAGAAGAGACAAAAAAAAATAAACAGAAGGAGCAAGAGAGCAAGAATTTAATGAAGATGAAGAAGGACAGGAGGAAGAAGAATATGATGGTTCATTTTATTCAACTTTAAATGAAGAGTCTGCAAAGGCAGCGCCAAATTTCTGAATGTGGACCTTGTGAAGTATTTTCTTTAGATGAATATTTAACCATATAAAGGAAACATTTCATGAATTCCACATTTGGGCTTCATCTTTAGCAAGAGGAAGAGGAGGAAATATGACAAAGAAGAAGAGGCAGTAAAGAAAAAATAAGAAGAGACAGAAAAGAATAAACAAAGGGAGCAAGAGAGCAAGAATTTAGAGAAGAAGGGCAGGGGGAAGAAGAATATGATGGTTCATTGTATTCAACTTTTAATGAAGAGTCTGCAAAGGCAGCGCCAAATTTCTGAATGTGGACCTTGTGAAGTATTTTCTTTAGATGAATATTTAACCATTTAAAGGAAACATTTCATGAATTCCACATTTAGGCTTCATCTTGAGCAAGCGGAAGAGGAGGAAAGATGACAAGGAAGAAGAGGCAGTAAAGAAAAAATAAGAAGAGACACAAAAGAATAAACAAGAGGAGCAAAATAGCAATAATTTAATGAAGATGAAGGACAGGAGGAAGAAGAATATAGTGGTTCATTGTATTCAACTTTAAATGAAGAGTCTGCAAAGGCGGCGCCACATTTCTGAGTGTGGGCCTTTTGGAGTATTTTCTATATATGAATATTTAACCATATAAAGGAAATATTTCATGATTTCCACATTTAGGCTTCATCTTGAGCAAGAGGAAGAGGAGGAAAGATGACAACGAAGAAGGGACAGACAATAAACAATAAGAAGAGACAGAAAAGAATATACAGGAGGAGCAAGAGAGCAAGAATTTAATGAAGAAGAAGGAGGGCAGGAGAAAGAAGAGGGGGAAGAATATGATGGTTCATTGTATTCAACTTTACATGAAGGGTCTGCAATGGCAACGCGAAATTTCTGAATGTGGACCTCCTGAAGTATTTTCTATATATGAATATTTAACCATATAAAGGAAATATTTCATAAATTCCACATTTAGGCTTCATCTTGGGCAAGAGGAAGAGGAGGAAAGATGACAAAGAAGAAGGGACAGAAAAGAAACAATAAGAAGAGACAAAAAAAAATAAACAGAAGGAGCAAGAGAGCAAGAATTTAATGAAGATGAAGAAGGACAGGAGGAAGAAGAATATGATGGTTCATTTTATTCAACTTTAAATGAAGAGTCTGCAAAGGCAGCGCCAAATTTCTGAATGTGGACCTTGTGAAGTATTTTCTTTAGATGAATATTTAACCATATAAAGGAAACATTTCATGAATTCCACATTTGGGCTTCATCTTTAGCAAGAGGAAGAGGAGGAAATATGACAAAGAAGAAGAGGCAGTAAAGAAAAAATAAGAAGAGACAGAAAAGAATAAACAAAGGGAGCAAGAGAGCAAGAATTTAGAGAAGAAGGGCAGGGGGAAGAAGAATATGATGGTTCATTGTATTCAACTTTTAATGAAGAGTCTGCAAAGGCAGCGCCAAATTTCTGAATGTGGACCTTGTGAAGTATTTTCTTTAGATGAATATTTAACCATTTAAAGGAAACATTTCATGAATTCCACATTTAGGCTTCATCTTTAGCAAGAGGAAGAGGAGGAAGACAGAAAAAAATAATAGGAGAAAAAAGACAAGGGAGGACAAGAGTAAAAACAGTATGGAGAAGAAAGAAGACGTGTTATTTAAGATAAAACTGTTGCAAGCGAGACGTGGTAATTAATTATATATTATGATAGATGTGAACTCAGACTTAAATAAAGAGTTTCTTGGCTAAAACAAGTACGTGTAGCAGTTAATTTTTACGTTTTGCCCTAAGCCGAATGACATTCTCAAAAATTAGGTTAAATTAGGATATGTTGATATGAATATTTGACCATATAAATGTCTTGCCTAAATAATTCTCGTTTTAATTTGCTACGTTCCACAAATGGATGAACGTGAACATAGTGATCATTTCTACAAGAAAAATTGTTGACTAATACGAGAAAAAAAGCAAGCAAATCAAAAATTAGCAGAATCAATTTATTTACATGGTGAAGGTGAGTTTCTGTAAATTAATATTATTTTATTTTCAGGAAATTATTCAATCGATCGAAGTACTTAGGTTCCTAAGAAACTCTCTACTTGCGAAAAAGGTTAATGTTTTATGAACTGTAGCAAAAGGTTCAAGTGTAAAAATTTAATTTGTTTCAGAAAATCGCGAATTTTAAATGATACAATTGGAAAACTTCGATCTACTGCATTAAGATGAGAAGTTGAAGGATAGGAATGAATATTTTAATTGTGTGATCATAGGAAACGACGTGATAAGAAACTTTGTTTCATTAGCTTACATTTTTTTAACTATTGGGAAACTTTGCTTCATCTTGAATATTTTTAACTATTGAGGAACTTTCTTGTGAGATTTATTCGGTCGCAAGAAGAAGAAAGTAAATTGTTGATTTAGAAGTTTGCTGCAATGTTAAAAGAGGAGGAAGAGGGAATAGTAGAAAGGAAAAGAGAACGAATTGAATGAACAAGAGGATCCTGCCCTTCATTTCATTCAATTCTTTCTCTTTTCCTTTCTACTGGTTCCCTCTTCCTCCTCTTTTAACAAGAAGAAGAGAATTTTTTTTAGGATTCGTTCAGTTTGAGGAGGAAGAAAATAAATTGTTTGTTTTCGAAAGGAGAGGAATGATAACGAAAATTAATTGGGAGAGAAAGTTTCAGGAAGAAGGAAAATAGTTTTTTGAAATAGGTAAGTTTATCTTGATTCAAAAATGTTTTACCGCGGGTTAAGTAAGCAATTAGTTAAATATGTTAGTAAGGTTATTGTTTAAGGTTGGAGGAACTTACTTCGTGGTGAATTTTTATTTAAGGAATATTCCAACTTCTTACTTCATTTTAACAGCGATGGAAATCGCAGAAATTGCTAAATTTGGGTACATTGAATTATTCACTATTGGCGAAAATTTAACTGCCTGTAGTGCATGTTTCAATAGATCTGGATTTAAGTACGACCTCGATACAAATATCGGGATGATGACAAGTTAATTTTGCTGGATATATATGTGAATTAAATAAAATTTGTTAATAAAGGTTTTTAGTGTTTATTTATTAAAATCATGTTTTTAAATTGTTGTTTTTGATATTTAGCACAAAGTTATGGGATTTAAAATTGTTTAATTATTAATGTTTACGTTTTATCAATGTTTTAATACTAAATACAAAACAAATTAATTAAGTTTACGTAACTCACAAAAACAAACAAATTTATAAACAGTTGACTCATGTAGTGGATAATACAGGTACAATAAAAAATATTAACGTGATGAACTGTCTCTTCGTTGTGTGAAGAGTCAAACAAGGAGCGACCTATTGTGGTGATGAAGATTTGCAAATTATAATAGAGGGAGATGCAATGATTAAAATTCGGTTCAAAAATTTGGAAATGAACCGAACCAGACACAATGCATCAACCTCGATTATTTTTCAAATCGAAACACTACACTAGGCGTATGTGCAACTTGTTTGAATGATATAGCTAAAATAGCATAATAAATTTGAACAAAAATATAGCTGAAATAATTAAGAAAAAAATTATTACATACCAATGTATAGATGAAGAAGGCATCGGCTAATGTTGATAAATGATAAAGGCCACAGCAGCTTAATCCATTTTTTCATGCGATAAATAAAGTTAAGAATAACTAATAAAATCCTTTACCTTTATAAAAACTATTATTGTATTAATGAAAACATATTTATAAAATATTATAATTTTTGGAATTATAATTTAAAAAATAGGAACATGTAGTTAAAAATTAACGACTATAAAATACAGAAATATAAATAACATAGCAAAAAGGTGTCCAAAGGACAAAATACAATATCGCTTAAATACTATAATAAGGCACATTTTTAGTTTAGTCTTTCGTTGTTTAGGTCATAAATTTTAAAGTCGGATATACAGATTCTTTCAAGGCGGCAGTTTTTGTTTCTAAACGATCGACTTATACGATTATAAATATAAATTATTATTAATGTACGAATAATTATGTGAAATATTTAAAAAAGACTGTATTGTCGACTTATAATTAAATAAATGAGTATAAAATATTGCACTTACGTAATAGTAATACATTAAAAAAAATAAATTAAGATAAGCTGTTTCTGTAAAATTATTCTACAAATAAAAAACTGTTACGATTACAAAATAACAGAAACGATTTTTTACATATTTTACATAAAAAATGTTTTACATAAAATAAAAACTTTGTACGAGAGCGAGGTTTATTTTTTGCTTGAGTCTATTTTGTGGTTGTTTTTATTTCATTTATGTTCAGGCGGGAGTGTTTTTACATATATATTTTTTTTTTTTGGTTGTTAACATTTTTTTGTGGTTTTTTAATACGAGAGTATTACTGTATTATCGACTTAAAAATAAAACAAGTTGGTATTATTTAAGGGTGTATAGTACGAAGTGATCTTTTTGACATGATTTTTTTAAGACGACAATCTCTTGTAATGCGAAATTATAAATTTAAAATAATAGTTATCATTAAAATATCTAATTTTTTGGTTTGGTTAAGTCTTTTCATTCAGTGTAAATTTCTTAAGCTCAACATTTTTTAATAACTTATATCTCCGTTAAGATCCAAGAAATAATAACTTATGATTAATTACAGTTAATTTTAATGTATAACATTAAATTTAAGACTTAAAACTGTGAAATTTACAATAATGTCAAAACAATGAATTTAAATTAAAATGTAATATGAAAGCTCAATAATTATTAAATATTAATAATGACTTACGTATGATAAAATCATGTTATGAATAAATTTTTACAAAAGACAAGTTGCGGTACGATTAACAACTTTCAACAAAACAACAGCCCTATAATTAAGTCCCTTCGGATATATTAAGCGATCCGAGGCGCTCCACTGTGAAATGAAATGAATGCATCTCACCCTCGTCCATAGGTTTCGACTTCTTCGTGGGCAAATCCTCGAAACTCACGCATAGGAGGAACGGCCGCTTTACGTAATGAAACAGCGTGAACTCGACTAGTTCTTCGTGGATGGGTCCCACCAGTAACTTGCAGATTGGCCTCGATGTGTCGATCTGCTTCTCCCACATAATAATATCGTGCTAGAAAAAATAAGGCTCGAGTAATGTTACTTTTATACGTTGAAATATCGGACTCACCTTGTGTTCATAATTTAGTGCGTGTAGTAACTGTCTCACATGGCCGATAATCCGCTCGGCCTTTTCTAAACAAAACACGCACGGTACGCCATTTTGGCAAAATTAGTTACGTGTGAATGAATCGATGAAAAAACTTACCATCCAAAACCATATTGGCGTGGTTTGTGTGTACACTTCCCTCCCTAATATCTGAATAATTTTAATGAACACAATACTGTGCGATTTTCAGCAGCACGTCTGCACTCGGCGAATGTAAGAACTCAAAAGGGAGACGATACGCTTCATTTAGTACTGCAAGGCGGGTAATCAAACCCCGCGTAGGTAGTATACAATCCGTCATATATCAAGAACTTGTTTCCATCCTATGTATATACTCTTGTTATGAGTGCTAACCCCCAATTACTTTTTTACTTGCTTTCGGCTCAAGCTTACGGAACAATGTGAGTTATGCATATATTTAAATGGTGAAATTGACGATCCGCCATTATTACGGTCTCCCCCTCCCTTATATACGTAAGACATAAATAATACATATATATGTAACTAAAAAAGGTACGTGCAATATATCATAATAAATAGGAGCTCGTTAACTGTCTAAATGGTAATAATAATAAATAGAGTGTGTAGATTAAATCGAAATTGGGGCGCAAGTAGTCGGAAGAAATAAAGACGAAGCGTAATTTTCGCAAGAGCTAGAACCCTTATCACATATTAATAAAGGCGGCAAAACACACCGGTGGTGGCGCATTCGGCCGCAGCAACGTTAGTTCGGGTTAGCAGTTGGATGGGTGACCGATATCATTCACCATTGGGATATAATAATCTTATTATTATTATTTTTTTTAATAATTGCGCAAATAAATGCATACATTCTTCTTCTAATATTATTATAATAACGACGGCTTGATTATATACAATAGTCATTAAAAGCCCTTTCTCTTTGGAATTAAACCGTTCTGAAAAAATAATCAGCTTCTGCAATCTCCAATGAGGCGTTCATTTCTTTTTAATTAATGATTCTTTGTAATGGAAGTAAAGTAGCGCCAATCGGATACGCCTCGAACTTGCAGCATACCTAATAAGAATCAATTCGCAACGAAAATAATTCATTATTAAACTAAAAAGCCATGGCCGCAAATTAAATATGAAATAAGTACTACCAATATGCTTTACTTTAACAGATTAAACTTTATCCCACCTTACATAAATGATTAATCTATCAGTACAAGAAAAATCCGTTGCAATTTAGATAAATAATTTTTAGGTACTAACTAAAGTACTTCGAATGATTCTAAATAATCATTTGAAATAAATGCGGCCAATAAAAAAAAAAAACTAACAACAAATGCTAATTATTTAATCTAGCACCACCTCACATAAATGACTAATCCATTCGAGAGGTACCACCACTTAGTTTTGCAATTAAATTAAAAACTAGAATTAAAACTAGTTACGAATCTACAGCGACATAAAAAAATTAAGTATTGTTTTTTATTTCAAATTGAAAATGTACCAAGAAAATTTAAGAATTGCATTATCATTTTCTTATTAATTAATCATTGAAGTTAGATTTCTTGAAAGTACTTATAAAACCCGAATACATCATATTCAAGTTGAACAAATTATTCCCGGAGCGAAGCAGTACCGTTAACTACATAACACAGCTGTTGAAAAATACCAATTTTACTCCTTTATTAAATAAATAATAAAACAAAGTGACTACATAAATAGTACTACTACGATAATATGATAACCAATGAAGCATGTTTCATTAAAATGAAATTATAAAACCAATTAGAAATAGAGAACAGGTACGACCAATTAAAGACCAATTAAAATCGATGGAACTTCATTGAAATGAAATTATAAAAATAATTTAGAATACAGAACAGGTACGACCAATAAGAATCTTCATGCCGAACAAGAAGGCTCGTCCAACCAGAAGACGGTTTTCTTAAAAAGTACTCATAAATACGAATATTTTATATTTAAATAACCAGGATTTTAAGATTTAGAAAATATAGTGTAACTAATATAATGCTTATTATCAAAAACGGTTATGGCATATGACCTAGTAGTCGACGCCAAAAACAAAAGAAAAAAGTAACCACGAAGTCTCGTCCAATCAGAAGAAGGATTTCTTAAAGGTACTCATAAATACGAATATTTTATATTTAATTTCTTGAAAGTACTCATAATAAGGAATATTTTATATTTAAGTAACCAGAAAGGCTCGTCCAATCAGAAGACAGATTTCTTGAAGGTACTCATAAATACGAATATTTTATGTTTAATTTCTTGAAGGTACTCATAAATACAAATATTTTATATTTAAATTAATTTTTTGTTAAGAAAATCATTCCCGGAATGAAACAGTACCGTTGAAGAGGTACTTTTTTAACAAAACTATTAAAAAAAGCCAATTGTGATCCTACTGGTTTAATTTTAATAACAAAAGTTTCTGTACGAATACTACTAGTAATAATAATAACTGTACAATTCCGATAATATGTCGAAATGTAATTAAAAACTAATTAAGAACAGAGATAGGTCACAGGTACGACCAATAAGAATCCAACAGAGTTGGGTCACAGGTACGACCAATAAGAATCCTCATGCCGACCAAAAGTGTACAAATTGAAAGACCCGTCAGACGTTTCAATTCAATGAAAATGAAACCGGTTGGATGATCATGCTCATCCAATCAAAATGTTTAAAGCCCTCAGGTACTTCAAATTATAAAACCAATTAGAAATAGAGAACACGTACGACCAATAAAAATCGATGGAACTTCATTAAAATAAAATTATAAAAATAATTAAGAACATAGAATAGGTACGACCAATAAGAATCTTCATACCGAACAAGAAGGCTCGTCCAGCCAGTCGACGGATTTCTTAAAGGTACTCATAAATATTTTATATTTAAGTAATCAGGAAGGCTCGTCCAATCAGAAGACGGATTTCTTGAAGGCACTCATAAATACGAATATTTTATATTTAGTTTCTTGAAGGTACTCATAAATACGAATATTACCGGTTGGATGATCATGCTCATCCAATCAAAATGTTTTAAACCCTCCGGTACCTCCGGTAATAATTTTCAATATTCCACGTTTACAAACTATATTATAATGTACAATCACTATTCATACAAATAAATGAAACAACCATTGTATAATATTATATCTAAGGTACTATAATGATTAAATCCTGAATAGTAACTAGATTAATGATGACCAATAAAAAAAACGTAAAACCATTATTGATGATGACCAATAAGAACAACGTAAAACCAATTACCATCCGAAACGCTTTCATTAACATAAATTATAAAACTAATTAAGGTCACAAGTACGACCAATAGGCAATGCTTTGTGTTTAAAACCTCGCCCAAAACTATAAAAAATGATAATTTTATTTAATTATACGAGCAAATTAATTGAATGATTGTATTTATCCAATCAAATTTCTTTAGGCCTTGAGGTACTACCAATTAATCCCTATCGACATTGTATTATAGAGTTAAGAATTGATCGCACCATAATAAATGAAATCAGTACCATTTACATATTTTTAGCAAGATCCAATTAATCCCGGAGAGAAGTAGTACCGTTTAATTGGCACTGAAAAATAAATGTGTTAAAACATATCAATTGCACTCTCTTATTAAATAAATGTCAATTGCACTCTTATTAAATAAATAACTATCGATTATAATGACAGAAAAATAAATAGTACCCTAGTTAGTACTTAGCTTTATTGAGCAACGTACTAACCGGGGTTGATTTAAGTTTAGTATCTTATATATTTAGTATTATACGAATTATTGTTTCGTATACCTCGAAAATTGCATAAATAAATATTTTACTCTCTTATAATATATTAAAAATTATTCGAAGTACCTTCGGATCTACAACATTCTGATTGGATGAGAACGATCATCCAACCGGTTTCATTGTCAATGAATTAGAGCCTCGGACGAGTCGTCCCACTTGTACATTCATTTGGTCGACACGAGGATTCTTATTGGTCGTACCTGTGACCTGTCTGTTTTTAATTAAGTCAGCTTTATTGAGCAACGACCAATAAGAGCAGCGTAAAACTAATTAGTTTCCGAAGCGTATTTATCAACATAAATTATAAACCTAATTATAAAGTATTATTATTATAATTATTATTAATTAAGGTCACAAGTACGACCAATGAGCGATTCTACTCCGTTTAAAATACTACGGAGTACTAACCTTATTTAATTATACGAGGTGATTGGTTACATGATTGTTCCTATGTAATCAGATTTTTTTAGGTGATAAGGTACTACCAATAATTATTATATTCTACATAGAGTAAATAATTAATAAATACAATTAGTACGAATTACATGTTTTTAGCACAAACTAATTAATACCGGAGCGAAGTAGTACCGTTCAAGTGGTACTGCTCAACAGAGATTTTAAAATGACAGTAGTTCTTCGTTATTAAATAAATAACAGGATTGATTATAATTATGATAAAAGTGACAACATAAAAAGTACTACTACGAATAATAATAACTGTTCAGATCAGATATTATGGTAACCTATGAAGCTTTATAAAAATGAAGTTATAAAACTTTTGGAATAAAAAACAGGTACAGCCTTTATTATTCCCCCACAAATAGAAAAAGACAGATTTATTGAAGGTACTCATAAACGCGAATATTTTATATTTAAAATAATTTTTAATTCCCGAGTGAAACAGTACCGTTTAAGAAGTACTACTCAACGCAGACAATAAATAATGTTAATTGTACTCCTCATAAATAAATTACTGGATTTATAAGTACGAATAGTACCAGTAATAATAATAACTGTATGTTTCCGATGAAGCAGTAGACCAAACTTTTAAAAAAATTTCATTATAAAAGTAATTGGGAACAGCGATAGGCCACAGGTACGACCAATAAGAATCTACATACCGACCCTCATTATTCTGCATAGAAGTAGAAGTACTCGTCCGGCGTTTCAATTCAATGAGAATAAAACCGGTTGGATTATTTTCATCCAATCATATTTGTTTTGGGCCTTAGGGTACTACTTCGTATAATTCTTAATATTTTACGCGTCTAATATATCTATATTATACAGTAAAATCACTATTTATGTACTTTTCGAGGTATTTTTTTCCAATAACTTTATATTTATTTACAATAATCGTATTCTGACGAAATCATATTATCATATCATATTTATAGTACTATATAATTCAGTCCCGATTAGTACTTTTTTTTTTAGTACCACCAACAGATTGATAATGATAATAGCAACCCCCAATAAGGATAACGTAAAACCAATTAGCATCCGAGACAAGAGTGATTAACATAAATTATAAACCTATAGGCACAGGTACGACCAATAAGCGATATTACACCTTTTAAAAGGTTAACCTAAGAAGACTTGGCCAACACTAGAAAATGCTAATTTAACTTAATTATAAGACCAGATTGTATAATCCATTCAGATTTTTTTGGGTAGTACCTGTCAATAATTGAGAATATTTTATGTCTATGCTATAATGAAAAAAATTATTATTACTGTAATATAAATCCAATTATAGAATTAAAAAAATATGTTTTAGCACTAAATTTAAAAAAAATTATAACCCATTACATATTTCTAGAATTAAATTTAAATAAAAGGCGAAAAACAATTAATGTTAAATTTGTAAAAATGATTGAACTTAATAAAGATAACGTATAATCTGAATCTTTTCAATTTTAGACCTACATAATAATTTCTAAAAGCAAAAAAAAACTTCATTGAGATAAAGTATAATCTATATCTTTTCAATTGATCTTACCCTATTAGTACTATTAGTACCAATAAGTACTCTTTGTAACTTTATACTTTAGACCTATATAAAAATTGGTAAAAGCAAAAAAACAGTGAACTATATTTGTGAAAAACAGTAAAGTTTGTCTCTTTCCAGATGGTACTATTGATGTGAAATTTACAAAATTTAATTTTCAATTGATCGTACACTAAAATGCAACGAGTACCAATTATGACCCTTATATATTTTAGTACTTTATAAAAAGTGACATTAAAAACAGTGAATTATACATGTGTAAAATGCAATGAGTTCCAATGAGGATCCTTATATATTTTAGTGCTATATAAAGTGAAGCTAAAAACTGAACTATATATGTGTAAAACAATCATATCTAATAGTACTTTTGAAATAACATTTAATTATAAAATGGTACGGTCTACAGAAAGTCGTAATCCTTTCAATTAAAACTTTTGATAACCAGAGAAGAAGAACAAGCACAGGATGCCGATGCCAATCACACAAGAGTAGACAATGGACAATGAAAGACCATTCGCGACGCCCAAGATTCCATTAAAATTTAATCAGAGTATAAATTTTGTAATCAGATTTCCAATTATAATACTTTTCTTGAATTAGCATTTATGGTTCTCTTCGTGGCGGCGGCGCGAATGCAATAAGTGCCAATTCGCTCCGGATATGATCGCATTATAATGTATTATGGCTGAAAGTTGCTTGTGAAATGAGTACCACCCGCCGACGTCGTTCTTCATTATTAACGCCTGCCATCCCCGGTCTGCATTTATAATCGACTAACCGGAATTCTCCTTCTTCCAATCAGAATGTGCACCGCTGGAGGTACTGCCTAGTACTTTTTATATTCAATTATATACGCCTACGGTTAAAGCTTAGAATACATTGAAGCAGTATTTTTAAATAGTTGAATGTATTTTTTTAATAAATTTATAGTACTTATTAGGAAATTAGTACCTTTGTTTTTGTTTGAAATCAGTATTCTACCCACGTAGTGTTTAATTTACACCTAAAACAGGTTATACAATAAATATTATTTTAGCGGTACTGCTCGATCCATCGGGTACAATACGTATTTACTAACTATATTTTCTATATTTATTTTGTTTGAATTAAAATAGTTAATTGTTTGCCAATTGTGCCGTTTCATACACAATGCGATTTTATTTTGTTTCAATTCCAATTGTATTGTTAGTACTTGCTAAATCGCGTTAATATAATAAATAAATATCACATTGGATCTTATCCTTTTATAATACATAAGGTTTAAGTTATATTATTAAACAAATATTTAAATTAGAATCTATTTATTCATAATAGAATAACTCATAACATGATGAAATGAAGTTGTTTAATACTTATACAACTATTGTACTATATCAGATCTATATACTTAATTATATTCCAATTGTTTCTGAAACAACAAAAATTGTATTAGAATGTGAGGAAATAAAATAAACTCCCTCCAAACTAGTGAAGCATGAACTGAAGTGCGACTTGCATACTTTGGTGCTGAGATGGCTGGTTGACATAAACAATGTTTTTGTTAATAATTAATTACAATGATCGTAGTGTTTTTATTATTCTACAGATTATTAAACCAAAATAAACATATATCTACAAACTAGTTCCAAATAATAAGCAATACTATAAGCAGTACTTTAAGTTAATTAATATTGTGCAAATCAAGCAGTTTGGAAAGTACGACTTGGCCTTAAAATATTTTATTCCATGTTAAACTATAATTTGTATTAAATTTAAAAAAAATATATTTTAATACACCAGGCGTACTTTTCAAGTACAACTACGTGCGGATTAGATAGATTTTTCTACTTGAAACCATGGTTGTGTTATCAGCTCGCCTTGTAGTGGGTTCAAATCTACAGATAACTACTTTTTCCATTTGTGAAATGGCAAGCTCCAATATAGCACGAATGGTACTGGTAACTGTAACAGCAAAGTACTTTTTAGTGTATCGTCCAGAAAAATAATTTGCCAATTCAAAAATGCTTCTGCATAACATAAGTAGCAAAAAATGAATATAATGAACCATCACCAAAAATAAAAACAGTGGAGTCAAACTTCTTCCTTTCAGTACGATTTTAAATGTAAAATTGTAAGCAACAAAATAATTATTATTATTCTAGTACTTTAAAGTGAAGGTAAGGTTTTGAAAATTTAAAAAAATATATATCCTAAAAGTACGAACGACATGCAAAATAAAAATCATTAAAGATTTTAGAATCGTCATAAAATCTACTAGTAAAGCGACATTATGGTACTACCCGATTATTTTTGGACAATATTAAAAGTAGTACCAGTATAATATATTGGTGTTTAAATTTTAATACCTGTGAAAATATTATCGTTAATCAGTTAAGGTACTACAAAAGCAAATTCAACCGTAAAATCTTAATATAATAGCATAATCAATCATAAGATTTACAGTGATGTGATGTTAAATCAACTTTTCCACTTTCTGATAAGACTGTAAACCACACAAGTTGATCTTTAACGCTCGGATTAAATTAAATTGATTAATGCAGTATCAGCGAGAATAATTGGCGCATTGGCTCGAGTTAAAATTAATCAAATGCCCTATATTATTCATATTAATTGCATTGATAAAAAAATTTGAAAAAAATGTACCTCAGTGTGTTGACGAGATAATATTTCAAGTAGGAGGAGCGAGGCGGGGGCGGACAGAGAGTCCGCTAATCGAAACAAGAACCGAAGTTTGTGATGCGCATAGCGCAGCGCTCGCGGGTTCGAACACATCGCCTACAAAATTGATTTCTGTATAAAACAAATCCAAACGAATTCTAAATAAAAGCGATTAATCAATTCGACGTAGGAAATCGAAACGAATTATAAACTTAAATCAACTAGAAACTAGTAAATTCAAATCTTAAACGTAAAACAATTTCATATATGCAATAAATCTAATCAGTTATTTTCCTATTGTTTCTCAGTTGAAGTAGTACCGATACACAATAAATCAAAAATTAATGAGAAAATGCTTTTTTTATTTAACTCAAATGCCACCTGCACTCTATCAATTGTAAACACAAGTCCATACAATTGATTTTATAAATAGTACTTCTATTGTATAAATTTTATATAGGCAAACAGTTAACCGGCTGAAACGCTTGTGTTTACGTTGAATAAATTTATTACCTTTTTTCATTAAATATTTCCATTAGTATTAATCGAAGCGTATTATTGCTATCGGGTACTACAATAGTTTGAATTCTCATTTCGCCTTTTCCTTATTTCTGGGTGGTCTGGTCAATAATTTTATAAATGCTTTTATACAAGTAGTACCTAGGTCATATATATGTATTATATATTATTAAAATTAATAGTAAATAAGTTTCTCAAATTTTATTTACCAAAGTACCAGGTACTTTTAATTTTTATTTTTTTTTTCAAAATAAGAATTAATAATAGTGCTGTAGATTTACATACATAATACGTTTTGTTGTATTATAATTTTAAATAATAAATAATTGTTGTTACGATAGGTACTAATAATAAGCATATATTTATTGCATAAAAAAATTGTTGTCGGTTATCGCAACGTATTATAAAAAAATCCGAACCTTTAAAATAAGCAAAATAAATCCAAGGCGTGAACGTAATCTCAACGTATGCAACCACCTTATCTGCGGCGGTATATAAATGCAAATAACAAAGAGCATAGCGTTGCCAGGCATTTGCAACGCCAGCATCCATTTGCTCGCGTCAGTAAAGTTGTCCCGGCATTCATATTTACTCATTCTCGGAATTTATTGATATATATTTTATCAGTAGTACTTTATTTTTGTTAAATCGTACTTCACATAAATACTGTAAGTTAAAGTTATGTTTCAAGTTGGAAATTAAATTCAAGACAAAAGCTCAGCATCATCGCCTGACCAAGGATTATTATTATTATTATGGTAAGTACCCTAATTATAAGTGCGAATAAATTAATTAAAGGTTGATATAAGATTTAATATTTAATTTAGTGTCGATTAAAAGGGTTGATTGAAAGTGTTTTAATAAAATTTGACAATTATTTGTATGGCGTAGGAATTACAGTTCCAACGCTCCGCTTCGGCGTCCATGTCGAATTTATTTAATTAGCTACGCGATAATAAAGTAGTACCATTATTAGGTATTTAATATAAAAACATATTTTTTTCTAAACTTATATCTTTTAAAGTTAACGTAAGTGAAAAATTCGTACCGATAGTTTTCTTTAATTTTTGTTACTACTTCAGATATAAAAATGGTACTATAATTATTTTCATTTAACCTTTTTTAAAATGAACTACCACAACTTGTGTACATATTTTTAACTCCTATTTTTTTATGAATTATTATTTCTTAAGTAATTTATGCTTGTTAATCTCGTTCGTACCTTTAGTTCCTCTATTTTCTTAGTAGTAGTACTAAAATTGGTTTTAATGGAGGTAAATAGAAAATATTTTTAATTAATAATAGTACCAATATTGTTGTTAAGTACATAAAGATTGTTTAACGCATTTTTACCGATAATTTTTTACTTTCCCTATTTAGAATACCCTTTTTGTAAATAATTTTATTAGAAACCATATTTATATGTATATATAGGGTGGGTGGGTGGTCTCTGTACCACCCTCCGATCAGTAAAACATCGTCAAAAATTATTTGAAAAATTTGTATGAATGTATCTCTAAAAATTGCAATTATTTTGTGTTTATTTTTATTTTACAACTTTTAATTAAAACCCTGGCTTATGTTTCACTGATTGAAGGGTGGGATAGAGGCCACCCACCCACCCTACATATACATGATAACTTTAAATACTAATCGTTGATGATTTTGCTGCTTACAAAACAATAAAACTTTGTATGTAATAAAAAAAAACAAAATCAAACATTAAGTTTAAATATAAATGACTTTCTATGGCGAATCTTATCTAATTTAGATTTAAAGTCTGCCCACCCATCGTGCATATTTTTTTTCTAATTTATACAGTCAAAAACTTTAACATTTTAATTTCTTTTTATTCAAAAAGTTTTGAAATGAATTTGATTGGAAACCGCTAGACGATAAGGAATTAAAGTTTATATGTATATGTAGGGTGGGTGGGTGGCCACTATCCCACCTCCAATCAGTAAAACATCGTCAAAATTTATTTGAAAAATTTGTATGAATAAATCTCTAAAAATTGCAATTATTTTGTGTTTATTTTAATTTTACAACTTTTAATTAAAACCCTCGCTTATGTTTTACTGATTGGAGGGTGGGATAGAGGCCACCCACCCACCCTACATATACATGATAACTAAATAATAATCGTTGATGATTTTGCTGCTTACAAAACAATAAAACTTTGTAATAAAAAATAAAACAAAATCAAAATTTAAGTTTAAATATAAATGACTTTGTATAGCTAATCTTATCTAATTTATATTTAAAGTCTGCCCACCCATCATGCATGTTTTTTTATTAATTTACTCACTCGAAAATTTTACCTTTTGAATTTCTTTTTTATTCAAAAAGTTTTGTAATTAATTTTACTCCAAACCTCGACACGATCAGTAATTGAAATTTATATGTATATGTAGGGTGGGTGGGTGGCCACTATCCCACCCTCTAATCGGTAAAACATCGTCAAAAATTATTGGATAAATTTGTATGAATAAATCTCTAAAAATTGCAATTATTTTGTGTTTAGTTTTATTTTACAACTTTTAATTGAAACCCTCGCTTATGTTTTACTGATTGGAGGGTGGGATAGAGGCCACCCGCCCACCCTACATATACATTATAACTAAATACTAATCGTTGATGATTTTGCTGCTTACAAAACAATGAAAGTTTGTATGTAATAAAAAAAAACAAAATCAAACATTAAGTTTAAATATAAATGATTTTCTATAGGCAGTCTTATCTAATTTAGATTTAAAGTCTGCCCACCCATCATGCATGTTTTTTTATTAATTTACACACTCGAAAATTTACCTTTTGAATTTCTTATTTATTCAAAAATATTTGTAATTAATTTTACTCCAAACCTCGACACGATCAGTAATTAAAATTTATATGTATATGTAGGGTGGGTGGGTGGCCACTATCCCATCCTCTAATCAGTAAAACATCGTCAAAAATTATTTGAAATATTTGTATGAATTAATTCTAAAATTTACAATTATTTTGTCTTTATTTATATTTTACAACTTTTAATTAAAACCCTCGCTTATGTTTTACTGATTGGAGGGTGGGATAGAGGCCACCCACCCACCCTACATATACATGATAACTAAATACTAATCGTTGATGATTTTGCTGCTTACAAAACAATAAAACTTTGTATGTAATAAAAAATAAAACGAAATCAAAATTTAAGTTTAAATATAAATTACTTTACATAACTAATCATATCTATTTTAGATTCAAAGTTTACCCACCCATCGTGCATATATTTTTTTTAATTTACTCACTCGAAAATTTTTCTTTTCAATTTCTTTTTTGTTCAAAAAGTTTTGTAATTAATTTGATCCAACAAAATCGATTTATCAATTCAGAGATAAAACAATGAGAGAATAGATAGATTAATTATTTAGGGTACTAAATAAAAAACAAAATTTAAGGAAATAAGTTAATTTTGTACTATTATATCTTGTTTTGTAGGTACTACAATTAACTTGAATTCAAGTGATTTTTGTAGGTAATAATTCTACAATTAACGTAGTACCGGAATTCAAGATGTTATTTCTACCATTATATCGTGATTTGTAGGCAATGGTACTACAATTAAGGTAGTACCGGGATTAATTTTTAGGGTATTTCTATACTATTTTAATGTGTTATAAAATATATTAAGGGTTAAACATTTACATACGTGATTTTGCATAAGAAAAATTACAAAAAAAAAACTTTGGATTAGATAATTTAAAAATGGATAATTCATCGAGCAAAACCTTTTCTGAAATGTTTTGATAACTGAAAATTAGCTTATTGCGGAAACGCTGATATTTTTCTAATTTCAAATGATAAACATATAAATTTGAACATTTTAACATTGGTACTCACGTAGTACTTTTTGTGATTAATGGTTAATAATTGGAATTTAATTTCAAGAGACTACGTATACGACTTTGAAAGGGTGATAAGTGAATTTTATAATTATGTTCGGCCCAAAAGCAGAACAAAAAATCGAGATTTTAGTTGGCAGAAATAAAAAGAAAATATTTCCTTGCAATTCGTACTGTTTTTTTGGTATGTGATGAGGAGTAAATTATAGAATTTTAAATGTCACTCGTTATAAATATTATTTAAGCATCAAAATCGATATGATTGCATATTTTTGATATCGAGAAAATTTTAGACAATCGAGTAATCACTTGCGCGAATACGATTGATAAATGGAAAACGTTAAATTCCAGAAGCATACCTATAATATGAAATTGCGCACGTTATTCACGTATGATTTATTTGGAATTTGTGATTAAAAATGACTCCAGCCGAATGCATATTTTGATTAATCGGTGAAATATGGATAAATTTATAAATTTAAGGCCGAAATTACAGTTGAACTTAAATTATTAAAATCAAAGACACTTCTAACAATAAAGTACCAAAATTGAACTGCAAAAACGATATTTTTAAATGATTTAAGTGTTAAAATCGAACTAAGAAAACTATTATTATTTTATTAAATGTTTTTAAGCAACAATTTTTAACGAAAAACATAAAAATTATGTAAAATATATGGTTTAAAAAATAAAAAAGGTTTAAATTAAAATTAAAACATCAATAAAAAACGTGAAAATTTTTCTAATAAAAAAATTAAGAATTTAAATATGTACATTTTATTAATTTCAATATGTACAAAAATATAACTGAATGACAAAAATTTAAGAACAAATTAAGTAAATATGATTTAATTCATTTAAAATTAAATAACTATAAAACATTTTCATATAATCTAAATTAAAGCAAAATTAGTTATTTAGTATAAAGTTTAAAAATAATAGAATGTTTAAATAAATAATTACATCTACCCTTATAAGCTTAATGTGTATTTACAAAAGGAAGCAAAACGTACAAAATATCCCATTGTATAATCCAATTAATAAATCAAGCGCCGTAAAGTTAATAACATAAAACAAGTAAAAAAACAAATGAAAATAAAAAGTACTTACAGTCGGAATACAGCTTAACGCAAGCAATATCGGGTGCATTTTTGTATATTGCAATTAGAACGGTATACCGCTCTTTAGATACTTTTTTCTCGTAAAATTGCAATTTGAGCTTTTTTGTAAAATCTATATACCTAACGAACTTAACTTCTTTTAACTAAAATTAAGAAAGCAGAATTTATGAAAGTATAGCAGAGTTGAATCTATAGAATTATTTCAGATTTGAAGCTATGCAATTAGTGATCAATTAAAGTTCGCTTACCTTGATGTCGTACTTCTCGAAGAAGTCTATTATAAATTGAATTTCACTGAACGTAACATCTTTCCTCAAACCTAGGATCAATTTAAAAATATCACAATCACTATTATAAACCTGGATTTAGGGTTTACCTTTAATATCAGAGGCGGACATTTTGGTGGTGTAATTCACTCGACGACAGCAGCAAGTATGAGTGAGGCGCAATGCTGATGAGTAAACCGTCTCCTACGCGTAATGCTATTGGTCAGGCCTATTGACATGCGCGAATCCTAAACCTATTTAAGCCACTCGCCAAAATTATTTTCCGCTCCTGATTTGAATCGGAAATCGTAATTATTAGTCGCAATGTATTACCCAATTTGCTTTACTGAATGCCAAGGTCGGAAAAACAATGATTACAGAATTGAGTTTCACGTTATCGCGTTTTTAGCGATTAAGATTATTTTATGATAATTAAAACATTATTACGCTTCACAATTTAGATAAAAAAAGTTATATGAAATTTTCAAGGAATGTTTTTTTAATGAATTCATAATAAAAAAAATAAATTATAAGAAAAATTAAATATTCTTTGCAATTGAATTTTAACGAATGTTTAATAATTTAAAAAAAAAAACAAATGACGAAGTTGGTGTTAAATAATCTCTTTAGTAAGATTACCGTAAGATGTTATTACGTAAATCATAACACTAGTGATAATTTTATATAATCATACAGTTAAAATTTCAGGTTGTTTTAAAGGTATCGAATTTTGGACTGTAACCCCTACCGATGTTATGGATTGAACGAATGAAGGAATTTGATAAACCCTAAGAAGTTTTTGAGCAAATCACGAAAGGAAAATTAAGAAAATGGAAAATCCCAACTAAAAATATTTTGGATTTCGAGGTAAACCTAATGAATTTTTACATTATTGTTAACGTAAGATAGGAGTTGAGTAGGAATAAATTATAAGAAACATCAAATATGCTTCAGCCCTGAGCTGCTTCAGATGCCAAAAAAAAAAAATATGCTTCAGATTTGAATTAAAATCTATAAAAGTCAAATAACAAATTTAATATTAGATCTCTCTAGTAATATATGCACTAATGACATACGCGTGTAATATGTGTTGCGGTTGAAACGTCAAATATTGCCTATGTAGATCGCCACTTTCCTAATAATTAGAGTTTTAAATAAGATAATTTAACGTCAAAATTCCAGACGAATTTGGCAACGCAATCAATAATAGTGTTAAATTTTTAGGTTAACTTGAAGACATCGAATTTTGGATTTCATCGCCTACAGACCATAAGAAATTAGGCAAGTGGGGGACGTTAGTGAACGTTGTTTGGCAAGTCACAAAGGAAAAATTAAGAAAAAGTTTATAAATATTGTTGGAGATGTTAATGGAATTAGTAAACAAGTGAAAGATCATAAAATAGTAGTGATAAAAGGTAAGAAATACAATTCAGTTAATATATTTATTTATGGGAATCTAAAATTATAGTTATTAGTGAATAGATATTTTTCAATGTTGGCCAAAATTTTTAAGATTAGATATTATGTAGAGGAAAAGAAATACGACAAATTTTAATAAACTAATTTACAAAACAAAGCTTATACAAAATTTTTGATTTTGTTGTTTTATAACAAATCTATTATCATCAATAAAAATTTCTTACATTTCTAACAATCCAAAACATTACAGATACGAAGATGTTCAAGAATTAGATGCCGAAGTAGACAATTTCTAAAGTGGACCTAAATTTTAAACAATGGTAGTTCGTCCTGCCTGGAATTATCTGTATAGAATCAGGTAATATATTAGCAAGATTTTAAGTTTTTTAGCGTCTGATTTCTTATTAAAAAACGTACTAATGAAGGCCTTGAACAGTAATTAAATATTAAATTATTCAACTTCAACAATTATTATCATTATTCAACTAATAATTTAAAATTACGTAAACATTTCGTGAATCTACAATATTTGTTTCTATTCAATTTCCAAGAGTTAATGTTTGCTTCTGTATAATTTGAAGAAGGGTAATTTTTAAAAAAGGCATTTTCATTGGTAATTGTTTCCCGTTGGTCGGAATTCATAATTTCCGCCAATTTCGGAACGGTTCTAACCGAAGAGTACCAACCGAATGCGAATCTGCAAGTGCGTGCACACCTCCTTACCGTCATTACCGCGTAAGGTGTGTGCGTGCAACAGTTGCTTTAGTGCTAACAATGGCGGAAAGATATTGCAGGCTATGCGAGGCAACCGGAAGGATCTTCATCGATGAATTAAATTGGATGGAGCACACCTGCATAAATCATGAAGAAAAAGAGGAAAAAGAAGAAAAATCCGGCGAGGACGATATGCCACCACCGTACTTGCCCAACCCAGCTCTACCCCTCAAGAAGCCACTGCCAGAGTTCGATACCCTCCATGAAGAATATTGTAAGTATATTTTTTATATTTTTACGCGAACCACCCTTAACTATGATATGTGATGCATGAAGTGTCACCCCACCTTCATAATCTTGATCTTTATAATTTTGATCTTTATCTGGAGAAGCCAGTTTTTGCGAAACTTTTGGAGTTAAATAAAAATTTGAACATGAAACACATATAATACGGATTATTTAATTGGCGAGGCTGTTACTTGGTGAAGGTAAAATTCCATAATGTATAAGGTAAATAAAAAAATAAAACAATTGGTTTAATCTGTTAAATTTTTAAGTGTTTTACAGATTTTCAATTAAGGGCCTTGTCAATTATGTCCTATTATATTTATATATAAATTGATATAATATGACTAATGCTTATTCATAATTTTAGTTTCCACTGTAGACGAGATATATGCAATGCTTCCAGATATGTATAAGGTAAACAAACATACAAACATACACGTCACTGGGCCGCTCACTCAAATTCCGATATACAAAATTAAACAAATCACACAGTTAATATTCAATTAATAATTTTGATTTTAAATTACCATGAACACCAAATATACTTTACTTCACATGAATTATAAACGATATAATATGATTAAATTAATATTTTGTAAACACCGTTAGTTACACAACTAGTGGTCAAATTACAAAATAAAAAAATAATTATAAAAACTAAAGTTTACTATTGCTTATTGATTTGCAGCATTGTTCAATGGAATTATGCTTTTGCGTGCACTGCACGAAAAATGTGCCCTCGTCTGCCCTCTTCACCACGACCACGACGAGGAATAAGTTCGCCGTCGTTTACGTGCAGAAGGATAACACTGGAGGAGATAATCATATCATCGTTGTACATGTAACCGGCTAGATCCACGCTCGTGGATGAAATGGCGCCTGCAAATATTGTGGGATCTAAAATTCCAGACAATAAAAGTTTCCAGTGAATTTGGTTCTTAGAGTTATATCATTTTTGTATATTTATATTTTATATTATAGTTATCATATATGTATTAAAAAATTATTGCCGTTCTTCTGTTTAGATTTAAGGGTGCAACCTTATAATATTGCTGCCAGTTATTATAAATATGTTAAGAGTTAAAAGAATTGTAATAAAAATGAATTAAATTATATAGATTTTTACTTTTGTCATTAACATTCCTGTCGTATACTAAAAATAGGATAGAGGTCACCCACCCACCCTACAATATACAATTAAACATTCACTATTATCTATTACTAATGAATGTTTAAATTAAATTACACTTGTTTTGATTCACAATGTTTCTTTTCTACATTTACTCGACTAGTTTCGCTTTTTAAGAGTAAATTACAAAAGAAACTGACAAGTTTATATATAATTATGAAATGAGGGATTTTAAGATTGGGGAATTTAAAATCTCCTCTTGTCATTTGATGATTTTCTTTAAACAATTTGTCATTGTTGATATTGCTGAACCATTTAAAACCCACGCTTTAGTTTAAAATTTTTTGCATATGTAGGGTGGGTGGGTGGCGACTATACCACCCTCCAGTACTTATAACATAAACGAGGGTTTTAAAATTTAAAATTTTGTACAAACTAATATTTCCCCCACAATGAAGAACTTTTTATTATATACTAACACATTCAGTAAAACCCTTGCGTATGTTCTACCGATTGGAGGGTAGGATAGAGGCCACCCACCCACCCTACATATACAATTAAATTTTAATTATTCTAACTTGATGATTTTGTTTAAACATTAACAGTGTGACTGTTGATGTTGCTAAACCATTTAAAAACCACTGTTTGGTTTAAGATTTTTTGCATATGTAGGGTGGGTGGGAGGCCACTATACCACCCTATAAAATCTACAATATAAATAAGGGTTTTTAATAATAGGTTTTGTACAAAACCATATTATTCTTAAAATAAAGCCATATTTTTTGTATGCAATTAATATATTGAGTGAAACCCTCTTAAGCGAAGAGTAAGACAAGACGCCTCATACCCACCCTACACGTTAATATTTTTTTATTACTACCAATTTTTTAATTAAATTTTAAAAACAATCACTGTTGTATTACTTATTTAACCCTTGAACCGTCACTGGGTTTAATTAGGATTTTATGTATATGTAGGGCGGGTGGGTGGCCACTTAACCACCCTCCAGTACTTATAACATAAGCGAGGGTTTCCAATAAAATTTTATACAAACAAATAAATTTCTAAACAATTTTTAATATGTATATTACCAGCACATTCAGTAAAACCCTCGCATATGTTCTACCGATTGGAGGGTAGGATAGTGGTCACCCACCCACCCTACATATACTATGAAACTTTCATTATTCTCACTTGATGATTTTGTTTAAACATTAACAGTGTTACTGTTGATATTGCCAAACTATCTAAAAACCGCTGTTTAGCTTAAGATTTTTTGCATATGTAGGGTGGGTGAGTGGCCACTATAACACCCTCCAAAATCTACAAAATAAATAAGGGATTTTAATAATAGATTTTGTACAAAACCATATTATTCTTAAGATAAAGGCATATTTTTTGTATGCAATTAATATATTGAGTGAAACCCTCTTAAGTGAAGAGTAAGGCAGACGTCACATGCCCACCCCACGCGTAAATATTTTTTTTATTACTACCAATTTTTTAATTCAATTTTAAAAACAAAACAATTACTGTTGTATTACTTATTTAACCCTTGAACGGTCACTGGGTTTAATTAGGATTTTATGTATATGTAGGGTGGGTGGGTGGCCACCATACCACCCTCCAATACTTATCACATAAACGAGGGTTTTAAAATTTAAAATTTTGTACAAACTAATATATCCCCAACAATTAAGTACTTTTTAATATGCACTGATTCATTCAGTAAATCTTTTGCGAATGTTCTACCGATTGGAGGGTAGGATAGAGGCCACCCACCCACCCTACATATACAATTAAACTTTCATTATTCTCACTTGATGATTTTGTTTAAATTAACAACGATACTGCTGATATTCGTAAACCATTGAAAAACCACTCTTTAGTTTAAGATTTTTTGCATATGTAAGGTGGGTGGGTGACCACTATAACACCCTCCAAAATCTACAAAATAAATAAGGGGTTGTAATAATAGATTTTGTACAAAACCATATTATTCTTAAGATAAAGGCATATTTTTTGTATGCAATTAATATATTGAGTGAAACCCTCTTAAGTGAAGAGTAAGACAGACGCCACATACCCACCCTACCCGTAAATATTTTTTTATTACTACCCATTTTTTTATTAAATTTTAAAAACAAAACAATCACCGTTGTATTACTTATTTAACCCTTGAACGGTCACTGGGTTTAATTAGGATTTTATGTATATGTAGGGTGGGTGGGTGGCCACTATACCACCCTCCAGTACTTATAACATAAACGAGGGTTTTCAATAAAATATTATACAATTAAATAAATTTTCAAACAATTTTTAATATGTATATTACCAGCACATTCAGTAAAACCCTCGCGTATGTTTTACTGATTGGAGGGTAGGATAGAGGCCACCCACCCACCCTAGAGGCCACCCACCCACCCTACATATACAAAGAAACGTTCATTACTATCACTTGATGATTTTGCTTAAACCTTAACAGTGTCACTGTTGATATTGCTGAACCATTTAAAAATCACTCTTTAGTTTAAAATTTTATGCATATGTAAGGTGGGCGGGTGGCCACCACTATAACACCATCCAGAAACTACAAAATAAATAAGGATTTAAAAAAATAAATTCTGGACAAAGTCATATTATTTTTAAAATGCGGCAATATTTTTTGTATGTAATTTATATATTAAGTCAAACTCTCAATTGAAGATTAGGATAGACACCACCTACCCACCCTACATATAAATATTTTTTTATTACTGCCAATCTTTTAATTGAATTTTAAAAACAACACCATCACTGTTATATCACTTATTTAACCCTTGAAAAGTTACTTTGTTTAATTAGGATTTTATGTATATGTAGGGTGGGTGGGTGTCCACTATCCCACCCTCCAGTACTTGCAACATAAACGAGGGTTAACAATAAAATTTTATACAAACAAATAAATTTTCAAACAATTTTTAATATGTAGATTACCAGCACATTCAGTGAAACTCTCGCGTATGTTCTACCGATTGGAGGGTAAGATAGTGGCCACCCACCCACCCTACATATACAATTAAACTTAAATTACTCTCACTTGATGATTTTGTTTAAACATTAACAGTGTCACTGTTAATATTGCCAAACCATTTAAAAACCACTGTTTAGTTTAAAATTGTATGCATATGTAGGGTGGGTGGGTGTCCACCATAACACCCTCAAGAATCTACAACATAAATAAGGGTTTTTAATAATAGATTTTGTACAAAACAATATTATTCTCAAAATCACTTTCATTATTGTCACTTGATGATTTTTTTATATCATCCAATTTGATTGGAATTTGGAACAAGGTTTTTGAACGTTCTAAAATTTTTTTGCATCAGTTCTAATTTTGATACATACAAACCGATTGGTAATTCGAAAGATGTTTTTGTTTTTATTCATTCGAAAAGTTTTTGGCAATCAATACATATTTTTTGTACCATTTCGAATGCACCAATCGATCGGATCGAAAGAACCAGGTGGATTTGAAAGAAAAAGCCTTAGCCATCGAGTTGGGCGGTTTCAAGAAACTGTACTCGTGCATAAATGAAATGGAGACTTCAGTACACAATTGGCGGTTATTTTCATACCGCTTGCTGCGCAGAAAGAGTGGGAATCGCGGCGCCATCGCGTACACCGTTGCGTTCAAAAGTGACTGGAAACTAGTTTCTGGAAAAACGGCGGGAGGATCTTCAAAAAGTGGGGACTTGAGCATGTTTAGATTATCTTAAGCCCGAAAATAAAACTATATTTAACTTTAACTAACTTTTCGGCATTAAGATAATTCATAATACACAAAGAAAATATATTTTTGATTGTCAAAACTGAAACGTATTTTTTTGAAAATTTTGAATTATTAAAAAAATATTAAAAGCCAATCGAAGAAATAAGTTGAATGTGAATTTATTAAAGCCACGTAGGAATTATTAGAAATAGGAATAAATATATTTCTGTAGGGTTAATAGCACAATTAGTAAATACTATTATTGTAAAAGGAAAAAAAATATAAATAAAGATATTTATTATTATTATATTTTTATATGTAAACATTTTGGTTGTTGGATAAATTTTGCACAATAATTTAATAAAGAAACGTATTAATTGCGTTTAGCAGAAAACCACTTAATCAAATATTATTACATCACCAAGAAAAAATGTGCATTGTTTCGGTTTAATATGACAGGTTTATTACTCATTTCTGCGTAACACTATATTGTTCGCTAATCTATGATGATAAAAAAACCTATTGTTTCTAACGCTTGTAAATATCGTTCATATTTGTAACAGCCTTCATTACCGTACAGATTGTTAGTGCAGAAGGTTTCGTCCAGAAATACGAATACGGACAGTTTTACTTCAAACGATGCCTACTGAGTAAGAATACTTTCTTTTACTTTAGTAACGTAAATTTTTACCTTCATAAGCTTCATAAAGAGTAATTTAATTTTCCTCAAATTATTCTGCTACGATATTTTAATGAAAAAAAATTCTCAATAATTAAATATACTGCGTGGTAATCCACGCGTATACTGTTTAAAAATTAGTGAATTTTTCAATTCGGTGTTCTTAACGATTTTATTTTCTCTTGTTTAGGCAGAACGCCCCGTCAATGGAGGACGATGAGAAGTATGACCACTTGAAGCTTCAAGCCGGCATTGTTATCTTCTTCGTCACAATCTTAGTGACTATAATTTGCATTCTAATTTTCTTGTAAATGGATGAATAAATACACAAACATGTAGGTGTTGGGATTAGCAAATTTTGTTTTTTTTTTATTTTCCTATTCCTCTCCCAAAAAAAATTAATATTGTGGAAATTTCGAAGTGAATGTAGAAGAAAGGAAAGAAGAAAGCTATTGATGATGAGTACATAGTACTCGAAATGTACATCTAACAAAATAAGATTAAATTGTGAAGAAAGTGTTAGTTTTCGATTTTTTAAAGGTAAGTAATTAAAATGGGGCATCTTATTCTCATTTACATTAAAAAATACAATTCAAAAATGAAGTATTCAATTTAATTTTATGAATACTTTTTTAATAATAATGATTGGTACTTATTGCGGTGTAAATCAAAACCTTGTCGCGAGCAAAAACTAAATTCAGCGATTAATTTGTTATAAAATTGTATTTTTTACTTGACAACGTAAACGAATTAGAAGTACCACACGTCTTCGTTCAATCCGTTTAAGACCCAAACCCAAGATCCTTATGCCTGGTGTGCAACACAAACGGGAACAATAGTAGGGGTAAAATAACCCCAAACCATAGATGAAATAATAAAAAACATTTTTAGCCCAGAACACCTTTATTAATAAAACAAGTTACATAATATTCGAAATATATGACATATAGCAATAAATATCTTAAAATAAAATCATTTCAAATAAAAAACGCATGTATCATCATGCGCAGCCCATAAACGTAATACTTGTAAGGAATTGTTGCAGTAATTGCAGACGCAGCTTACTTTCCCTTATTCTGAAAAATAAAAATACGTATTAATAAATTATACAGTAATTACAATTTATTGTTAATTATGCTAATTATTAAAGACAACTATAACTATACACACAACTACATATTTTAAATATTATTTTAAATATTAATAGTAGTACTTTACGGGCAAATAAAAAACATTGGACATATTTAAAAATAAATTAAATTTTAAAAAATGCGATGTGTTTAAGCTACATACAAAAAATGCATGAATATTTTTACTTAAATAATTTTTTAAAGATTTTCGAGTTAGACATGAATTTATATTTATTATGAAGAAAATAAATTTAAAAAATTATGAATTATTTTTTCTTAAATCAATCACAGGAATTAGGTGAATAATTTTATTATTATTTATTATTAAAGTCATAGAGATTATTAGGCAAGATTAAATAGAAGTAAGTATATAATGATCTAAAATTTTAATCTGTAACTAATTTTTTAAATGTGCTCCTAAGTACATACAGTACATGCATTATCTACTTAGGTCAGCAGAAGTACCTTACCTCGAAATCGAAAGATTACAATATAATTAAAATTATTTTTTTGGTAGGTCAAAAATACGCTACTTTAAGGAATACAATTTTAAATAATTTTGATTGCTCTGAAAAAAACAAAATTTAGGCCTAAATTAGTGCAAATATTCATGGGAATGATTGCAAAGTGTTATATCGCATAATTTTTTTATTAATATGAATTTGTTCATTTAAAGATTGTGTCACGATTTAAATTCGTGTTCTTGTATTCAACTAATCGGCGATGCATCATGCATGTGTTAGGTTGCATCTGAACTTATCGGCGTTACGTCATGCATGTGTAGGGTTGCATCTTATCTAGTTCTTCTAGTTTCACCGTGAACGGTGTATCCGGTGACAGTCTGAAACTTATCAGCTTGGCGGCTCGGCCTGTACGGATTCGTTTTATGTAAATTTTAATATTTTCGATCTGCGTGGGAAATAAAAACTTTAAACAATGCTCCGTTATCCGCGTATTGATAAAAAAGTGAGTAGGTAGTCGGTTTCGAAATAAATTAGATAAGATATAAGTACGGTAAAAAAATTATTCACACAATTATTCATCGCCTATCAATTAAATGCCGAGGTTTATCAGAAATATTATTGGCTCACCTTGGGGAAAAGATAGATAACGGCGATTACCATGGTCATGACGACAATTCCCAGGAGTACATAAATCCTGGAGATGTGTTTTTCCAAACTGAACAGCCCGTTAGGTTCTTGGCGTTCGATGTTCGCATTGTCGTTTAAGACCCATGCGCCGTTCTCGTATCTATACAACAACGTGTTTCTGTTGAATTGAAAGAAAATTTCATTAGGCGAAGACCGAAAAACTCAAAAACAAAGATTTACTTACGGATTTGATAAACGGCGAAGTTCATCAAATGCGGGCATATCAGATGCTCGCTCTCCTGAACGATTATTTTGTTGCGGTACTTCCAGGGCGTTTTGCGTCTCCTCCGGGTCCTGCACATCGTTGGAGCCCTCGTTAAGAGTAAAGACGAAACTGTGGCCCAAAGAGGCCATCCTGACAGTGCCACGGCTGTTCATGTTCAACGCGTTCTGTTGGTAATACGCTACGTTGTTTTTGAAAATAACTTCTGTCGGAGTTGGTGGAGGTGCATTCGGTACGCCATCAATCATCTTCTTGGATTCTGAGGGAACCACTCCGTTGCAATTGTGCTGGGTGAACTGGCGCTCGATTAAATTCTTCAGAAAATCCTTAAATGACAAATGACTGGACTGTGCAGGGTCCATTGCTTTTCGCTTAAGACAATGAACGAACAACGTCTGTTCACTACGAAGATTGGCGATGAACTGTACCGTCCACAGAACACACCAGTGTGACGACAAACGTTAGTACCGCCCTCTTTGATTAAGCGCGGACGTGAATTTTGCTTACCATTTTGTTTAATGTCTCTAATTGTGCACAAATATTATTCCGTGTGAATAGTTTTGCTGGTTTTTACTGCAAAATGTACGAAAATTGATTCGTTTACATAATTTGCACAAATATTAATATCGCACATTTTAGCATGAGATGGCGCTAAATGATTTTCAAATTAATAATATAAGTTTAATTTTTTTAATTCAAGCAATGAAATGAATGAATGCATTTTTTATTAATTATGCAAAACAATATTATGCGATCTAATAAACAAATTCGGTTATATATTTAATAATAGAAGAGGGCGCTTGAATGTTTCCTAAATGTAAAAAATGCAAAAAAATATCTTTTTACGATTTTTTAATTAAAAATAATAATAATAACAAAACGCATTAGACGATTGTCATTTATTATACATTTTTTTTAAATTATTTAAATAAATTTAGTAATTAACTCGGTTGCTAGAAGGTTTTGCAATTAAAACATCACACCGGCTTCTTTAAAATTTTTAACTTAACTATTTCATCATAGGGAATTAAATCGTAAGAATAGTTGCGACCGTTAATTACACCGTGTATTATTGATTAAGGCACGTTAAGAATACATTGATTAATAGAGGTGTAAATAAGATTTTGCCCCAAAAAAAAATCAATAATTAAAAACAATTGAAATATTGTTAGAAATATTTTAAAATTTACATTAAATCAGTTGTAATTTTCAAAATAATAAATAAAGTTAATTACTTGGTATTTATTTATAATTCAAGCGTATATAATTTTTCCAAAAAAAGCAATTGGTGTAATATTTTAAAATAGTCGAAAAATTGTTAAAAACAGTTGAAAATTTATTTTAGAGAAAATTCGAATTTTGCAAAAAACAAAGAATATTTAAGGCAACAGTTAAAAATTTATAATAAATAAATTGGAATTAAAAACCCTTAATATATTTTTAAATAGTTAAAAAATCGCTATAAACAATTTTAAAAATTCTAAAAGATAGTTCAAAGCAGTTACAATTTTGCTCAAAAAAATAATAATTTGCTACAATAAAAACAGCAGCACAATAAAAATAATTGAACCTGTTCTAAAATAACACAAAAACAGTTAAAAATTGTTTCAAAAGATAGTTCAAAGTAGTTAAAAATTTATCAAAAAAATAATAATTTGCTACAATAAAACAGTTGAAAATGTTGCAAAATGAACAGCAACACAATAAAAACAATTGAACCTGTTCCAAAATAACAAATAAAATTAGCTATTATTATAAACAGTTGAAAATTTATCTGAAACTATTAAAAGATTAGATGGTCTATAGTTTAAATTATAAAATAATTTCATACATTTCATAAAAACGTCAACAGTAAAATTGCTGTAGTTCAGAAATCGACTTACGATTAAAATATTGATGTACCACCCTCAAAACTCAAAGATTTACTTAATGTTCACCCAATATAAATATATTTTGTTAATTGTATATAAAAATGTTTTTGGACTAATTTTATCACAGTATTATTACGTTATAGATTTATTATACATATATAGATATAATTTATAGGTTAGTGAGATAAAATGTTTTATTTATCATTCTATGTTGTTATATAGCATATTGCTAAATAAAGATTATTATTATTATAAACACAGAGTTCGCCTTTTTAAAACCTTTATATTATCATCAATACGATGCTGGTTTTTAATTAAAGTGAGCCGATAGGAATATTTCTATTGTTAAAACTGCACTAGACATTTACTTTTTTGAAACCGTATTATCAATTTCTATGTAATTGAATGTTCAACAATTAAACAATCAAATAGATTTTGTACAATTTACAAACAATCTATTTTGGTGAGATACTGTAATATTTAATTACATTTATGCAGCTTTTTAAAATTGTTGTTATTATTTTATTAAGAATAGAAAGTCATTTGATATATTTTGGCAAACTCATATTTTGCAGGTTTTAATTATTCAAACAATTTCAAGAGGTTTATATTAGATTAATTAAAACTTGCAGAATTCGAGCAGCTTAAATTATTATGCTTAATACATGCTATACAGTGAGTTATCGTAATGAAATTTTATTTATATGCATTTAGTTTATTACCATTATTATATTACGAGTAGAGAAGTGTACTAAAATAGACATTAATGATGAGCAGCCTCTAAACACGAGCCGATAAACACTCTTATCTGTTTCAAATGCTATAAAATTTTTCATTAACAAACCTTGCAAGTATTTTTGTACAAATAAATGTATTTTACATATTTTAGGCAATTAGAATAAAAATAATTCAAAGAAAAAACACTTAATTAAAACCTTTTATACCATTTACCATTGAAGTTCGATATAACAAACACTATTTAAAAGTAACAAGCTTATTTATACAAACATAAATATAACAGAATCACACCAGGCGGATCACATATTCAATAACGAACCACTAAAAATTAGATAAATGATAGCCAATCACGATTAGTAGTAGTGATAAAAGAAAGTTCTGTATTTCCACCTAAATGAAATATGTAATCATTGCAATTCTTTTCTTGTATAGCTAGTTTGAATATGATCATATAGAATACATAAATAATTTTTACTGTTACTATTATATTTGACCAAAAAGTTCATTATATTTTTCTGTATGAATAACAAAATATACCATTCGTAAAATTTATACGACTAAACGACAAAAGTATTCTATAATCCAGAAATAAATTCAAAACATTTGTACGTTTACATATTAATTATTTCTTCGGGATGATTTGTTAATACGCAAAAGATTAAGTGTAATATGAAAAATAAAAATTAATTTCAATATACTTTTCACAGTTATAATTATTTTTATTAATAAAAAAGTACATTAAGTAATAATTTATTTATTTATATTTTATTTATTGATACAATTTGTATTGTAAAGTATCATAATTTTGAGAGAGTAAAACTGTCCCTATTATTTTGTGTTTACAATACATAAATATTGATTGTAGACATGCAATCCTTCTGTGGAATCATTTATAATAACGACTAAAACTAAAACAATTTGAAGTTTTTATGTACTTTAATTTAAACTTTTGTAATTATTTAATTCAAATTTTAGTATGATGAATACGAGATTCATGAACATGTTAAAAATAAGGAAATTTATATTTTTAAAACATTTTTGATTTCCGACAAGATTATTTTTTATTAATTTCAGAAATATTTATATATTCATTTGTGTCATTTAAACATTTTAATAGATATTTACATTAAATACATAGAACTACTAGTCTTCATATCTGAAATATCCGATTATGATTAATACATGAATTTAACTTAATTTAAATGTCTTCCAAAAAATTCCCTTTTAGTTGCTTTTTTAAGGACTGTGCCAATTTTTTATTCTATTTCAAATGCTTCTTAAGAATCATAGCATTTACATATCTCGAATATTAATGATGAATGAATTAAAAATTATAATTTAGTTTCTATCTATAATTTTTTAGATTATTATTTAAAAAAAATAATAGTGATATAAGGATTAATCAATTTTTACATTCTCACTTACGTTTTGGTCTTTTAAGTTGAATGTAAAAGATCAAAACATGTATCAATCAGGCAATTGAAAATAAATTAATGTAATGGTCGTTCCATTAACTTATTTTTAAAATGAGGAAATAATTAGGATAAAAATATGCTTCGTTAATTTTAAAAAGTGGTTGTAAATTTAATGCAGATTAAATTCTTCAAAAAATTATTCACTCTAATGTAATTTGAACACCAACTCGATAACCAACAAAAAAAAACACTTTTAATTTAAATTTATAGATTTATTATAGAAATTAAGCTAAGAATATGTGTGGAATTTAATGTCCGTGTGGTTCAAGCTGGTCATCCTCATCGGGGATAACATCAACGGCTTGATGGAATCCAACTCGCCTGAGAACCCCTCGTGGGAGTGCCTGTGCTAGCCCACCTTGTTCCAGGTTCTGGGCTCCAACTGGACGCGCCCCTTCTCCCTCCCCCTGTCCCAAATTTTGCACTCCTCCCTGAGGTACCCCTTCCGCCCTGCCCCCAGCCTCTGCTTGGGCCACCCTTTCTTGGGCGCCACCAGCAGCACCTGCTACGGGCCCACCCCCTTGGGCGCCACCAGCAGCACCTGCTACGGGCCTACCCCCTTGGGCGCCACCAGCAGCACCTGCTACGGGCCCACCCCCTTGGGCGCCACCAGCAGCACCTGCTACGGGCCTACCCCCTTGGGCGCCACCAGCAGCACCTGCTACGGGCCCACCCCCTTGGACGCCACCAGCAGCACCTGCCACGGGCCTACCCCCTAGGGCCTCTACTGTTGGCCCTCCTTGGGCACCAGCCCCAGACGACCTAGAAGGCCTGTCTAGGGTAGTTGTTGATAGCCCTCCTTGCGTTATTACCGTAATGGTTCGACGCCTTCCTTGGGTTAAAATAGTTGGGTTCCTTCGGGCCTCGGCAGAACTAACTGAAGGCTGGGCAGGAGTTTCCACCCGGGGTCTTGCCCCGCTACCAGGCGTCAGTACTCGGGGGGGTGTTATTCGGGCCACCATTGGAGCATGAGGTGCACCGTCATCCTCAGTGGATGATTCGCCCCTGGCCCCCTGGTTTTCTCGATTGCGGCGACGGCGCTCCATGTCTACCCTAATCACTTCTATACTGTCAATCGTTGTTCTAGATGGTAGGGCAGATTCTCGACTATTGGATACTTCCTCACTATAAAAAAAATTTAATCTTAATCGAATAATTGAAATGTATCAAATGAGTATAAAGTCCTATTAAAACATTTATTATGTAATAAATAAAGAATTGGGCTAAAATTATAATTATAATTTAAAAGTTAAACCATATAAAATAAAACATTAATATTTAATTTTATTCAACTTTTAATTTAATTTATAAAAGGCTTAAATAAAGTAGCCACCATTAAATAACACAGAAGTTCATTCTTGAGCTATGTGAAAATTTAGTTAATAAACTTGGAATGAAACACTAACAATTTCTTCACAAATAATAATTTTTATTTGATCACTAAGTGATCTTTATCAATAATAAACACGGTTTATTGATTGAATAACATAATGATATTAAGAATAAAGAAAACAATTTTACTTTTTCATACCACTTGCTAGTTTCAATTTTAACTTTATTCTTAATATCAAAATGTACTCACCAAGTGAGTGCCTTTAAGATCCAAGAAATAACATTACTATAATCAGGTGATTAGAAAAAAAAAACACGAAACTATTTCGTAAAATCTACAACAAATGAGACTACAAGAAACAAATCACTTTTGAAACAACTACTTCTCTAGCTAATACTTCGACAGACATTGAATAATACAAAAGTAATTTGCGTGTTACAAAATAGCAAGGCTATTGTTGTAGATTTTACGAAATATTTTCGTGTTTTTTTCTAATTATTAGTGAATTTTCTGCAACGTAAGGAGTTATATATTTTATTATAATCAGGTGGTTTACATTTTGTTTTGTTTTTTAATGTGTTGAAAAAATATAAATTATTTTATTATTGTGGAAAAGATATTTAAACAATAAAAAGTTCTGCCACTGTTTATTTTATTTTCTACTTCATTTTACACATTAATCAGATTCGACTAAATTTCATTTGTTAGGATTAATTAATTATTATATATTTATTATATATATATATACATCTTTATTGACAAATATGTACAACAAAATTTAACATTTAAATAATAAATAATTGATGAGGTGTTAGTATGTTAATATGTCAAATGGCTATCGACCAGAGGTCTTTCTGCCTTGTTCTGTCTAGTCATATGGCGTCAGTCTTTAATGAGTAGATGCATGAAATAATGAAATGGAATCATAAATGGTAGAATGAGGGTTTTTAAATTTAGGGGTTAGATTTGGGTTTCTAGGAATACAGTATAGGGATAATATGTGAAAGTTGAAAGGATTTTTGGAGAATTTCTCTGATAGGAATCGAAGGCGTTCTAGGATGGGAATAACTGAGGTAGTATCATAAAGGAGCTTATTAGAAGGATTATATAAAGGATTGAGAGGATGACGGAGTTTTGTTAGGGTATATTTATTATTATAATTAATATTAATTTATGTTATTTTAATATTTTTTATTTCAAACTTATTGCAACAGTTGTTTTGCCAAAAATATTATTCCACATTGTAGAGGATCAATTTAACCATAAAAAATTATTGATTGGATTAATTACATACATAAACACTTAATTTATATATATTCATTATTAAACAAATAATAATTATCATTTTGTATTCAGATTCAACAATTATTATTATTTAGTGCTTTATCTATAGATCAAATTAATGATTAATTTTTTTACTGCTAGATATTTATTTTAATTAATTAATGTTTATAATTAATGTAAGTATTGAAGCTGTGATCATTAAGTAAAAGGGTAATATTTACAGCGATTATACGTATTAATAATAAATTCATAACAACAGGGCAGAAAGACCTAAGGTCGATAGCCCAGACAGGTAGGTACCAACCCCATGTGTGAATATTTAAAATTACAATGTATTACTAAAGAATGTAAATGTCTGTAATAAAGATGTTGTATATATATAATAAATTCATAAATTTAGCTTGAATTTAATATCAAAGTGCAAAAGTAACTTAATTTCAAAATAACACATGTGAATTACTTTTGTATGAATATGATGATAATTTTATTAGAATAGTGAATAAAATTTTTCTTACCAATACATATTTTTAGATAATGTTATATGGGTCGAGTATTTTTAGACCTGATTTTAAATTTACTATATGTCTGTGATGTAATTTAATCCTACCAGATTTTAAATTATATTTGTGCATGTATTTTGAGATTTTCTTTATTAATTTTATACCTAATTTTTATGAATTTTTATATAAAATTTATGATTTCTCACTGTCTTTTATAATTAAGTTTAAACTTCAACTATGTTTTGATTAGTAATTGAAATTTATCTAGAATACTAAATTAATTGACCTGTGTAAAAAGCTCAAGGGTTTAATAGCACCAATTAATGATTATTATTAATATATTTCATTGACATAAAATTATAACTCTGTAGTTTTTATCATTCAAATAAATATATAATAAAATTTAAAAGTTTTAAACTATGTATATATGTATTAGTATAAAAATATATATTACTTGAGATATGTGAAGATTATTATAGTATTTATTATTAAAAATCAATTTGTGAAGAAAGTGTTATTGTTTCAATACAATTTTACCATGTCTACGATATATTTTTAAAATCATCGAGTGTTATTATGGTACTGAACATATTTTATTAAATGAAAAAATAATAAAATATAAAAATAAATGTGGTATATGTTTTTAATTAGTAAATAAACTAGATTGGGATATGTACCCTAACAGTGAGTAAAGCGTACACCAAAAATATATAAACTAAATAAAATTGATTGATTGAGTTACGTTAAGATCAAAATAATTCCACGAACAAAGCACGAATGACCTTTCTTCACACTTTTATTTGAATTACCAACTGTACATGATGATAATGGTCACTTTGTGTGGCCGAAATGTACATTTGGTAATTCAAATAAAAGTGTGAAAAACTGCTTTATTCGTCAAAATATATAAACTAATGTACACAATGAAGATTAAAACTAGAACATATTATTACATTTATTACAAACAATTCTAGTTGCAATTTTATAGGTTATGAGTATGAAATGAGGAAATTGAAATAACTTACCTCGCAGTATCGATGTCATCAGTATCAGTAGACACGGACACGGATGTGAGACTTTCGGTTGGAGTTGGTGGGATATCATCAGTTTGACTGAAACACAGTAAAGTATAATAATTTTTGTCCACCGCATTAGCACGATAAAGTGAACCGCGTAAAAAATCATATTTTTGTTCATAGTTTTAACAAAAAATAGTACTTACGCTCTAGAATCTCTAGTAATTTTCCGCTGTTGATCACTATTTTCATCTTTTCTATCCATTTTGCGTTTTTTACAAGTAAAAACTCTCTGATGTACGCTGGACAACGATTGCGTGGACGATTGCAACGGGAATGAGGGTTGTTGCAAAATGGCGGTGCGTGTTCGGACGCGTAGTAACCGTTAGAATTAATCGCGGGAAGATTATCTTTATAACGCCACCTAAAACCCTTAAAACTTTGTAAACACGTCAAGAATATGATGTTAATTTATAGAATTGGCGATAGGAGCAATGATTTATTGTTAAAACACTGTTAAATTGTTAACTTTTTGGGCATTAAAGTTGCAACGCTGTCCACGTGGCGTATTGGCAATATTGCATATTCATGGCGATATTCACGAATGACGCCGGGGCAATAAATTTAAACCGGTACAACTAACCCTCATGACCGCGAAAAAAAATTAGGCACGATTTTTTAAAATAAAATACTAAAATCAAATCAACAATTCACTGGAAATCAATTTACAATGACATATATTCTACAAATGTAATCATAAAAATAATCAATAGTAATTAAAAAAAATCAATCAATTTGTGCAGGTAAAAAAGGAAACGTACGAAATTTAGACCGCCTTTTATATAACAACCACAATTTCGGAACAGGGAAAAACAGGATGTTATTTACGAAGGGATCGATCTCCACTTGGCCGTTGGCCAACTTACGAAGGGAACGACCTCCCCCTTTAGCCCTTGGTTGAATAGGCACCCTGGGGGTCTAATTTTGTGCAGGTAAATAAGGAAAGGACCCTTCGTATATAGACCGCCCTTTATATAACAAACCCAAATTCCAAACAAAGAAAAACGGGCTGTTATTTACGAAAGGATCGACCTCCTCTTGGCTATTAGATAGGAAAGGACCGACCTCCCCTATTACCCTTAGTTCAACATTGAATGGGCATTGTGACGAATTACTATACTTAGGTACCCTTAATGGTAATGGGAATGATTATTACACTATATGAATGGAGGAGAGGAGAAAATTCACAGATTATTTTTTAAATTAGCGACTCAATTTGTATATTTATGTGTGTGTAAATGAGCTTGTTACTTGTTACGTCACTCTAAATAATATCCTAATGGCGAATAGTATGTAATTTATAGGATGTTTTTTTATAACCGCAAGGGAATTTTTTTTGCATGGATTTTTTTTTTAATATTTTACATACTCGGATCCTATTATTATTTGAATGGACGTTCTTAGGTGGTAATTTATTTTAGAATTTTTTAAATTTTCATTTAGTCGTCCACGAATTTGACTATTAATTAGTACTGAATATTTAACAATATATTTACTTAGTAAACTGGTTTAAATTTCATTAGAAATAACAACCCATCAATATGTATTACTAAAAATTACTATTAATTAATAATATAATCTAAAAAATGATGATGTGGCCATTATATATTTTTTTCGAAATAATTTCTTCAATTTGGATACTTTACAATTACTTGTTACATAAATTTCATGTAACTCCTATAGTTTATTAGCAAGAGGCAAATAATTTTTGATGATGTTTTACTGATTTGAGGGTGGGATAGAGGCCACCCACCCACCCTGCATATACATAAAAACTTTAATTCCTTATCGTCTCGCGGTTTCCAATAAATTTAATTACTAAACTTTTTTAATAAAAATTAAATTAAAAAGGTGAAATTTTTGATTGAGCAAATTAGTAAAAATTTGATGCATGATGGGTGGAAAAATTAAATCTAATTTAAATAAGATTAGCTATAGAAAGTCAGTAATATTTAAACTTTCTTTGATTTTGTTTTATTTTTTATTGCATAAAGGGTTTGGTGGTTTTTAGGAGCAAAATCAGCAACGATTAGAGATTAAAGTTATCATGTATATGTAGGGTGGGTGGGTGGCCTCTATCACACCCTCCAATCAGTAAAACATAAGCGAGGGTTTTAGTTAGAAGTTGTAAATCAAACAAAACCAAAATAATTGCATTTTTAATTGATGTATTCATATAAATATTTCAAATAAGTTTTGATGATGTTTTACTGACTGGAGGGTGGGATAGAGGCCATCCACCCACCCTACATATACATATTAGCTACAATTACTGATCGTGTCTTGGTTTGCAATAACTTTAATTACAAAATTTGAATAAAGGAAATTGACAAAGTACAATTTTTGAGTGTGTAAATTAATAAAAATTATATACATGATACGTAGAGAGGCTTTAAATCAAGCTTAGATAATATTATCTATAGAATGTCATTTATATTTAAACTAAAATTTGAATTATGGTTTATTTTTTATTACATATAAGATTTTATTGCTTTTTAAGCAGCAAAATCATCAACGATTAGTGTTTAAAGTTATCATAAATATGTAAGGTGGGTGGGTGGCCTCTATCACACCCTCCAATCAGTAAAACATAAGCGAGGGTTTTAGTTAGAAGTTGTAAAAGGTAACGAAACATAAAAAATGGCCACATTCTTATTTTATCTCGAAAACTATGAAGTTTACACAAAAAAATTATTTATAACATTTTGCTCAATTTTGGATTCTTTACAATTACTTATTATATAAATTTCATACAACTCCTATGATTTAATTTAATTATAATAATTTTAATTTTTAATTTTATTTCTCGCAAGTTAAGAACTTTATGAAAAATATGTTTGAATAAAACTTGTCCAGTTTCTCATTCAATTTAACTTTTGTTTGAAAAGTTATGTAATATTTTTCAAATTTAGAAAAATATCGAGAAAAAACAAAAATAAAAAAAAGCCTCAAATAAACATCCACTTTAAACCTGAAGTTTAAAGTTTCATCTCAAAAGGATCATTTGTTTTTAAGATACTGCGCCCACAGACATTCTCATTCATGAAAACAATACTTTCCTTATATATTTTATATATAAGGTTTTATCATTAAAAACTAAAACTGAAAAGCTTTTGGTAGGGAAAGTAAAGACCACTTAATTTGTTTTGAGCGATACTAAAGTATTTATTTTTTCTTGGTAAACAGAAAGATAATCATTATTAATTAAAATATATATGTAGCGTATGTGTGTTTATCTGTGTGGGTGGCTTAACTAAATCTCACCCTCCAGTTAGTAACACATAGGACAATTATTTTTTTTAAACACTAAAGAATTAATAAATGAAAATAAAAATACTTAAAATATCAAAATATAAAACAAACAATTCATATTGTTTTATATTAATAATATTATTAGTGAATTATCTACAACGTAAAGGACTTATATATTTTTATTGTTTTATATTAAAAACATATTATAATGAATAGTGTGAGGTGTCAAAATTGAAAAGAAAGATCAGCGAAGGATTATTTAAAGGATAAATTTTACACGTCGACATAATTGAGAAATTATTGACAACAGATTTACACCACTTAATAGAGATATAATAATTGATGTTCAGTTATTTAATGAATATTTTTCATTAATTGGGATTATTTAAAAATAATAGTATCGGCCTTTAAATAATTAAATGCAGAAAAATTAATCCAAATTATTATATCACAATCTGCATTTAGCAATCCTTTATATTATGTTTATCACCGTTCGACAACCCTTAGCACATTTTTGACACAATAAACCCCAAATGATAAAAAATGACACACATGTATAATTTTCTTTAATCAGATATCTACGAGAAATTCCATCAAAATTAAATTTTGAGAATTATTGAGTGATGCCTTAACAGAGATCAGTAAAATGTGCAAAAATACATACAGGTATAAGATTTGTTTCATACGATATATAAAAATATTAAAAACTAAAACAGGAAGCTCCAAAAAATAGTTAATGTAATTGAAGAAAAACAATTTAAAATAAAAACATAATTGAATGTAATTTTATAATAATAATAATATTAGAATAGTTTTTGAAATATTGTGAATGGTGTTACCACATATAAATAAATAAATAAATAATTAGAAGGTTAATTAAAACACTTGGTTTTGTTTCACTATTTTAAACCAAGCGTTTTAATTAATCTTCTAATTAACATAAAGTGAGAATTTAATTCATCATATTCATGAATGTAGATGAATAAAGATGTAATATAATAGACTACAGATATTTTCTGCCTTTAATTATTTAAAGAATAATTAATTAATAATCCTGCAATATCAGATTTATTGTTTTAAGGATAAATTAAATTAACATATAAAATTTATTAAAATATTTCATTAAATTAAATGAATATTTATTAAAATTTTTAACATGTTCATGAATTTAGTTATAATTTAGCATTTTTCATTATAATACTAGTTAATTTTTTGCGCATTATGTAAAAAGTTGATAAAAATAAAATATTATTATTATTTAAATTTTTAATTTAAATTGAACAATCAAACACGTCGATTTTAATATTAATAGTAAAAGCAATATTCAATAAAAGGTTTTTATATCCCTTAAGGTAAAGAAAATAAATTTGATTGAACGTCAATGTAGGTTAGTAATTTCTACTATTGATAGGTGTTATGGATAATATTACCAATACACAGAGGCGTTTATTTCACTTCAAAAATCAAATCCCGTCGCACAGTGCGTGTTCAAATAAATAATAAAACATTAAATTTCAATTTATTTAATTTAATAATACCCGTAGCGCCACCTATTGCAATCGATATCAACGCACGCGGGGACAAATCACTTGTTATCACTAGGTGGCGGTCCGTGACGTTGTATTAAATATGGTTGAAAACGAGACGTGTGCAAAAACACGCTCCACATTTATCGATTTGAATCGATAAACAAAAAATAGTAATGGGTTTTTTAAAGGCCGGAATGTGTAATGAAAAATATGTTATGGAATTTCTTATAAAACAGTAAGTAAAATATTAAATTTAATAATTATACGATCGTTACTGTACAGGGGAAAATAATTATAACATTAGGCAATTGTTGTTCTAATAATAATTAAACAATAGATGTAAAATGTCGATTGATGAGTTACGCAATGTAAACTTGTAAGTGTGATTACATGTTATTTTATAATAAATGTAAATATCAAGTGTAAAAAAGATTTGATGTACAATTTATTTAAATGTCGATTTAATTATTAAAAAATTAATTAAAGTAAATGAAATTGAAAATTAAAATAATAATTAGTAATTGAATAAAAAAATATTTAAATCTTTGCACGTAGCATTCATTAAATTAATGTAGTATAATATAATAATTTGTTTTTAAATAATTACATTATAATTCGTGTGCTTTAAATTTAAACATTTTCCAGGTACACTGCACGATCAACTCGTGGGTTTGGACGAATTATATTTAAAAGCTGTTGCCCTCAAAAATTTGTACATTATAAGCCCCCTTTCGCCTTCATAGTGATTATAAGCAAATAGACTGCAGATTTAGAGGCAGGACGGATTGAAACATTATATGTATGTATCATATCTTATTGAATAATAATTTAAGCAGTGTTTGACATCAATATTGGTAAAAATTCTTATTTTAAATATTGTGTTTATTTGTTTTGAATGTGCGACGTCATGTTTGTTTTTATTTTTTCAATACGATGTTGAATGGAAGACCACCTAGCGGAAACGGTGCGATATACATTAAAAAAGTTTTTGTGTAGTTAATAATAGGTGACGCTGCGAATATATATTTTTAATTCAAAATAAATAAAACAATTAACTTTGGTTTCACTTTTTTATTTACAGTTGTAACTATAGTTTCGACAACTTCAGCTTGTCATTATCAAACAATAGTTTGAACAATCAAACTATTGTTTACAAGTGTAAAAAAAAGTGAAGCTGAAGGTTTCGAAACTGTAATTACAATTTTAAATAAAAAAGTGATACCAATAAAGTTAATTGTTTTATTTATTTTGAATTATGAAAATGTATTACAAAGTGATAGCCTCCACAATTACTTAGTTATATATTTTTAAATATTACAGTAAAAAAATCACGTGCTGCGAAAAGGAAATATTTAGTACTTAAATAAATTCAGTTATTAATAAATTCAAAATGTTTGTACGAACTTTTCTACGCCCTCATAACCTTGGCGTTTTGCCACATTAAAATATATCACCAAAATAAACAAAATAATCGTCATAAAAATTATTACTGTAGGTAATAAAAATCTATTTGTCCTTGACGTTGTAGAAAATTAAATAATAAATAGAAAAACACAAAAACATTTCGTAAATCTACAAGAAATGAGTGTTATTAGGACAAAAAAATAAATTACTTATATGCTAATACCTCCACAGACATTGAATGATACTTTAGGTTTCTGATTGATGAGGATGACACTTTGCGAAACTCTATTATACAATTAATAAACAAAAACACGACTGTTTAATAATTGTTATACTTTAGGTTTGTGAAATATGTTTATTATGTCTAACTTGAAGATGAATCAAACCACCCCTCTGATTTTTTTTTTCATAATAGTTAATAATAGTAGAGGTTAACAAATTTTTCAGTTGAACGTGAAACTAATTTACGCAAATTTAAATGTTATTTACCTTTGTTTGAAGTTTTCTTAAGAATTTGTTATAAATTGAATCTATTTATACGTCGAGGGATTTGTAAATTTGGGCAACTTTCAGGAGATTAGGCTTCAGCGTCAACAATACTTGAAAAATCGATTTTGAGAAAGACGTTTACCCTCAAAGTGTGCACGGAAATGAAAATGATCGATATTTATACAGCTGTTCACGCGTTATTACTTTTGTATATGACAAACTTTATGGACTGTCACGAAAAAACCAATTACGATGGAAAAAAATTACATTGAAATTGAAAACATAAAAAAGCGTTAATGCAAATAATGGGATTTTATTTAAATGATAAGCTCATATGGCTACAACCAAATTAGTAATAGTAAAAGTGAAATAATTGAAAAAAAGTAAACACATAAGTGATTATTACTATTATTTATTATTAATTACCAAATCATAACTAGAAACTAAACTCGAGTGGAATAATAAATAATAAAATTGCAAAATAATAACCACACAAGTAACAAGGCTTAAAATTTCATGATTCAATCTAAATAAACTAATATTTATTATTCTATCAAAATCCAATTTAAATAAATTAATATTTAACATTCTATCAAAACTATTGGCAGATTAAGGCTAGAAATAAAATGAAACATTTCCAAACTTGAGTAGAAGAAAATCATTTCATCATTCGATTTTTAAAAATTGTAAAAAATAACCATAGTCTCAAAATATTAAAATTCAACTTATTCAATCTAAATAAACTAATTTCTAATATTTAGTCAAAACAATTGATAAATCATGGCTAGAAACAAAATGATAACACTACGAACTTAAAGTAATGAAAATGAAAATTGTAAAAATTACCTATTGGATTTTTCTTGGTTTTCTTGGGTGGCCCGTCTTAAGACTACTGACCCAAATCCGTGAAATGATTGTTTACTCGCAGCGACCCGTAATATTTGAAACGCTTATATAATTTATATCTTCCCGAACAGAAATCGGTGACTTGTTGCACAACACTTGGGTGTAAGACGACACCACGGACCCTCGTAACTTCCAGACCGTCGCCACAACAGACAAACAAAATCGGCCCGATGCAGCACGGACCTCGATTAGGCGCTAAATTCGTGCCTTTAACCATCTTTGCCACGCCAGCACTCCGCAGACGAAACAAACAAACAAACAAACAAATCACTTCTTATTTCATGCCTTTTGCGTCGCATTTTATTGCCGCGAGGGCTTGAAATTAAAGCCGCTCTTTCATATTGCACCGCAAGCGATTTATTTATCGTGGTATTGGATTTAAACGACGTGCATCATATTTAATTAATCCCGGGGTTTACCTTTGATTGTCGTACCGCGCAATAAACTGGAGGTAGTGACCAAAGAAAAGAACAATAGAGGACAATGATCTCGTCAATGCGAACACCTTGAAGTCGACTAGATTTTCTATATTTTCTTCTGTTTACGATTCAAAACAGTATTATGATTTACCAAAGAATGCAAATAATTATAAATTAAAACAAATCTAATTTTGAACATTGGGGAGTCTAGTGAAGAATATGTACGGACCGCTTCTGTATATCCCCTAGTTTACTTATGATTACAAAATTTATTTTGATGAATAGTCAAATCTGGTTCTTGACCATCTGCCGAAGCAGATTTGATTTGCATTCATAGTTGTTGAGTAAAAATAAATTAGAGAGAGAGTGAAATTATTATTAGTAGTAATTCTAAATTATTTACATACATTAGGCCTTTTGAAAAATGATACAATATACTCAACCGCGCGTTAGAATTAGCTAGATAACCCTTTGTCTTTGAGGTAGAATAATGATCCCCTTTGCGTTTCTAAAGGTGAATTATACTTAAATTCTATTATCAGGCCGAAAGACCTAGTTTAATCGGCTATAAATTCAATCATGTATGATCTTTAAATGATTTTTCACTCAATTATTTAGCAGCTTCAACGAAAAAGACTTAGAAGGGGTTGTGCAGCATTTCACAACCCCTTCTAAGTCTTTTTTTGTTGAAGATGCTAAATAATTGAGTGAAAATCATTTAAAGATCATACATGATTGTATGTAATTTTTTGCATAAATAAATATTTGTATCAATATTCATTTTATCAAATTATTAATACTCTGCTCGTGTTGGGATATTTACTTACTCGCCCATCAATCAGCAGATGATTAGACACGTTGCATAAACATGTATTTTATGTTCTTTTTATGTTTTAGGTGAAAAGTCAATTGATGAAAATAAAATTACTCCAACCCATAGTGTCAAACGTTGTCCAGGTGAAAATCCACCAAGGTAATAAATCTTTAAATATAAATTGCCTCTACCCTAACCTGGACATTGGAAATACGCACAAAGTTGTAATCTAAACCGCCACCCTCGCTCAGGTGCTTACTTGGAACTTTTATGAGCATGTTAAAAATAGACGACGGACAACAATTATTCCTTCTGAATTAACCTGAACGAAACTTAATAACGTAGGTGTATCAAATAGATTTGAGTGCACAATAAACATAATATTTAGATTATGTAATTATGTAATATTATTATTATTATTAACCACAGTTGATTTTATTTTAAAAGGTAACAAATCAATTAAAAGATCTAGGTACTCAATTGGTTGGTTACTATTGTTATTCGACACAATTTCATTTGTTTCCATTTGCGTTGTTGTTTTTCTTAACATTTCTTTGAAATATTATTATTATTATTAATTTAATGCAGTTTATAATTAAAACAGATCATTCGGCTATTATTAATTTGTACATATATACTCAAAATACCTGATATTGTGTACATTTCATCTCTGCGTAGACCATAAATACAATTAGTGACATCGACAATGCACAAAACTGGTTTCACGAAAGTATTGGGTTTCGATTTCTCAATGCGTGCGCTTTCGAAAGAAAGAACGTAAACAAATGCCGAGGGCAATAAATCACTCCTCTTGAGTGTGTTTGTGCGAGATCATTCATAGAAATCTGATTCAATAATTTTTTTTTCTTGCTTACGATCCAATATTAAAAATTCATAAAAAAAAACAAGAGAAGTTGAATGCTCGATTCTGTATGTAAAATCGTTAAAATAAATTAATTCATAAGATAAAACAAGTGGGATATTTAGGAGTAAAAATTATTGTTTTATTTTTGGTAAAAGTGATGAATTGTAATTAAAGTATTATCACTTTCTTCAATAAAAACAATTTGTGAAGAAAGTGATAATATAATACTTTAATTACAATTTACTACAATAATCTTCACGTAACTTAAAAAAATATATTTCCACAAAAGTGATGAAGATTTTACTATTTATTCGTTTAAAAGGTATTCAAATAATTTTAGAATAAATTTTGAAGTTATAAAGTTCTTTCATAATTTTATTTGATTTAGAAAACTACTTTAAATATTCAGAAGCCTGAATATGAATATTTGCAGGTAAAAGGCCTATGATTAATAACTAAAAGACGAAGGATCACAATAATTGTTATTATAATTATATAATGTAAATACTAGCTTCAATAAGTGGTTTTATCTCTCTAAAAATTGGCAGTGTATTATTAAAAATGTTTAGCTCGATGCAAAAAAATGATTTTTTTGAATTGGTATTTAAGGTGATAAAAAATAGTTTGGAATTAGGGTAATAGAGGGTAGAGATATTTTGTTATTTCATTATCGGGTTTATGGGTTATATTTGAAGAATATCAACAACATTTTGGTGTTTAAGAAATGTCGAGACTTAATAACATTTACACAAATTTAAAATAAAATCTGATTTCAGAATATTTAGAAGACTAAATTATTGATAGAGTTAATTAATTAATTTAGTTAATTTTCTACAGCGTAAAGGATTTTAATACATTTTTATTTGTAGAGTTGTTGTCTTGTTGATATCCTACAATTAATATTTAAAAAAGACATACAAAAATATTTTACTTTTCTTCTAAAAAAATTAAATAATTCAATTTATGAAGTTTGAAAATCTAATGTATTTATATTTTTCAGGATGGACAAATATTGATGTTAACAAGTTATCAGGATTCGGATGGAATAAGAAGGTTTCGGCCGAGGAACTATGTTTGCTGATCTGGAATAAATAAAGGTAAAAAATGGGCATGACATATGATAGGTCATTGTGCGGTTTAGGAGGTTTAATATAATATTATATTTTTAACAACCATAAATCTATTTCCAGTTTTTTTATTGGTAATGACAATTTCAACTGATTTTTATTTTTATGACTATATTCAAAAACATGTTGAAGTTAAAGAAATGTTTTTTAGTTTTTTTAGACCTAGTGTAAAATCAACACAAATTAAAAATAAACATAAATGTTAATTGCCAATTTAATTTAATGAAATCAGTTTAAATTCAATTTTTGTTCATAATTTTTCATGTTATAGTTACATTGAAACAATCTAGAGTACATTTTATCATTTATTGGTATATTCAACAGAAATAATTTCATTCAAATTAGTGTTGCTTTGATAGTTGTACTATTTGTAACACGCAAATTAATTTTGTATCATTCAATATCTGTCGAGGTATTAGCTACAGAAGTAGTTGTTTCAAAATTAATTTGTTTTGTAGCCTTAGTAAGACTCACGAAATGTTTTCGTATTTTTGAATTAATATTTAATTTTCTACAACGAACTAAAGGATTTTAATACATTTTATTGTTAATAGCATAATATTAAACATTTTTGACAAATAAAAAATACTCTGAATTTATTCCTTGCTTGATTATATTATTTTTGCTCGAAAATTCTGCGTCCTACGCGAATTCTTTATAAATTACTAATTTTATTATTTCCTACAACTCTTAATTATGTAATTTTCATGTTATATTATGTACAAACTTTTATTTAACAAATTTTGTATTTATTCAACGTTTAGATCCATTTTATCAGTTTTTTTGTAATTAGTTTGTAATGACCTGATATTAAATAAATTTTATTTACTAAACGGTTTCGGTTTTGCACTATCTTCAGCAGTAAACTACGAAAATTTTAATACAAAATTTTGTATTATTTTAGAATGAAAATAAGAAATAAACAAAAATCGGTCTCGTTCCGGTGAACGAATCTTCACCGAAAGCCTTTGAAATCTTACAATTAAGAGTAAGAGCTTAAGTTTAAAGTAAATAAGAAATTGTGGAGGCTTTCACTTCGTGATACATTTTGATAAATTCAAAATAAATAAACAATTAACTTTGTTGGTATCTCTTTTTATTTATACTTGTAACTATAGTTTCGTTTGTTTGATAATGACAAGCTGAAGTTGTCGAAACTATAGTTACAAGTATAAATAAAAAGTGATACCAACAAAGTTAATTGTTTATTTGTTTTGAATTTAAGTTTAAACATCTTTAGGACACACACGCGCACAGACACATTTGAATTATGTCAAATCGCACTCGGGGGATCTAAAAATGTAAACGTTTTCGATAAAAATCACAATAATAATATATTTAGTATTAATTTTGCCAAGATTCAAAACAAAGTTATTAAAATCAAATAAATCAAGTATTTATTTCAGAATATTCAACTTAATTTAGAATGGTTAAACTATTTTAACATGCTTTATTAATTTCAAATGTTTTTTATCAATCTCTTTCAACTGTTTTTTTGGTAATGATAATGTAATTCATCTGTTTTTTGGCAATGATTAATTTATTTCAACTGTTTTTTTTAAAATGATTATTTATTATTTATCGCTTTTATTTATACACTAATTTTATTGATTTTTTTATAAACAAATTTTACTAATTTATTTTACACAACAATTTTTTGTCAGTATTATTTGTAACCTATTTTACGGATTTTATTCTCCATTTACTTAATTGTGTTTTTGCTACAAAGTCATCAATACTAAAATTGACTCAATTTGATAAGCATCTTCCATGTGCCTCAACACCTCACAAAAGAACAAATACAAATAATTCAATTGACTTTTATTCCTCTTAAACGAGATTTACACACTGTTTGCGGAAGATCACGAAATGTTTTCGTATTTTTAAATTTATTATTTAATTTTCCACAACGAACTCTAGGATTTTAATACATTTTATTAGATATTATTTTAAACGTTTTTTAAAACTTGTCTTTTTTATATTCCTCGACCTGTCTTATTGTAATTGAATTATTTTGTTTATTAATATTTGTGTATGATTATAAATAGTGCCTGTTAAAAAAATATTAATATTTCTTTAAAAATCATATTTTTGGTAATGATCCGTTTATTTCAATTGTTTTTTTTTTGACAATGATCAGTTTTTTTTCCACTGTTTTATTTCTCAATGATAAATCTATTTAAACTATTTTTTGTTGGAAATGATAATGAACAATTTATTTCAACTGTTCTTTTTTGTAATAATTAGTTTAATTCAACTGTTTTATTTTTGACAATGATAAATCGATTTCAACTGCTTCTTTTGGTAATGATTAGTGCATTTCACTTGTTTTCTGACAATAATCAGTATATTTCAACTGTTTTTTGAGTTTTCTGACAATAATCAGTATATTTCAACTGTTTTTTGAGAATGATAAATTTATTTTATGACTGAATGTCAAAAAAATCTATTTTTACTGTTTATTATTACTAATGACAATGAGCAATCTATTCTAACTGTTATTTTGGTAAAGATAGGTTTAATTCAACTGTTTTATTTATGACAATGATCAATCAATTTCAACTGTTTTTTGTGGCAATGATCCATTTATTTCAATCAATTTTAACTGCTTTTTTTGGTGATGATCAATTTAAATTGCTTGATTGAGTTACGCGAAGATTAAATTAATTTATCAAATTAATATTGACTAATAACCTTTCTGCACACTTTTATTTGAATTACCAAATGTACATTTTGGACACAAAGTGACCATTAACAATGGATTAATAAGCTAATAAGTGTGAAGAAAAGTTATTAGTGCTTTATTCGTCAGATGATCAGATTTTTTTTACTTGTTATTTTTGCTTGTGTGTAATCACGTTACAATTTAATTTAATATAATACATCTACATCTCTAATTTAATTTGATACGAAAATGAAAAAATTCAAAAAGTTTTAGAACATCAAAATATTTATAATAAAACGCCTACGTTTGCTTAACTCAGAGTAGCCACAATTAAATTAAAAAAACCTATTTGGTTAATAATTTCAGAGTAGCCATTTTAAATTTAATTTAAAAAAATAAACGATTGAACTAATTAATAATAAATTTGGACGCATATAGAATTTAAAAAAAAAATTGTAAACCCTAAACTTCTATATAACCGCTACACAGGGTTAGCTCAGTGTAAATGTTAAAAACAACCAATTTGCATGAATTTTGTCGTTTAAAAAATTTAAAGTACGAGGAACCTCACAATTTTAATAATTAAACCTGAAATTAGCCACATTTAAATTTTAAGTAAAAAAATCTTCCTCGTCGATTGAATAAATTCTGTTTAAATAAATTTAAAAAAATGGTGAACCATAAAACTTTCATAAAACCACTTACACTGGGTTAATTCAGTGTAACCATGCTATAACTCGAAATAAAATATCTACCTTTTAAAATAAGTAACAAATTCGTTCATAAAAAATGAAAAAATACGCGAACCTCAAATTTATTAAAAAAAAAACTCAGGGTTACTATATTTAATCTATTAAATTAAAATAAAAAAACTCCCTCTTGTATTAAACGGTTTAAATGAATTAGAGCGCGAATAAAATTTCAAAAAAAGCGCGAACCTCAAGACTTTTATAAATGAACAATTATAAAATCACTTCAACCCGCTCCATAACCCTTCGAACGAGCTCTTATACGAAACCACCCAAATCCCACCCATTTCCCAACGTATATAGCCCTAAGCATTAAATTATCACCATCTCAATGAAAACATGTTTAATTTTAAAATAAAATATCCTCCTTTTCGATTAAACAATAAATTTTCAAATTTAAGTGCGAGTTTTTTAATGCACGACCTCAAAATTTTTTATAATAAGCCATAACACAAAATATTTAAATATAAAACCAACATATTCGTGTTAAAATACCATAAGAAATTTACATAAAATAAGTTTAATTAAAATAATTTAGCGCGAGAAAAAAATTCAAAAATGCGCGAACCTCAAAATTTTTAACTCACAAGTGTTTAAAAATTTAAATTAAAAGGCCTTTCTCTTCGATTAAAGAAATTATTTTGTTTAAATGAATATTACAAAAATATGTGTGAACCTTTAAAACTTTTATAAAATCACTACACTGGATTAAAGCACAACGATATTGTTAAATATTTCGTAGAATAAATTCGAAGCGCGCGAATAATTTTTAAAAAAAATCCGCGAACTTCAAAATTTCAATAAAAGCTCACGAATTAATTCGTGGTTAAATAAAAATTATTACACAAATTCAGTTTGTCTTTTTTTAAAATGCAAGAACCTCAAAACCGTGTTTAAAAAATTCAGTTCAAGTTTATTTAAATGAAGGCGCACGAATTAATTTTACAAAAAAATGCACGAACCTTAAAACCGTGTTTAAAATAAAAAAATAAACTTTTATCTTCGTTTATTAAACAAATTCGGTTTAATGTTTCGCTTATATAAATAGTCCATGTTTGGACTAAAAATAAAATAGATAAAACAAATACATTAACTGCAGAATAAATATGTGCAAAAATTACAACATCAGTTAAAGCGCAATCATGTTTAAAATGATGAAGTCTTTGGATTATAAACGCGTTAAATTTTTTTTCATTATCGTATTACTTCATCCCGAAAAATAAAACTGTAACGAATGGAGTGTGCGACGCAAGAAAACAAAAATAAATCGTGAAAACGTAAATTACGGTGCAAACTGGCGTAAAATCATAAAATTCCGATAAGAATGCAACTGTGTTTCTATTTCTAATCAAGCAAAATCTGATTCATTTCGGTGTTGCAAATCCTTTTGTTTCAAGGAGCTATTTTATCGCTGAAAAGGACACGCGTCGTTTATCGGCGTAATTTAAAAAAATGAAACCGAACTCGCCTTTATATAAAGGATTAATAAAACAAAATTTTGTAATAATAATAATAATAAAGTTAATTGTTGCACGAATAATTATTTATGTATAAGTGCGATGAACTGTTTCTGCGGTAACAATGAATTAAACTGTTTGCGATAAAAAGCTGCGACGCACATGGAATGACGTAGATGATGATGTAGATGAATAAAATGCACTTACCTTTATTTCCGAAGATCAACCATTTCTCGGAGAGCAGCTTGGTGACGCAGGACGCACACGTACCTGAAACACGAAACGAATGCATTGAATTATGGGATTTGCTAAGCGGTAAATTCAATTGTTGTCATACCTGTTAGTCGATTCCGACTTCCCAAAAACTGGCCATCGCGCAGCACATGGACACAAATATTTGGGCTCGATCGAATTTGACCATTGGTCGATGGATCACAATTTCTAATATTTGCAGGAAGTTAACTGAGAGCAGCAGAGGCACGACCGGTTTCTAGCGATCACTCTTGTGAAATGGACTCATTGCTACGAGACTTTACCTTTTATGACGCCAAGAGGACGAATCCATCTCATACCCGGACGGCGTATGTGATTCATCCCCTCTCTTTTCAACTCGTCATGCTCAGTAATCTAAAGTCATACTCACTCTGTGGCAGACGCGATCAGCAATGGTGATGGAATATTTGTTTGCTGCAGCTTTCGATATGACTGCTTTTATATATGTACATATATGCGTTCCAGTGTTTTGTCTACTACGAGTTTTATGATTTCTTCATTCACAAACCGCTTAAAACTGCAATGGTAAATGCCAGCAATGGATCGGTTTCTATCGAAAGCGAGAACGGTTTCAGTTCACTTCATTTACGATTGGCAGTAAACGTTGGTAATTAATAGTTGCGGTACCAGGGTTTTAAATGCTTCCGAGAATACCCTGATTAGCTTAAACATCTGTAAGTCGCATGGGTGGTATGGTGAATTTCTCAAATTTCCAATGCCATTATTCTATAATTAAATACCTGAAACCAGCGGCAATAAAAATACATGCTTCTTCTTAATTCCAAATGGTTTAACTTAGAACTATTTCACCAGTAGAAATGAATGATACCTATGTATTTAAGCGAGTAGCTTCAATTTTAATTTTGGACTCTAAGTCCTCATCTAACAACATCTTAAATTGATTATATATTTAAGTAACAATTAAATCTATTTCAAAATTTATCAGCTCGCACAATATTAAACTTCAATGGGGGATGGAAACCACTACGTCTGTACGAAAACTTTTCTAAACTTTATCGCGATGTGATGTGATTTACCTGTCTCAGACGTGCGAATTATAAAAACAAAACAGGTTGCAACTTGTTTTTAAAACAATAATGTGAATAATAAAATTATAAAACAAGTCCACCCGAATTGTTGGAATTGAGGAATAAAAATTACACTGAAATCGTTGTGTAATGTTATGAAATTTGAACCGGGATATTAGAAAAAAATTATATTGCAGGATGACCTAAATTTACGACAGCTTTTATTTTTGAATTGAAATATTGCTTAGTTTATTTGAAATACTCTCACTAAACTTTCGGTATTGGCATTAATAAAGCATTATTATTATGTTAAATAAATTCATGGCGACGTGGGGTTCGTGAAGGTAAACTGCAGGTTTACGAATGAATTCCAATTAAAATCCTGCACGGTTTGGTGGTTGTGACGCATTACCGTTCGAAATCTAGAATTGGCAATATTTTTGCAATTCGCCGCGCCTATACGTTGGGTCTGAAACTTTTACGATGTGCACAACTAATTTCAAAGTAGTCACGGTCACTAAGAGACCGCTTCATTCATCGGCTTATTTACTTAACGCCCAGAGTCGCGGCGGTCGCTTTGTTTAAGAAAGTTGAATTTGAAACTAATCGAATTGTCCCCGCGGATTTACTACTGTAATTAAAAACTGGGCGGTATAGTTGTCATGCGAATTGAAAGCAATCATTTCTTCGCTGGGAATTGCGACCAAACCAGTTCCTCACATCAATCACCGGATAGCTCCTAAATCACTTTCACATTCAATTAATAATTTTCATACTTATCCCCACCGGAACAGAATTAGGCAAAGCCGCATTCAACTTCATATTGAAAGGCTCATGATTTATGAGTAATAAATCTTTGCCTTTACAGCACTATAAAATTTCTATTTCCCCTAAGTATACAAATGCTGCACCGCAGTAGCCTTTAAGTACTTGAAGTTTTAATGTGCGCCAAAAATACGATCGATTATTACCGAAACGCGCACCCTATTCTCCGCGATTCGCCTGAGATTTTGGCAATCAAAACAGGTTTCACGGAGCAATCCGCCGAACGTGACTCCGAACCAATTGGACAATTTGGCCACCCATAATATCCTTCCTCCTCATTTCCAATATTCAATTTTATGCATATTAAGTCATAAATTCATCACCACCCACCTGTCTCGCATTTTATTAAAAAATCACAATATACCTCTTTAAAATAACATTTAAATATAAACCAGACTAAAATTAATTGGTGATTTTAAATTTGTTTAATTAAAATTAATATTAGAATGAAAAAGTTCATATTTTTATTTCTTTAAACATTTTCTCACTTATATCCTGATGAAACATTATTAAATAATTTTCTTTAATCATTATTACATATTTTTATGTCAACTTTAATGACTCAATTATGATTAAATAATTTGTAGCTTTATTTTCTAATCTTTTGTATATTATTTTTTAGCATGTATACTTATTTACATAAAATAAATTGACGAAATGTGAGCGGAATAAATGTTTGCGTAATCCGACACAGGCAACCCAACACACACAATTTTAATATAACAATTATTATGAGGTAAAATTACAAATCAATAAAAGTAATAAGCTTATTTATACACAAAAAAATATATATAAATCGCCACGACTGAGAAAACTGTATTGAATCCATGAAATCCAATACTTTTCAATGTGTGAGCGTTTTTATTTCTTTAACTACTTACATAAATTTGTTTATACTTGAAAGGGATTTTTTTTTATCCATACATATAATTATGTAAAAATAAACAATTTAAAAAGTCGTTAGTTTAAAATTTTAGAGATATTATTTATTCTACTAAGAACTGCTAAGAAAGTGTATTTATTGTCTCCGATTTTTATTTTAAAATTATTAATTTTAAACTTAGCGTACTCTTGACCTGCCTCAATAAATTTTGTGTTAATCTAACGTACCCTTGACCTACCCCAATGAATTCTATATTAATCCGGTCATACAATAATAAATAATTCACCGACCTAGCGTACTCCTGACCTACCTTAATATACAGTACAATAACCTAGCGTTACCCTGACCTACCTTAACCAACCATAAATTGACTCCATTGAGGTAGGTCAAGAGTACGCTAGCTTAAGGTAAAACATTCTATACTGTGCCGCGTAGTGGGCGTAATGATTCATGGAAGCAAAAGTAATGTTTGGAAGTAATTTCAAAGGAATTATGAGATAATCAGAATAACTAATATCAATCTTAATTTATAAGTGAGTAAATATGTTTTGAATAAAAGTAGGGGATTTGAACACATAAAATCTAAAAAAAAATGTAATTGTTTCAATAAATTGAATGCATTAAACAAAACTTAATTTTGAAATATAAATGTCTTATAAATTTATGAATGAATCATTCTAATTGTTTTTACGATATAGTTTTAAGAGTTCATCTGACATTAAAAAAAATATTACAGAATAAAAATAATTTTCACTTACTGTTAAAAACAACAATATTGTAGCCTTTGTTGTTGGAATCCTCTTGAATGGAAACATATATAAACTCAAACACAGACACAAACACAAGCATAAAAACATTTTTTTAAACAAACGACGAGTCGTAGAAGATTTTGTTAATGTTCTACAGTTAATTTCAAATTATTGAGATTTCCAGTAAAGAATGGAAGTTAATGTTTGAGAAGTTATGCACACTCGCTTGAAATATTAAAAATCATTTCATTTCAGTTTTTGAACTAAGATGATTAACTGCTACTAAATGCACCACAAAATCATCACTCAACAACAACAAAAAACTATTTATAAAAACAAGTATGCATAACTTCAATGACACCATTTATTCCGTCGATTAAAAATACAACTAAAACAATGAAGATTATGGTTATAGTTCATTTTGGAGAGTAAATAAAAATCTTCCGACGTTTTATACCACTATAAAAAATCACTAAAACACTTTGTGTGTCGAATATTTCCCGTTGTATAACAATTCCCTTCACGGCAGAGATGACTTTAATATTAAAATCATTACAAAAAATACCACTGGTAATAATCGCGAGTTTTAACGGCGAAATTACAAATTTTCTTTTAAAAATTTAACTCGAATTACACGGACAATGGAAAAAACATGCACACGCACAATAACCGAAGGGGAATTTAATACTGAACCAGTACATAATACATCTGTTGCAAGATGCAAAAACCGCAGAGATTAGACGTTCCTTGAATTTTTTTCTGGTTTCTCTTTCCCACAGATGTTTTTACAAATAATGAAATGTATTAAAGTCCAATTTAGTTCGTTGTATAAAATTAAATTATTTTTATAAATAGTTTGATGACCCTAACACTTTATATTATTAAATTAATTACAATAATTTATTATATCTCAATAATAATAAATTACTTACTCTTTAAATTATTCTTTCAGGTAATCTGCGTATGCGCGACATCTTTAAATAGATAGCCAAAGCTGAATCATTTCTTTATATATCTACGATTTACTGAGGGTAATATTTTTAACTTTATAATATTTATGCAAACGTGTTTTAAAATATAATACTTTAAACGCGATTCTCGATAGCTAGCATTATTTTTATTATTATTAAATGAGAACGACTGCGGATGTTTAAGCGTACCCGGAGTTGGTTATAAAGGAATTCATTTGATGTATATTAGGTTGCCTATAATATTTTACATAGACTAACATTTGAAACAATAAAATAATACAAATTTATTGAAGACAACTGTTGCAACCATTACTCTAGTAATGGTAATCTATGCTTGCACTGAAATGAAAATCTTTTAAGCACAATTAATTAATCATTTTAAAGATATTGTATAGCGTGTAAAAGCAATTATATAAATCTAAACAACATAAAATAACATAAAACGTAGAAACTCGAGTTGCGCTTGAAAATTGAAATTGAAATATTGATATACTTTTTTTATGCATTATTTTAATATCTAAATATTCAAAAAAAATAATATAAATTTCTAAAGTCTAAATTAGTGTCTTTAGTAAATAGATGGCGCCAACAATTAATATGGGCAATTTTGCTTTCAATTAAATACGATTCATTTATTTGCATCGTTTAACAACTGTTAAATTAACTTTATTAGGACAATTAATAAAATTATTGTATGAAAATTATTTATTTAAATGTTTGAAAATTATAATTGTTGTAATTGTGGCTTTTTGTAGTTCCCTATAATTGTCGGTACACAATTAATATGAAAATTTAGGGCAAAGCTTTCGATAATAGATGTCACCTCAATAGTAATGAATATCGAGTAAAATTGTTTTTAATTTATAATGTTGAACATCAATAGTTTATTTATACATTAATAGTGTATATAAATATAAAACTATTTATTACGTGTTTATGCAATATTAGATGGTAAGTGAGATAATTCCAAACTACTAAGCACCTCGAACTTAGTATAAATCTGTTTTTTGTATATCCACCCTAAGCAATCTTTATTTTTATTGCAAAAATAACACCTCTAACTGCTCTAGGGTGAAAATCAAAAATAGTATAACAAATAATTATAATATTAATTAAATTGAATAATCCATAAACATACTCATCTCGCAACTATACGTATATACCAATAATATTAATAATAAATTATTATAAGCAAGGCAAACTTGATTAAATCAATAATAATTAAGTTATAAATAGTGAGGTAAGAAAAAAAACATGCATTTAATTATTGAGTCAATATTAATAATATATATATTCTTTGATCATAATGATGTTTGCGACCGTTACTACGTGGTAATTCATAATGAACACTGAATAAAACACTTACTATGTTTTTAACCACTATAATTGTAGTGTTTTATTCAGTGTTCATATATTCTTTGATTGAAATATTTCAATAATATATTTTATTCTATTTTATTACTACTAGAGCCATCTATTAAACAAATAACAATTAAACACCAATATAAAATTTTAGTTGTTAAAACATAGTAAGTATTTTAGTTTTGTGATTATATCATAAATTATAATCATAATTAATAAGGTAGTAACGTAACAGTCAACCCTATGATCAAAATTTAAATATTCGCTTTTTACCACCGTGTTGTTACCTCAATTCCCTGTTTTACCATTAGTTCCTCTACACACAGACAGATGGTGCGTAAATCAATTGTGTATATCAGGTTGCCAGTTTGTTATTAAATATTAAAAGTAAATAATTATTACAGGAAATAATTTTTTAAATTTATTTATTAAACTAATTATTTTTTACAAAATACAGCAGTCTCTAAATAAAAATTGTTCAACCCAGCAACTTTAAACTAAAAACGCGCGCAGGCCCTTGTGGGGGGCACGCGCCGTTCGATACCGGCCTAAACAAAAATTTAACGATCCCCTCCGAGTAAAAGACAAGTTTAGTAATTTAGTACGTAAAAGTCACCGGGTTAAGGAAACCTATGATAGAAATTAAATTAAGTAACATATATACAGGGCTTATTAAATATATCACGATAAACTTGTTTTAGATCAATAAATATTTAAGTATAAATATTTTTGGTTTTTAGTCTTCATTTGCTCAAACAACCAACTTCATCACTTCCATCGCTACACTCGATGAATCCGTTGCAAAGTCTGCTTTTCGGCAGGCATTCACCTAAAGGGCACCGGTGTCCTGTGCATGTGTTTCTTATTGGAGTCATGGTGCTGTTGTCGTTGTAAATATACGGGTTTATCCAGTTGATGTAGTTAGAAACCTTCGTATAAACTCCAGGACGGTATGCCCTTGCACATCCATAACCATTACTGGTGATGCCGTGAAGGACCCATCTACCATCAGACTCTGGACACATCAACGGCCCCCCAGAATCTCCTAAACAAGCATCACGCCCACCTCGATCATATCCCGCACAGAACATGTCATCAGTAACTCTGTATAATGGAAGGAATAGCGTTCTCTTCCTACATTCCGCAGTTGAGATAACGGGAATTTGAACTTCTTGTAGTGTATCAGCTAGAAACAAAGGATTAATTTAATGCCTACTATTAGTAATTTATAATATTTATAACTTACGAAATATTCGACCAATTTCAAAAAGTTGTCCCCAACCAACCACGGTGCAAATCCTTCCATCACGCGGTGCTACACCAGCTGATGGAAGACAAATTGGCCGTACGTAATCGCTGAAAATCACAGGAACTTCCATTTTTAATAATGATATGTCGTTAATAAAACCTGCATCCACGTATCCAGGATGCAAAATGATTTGCACGATCGGTCGTAACTGTTCATACGGAGAAGGAAGCGCAGTTCCTCTGCGGAGAGCACCCAATCGAGCGACCCAATGCTCTTCTAATGAACTGCAATTTTTTATTTCTTACAACAAACTGATTTTATTAAACCAACGCGACTTACTGGTAGAAACAATGCCCGGCTGATAACAACCATTTGTCTGAAATTAATGTGGCTCCACACTGGAATTCACCTTCCTTATATAGAGCCGCTTGCCATGGCCAGGCCCCTAATCCCGCATTACCTCCACCAACAATCCTGTAAAAACGCCTACAGTTAAATCAACCTACCTCTTCATATTCTCCAATTACCTAGCTATTTGTTTGGTAGCTTGAGGCCTTGCTCCACATTCCAAAGACTGGCACTTTACCCGAACAACTTCCCCGCTTTTACACGTCGTATTTTCAAAAGTTAGACTGGATTTGGTTTCGTTTTGGAAAGAATACGTCAGCTCGAAATACCTGGAGTTTCTGTTTATACTCTTAAACTTATTTTCGGTAAGAATCTTTACGTTATCTAAAGATCTGGAGAAAAAAAATCCATCAATTAATTATTTGAGATATATTTTTAATTGCTTACTGGTAGGTCATTGCTTTACAAACAGCCTGTCCTAAATCGGATATTTCCCACGATGTCTGGGACTTGGAGACAACGTTCTCGAAATTGCCAACGCACAGTTTCCCCCATTTGCCGTGCTTCCGCACCATTAGGTATCCTTCGGAATGGTACGGAAATTCATCCGCTGCATTTAAAGTAGGTGCAACGGTAACGCATTGCCGTTCATCATCTCCATGCGGGCAATCACGAACTCCGTCGCAAATACTGGTGCGGTTTATGCACACCTTCGAGTTACCACAAACGTACTGTCCCGGTTTACACCATTCTAAAATATTAAAAATATATGTTCATACTGTATTTGTGAAAAAATAATATTCGTCTAAATTTATTAGCTTTAATAAAAATAGGTTATAATTACCACAATGGTTTTCGTCAGAAAAATCCCAGCAATCCACGATTCCATCGCATATTTTCCTTAAGAGAAACTGCGACCTTAGATAATCAGCACAGTTACAATTCTTCTCATCAGACCCATCATTACAATCAACCAATTGATTACACCTAGTCGTATCAGGTAAGCACTGTCCATCCCCACACTTCACCGTGAAATTACTACAATCGGACTTATTAGTTACGTCAAGAAAAAAACTGTTATACGTCCCAGAAGATTTCTTCTCCTCATCTTTAAAAGATGTAGGGATTTTATTAAAGGTTTTCGTTAAAATTTTAAACCCTGAATGATTGATTGTGTAACTTGAAGAAACCGCCTTTGTCGATATAACCCCATCATCTTCACTTTTTGTACTATTATTAGACAACTTACTAATTTCTGACAGCTGTTTCAATTTTTCAGGCGTTAGGTATTGAAACCCCTCATCAGGATAAGTACTGCTAGATGAGTTCATGCTTAAAACTGCGACCTCATCCCGAAAAATATGCTCGGTGGTGGGCTGAACATCCGGAATCATCTCCTCCGCTATTAACGGAGCCGAAGTTGGCATGTTCAAATTAGGTATTTCCGTTTCAAAGTGTAAAACACCGACGATCTTATAATCATCTAATTGACTTTTGTTCAGCTTAACTTTGTGCTGTTCTGAACTTACAGAAGTAACAACTTCAGTTTCAATGTATTTAATGGGATTCGTAAAATCGTTTAGGTTTAATTTCGCGGAATCGCTTGGGAAGCTCCGATTTTCCGAAATTGAATCGTTATCAGGTTTCGGCCTAGGCCTAATCGGCCTCCCTACGCCTGAGTTTGATTTGACGGGCAGAAGAGTAACAAGTGGTGCTTTTGTAGTTTGCATCATTAATGATATCTCATCTGCATCAACAACTTCAGCCAATCCCTGACCCATGTTGCTACTACCGGCCACTATTGTCTCTTCCGTTGTTGTCGTGGTTGATACTGTAGTAACCAGCGGTGCTTCAGTTTGGTTCCTCCTTACGTTATTAAAGTGAATTGGTGCTATTCCTAAGCTAGAAGCGAGGCTGTGGAATATTGATGAAATATTTTTCAGAACCGCTGATTGTTTCATTTGATAATTATTCGTACGATCCGTCACCATAACAGCTTGTAAAGTATCATTATATGTTTTCTCGTAATCATTCTGGTTAACTTCGGATCGTTCAGATTCAGCACTTTTGGTTTCATTTATTGTTGTACCAGGAACGTATTTTAATGTTTCGACTTCCACAAATCCAGGTGTATCTTCATAGTTTCCATCTGATGTATGTAGATCGTACAAGTCATCATCCCTTTCCTGAAGGACTGGTGTTGGAGTTGTGAATTGTATTTGATCTATTTCATCAGGATGGTATAATTTTGAAGTGGTCTCCCAAATTGAAGGCTCAGTTAATTCCGCAATTTTATTTACTGGTATCGGATGACCTTTAAGACTAGTCGATCCTAACTTCTCTGTGTCGAAAGAATGGAATGATAGGCCTGGGTTTGTAAAGCTTGTGTAAATAGGTTGTTGAGGTTGGTTAAAATTATTATATTGAGGAGTTTGTACTTTTGGTTCATAATCGAATTGCGGTTGATCAGGTATATGGTATATAGGCACCCAAGGTTCTTGGTTAAAAACGCTTGGACTGACCGAGAATAGAACTGGGTTTAATTGTTCAATTTTTGGTGTTGTAGGATTAGAAAATTTAACGTTGGTGACTGTGGTTTGTGGATTGGGTGAAGTTGAAGTTGTATGTGGTATGGTGGATTTTATTTCATCTATTGTAGTTATTGTAGTAGGAGTGGTTGTTTTCTCTGTAGTAGTTTGTTTAGTATTCTTTTCAACGGAAGCTAGTTTAAATAATGCGCTAGTAATAGAAGTTTCCTTGATTGTAGGTCGTTTAGGAATTTTAGTAGTCGTCGTTGTCTTTGGTTTTATTGTGCTTATTTCTACGCTCCCGACACTACCTTTCTTCTCCGTGATGTCCGCTTCCGTTTTGCTTATCTTGAAAGAACCTTGGATGACGGGAAGGTCCTCCTCTTTAATATCGACTTCCTCGACAACGGGTTTCTTCTTCATGGGCATTTCAGCGGTGACGGTGAGGTTGGCTTTTAGGGGCGGGTTCGCCGCGATGGTGGGTTTAACTTTAGGTAGTTCTTTGGATTTCGTGATAACTCTTTGGTATGGTTCCGAGTCTGCCGTTTGTTTAATACTGACGCTTCTAGGATCGAACCGCACGTTGCGGAATACTGGCTTCCTACTAAGCGCATCGCCGAGCAAGATGTCCTTAAGGCTCTTCTCTACATTATAAATATGTCTAGGTATCTTCCTACGGTTTAAGGTTATCCTGAAGTGTACGGTGAGCGAATCGTTACCGAATCTTTCAACGGTGCAGGACACGATGGCCGGCCCTAGGATGGAGCGCTGGTAGAGGGATTCGAAGAGCAGCCGGTAACGGCGGGCTTTTTCTTGTAGGCCGGAGATGAAGCGGTCACCGCGGAGTACTTTTGCTGAGCAGGTGTATGTGGAAAGGGCTAAAAGTTTTTTAAAATAAATATAATTGTTATGTTACAATTAATATTTCTCTGAAACATACTTATATAATATCAAGCTTCAAAGAAAACGATATATAAGTGTTTTAATAATAATGGTACTTACGGTTTGCGGGTTCGCTTCTCAGGGCTCCCATGTAAAGGGCTAGTCCTGCTATCGAAAGTACTGCAACTAGAACGATGAAGGCGGCTGCAGCAAGGGCGATTGAGCATAGTTTTCCTTTCGACTTTTTTGGAGGAGGGTGAGGCCTTTCGTGCCATAGCAGGGCTGAATTGCGCGTTGAGTTGGCGAAGCCGTATTCGTTCTGAAAACATTTATAGAATGTGTTTGATTGTAATAAAAAAAGTTAATTTTTGCCTATAATAAAATATGCCGAAAAACTAGTTTTATGATATCCCAAGGACATGCCATAGAGATTGAAATAGTAACACCTGGTATATCTTTAGTCATGGTCAGAACGGCTTTAATGAGTGTAGAAGAGCGGGCGTGGAGAGCACCGGAAGCTATCACATATTCTTTGAAGAACAATCATGACAGGAAACTCCCGATTAATGTTCGCGAACACTGTTTCTAGATGTGCATTGTGATTTTTTTTATGTAAAAACTAGTTCAATTAAACATTCGGTCTGCAGGTAATTGTATTGAGATAAATTCAGGTTAATGTGTGGAATGTTATTTATTTGCAACATATGGTTAACTGTACGGATTAAATTGAGCGATTTGGTAGACGGAGGCTACAGTATGATAATGCATTAGCGTAGCAGCAGTAATTTTCGCGGGGAATATACACTTCCACATGCATCTAACGGAAACGTCAGTTCATTTACCCGAGGAAATGACACTTTTTAAGATGCGGCATGGTTTCAATCTAGTCTAACTAGGTAATCATTTATTCTAGAACTACTGGTTATGAATTTAATTAATATGGATGCTTAGGGACGTCTATAATTGAGGTTAAAAAGCGGAGAACAGTATTTAGGGGAGGCTAGCTAGCTAACTGTTAACATTGTGCATAATGGTTTTTATGGGCGCTCGTATTGTATTTATGTGTTCGTGTCTTCATTCCCATGTAAGCGCAACTCAGAACTGTTAATAAGTCGTAAACAATATTTACAACTGTAATAATAGCAATAAATGTGATTCCACTTTTAGTACGTCGGTTTTGGTGTTCCGCAAGGAGATATTTAGCGCCGTAATTTTTCGTGCCTATTAATGTAATAATTGAGCTATTGTGGATTTAACGAGGCCATTAGAGGTTGAAAATTTATAATAATAAATCTAGCAACAATTAAAACCCAATTAGAAGTGGGATTCAAATTCGCGACCTTCACTTACGTACGGGATCAGATAAGCGCATTCTGCTTACATAATTTAACGCGCATCTTCCTGTTTTTCTTTCTTTCATAAAATTATTGTATAATCCGCGATTTCCGATCATCGGACCAATTAAACAATAAACGAGGGCAACATACCTTTAATGAGGATAATTGTGTTTTTCTTGCGGAATTGATTAATGAAAGTGTTTCGGTTCGTTAATTCCTCTATAAGAAGAATCATCAAGCGCGATTACCGTAAAAATGATATTTTCAGGCATTGTTACCACCGTTTTTTTAATCATAACTGAAACTGTAAATCAGATAACGATTGCAGTAAATTATATATCATTTGATGCTAATGTATTTTAAGTACGGTAACATTTGATTCTTCGAATGTGGCCTAATGAAATAAATGGAATAGAATATTAATGTTTCCTTTCGAAACATATCGAACATACAATTGAAATATCGGAGAGAGTCGTGTCATTTTGTGTAACGATTAAATAAAATGAGACGTTTCGAAAAGTCAAACAAAACACCAGACGCCCCCCGACTAGCGTGCACGCTTTGATATATGAAGTACATAAACTCCAGTTGAGCATTTTCTATTTCGTCTGATGTATAGTTGGTGTTCAACTGGATACACACACGAACAATAAAAGGGTAAGTAATTTATAATCGTTCTTGTTTGTTCTTCGTTTTCTTACGTTTCATCCATTCCGACCATGAAAAAATATGTTTTTCGCGCATTTCGCGAATCGCAATCGCAACACGCTCTCTGAGTAAACAATACGGAAAAAAATAAATCGTTATTAAAAATATCATCGCGTTTCAAGGCAATTGGCGAAATTAATCTTAATCATGGTCACGATAATAATATGTACAGCGCGTTAATTACACGAGATCTTCTTATACACCGTCATTATTTATAACAATAAAAATGTAATGTAATTGCCTTATTATTTCAGGAATCGTAATTTGCGATTGGCCGGATCCGCGGCCTTAATTCGCGTCTTGGACCGCGCGGTGGCAACGGTCGCGACCGCTATGAGGTGCGTCCGCCCGCGGGGCCCTACACGCCGAAACAATAACTATCCTATCATCGGTTCTGTTCTAATCTATTGATTTATTATTGGTTGATTGCAACACATCTTAAAAAGAGCCTGCCGAGATGGATCTTTCGCCGAGTCAAACATATAGATCAGCTTAATTATGACCGTATTATTCCAGTTCAATGGCCACCATCAGTCCATTGCCTTTGGATAATGTAATATTTGATTATGTTGTAATTAATTGGTTTATAATCATTCCTTAAGTTAATATTGATTGTGCCGGTAATAGGTTCGCATTGTTGTGATTGATCGGACCACCCTTTCACTCGATTGCTTTCGCAATTCGTATTCTAACTGTAAGTCAATTTTGACGTCTTATTAAGGATTTCAATCATTTTTATCTAGATTAATAATATTTACTTTTTTATTATAGAAAGCCTCAATCTTCAACGAATTAAAAAATGTTTGTATAGAAACATAAACATAACTTCTACAAGGATATTAATAAAGACATATAAGGTTTTGTACCGAATTTGTTGATGTTCCAAAAATTTTGACCAAGAAAAAATGTCTTCAAAACATTTAATTTTAAGAATATTTGGTACTCTAGGCAGTTTTTCTGTGTCGACCTTGTCCCGGATCTTCTTTTCTAAAATGATAAGTGCGAAGAATGAGATAATACCCTTGAACCGATCAAATTGGGAGTGTTCCATCACAATGAATAGCGTTTTCAAAAATTGAAAAACTATGGAAACGCGAACGCCGGCAAAAACAATAGAGTCATAATAACATGATTAGTTCCTTGAGAATCTTCATCCCTGACGTAATTGCGGCGTGCTTCCTCCAAGCCCATCGCCGCGGTTGGAATAAAGTTCCCCCGCCTCTGGCGTAATTTATATAAAAACCGAGCCTAATTACCGAACCCCGATCACGTTTTAATAATTTTCATATAATTATAATTCGTTCACCTCGGCGTATCGGCCGAAAACGAGCGTTTTCGCGATTAAATCACGACGAGCACGCGAATGATATCATCGCGTTTGACAAAAGGAGGAGTTCCGCGGTACCGCGATGCAAATCTGATATGATACCCTTCATCGGACGAAGCATGGAAATCACCGTGCCGTCAGGAGATTACGGAAGTGAAAATTCGTTCACCTCGAAAACGGTAACATTAGCTGGCGTGAAATTGGCCGCGCCGACGAATGCAACTCCCACATTTTGGAAAAGCGAACAAAAAAAAACAACCGGCACCGTTAGCAATTAGTTCCATTCCGATGGAAATTCGCGGCCAAAATCTGAAGAATTCCCGTGGGCCGCGCCCAAAATTAATTAAGACGCCCGCCCGAATCGATAAATATTAATCGGCGTCCACCTGATTGATTTGGCATGTATGTAGGTTAGTGTAGGTCAAGTGTATATGTTCTTTTTTTCGCCGTTGTCGTCCGCTCGGAAATTGGATGAAACGAGTCCAGCTCGGTAACGGTAATCTGAAAACAGGCCGAAAGTGTCGCTCCTCGAAATTTGTTTATATCCGCGCATTACACCGCAAGAGACGAGTTTGACCACATTTAAGGGGCGTTACACGCCGTGGTGTTGCATAACGGACCTTCAAATTTCCACGGACATACCAATGGATTGGGTATTTCAACTTATGTTTATTATTTTTATGCAATTCACCGTAAAACCGCCGAGGAATTACTTCGAAACCGTTACCTTTTTCTGGAATTAATTAAACCAATTTCTTCCTCGGTACATCAATAAACGGAATTTTTAAAATTTGCTCCCATTAAAAACTAGCAAATATATGATTTAGATCAACCTAAGAAACTAATTCAATCATCTTGCCCCAAAATTTGAGAGTTCAAAAGATTTTTTCTATTTTGAATCTTCAATTTTTAAGGCGTTCACTTCGTAGTACATTTTCAATGAATAACAGAATTTTGAATTAGATTCAGATTAAGAAACAATATACATTTTCTTCTCAGTTTTAATTATCATGCAGATGTTCAACAATTATGTCTTAAACCAACAAATTCCTTGTTTGTTAAAAGTCAAAACTGTCTACATTTTGTGTAAAATTCTTCCTTTTTAGTTAAATTTTTAGCCTATCAAAAAGTGTACAAAAGATTAAAAAGTAATAATTTATATTAAATATAATTTTGGACAAAGTTCATCATTTTTTTGGCGTAGTAGATAAAATCTAAAATTTCAAGACCATCAACACTTGCCCTAATAAGCAGAACCCACCGGCAGGAGCAGAACCTGTAAACAACTCGACGCGTTCCGATTTTTTTTTTGCACCCAATAACCGACAATGGCATTCCTTGGTTGGCACAGAAGCCCTTGGATTCTGAACTCTGTTTGTCGTACTAATGCAGCATTGCGAATTAACACTCCGGTTGCCCAAGCGCGCCGTTTCGCAACGGCACTCCTCTCGAAGTGTCCCCACGGAGGTCACGCACAATTAAGATATTAGCAGTGTCAATATCATCCAATAATTTATGCAAGTCGTTAATGCTTTAATGAAGACGCGAGAGCCGTCGCCATTGCCAGCCGCCGTAACCGCTCGGTTCAAAGGTAAATATTTCGAAATTAACGCGCTCTTTTTGTAATAGCAATTTGTGGTCGGCGTAATGATCGTTTAATTATGTCCCAGGTAACTCTGGCGATGGAAGGAGTTTAACGGTGTGGTTTCTAAAAATACTATCAAATTATATTATTCAACATCGTCCTTATTTAGAATAAGGATCACTCTATCCACTTTTATAGGCTTTACTTGCCAATATTTTTGAAGAATTAGGTTTGGTTAGATTGTGCCCAAGAATATTCTACAAGCTGAAGTTTATTTAGGTTTTTTTTCGATTTTTAGTTATGATAGTCAATCTACCCACTTTAAAGCGTACAAAGCTGAAGTTTGTCTTTTCATAATATTCAGTTTTAATAGTTTATCTCTAAATTCTAGTAATATCTTTGAAGGTTTTCTTAGATTTTGCCCAAGAATATTCTGCAAACTTAAACTTGTTTGGAATATCCCTTTGGTTTTTCCTTGAAATATAGGATTTTTAGATTTTTCCCAAAAATATTCTGCATGTTATTGCACTTTTAGTACCTCAGCGTCTATTTAGATAATACCAAAGTATATTGATTTTTGATTGTCAACCTATTTACCCTTCTAGGTGTTGCCCAAAAATACCCTCAAAGCATACAATTTTTAGATTTTGTTTCGGTATGTTCAGTAAGTGCTAGTTGTTGCTTTAATTATCTACAAACCTAGAAATCATTTCATTAGTGTACTTTTAAATTTTGTCAAAAAAATACTATCAAATATTTGTTTAAGGTTGAAAATTTATAATCAAAATTGGTTTAAAGAAATTGAGAAGTACGCTTACTTGAGTAGATATTGAAGTTCTTTATAATTTACTGTTTTGGATTTTTGTAATAGCATGATTACCATACTCATATTGATACAATAGTTAATAACGGATATAACTGTCTTAGCTTATTAGGAGTGGGAAAGGTCACCCAGTGGTATCGTTGTAATGATATCGATTCTTCTACATCTTACTGTAGTTAATTCGCTGCGTTATAGAGGTCGTAAACGCAGGAGCCGCGCATTATCCATTGTTTGCGGATTGCATTAACATTTGTATGGATTGGGAGTCTACTTTAAAGACCGAGAAGTACTTAGAGGCAATCGAATAATAAATCCCTTCGAATGTTAGTAACATAGACAGATTGAAAGTACTACTTTATTAATTCCCAAAAATTACCTCAACTAATTATTCGTATTATATAATAGTTTTTTTTTAGGTGTTGTAAATGGTAACATTAGCCGTCCAAAAATGTATCCGTTGTTAATGTGTGATTAATTACGAGAGATAAACGCGGACGTTTCCTCAGTTTCTCACCATTAAGCTGGTACCGTTTTATCGCTTTAGATTTCGGCGATACCCCGGACTGAACTTTACCGTGTCAGTGACATCGTGCGCGGGGTATAAATCATGCGGCCGAAGATCCCATTCTAAGCAGCATTTCGGCGAGGGCAAAAAACGATCCATCCAGAAGGTGGATCTGCTTACAAGCAATTACACATAATAAGAAGGCATACAATTAAGATTCCGCGCTAGGTCGGCCGGGTAGCGCGGACAAAAAAAAAAACGACCGGTATTTTAATAAGGCCTGTACGGACGGTATTTTGGGAACGTAGGGTGTAACAATTAGTGGTTCTCGGTAACTTATGTGATGGGTGGTCCTGACTTTTTGTGCCGATGCTGAGATGAGTAACTTGCACGTGATACTATGGTAATTGACTAATGGGCCGAATACATCAGCTTTCATTATCTTTGCCCAACATTTATCTTAAGCAAAATTAATATTGATGAACAATGAATTAATGTTAGAATTTGCAAACAGAATCGAGTAGGCGTAAAAAAATAAACAAATCTTTTAAGGCAAAAAAAAAACAAACAAATATAAACACCGGCACCCGTGCGGACCTCGGGGTCCCTGGTTAATAAGCTACGTGCATTTCGTAAATGGGAAACCCGCTCGTCTCGTCTAGGAATTATTCGGGTCCCGTTAGATCTTTTTCTCATGCTAATCCGGTGTAACCTACATTCTCCGTGGAACTCGTACCGGCCGCGCTCACGGCCCTCATCGACTCGAAATTATCGGTAGGTGCCCGCCAAAATAAAAATAAAAGAGGAGAAGTCTCGAAATTGACCGCGAAATCGATGTCCACGGATGGGCTCAATGCTACCAGACGGCGTTTTGTAATTCAAATCAGGAAAGTGCGAATGTGATTAATTATGGATGGGCATTTCATCCGAGCAAAAAGAAACCAACAAGGTTATTGTATTCTGCCGTTGTGTCTTCCACCGAGTTTAATGCTGATTCACAGACGGGTAACGGCTAACGTATTTGCGAAGAATGACAATAGATGACGTTTTATTGCTGTTATGTGTGTGCTGAAATTACCAACTTTTCGAAAGACTACAGTTAGCTAATGAAAAAAAAGTATTGTTTCTGTCTTAGTTTTTGGATTAACCTTCATCAATCATTTTTTTTAAAATATACATCAGAAGATGGTACTAGTAGTACTTATACTGGTACCATCTTTTCTGGTGTATTTCTTAGATTCTTGAAGTTTCAATTAGTAAACAGATTCGTCGATATAATTTTAAGCAGATTGTACTCTATAGTCTGACTATTAAGCATTGGATAGATTTGGATAAAGTGTCAAAATAAATACTTCATCTTTGTAACTACTGAATTGTTTGCTATTACTTATTATTGAGGTTAAAACAGTTTGGTAATGTGGTTTCAATAGTAGTATATCTAGTAATTAATTAAAATGATTGTGGGTAATAATCAAAATTATGGAAACATTTGTGGATAGCGATAATGAGAAGAGGCGAATAATTAGCCGGCCATTAACGTGCGTTGTCGGTCACGTTTCCCAAATGATAAAATCCAATTAATTAATAATTAATAAGCAATTATGCGCGCCAATTAGCGTGAACAAGTTTATCGCACCTAGCGATGAGCGGATCGTAACAACGGCAAGAAGCCGATGGAGGAAAGAGTTCGAGTTCAATTCCTCTTCGCCGGCGTTTGAGCGAGAAAATGGATTGGAATGAGAAATGGTAGAGGATTCCACGACCCGCGCCCCGCGGCGCACGCCGATTTTTCACGTCCTTCACGAGGTGATGATATCTTCGGCGATTGGAAAAATCCGATGTGAGCATTGTTAGTAAATTTCGCTCTCGCAGGAACATAAAGATAAGGCGCGTATGCGATATTTTCTGCGTCGTGCGTTCATTTATCGGCAAGAACATGAGTGCTCTTGATCCGGACTCGGCAGAAGGTGAAGGATTCCTGCGGAATAAAAGAAGATCCACGGCCTTGCAAGGTGCTTACCCCTTCGACATGACGGTTATTATTATTATTTGCCGCGGCGTCCTCTTAATTGCCCTTTATATACGTAATTATTCTTAGAACGCAATGTACACCTTGAGAATCACCTGCTATTTACCTTTATCCAGCAATAAACCGACGTGATTTTACGAGCCTATACGTCCTCACCATGAACCAACCAGCTGATTGTCAGGTCGAATCTTTACTCGCTTGATTAATCATCTACTAAAAATAATCCTTCGTAATAAAATTCATCTCAAAATTGATACAAAATTTAATGAAGGATCAAAAGACAAAGTAAGAAGGGAAAATCTTGACAATTTCCGAGATTCACGCTCGGAATCACGGCTGCTCCTCATTATTAATTAACCACACTTTACTGGAAGTAACGTAATTGCACACTGGATTCAGTCGCTCGCGCTGAAACCGAGTCTTTTCGCTTTTTACCTTTTTCGCCGAGCGTTAAATTTAATGGCAAGTATTAAGCCTGATAGTGCTCGCCTTTATTAATTTAAATAGCACTCAATCCATTTCAATTTAAAATTTTAATTGAAGCCGCATGGGAGAATTGCAATCGATATCCAACCTACTGACTCGAGTACCTTTACTTGGTTCGGCTCTACATGCATTACTTACACAAGGCTGTGGCGCCCGACGTGGGGTCTCGCAAATGGCGAAGAATAGTTTCGGTATTTTATCAACATTGTAATGCGCGAGCGATTTTCAACCATGCGATTAAAAAATTTCGACTAATCATCTACGAAAAGATGAAGATAAACTTCCTAAACAATAGAGGAAAGGATAAATACAACTTTATATCTATATTGATTCATGAATTAGCAATCATCTGTAAGAAGATGAAAAAAGAAAGAACAAATACAAACAGATGCTTAGAAATTAGAACATCGTACAAAAAAAGTGAAGTAAAAACTAATTGGAAAATATCAAGGTCACCGAGATTGTACGTCCAACAAACAACAACAAACAACAAAGAGAAGAAAGGCGGCGGAGAAAGCTTCAAATGAATATCAATTAACAATACGGAAATTAATTATTACATACCTTATCACAAAAGGTAAAATCATCAACCTGAATATCCAGAAAAAAAAACGTTGTATAGAAACAAAAAAAAAACAATTAATTGAAGTAGACCAGAAAAGGTGTAACAAAAACATAAACGCAGCATAAAATCATAAAATTTTGAAAGAGAAATTAAAAGTGAATGAATCACATTCGTTACCCCATATGACAAAATTAGTGAAACTGACTCGATTGGCCTTTGTTTCGGTGCAACGCCAGTAGGTGATAACGTGGAACACTTACATGCTGGTTAATTAAGAGGATTTGGGCCAAAACTGTGTCATCATGTGTAGGCAGGTGAAGGATAAACTTTTACCAAGCTGATAGTGTATTATCACATATTAGGTGCAATAAAAAGTGATTCAAAACTATTTAAATAACTTTATTTTCCTTTAAAAACTAAACTAAAACATTAAATTAAAATTTTTAATAGCAAAAATATAAGAAGTGTTCTAGTTTAGTGTTTAATCATGAATTTCCACGTTAGAATCCTAAAGAACTCATTGAAAGTAATTTTATGTAACTCAACACTTTGGACTAATGCAGATTATTTTTTAATTAATTTTGATTATCCTGACTTAGCCTAAATATTTTGATCAATGGAGAACATTTTTTTAAATTAATTTGAATTGACTTAAATTTTAGACTTTTTCAGATTTTTATTTGATCAAATGAGTTGACCTAAATAATCCTATGTTTATGTTTATTTTTGATCGCCCAGACCTAATTTTACAACTTGCACTCGAAAAAAACCTTTTGGAATTGATTTAATATAACTTGAAACTTTTGATTAACGAAGAACTTTTTTAGATTGAGTTTGATTGTTAACAATCTTAGGTTTATAGGTAAACTAAATATTTTGAAAATACATTTTGATTAATAAACCTTACTTTAGACCAAAGCAAATAAAGAACCTGTTGAAAATTTTGGAGTGAAGTTCTGTTTGGAATTAATTTTGATCTTCTAACTTTGATGTCGTTTTAGATTTTATTGATAATTAACATGAATTATTTATTATTGCAGATTTGATTTAAGATATTATTTGAACTTACAGATCAATCAGAGGAGTAGGAGTAAATATAAACCATAGGATTATGTAGACCACAATTTTGGACAAGTCTAAAATTTTTTGGAATCACATTCCTGTTTCTGTTTTTTTTTGATGGAGCTCGTATTCCCTGTCCAAAAGAGGAAATTATATAATTTAGAGTTCCCACAGCCTAACAGGTGCGCGGACGGTAATTTATTTACTACGGCCGAGACATCAACATTAACAAATTGTGTAAGCGGCAATAACAATAAAAAATGATGATGGATGGGTGTCGGGAGCGAGGATTTGTTTAAATAATAACGTGTTGAAAATTGCGGAATTCTGCTAATTGGTGTCGGTTTTGAAGCGGACGGCCATTAACGATGTCCAACGGCATTCTTTTCGCTATCTGAATTATTTAAAGTGGTTCGACTGAGATTAGTCATTGATGGGCCCGAGTTAAATTGATACCGTTTCTGCCTTCGCCATTCAATAAGAACACATTTACAAATACACAAATATAAAATACATCTGGTGCTTAAAGATTTTGGAATTTTCAAAATTTCAAAATTTAGAAGAAAGAGAACGATCTTAAGACGACTTCTAGATACATCAATTAAAATTGTTAAAAAGACAGTTAAGGAAAATTGATATTCAAGTTGAAAGTTGTAAAAGGGTTGAATATTGGGACTTAATTTGGACTATACTTTTGACGAAGAAAGCACTAATAACCTTTCTTCACACTAAAAGTGCGTCACATTAATTTGATCCTCACGTAACTCAATCAACCAATTTGGACTATACATATTTTTTGCTTTATAGTTAATGTGGCCTTTCTCAAAAATATTTTAACTTTTTTATATAAAGGAAAAAACACCTTCCAATGGTATTAGCCAAGGAATTGATTTGATTTGTAGTCTGAATAAGACTAATTGTTTGTAATGATTAATATTCTCTAAACAATATCTTAGGTATCTAAGGTCTAAAATATAAAAACAAAAAGGTGGATTGGTTGATGTAATTATTTTTGGAAAAAGTTTTGATGATCGAATTTGCAATTATTGTAATTGTTACCTGTCTAAAATATAATATTTGTAATTCAAAACTCATTACCATAACATACTTTTACATTGATTTTTTTAGTATAATTTTCTGAACCTGTCTGCATCCTTCTTACCGTCGAGCATTTTTACGAATAAGGTATTTAATGAGTTGAGGAAGGAAGCCTCTATTATGAGCAACATTACTCTAAGTATCGCCGGCGGAATAATTTACACGCCCAAAGAACCCAATCAACTCGACGGAGCATTTTTTCGCCAATGCAAGATGGCCAAAGGATGTTATTGAATGGTATAAATGCACCAGAGATATTTAATAATCCCGAGGACGAGTTCGCATAACACCTCAGCAGTTACAATAATCGTCCTTGAGCGAGCCGTACATCGACATCGACATCAACGTCCAACTTTTTTTTTCGTTTGTTTTAGACGTAAAATGAATCAGCTCGACAGCGCGTCGGAATTAATCAGAATTTTTCCAAAATCCATCACTTTTACGATCCTAAATTATACCGATTAGTGAATATAAACCTGCCTCCGTGTTAATAACCTTTAGCGTTTCTTTCTTTTTGTATCTGGAATGCGATAAATATTTGTGCACCAACTGTGAAAGCCCGAGAAAAACGTCGGCTCAGGAGATTTGAGAAGATTTGCATGTAATAACTCATGGAACCAAACGTTTCCTTACCGATTTAACATAAAATTACCGATTTCTGCACAATTACCAGGTAACCGATCCTCGTCCAAGTATTACGAAAATGATTTTGGTTTTTTTCCATTTGCATAATGACGAAACGCACCCGTGGAAGCGTCGGCACCGTTTAGGAGCAAGTGGCGCAGAAATTCTTCGCTTACGTATCTTGATTCTCGAAAATTTTTTGAAAGGTGATTATTTGAGCTGACGTTCCACGCGATGGGAAAGAAATCTAAATCATGCCTTTATCTCGATCGCGCCGGCCGACAGATGCGTTTAGATAACTTTTTGGGCACATCAACCCGGACGAGATCGAGGAGGTTTACGGTCTCAATTAGTCGTGAAGAAATGAAGGATTACCACGGTTGTTATTCCCGCGATAAAAATGTAATTAAGGACGGAATTACAACGTCACATGGAAAATAATTAGATGTTAACATATCTTTACCGGTGATTAGGATCTCTGTATAATTAGGTTATTGAAACCGATGGTACGATCATAAGATAATAATTTAAAATAAAATGATTGATTCAAGACTTTATAACTGTGTTATTGAGGCTTTAGTTTATAAATTTGTCATTATTAAACTTTTGGACAATTTTGATCGTCTCCCAGACAAATCAAAATTTAGAGAACTTGATTTTTGCTAGATAGTAAACCCAAAAAGGATTGTTATTGTAATATAAAATCATCACTTCATCACCGCGCATTGTTACTACTTCGCGGAGACAAGACGTCCTTGCGGATTTCTGCATTGTTTACAAAAGTGATGACGCCTCAATCGAAAAATGCGTGCCGCGGTGGTCGCAGTTGGCTGTGAAAGTACCGGCGCTGAGCCGCCGGTGATCGTTTCCCAACTTTCGTGCCTTTAAACTTGACCTAAACCAAGCCACGCGATCCCAAAGCATTGAACTTGCGATTTAACCCAACAAACGAGCGCACAATGTGCCGTAAACTCGTGCAACTCCACACATGTGTAAGTGGCCATTTATCATGTGCCAAGGATTTTTTCGTTAACCTGGAAATACGAAGACGCTTTATCTCGTGGAGTATTGGCGGCCTTGGCGGTATAATGAAGTAATCGGGCGGCTTTTGCATTCTGTGGACGGCCAAAAAAATTCTAAACGCTGGAAACAATCGTTGCAGTGTTCAACAATTATTCTGTGCAATATAATAAGTGGCAAATGTGTCCAAATTAATAAAAGGGATGTCAAAATTAAAATTAACACAAAAAACATTAATAGATTTGTAAAATTACGTTTTTTGATCAATTTTTACCATTAATACAAACGTCATTTAAAGGTTTTGAATCATTATGTCTGAAATCTTCAACCTATATAAAACAATAATAAAAATAACTCAATTTATTATGATAATATCGTTTAGAAAATCAGTAATGGATTATTTCGTGTGATTGTGGTTGGGTAAAGTATTTAAGGTCATGACCGGTACCGCGGAGTTCACTTCCTGGAGGTATCGATCACCGCTCTTTTTAAAACCCCGACTCGGAACACATAATGCGTGCAGAGATGTGTACATAATGTAAACATAAATTCACAATGGTCTTGAAACAATAGACTGTAAACACACATTAGCCGTGCGGGCATTGTGGTACCCACGGCTTGCTCCAGATTTGCCTGAGAAAAGCAGCGCGGACAAAAGAAGTCAATGCAATTAGTGGTTGAATGACTTACAAGTGCAGCGCGCGATGGTTTCGAGGATTTGGTTAATACGTGCGCCGACGGGACGAAACGGCTTAAGTAATGCGATGTGGCTAAGTAAAAGGACAGCGAAATGATTTATAATGGTAGCGGCAGCTATTACCACTTGACCTTTCCATGGCTGCGTGACCTCCCGTTGAATAGGAAATTGTTACACTTTATGTAACCGGGGATTAGACGATAAATAATTCGCAAGTAGTAAGGGACGGAATCTAAACAATAATGGGTACTACCCGGGCATAGCTCTATAAACCAGTTGTTCCATCGGAATCGGCGGCTTAATACCTAAGATGTAAGTGAGAGTCCACTGCACCGACCAGTTACGGCCAATGACAGTACTACGACACTATTTATAGTAATTAAACACAGATTTCCATCCACCTCCGAAATAACTGAAAACGCCTCTTAGCCGACACGACCGAACTATTCAACGTGCAATTTGCATCTCGGGCACAGTTACGTCGAATTTTTTGCCCGTCCAAAGGCCGCACCTCATCTGCTCCGAAGTGAACGCTCATCGATTTCTCTAATTGATACCAACGCCGCTGGAAAAATCCGAAACCAGTTTGCCACGGTGAAAATTCAAATCGCCTCCTTATTAATTTCTCCGATTTGCGCTACTTTATGTAAACATCGACATCCTGCGCTCGATTTGCCCTTTTTTTGCCACCAGCGGAATGCCGCGGTTTTAATGGCGAGCATCATTCTACATCGCTTCTGGGAAACGCTAATGGCTGATGGAGATGGTGGAAAACTCACTGTTTACGAGTTGCTCGGGAATTAAACGAAAGTAAGTTCAAGGTTAATTATGGCGTTTTTTTCTCCCTCGTCTATTTGCTCTAGCAGGAACGTTCACTGCGAAAGGAGATACTGGTAGAAGGAAATTCCTCTGAATTGTTGTCATTTTTCGAAATCGTTATGTAATGGGTTCATTCGTCTTTCTCGTATTGATCGCGAGTATCCTAAATGAGAAGTACTACTTTTGTAGCAGTTGGTTTACATATATTTAAAATGTATATAAAATACTGTACAAAATAAATAAATGTTGCCTTGGACAACAATAATATTTGCACATTCCTTCCTTCAATTCCTTCAAATTGATTTATTTTATGTTTCATCCAAATTTGGGCCAATTTTTGTTTTGTTATTAAGAAGCTTAAATATAAATAATAACATGATTACATGAAATAAAATTAAATACTCAATCTTCGATTCAGAAAATAGTCACCTGGTCACCTGGTTTAACACGAATAGTCAACTACTTTACCATCCAAGCTTAATATTATTATTCATATAACATTAAAACAGGAAGGATTTTTTTTTGAAGTAATACCAATTAAATCTAATGTAGTGTTTTTTTTGCAAAACTTCGCCTAAAGATCTAATTGAATATTCATAGCAAAAAGATGAGTTACGAAGAGGGGATCGGAACAAAAGCACTTATAGATTAGTTCGTTTGTTCTAATTAAGATCACGCAGGATAGATTTCTACGAGTCATACTCCAAACAAAGACTCCACTGTAATTGAGGCTTAATAGGAATTCAAAACACTGTCCGGCCAATTTATCCGGCGGGCTCACGGACGTTCAATCATAACTTTTTGGGGCGTTTAAGTAAATTCTGGACCGTTAAATTCCTATTGTGTGTAATAAATTCATTTATGCCCAAGGCCGGACCTTGGTTTTTTGGGATTGTGCCGGAAAATTGGATGTCGCCGCAAAAAAGCGCGGTGATGAGGCCCGGACTTTAATTAATTCCGCGAGGAATCGTGGCGCGGTGGGGCGACCGAGATGGTACCCTGAGGTGAGGCGGTAATTAAGAGGAACAATATAATGATAACGCGCGGCACCTTCAGGTGCGAATACGTTTTGATTAACTGCGCGGCCTTCGCGTCTCATGTACATATGCTTGTTACATAAGCTGGTACTTCTTTACCTTAACCCAAAATTATCATATATTTGGAAATGTGTACTGGTTCCTATAACACTGGCGTAATTAGCGGTATTAGGTGCTGGAGTCGACGCGAAAATCGCGGATGAGATAATGCTGTATTCTTCAAGGCGATGATTCAAGTATTATTGTGCAAAAATATGGATCTTTAGGAAGATCATGCAAAATTCTTATTGTTAATGGTTTAAAATTGATTTGCAAACAAATCACAAGGTTTGATTGATCTGATCCCCAAAAATAAATTTAAATTAGTTCATTCGGCTAACTAGCTATTACCAATGCCGTAAATTATGTACTTCTTACTCCAGATCACCCCGCTGCCCATTCCGAGCCGTCATTAACATATTGATTTATCTGCCGTTGGAAAAACAATTTTTGGCCAATGTTGGTATTGTGTGGTCTTCTCATTCGGCGGCGTGCGTAGGCCCCTGATGGTTTATCGCTCGCAGTGCATAATTTTAAATACCTCTTAGATACATTTAGTGATAGGGGAATTAGCATAAAGATGATTTTGTTATAAAAAAAGGCTCGGCCGGCTCATAAGGTACGCGATAATCTCGTGAAAGGCTGTAAATGAAGCAGTGCTCCCGGGGCGATGAATTATTTCGTTTTTCGTCGAGCCGAAGAAAAAAAGAATCAACTTCCCGTCAACATGAAGGCGCATTTGCATAAATTAAAAATTCTCCGTTCGGAGCTAACTGTTGTTTCGTTAAAACGCATCGGCGCGAACCCGAAGGCAAAAGGCATGGTATCGATAGTATATCTTTCGCCAAAGAGGGTTTCCTGGGTTTAGTATTCTATGCGCGCGCGGGTGCGTGGTTGTACATAATCTAACGATTTTTTTGAAACAATAAGTACAGGTCCTCTTAAGCTTCCTGTGGCGTGTGGTTTGAGGAAACAAAAGGTACGCGCGCAGATAGGTACCACATTAACCACCCTGGACCGGCCGGATGAATTATTCAAGAACCCACTTTCTCAAATTTCAATTTCGACGTTAAAATTGGAACGGCGCGGCCGTGACAGTGAAAGGAGTTCAAGATCACGGCACAGTCATGCAGTCGCAATTTTATTGTTTTATTACAATCGATTGCATCACGGAATCAAACAGATATTAATTGCCAATAAACACTCATCGCAAGGACTTCCGCTCAAGGTGCGCAACATCTAATTGGCGTCAGCGTTCGCCTCCACCCCTGCGCGTAATTGATAATTCCGTTCGTCCCGATCGAGGACGATTAGACAAGGGGAATAAACGACGTCGCTCCGGGCCCGATTTATCATCGAGGTGACACATTAAAGTACCTCTAATCGCGCCAGCTGATGGGATTAAAGCGCCAACACGACTTTCTAAAAGGCCCGATAAGTGATGTTACGCGCGTGGATCTAACCCAGTTTTGGAGAGTTTTACGATTATTGCCCAGATGATGCCTTTTACTTCTCGCCGAAGAATTAACGGCCGCCTTTGTTGCGAACGAGTGTACAGTGTGATTAACAGGGCTGGTATCCACACCCACAAATGATGTTCAAAATATGCGCATCATAACTAGTGATGAGAAGAAATGTATATATAAATCTTATTCCAATACACATACAGTTTCTTTAGTATTATTAGTATGCTAGGAAGGCCTATTTTAATATTAACTTTGTTTAATATAAAAAATCTAAAAGTTGTTTCCAAAATTTTGGAATTGGTCAAAATTTTAGAAACAACTTTGGAGAAGTGCTGAAGAATTCTGAAATTCTGAAGAAAAAATTGCTGGAAAATTATACAACTTGTAATTTGAAAGAAAACTCTGCTCAAAAATCCTCATAGAATAATGCAAGAAATGATAATGTTCATTCTAACAACTGCAAAGAAGTTGCTCAATTTTTTTAAAATCAAACTTTGGAAAAAATCTTTTTTTAGATTATTTAGCAACAATTTTTCTTCCAGTTTTTTTTTTGGAGGAAAACTTTTGCTAAATAATATTTTTAACTTTACGAGTAAACTGTCAGTCAAAATGTTGACTTTAAGGTGTTTGATTGTTTAATTGTTAAAGGGATTAATTTTTGGACGATTAAAAGTATGTCGTCAATAAAAATAAAAAAATGTTGGACGATTTTTAGAAGCTTCAAATTAGATATTAAAATACTCGCATGGAAAAAAAAAACTGATTTAGATATTAAATTAATTTAATTTTTGGACAAATTTCGGCCGATGTTTAGAAGCTTCAAAATAAATCGTAAAATACTCCTATGGAAAAAACTGATTTAGACATTAAATAAATATTTAAATTAATTTTTTACAACCGAGTTGTTTGTAGTAGTTGCAGTAATAATTTGTGACTTCCATGGAACAAGCGTGGATTTCTTATGTGAATTTTAATGATGGTTGGTCATCGATCTCAAGATCTTTTAGGCATTTTATGTATTTATGTAGGTGTAAATGAATTTATTATTTGTAGCTGTAAACGATAGAGTTATTTTGTATATTAAATTTATTTCATTTAGCAAAATCTAAAATCTGTGAAGAAAACATTTTAAAAATGCAAAAGTGAAAAGAAAATCAAGAAAATTGTAAGTAATAAAAAACACGAAAACATTTCGTAAATCTACAACAATGAGTTTTATTAAGACTACAAAACAAATCAAAAATTGTAAGTGCTAGAAAATTCTAAAAATCTGAAGGAAGAATTTATTATTTGCATGTGTGAATGATAGAGTTACTTAGTTTTGACTATCGACATAATGTCTCTACCTTAAAACAATTAACTCAAGAATGAAATTTATTTAATTTAGCAATTTTTAAAATATAAGAAGAAAAATTCTAGAAATTTTGGAAACGAATTTTGTACTGTATTTTTATATAAACAGAAATATTTAGGAAAAAATATTTATACTCATCAAAATCCTTCAATTTTATAGGGAACAATTAATAACATTTTAATCTTTGTTTGGATCATTTAGTATCAAACCAATGATAATGGTTACCATGTGTCCGAAATGTGCATATGGTTAGAGATAAAATAGTGAAGAAAGGTTTCTAATTGTTTTAATCATTTGTCAGTAAAAAGCTCATTTACACACACATACCATAGACAACATGGCCGATAACAAAACACTTCTACATACTAGATTGATAAAGCTGTTACTTGTTGAAACTCCAAATAACTTCAAAAGTGTTTTTGAAAACACTTCTACCTCTTCAACTATTTTTTTTTTAAATCTTGATCATTAAAGACTGTGTAAAAATATTCAGACCACACAAATCCACTGATTTATGTCGTACGTGACTTGTACATGAGCTGAGCCCTAATAGATCTTTTTTTTTCTGCAAAATTCACACCGTTGTATTGGTATGTTTACATTAGCTGTAAATCCTGATGTGAACTGAATACAATGGAGGTGCGACCTTGTTGGAACTATATCAATCGAAGATTAGGTAAGCTGTCGAACAAACACATCGCAAGAACGCGCAATCACGTACGTAAAACAAATAAATCGAAACGATGATTGGATCCGCGTTCGAAGTCGAAAATGGTTATTGGATCTTTTTTATCGCCGTCTGATGTGTGTTTTTGCGAAATGCAATAATTGAAATGTTTGATTTATGAATCGGAATTAACGCCGCTCGGAAAATCCTTAAAGGGCGTGCAATAAAGATAAATTTGACGTCAAGACGGAGGACAAATAAGAAGAAGAAAAAAAGCGTTCCCTTAAGGATTACATTAGGAATACAACGTCGTAAAATCCATCTGGGCGATTATGCCTTTTACGATACGCTGTAAACGTGCGGATCTAGGGGTTAGCCATTGGTGTTTGCGAATATAACAACGCCAGGCTGCGTTTGGTAACCTTTCGACGGTGGGGAAATTGACCACATGTTGCAAATCGTGGTTGAAATTGTCGCTGCGAAAAATTTCCACACTATAGGATCGTCAGTATAATTATTACTACAATTTTTCACAGAATTAAAGTTTTAAATTGATATCGAAAATCCAAATTTTTCTAAAGGCTTAGAACTTTTTTGCAATATATAAAAAAAAGATTACCACATGTTTATTTTAAAAAATAAACATCATTATTTCCTTTTTGAATGGAAAGAAGTAATAATTGTATGAATACCCAAAATTGAATTGATTTAGCTTCCGATTACACTTCTTCGAATACCTTATAAAACAAAACATCAAAAAAATTGTCCCATATTATCATACTATCTAAAAATCTATCCCCAAAGATGTTTAGCTTGCATATTTGAGCTTAGGAAGAGAATGAAGAGAAGTTACTTCAACACCTTGGAGGTCAAAAATTTACTAAATTGTTTTTGGACGTCCAAAATTCATCAAGATACCACTAGTTAAATTTCGCAAATAATTTTGACATCAATATTGAAAAGCTAACGTTAAATATTATCACACTGTAACCCGAATTTTTTATGAAGGTTCGATTTCGACAGGGTTTGATCTTAACATTTCCAGGCAATGCGTGGGCGATAATAATTAATGATCCGGTAAGAACGATTTGTTTTAAATGCATGCCTTATTGAAATAGATCTGTTTTGGATATAATGATTGCAACCGTTACAAAAAATTTTGAATTTAAAAAAATACATGTAATAAATTGAATCGATTCGATTAAATTAAACTATGAATTTATTACTATTATGATTTGTTGCAATAATAATAAATAGTTTAAAGAATTCAATTAATTTTTACAGGTTTGAATAAAAACATAATTATGTACTTTTGAAAACCAAATATTTTTATAGAAGGTGTAAGTTGACAAAAAAAAACTATTTATCCATACTGTGTTTGTTTTGTCCGATGTGTGTTTTGACGTTAACATGTGAAATTCATCACCCACCTGTCTGTAGTTCCTGCTGTAGGTGGACGCCTGGTAGAAGCTGTTGGAGTTGAGGGTGGGCCTGTACTTGGAGTGCCTCGAGGTGGTGCAAAAAGTCTCCATGGTGCCAATTTGTCGCGATTCGTGAATGGTGAATTTACATGTCGCACCGCCACCACCAGAAGAGTAGAGATAACACTAGAACACAACACGCGAGACGCACTACCCGCTGAACGGTACCATCGCAAGCGGTTTTCGAAAATTTTGGAATTTTTAGAAAATACGTCCAGGCGGATGGTCGATTTCGAAAAATACGCGCGGCCGCTCGGACTGCTCACGGTTTTCGGTGTGTGCCCCGCGAAGCCGGCAGTGAATCTGAAACTAGTCCCCCACGCTGTACGGCGCACTCTGTACTCCTAGAGCTGCTTCTTGTTCTCTTCATTGCCCATTGCCCATTTCCCCTGCCATCATGCCATCATCATCATTGGAGATAGGTAAATTCCGCTATCATAAATATAATTAATATACGAATGCCTGCACATAACTCCACTTGCTGGTGCCTGCTGCCCATTAAATCCACTCCTCTCGCTCGCTTCTTCGCGTTTCAACCTCAATCACGCCAAATATATTTCGACCGCGTGGAATTTACGCTACTGACATACCATTTCGTCCATTATTCAATTATGCAATTCTAATCGAAACCAATTTCGTTTTTCTTCCACCGCGTCTTCCTGGTACTGCCATAAACATAAATCTATGCTGTAATAGTCGTTCATAAATTCAACCAAAAGTATAGCAATTTAAGGCCATTAGTTAATTTTTAAAATTACGTTTAATTGATTTAAAGTGAAATAAATTTTATTCGTTCATTAAAACTCAATTCAAAAAATATATCCTAAATAATTGAAACATTTAATTCTTTCTTTTCTCATTTTACTTGGTTGCGTTTTAAGTTTAGATTCCATAGCTTCAATTAAATCATTTTCTAAATTTTAAGAAAACCTTGGGGTACACCAGAAGTACCACTGTAATATTTTTTGATTAACATTAATTTTTAATTATTTAAAATCTATTTAGAAGAACAGATTTTAGCCATAATCAAATTTTAATGTTTAAACCTATGAGACGCAATATTAACAAAATTTTCTAAATATTGCATTTTTCGTTAAAATCAATAATAATTTAATACAATTAGTAAGTTAGATAAAACATACGCTAGGTTAATGCATATTTTATTGAGGTAGGTCAATAGTACGCTAGGTTAATGTACTATACATTAGGGTAGGTCAGGAGTACGCTAAATTGAATAATGTTTCAATAAACAAGTTTAAAATTACGTTAATTTATTTTTTCTGAAAATCTGCAATAGTTAACTAATATAGTTTATAGTTAAATTGATGTAACTTTGATTAAAACACTTAGAAACTTTCTTCAATATTCTTTCTTCAAGGTTCTAAGTGTTTTAATCAAAGTTATTATCTTCAAGTAATTCAATCAACCAAATTAAATTGATGTAGTTCTTCTTGTACTTATTCCTCTGTTACGGAAGTAATCTAACATAATTCTAATTATGTTCTGGTTACAGAAATTTTATAGATAATTTTGTTATGCCAGACCTTATTAATTGTCTTTGAGGTGTTTAGGAATACTTCACCCAAACTGTTTTAGAAAAGCCTTCTATGATGCAATCTATCATCTTTACAGTTGGTTGAGAGTAGAAAGCCAAGCACATAAGCAAGTTATGTTAGACTTGATTAGTAGCCTTTAAAACCTCGAAATATACTAGAGCAGTTCATCTTTTGAAGGCCGTAATGATGTAATCTGTCACCCTGAGCAACTGGTGGAAAGAAGAAAGGCCAGCGTAATTTGCTAGTCATTTTCAAAACCTCAATAATCATAAATATTTTTTTGACATAATTTCTCCAATGGGCAAAAAATTTGACGTGTGTTGCAATACACTTAGGAGTGGGTGATCGAAGAAGTACTAAAGACACTTCATAGTCAAATTATTTCGGTATTTGTATATGTCATTTTGCCTTTTGAGCCTGATCTATTTATAAACTATAAATAAATAACAATTAAAAACTGAAACGATCGGTTCGCAGCGATGCAGCGATCTCATAATTGTCCACGGAGGAAGAGCATTGAAGATTGCGATCTTGCCATTAAATCATTTCAGAACCTTGCCATAAACAGGAAGACGAGAATTACCGTCTACCGAAAATGTTTGCTTTTATTTAAAACTGGTTGCGATGCGTGTTGTTACACGAACTGCAGCGCTGTGTATAAATAAAAACGGCGAAAAAAATGGCCAACGATTTTAATACACGAATTGAATTTTCAATAGCGTCCAACTTCTAACCAAAAAGCAAAAATGATTGTTACAATAGATGGATTACCACGTAGTACCACACGTAGTACCACACGTAGTATTACGTGGTAATCCATCCAGTGTAACAATATTTTTTTGCTTTTTGGTTAAAAGTTGGACGCTATTAAAGGAATTCAATTCGTGCAACCATTCTCTTTATTAAGAACTTCTTATTAATAACAATCCTGATTGCATATGAAATTGAGTGCCAGGCAAGCACGCACTTCACCCCGTGACGTTTACGAGCGGTAGATTAAAAAAGGGGACTTGTCCCGTTCCGCCAATCGAGAAAACGTCGCCGCACCGCTGAGTTTCAAGACTCGGAACGTAAATGAAGCCGTCCATTGCAGACTAAATATTCGAGTCGGTTTAACTACCCGCATACGTCGTGTCGCGTTTCGAGTTATTACGAGTTCCAGATAACTGTGACCCGGCATTAGGCACGGTAAAACAGAAACAACTTGCATTGCCAATTTTTAATGGGAAATGTGAACCGGATCACGACCCACTGAATTAATTTCACAAACGACCCACTACAATTTTACACGAAAACGCTCATCAAAATTTTTGAAATTAGACGGTTGTATGTCAAGATTATCTAATATACTTTTAATTAAATACTTGAATAATAAATAAAAACACTCAATTAAATAAATTTAATAAAGAGAAAGAGTGAGAAATGTAGAGAGAGATGACGAATATATTTGTTGTATCAAAAGGCGATTGACCTGCGGTCTTTCGTCCTTTGCGCAGTAAATTTTCCTAAAAATGCGGAAAGAAAATAAAACAAGGCTGAAAGACCGCAGATCATTACGTATTACAAAATTGTAATAATCAGAAAAACTTTACCTATTTACTCAAACGATAATATCAATTTACGATTGTCAACGTTTCTGTAATGCAGGAGCGAAACACCGAAATCTAAGACCATAACTAATGAAAACACCATTCCACTAATTGAAAGGACGTTCCTGTTCACCGCAGACGGGCACAAAAAGTTATCGAGTCCGAGCAGAAGATCATGCGAACGGAACTCATCAATAGAAATGAATAATAGGCGGGTTTTAATTGTTCACATCGCATCGTGTTTCTAGCTAGATAATTTGCATACAACCAAAATATCTTAGACACAATTTTAATAAGAGTTGGAATTGTTTCAAGGTCATAAAAATTATAAAATCTAAACCAAATATAAAGTGAAAAAAATAATACAAGTGTTTTTCAAATTTAAATCATATTATATGAATTAATCCTGCGTACTCCTGACCTATCCCAACATCGTACTCTTGACCTACCTCAATTAAAAAGTAATTGACCCAGCGTGCTCTTGATCTTTATCAAAATATTGCACCTACCGGATAAATGTTTAGTTTATCGAGAAAGGATGTTATTACCTAATTTATTGATTTATATAATAAATTCATTTTAATTTAAAGTTGATTGGGGTAGGTAAAGAGTACGCCAAGTCAACGTATTATTGATTGAAATTTGCCAAGGATACCCTAAGCTAATGTAAAACGTGTTGAGAAAGGTCAAGAGTACGCTAGGCTAATTCAAATACATAATTTATTGTAGTAGGTTAAGAGTTCGTTGGCCATATGTATTATTAAATTTTTTGGATTAATATATGATTTATTAAAAATACCACTGATTATTATTTAACTTACTAAGGTACTACACGTGAATAATAAATACTTTTTTTAACGAGGGCTAGGCCAATTAGTATTTTATTGGGGTAGGTCGAGAATATGCTGCATACTAATGTATTATTGTTTCAAAAATGTTTGATGATGATTAAAGGAAAATCCTTGTTTGTATGCAATAAAGTAATGGTTTTAATAAGTTGTTGTTATTCAGTATTTTTAGACCATTATGTAATTTACTCGCAATCAAGTGTGGAATGTTTATTTTAATTACCGGCGATCGTGCAGTTCCGGAAAATGAAAATGCAATGCAGGAACGATGTTTGGGTACGCATGGCGAGTTGAGACCGAAACCGGAATTTCGATTAAATCCATGTTCCGAATGTGTGCTACTGGAATATGGAATAAATTACGGTAAGGAGTGTCCTTTGCGACGGCGTTTGTGAATTCAACAAGTAGGTAAATGTACCAGCCAGAGGAGTTTGATATTCAGCGAGAGGACGTGGAATTGGCACTCGAGTTCGTGTTGCCGAAGCGAAATCTGTGCCGAGACATAAATCTCGTTTGGGCCAACAATGGGATGTTAACGTGGGCCCGTGCTGGTCCTCCGCTGATGATGAATTGTTTAATTTGTTGAACAGCCACGGACGAGGACGAAAAACGAGATAAAATATCAGCCGTGAAAACGGTGCCCTGGGCGCAGTTCCTTCGCACAATGACACATTGTTTTACATGTAAACAACGTGTAATTATATCGGAGCGCATATCTTCGTCCGATTGCAGAATAAGGATAATACGGGCTTGTAATGATAGTATGCACGCCTACGACACTCGTCCGTTTCATTCATGTTACTTCACATGCCCAGATTTGCATTTAAGTAACGATTAGGTGACTTAGCCGGTACCCAGTACCCGATACCGTGGCTCGCATTCTTTTCCGAGCGCGGTTAAATTATAGGATGCGGCCCTCTCTATGGCTAAGACACTCCACTATTGCATCACAGTATACTGCATCCTACTATACTGCGCTAATTTTAAGCAATCCCCATTTTTCTTCCAACAATGTTTTCTACATACCAAGAAAACACCACAACAAACCAACTGTTTTGTAACAATTCCACAACAGTATGCGCGCATGTGTAATTACAGAAAGGACAAGCGACTGTGATGGAATGAAATGGTTTCGTTAAAAAGCAACCGGTGCGATGTAGTTGTAGTAGTGCCATTGAACTTGACGCCACTTCCTCTTCCAAAGAAACGTTGAGGCTCCTTCAAATATTCCTAACGCATTAATGCGCCGTGAATCTATAAACAAAGGTTCGTCCGCGCAAAGTGTACTCTCTTCAACGGTTTTTCCACACAAAAAAAAAAATGGCGGCGCAATTGACATCTATCCCGCGGCGCGGCCCTCTCTGTTTCGCTCGAAACCCACAAATCACAATTAAGCCACGGGATAATTCGTTTTGAAAAATGTTTCGAACTATTCAATTTCTGTCCGGCGAGGCATCGTGATTAGAATCTTTATAGTGACCGAATCACGCATCATGACGTTGCCTCCTTTTGTGAGCGGTCATAACTGTAAAAGATGGGGCCCATAAAAAAAGTAAATTAATTAAAATTATTAGATTTTATGCGGCCATTTATCAATACTCGATATCGTTTCGAGATATAAATGTGCTTACATTCATTATGCACGTTTCGCTGGCATGTTAATATCTTCATATTTAAAATATTCAAATTGTTACTACTGATCAAGTGGGCTGAGAATCGGTCCGTTCAGTTCAAACACTTTCAAACCAATAAAATTAATAGTTATTAAAACTATTTAGAAAATTAAAAGTCAAGCCAAAAATCATGCGTTTAAAATTAAATCCACACTTAGTTGGTAAAAATGAAGAAGCCTTTAATGTTTAATGTTAAAATATCACTTCAAACGAATTCTTTCTATTGAAGTTGTTATTTGGCAAAAGATTTTTTGATATAAACCTTCATCCTTAAAATTTCTGATTGATATCCCAATTTTCTAAAGCCTTATGATTGATCTCTTCTGATATCTGATTGATTTTGTAGACTTAATGATTTGAACAAAACTTAATCTCACTCCTGATGATATTTTTCTTGATCTTCCTTGAGTTTCTTCATTTCTTCCCAAGGTCGTTCATTAATAATTTGGTTTGGATAATTCGTAATAACAACGCCAGATATCTAGATTATAACAAGAAAATATGAGGATCGTCGTAGGCAGATTGGTATCGTTGTCGATGCCGGAAATGGAAAAGTTATCGAACCTATCGCCTGCTCTCGCCTGACAGGCCTAATCAGGTTGCCAAACTAATTCACGACCAACACGACGTATTTGCATATGGTAAGAGTAGTAAAGCATTATTTATTATTCTTATTAAGTGCATAACTTATGGATTCCGGATAACGGTAACAATTAGGGAGTTTTTCAAGCATTGCCGGCCACGCGATTTTTGCACCCCCGCACCGTATTCATATTTCAAAGTCACTTATCGGCGCATTAATAATATCTCAAAGTCAACCGCCAGCGTACAACCATCACTATTATTACTGCGGAGCTAAATTAACTTCTAGGAAACATTCATTCCGTGTTCTCATCGAAAGATTAACTGGCTACAAGATCGGGACGCTGAATGAATGGGATATGAATATTAATGCGCGGGAGGGGAAGATCTTTGCTCGCTGGACGCACAAAATTTCGGTCGTTAACCACGAAAAGTGAATTAATTTGTTTTACTGTTACGCAACTTCATTGTACGGCGTTTTCCCGCAGATGTCCGTTCCGAGCATATTTTAATGTAAATTAATAACATTAAAATTACAGTTAGTATTAGCAACAAGAAATTTTTATGGACAGCCATATTCCATATGCTGTTTTATTTAACTGCCCAGAATAAAGCAAAATAATAATAAAAAATCTATACATAATTAAAGTACTACACATATAACAATTATGTTAGTACCCTATTAAAAAAACATATAATCAAAGATAGGAGAATTAAAACACTTTGTATTTTCCTTCCTTCACATTTATCATTGATAATGAGTATATAGTACTCGAAATGTACATCTGACATATAAAAATAAATGTGAAGGAAGGAAATTACAAAGTGTTTTAATTCAATAGTGATAACTTCACACAACTCAAATCAAACCGTGAAAGATAGGAGAGATTATAGATTATATTTAAAGTAGTACTCTTATTAATTATTTTGGTGCATTAATTAATGTATAGAGTACTGCTTAAACATTATTAATATAAATTTTAAAAACATCTCTGAGAGCTTATTTAAAGAAGAAGATACAAAAACTGAATTATATTCACGTATAAATAGAATTCGAGAAGAAAAAAACTGAACCTCATTCGCTTCAAATATTCTGGCGTGTTCTGAAATTGCTTTTGATGAATATAATTATCAACGGTCGTGATGATTAGGCGTGACAGTTTTATTCGCGAATCTAATTCTTTCCTTACGGTACCATCGCATGCGAATTTCTGTTATGTTAATATTTATCCAAAAAAACGTAAAGATCTCTTTAAAGGGGATATAATTTTAGTATAGATAAAAAGAAGATTTATTGCTCTGATTTTTACAAGTAGAAGTAGTACCCAAGAGGTATATTTAATATTGTTTGCATTTTATAAACTTTATCCTACCAAACATACAATATTTTTAAAAATCTCTTCAAGGGAGATAATTTTTGGAAAGTAGTACTCATGGATATATACAAAGTTTTGTTGTTGTATGTTTAGTTAGAACTCTAAACTAATTTTGGCTATAAATATAAGATTTTTCAAAATTTCTCCTTGTTAGATATTAATTTAGAAAGTAGTACCAAAGGATAGCCTTCATGTTTTGTTGTATTTATCTGTACTTTTTATTTTTTGCAATTTATAAACATTATTGTACGCTAAATCTCAAAAGGAGATATTTCTTTGAAATTATTACCTTCAAGTAAACATAAAATGTACCACTTTTAACATTGTTTTACCACAATAGTAGTAAAAGAAACTTAAAAGTGTTTTATTTAATTTTAATCAAAATGTACCACCAAGTAAACTCCGACAACTTTCAAGAAATAGAATATACCAGTTTTCTTGATGTTCTTATGAACTTTATAAATCTTATTATGGACTATAATACATGTTTTCTTTTAGGAAAGTTCTACCTCTTGGTAACGTTTACTTATTTTTTTTTTTCAGTTTATAAAATTTATTTTTCACTTCAGCTATATAATTTTTAAAGAATTACGCAAAGAAGATATTTTTGTATAGTAGTACCCAAAGTTATATATTATGCTGGGATTGTTTTCTTGAAGCTCTTTTACACTTTATAAATCTTATTGTAAAACATACACGCTTTTTAAAATTCACCTCAAAAGAGATAGTTTTTGGAAAGTGGTACCAAGATTAATCATAAGAATAGTTGCGACCGTTACTACGTGGTAATTCATGATTAAAACACTTACTATTACATAATTTTTTGTGGTAGAAACATAGTAAGTGTGTTAATTTAGTAAATAAAAGTAATAATCCGAATTAATTATTTTGAGCGTTTCTGTACCGCATTTTACGTTATCACAATATAAAAACTACCATCTAATAGTTAAAACAACTACTCCTCGTACTAAAACACCGCCAGGTATTGAGTTATATAACTTTCAGTTTTCTATTATTATTAGTATTTAATTTAGTGTTTAATACCAAGAATTTTTATTTTATTTAAACTTTGTTATATACGGTACTATAAAAGTATTAAAAAAATATTTAATGAATTCACGCGATTTAAGAAGAATTCATATTCGGTTGAGGCGGCCGGTGATTTTAATTGCGGACCCCCAATTATTTTTTAACAGTAAGTCAACAGCCACCCGTCGTTCGTTTTTTTTTTTTTTTCTTGGTTTCGGGAACTACAGTTACGGGCGATTATGTATAATTAATTTAGTTTTTCGGGCCGAATTACTTTCCGCGGTGGCTGCATTCTAATTGATCGCAGTTAATTTGACGAATTCGGACATTCCGCCCGTAATCTCGCGTAACTGTAAACGGACGGAATTATCTTCGAGCGGCATTTTTTCACGATCCCAGCAGCGAAAACGGCATTTCCGACGGAATCCATTAAATGCGCCAGGACAGGAAGTTTCTCGACTGAAAAATTATTAATTAAATGAAAAAGTTTTGAATTTATGGTTATATTATAAGAACAATCAATAGTACTTATTGATGAGTACTCTAAAATTTAAAAAATTTTTGATTCAACTTTATATTCAATTGGCTAGTAGTAGTGGAGTAAGGCATAACTTTTCAAAAATAATGATGATGTATGATTGGAATATTTGATAATAAGTAGTGACTATTAAATTGCGATCGGAAATGAGGCATTTGTTGGAAATAATAAAACAGGTTTTACACTTACGTGCCTACAAATGTAAAGTATTTCCTACTGAAAGGATTGCGCAGTAATGGCTGTTCTTCTCAAGGGATAGAAATAATGGGTTTCTCTCGAACTCGGACAATAAACATAACATTTGAACACAACAGGGAATTTTATGGGGAAAAGCTTTTTCCCAGCTGCGCGTAATATGAGCAAAAAGGAAATGCTTCCACGTAATAACTCCGTCGCGTTCTCCGCTGACACGTATCTTAATTTACTCGATATGCTTAGGAATGCCAGCCTACAAATCTCGGCGCTTATTATTTTGATTAGCATTCATTCCAGAAATATTTACCATGACCGGTCATCCGGTCGTAAATCAGAATTTTCGTCATTCCGGAAAAGAAAACTAAATAGCTGGGATTTTTATTATTTATTTGCCGATGTGGGGTTTCGCAATGGCCTTGACAAATTTGGATTCCGAATTTCAGTGCGGCGGTTGGCTGGTCGTCGCCGTGGAGTACTTTTTCGATGTGATGGCGTTTATAATCCTCTGGAATGTCTGCGCGTCTAAGCCAAACCAACTGGAACTACTGCTCGAGGATGCAGATCTGCCATTCGATCTGAAGAAGAAGTCATCGTAGTAATCGTAATCGGCGGTGATCGGGTTGAATTTTGCGTAGTAAATCGCCGCGAACGCCGAGTACACCAGCAGCAGGGCAGTACCAAGCTGAAACAATCAGAACATATATATTCCTTAATGAATCAAATCTTATTCCGCAAACAACGTTTATAACTTTCAAAGGAAAGTACTCTCCTTTTACGGTACTGTGCATCTTATTTTATGCTTGTTAAGAGTTAATTGCGTTTTTCTAAATATAGCTTTGCTTTTGATTTAAATAATATAATTGATGGTAATATTTGTGTATATTCAAATAAACTAGTTTAAGTACGATAAATGAAGTTGTAATCGTTAAACAGGTTTGCTCTGATAATAACATCACCAAACTAATACTCTTAGCATGTCGTTACAAAGGGTATTAAAAGATATTATGCAGGGTTGTCCACTTGAAGATTATGATTACGATATGTGGTTTTATAGTCTCGGCAACGACCACCTTTAAATTAACTTCAGATCTGAGGCGTATCGGCCCGAGTCATTTGCGCAAGAGCCCAGTTGGGCCTGGCATTTTTATTATTATTGCTATTACAATATTTCCCCTTGGGTGCAATAGATTTGGGTGAATTGGGTAACAGTAGACAACAATACTAACAATAAAGCAGTTGCGGGAATAAAAATAAACGGCCGAGTAACGCCTCCGAGTTTGATAAAATCTGAGCGTGCATCTTCTGCTGTGTTAATAACATATGTGATTCGAAGGCTAACCATTTTTAAAGAGCTCCGTAATTACTTATTACTTATCTACATCCGCGGCCGCTTAAAAATTCATCTTCGTGCCCGTTTTTATTATGATTATTATTGACGCTGATTCATATTTATGACAATTCTATTATTACCCTGCCTGATTTGCAAACAATATGCTCGTCCATCTTGGGCTCCGCTGGGTTTTCTGGAAGGCCGAGGAATTACAATGATAAAACCGGTGAACCCCTAATTCACACAAATTATAAGTCATTGTTACCGGCGAATTCCTCCGGCCCACGCGCCCGAAACGTTGCTTAATGTGCAATAAATTTTTATTCCGGATAATCAAGCGCATTCACACATTCCTCAGTTCTTCAGTTCAGTTTTGGTGTCTGCATGACAAATGGAATTACTGTTAGATTGGTTAAATCGAATGTACCGGTGCTGCAGGTCGAAAAGGTTGACACATCATTAATGACTTTAAATTGATTATCGGGGAAACTCTCGCGGGAAAATTAATAATTTCTCCAAGGGCGTTGACTCTGGACGTCTCCTTCTTTTTTTTTTGGAGAATGGGTGGCAAGGACAATGTGCCGCCGCGGCTCAAGTCGCGGCGATAATTAAAATTAAATTTACGACCATTATTTATGCAAATTATAATTAAGCTCCGTGCTTTATTGAAACGAATCGGATTGTTTCGCATCGTCCGCTACGATTTAGTATAATTAATATTTGTTGTTTAAGTTTACTTAGTGTAATCTATTGATGATACTTACATGCGCAGTAAACATCTGCTCAATCGCTAAACAAACATGGCTACCGCTACTAATCTATGTATCATAATCATCAATGTAATATTAATGTAAAAATTTTGGTCATTAATAAAAAAACACTTTTTGAGTACTAAGTGCATATTTTAAATAGCTTAACTGATAATAAATGTATACTAAGCTGCTGAAAAATTGAAAAAATGTATTTCTGCAGCTATCATGAAAATTTATATTGTTTTGTTTTCGTTAAAAAGACTTTTCATAATTATTTTGTGTATTAGATTTGTTTAGGTCATTAATTACTTCATCTAGTTATTAATCAAATACGTTTGAGGGAAGTAAAGGTCGAAGAATTGAAGAATAAATCAGAAAAAAAAAACAGAATTTCTCTGTGGTTCGGATTTCTTGTTACAGAGAAGTTCTCTGTTTTTTCAATTGTTAATATTATTATTAATGTTAATTCATTTTCTAAAAATGTATATTATGCATAGGCCGGGAATCGAACCCGGGCCGCCTGCGTGGCAGGCGAGCATTCTACCACTGAACCACCGATGCTTGGAATCTACTCTTTTTCCTTCTCTTACTTTTTCAAAAAATTTCAGAACAATTTTTCTGAATACAATACTTCTTCAATTGAAACTTTTTATGAAAATATTTTGTCATAATAAATCAACCTTTAGATCTTAACACATTGTTTTAAAATTCATTTTAGATCTGTTCTAAAAACGTCTTATTTTATGAACAAAATAATTCATGCATTTTTAAAGGCACAAAATCCAAAATGATTAAAAATGCATGAATTATTTTATTCAGTCATAAAATAAGACAGGTCTAAAATGAATTTTAAAACAATATGTTACGATATAAAGGTTGATTAATAAAGTTTTAATCATTTTGCAGCATTAAAATTATTTCTGGTTTTATCCTAACTATAATACTTTGAGCTGGCCATATGGACTAGTTTCCGAGGCAAAAAAAAAATCATTTCTTCACACTATTCTTTATGGTTTAATCCTAGCATTAATCCATTGATTTAAGAATGGCGAAGAAATGTTTTTATCGTCATATTTTTTTTTAATGTTGTAATTGCTCTACTTAAATTATTTAATGTATGTATCACCTGGAATACAGCCCAGAACTTAAACGACCCTTCATTGATGATGAAATCGTAGTAACCGGCCCACGGGTCCGTTTTAACAGCCTTCTGTTGTTCCATGGGCTTCATTTCTTCGTGATGATCGTGATGGTCGTCATGGCCGTAGTCGTAATCCATCATGCCTCTGCCCTGCCTGGCTTTGTTCGCGTTTTCGAGCGCCTCGTCATAATCCTCCAGCCCTTTCTCATACCTAAAAAAGAAGAGTAATTAAATAATTACTAGATTAAATTTAAATGATTTTGACGTAAAGTAGTCAGCGCCATCTCATAACGACAATTTTAAACTTTTAACAGTGAATAAATAATAAATAAGTGAGTGAATACAAATATTTTTTACTGGTTGAAAATAGTTTTAAACATGTCCAAAACATTTTATACATATAAACATTTTCACGTACTCGAACAATCCAATTAATAAATAGGTGGTTTATAAATATATTTTCTATGGTTTATCATATTTATTGTTAGATTTCGCTTTTATCGCCATTAATGGTTAAGGTAAGTTAGTACGATCTACGGTTAAAAGAGGTCGCGCTTAGGATATTATTGTCAAACTTACAGTTTTCGCGTTTAACGTTATGTTAATGATTAATACCATAATAACTATATAACTATTTAGTTAGCTCGCTCATTATTGTTTCCTTTGGTAAACTTGATTTATTACAAAATTAATTATTGAAAATTATATATTCATTGATAATAAAATAAATCTTAAATTTTTAATGGTCTAACGTTATAAATTGATTTGAAATTATAATATACCTTACCTGGATAAACTTGGCGTACTCACTGGAGGTTGGGTGGTCGCGAAAACCTCTAAGACACCCGAAGTGACCACTTCCTCGTTAGAATCAACACTCCTCGCGAAAACGCACTGGGCCAGGTAGATGACAACAAAGACAACAATTTGCATATTGGACGCACTGAAACAGATACCTCTGGCTAAGATAGAATATCAGAGGGCTGATCGCGGGGGTGTAATAAAAGCCAAACTATTGCTAACATACACTTATAAGGCACGGCGAAGACGAAATGACGACTCAATAGGCCCCGTGTGCTGGTTTTTAATATCTTAATTGACATACTGTTTAACACGTTACAAATTGTAACGGATTTACTCTCGGGTAATGTATAAAGTACACAAGTTCGTTAGTTGCCAGTGTTCGTTAATTAAATAACTACTCTAATACACACCGTCCCTAATCTGCGCTAAATATTGTTTTGTTTAAGTGATTTAATTGATGATCCAATTGATGCCACCGACTTATCCATACCAATTAGCACATTCTAATTCTTGTACAAATTTGAGTGAGGTGAAAGAATGTCAATTAACTATGATTAGCATGGAAAGTTTTATTTATACATATTTTAAGAGATTTAATAATCAAAACTTTATAGTGTTATCCTTAAATCTTTTACTTCATTTCAATTAAATCATAATCTAAAGGCCGAAGCTGTTGATGAGTAGGGAAATGCTTTCTGCAGCACATTACTCTCCTTTTACAAATTTCATTGTACATATACTTCTGCAAATGATCCAATACTACTAATTCTAAAAAGAAAACCAAATTCAATTCAAGTTAATCTTGAAGGCCACTAATATCACCAGCTGATAGTACTTCTTATTCTTATTTTAGAGAGATAAACATCCTTATTGCAAGATAGTATTACATCTGCTAATAGGACAATTGCTATGCTTTTTTTCTTCTTGTTTTTCCATTGACTATCGACCGGTGATCTTTCAGCCCATCTTATTTTATTTTTGTTGAAAAATCAAATAGTTTTTTTTAATTATAAATATATTTATAGTTTCTTCTTGTCACTACAATTCGAATTTTTTGACTAGAAATTATATTACATATTGAAAAAGTTATGAGCTACTTCACCCTATTATTTGAGAACTCTTTCTGATTATTGGATATAAAACATTCTTGATAATCTAATGGTTTTTCTAATTTAACTATGTTATACTTTCAATTCTTCTACTTTTACCTTTTTAATTTGCAACAATAATTTTTTAAAGAATTTATATTTCTGTTTCCACATGTAGATCAAAAAAGTGTTTGGCGTTATCACATGCAGTTTCAAATTATTTACTTTTTCAGTTCTTCAAAAATGCAACAAATTAAAAACTATTTGGAAAAATTATTGTCTATCTTTTGAATCCGATTGATCGAAACGTAAAAAATGAATAAAACAATTTACGTTGAAAGGTTTTTGAGTGAAATTTACTTTACGTAAATTATAGTTCTTGTAAAATAATGAAATATCATAATTTCGTAATATTAATGCATTAAAGTCCTTTACGTTGTAGAAAATTAACTAATAAGGTCTTCGTGTTTTTCTAATCAATTATTTGTGATTATTCCTCTAATTAACTGAAAAATAAAATTGTTAAGTTTTTGAATATAATTTATTTTTAATTTACATAAAATACAATTTACATGGCAATAAATTTCTTTTTAAAGCTATCAATTTTGTCCTCAACGTCAGCCGTAGTTTCAACAAGGTCACCACCATCAAAACTCCTTCCCTTGCCTTTCCAGTCATGCGCGAAATTGACTTTGTGCCTAGCAATGGATTTCAAAATTAAAACGGTGATGTAGATGATGAAGTACACGCTGAAATACAGAGGAATGTACCAAAGCTTCCTTCCTAAATAATAGTAACTGTAGTGTCCCTTATTAACGCGCTCATCTTCAGGCGCTTCCGTTGTCGTGGTTGTCGTTTTGATTTCATGATACACGTGGTGGTGGTGGTCGTCAAAACTATAAGGAACATCATATGAGTACTGTCCGGATGGATTATGATCGGGGTATTGAGGAATATTTTTTGGAATACTATCAGGTATAGGTGGTGTTAGATCAACATCTTGATCGTGGTGATCATATTTTGGAGGATGATCCATGTAACCTTCATCACTATCAGATTCATCGGAATCATGCTGTGGAGGCGCATCATCATCGTCATCAGGAGGTGCATATGGTCCTGAATATTTAGCATCATCCGGAGGGCTATAAGCATAGCTAGAAAACTGATCCTTCCCTTTATCATCATCAGTAGGCTTATACGAAGGCATGGGTTTATCAGGAACACCAGAAGGGGCCGGATTGTAAGAACTTATGGGAGAATTGTAGGGATCATCAGAAGGTTTCGCGTCTACTTCTTTCGGGGGACCGGAAGCGGCTGGGAGGTAGGATGATATGGGCTGGGGGGCGGCTGGTTGGAAATTGCTGGCTTGAAAAGAATCGGCTGGGGAACTGTAAACAACGGCTGGTTTGGATCCCTGGGCAGGTTTAGAATCATCATCTGCGAAGTCGAAGTACGGACGGGGAAAGAATCGGTCTTGTGCTGAGACCTCCCCTTTCGCGGGGATTGCATCTTTTCCGTTTCCCACCCGTGTCGTACCGTATTTGTACGGTAGATTTTGACCGGTTCTAATATCAGCTTCAGATCTAAAATATATACACATATGAAGAGTTTTAATTACTTTATCAAAAAATATTGAAGTAAAATTTTTCGCGAAATCTAGTTAACTTAATTCTTATCATTAAAATTTATATTTTTAATGTTTAATATTTATCTTTTAATTTTTCATTTAAAACAAAAACTAAAAACTGAAACTTTTCAATTGTTTTTTTTTTTATTTCGAAGACTTACCTTTGTGTGTATAAAGATTGTCCAGAACTCCTAGCCTCGCCTTGATCACTAGTAGCACCCCATTTGGCGACTTTCGCGTAAGTGGACGTCAACACCGACGTGTTCGCGGGTACGGCCCGCGAGCTCGCTAGGAAGCACGCGAATACCAGAAGCAACATCTCCGAAAAGCAATCGATGCGCGAGTAAAACATCCGTAGCCACGACTCTTCGGTTTTATGGTAATATCATTATGACATGTAAAAGTGATAATTACCGCGCATATCATCGTTACAGTTAGCTCAATTTTTTAAAGATTCTGTCCTATATTCCTGCGCGGTTTACTGTTAGGCAAACAATTACGGAAGCCTCCTTTGGAGGCGCAGACGATTTCGGGGAGGGACCGATGCTGGATCTTGAACTTCCCCACGGTCTGGTGTTTTGAACGTGCGGCGGCAATTACGCTGCTTGTTTATTCATTTAGGATATTATCCAATTAAAACAAATTGCGGTGGTAAGTGTAGCTTTGTTTAATTAAACGATGTGCTAGATTTTTACTAGGTTTATTTTTAGATCAACAAATTCACTTCATTAACTCAAATATTTTTTTAAATTGTCCTCTAATAAATAAGAAATTTAAAATTGTTCAAAAATATTTATTAACAGTGACGTAATGAAATAATTGTAGTAGTTTATCTACAAAAGCAAGCAAGACTCTTAAGCATCCGTGTTTTAATAACTTAAGCAACATTATTATTCATTTGTATTATTATATTCCTGTTAACAACCGTGGACCACTTTCGACCTATTTTGGATATTATCAGCGTAGGGAAGCTGAGTTTTGCTCTAAAGCTTGAACCCTCCAAATATCCCTAAAGCAAGATGCAATTAATTTCCAAAAAAGGTAAATATATCTTAAATAACCTTAAGTGATCGTTAAGCCGAACATGTTTATTGTCATTACAATGTTTTAACTTTTGTCTAATAAATATTTTATCTCTTTGGTACATTCCAGTTCTTTACAAAATAATAGTATGACGAATAAACTAAATATTAGTGCTTTATTCGTCAAATTAATTTGATCTTCACGAAACTCAATCAACCAATTTGAAATAATAGCTGATTGTACAAATTAATTAATTTTTATTAGGTTTTTTTAATTTGCACCCTTCGACAAAAAACACCCGTGAGAAATGTTTCCTGTTTTCCTAAATTAATATGAAACATTTTATCTGAATCCTACATAACATTTAATCTTGACCTTAGTTTGACTAATGTCCGTAAGATGGTATAATTATCGATAATGCAGAACCCTACACCTTAGCTTATTGTAACAGCTACGCGTAGCGATTAATTATAAACTGGATTAAGATAAATGTATTTGTTTACCATAACCATACTTAATGTAAATAAAGCTTAAACACTATTAAATATATTACTATTGAAATTACCATCTGTTTTTTACAGTTTTCTTTAATGTTAATTTTATTATTAAATAGTTGTTTATTTAAATTCAACATGTTTAACTATTTTTATCAATTCTTTCTTGTACATAGGTTTGTCAAATATTTTTCTTCAACTTATGAGATTCTTTAAATACACATTTGCTTTAATAAGATTCTTGGCTTAAATTTGAATATTACAATTATTATTTTAGATTTTTTGTTCGTAACAAATTGTTCTTGATGCAGAACTTCCTTAATCTTCAAGTCCACCCTCTTATGCTGTAATTTTAAATGGTTTATTATTTGAATTTAATCATTCGTAAGGCCATTTCTTTAAACCTTGCTAGAATCGCATTTTAAATGTTCCTTTATTATACTTACGTTTGAGCGTCTCGCCCTCGGTTAAAAATTACTTTGTTACAGATATCTGTAGTTAAAACCGAGATAGTTCAAAAAAGTTCCACCGTGGGTTAAGTGCATATTTGACCTTGAAATTTTAAGTCAGCTAACGCCATCTATCGTCGAACTTCCCAAATTTTAATGCAGTTTTCTTCTAATGAAAAAATAAATCACATTAATAGGTATCTTAAGCGTCTCACATAGAATTATTCATATTCACAGATGAAGTGATGGATGAGCAAAAACTTTTAGTTTATCTGATATTAGTTAAAACCGAGATAATTCAATAATGTTTCACCACAGGTTAAGTAATTAAATGTATTCTTATATTTAAGTCGACTAACGCCATCTATCCTCGAACTAACTTTAATAAACGTAGTTTTCTTCTTGTAAAATAAAATCGACGATTAATTTCAGTTCGGTTAATAGGTGTGAAATAAAACAAAAAAGTAAGATTTATAATATATATTTAAAATTGCTTGTAGTTACCACAGCTACAAATGAAAAAAGAACTAATCTACAATTGGTGATTTAGAATAATTTAAAATAAAGTTAACAACAAATATACATAATTATCTAAAAATATAATTACAAATGCGACTAAAGGAATTATTTATTACAATTAGAAATCTCAAGCAATATATGATATGAAAAGAAATTACTTGAAAACATGATAAATATTTACATTAAAAATGTACAAGTGATTATATTTGCGTAAAGCGCGTAGCCACGTGTGGCCGCTTTTTTTTTTAAATCTTCGATTTCGGAAATGAATTAGATATAAAAAGATGGAATATATAGTAAATCGAATGAAATAAGTACCGAAGTGGTAAGTGCGAAAACCCAGAAGCGAACCCATACTATTTTTTTACGTATTGGCGGAGGCCGTGCGGATTTTGTTTTTTTTTGTGTTGGGCACGTCTCCGTTGGATCAACAGAACATGTAAATACAATTTGTGGCAACTGTTACAGTGTGCAATCAATCATGGATCATATCTATGCACGTAACACAATTGAAATGTGTCTCACACTCTCGTTTCAAAATATATAAATTGCTGTGACAAACATATAGACACTATACAATAGTTAAACGTGATTGTGTCCTTACAAGAAATAAATTTTTACACGTTTCTTGTTAATTACATATACATTAACATGTTATTGAATACTGGACAGAAACATTTTTACTTGGACAAATAGACGAATTAGTCGTAATTGTTCTCACACGCTGACATTTTCTTTGTGCTTTAAAACGAGTCGGTAAACAAACAAAAACAGTAAAATGGCTTCTAATCACTGAGCAACAGAGTGTGGACTAGACAATATTGCATTTTAAAACTTCAATTTTTCCTTAGAATATCTAAAATTAAGTACTTCTCACACCTACCGCTTCAAAACAATAAATCAAATGTTTGTAATTGTTTTGGCAAATTTAACATTGATCCGAAGCGGTAGATTTGATAGTTTTTTTTTTACATTAGTATGTCTAATTTATATACGTAGCACCAGAAAACGAAATTGGAATGTCGACTCAAAAGAGGGTTACGAGAAAACAATAAAAGCAAAACCTAAAACCTATTAGTCACGTACTAATTTCCTTCTACTTTACTACAGACACACAGAAATATTAAATATATTTATCACCTTAAGCTATAATGCTATTACATATTTATATTTTTATCTAGCTGGGTGTCTAGTCTATAAAAAAATATGACCCACTTTTTAGACAGAAAGATAGTACATAGCAATATTGTTACTTCATATATAATATATAACTAACATTAAAAATAATTAAAAAAAATAATGTACAAAATCCAAAAAGTAAATTATCACAGAAAAATATCTTTTTTTTAAAATAAACCTCGTTTTGTCTATACCAAAGAAAGCTATCATCATATTAAAAGGTACCGTAAGCGTCTCACATAGAATTATTGCGCATAATAACTTGGAGAGCTTGTTATTATTATAATACTATGACAGTTATCAGGTATCGTCGACTAAAATACAAAAAAGACATGTAGTATAAATGTCAGCTTGGAATGTGCCACAGAAATGCTATACGAAGTCGGCACTTCATCTAATCAAAGGACTGAAAATACTTTACGACCGCCGCGCGCCGCCTCTCACGTCGCCGCGCGGGACCCACGAAACTCCCAAACTTACCGCTACCTATATAATTCTATTCATGTTAAATTCCATAAAAATGTAAACAAACCTTTCCAAATCAATCCGTAAACCAAACGGGTTTGAATATACTCCTATGCCACATATAGCAAATATATGGACGGCACAACTAATATACATGTATGTGTATTAACATATGATAAAGGGGTGGTTCACTGGAGGGGACTAGTATGAATTTCTTTCGGACACTTTATTTGGCTTTCGGGCTCGGCCTGGTGCCCATGTTGTTCAAGCCGTCGCCACGCGATCTCGAACGTGGTAATGTATCACCTGAAAATTTAAAACAAAATTTACTATTATGTTCTTTTTTGCTGATTAAGTCGAGTGCTCGGTATATATATAGCGCCATCTAGTTTATTTTGATCAACAAGTACATCGCGCTGATAAATTATATTAAGAAGATACTGTAATTAATTTTCGATGGAGTAAATATAACTTGAACCACAGTATAAACAACCAACAGCAGTTTCAAAAGTAGGTCATGACGTCACGTTGAAATTCTAGTAGGTCGATTAACCGATATTTGATGTCTTTATTAAAGTAAACTATATTCGATTATGTCATTTACGAATACAAAATATTATTTTTATTCAATAGTCGATTTAATAAAAAATAGAACTTACCTCTGCTTGAGGCACATTTACTGTGGTTGGAATTTACAAGGCCTTGAGCTTCCGCTTTATACGTCCGCATTGCTCTCCCTCTGCGGTCCAGTATAAGCTTGTCAGCTCTGACGAACATGCCGTGCTTCGGGCGACACGAGAAGTACTTGACTCCTTGGACCGTTCCATCATTTTTTCCTGCGAATGTCACATACATTTTAGTGACATGATGTTTTAGTTTTGAATAATAATATTGCTTTGATCATTTAGATCGGGTAATTTCAGCAGAGAGGGAAAATCGCATTACACACGCACACAAAATTACAGCAATGAATTGGTAATATTGCTATTGATTAATTCAACTGGAAACTAAAATATGATTTTGATTATTTTGATTAAGTATAAAGAAACATCACCTATAAGATTATATTCAACATCTTACGTAAGTCCTAAAAATGACACACCTTTTGGAGCATCCAATTCGACGCCGACCCATGTGCCGTTTGCAAATTCCGTCGCACCAATATAAGCAACAACCCCAGACGAGTTGTAGGGACGAATTAATACACTTTCTCCTAACACAACCCATTCCGGTACAGGTACATCGACTAACTTATTGAGATCAGGACGGGAACCATAATTATTATCACTTTCATCTGGAAACACAAAACCGGTTGAATAAAACGAACGTCTGTGTAATTGTCATAGTACCTTCTAGTCTATCTGTGGAACTGTCGATGCCATCATCATGTGTTAAAGATTTTTGTTCTAAGCTTTGAGCATTTTTGTCAGAAAACTGTGGACGGCCTTGTGGGAAAGAAGCTCTTTGGATGGTGTTTTGGACTTTAGAGTTTGTTTTCCTCCTCCTCACAACCTTGATTGGTGACTGGTGCGGCTTGGAAACGGAGGTACCTTCGCTCGGTGAGTCTGACTCCGTCTTCTCGAAGCTGGGTTCCGTGTTCAGCAGGTCCATTCCGTTTATCGCCGAGTCGTTGTCGGAATTCTCCTCCAGAGCCTTCTTCTCTTCTGATATGCTATATAAATTATCTGTGGATTTCTACCATGCGAAACGGATTAGTACCGAGATGGTGAATGAACTCGCGTGGACTACCTACCACTAATGGATTTTCGTCATCGGCACTATACGATTTTTCGTGAGGCAAATCGCTGGCGGCTTTTATTTCGATATCCGGAGTTTCGTCGACGCTGATACTCCGCAGGGACATGGAGTCCTCGCTGGAGAGATTCGTGGACGAGACTGCTTGGGAGCCATATCCACTGGAGTTGGCAGACGGGGTCCCGGTTTTCGGGGCCAGCTCCACAAGCGAGTCCAATGTTCTTGAGGTGGGGATGGAGCGTTTTACACCTTGCGAGGACTTACCGCGATTCTAATAATTATGAAGAAGACAGATAGTTTCTCACATAAAATATTAAATATTTAATTTAAAAAAAAACAGGCATTAAATAGTTAGTTATTTATTAGTGAACCAGTGAATTAAATAAGCCAAGTTTACAATACAATACGATGGTAGAGAAATTATTATTGTTTAAGGAGTTTACGAAGACTCCACTAGCAATACATTAAAATAATGAGATGATGATTGATTGAAAGAAGTATCAATATAAAATAATAAGTCACTAAGGTTGGGTAAAATATGTATTTATCGTCACAATTTTTTTTAGTGTTTTTTAGTGCGTTACGCCTCGCTGCGCCAAGGTTACTTAACGTACTGTACAAATCAATTTAACGCATCAACAATGAAGCAGTTAGCTTTTTCCATTTAATAAAATTTTATATCGTAAAAAACATAATTTAATCTTAATCAAATTTCCAATTACATATTAAACGATTTTAATTGACAACACTGACACCCAACACTTATTTCTACCTGAGAAATATTTAATTTCCCTATGTGTGAATTTATATTTTATGAGAGCCACAAATAAATGCTACAAAATCTATAACAGTTTGATCCACAGCTGTTTCATTATGTGTGTTTAATGATGTAAATAAAAGAGTAATTATTAGGCAGAAACATTCTTTAATATCTTTATTATTTTATTTACAGATGCAGTTATATAACATGAGCAGAATTCATTTAAGGCGTTTCAGATAACTTAAAGATTACTTACATAGAACTCCGATTTCCCGTCATTGTCGGACCTTTCTTCTTCTGTTGTCTCGTCTACAATCAAGTCGAGAGAGTGCTTCCTAGCAAGAGGCATTTGCTCCTCGTGCAATGTCGTCATTCGTAAGCCCAGCTTGGGATTGGCCGGAGAGACTAAAACGCCAACTAAGTTAACCGGCGATTTTCGCATTTTTCATTCAGTGCGTTTTTACAAGAAATACTGATAAAAAAACTTAATTATATCTGTTTAAAAAATAATTAACTGCAAATGAATAAAAAAGTGAATATCAAAATATTTATTGTCGTATTGTATAATAATTATTAATTAATATTTTTCATTTTGAAAAACAAAACAGACACATGAATCCTTGGAAAAAATTCATAATTGTGATGTTACTTACAATTTCATATACATAAAAAAATCTTATCAGTATTTCTGTGAAATCTATCACTGAAAAACATTCAAGCTTAAAAAAAACAATCAATTGATTCATTAATAAGAAACTATAATCGTTTATTTAACATATTTTTTCCAAATATATATTTTATTCATCATTTCTACGTTACCCGAATGAGTCGGTGGTTGTTGTTGACAAAACATCTTTAAGTTTTTGTAAGCTTGAAATATATGATAATTAAAAAAAATAAGAAAATAAACATAAAAATAATGTTTTAAACAAAAATAAATGTTGACTAAAATCTACAAAAATATAAAATGAAAGTAAAAAAAAAAACGTCCAAAACCGAACAAACTGTTGAGATATAGACATACATTTAGAGACTCCGGACGGTTGTAACCGCAGAGAGTTCAAATTCAGGTTGAGATTTAAGAAAGTGGGCCGAGCTGCAAATATTAAGATACACATTGAGTAAAGTACATGAGGAGGGATAATCCTGCCTGCTCCCACCACAACGAGCGCCGGGTCGTTTTAGCCGCTGTGTAATTAAAGTCAAAGAGACTAAAAGGACTAGTAGACATTTAACAGAACATGCAAGAATGCCAATTATACAAAGTGTTCCTATATATATATATAGACAGAGGTATTTGGTTAAGTTGTAGTTTTGTAGTAAGCTACCATGCCACAATGCTTTCGTAGTCCCTTCGCATTAACTAAATACATCAAGTCATCAATTTTTCTACAAGATAACAATTTCCAAGGCATGTACTATTCTAACAGTCTCTGTGACTTTATTACGGGCGCATCGAACCGCAAATATCCGTACATATTAAATAGGAATTTTACCTTAACTTCGAGGGATACGTCTGCTGTATCCTTTCTGATGAAGCAATGCCAGGCATTATGTAAAGTATGACATGATTTTTTGGTGAAGCTGATTTAGGTCAGCAAATCAAATACAAACATGCTTTGATGTTGATCTACATGAAACTAACAACTACAGTTCGACCATAGGATAAAGGAAGCTAAATCAGGTCACTTTTTATCCTATGGTGTAACATATGTTTGAGATTAGATGATAATGAGGTATGTAAGTCAATTGATAAGTAATCTCAAACCGTATGTTACCACTAAGCATTCGTTCCTCATTTGATTTTGGATAACAAATATCAGTCATGAACAATAGGTTTCCACCTAGAGCAGTCTTAGTATGCAAGCCTCCATTTTTACCTGACAGAATGGAGCCTTGAGGTTGCAGAAAAAAATTCAAAACGAAAATTAGTCAAGCAGATTTAAAAATTGACTCCAACAAAATAAAAGAGGAAAATAAAAAGTAAACAAAGGATATATGCAGAGCTGACATAAAAATGAGAAATTTCATGTTGTGAATTTGAAGTACGAGTATGTAAAAGATAAATGCAAAATAGATTTCCTGAAATGTTGCAGCGACTTCAATGCACACATGTATGTATATATGTGCGTATGTAAATAAACAAGAAAAAAAATACACTGACAGAGCTACACTCCTGAAGGGTGCAATTATTAAAGTAGGCGGTGATGTTTTGGTTAATAATAGACTTTTTGTATAATTTAAATGAACATGCCCAACGACTACGTCACCAGGAAATTCGATCACGCCCAAGTAAATAATAATATGAAAACGCAGATTCCTGTATTCAGCACTCTAAATAAAAGAATCTTTAGGTGATTTGTGAATTTTTCTAACGACATTACAAAACACCAAAAATAATAAAACAAAATTACCAAAGCATACAGCTATGGCATACAGTCAGAATTAATAATCCTAGTTTTTCCTCTATTACTTTCTAAACCCTTCTGTGTACTAAGCTAACCACAAAAAAAAAACTATTTGTTTCTATTAAAAAATATATCTGCAGATTCGCGAAAGCCAACTCACCTAATCCGAACGGCTTCGAGGGTGATATTTCTGGTTCCTTGCCGAAGCTTCCTCTTCCTCGCAGCGGCGTCGAACCGCCGAACTCACTGTTCAGCTCACTGACACTCTCAGACCGCGACATGTTGAGCGACTCTGTGCTCATGTCCAAACGCATCAGCTGAAAAAAAATAGCATCGATTATGTTTTTTACTAACGCTACCGACTTCTTTAAAGGAGGGAGGAAACATACCCCATTCTTAGTTTCCAATGCCTGAGAGCATGAAGTTAAGAAAGAAATATACTCGGTGTCGAAATTATAGACGGTTAGCATACCTGTGTGAAGTTCGGCACTGACGCAGTCTTTCTCATCAATGGCTGTCCATTCGCTTGTAGTAGTTCCTTCACAGCTACACTTTGACGGAGTCGATCTAGGGCTAAGATGCTCTCCACTGCACTTACTCCTCTTGTATATTTCTCTGAAACAAAAAAAAGAAATGATCAAAATTGTGCCATTAATTTTTTTTATATTTATGCGTAATTAAGCTTTTGAAGAAAGAATGAATGTTTCATGGTAGTTTTTACCTAAACAATATTTAACTTCCTTTATTAGTACCTATTTCTCCAGATTATAATTAATTTATTTGTGTGAATTATCAAGGTGTTATCTATCTAAGATAAATTTTGTTAATTACGAGATTTTCCTCCATGCCTTATTTTTTTATATTCATGCTTAGTTATTAGATTTTTAAAGCGTACCTATATACGTCTCGCCATCAACAAGGGATGAGTCTTCGCCGGAGGCGGCAAGCTGCGCCAACGACTCCCTGTCCTCCAGCTCCTCGCTGGCCTTCGGTATATTCGAAACGACTTCATAGGTGACCCCGGATTGGGTGATGATGTCGGACCTGACGATCTTCCGCTTGATCCTGTCGGTGATGCTCTGCCTCTTGTAGACGTTCAAGGCCAACCGCTTCCTTAGAACCAGGTCCATGGGGGCTGGATGCGACAGTCGAACAGTTGTGCGCAGGATTAAGTAGACCCTATCATTTGCTAGACAAAAAAAGATAATTGCTTAAGTACGGATTTAAGAAAGAGTGGGGATTGTACTTTTTTGTTATTATTATTATTATTATTATTATTAATACTTACGATCTGTAATTTTATTCAAATGCACGCTGTCGTGTATGGAAGAGTCCCATGAAGCCACTGCACACACGTCCTTCTCCAGATGTTGTAATATGTGTAGGTTGTAAAATTTGTTGCCAACTTCTTTCGGTAATATCGAATTAACTCCCGTGATGGAAACTTCACCGCCAGACGGATTCTTCGATAAATCATCAGCTAGAGAAGCAAACAGAGAAACTCATACACTCAACTAATACAATAATCGTAAGAATGATTACACACCATTTAGATCCAGGAATAAAACCGGCACATACGGTTCCATGCCCGAAGGGGGATCCCAAACAGCTGGCGCACCAGGGATCCCTGAACCAGGGTTCGGAACCAGTACCGCGTTTCTTTCTTCAGTTAAATTAACCCACTGGTCGACTAGACTCTGTTCCCGTTCGATATCTTGCTCAGTTTTATCTAAGAAGGGAAATAATTTATCAATATAATTCTTCAAAACCAAAAATTATTTCATATCACTTACTTGGTTTGTCAATGAGTTTCTTAATTTGTTGATCTAAATATTGCCTCCTGCGCATTAAAGCATCACTCCATTTCTCACGCAACATAGTTAGGTCTTCCTCTTGATATGAGTCCAAGGGTTTCTGCAGTCGGTTTCTGACCAACACGCTGCCGACTTCAATCTTATCAATGGATTGGCAGATTATAGGCAAAGTTCCTGAATTTTGCACCGGTCTAACTCTAACTTGTATCCTCCTCTGCTGCCCCTGCCTTAACTGGTACACTCCTCCAGTAAGCATATCCACTTTGCTACTGACCTCCACTGGTGCGTATTCACCCTGTTCGTTCAACTCGTGAATTTCCACCCACAGTTCGATTTTCCTCGTCAATTCCGACCAACGATCCGCTAATGATCTAGCTTTAGCCAGCTGCCTTTGCTCAACCTCCCACCCTGGCTTCGTGCGCGAGAAACCGGCACTTCTATGACCCCAGACTTCGATTGATAATGCGCCTTCCGCACAATGCTCAAGAAACTCCTCCGTTATAGGGATGGTGAAATCGCGTACGTGATCAAACTTGAAGGTCATAGAATCTTTTTGGCCCGTAGTGCGGACTTGGTGTACTTCTGAAGTCTCGTTATTCGGAGGCACCACAATATATTCCGGATGATTCCAGAATATGTACTGACAGAACACAAAATGTGAAAGAGATAAGGGCAAGCCAGAAGCTTGTTTTATGTTCACTCGGCAGGTCACTTGCTGGGGTCCTATATCTTCATCATCATGGCTGGATTCTGAAGAGCTGTCAGATGCTGCTTCGCACATTCTATCCCTCGGGAGAATACCCGAGACTCGACTTAACTCAACCTGTGTTTATTTATATTATAACATCATAAGTATTGGATTAAAAAATCAAAACTTACCTGTAATCTTCCAGTTACTTCACCTTGTTGACTAATGATAGGTGTGTGGTAATCCAAACATACATCATCGAATAGGCATTCCAAAAATATATTAGCAACTCCTATCAGGTTGTGGTTTTCTTGGGATTCATAGAAGGGATCGACTTTAGAGTCGATTTCGTCCTAAAATTTAAACCAGTTACAAAATCAATAACTAATTGTTTGAAGTTAAGTGCTTACTTTTAAATCAATGCCCTTTTCTTTCCTCTCATCATACATATCCCTCATATCGATTAACTTATTTTCTAATTTATCCATGCTCCAAACCTGGCTGGCAACATTCAAACGCTTGATGAGAATTGCCGGTTCACTAACGAATGCACCTTTCTGTAAATATATTAAATAGATTTCGTTCGATAACCAGCGTAATTCATCCATACCTTTCTATTAGGACTTAAATTAGCTGGTGGTATTTGCAGGGTAACACTGAATTTCGTGTGCCGTCCCATTTCTTCGGATAAAGTGTTAGCCTCCTGCACTAAAGCGTTCGCCTTTAATATGTCGGCCTTTAACTGCCCTATACTCCTCTTGAACATTTCGTCCACTCTCATTTGAGTAGTGGGTGTGCATGGGACGGTTTTGAATTTTAATGGATCGTAGGAGTATGGAGGGTAAGGGGTCGTCGGGGACATGATGTTCCTCAGCTGTTGGAATTGCCGTTCGTACTCCTGCCTTTGTTTCTCTAGAGCAACCTGTTTGTCTTCTTCGTGTTGGCGTTCCAGCCTAGATATGGCTGCTTGGATAGGATCGTTGCTCAATTCATTCAGCATCAGTTCATCGCGGGCGAAGTTGTAATCGATATATTGTGCAGGAGTTTGTGGTTCTGATGTTGACACTATTGAAAAATTGGGAATATTTAATGTTTAATTATTAAGTTTTATTAACAAATTTAAAATTACTGAAGTTTTATAATTAAATAGAGTTCTGCAAAAGTTACGATGATTCTTTATTCTTATTATCATGAATATTGTATTGAAACAGGAAAGTTTTCTTAGTTTATAATCGAGTTTTAGTATTCTTATAAGACGCAATGAATGCGGAAAATACTGAATTAAACTTAATTGGAAAACTAAAGTTGATCATAAACATGTAAACAGAACTGTTTCCTTATCGAATATCAAATTTAAGTAGCGCAAGAGTCTACTCGTTCTCTATTCACGTTTCAATTAAGGGACAAACACGAGGCATCCGGTAAATAAAATAGGATGCGCACTGCTCCGGCAAGAAACGTTAAGTCACATTTTATGTTGGTACTTACTGAAAAGGCGTGGGCAGTTGACCCTGAAGAAGTGGTGGTTACCCCACACGATACGGTCGCCGTTCTTTAAAACGGTTTTGACGGACACTTGAGATCCGTTAATGAAGGAACGTGCATTGGCAAGGGGTTCTAGAAATAGACAGCCATCCTCTATCGTGATAACGCAGTGCTCAGGCTGGATACCTAAGCCGGATAATTGAATATCGGGCTCGTCGCCGTTCGCATTACTTTTAGCACCTACTACCGTTCTCTCCTAAAAATCACACGCTGTTAATTAATTGCTGAACATCGAGAATGCCAGTGATTACCTTCAAATAATACACTAGAAGTTCGTTTAGGCAAGGATCAGCATTTAAATTAACTAGATAAAACTTGTTCTTCTCGACTTTAATACCCGAGTCTTGGATACTAATACCCATTTTTTCCAGCGTCTGCTGACGCTCGTTTTGTATCCTCTCCGTCTTCACTAATTTTTCCTCCCAAGTTTGTGACATTTCTTTATACAGTTTCTCACTTTCGCTTAATTTTTTGTGTATGTCGTTCTTTTGAATTTCACCAACAGGAGAGCCCTAGTATTAAAAAAATAATTAATAGATTAATCAGACCGATGCATAACATTACACTTACAGTAGCATGTTTAAGCATTTCTTTCAACGCTTCTACCTCCTGCCTCAATTCCCTAATAATCCTAGCATTAGGATCTTCGTTAATAACGGCGTGGTTGACAATCCTCTTAGCTCTATCAGCGTATCTAAGTGTGGACAGAGTTTCCTCGTAATTATCGGCAGCTGGAGATATCGTGGCAACCATGACGGTCTTACTGTTACCACCTAGATTGTCCTTAAGCAACCACGTTAACACAGAATCTCGATATGGCACAAACTTGTCTTTGTTTTTGCTCCCTGAAGACTGATCTGCCAATTTCGATATGACTAGACCTAAAGTTGTTAATGATCTGCAAAGCATAGCGTTACTGAATGTGTCTTTTTTTAAATTTTTTGGTTTGGTTACTTGTTAATGTTAGAGCCTTCTTTCAGCCGATCACCGACCGCTCCCGTTTTCACAGCCCTTTCAGACCCGGCAAGATCCACTAGCGACATCCGACTCTGTTTTTCTCCTGACACGCCTGTTCTAGTGTCGGTCAGTGTTTGTGTCAGGATCACCGTAAACACTGCGTGCGACCTAGACGACTCGCTGTTCATGTTCGTGGCAGCCACCGTTCTCGACTTGTTACCTTCTGCCATCAAGTTATCGATGTCCTATAAAAATTTTATTACAAACTTCGCTATACGTAAAGTTCATTTTTATTTTTATTGGTTAAATTCATAATATTTGACCAAAGAATAAAAAAACTTTAAAAAGAATCACATCACCGTTTGCATAGCACATAATACTGTTCTCTACTAAAATCGTGTTGTTTATAGTTGCGTTGTCCGAGCAACATTAGAAGAAGAAAAATAAAATTAAAATCGTAGGTTGACATTATGATCTCCGTTGCTATTATTTATTAATATAACCACTTGTTTATATCTCTTATTTATGACTTTTTGAAAATTTGAATCTGTTCTTCCAATTATGATTGAACCCTTTGAGATCTTTTAGATCTAAGTTGTGTATCCAATAATTTGAGAGTTTAGTCTCATGAAACACAATTAGTAAGTTTACTGTTTCATAAAATGACTTACTTGAAAGGATGTAACAGCTAGTTGCGATAATCCGTCGACGTAAGGCCCTAAGACATTGTGCTCCCGAACTTTAAGGGACTGTTTGTTGGTTTTAGGGTCCAGCAAGTCATGCACTTTCTCATTATAGATCTCCATGTAGCTCACTTCAACCTTGTACGACAGCTCGGAGCTCTGCTGTTTGGCTATTATATCAAAAAGTGAGTCGCAGAGCCTCGGGATAATGCCTTTGTTGTCCTGTGCACCCATCATCGTATAAGACTTCCCCGAACCTGAAAATAAAAAAAGTAACTAAATTAATTTTATCATATAAATGGATTGCGTTTACTAATTAAATCCTGGAATAATCACAAAAAATATATGACATTGTCTGTTAGTTACGCCCGTCGAGAGCTATTATTCCTTGTAACGGGACTGCACTTAGTGGAATTTAAATTACTCACCTTCCTTGGATATTAGGATTAATTGCTGACAATTTAATGGATCGGGGAATTTATTCTGTGAGATGCATCGATTTAGGTTTTATAGGGCGCTTCGACAACTAAGGTCGTTCGCGTCGGCATCGATTGGATATTTTTGAAGCAGACACACAGGGGAATAAGTATGTTGTAACAGGTACTAGAATGGGCAATTCCGAGAAAAAGCTTCCATAAACATGTCCCTAACATTCAGTGAAAATAGATTTAGAGATATTTGATTTTTTTTTGGTTATGGTTGCATTCGGCCACTAACTATTTGAATTTTAGTCCCTTAAAAACAATCTTATGATCTGTACAGTCAATGTAATGTATATGCCAATGATTTATCAAATTTAAAAGGGAGTGAAGTGTAGGGGTGGGGATTTGTTTGGATTTATGTATATTCTGATTTGCGAACCATAATTTCGTCTGTATATAGTAGAAGATAGATGAGTTAAGGAAAGAAGGGTCGAGATTATAGATGTAATATATAAATATGATATAGACGAGATGATCTAATGCAGATTCTTGAGGAACGTAATGCGTTAGGTAACAAACGCTTAAAATATTGGCTCTTTAACTCCATACAAAAGATTTGCATCAAAATAAAGAAAATTTTATTGCATTCGTTTAAGGCATTCAATTACAAGTACCGATTTTCGCACCTTCACGCTTTACATGAGGAATGTGATTCGTTTTCATTATTGCTGCCTTCCGGAATCCAATTATTGTCACGAAAGCAGTTATGCAAGAACGTAAAGACACCGATGCTGATTGAAAGAAAGTCGAGTGAATTAACGGGAGCAAAAACACGAGGTTTTCAAATGAGACGTCCTATATAAAGTTACGGCTTATCGCGGATGGTTGGCTACGCACAAGAAGAAGCTATTCAAAGGATTTAATAGAGGCGGCCGCGAGAAACATGACAGAAAATATTCGTTCATTTTTTCCCTCTGATGACACACATTGTATAAGGTGTCAACTATTAATAACGACAATTATAACCAATTTAAATATTTTTTGGATCAAAACAAATAACACTTAATAATACTTTGTTAGTATCACCCTCAATAATCAAATTTTTAAATCTCACCAGTATAGCGTAATCGAATTCCTGGAAGATTAAAATTCCGTTTCCCTGTCTTTAACTTCGCGCTACGCTGATGTGATCTAAAATAGATCGAAACCTGTCTATGGCTGTTGTCAGAAAAACAATAATTCAATTGTTAAGGTCACCATAGCATAGATGGCGCTTTAATCAAACTCTTACGCTTAGTATACAATCTCTACGGTATCGATTCCAACTGGTTTTCCTTTCCAATTTCAAAAAAAATAAATTCAAACAGCTTTAGAAGTTTCAAGATAAGGCCCCCGCTTATACGATATTTCAGTAAAACGATAAAATCAGACAATGAGAGCGAAACAAATATATTAGCAAAACGCGTCGACAATCGGCGGTTGGGACCGGTGCGATTTATTGGATTTATGTTCGCGTTCGTTAAATATTTAGCAAACACGCGGACGCCAATGGAATTATTCAGCTTGGCGTTTGTTTTCGATTTGCATCCAGCAATACATAAACATCTCAAATGAGCACTAACGGAATCAGCGCCGGCTTTTGTTTGATGTTATTTTGATTTGGGAATTACTTATTTAGTCGGACGTGTAATTGCCTTTTGTAACATGTATTGATTCCGTAATAAATAACCCAATAACTATTAAAGCGAAATGTCCTATTTAACGGCATGCAGCGCGGTTATTCTGTAAAGTTTATCGTTTCGTAGTTAAATACTAGATGGCGGCACTAACGTTAATTAATTACGCGAATGAACCGCCTATAAAAATTTAATCCCTAGCAATATGATGTTAATAAAATTTCACTATTAAAACAAAAATAGTTTTTGTATTCAGTAGAAAAAAAAAATTCAATCTTCAAAGATCTTCATATAGATATTGTTCTAGACCTAAACATTTTTAATGATTTCCTCATGCTCAGCTCCTTTCTCCTTTATCTTTTTATTTCTCATCTGTTCCGATTTTTTCTTCTTCTATTTCTTAATTCTTAGTTTTCAATTGTTTTCCTTTGATTAACAAGAAAGTAGAAGATAATTTCTTACTTGCAGATCTTACTTTTACTTTTCATGTTCTCCTCGCTCTCGGCATTTTCATTTTTCATCTGCTCCTATCCTTCCTTCTATTTCTTACTTGCTTAACTCTTAGTTTTCAATTACTTTCCTTTGATTAATAAGAAGATAAAAGATAATTTTTCACGTATAGGATATTCAAATGGTTTGCAAGGCAATGAACGTCAAAAATGTAGAAGTTTTGACGTTCATTGCCTTTACGATTGTAAACCATTTGAATTGACGAGGTGAATACATGATGAAACTCCATAATTGAAATAAAACAACAGAGTTAAAAGGGTTTCACATTTATTGTTGCACACTGTAAACTGCAACATGTTTTGCCATTCAGTGGCTTCATCAGGCAGATGAATAGTTTCAAATTTAGATATGCATTTTAATTTTAAGTTTTCCTTCATCATCTATAGAATTAATTTGGGAAATAGATTTTGGTTTATCTTAAAATACATGCATTGTTATGGTAATATAGATGTTTATCCCTTTAAAATAAAAATAACGAATTTGATGGTCTTGTTTGCGTGAAGTCTCCAGAATTGTTTTATTGCGTCGGGAGGGTCGGTTTAAAGTACACGGTCTGCCTTGGGAATAAATTATAAGGAAGCAGGCGCGGAAGGGTGTTCTGTACAATTAAACGCGGCGCAGGGGGTGGCGGTGAAAAATAATTCGGAACGAAACAATGTTTATGAAGCATTAAAAGTTCGCCCTGGAAAAAAGTTTTATTTCATTCGTTGCGAATTTCTTTAAGTCTTTAAGCACAGCAACACTACGGAACGTCCCCGGGGAACTAACACAACCCCCAAGATAACGTTTCCCAAACAATATTTAACTTAATAGTTTCCACGGAATACGAAACCTGAAATTACGGCCGGGAAAAATTATAGGTGGTAGGGGGTGATTAATTTACGCTCACACACCTCAAATCCCGTGGCAGACCATTAACTAATTCTAGCTGATTGACGGAACAGGCCGGAGGAAGTATTTGACACCCTGCCCAGTTAGCATGTTCGGAAATTACATTTAACGGTTGGCGAGGGGCAAATTATGACTTTGCATGTCGTTGCGTCGGAAGGTACACTTTGGATGTTTACCGAAGTTATAATTTATTGAAAATTGTTGCAGGAACTAGTTAAGGGCGCTTTGTGTGCAAAATCTAAAGGAGGCCCCTCATCACCGTCATGAAAAATGCATGCCACGAATTCCGGCGAAAAGGGTGCAAACTATTCCCTAATGTGCATAATTCAAGCTTTTGGGTCAGTTTTTAAATTCTGGCAACAAGTGGGGATTCGTTGGGGGAGCTCCTAAAAAAACACCCCCACCCACGCTCGGTAGCTGCATAAATCGAAAAATTGATTTTTGATGACTCACCAGCGGTGATGTCACAGGTGAGAGAGGGTGGGAAATCATTTCTCGAATAAGATATAGCGTGAAGCCATACGATAATTACAAGGGGGAAATACGTTACCTTTTTTTATCGAGGGTTATAAAATATGTACGGAGTTGTCGCAATAATAACATTTCGATTTCCGAAGATTTATATATCCCGTATTCCAAAAACAACTCCATTATTCATCCGGCATTAACATAACGTATTACATTTCGCCGGGGCCCTAATACCCCCCAATTGATTTTTTACAAGGGATAATTACACCTACGGGCGAGATTGTTATCCGTAATTACCGGATTGTTTAACACAATCTCTGTTAGAATAAATAATAATTTCCTTGCATGCCGGCAGTCGTTTACGGGCGCTCACACGAGAAATCCAATTGCTCTTTCGTTTTCGAAACGACAGAATTCCAATAATTCGAGATTTAATTACGGCCGGCACTAATAGATGGCGCCCCGCGCGCACGCTATTCTAACAATTCCCGCTTAATTAATCGGAACGCCCGTTCGTTTAGGCTGTCTTCGACAGGCCCCCGCGTCCATCCGATTCCGGAACAATTAATATTTTCAGTAATTGGAAAAAACATTTCCCTCCAAAAAAAAAAACACTTATATAAACATAAACATAGGCAACACAGTATACGTATCGTTGTTTCACCCAATCGAAACCCCACCCCAGAAATAGAAACGCGGCGTGTTTACAACCCAGACGGATTAAAACAACTTTTTACGCAGGTAATTTATTGATTCCAGTTTGAATAAAGATTGTAATTAATAGTGGTAGTAGTGATGATCGATCACGTGATTATTCAGCCGTGTCTGTAAATGAACATTGCTACGTTAATAGATTATAAATCATTAAGTATGTAAACTTAAATTAGTAAAAAATTATATCTATTTGAAAATATATTAGCTATCTATTTTTTTGTAACTAACTAGTACCAATATCATATTTAATAACGGTACAAGTACTAAATGGAATTAATGATGTGAAGATATTAACTATCTATTATTATAGTTGATGCTTGAAGCTATTACTTTGTGATATATTTTTGAAAATGTGAATTTCATTTATCGTCTTTAACTATCTATTATTGTTTCTACTTATTACTGTGTCGGTACAAGTACGGAAAAGAATTAAAATCCTGAAAACATTTTAAACATAAATAATTTACTACGAGGAATAGTTGTTTTAACTAATAGATGTAAGACAATGGTGCAGTAATTTTCGGAGGAATTAATATTTTTAAGTTGAACTTGAAGTGGTGCGCAGATTTTCTTTTCCAGAATCGTGTTGAAATAATATTCCAAAGCAACAATACAATTATGTTTGCTTATGAAAACGTCGGAGCTGCGTGTAATCTACTTTAATTTAGGACGTTGATTGTTTTGTTAAAAACGTCCCTGCGAGGGTTAATTTTATGATTACCACGCCCTTCAAAACAACACATCGCCTTGACGTGTTGATGTCCCCAACAAAATTTTGCTGAATTCGGTGACGCAACTAATTCCATGGAGATCCTCGTGTCCGAGCACTTCAACACGAGAAGGGAGCCACGGCCCTTGCCAAAAAATCAATCTTCACATCCCGAATTACGACTTTCGTTATTTACAATACGTATTATTACATTTGTGGTTGCGTGAATGAGTTATTGCGGCCCTAACTTGAATAACGGTGTAGTTTTATTAAAGATAATTCACCCTTCGCTCTATAAATTACATCCTGTGCGTTTTAAATGTCTAAGGCTGTGTGTTGAACCCATCCGCTAAGGGTTTTGCACGGTTTTTCCGTTTAAATCAAATTTAAGAACATATAATTTAGTGTATATAAATATCATTACTACAAATGGTTTTTATGTTAGTATTATCTTTATTAATGTTTTATCGTGGAGGTCATTACTTTATGTAGATGAAATTAAACTCAATAGTTTTGTTTTTATATTTTTTTAACATAGTGGAAAATAATCGAGATTATTTTCATTATTAACATATAATATATTAATTTATAAGATTATTATTTGCTGAAAATAATAAAAAGATACTTAATTTGCTCGTAATACTTGTTTGGCTTCTTTAGTGTAGTGAATCAAAGATACGAATAAACCCTTCACTTTTAGTTACCTAACTATTTCGCCGTTTTATTTATTTTATTTAAATATTGTTTATCAATTCAAGTCAGAAGAATGTAATTCGGTTTTATTGCTGGGCTTAGGTGGGTAATTTTATTTTGAATAAAAAAATTGAATTGAACGCGTAATCCTCCTTTGTCCGGGCAGACACCCTGACAACTGAACAATAGGGAATTAATTATATTCAAATATTCGCGAATATCGATGCAAGATGAAATTGCCCGTGGACGTCGGTTTATTATTTCCGCCCGTCAGACTGCCGAATGAGATTTTGGTATATAGTATAGTAATTTATTTCCAGTAGTACACGTAATGCCGGACAATGAAATTCTATAATTATGGCTTGAATCACACTCACTCAAGCTCTTAGTCACCAGATTGTATATTTAAGAAGATTTATATATTTGCGATAAAACCGTTTCTCAAAGCGTAGGTTTGCCCAAGATAATAATAATCTGTTAAGGGTATGAAATATAACAATAGAGTGCCGATTCGTTCTGAATCGAATTATAACGATAAGAAATGACCATGCGTGACCATGGAGAAAGAAAGAAGGAGGAAGTCCGGATTGAATTTATGGGGCTTTGATCACAATAATGAAATTAGGTTTGATTATGCAGCCGGACATATAGAAGAAAATTAATAGGCCCAAACAAAAAAGAAGCGTGCAATTAGGTGGAAAAGTAGACCAATTTGCTTCAGTTTCTGGTCCAAAAATCTTGTAATTAATAAACATCGGACGGTAATAAATTGCAGCCCGTTCTTTCGCAATTCATTTATGATGAAATTATTCCCGTTCGGCCATCATCATCCGTCACGGCTTGAGTGATTCCAAATCAACCGGCAAATATATAAAGTTTTCCACTATTAATCAAAGGTATCCTATATTTGCCGAGTATCTAGGTCTAGGATTGTGGTGTTGGAAATTGACGTTTTCTGTGTGGGGGACTGAAATACTGCGGATGTAATATATTCAAGTGACATATAAAAATAGAAACCGCTTTTAGGGGTTGTATAATAGGTAAAATATGCAGTATTTATTCAGGGCTACTGCATAGGAATGTGGGTTTAATTAATTCGAAGCCATTCGCATATTGCACATCGGTTTATGGGTGCGCCCGCTGGGGTTGAACACGCGCATCCGATTATCCGCCGAGCAAAGGTATTCATATCGGCTTACATTATTTAATTTATATATTGCTCTGCACAGGGTGGCGAGGCGTCCCCCGCTTGGGGGAGCGAATTATTAATAGGAGCTAAATGTGTTTGCCGCTTTACAGGTGCGCTTATGGGGGAATTCACTCGCACAATCACTTCAAAGGTTATTACAAAATTGTGTTTTTTAGGGGCGCGCCGGCTTACTTAGAGCTAGTTAGCCACCAACCCCTTGTGTGCTCGAGCAATTTTACTAAGTACGAGGGGTTATATTGTGAGGCGTACAATTGATGTAATTACACTACCCGGCTTTTAGCTACGTACATTATAAGATCTTATTAAGGACCATCACATAACTCTTAGCCCTTAATAAGGTCTACGTAAAAAAGTAAAAGAATTACAATTAACTATTTTAATCAAAGTAATATTTAAAAAAGGCATGTGTATTATCAAAAGTGCAAAACTAGCGACCTTTTAATCGACACACGAAGAACGAAATATGTGCCAAACAACCGGGATTTTACTTTTCATTATTTTAATGGCTCGCATCACTTAGGCCGCTCTTGAGACATCTCCTTTTGATCTTCGAGAAGCTCCTTAATGTACGCTTTCCATCTCTTCAAGAAATCTGGCCTGCTCTCGCCACATAATTTACATATAGAAATTTTTGATAATATGTACATATATATAACAAACTTTTTAATAAAATAACCGCATTTTAAATTTTTACATTCAAGATATTCCTAAAATTAATTTCTTGACAGATAAAATTCATAGGCTGAGATTTATTATCTATTTAAAATATTTGTAATAGGAGTTAATAAACAAATTGTTGATGTAGATGAAGAATTACCTTCAAATCGCATAGTTTAAATATTTTTCTTGATGTACTTTTAAAGTATAATTAAAAAAACGAGCAACAAGCTCGATAATAGCTTGTATTATTAATAATGAATAATGAAGGCTTCAGAACGCGAACCCAAATTGATAAATGCCTCATTAGCAGCCAACAAGGACTAATTACAAGCGTGCTATTTATAAATTTGTTGACGCGAACAAAACTGTATTTCCACCAAATGAATAGTGATTACCTGGACAAGTAGCACCAATTATGCAAATCCGGGCTGACTGGCCCCTATATCACTTCATTACTCCATCACCCGCATACATTTAATGAAACGAATACAGGGTTAATTAATAAAGCCGAGGTGATCAAACGGGGTGATGGTGATGATGATATTGGTGGCCTTACTTCCCAGAAGAATCGCAATTGGGCGTTGAACGTTCGCGCTGCGCCTTTGAAGTGGTCTGAAAATCCCATTTCGGCCGGAATAAAATATTATTGGATTTCTTTTATTGCATGTACGGTCGTAATTGCAGGTACTTCCGGCGTGGCTCTTCGAGCGTGCGGCGCGCCGTTTTAATTAAACTTTCGTTTATTCAAAACGGGCTTTTCATAAATGCAAATGCGCGATTCTTTTTTAATTTCTCCCGGCGGGCACCGAGGTGTTATTGTGCGATAAAGGAAATCTTGGCTTCGGAGGGTGATTAAAATTTAAAAGCGCCGCGCCAGCCCAAACACCTGCTCCAAAAAGGACTACCCCAATTACCATTTTAATCACGATCGTTAGGCCGCGGATCAATCCCAAGTTTAGTTCCTCCCCCATTCCAAACACCGCATCATCCTCAAACGGTCGATATCTAATTCAATTATTCATTTTGCAATCCTTATTTCATTCTTGAATGATTATGTAAGCATAAAAAACAAACAAAATTAAGAAAACTCTTTATAAATTCTTCATTTCGCCTTATTTTTTCCTCTATTAGGAATAAAAAGACTAATAAAATGTTTTTCCTTGTTCGTGTCCTTTTTCATTGTGTTTTGTGCATTTTCTATCTCTTCAGAATTTTTAACTACTTTAGAAATTTCAAAAATTGTTTCTTTATTTTGTATGTAACTAACTTTTCCATATTTTTATTTGTAAATTATAACCACAATTTGATTATCCATTTTTATATTAGGTGCAAAATTGAGTTTTGTTAAATATTTTAAGTTATTGAGACAATTTTTAGATTTTACATGTTCTAATTCCCTCATTTCATTTCCTAAATCTTTAAAAATAACTTCCAAACATTATTTTTGCTTCTATTAATCATTACGCGGTATAATTCAGGTTTTTTTCTGTCTAGCGTACTCTTGACCTACCCCAATAAGGTTAATTTACGGTTTGTTAAGGTAGGTCAGGGTAACGCTAGGTCAATGTGCTGTATGTTACGGTAGGTCAAGAGTACGCTAGGCAAGTGCATTATTTATAAATACACGTTAGGATTAATACAGAATTCATTGGGCTAGGTCAAGGGTACGCTAGAATAACATAAAATAAATTGAGGCAGGTCAAGAGTACGCTAGGTATGACCAACGATCGAAAATAGTCGGAGAAAAATAGTGAAACAAACCAAACTGTTTAATGAATCTTCTAATTATATTTAATAATTTCAAAACAAAAAGCTACGACACTGAATAAACTTACTAAGTAGGAATTATCAATAAAACTAAAGCTCTATAAACAGTTTCAAATTTTTGAAGCGTTTTTAAATATTTCTTTTCTTTCTAATATAAATAAATTTCTGTATTTTCCTTGATAGACTATTATATAGTAATGGTTGGCACAATCATCTTTAGGCATCCTTTCTTTATTTTTTTTCTTTGTTAAAATATAAATAGTAGTAGCTTAAATAAAGCAATAATTACTTAAATATATAAAATATTACTTATTGTAAACAAGGTATAAATCAATTAGTTGAACAGTAACTGTAACGGTATACGGTAAAGTAACACCTAATAACATGTAATTGAACTTGGGCGTAGCTAAACAGTGTTGGCTGTGGTTTTGAGACGTTTATTACGGACTAATCGTAAAATCGATCATCCGGTATCGCATTTCTCTGGGCAAATATAGAATCCAATCAAGGGAGATAATCGCGTTCGCAATTGATAGTGTAAATTGATACGAGTCTCTAGATAAATATATCCGATATACAGTCAACATAGTTGGTAATTACTCGTTAATCTATATTATTTTCCATCAAAAGTTAACCACGGCAATCATTTGCGCATTTTCTTAATTTCACTGCGACGGGGAAATTTAAGTTTGCGCTTTATTACGTTGGTAAGGCAGGCCAGGTAATGAATTTGCCAGTGGGGACGAAGTTTTATTACTTTTTGATCACATATTTCATTAGACAGTTTTTTTGCTTCTTCTCGTCCACGGTAATTCATTATAAATCTCTTTTATTATCTCATCCTCGTAAAAACTAAAAAAATATATAAATCAAGTTTTATTTCGTAGAAATTGATTATGCTTATACAAAAAAATACCAAAATATATTTACATTACCGTAGCAAGAAATTTTTTGGTAATATGAAAATATAAATTCGCTAATTGATAGAATCAAAGTGCAATATTCAAAATGTATAGAAACGTAATATTAATATTTACTTAATTACTTAATTTATAAAATCACCAGTTCCTTTATATTGATAGAATAATGTCTAATGTAATAAAGAAAAATTAATTGCCTCCAAACATCTTTACTTGAAGCATCAATTTGATGATGACGAAGAGGTTTTGATGTACATTTTAAAATTTTGACTAGAGAATCTATTAGTTCTAAATGTAATGTTTGGAAAAGAGAAAGTATGCAAATTATATTTCAGGTTTATTTATTTCATAATAAATTTTAACAGATCTAACCAATTTCCAAGAACACACTTGGTTGACTTATAAAGATCTCAAATTCTTCTACAATCCTTCTTAAAAAAATTTCTTAGAATCTGAATTAAGAAAGACAAGCTAATACAATATTTACATTTTTTCGAAGAGATGAAGTACACTTTAAACCTAATGAATCAAACTCTGAGCTAATTATACAAATTAGTTTTAAGTAATATCAAGTAGAAGTATTTGTTTTGTGTGACTAAATCGTAATCAAGGATTAGTAGGGATTTCCCTTAAGCTAGGAACTGACTGTTACATTTTTGCCCAAAATGTGTCGTCTTATGGTAGCAAAAACATAGTTAATAAAAAATTATACTTAATACCATATTGGTCATAAAATATTTACAAATTCGTTAAAGTTTTAATTGATTATTGAAGACCAGAGTGTATACAGTTTCCCAATTTTACATAATATCCTATATAATTGGTCATACAATATCTACAGATTCGTTAAGGTTTTAATGAATTGCTGAAATACAGTTTCCCAATTTTCCAGCAACTACAAGATTAGCGGTAACAGTTGTCTCACCTTCCTCACTGTTAAGAGGGATGATTTGAGGTTAGCCGCCCCACTGCTCTAATTGAAATTGAAAGATGTGCGGTCTGTCGGCTTCAAGATGAATGAAATATAATAATAAATCCCGAGTGTTGGGGTTCTCGGCGTTGTTTTTAATTTGTGGTGTTTACGGCGTGTAATCGATATTAATGACAGCTCAATAACGCGAGCGCCATGCTGGAAAAAAGCGTCGGCCCTGTGGATGGGCCTTTCAGGGGCGGAAGCGGAATAAATTGTGTTTCCCAGAAAAGCGTTCGCGCAATTTGCCACCGAAGTAGAGCGTGGCCAATGGAAATTCGTAATACAAATACTTACCAGTCTGCCCATAGGCGAATATACACGCGTTGTAGCCTTGGAACGCATTGTCTAGGATGTCTCGACCCATGCAGTCGAAGACAACCTCTTGGGACGCGAAGCCCACAGACGTCGGGTCCACCGAGTTGAAACAATGGTCGAAAGCAAATGTCTTCGGCTGTTTTCTGCAACAAAAAAACCAATCAATTTTAATCATTGTAACAATTCACCGATATCACATTTGCAAAACAAATTCACTTCAATCAACCGAGGGAAATTTCCTGTATGATACCCATCAAATCATCAATTACCATAACTGTTACGAACTTGTATTACTAATCATTCGCAAATGTAATAACTCATTTACGAACACAAATACCCGCATTATGATTATTTGCAAAATTAATGTGACAACTTATCCGTTATCCGTTATTAGAGGGAGGGGGGGTGTAATCATAGGCCTTTAATACTCTCATACTTGGCGTGGCCTTCATCTTAAAACATTTACGTTCTTCTAATACAGGTAGACCTTCACAATGGGAAATGCCTTATTGATTTTTGCTGCTGAAATGAAATGCACGTTCAAATATGTTCTTTGGAAGGTGCACGCGGATGGTCTTGAAAACGCGATAAATCTCACCCCGTGCAAGTTTTCCACTTATTGTTGGAAACTCACCGTTCTCGTTAAAATTCACAAGTTTTAATATTTTATCCGCATAGTTTTTGAGTTATTGTCCTCCCACTATAAATAACGTCGATAACTGCTTAATATTTTCCCGCCTTAAAAGTATCCCTGCTTGTAGGGGTGCGTGCGTGGTACATTTCTGGTTTTATAAGTACTATAATGACATTACTGTTAATTCTAAGTAAAATCGATACTCGACTTGCTCCCATTTTTCCGCCCGCCTGTTCTCAGAATGGAAATTAACGAAAGCGAAGACTAAGTGAATCATGGCAGATTATATCATGCGAGCATTTCACTTCCTTATAAAATGACCATTTTTTTCACACATGGCTTCTCTTGGAATTTCGCCCGAAGCAACTCGCAGTTTTTTTTTGCGCGTTTGCGCAACCATTCCAACACCAGGAGAACACGTCCTGGAATCAAAACGGAAGACGATCTGGGGGCGTCGGTGGTACCACGCTTTTTATGCAGAGTGTTGGTCGAAATGTTTAGAAATCGGAAAACCCACACGCGGCGAAAGAGATTGCCCAATGGAACATGCCATCAGATGGACTCATTGGAGATTGATAAATAACACGTTCCTTAATTAGCAACATCATCGTTATTAATGCGATTTAAATATAAACATCTGTTCGGGGGAAACTGCTGATGTGCGAGTGCAGTTTGCGCTTAAATTCGCAGATCATAGAGATAAATAATTAATGGACGTTTTCGGAAATAATTTATACATGCTTATAAATTTTAATTCTCGAAACGTTGATTTAAACCTGATGAAATAGGAAATGTGAAAGTAAATTAATAAAAATAGGTCAACAAAATATTTTGCTTGATACTGAGGAAGGAAGTTAATAGACCAAGCCAAAATAAAATTAAGTCTTTTGCTGGATAATGGCGTATAGTAAAAGTGAAGTGAAGTCTTAACACATCAATATCAAAGAACTTTAAAAGAGACAATGGAGTATGACTTGTACGGTTCTTCTCAAGGCAGATAAAATCATGTTCCACCCCAAAATGATTATATTAATTATATCCACCATCAATCACGAATAATAATAAGGCCCGAACATTTTTCACGAAAAGTTAATAATCAATTTGGACGTCTTGATGAAGTTGGCCGTATTTTGAAGCGATCAATCAAGTTCAACTTAGTTTTGAGCTGCCCCGTTAAGCCGTCGATAATCCGCACAAATGTACAATTAATCTTTAATGCGATTAATTGATCGTAAGAGGTGAGCGAGCCTGCCTATCGATTGGTTCTCGGCGGTTTCGAAAGACTTCTCGGACTGTTCACCTGGTGGACGAATGGGAGTATTGATTCCGGGCGCTGCAGACTTGGCGAAATTGCTGTAATGAACATTGCACCAAATGGTGCTGACATTGGGGATTGCCCTAACTTACAACTTAACGTTGCTAATTTGCGCCGAAGCGCCGGCCATGTAATTAACTGGGGGGGCCTGAAGCTGTTCGCGAGGAAAATGATCGTTTGACGTTGGTATCAATAGCGTATTTCCTGGGCCCTAGAAATTAATTCCGATCAAAAAGTGTAAGGCCGAGGATTCTATAAACGCGCTCCTCGGAATTGATAAGGCGGATAATGTAATATTAGACGGATTTTCTCAGAAAGGCGAGATCAAAGGGACGATAAAGCCCTTGTCTCGGATGTTATCCGAGGTGCGCTATAAATTGCAGGCGCGGTATTCTATTTCTGGTGCTTAATTACCGAATGATTACAATTATTTACGACACACCAGGCAACCACTTCAACGTCTTATGTACACATCTGCTAATGGCAGCTCGCCACTCGTAAAGACTCTTCCTGATCCCCTCCTTTTTATCGCCTTATGTACAAATCAATTGATTGCTACACAAATAGCTCGAGCTGTATTTGATGGATCACCTATGTTTCTTTATTTGACATGCTTTCACGTTTACATACGCACTGAACATACTTCTTTTTCATTTCAAATTGATGGAATACCTTAATTAAACTAAATTAACTCAACCATTAAAAAATTAAAAATTGTAGTCCGGAAACATTTCAAATATTAAAACATGTTAATTCATACCGGGAATGCTAAATGATTTCCCTGACGCATTTCAGTTCCTCGTTTAATGAATTGAAGTGATCAAAAATTCATTTCCGGTGTAAAAAAATAATTTTCTGAAATGAGAAAGTCCCGGCTTAAGGGTAATTGGCTCCCAGGGCGGAATTATAGTCTCAATGATATTACATCGTATATTACGGTGCTCCTTGTATGAGGGTGTCCTTTGTGCTAGAGTGCTCCTAGGATTACGGCGCGTTCGTAATAGCACGGCCCAAAATCCGCTAGATGGGATCGATGTATGACGAAAACTCGGTATTCGCCCTAGCGTGAAAAATGCTGGCCTGAGGGTGTGGAAATATTATTATCCCCATATGCGTGACACGGAGGCGCTTCTGTTTTACGATGCAAAGTTCCACGCCATTTGGGAAATACGCGAACGCCAGCATTAGAGGTAATGTATGGCGCGTTTTACGCAAACATTTCATTTGGTATGCCGGACGCTTTAGAACTAATTTACTCCTTAATTACATTAATTTTTGGGCGGGGGTGTCGCTTCCATGTCCTGCTCGTTCCTGCGGGAAAATCTCACAGGCTTTACCAATCGATGCGTCGCGGTGAAGTTTCGAACGAGGACTGGATTTATGAAGACGTCGAACTTTTCGGCAATAAACTGCACGGAACTTTTCCTTTTTTACAGCTTATTGTTTATCGATTTGACTCCAAAATACGTATTACGTTTGTAATGAATGACAAAAGGACCGCGGCTATTAGCCCCAAAGCCGGTATCGATCCCCCGCCTTAGAAATTATTCACGTGCATTTGTATTTATGAAAACATTTACACTCCATCCCCTTTCGCAGACTAGAAGTTCCCCTTGAATTCTTCCCCGATGTTCTATTTCAGGGATCGGTAAAGTTAAGCGTGCAGTTGATTTTATCTGGCCCGTGAGATTTCTGTAGCTGTTTTGATTAAAGTATCACCGCCGTCATCTCTTAACTTCACAATCCTATGGGAATCACGGTTAACTGAGTAACTTAGTAGGAGCCGGGGATCATTATAGTTAATAACAGGCCACTAATTATGCAATTGCTTCTACACATTCATAACTGCTAGAAACAGATACTATTAAAATTAATATTTACTCATTTCTTCTACTGTTCCCTTGATATTTCTACCCTGATTATTATTGTCTAGAATTTATTATCCTGCACCGTATTTTAATCTTCAATAAGGATTTATTACCAAATAAAATTGGACAATTAAGATACTGGAGGAGTATCTCCTTGCATAGCCTGTGACAGTATCGGTTCAGATAATCTACAGACATCACTAGCAATTTATCGAATGCACTCAGACATCGCACAGCAATATGTTACCAACTAGTAAGATTAAAACGGATACATCAAATAACCCGCTGGTAACTGAACGTAATTAAGTAGATATTTGGATCCCGCGCCCGATTACAATTTAATTCCTTAGGAATAGTTCCTTTTTTGCCACGGGCCAAATTTTCTGTTGAATATCGAAATGGGTCCAAATTCAATTTGGTAAAATTAGGGTAGGCAATTATTTGCGTGCGTCACGACGTCAATGCCTTTGAATGTAGGGGCGGGGGGGCATAATTGAATGGAATCGAGTTAACAGGGAGTGTGCTGGTCTTATTCTAAAAATAGGTGGTTAATAAAGTTTTGATGGAAGTCTTGGCGAGAATGTAAACTAATTTGGTGGAAAACGCCGGAGCGCGGATAAGATTAAAATAAACCCTCAGGACGGAAAGTTCGGTGATAATTTTTCAAGAGAAGATTCCTCTTAATGAAGGTATCAAGTTCAGCCGACTAAATTGGGCCCGCTGGGGGGAATCGATGGGGGGCGGGAATCCCCCGCTTTTACGGCTCGTACGTAATCCAGATGTCTGCGATATGAAGTTTAATTTAATTATGCACGAAGCTTTCGCTCCGAAATTAATACGCGGCACATATACATCCGCTGTGCCGAAAATGTTCAGATATAAAAACGAAGGTTAACAGCACCAGCTGCTAAATAAGCTCGGCTCATACTCGACGTTTTTTGTCTTGCGTCCATCAAGAGGACAATTCAGGGAGGAAGGCTGGGATGATGGGCACAAAGGATCGTAGCTTATGTCGGATTAAAATAAATCCCCCCGTTTTTTTGCATTCGCCTTTCACTCAAATGGGGAAAATGTATTGTTAGGCCACTTCCTTACTTCCATTTTTTTTCCTTTCATTCTTAACTCATTTCGTTACTAAATAACGGTTTAACTTGAAACCAAAAGGGACAATGGATATCTTAAGAGATGTTGATGGAAAACAGGTTCTAATGTATTGATATTTGCAGGGATTGTTTTCATATAAATATTTGGTAGTCTGTTTTGTTTTCCTTTAAAGATAGGATATTAAGTGCATGTTGTTTATGAGGTGAGTTGAAGGTATTTTGATATTTTGTATGGGGAAGGAGCAAAAATATCTTATATAAAATCTCTTCAGCAAATATTATTGACAATAAGTGTAGGTTATAATTTTGATTAATTTAAATCTTTGGCCGCATCTCCTAGTAAGATTTAAAGAATCTTTTAAGGCGAGAAAACTATCAATAATTCATTTAGAAAAGTAGGCACACCATTTATATTAATAGGCCGCCAAGAACGTGAAAAGGTCACGCACCATCGTTCGTATCCCATCACAGCCCTTAATAAATGAACAGGAGGTCACACGGCGCGTACCCGGTTAATCAACTAATAAAGATAATTAATTAAAAAGCCATTGCGTGTCGGCTGATTCATTCCCCATGGCGTTTGCCCAAATCGATTCCCATCTGCCCCCCCACATTGCACCGTTCAATTTTCTGTGTCATCCGTCTACAATTAAATTGCAATTTTGGAGGAATTGCGTTACCTAACCGGGAAATTGCGGCACTGTTTTACCGTAATCGATTCCGATTCGTTTTAGGATTGCGGGCGATCCGCCATTAAAGTTTTAAACAATCGCCCTGTCCCTGCCGGGTTATTAAATTACCTAGGTCCGTGCGGCTGACCCTTGTACGAACTTTTCAGACAGCATTAATTTATACACCAAATAAGGTTTATTTACAAAAAAAAAGGAACCAGTAGGAGTTTATTAACGTCAGCATTAAATATTAGGTATACAATTAAAATATATTTTTTTTCTTGATTATTTATATAAAAAGTATCCTTCATCAAACATATCTAATGAACCTTCGAACGCAATTGTTTAAAATCCGTTAACCGTTAATTATCTGCATTATTATGGCTAGAGTTTATTATTTTAACAAACATCAACTGTTAAACAAATTATCAAGTTAGCCTTTGCTCGGATACGTCAGTGGACATTGTGTGATTCATCCTGTCCGCATCCCATCAATCACGTTTCCTGAAAAAAAAATATTTGCAGATAGATACTTGTCCATTTCGCGCTATAGTCACTTATCGTCTGCGGTAATCAAAAATCGCCAAGAGCCGTTGTTCACTGTTCGAAATTCATGCGACATATGGCCGGATTAACGAAATTGCACGCGGGCGTTTTAAGTACTTCAATGGATCTATCTACATGATCTGATTAATATTAATGTCCGGATTAATTACTAACATCGTGTGAATAGGTCAGGTCAGATTATTGCGCGTTCGGCTCCTGTTCATGTTTATCAGGTAGCCACACATCACGAGAATTAATTATTGGGTTTAGAGCCTGTTTATGTGATTAAGTTCATGTTTGAATAAAACCGCTTGTTGGTCAAATCAATATTCATGTTTATTTTATTGATAGTGCCTTTATAAGACTATATTTACAGTATGTCATATTTTTATATTTGAAATTCGATTGCCATTAGCATAGTATATTCCAATCAACAATGATCTAGATTAAGATTAATGCTTCACCTTCTTAAAAAAGGGTTGTAACAATATCCAACAACAAGCCCTTCCAAAATGTATCAACAAAATGCTATAAAAATATACATATTAAACATTTGATTTACCTAAGAAGAAATTATTTCTAATTAGGTTACCAGGATTCTTCTTGGTAACTTAACTTATTCGTCCTCATCAAGAATCAACTATACATATTCCTTATATATTCCCTATCGGTATTGAATGTTTTATTGAAACAAGTGTGACGTTATGGGTAGACGACCTGGGGTCGAATTGGAAAATTGATTTCCACCCTTCAATACCACGGCACGTTGCAGGTGAACAACATTATGCATGCGCATTATTAATGACAGTTCTTACTGTTTCGTCGGCGACAGCAGCATTACTTGACCCAATTAGCCCGTCGGAATAATTAGGGCGTTTGTATGCTAATTAATTTTTAAGTAATACTCGGCCGAGTATTGATGAGTATGCAACCATGATGTCGGTTGATCCATGCATGGCAAAGCCAGATAACCACGTGGAGTTAATTAAAGTGGCTTTCCTGTATATCAGAACGGATCCAATTAACTAAAACTAGCCAATTAGCTCGAATCTCTGTCCATTTGCTGTGTCGCGGTTTCGACCCCCCAAACCACGCAGAATGATTTGGTATTTTCAGGGAGACCCAACTATCGATTCCATTTTTATCTGTGCGTGCGCTATCATTCCGAATCGGTTCACGGAAAGCATAAACATATTCACTGCTGATAGCTTCTGATTTATGGACATTACAGTACTTTAACCTAAGAGGTTTCGGCTTTTTTGGGGAATTCACATATATAGCGTATCCGGAGTACGGACCGCTGAAGCATAATATTTCAAGCACGCTCGTGTTTACGTGCGCGGAGAATTTGCAAATATATTTTATATCCCCATGCTTCTGTCGTTTTAGCCCAATTCAGCATTCCGCAATCCATGCTCGAAAATATTAAATGAAATGAAGCATACTCAACAAAATCCCATACTCTGGTCAAGGAACAAAGTTATAATCTTGATTGCTTCTTACACCTTCTGGAAATTGCAAATATATTTCATATCTCCATGCTGCAGCATTAAATGAATTGAAGCCTACTTACGAAATCCAATTAATCTTTATATTCGTAACTCAGCCCCTGTTTGCAGAAGTCTGGAGGATGTCTGATAAGGGAATTTTAATTAATCATCTTCTATGTCAGCAAAAACCGAGAGCAGATTCAATTAAACACAACTTGCCCAATGTAACTCTCAATTGTCCCAAGCCTCCCATAATTCTTATTTAATTGGATTGATAAGTACACAAAAGAAACTTTTCTCGTACAGTCAGCAAACACAATGTTTCTTCGTAGTGATCGCAAAATTGGGTCATTGGTTCCATAAGGAAAAGTTGTAACAGGTTTGGAATAACGAAGCTATTATTTATTCCGCCCCGATGTCCTTTTCTAAATAAATTCCATTAGTTTAGTATAATTAAGCCATTTTTACATGCTATGCCTTTAGATGGGGAGAAAAATTGTTATAAACGAGGTAACTTTTCTCGCCGGAAAAAAGCGGGATAAATAAGGAAAAATATTCCATTACGGAAAACGAGGCGGTGTAATGGTGTGCGGTGTTATAAATTCCGCGCGCGGTTTTCCTATAATTGCATTAGCTTTAGCAAAAAGAAAAGAAAATGCATTAGGGAAGTAAATTGGCGGATGAGCATATGATAATTACGTTTAATTACAAAAATGAGGATTCGCCACAGCACGCGATCCGTGGTGAAAAGGGGGGTCTTTAACAATGCACTTCAGGGCTGTTTCCACTCAAAGCACCTGTTTTAATGATCCGGATAAGGCACGACTTATCTCGAGGATTGTCCCCCAACAACAATTAAACGCTTCTTTTATACCAGCACCACTATCCTCGCGCATGCGCGGAAACATACATGCATAGGTACGACTAGTTGCATAATCACAGAGGAGACGCGATGCAATCAAGACCCAAACGGTATCTGACGCTGTCGAGATTGGCCTGTCGATGTAAAACCAGTTTGCGTCAGCGTGCTTTATAATTTGATTTTATGTGAAACGGTGACTATAATTTTATTCTGCGCGCACAGAGGAAGTGTACTTTCCGTACAGGATCTGATCTCGCCGTGTTAACAATATAGAGCAAATATGACCCCGATCTTTTGTCGCAGTGTTTGGCAAATATTTACTTAAAACGCCGCGAGTCGTAAAAGGATATTGATACAAACCGCACGAAAAATTTCGAAAGGGCTGAAAGGAATTCCCTACTAAGCACACACGGCAATGTAAATATTCCAGCCGCAGTAATAATCATTTCATGCCCTCCCGCCAAAATCTCCGGGTCGAAAGTGTAATTTATTGCTGCGTGTCCGACTGACATTCGCAAGTTCAAGGCTTCACCTGCCGCTGCCCGAAAATTCGATGCCCGAGGAGCCATAAAATAAATTAGAACCGAAATTCGCCAGACAGAAAGGCCGCACCGCCGCGCCACGCACGCCACTGTTTATTGATACGGATTATGTCGTCGGTCACGTGACCCGCCACGTTATCCGCTGACATTTCACCGGCTGGTATTAATTCTCGTAATCAGTCAAACGGTGTTTGCTCAATCTGATAAAGCCCAGCGATCGTTTCGATAAGGTGATACTTTTTACGGCCGATTTGATCGTTCTATCAATATTTAACCAGTCTATTGATAACAGTAAAGCTTATTACAAAACAAAACCTTTTTATAGTCCTTGTTAATCTGCAAAACTAGAATAATACACGACCAACACTGTTTGCTAAAACCATAGTTTTTGGAAATGACCTCAAATAAAAGAAGGGTTTGGCTCGGCCAATCAAATTGTGTCAAATTAAGTTGAGCCTTTTAGGAACCTGGCCTAAAATGGTAAATTAGAAGGCTGTATTTGAAATTAATGTTTAGACCACAATTCTTTTTAAATTAGTACAATTTTTGTTACGCCACTGTCTATCCTAAAATAACTTTTTTTAATTCTAAAATCTTCAATACAAAATAAATGTGCTACTTTAAAGGGAAACGGTGTTGAAAGCTTTAGAAAGAGTACACAATTTTGGTTCGAAGCTTATGGTACCCAAACATCCGGTCTATAATTTTATTGACTTTACGTTCAAACGTAAAAGTTTTAGTGGTATAAATAATAGTTATATTATTTATCTAATTTGAATATCAAAAGATATAGTATTGCTTATTTTAAGAGAAATAACATGCGTTAAATCCAAACTCATGTAATTAGCATATTTTATGAACAACAAATGCTAATCGTGTGTGAATGGAATACTCTTGCTTGTAGATGAAATGTGATATAGTACATGTATAATATAATAAACATGTTGAAATTTAACACCCGGATGATGAGATTCTTTGTTGGACAAATTTGATGCTTGTATCCTACAGAAATTAATCACTTTTTTAAATTTTCCAATCATTTTTGGTGCTAATTGAAAAAAAAAAATTAGGTCAATTAGTTTTTGAATATAAAGGTAAAACACCTTAGCTGTAATAAGCTGCAACGCACTCATTATAATATAATACTTTATTACTATTATTCAGCGAAAATTCTCAAGAAAGATCTGCATCTGCAGAATACAAGGCTGCATTAACGCAAGAAGCCAACAAACAATGAGTAGCCTTGCGTTTACCAATTGGATGTTGCGAAATTGAGAAGTCGGTCGCGATTTTTCAAAGAAAATCCTTCCTTACCAATAGCGTAATAGTAGCGCCAACAACAGATAGGTATTTGGGACGAGGATTTCTAACCACATACCACTTTTTTGGTTGATGGAAGATTTAAACTGGGCGACATCTAACATCATAAAGAATTTTATTATATCGTATATTTACCATGGTATTTGGTTAACATCATGTTAAGGTTTGTATTCAGAATTCATTTATAATTAGGTTTCAACTATCAAGAATGTTTTACTGGTTCAATAGTTTTACAATCAATTTAAAGTCATTATATTAGGGGTAGAAAATTACTATCAACGCCAAAGCTTTTACTGATTATATATTTTTTTGGCCTAATTGTGATCAAACGTTAAATTCCTCGTATACTCGGTAATGGCTGTTTGATCCATCGACGTGATAAGTCTAGGTGTTAAGACCCCCGATGGGCACATCCGCAGATCTCGCAGATGAGTAAATTGAATGGAAATTAAATCCCTCCCGCGTAGGTACCAACAGATAATCGATAGCGCCTGTTCCAGATTAAACAGTTACATGTAATCGGCACGCGCAAGGATTTAATTACCTGCCTATGAATCACCACCGATAAAAACAAAAGGCATAATTAATTTCCCTCTATGACGTCAACAAGTCTCCGGGGTTTTCACCCTAAAAGCTGCACCTCGGTCCGTGCGCGCGTTGCGTGATCCAAGTGCATATTTTAATGGCAATAAATTCGTTGCATGAAGTTAAGGAACATGCTCGTGTATTTCAAATGGTACTTACGGAGATAGACTTTAATTAATTGACTGGCTAAAGTGTTGTAATGCAATCCTTCGAGATTTCATCCGTGCAAATCGTTTAGAATTTGTAAGTTCAAAGTCAATGGCTTTAATTAGACATGCAACGAATTATTAAATGCATGTTTGTAATTATGTAATCTTTGCATGCAAAGAAAAGGTTTTCTAAAAGATTTAAAGACTTGTAACCAATACATACAGATTTTATTAAAAATTATTTGAGTAGGTCAGCTTTCTATTCATAAATTTAGACAATTTTAGATCTTATAACCAAAAAATTCCTTTCAAGTTTTTTTTGGTTATGTGACCTATGGATCAAACACTTCAAATTTAGGTCGCAAAGTAACGCCCAAAAAATTCCTTTTAGATCAGCTACTGTCATGATCAACAATTGTCTAAAATTTATGACAAAGTCTAGGCTTACTTCATTAATTATAGAAAATATTTTTATTAATAAAGTAAATCGAATATATATATTAGTTTAGACCTTGTGATATTTTCCCATCGACTTCAAATTTAGGACGGAAATGAACAACATCGTTTTTCGCAATATCCTTCCAACAAAAGGTTGAAACCGACTTGTCCGGTGATGTCCCAAATCTAACACTTTGATTGTTTGTTTGTGGGAAAATCGGTGTTCCATCAAGCGTGATAAATAGCAACAAACAAAGACGTTTCGGCCATTTTTTTTTTAATGCACGCAGATCCCGATCAAGGCCACCTGGTGGCGATTTTGCGTTAGAGTCCTCGTGAGTCACTGCGCCGAAAATGCAGCGGCGACTCTTTCAGAAGGACGGAGGCGGAGAGAGTTGTTTATTTTTAACGCGCCGGGCCATTCGGATAGGAAACCCGAAGCCATTCATGACCGGTCCCAGTTTAGCTCATTCGTCAATGACCTCAAATGGAAAAATGTAACACTTTGCATTTAAATGATCCGAGGAGGAAATTTTTTACGTACTCGAAACGCTCGCATGTGGGTTAGAGTTAAGATTCTGGAATGCCGATAAGGAAAACGGATTTGTCGTGCCGAGTCCCAAACATGCCAAAAATTATTGCCCAAGTGGGCTTGTGTTTATTACAGCGTTTTAAGATCGAAACATCAAATAAGAGTTTAAATTATTTATTTTTTTAACTGGAAATGCAATGAAAGTATGAAAGGGAAGGTTCTGGGTTTAAATCGTAAAGACAATTGGTTATATTATTATATTATTTACTACAATATGTTTCTAGATCAATCAATCAATTCAATTTAGCCCGAAAAATATTTCAAAGATAAGAGCATTACATATTTTTAGCAAGCGAATTTAAAATAATTAATGCTTTTTATATAAGAACCCTAGAGATTTCATCATTTTCAACATTTGCTTTCCAGCATATTAATTACTTAAAAATTGTGTATAACTTTTTTCACCATCTAAATTACTCTATATCTAAAGAATTACGATGCTGGTTAATTAAAAACACTTATCCCGCTGTACCCAATGACTAATTGCGTCCGTAAATCACCTTGGCTCAGTTTACCTTCACCCGACCTAAAACACGACTAGTTCTAGGAATTCGCAATTCGCTGCTCCTCCGCGCAGATGAACGTTCTATTATTACCAGGAGAGTCAACTGTTCCGAATTAATAGCGAGGATTAGGGAGGTGAAACAAGAAACAATATCCCTCCATTGCTGCAGCGGCTGGTTTTATAAATAGGCATTTGGCATTTATGAAATGCTGACGGTTATGGTTTTCCGGAGAGTACGAGATCAATCGATCCGAAAGAAAATCTCCGGTTATATAATGGAATCATCTCCTCCGAGCTTCATATTTTGATGCCTAAAGTTCAGGTCGCCGTGGCCAATGTTTAATGGCCGCCTTAATTGCGCTGAAAGGGTGCGGAACTGCGGGAAGAGTTGATAATTCTGTGGAGATACAGAAAACTGATTCGGCTTAATCTCCACCCGTCTAGTGGCAAACGTTTAATTTCCTACCGCGGATAAAGGAGTAAATAGGAGACGCGACCCTAATCCAATAATCCGAAAAACCGAACGGTAGCTATTTGAATAGCGTCTCTGATGTGTGTTAAGGAGTGAAGATATCTGCTTCACTAATAGACCCTAAGACTATGGATGTCGATTGGTGAAGTCTGTGTGATTTCAAATTAAGCGATTTGTTCAACATATATTAAAATTAACACGTAAAGAAATGATTTGCAATTTTTAAATCCACCCCTTTGTTTTACGTGCGCTTACACAAGATCAGAGATATGAAACTTGGAAGTTGCGTTTGCGTTCGGTAGAACCCACTAAGATGGCAAGTCACGTCCCAAGTTTCACTTAGCTTAAGAGAACAAGTCGTAAGCAGACAAGGGCCACTCGTCCTCTTCACGAAATGGATATTTGTTCGGGGAATATTCGGGGGGTAATGGAAATATTAATTATGGACGCTACATTTGCAATTATAATTAATTAATAAATTCCTATTCCTATCCAGCGCTTATGTACACAGACGAAAACAATTTAACGCGATAATTACGTTTACACAAAATGTCCCGGACAATTTTTATGGTCGTTAATACCGCCTAATCAATTATAATTAACGGTCCCGACTGCAATCGTTCAAGCCCTCTGCCCCCCACCGCCCCCAGGGCTGCAAATCGATCCTTTCACCGCACCTAGCCTACACACATAAATAGCAGCGGCACCGACAAAATGTGGATCCAAAGCCTTCAACGAAACCCCACGCGTTTTTTTTCCTCCCTTCGGCGCTATGAAAGAGGGTTCCAATCGATTTTCTGATATGAAATATATCAAATAAGCCCTCATTCGTTCCAGTAAATCCACGACCGCTTTCCAGGATCATATAAATAACTAAATATGTCTATAAATAAATTACGGGTGAGACAGCTGAAACAATTTTCATTTTTTTTTGATGGTTTATATATTTTATTATTCAAAAGCAGGGTAATCAATTATTTAATTTAGAATCAATTGTAAATCTGTACCCTGACTGGAAGGAATTATACATTATAAGAGTGTTTTTTTTCATTTTCATCATAAACATATAAAAAATATAAATATTATTTCCTACTGAAATATGGGATGAGTTTCAGCTTTGTGTTTGCACTACATTTTATGTCCTATTTATTTTAATCCTTAGATATATACTTGCAAATATATTCACGCCTTTCCATTCTTAAAAGAAAATATAAAGATTAGTCAGTGGTTTCTCTAATAATTCTTTGGCGCCAAGCTTTTTCAAAAGTCATTTTTAAGCAGTGTTATTTAATGACCAAAAAAGGTTTTATCTTATCAATTCACCTTAATCTTAAACAATAAGGCAAAATCAATAATCTTCTAATCACTAATTTGGCTTGCTTAGTTTGATTAGAAAAGGTTTCCCAAAAATGAATTTCATCTATCAGCTTGAAATTAAGATTGTAGGTTTCTTCATAAAGTCTTCAATTCGAGTTTGACTGGAAACAGTTTCCAAAAATTAATTTCGCCCATCAGCTTGAGATTAAGATTGTAGGTTTCGTTAAAATTTCGTGCATCCAAATGGTAGAACACATCGTGGGTGGTGAAAACGCTTTTTGCAGGTTTAAGTTTTCCTTAAAAGCAGTTACACAAATCAATAACAGCAGTCGGTTTTATTGGCTATAATAATTTAATTGCCGGCCATCGTCATTAAAACATTCCATATCTGGTTATATATCTTTCTGCGTTCCCATTCTTCTTAATTCACCGCTGTTATACTCTAGGCCTTCCGCAATTATCAATTTTTTATTTCCAAAATTTACAGATTTACATTAAATATTAATTTAACGAATTTGTAAGATTGAAGATTATATTACGTTATTATATTAAAATTAAAAAAATATCAAAACTAGTTGTTAACAAGACGCCGAATAATTATGATAGCCGTTATCTATACGATATGATAACCTACCCAGGTAAAAAAAACAAACTTTTATGTGGTAAAATAATTAAAAGCTATTTAAAAAAATACGTAATTAAATTAAAGACGCTGACAACAGAATAATTTGCACATATTGTTTTTCTTTTTCATCGTTGTTTGTTTGGTAAACAGATTGTTCTTTGGTGTTGTGGGGAAAATTTGTTGATTACTTTATTGTAAATTCGGGCCGGTAACAAAATTGGGGTGAGCGCCCCCGGGGAAAAGGTAATGCAATTTGTAGGCGCTTTTGTAAAATGAAACTTTCCAGAGGGTGGGGGCGGGATGATTCCGGCGCGGCGTCGGAAATGAGAATTACGCAGAACCGCGCGATAATTAAGTTTGCGCGGAAAAATGCGGCCTTTTTTGTCGAACGTTTACAAAAATATTTTCGAATCCCCCGGCGCGCGTTGAAAGGATAAAACGTCGGGTGGGAAAATAAAAGAATTGGTAGCGCGGCGCCGATCTCCTTAAAGGGTGCGTTTTCCTCTTATGCGTTATTAATATTTAACGCACGACTAGAAGCACTTCACCTCTCAAAAGTTTTTCGATGGAAGTATTCAAATATTTATTAAACAGTTTCAGTTTATCCCCGCCGTAACAGTATCATCGGGCCGCGTTTTCTCGAAACGACTTTATGTTAACGACTCATGAATATTTTGTTTCCACCCCCGTGAAAATTTCCACACATACAGACGTTGACCATCGGAATTAATGAAATTTTGTTTTCAGCGCGGGAAAATGGGGCGCGATAGGGATCTGAAAACGAGCCGAAAAGTGTGTAAAAAAAACAACACATCCACGTTTTATAGAGTCGGCAATAACAATAAATCATTACTTTTCTCTATATTGCGCCTACACGCCCTTATCGATTGCCCCCCAACCTACTTTCATATTTATCACGCCTAGAATCAAAACCCTGGCCGTTTCCAGCCCTTAATTAAAAGTTCCTTCCGGTTCGTATTAATGAACATTGGAATTGACGCTGGAAGCAAACAAGCCTTCAAGCATCAGGAAGCTATTATAAATAATAAAAATGTTTGAGAAACATTCCACTCACGGAATAGTGTAATTATAGTAGGAAGGGGGGAGAGGTAAACAAACAATGTGTTGGCAATGAAAGTTGCCGAGGAAAAACTGTACTATGTGAAGCTGCTGACTTATATTGTTGATTATAATGGCGATTGCATTTGTTTTAATGGTCACGACGATTCTCTTTATTCACCGACCACCTACTTGAATCAATAATAAAATTAGAGCTTTCATTGCCCCAGCAACGCCATAACTAATCCACTCTTCAACTAGGATCAGCGATATTCGATATCACCGCACCGGCCAACAATTGAACGGACGTTCAAACACACCGGCGTATCGAGTTCATAAAATATTGTTTATTCATGAACGCCGGTCAATTTGTACCTCTATTATTAGCGAAATGAAATTGCAGCCCGCCGACCGCAAAACTAAATTCCTAGACACAAAACATCCAGCTCATTATTTTCTACGGTGGCGATTATGTCCGCTGCGATGAGCAAGCTCAACTGGCTTATAAATGTATTTGCATAATTGAGCTTATCACTTTAATAGCTCTACAGGGCATTTTGTGATTAATTAAATCAACTTATTTCAAGTATGAGTAAACATTAAAGGGAAGAGATGTACAGTAGGGGATGTAAGTATCTTCAATAGCTTAAACATTTTTTTGGACATACTCGAATCTTTCAATTTTCTTGCCAATTGTTTCTCCATTTTAACCAGTTTTGGAGTAGCTAATTTTTAACTTCATTTTCTAGAGATTGGCTTTTGGTTGGAGTACTTCTTCGTTACTAGATAGTCTTTCATTCAGCGCTATCGTCCAGTTGAACTATACTCCCTACAGCGCCTTGGGTGAATACTTTTCTAGCCTCCTAAACTTCTTCTAGCTTCTAGCCTCCTATTTTTTTGATATTTTCAAGTCTTCTGCTACACATTATACCAGACAATAATCGGAAAGTATTTAGAACTGAATCCGTTGTTCTCTATGCCATATAGAATCCGTAGGAGTGTTTTGCCTTGATTTTTTCACATTCTTCTCCATCAACTTTCCAGAGCAGCATCATCTTTTTTCCAGCAAATGGAATAAGGCAATTAAAATGAATAACTCTTGGTGATTTTCAAATCCTATATGCCATGATCTGTAAATTTTTACAGTTATTATTAATAGTAATAAGTTAATTATTATAACCATAAAAAATTAGCTATTAGTGTTTATACACCACCAACTAACCAAGGGAATGTATTCGTATTAAAAAAATCTGCTTAAGACCTTAAGACTTCAAAACAATTTATCGTTAAATTAAACCTTGCGCATTTTCAGCGTAATTTCTTGTGATCTAATCATCGTTCTGGTATTAATTGGACGGTAGAATAATTTTGGGCAACTCCAATTACCGTTTTCGCGTTCGAAACGAATTTCTCTTTATGTAACAGCGGACCGCAAGATTTTTAAATAATACAGTTCATTGACTTAGTTACATAAATACCCGGGCGTGCTTTTCCCGAATGTTTTGGTCTAAATTTTGTTATATTTTATATTGCTGATAAAAAATGTTTTGGTAAATTCCTCGTAGACTTTTTCTTTAATGTTGATATCACTTCCGGAATTAAATCGTTAGAGATTAGATATTAAAATAAGTTTCCAAAAATAGTACACTACGCCAAATTAAAATCAGGGGTGTTCGATTACAACAATAGATAATCGATTTTTGATTACTTCAAATGATCAATTAATTAAATATTTTCGAGTAAAAAATCAAACCCATGATTAATTGATTTTGGCTTTTAGAAACATGTTTCGAACCATCGATAACAATTGATTGACACATATAGGTCAGAATTAGGGGTGTTAGATTAATTTAAATTAACTTTTTATTCTTATTCATCCTAAACATCAGTTAATGGCGAATGAAACACAGTTACATTCCTTTCTTCATAACTTTAATATAACTGTGTTTAATTAGTGATCTAAATCTGAACGTAACTCAAAACTATCAATCTATTAATCAAGGTTGCTCGATTAATAGATTGATAGTTTTGAGTTTTGAGAATCCAAAACCGTAAAGCTAATGTGAAGAATGTATTATTTAAGTAACTATTACAAAATTAGCTCGTCAACTTGAGTTATTTCCCCCATTCATCCACTTTTTACTCCCTTTACTCTTACAACAAAGACGAGGAGGTCCAAACGTTGCGAAGAACCAATCTTAAGTAACCACGGGGAATAGTTTAAACTTAGCGCTCGAGTTCCGTTACGTGTGTATCTTTTCGAAACCGATCCGACATTATTTTCCCTCATTAAATAAATTACATGAGGAATGAAACAATTAACATAATTGAAGCGCCCGCCTCCGAAGACCAGATGCTCGGGGGGTCCATTCCTCAGCCCCCATCTCCAGTCCTTGTTTATTTGGCGGCGGGCGAACTCATTACCCAAGAACAATATACTTCCCGCCGCAATAAAAGTTTTAAACAAAGACGATTAAACAATGTCACGGCGCTGCGATCGAGATAAAAGTCGGCCGCCTCTCATCTAGGAAGCGGCAACGGCGAGTCCGCGCCATCGCCGGGTAACCTCTGACCTTCCTATTCCTAAACGCCGCAAAATAGGCAATAACTGTCCGCCGGGGCCGGCGGATCGTTGCTTTTCAGGCACGAATTTGAATTTCACGCCGGGGAATTTGCAATGTTAATCCGCTTTTGCTTCATAATTTACGCCGAATCTTTTTACGGGTAAATTACACCGCCGCCCGTTACGTACACAAAGGCGGGGGATGTACTTCTGCGTGTGTACATGAAGGGCGACATTTGCAATGCAGATGCGATACTTCTTCCAGTCATTAAATCGACTTGGTAGTCGCACGCCCGCCAAACCAGCCATTGTAATGGGGGCTAAATGGAACTCCCCCAATTACGTAATCAATGTCCTGGATCCTCGAAATCTTGCCCTTTTTTTTGTTGTTTTCAGAAGGTAATGTAATATTCATACCCTTGTGTTTCCACCTTCAAGAAATTTTACTGCGCGTCAACTCTAAATATAAAGCCAAAGGAAAATGAGGTCAAGATTAGTGTCTCTCCAACAACAGTAAAGATCCTATCTTTAATAAAGCTAATACCTTACATTTTTTATCAGACCTTTACTTTAATGAAAGCATACATTAAAACTTTTTCAAGGTCAAACAGTTTACCCTTATTATATTAATAATAATTGTCGTGTGGTTTTGTTCTTATACTAAACGAACTCTTTCTGAATCTTCCCATAGCTGCAGATCCATAGCCAAATACTTATCTCTTATTAACTACAAACTACTTTAGGCTTTCAAAATTTAGATCTTTCCATTTATTCAAGATATCATCTAGCGCCAATGAATAACCTCTGAGCTTTCAACACGTAAAATTAACTCCTTTGTTACTATAGTAGATATCAAAAAAGATATGACGCCATTTCCTATATTAAGTATATTGGCTTTGTATATTTTTATGTATTATTATTAATCATTATTCCACAGATAATTACTCATCTCCATCTATTGTTATTTTAGGGTTAATGTGTATTGATTAGTAGCTTATTAAAAAATCCCACAATGTTTCTCAAGGTCATCGCTTATAAAATCTGCATCGGGCCTATTACCCCGTCGCGTGCGTAGTTTCAATTCCAATAAAAAACAAGGCGGTCGAAAATGCCGGCATTACTTAGTGTCATAATGGAAGGCACTATCAAATTTATTCACTCATTACCTTAAAACGTTTCCCTCATAACAGCGTTATGCGTGATAGGATTATTTCCAATATGGCGAAGCGCAGTATTCAGAATTGGTTTATGAGAATCAATAAACTAACGTCGGTCTCCTTGATTATGATATGTTTGTACTAAAAGCTATAATAAGCTGTCTACATCGTCGTAAAAAAAAATATTGGAGACCAGCCGTCGCTTTCGAACGTTCGAGTAATATTTTTTTATTGTGATTGGATATCATTTGTTTTAGCTTTTTAACTTATTTGGTGAGCTGTGTTATCTATAAATCTTCCAGATGACACCTTAAGGCATTTTGAGGAGCCAAATCATAAGTCTTCTAAGATTCAGTTTGGAATAATTAAAGACACCGTCTGCATAAATTATGTTTATCAGTTGACCTAAGAAAGGGGAGAGTAATGGAGGTAAACAGTTTAATTCACGTGAAGGGTCTGCTCGATATCCTGGGGCCTCGCTGAGAGAAATAATGGGATGGTGCGTGCCAGTTCCTGCAATTTGGAGCAATTAAGATAACGCATTAAGTATAGCCAATTTGCGGCACGGTGGCTGCCGTGGCGCTTAATTTATGCATATCCAGCAAAAAAAGTGAGATACTTTCCTCGGGACAAATCTGATTTGCCTGAGGCTAAGTGTATCGTCCCGGATGTATTGGATCAATAATGACCCCAATTTTTCGAGATATCATTTTAATCCCCGAGGGAAGGCACACGCGGCCACCAATTTTAATTTCAGCACGTTCCTCTTAATCCTTAACGATGTCTCCAGCCGTTTCATTGTGGTGCTGAATTATAATTCAGCCTGAACTTTCCTTACCTGAGCGAGTGACTCAGACGGATTAATCTATGACCTTATAGCATTAGTGAGTAGCAATTGAAAAGAGCATTATGATTACGTGTAGAAAACAAACGAATATACCCTTATTTGTGTTGTACTTACCAAGTATTTACGTATATACACTTGTACACATTTTTTTGTATTCGTATTACAGTCCTTAAATGCTTAAACAAAACAGTTCTTTATGTTTTAAAGGTCAAGGTCCTGTTGGGTATGATCTAACCCTTTTGTTGGCGCAAATATAAGAAAAAAGTTCCATAACCATATTTCATATTCTTATTCTCTAACCGAGCGCCATCTGGAACAGATGCAATTTAAGTTGCATAATGTATTTTGTTTATGTAGCGGCGTTACGATTCCCCGGCGTGCACGAGATAACAGGGACACTGAGCTTGAAGTTTAAATCTGGTTTTAAAGTTGCAAAACGATGTAGCCGAGCCGGCTTTAATGTTTTGGACGAGCACCTGGTTGCCCGCATTCGTATCCTAACACCTGCGAGTTTAATCACACAAAGTCATATTTTACGTATTTCGTTGGGCACACGTTAAAGCGGAAAATCCTCCCTAGATGGTTTATAATCCTTTGCATTTCAGCGGTTTGATTATTATCATCGAACTTAAACATAGGAAGATATTACAATAAAGCCTTATAATACGTACTTATTGCTGCAATTATATCATTTACATATTCTCCGACAGAAAGTGCTGCATCTACAATAAATACATCACCTAATCGGATTTTCTAGTAAGAATACTTACAGACTTAAAATACGGCTTCCTAGAGATAATGATAAGATAAGATAACGGCGGAATCCTCAATTGCGAATCGGCCAGTCTCATTCAACAAGCAAAAATAACTTCAGGCTTTCAGGATTATTCCGTACCACTTGATCCAAACATGCACCTTGCGGTTTGTGGCTTCTGTAATACAGAAACCGCAAATAGCACGATTTAAACTCGGACGACTCCTCTCGGTCAACATCTGCTCGTTATTTTTAACAGCTCTCCAACAATCTTCAGCAATGCGATACTAATCAAAATGGGTCATGTTAAAAGGTCGCAGCCGAAAATTGCCCGTGCCGAGAGAAGAGCATCAGCACTTTATCTGTTAGATATGTTTTATAAACCATCCTTTGTTTCAAACAGTTAAGGTCATCGATTTCCGCGTCATAAATAATAACCAGGGTCTTACGAATGCAATAAAAATGTCCGTATTAGTCATCATATATAAGTACCTGGAAGTCTCGCATGTAAATTTCGGTAATCGCTCGATGCCCGGACTGCATTCAAAAATAGACGTAGGATGACTTAGCGGGAAATGCGATCTTCTCATCCATTGTGTTAAAAATACCGGTGGCACGTGTGCAGAAAAATCCATTGCCAAGGAGGTACTCCGCAAAGAAATTGTCTTTTCTAATGGATTCCAACGAAATGCGCACCTGGTGCTGCTTCAATTTTAGTCATGAAATCATCATCCAGTGAAAGTCGGCTCGTGCGGTCTTACGGTATAGAAATTGATGGTTTTATTAGCTATAACATATTACCGCCTTGTAGCCGCGTCCCAATTGCAATATAATTGATGATGCGGAGCTGTTAATGTACATTTTGAATATTTTGAACAGCGCGAAAAAAAACCAGTTTGTTCCGCCACAGTCCTTTCCCGTCCGAGCATCATAGTAGCAATGTCATGGTTACGTCGCCTTTGAAAGCATTAGCACGTTTCTTTGAGTAACTAATCAATTTACAGGAAACCGTGGCCGAACAACAAACGTCGATTGCCTACGATAGTTTAACGAGCACCGCCGTTCCTTTGCAATGGGGCGCGATGACGGAACCCGTTCGTCTTTGACATGTCTATTTTAACCGGAGTGACCACATATTGAACATCGATTCAATACTGGGAACCACACCTCCAAGATTTTAAATTTTGCCCGCGGACATGTTTGTTGTGAAAATCAAATAAAATTAATGTCACACTGTTAATCAGAGCTGTACTGTATTTTATGTGTGAGAATATCTAAATGTACTGTACATGGTTAATTAGTGAATAGTTTGGATTAGTCAATTGGTGCGCTTTATATAATAATAATAGTGTTTCAATGGTGACAACTCAAATCGTAGCGATCACTTTGCTCGAATATCAGACTTCTTAGAAAAGACCTATTGGTCCTGGACTACTCACAACATCTAAGAGGAGTGGTTTTAATCGATGGGAGTCCGACACTACCATATTAGAAGGATTTCCATGGTGGATTTCTTCTCTGCTGCACCTTTTAAGGATAACGCCACTTTCCCCAAATCTTAGCGATCATTTCATCTGAATTTCAGACTAGAAAAGTCCTGTACTAGTCACAACAGCGATCGCGGATGAGGGGTTTTAGTTGATAGGAGTCCGACATTATCCTATTACAGGGAGACACAACAATTACTATAATTGTGTCAATAATCAAAGAAAATTATTACAAAATCTTGATGGTAGATGCTTTTACTTCGTGGTACATCTTGATCAAAATACTGTTCCGTTTCAAGTAGAGCGTCATGTGGACTAGTAGAAAAGACCTATGGTTAAAGACTAATCACAGTAGAAATCTCAGAGGAGTGGTTTTAGTCAGTAGGAATCCGACACTACCCTACTATAAGTGTGTCATTAATGACGGTTTCTCTAAAAGAAAGTTAAAAAAATTATAACAACATCTCAAAATCTTGCGAGATAATTTCGCAATTTCAGGTTAAAAAAGACCTATAGTTTCAGACTAGTGTGATTAATCTATTCACAGTTTCATTATTAAATTAATTGTCTAGTACATTAAGTATGTTTTGATTATACTTCTTGCATCTGCACGTCTATCATTATTGTTATTGCGCGTTTTGTAAAATTTTTGAATCTAATTGCGGTTATTTGGCTTCGGCAGAAAAAGCGGAATTATTGTCGCGAGTTTGAAGGTCCAGTTCATTGTGGCGTTTGTGTACAAACACGCCGTTGAAAACGTTGTGGCCTCGAAAGGTTCTCTACCTGAATTCGGCATTTGCACGGAAAATTGCGCAATCATCCTCCGCCCGCTGGGTGAGTTCTTTTCGTTTTCGTTTTTTGGAGATGGTGGCACTTTGGGCTTGACCTATATTTCAAAAAGTAGAAAAAAAATATCGATCGTGATTAAACAGGCATTGGTTAGCATCAGTAAAAAATACACTGTATTTAGATTTTAAAATGTTTATAGTTGGGTTAATCGAGTTTACACATCAAATACGATTTACAGTTTATGTAGGATTAAATTTAGCACCGTGTTTTGGTGCTGATTGACGAGTGAAATGAACACCAGTCTGCTTTGGAACATGTTCAAAAACAGTTGAGGTATGGAAGTATGTAGTTGTTTTATTTAGAGTAAATAAATACTAATATTATTTATATATGTAGCACGCTATGTTTTTACATTACTTGTTATGTCATCTTGGTTGCATGGGAAAGCGTGTCGATACGGAAGAGCAGGATGAATACTTTAATACATTATTAATATAATAGTTCACATAAATTCAAAACCTAATGTTATTTGATAAACGCTCTTTTGGCGCTACCTAGATGTTCTCGAACAAAAAATCTCTTATTAGAGTTACTACAAAACTGACCAAACTTATTTTACTAGTGTCTACTTTCAATGTCTCCTTGTTGTATTGATGTGACCTTTGTCATCGTTAATTAGTTTTGTAGATTAAGGCAAGTGAATCAACACCACGTTGAAATAACAAAGACGTTAGTAATATGATAACGAACGTTTAAAAATGTGTAGCTTTTTTAGACCAAATCTGATTCTGATTCATCCAATGGAATCGTGTATGGAGGGTTAGTTTAATGAACCTATCCACCCTCCATTTTCCTCCATTGTTCTTGCGACATTCTAAGAATGTATTGCCATAAATATATAATTATAACTCTCTATTTGCAGAGTACTTCGGTAGATCTGAAAGTATCTGGAACGCTTAAAACAGCTACGTCGAACTTGCCTCTTTGTATATCTTGGATATAATTAGCTTTTATGGTGAACTCAATTTTTGCACGGACTGGCTAATGATTTCATGCCACATCTGCTTACATCAAACTGCTTGTAGTTGATTAGGTAACCGTAGGCGCATCGAGCCAATTTAGAATGCATCGCACAGTTGTTCCTAATCAATTAGTTATATATCCTGTTTTGGAATTTAATCGCAAAACTGTTTCTAATTGTATCAAAATATCGTCAAATTTTTTGGCACCATCTCTAAAATCGACTAACAATTAAAGGTGCTTCGTAGTGATCCGAAGCAACAAGTTCAGTTACGCAGTCTGGATTTAACGGATGGAAATTTATTGAAGGTAAACAATGTTGGAGATAAAAATTTTAATTCGCAAGACGGAATAAAGCGATTGCAAGCACATTTCCACCGCGCCATAAAATAAGGTTTCCCTTTCATGTTGATTATAATGCCAGCGCTTTGTTTCCAAATGGAAGTTCATTAATGTGCGTGCGTACTTGCAAAAAACGTTAGCCATTGTTACTTTTGATCTGTCTAATTTAGAGCGGCCCTTTGTTGGAGCGGAAAACAAAAAAATATACACACACACACACACTCGCACAAAAACCCCGAAAGGTGTATGGGAAACTATAAAACGAGACTAATCAAGAAAGTCGCGGGAAATGAAACCGGCGCGATACCTTCCCGAAGTCGCTATTGAAAATGCAGGGAAACAATGCGTGCTGGAGCCGAGCACGTTTGCTACAAAGCAAAATCAGGTTGTTCGCTTCATTCAATTTACACCTTGAATGACATGCCAGCCGCTTGGCACAATGCAGCGCCAGCTCGCTTCCGAAGCTATGCCCATATTCACTTGATAAAATTGTTCAATATCGCTGTGGCCTGAAAAGGAGATCGTTTAATGCTGCGGTTATGTATAGAAAATGAAACATCCATCTAGAACAAAATAGATACACACATATACCATTAATTTAAACTTAAAGCAACTGACAACACAAATTTGGAACATGTTTTTGTTATAAACAACCCCAATTCATCACTCTAATTGAACCCCAAAGATGATTAGATAGTTGGTACTGGTCACCAATCCCACTTCAAACCAGACCCAATGTTGTCTCACTACGATCACTATTTAAATATTGATCAAAAACTCACATTTTTTTGTAGGAAAAACAAAGTTAATAAAGAATATAGCTATTTATAATTTAGTTTAATCATTAAATTCCGTCAGCTCGCTTCAACTTTTTTTTAAAATTATTTTGTGTGCGGTAATAATAACAACATCCAATCGCGTGTTACTCTGATTGTTGTGCTATTTGTAACACGCAAATGACTTTTTGTATAATTCAATATTCCTCGCGGCATTATCTAGGAAAGCATTTGCTTTAATAAGTAATTTGCTTCCAATTTCTGTAGTAGATCACGAATAATTTATTACCCTTTCGCGGCGTAAATACGGCATTTCCGGAGGAATAATTTTAGATTATTTTCCGAATAGTATTCAAGTAGTTAGATGGGTTGTATATATTACACAACTTGAAATATTCTTTTTATCAATAAACATGGTCACATTACAAAACAATTATTGTAAATAGGAGATTACGCACGGTGTTAAGTCATGCGGATAAGTAATTTCATACGTGAGGAATTCGCTAACTATTACCAATATTCTGAATGGTTAACACCTAAGTCAAAAAAAAATATATTACCAATTTGTATGGATCTCCTAAGATTTTGGTTTTGAAGATTGAAGTAAGAGGATGGAAAGAAAGAGAGTGCCTGAACAACCTTCAAAATTTTAAGATGGGAAGGAAAGATGAAGATAACATACTGAAGGAGAAGAAAAATGGACAAGACAGAAAAAAATAGAGAGAGATAGGTGTAGATAGAGGTATAGAAAGAGAAATAGAGATTGAAGAAAAATGTAGAGATTAATAGAAGAGAAAGGTCTCTTTTAAAGAGAGCAAAATAAAATAAAAAGATAGAAATAGAGAGATGGAATAGGAGAAGAAAAAATTGATTCATTGAAAAAAACAAAGAGAGACAAGAAAAAAATAGAAAAGGTCAGAAGATAACAAAGCGAGAACATTGATGAGAACGATAAAGACATCGAGTAAGGTGAGAAACGAAAAAAAAAACAACAAATAGAGATAGAGAGATAGTAAAAGAAGCAAAGTCTGAAAGAAATAGTGATTTATTTCACTATGAAAATTTCAGAACGTTATCTACCGAAATAAACGTAATCAAAGATAACTAGAACAGATCAAAATATGCTCTTAAAAATAAATATACAAATTGGTACTGCCTGATATTTTAGATTTAGGTCAAAATACCAAATGCCCAAAATCACTATTTTGGTTAATCAGCAAAATTCGATAATAACAATTAATTTGTTGCAAGACATCAGAATTAGTATTTTGGCCTAGTATCAAAATGTATTTTCTGAAATATTTTGTTTTGTCAAAAAAACCAAACTGGCTTTTTACCAAAGGTGTCAAATTTGAAATAAAGATGTTTTAGTGTTAATTAATATAAAAATGTCTTACACAAATCAAACAATGTCTTACATATATTTGGAGCTGAAACTACTGACGCAATCTTGAAAGGAGTAGAAGGCATGACTTTGTAGAGAAACAAAAAAGCCCAAAATGCTGAATCTCTTCTTAATTACGGTACCAGAGCAGAATTAGCATTTCACATACCCAGGAAATTTGATAGCATCGAGTGGGTTCAAAATTACGAATCAATAATTCATCCAAGATACATAATGAGTATTTTGATCAATATAACAAAATTCAAACCAATAATCTAATGAATTTTGCTTAAGATCGTTTTTGTAAAAAATGTTTAATTTAAAAACATAACATCGAAGTTCAAATTTTATGTATCAATCTTTAAAGCAAAGACTGCTATAACATTTTGCTTAAGATGGAAGCCCAAACAAAACAAAAAACAATGAAATCTAAAAATTTATGTGCCAAATTACACTACATTTTGTTCAAGATTGGTATTTAGCAAAATTATGCTAAATTGGTGTCTATTTTCGAAAAAAACAAAACTTTATCTACCAAATTTTATACGAGCACATGTTGCACAAAATGGGTGTTATAAAATATAAAATAATATACAATTGGTGCTTTGTTCATATTGCTTACATTTAAAAAAATAACAAAGTCTAAAATATCAAATTTCAAACCAATGACTAAACCTAATGCATTTTCACAAAATTTGGGTGCTATGTAAAAATAAAATAATGAATTAGTGTTTTGCCCAAAATGCCTAATTTCAAAAGTTTTTAACAAAAACAAAAATTTAAGGTGAGAAATTTCAAATCAGTGACTATACTTATATCTAATACAATTTGCTAAAAATGGGTATGTTGTAAAATAATTTCCAATTGGTATTTTTATTAAAAAGCCTAAATTCAAAAATCTAAGAAGTCAAAAATTTAATTTGCCAAATTTTAAACCAATTATTATATCTAATGGATTTTTTTGCTCAAGATTTTGTAATAATAAAATGATCAATTAGCGTTTTGCCCAAAATGCTTAATTTCAAATCAATGACACTTATACCTAATACATTTTTCTCAAGATAACTATTTTGTAAAATAGTTCCTAATTTTGCCCAAAATGCCTAAATACAAAAAATCAAAGAAGTTTAAAATAATACCATGCGTCAAATTTCAAACCAATGACTATACCTAATGCATTTTGCTCAAGATTTCAGTGTTTCGAAAAAATAAAATTATCCATTGGTGTTTTGCCCAAAATGTCTAATTTCAAAGTCGGAAATTTAATGTGAGAAATTTCAAATCAATTACTATACATATATACCTAATACATCTTGCTCGATATAGGTTTTTTGTAAAATAATTCCCAATTTGTGTTTTGCCCAAAATGTCTACGTGCCAAATTTCAAATCACACTGAATGCATAATTTCAAAAAAATCAAAGTAGTCAAAAATTTTACTTGCCAAATTTCAAATCACGTCTTTAAATCACACCTAATGCCTAAATCAAATCAAAGAAGTCAAACATTTTACGTGCCAAATTTCAAATCACGTCTTTGAAATATTTGACTTCTTTGATCTTTTTTAATTTAGGCATTTTGGGCAAACCACAAATTGGGAATTATGTTACAAAAAACCCATCTTGAGCAAGATGCATTAGGTACATATGTATAGTCATTGATTTGAAATTTCTCACATTAAATTTGTAAAATTGTCTGTATTACCTACTTTCAAAATAAAAAATGACTACATTTTTATGCGTCTAATTTTGAACCAATGACTATGACAATGTGGTTTGTTTGAGGTGTCAAATTGGTGTTTTGTCTAAAGTGTCTAATTTCAAGAAAACACAACAAGGTCTAAGATTTTAGATAAAAAACGAGACCTAAAATGCTGATACTATTCGGTGTCAAAAGTCGTTAGGCGATGTCACATCGTTCAAAATTATAACACCAAAATAAATTAACTATTTTCATATTCGGCAAATTCAATACAACTGACTTGCAAAAAATCATCAAAATGCAATTTTAATGTTCCAAATTTCCAACCAATCACTATTCATAAATACATTTTGTTCAGGATGGGTATTTTTCAAATAATGCTCTTTCGAAAAAGCCTAATTTCAAAAAAACTATAAAGGCAAAAAATTCATTGGTCAAATTTCCAACCAATGTCTACCCTAATGCATTATGCCCAAAATGGGTGTTTGTAAAATAATGCCGAATTGGTATTTTGACCATGTTGCCCAAAAACAAAATCTAAAATTTCCAGGGATCTGTCAACAGCGACAATTATAACAATCATTTCATGTGCCAAATTTTGAATCAACTGATTTTTTGAAATGGATATCATATTGGCGTTTTTTCCAAGGGCTAATTTCAAGAACAAAAAACGAGGTCTAAAACTATAAATAAAGAACGACGCCTTAAATGCTGAATCTATTCGTTGGCAAAATTTTCAATGCGTTTTCAAGGTGCTAAAAAATATGAAGCGTTGTCACACCGTTAAAAATCATCGCACCAAAGCAGAATTAATAATTTGCATACTCAACAAATTCGATACTACAGACTAATGCTAATGTACGCAATTTTTTGACTTGTGTAATAATTGTTTTAAAAGAATATAAATAAAATACATTTGTATTTTAGAAAATTATTAAAAACTATATTTCTATGATTTAATTTTTGCTGTTCAATGAATTATTAGCTCTATTCCCAAAATAAAATAAAAAATAAATGGTAGAAAATAACTACACAAAATATGCCGTATATTAAAATTGTAATTTTCTGTTGTTTAATTTAATAAATTTGTGTACGAATCATTTCAGTAATCAAAAATAACTCTTAGAAGCATTCAAATATTCATGCTATAACTTTGAAAAGTTTGCCCAACATTTATGTACAAATCCTTCTTGAACTAATTATTTCAGTAATTAAAACAAATCATTCTAAAACATTCAAGTACTCACGCCAAATATGTGCAAATTTGCCCAACAAATATTTGTCTATGAATTCTTCATAAACTGCACTTTGTTGATACTGATCTCTGCGAGTGATACCAATAAAATGCAAGTTTCTGGTTTCAAAATGCATGGCTTCCACCATCCACCTTAGTAAACTAATTGTTTCAGTAATAAAAAAAATAACACTGAAACATTCAAAAACTCGTGCAAAATTATTGAGAGGCTTGCAGACACAAATCTAAATTTGTCCAACATTTGTGAACATTTCCTTCTTCAAGTAATTAATTCAGATATCAAAAAAACATTCAAATTTTTGAAAAATCAGCATGTACAAATGCAAATTTCTTCTTCTTTCATAAATCAAAAATCACGATGATAAACATTTTATACCAAGTCAAAGCGTTAAAGTATGTTCCTTTAAGATTGTGCAACATTGAAAAAGATCATGAGACATAGATTATCTCAAAACTATTGATAAATTTATTATAAAATCTTCAACTTTTATAATTGAAATCTTCTGTAATTTAGCATAATTTAATATATATCTATAATAATTCAATTAAAAAATCTAATGAATGATGATATCGCAAGGCCGAGGAAATATGTGTTTTTTGTGAACCTAATATTTATGATACATTTTTTTAATCATCAACAAACTGTAGCTTATCTTAAAAGTCCCCGATATGCGTTTATTTCTATTTCAATTATTACAAAATGAAATAACAGCCAATTTAAACACTTCCTGTTTTCCACATTTGAATATCCAGTTTCGTGACACGTGTTTCGACTTACTACAACCGAAACACGTGCCAGGAAGATGGGTACATAAATATAAGGGGTGTAATCTTACACCATAAAATGTGCAACACAGAAAAGTAAATCGATTAATTAAACTTTAACGAAAATCACAATTTAACCACAAATAATTTTATTTGAACTTAAAATACACGTTGTGAATATATTTGTTGTGTCAGGAACGTAAGTAATCAAAATTGTTTGATTACCTGATACATATTATCAAAACAAATGGATATTTTGGTTTTTGTATTTGATAATAATGATAGGTGAGGTGGTATTGTAGAATCCTGCGAGTTTCACTTTCAGAGCGCGTTTAATTAGCGATTAACGCGTTGCAATAATAAAAAAAAACGCGAATACATTAATTAAGGCAGGTAATTGCGAAATAGAGAAAACAATGGGGTTTCGTAATAAAACGGCGGTTCCGAGCGGGCCGCCCTTAGATCTATTAGGGCAGGTATACGAGTGAGGGTTGGATTCTCGGAATAGTTCTTGGAAAATTGAATTATAACAGAAGGCCGGGATTAAGTTTTATGGTTAGTCCATGCCATTGAATCAGATGTTAGTTATACGGACTATGTTTGTTCAAATAAATGATTATCCGCGGGGATTCCGCACAAACGCGAGATTTTATCGTAACCGAAAACATACATCAAGGGGATATCGCTGGCGCGGCGAGGTGATTTGTGTAAATATTTGGAGCGCCCGCGGGGGTAGTTGCGATGCATTTGAACGATTTAGATTTTTACGATTTACGATTCTAATCAACCTACCGGTCAATTTTCTCCAGCGTTGTTGACGGCTGATGCAGAATTGTTTGTTGTTTGTCCATTTCAACAACACATGGTGTTCCGAGTTCATTTTCTGTAAAAAAGATACGTGCACATTAGTACAAGGTACCTGTGGCATTGTAAACCGAATATGGGCCAAGTACAGATGGTATTCATGAGGAAAACATCAATATTTTAAGCGAGTACTGATATGACAAGATAATGCAGTTTTTGATAGTATTGAGTTTTTACAGGACTTTACGACGGGGCTGATTAGATTACGAGGAAGAAACCACACCTAATGAGTTTAATTTATTTTAATTAAAAATAAAAACACTGGCGGAGTATAAAAAAATGTCATAAACACCGTCGCGAACGTGAACTTCTCGGGACAACAAAAAAAATTGAGCGACGTGTACAGCTCGATTTTTTTTATTGTTGTCTCTCGAATTTTAGTAAATACACAGAACTCACCTCTCCTATTGAAAGGACGAACCCTCACAGCAACTTTAATTTTATCTGTCGACATGATTCCAGATAAACAATTACACACCAAAATATATACACAATTATCGCACGTTTTTAATATACACGTCCACAGATTTATCCATTTTCGAACATAATAGTCACAACACTTCACTTAACGCGGACACATACATGCGCAGCTTTCGCCATATTCAAGTAAATGCTGGTGATATTGGTCATTGCGCCATGACGGCTCGAAATTCTTACACAACTGCGCAAAGTGCCGTCCGTTCAAAACCTTACGTTTGGTTAGATTCCTATAAAACTCAAGGATGTGAGCGCGCATCGATCCGTCACTGCTGATAACGCCCCCGCACGACTGATATTCTATTCTCTATCGATCCTCCCGCAACGACAGCGCGCTCTGTGTTACGAAAACTTCTACACCGGTTTACGCAGACTTCCTGTATTTATCGATTATGCAGTAAATCTATCTTATCATTTAAAAATTATATGAAATATTTAATTACTTAAATTGAGTAACGATTTAATCAATTCTTAAGCGTAAATTTGGAATTTTTATTCGATATTATTTGTGTGTAATAATTTTAAATCAAACCGCGCCATCTCTTGAATTTTTGTTTAAGCTAACTTTAATTAGTTTATTAATCATTAATTAAATTCACATAATTTAGTAGATATCTATATTGATTAAATAAGTACACTTTTTTTAAATGTATAGTCGGTAAATAGGTTTATTATTTATTTTATAGATGTCGCTAGGTGTACGAAATTAAATACACGCGATGTTCTATTCTTAAAAAAAAACATCATGGTGACTTACAGAAAACAAAATTGTTCTTCGATTTTAATTATAAAATATAAACCGTTTATACTATTGAAAGGGGATGAAGATGTTTCGATTACTAATGGCGAAAAGGGTAAGATGTTTCACTTTTATTTAAATTCGTTTATACAGCTCACGAAAACTGTAACCATAAATTTTGTTTTCATCAATATTTTAGCACTATAATGTTTGTTGTAAGTTTATATCATTATTGGCTAAGATAAGTTCAGTTAGGGCATTACTATATATTTGTGATTTACAATGAATTAGACTCGCAAAAATATTTGTGTTATGCAAAATTTAATAAATCAAAAAAAAAAACTGATTTATATCAACATTAAATATACATTTTGCAATATGTTCATTCTATTTTTTGTGGCCTTTGCATCCCTTATAGGGGTTTTTGCCTCTAAAACTATCCTCTTCCATCCACGCTATATGTTCTTTCTTTCTTTCTTTTTTTATGAACTTTATCAAATGATAAATACAACTTACTTTGTTAATATCACACACGGAATTTATTTCGTAACTATAGTTTCAACCTTACAAGGCCATTATTAAAAGTACAGTCTTTTTTTTAGCCTTTACGTCCCTCATTTTGCTATCCTCTTCCATCCATATGTCAATTATCAATAGTTAATTACAGATCAATTAAGGAAGATGATAACATTATTTATTATTATATGAATTCGCAATGACAAAAAGTGATTATTTCTTGAGAATATACTTCAAATCATCACAGCGTCACAATTATGTCTTATCCAATTCACAAGAAATAACCACATTTTTTTTTTGGTCAATGCGAATTCGTATAGCCGTGTGAAACCCGTAATTTTATTGTCACATCAACGGCGCTTAATTAGGAAAAATTAAGCGCGTGTACGCATAATCTTCTCTAACGACGACAGAAATCTCTCACGGCGATAATTTCGCCTGTCGACAATGCACAATTATGAATGAGAATAGAAATAAATGAATTCGGTATTAACTAAATTGCCCGAAAATTAATAGTGACCTTTAAATTAATACAATTTGGTTTTTTTATCATCTGTTGATCCATAACATAACATTTTATAAATAAACATAGTGGATTGTGTTATTTTTTCTGAATAAATACATTGGAAATATTTAAAAAAGACAACAATATGACCGTTAACGTAAACTTTATTATTTATTTATTTATTACTTCATTTTTCATTAATCTGTTTCACTTGGCCTTCTGTAGACAAAGGGGAAAACGTATTGTTGATTCTACACAATTTTTATGATAAATAGGTAAGGATAGATAAATAATAAAAAAGTAATTATTTATAACAACTGTAATATATAATATTGTGTGAATTGTACAATTCTCTTATAACAAACTACTATCCACATACAATATTTTATTCTGGAAGGCACTTACATTTTTTTTGTGTGTGAATAATACTGAAAATAAAACACTTTCTTAAATATGAGATAACAATTTACAAAAAGTTTTGGGTATAATACATACATATCTAAAATAAACTCTGGGCGTGACCCGAACAATATTATAGTACTCAAAAATAAAACTAGAGATAAAATCTATTTGCATTTGCACATCATTTTAAACTAACATATTTATATGTTGTAGGATTCCTGCATAATATGTTTTTTTTTTAAATCTTTTAATTACGTCACGTGAGGTTCACTAAATGCTGAATATACTTCATCTAATACTCATTTAAAATACAGGCTTAACGACTACAATTTGCTAGAAATCGCCTAAACTTCTATAAACAATTGAAATGAATGACATTTATTTCTGTGAGAGGACATGCGGGACCACAGTTGAAACGATAATAACTTAGAGGACAGTGGGTGCTTCGTTGGACAATTGTTTTCCTTGCGTCAAAACAATTGTGAACATCTATATCATGCGATCATGTCGATGTCGAGCGTGTCGCCATCTACAGGGTCTATGTGGCTGGTGGGGGTGGGTAACCTGGGTTCGCAGAGTAACGGGTCCACGGAGTGCACAGGGTGAGATGGTGATGGTAACAAGGTCTCTCCTGGAAGAGCGTGTGGGGATGAAAGCATCGGATCTCCGTTTACACCATTAACTGGCTCATCATCATCCATTAGTTCTTCCATGGCTGATATACTCAGGGTTGCATCAGTGATCACGTCCGGCATCTTAAATTAAAATAAAGAAAATATAAATAACGTCAAAAATAATTAAAGATAATAATATCTAAGTATGCCCCGGGTTTGTATTATTGAATTAACATGAATTCTAAAATCAGTGTTTACCGTATGAAATCAATATTTATTTATCAACCGTTCAAATAGCGTAAACAATTACACGGATATAATTTATTGTAATATAATGAATAATACTATAAATATTTGTTTTGGATTATTAATTAAAATTTAAAGTAAAGTAAATATAAATACACAAATAATACGGTAAAAAGACCATGTGGTCACTAATCACTTATATTATATATAATAAATCACATTAAAACGTTAATAATCAATATTTAAATTTTATATGTATATTGTGTTGCCTAGTTATCAAAGAGTTCAAATTAAATCGCGCGTTCGTCCTTGAGCTATTCACATAAGTTTATGAAATTCCGATTTTTCCTATAGTCGTTTTCATACAGGAAGAGAGTCTTTCAGCCGATTTTAAAATTTATACGTATCCATAAAAGTGCATAAAATAAATTGGTTTAATCGCGCGCTTACACCGCGGCCTTAAACGCACGGATTCAAGGAAACCGGCGGTGTAGCCTTGTGCGAATACCGCAAATATGACTTTAATAGTCAAGATTCCTCTTAGTAATTTACCCACAAATGTCCGCGCATGCACGTCTAATCAAGATCCAAAGGTTGCCGATGCAAAATCCGATTCATTAACAATGAAGCAGGAAACAATTGAATGGGAATAATTTCGGAAAGAAATTCATGATTCACCCGTGTGTGCATAATTAATCCTTTCGCAATTATAATTTCACAGACAACAACTTTGTTTTCCTGCCGGCGCGATTTGCATACGGCGGTGCCGCGGGTGTCCGAAGATGGGGCCGCGCCGGCGCGCCTGAAGTCCCCGAATTCGTCGCGCTTAAAACAACTTACTCGTCTTACAGGGTCTGGTAAGAGCAGCGACGGCATCACGGAGGCGGTCGGGGGTTGGTTCTGGTTTTTCGAATAGGTGTTGTACAAGGAACTTGACGCTGAACCGTGTTGCCAGTTGAAATCCGACACTGGCAGCCCGTGAGATTTGGCCTGCCTCTCCAATTCCTTAAAGAAAATTAAAAAAAAATCAACAACATTATTAATAATTGAAAATAGACACGATTGTAAGATTTGGACTTATTGGAATTAAGAGTTTTTCTTATTATTAAATTCTCTTGCGAAATTTTTCTTAGAATTTTTGACTCCAACAAAACTTCAATAATTCTTTGAAAATACTTTTCGAACTGAAATTAGCGTTAAAAACTGATACAAATGGTCACCTTATCCATCTTATATGCCGAACGTATTTGATTAATGTTTTTGCCAAGGTAATTAATCGCCGCGTTTAGTGCCAAAACTGTCTTTACAGCGAACGCCAACTTCTGAATACAGGCATGGCACTCCAAGGTGAGACGGCTATTCATAACATCAATAGTAATAGTGATTGACCGTTGTTCTTTGTCCAAACAACATCAATCATCTCAATTATTATTTGAGGGAACCACATCCTATCGGATGTTTAATTTTTATCATATAGAAATCAACTGATGAAGATCGATATATTTACTTATCTTAGATTTAAGTTAAGTCCGAAGATTAGTAGTTGTATTATTTTTTGGGCATTACCATTAATGACTTTTTCTTATTAATCTCTCTCTTTTAAAACCAAAGAATGGATTTTCCATTCGAAATAATCAATGCGTGGGTTACAATAAAATTGTAGGCGAATCAAAATAGCTACAGCGAAGCCGTTAATCTTATTAAAAAAAATCAGCTTTCATTGTAATACAACATAGATTATGCGTAAAACCACGATTAAAAATTAATCAATTTTATGCATATTGTGCATTGTTTTAATCTCAATATCATCATTCGTAGTTTTCCAAAAGAATGTATAAACTTCTTTTCGATTTGTTTTTATTAATAGTGCTCTAGAATTAAAAATTTTGCGCAACTTCGTATTTTTATATTTACTTCAGCAGGAGTTAGTAAAGATTTCTCACCTGTATTCGAAGCTGCAGCCTCCTGTTGATGTGCTCGATTTGTTTCTGCCTGATCTCGTTCTGTTTCAGCCTTTGTACTTCGTTCTTGAGGCACTTTATGTATTCCACGGAGGACTTTAGGATGGTGCCCTTGTTGGGCCTGACGTCCCTCACGATCTCGAAGTAGGGGTCGTTATTCTTTGGCAGCAGCGTGCCCAGCTCTTTTATCCTGTCGTTTATGTTGAACCGTCTTCGGCGTTCGACTGAAAAATAGGAACAGAATGTAAGTAGGAGATAAGAATGTAAGGCCAAAAAAATCTAAATCAGCGGCTTGAAAGAGTTGTCAATTAAGTAAAAATGATGTGAGGAATTAATAAATCTTAAGTTTTTAAATAAAAAAGATGTGAGGAATTATTGACAAATCGTAAGTTTGAAGAAAACTTAAGAGCGGAATATAATTAGGAGTTTTGACTGTAAGGCCAAAAAAATACAAATAAACAAATTTAGGTTGTAGTTTTAAAGCGTTATTGAAAAATCGAAATTATTTTAGATTTACGTTCACCAAATCTTTTAATGAGAAGAAGTTAATTTTTCGTCTTCAACTATCAAAGGCCTTATTTACGTATTATGTTAAGTAAGACATTCATGTTAAGCAGTTTTATTGAAGATTTTTTTAAATTTTGAAGGTTTTACGCAATCAAGTTGATAAATTCATTTTTTTTTTGACTTAGAAATCTTAATAAAGATAGAGGTGACCTTTACTGCCTGGTAGTTCATTTAAAAGCATTTTTTAAAGCCATCGCTATAAAGTTTCCTTATATTTTTCTATATTTTTGGGTTTTTTAGAATTTTTGAATTATTTTAGAATCAACAAAATCTTTTAGATTTTTTTGATACTAAATTATTACTGATTCACTGTGGAAATTCTTTTAAAAGCTTTATTTAATTAACCATAAATAAAGAAACAATCATAAAAAAAATCCTACATTTTTAGATTTTGCTATATTTTTTTGGATATTTTAATTCTTAGAATTTCGAATTATTTTAGTATCTTCAACAAAATTTGAATTTCCTTGTTACATATTTAATGATTTTTCTACATTTTTAAAGGTTTTTATTTCTTAGAACTTTTGAATTATTTTAGAACAACACTTTTCTTTTTTCCATATTTTTAGATTTTTCTGATTCTTAAAATTGTCTTTACTTTTTAAAATTTAATTGCCCACCATGAATATATAAACCGTACTAGAAGTTGGTTTTGACTTTTAAATAAATTTGTCTATAAAAATATCTACTAAATTATTTTTTTTTTAAGCCTTTGGAACGCCAAAAAATATATTATTAAATAATGATTTATTAAATTAAAGAAAGTCACAGAAAGTATAATTAAATTTGTATTAAAGGTGAAAACAACGAATTACATCTAAGATCTAAGAATTATTTTGATCAAAAGATCAATAGGTCATCTAATTTGCATTATGATTTTATTTTACCCTAAGCAAATGGAATGCCAAAAGTTTCGCAAAGGGGGCTTAAAACTACCGGTCGATAGCCAAGGAAGAAGAAGATGCCAATAATTGTTATGTGGTACTATTCATCATATCAGCAATATCGTAAAGGTCTAAGAATTATTCTGACCAAAAATTAAGCCACCTAATTTTAATTTACTCTAAGCCATTGAAATGCCAAAAAATAGCACACATTTTAAAATGATGATTCCTAAAATTAAAGTAAGTAAAGTAAAAGAAAGTATTTTTAAAGTAGAAAAACAAACGAAATACATCTAAGGTGTAAGAATTATTCTGGTCAAAAAAACTTGAGGTTGATAGACACCTAATCTGCATTATGATTTTACTTTGTTTTAGGCCATTGGAATAACAGAAATTAGTACACATTTTTTAAATGATGATTCCTAAAAATTAAGGATGTGAGGTTTTTACAGAAATTATCATAAAATTTTCTTCAAAGCAAAAAAAAACGAATTACATCTAAGGCCTAAGATAATTTTTGGGAGCAACGTCGCCCCAGGTTCTACCGTTGTCACATCTTTTTACAAAAAAATCCATGGTCTACTACTACTTTTTTGGAAAAGGTTTCTTTGCGATGGTTTTCAGCTTGGGGGCTTTAGGTTTGTTTGTACGACCTTTTTGGTTCGAGACGGAGACGACTTCTTCGTTTTCGATTTTGTTACCTTCTTTTCGAAAGCAGTAGTACATGATACTTTTTCGGCTTTTCCGGCCGAGGATTTCTTTTCCTTTATACTGACCAAAAGATCAAGAAGTGGACAGCCACCTAATCTGCATCATGATTTTACTTTACTCTAAGCCATTAGAGTGCCAAAACATTGTTTACAATCTATTCGAATGCCCAAAAATAGTATAAATTTTTAATGATTCCTAAAATTATTCTTTAATTTTAGGAATCAAAATTTTCATTAAATGCGCAAAAAAAAGAATTACATCTTAAGACTTAAGAATTATTTTCGCCAAAAATGAAGAGGTTGGTAGTAACCTAATCTGCATTATATTATTTTACTCAAGGCCATTAGAGTGTCAAAAAATTGTTTACAATTTTAAATGATGATTTCTAAAATTAAGAAAGTGGGATTTTACAAAATTTATTTTGACCAAAAGATAATTAAAGGTGAAAAGAAAAGAATTACATCTTGAGGCTTATGAATTATTTTGTCCAAAAATGAAGAGGTTCGTAGTAACCTAATCTGCATTACGATATTACTTTACTCTAAGCCACTGGAGTGTCAAAAAAATAGTATGATGATTCCTAAAATTTAGGAAGTGAGGTTTTTATAGAAAGTATCATAAGAACATCTTAAGGTCTAAGAATTATTCTGACTAAAAGATTCGAGTGCCAAAAAATAGTATGATGAATCCTAAAATTTAGGAAGTGAGGTTTTTACAAAAAGTGTCATAAGATCATTAAGGTCTAAGAATTATTCAGACCAAAAGATGATTAATAGTCAAATAATCTGCATCATGATTTTGCTTTATCCTTAACCATTAGAATGCCAAAAATTAGTATACATTTTAAAATGACGATTCCTAAAATTAAAGACTCAATTCTCATTAAACAATGACCTAACCTGCATTATGGTTTTGTTTTATTGTGAGAGTTTCAAAATGTAGATTTTCTCATTGTAGAATGATGAGGTTGATAGCCAGTTAATATAAGCCGTTAATGTTTAGCGTTCTATTTTTAGTTTGTTTATTTTGGGACTCTCAATTATCGCTCCTCATTACTGTCAACCGGGGATCATTTTAAACGACGTCTTATCAGTTCAATGTCGGAAGAGTTCCCGTTGCTCGTAACGATTTGCCAATTTTTGGGTTGTGCTGAAAACTGCTTAAAACTTTCCAAACCAATAAATTATTGCGTTTTATCAATTAATTCTTCACACTTATTTTTTGATTAACTACTAACCTAAAGTATTGACATAAATTTTGGTTTCGATATTAACTTCTAGCGCAGGAATAATTTTTTTAAGAATGTTTGCACGCACTTTTAATTGTATGTTATTAAAGAAAAACAATAATAAATAGGTGTGCTGGATGACGTGACAAGTTTTTCAATATTGATTTGTTTAATTTTATTACGATTTTTTTAGATTAGGCTGATGAGATCCAACATAGATCTAAACTGGTTTGTACCTAACCTAACCTAGATTTAAATGAATATAACTATTTAACTACTACTCTTTGCTCTTGTCAGCTCACATTTAGCTCATTCGAACTCATAAGAGTGTTTAAGCTATGTTTAAATCTTAACCTCTGTAAATTTTTCCTTACTGAATTAATTACAAATATTAATTAAATCTTTCTAATTAACAGAATTTAATTCATCGTGATCTGATTAATTGACTAACTCAGTTAAACCATATTGTTTTTTTATTGATTTAAATCATGCGGTGTTAAATATGAATTATCTCTTGGTATCAACTTACTCATATTGTGATTGTCCTTTTTCTGGCGATCTTTAGCGATCGCGTGTAGTTCGGCCTCGCTGTAGTTGAAGGGCTCATGTTTAATACTAATTTCAGCACTCGTCAGTGAGTTATCCGAAGTCTTGAAGCTATCCGAAGCCAAAGAACTCGACTCCAGGGACAGGAGGTCGTCGAGGAGGTCTTCGGGCTGGAAAAAAAGAAAGAAACATTTACGATTGGATTATCTAGCACCTCCATCTCTATGTCTATAAAGGATGCTCCAAAATTCGTACAAAAGCTTGTGGTAATATTGTTTTATATCAGCTAAAATCATTGTCTAGGCATTAAGATTAACCATTAAGAGCTCTTTTTTTTTAATGTGAGCTTATTTTGATACACACTCTTAAAAGTAAAAGATCATAAATCATAAATTATTGAGTTAGAAAATAGTTGACAAAAAGTGTTTATGGGTGTGTTATTAAATGTATGTATAAATTATTAGATACACGTTATTAACAGGTGTGTAATTGAAATAAAATAAAATTTTAATAAGTGGTGTTAAGGAGATAAGTAAGATTATCAATTTAAATTGATTACTCCTTGATAAGTGAGATAAGTTGGTGATTTTGCATTAAAAATATTAGATTTAGATTTTGATGGTTGATTTGAATGAATGGACGCTGAATATTAATTTAATTACGAAAGAGGGTTCCCAGAAGCCTGCACCTGTACATGGTGAATGGGTTTTACCGTGACGCGTTAAGATTTCCCCATAAAATTCTGTACACGTGGAACTAGTAAATAAACAAAACGAAAAAAAGTGGTTTAACGATTGCGGGCGACTCGAAATGCCATTTTGCGGCATTTCGGGCGAGTTGCGACAATGCGTTCCGAATTTTGCGGTGGTTGGGCAACGGAATTGCACTTTTCATTATGCGGCTAGTGCATTCCGGTTTAATTATTCCGCGCGTACTTTTGTGCGAGCGTATCCTTGGGCGTCCTGAATGTTGTGCTCCGGAGTGGGTTAAGGTTAGGGCAGCCCTACCTGAACTTCTCCCACCGCGCATTGATAATATTGAATCATAAATCTTGCCTGCCTTTCTTTGATACGCCGTTGAAGAAAATGAGAAACCATCTCCCACAGCATGAATAATGCAGAAAGACATACGACCAGAGGAATGGAATTAATTAATGGCATTCGCCACCAAACTGGTATACGCAATCGCCCCGAGAAATGTCGATACACACTTTTATTCATTTGGAACGGTTGTGACAGCCGCTGTTGATTTAAAAATTGCGCTGAATGTTAATTAATAATTTTTATGAATTTATTTTCTACGGCACGCAACATGTTAGTCGAGAAAAAAAACCCACGCTTTCCTCCTCAATCGCAAACTATATTAAAATTGTCAATTTCTGATCGAAACAATTGACACGATTAGAAACGAACCCAACAAAACAATAAACGTAAAATGTGAACGTTTTTTTTTTTTGTAGGCGATCCTTGACCGAATTAAGAAAAAAATCACGATGATCGTTATGCATATATGAGCGCGACTGAATAATTATTTTAATTCGCTTTGAAAATAATATAAACAAATACCGATTGTACACGCCATCGCGAACAATGGCCGAAATTGCACCACCGAAATAATGGCTCTGAAAAGCACCAGATGACAATGGGAGTGCACAAAAATTATGCAATTAGCGTGTCTAGCGTGCGAGCCGCTACTTTTGGTAGTCCCTTAATAACACCGAAATAATGGCTATTTAATTTCTAATGAACGGTCGTTACTATTTAATTACACGAGAGGACACTCCATCATGTGTAACCTTACTTCCGACACCAAACACTACAATACATTGTTGATATTTTTTTTACTACGAATCAATAAACAATTTTGACGTTCATACTCAAACAATCCTTGTAGAAGATATCATATGAAACAACGAAAATATTCGAATTAAACACTCTAAATAAGCACACTTAAACTTATTTTAAAACAAAAAAAAGTAAATTTTCAGTTATAAGGAACCTACGTTAGAATAGAAAGATCAAAAAATTAATTTATCTATCGATAGCTACAATTTGATAGTTTCCGATCTCTTAACGAACGATCAGACATTAATATGTTTTAACTTAGCGTACTCTTGACCTACCACAAGTTATTGCATATTGTCTATTTTGATCCTAACCTACCACAAGAAATTATATATTGACCTTTTTTGATAAACCATATAAAACAATATATTATATGTTGCGGTAGGTCAGGAGTACGCTAGGTAGGTAGGTGGTGGGATTTATTCGGTTATTCTACTGATGTACCCATCACCCCTTGTAAGGTGGTAAGAGCCTTGTGCTGTATCATCTATGTATAAGAGAGGGTAGGCTGAAGGATTCAATTTTGACATATTAAAGATTATCAGAAACTTTAATTTTTATTTAATATATAGATATTGATTGAAAAAAAATTACGTTTAGGTAAATAATAGAAAAAACTATTGCATAGATAACAAATAAAAAAAAATCTAGTCATATCTTTAAGCCGGCATTCATTTTATTCTCCATATCACAAACCGTTCCCGAAATCCACGTTTTCCAACAACACCGTTTATCGTACGAAACTTATCTACTACGCATTTGCATATTTGCCAAATTTACATTCGACACGCCGTACACCTTTGTAAATGCAACAACGACCCACATACCGCACTAATTTCCCTAATAATCCCCAAATAGAGGCTCATAAATAAATTTGTCCAGATTCACGTCGGGTTAATTCGATTCGGTACACATTAGGAGTCGATACTATCTTAATAGCTCACGTCCAGATTAATCGAGTGTTGTTCGGTAGTAAATAAACAACGCTATCTCGATGATGTAACTCAGAATCGAATTTTAAAGATAATTGAAGGAAAAAAAAAATGTTTTTATCGGAAGATATGCAAATTGTCGATTTTTATTGATTAACTTTACTTACAATGTAACAATAAACAAATTGATACGAGTGTTATCGGCTTCTGTAATTGCATTCAATTTACGTCTCAATTGCGGGCTTAATCTTTACCATAAAACTATTGACCTTTCAAACACTGTGCACGAGTAATGACCTCCCGTTGTGTTTGTTTTATTTCGTCCACATGTAAATATTGAAATCACGTACGTGAATATTTCAATTAAAATATTCTATGATTAAATTATTGTTATTATATAGTTGTAAAATTTAATTTTATCACAAAGTAAATAATAACCACTTAAAAAATGGTAAAAACTGTTTTTTTTAATTATTAAAACGATGACTTATCAAAAATAATATTTAATAAAATATCTAGTCGAGTAAATATACAAATGTAGTGAAACAAACCAAGTGTTTATCAATTTCTTACCTACTATTCCATAATGTTTCATCAAGAGTTATTATTCATCTGCAATCTATAAAAGTTTATTGTTTATATTATATTCATTTTATTCTGGTGTAAAATTTGTAATCAAAATAGCTTCTCAATTTTATCTATCTAAATTTCCGCTCAGTTTTCGAAACGGCTTCGTGCTCCATTTCTCCTGAAGGTGAAAGCGTTTGATGGGGTTTTAATGGCTATTCAATTTAACAAATCACAATGAAATGAGCCAAAACGTAATTACTTATTAACTATTTGCTAATCGTTAAGATTACAATTTTCTAATACATTAGAATGAAATATTGATTTGTACCCAAGATGATAGATTGCTTTATTAATTACAACTGTATATTAATGAAGAGATGTTGTTTTGTTTGTTTTATTATCTCGTATTATTCAATGTATTAAAATGGTCCAAATAATAAATTATCCATTTTAATCCTTTGAAAAATTTGATCCAATGTTTTCGAATCACGGTAGTTAACTGGAGGGAATTGGCATGAGGGCGATCGTCTTTCAAGAGCAACCTTCAATGTTTCCGCTTGATTTTCTTAATTAAACTGCTTATTAACGTAATAATGTTGAATTGTAAAGTGACGCATCCTCCTCACATGAAACACACTTGTTTACACGCTCATGAACTTGAACAACAGCGCACACCCGGGCCAAAAATATGATTAGGATTTACTTAACAGCACTAATTAAACATCAAGATAACGGATTAATTTTTTACCTAAACGGCAATAGATTTCACGCTATTGGGGAAAACAATAATTATCCATTTCGCAATATGGTAATGACATAATTATAACATTCGATACGATTAAAAATATATTACATGCCCGACTATCTCTGGTGGTGTGCTGCACCGATAATAACAAAATAATAACGAATCTTTTGAAAACCTTGAGCCGTTTTTGTTGCGAGCGTAATTACATTTTAATATTAGAATGCGGAATTCGAAAATTTGATAATACCTAGTAATTTCGTTAAAAAAGCAATATTTCTTTATTAATTGTAAAGGCTAATAAAAAGTGAACGTTTATATAGTAATTTTGTTTTATAAGTTAAAAAAAATGTCCCTTCCATTCGCGCGATGAATTTGGTTTAAAGGCCGAAATTTTGAAAGTAGAAAGTGCATTTTTGAACTCACAATCACTTGGCACGATTTTGTCAGAGAATATGAATAATTTTTCTTTGTAATAGATTATAATCAGAAAACTATAAACATACTTGCGCAATCACAATTCGAAAATTAAGCAAATGCAAAATTTACCTTAATAATTTATTCTAATCGTCTGTTTGGTGAGTGATGTTTTTTTTAAATGGATTGTGGTTATAATTGATGTTTACCTGGAAGCGTCGTAAAATTTGCATGAGCGTTAAATTTATTTCGGTGGCCAATAAAATTGGTTTGAATACAACCTTGGTGGACGCCCACTCGTATTGATAAGTAGAAAATATTTTATATAATCTTTTAATATTTTTGTTACATCGAACGGATGATGCCGGGAAAATTAATCGCGTCGATAATTTTCTTCGCGATTAAACTGGCAAATTGGTCACGAAGGGGGTATTAAATCGGTTTTCCGCTTTCCTTGGATGCGGCCATCATGTTTCATCGGTGTAACGTGTAGGGAAGGACGGCACAAAAACCTCGAATACGTAAATGAAAACAATGAAAAATTTAATTCACCATAAACCAATAATAACCTCAATTAGGTCCACTGATGCACATCATCACTCACATATATAAAAATTTAATAATATTGTAATAATATAATTCTTAACTTCATTACCTTTATATTTTAATAAATTTTAGTGAAATGTATCGGAAATATATTTACCAATACCATTAAGTAATTTTAATAACTTTTGATATGGAAGTTTTATGGGTAAATATTTTATAAAATCAATTTCCAACCTTAATTTTTTATAATTAAATTATTCGAATTAATCTTCTTGTGTAATCAAAAACTACACCCATAAATTTTTGTTTTTACGTTTTTGTTGTTTACAAGTCGCCAAAACACATATAATTTTATGGATGGCCACGTACAATGTAACATCCCAATAAATATTGTTATTCATTTAACAATAGTTGCATAGTTTTTCTATAAATAAGTGGTACGTGTTGCAACAAATTTGCAGTTGATTTTGTCGGCCAAAAGATTAATTTGAAACCACTAACACGTTTTTACGTTTATTTTTTTTGTGCGTCTCTGCTCAGGTGTATGCCATATTAATATTGTACGGTTCGGGCTGAATAGAAAAACAGTGTTATGTAAGTGCCGATTATTAATTTTAACGACGAATTATGGCACGACGTAAGAAAATCCAATCGAATAGACCAAACTGGATGTTGGTTGATAATGCAACGCCGACTCGTATGTAAATAGATCAACCGGACAATTTTGGCAATGGTAATGGTAATGGTAATAGGTAATTTGCATTTGCCTACTTTCGAATGCGGCACAATAAAAAAATTTCCCCGACCGGAACGGGTTTTTTTTTTCTTCCACGCATCGTTATCAGCCTGTCCTTGGGTCCGCCGAAATTCGGACCTCGGAGGCTAGAGCCGTTTTGCCATTTACCTGGTTAATTTATGGCCCGCCGCTGAGATTTAATTTACACACGAAATTGTTACATCATTTACTGCACTATAAATCAAGATAGTTGTTTTATCTCTGTGTACATTTTTAGATTGCTCTCATAATTCTTGACAATGCGACGCCGGATTTTTCACGTATTTGTTCCAGATTACCGGAATGTAGTTTCCACCGGCGTAAATCATGTACCAATATTTACCGTGCTCTTAAGTTTATTATAGAGTATCGTATCTATCAATCAATTCTGTTCATTTAAAAAAAGGAAATTTTTTAGAACAAAAATTAGAGTTGTTTTGACTAACCAATTTTTAATCCTTCAAGAAAAAACTATTTTATAAACACTAAACTACAACTCTTATGTTTTTTAGTTCTAATCCAATTAGTTCAAAAATGTTTCACTACATGTTAAGTGAACAATTAATCAAATGTACTTACTATATTTTTTTATTCAAATATACTTACTATGTTTTTTTTAGATCACTTTGCTTGAGTTTCCGACTAGAAAAAAACCTATTTGTCCTAGACTAGTCACAACAGCAATCGCTGTTTTAGTCGGTATGAGTATAACACTACCTTATCATCGATGATGGATTTCCTCTTCTCTTATCAAAAAAAAAAAACAAACTATATATTTACTACTAAAAATTTTGATTTTATAATTTTGAATTCACAATAAGTTCACAATTCTTCTGAGAATTACTCTTACATTTAAATATGCCCAAAGAAATGAACACTTTTTGTTTCTTAATAATATTTAATATTTAACTTTTGTTGAATTTAATGGTGCGATCTTGCATAACGCACTTAATGTCATCGCTCATAATCTATCGGTTAATTAATGGGCCGCTTAAACGGGCGAAACGACCTAAATTTTCAGGCCGGCCTTTAATTGTAGTTTTAACCTTTAAGGCACAACCGGCTTCCACTCTGCGGCAGGTGCCCACCCATCAATTTGTAATCAGTTTGTACGCGAGGGTTACGCGCCGAAACTTATATAACACGCGATTGTTTATTTTTTTCCCGTTCGGTTTAATTACGCGTTGCCACACACCAAACAGCCCAATTTATTCTGCGGACTTCTGAAATCATGATTGATTGTAGAATTAATTAATTTAATGATCTAAACGACATACATAAATTAATTATTAATTCTTTGAGAAAAACTGAAAACTTTAAAACCTTTATTTATTGTTGGAAGAGTTAAAAAGGTTTTTGGTAAAATTTCGTGGATGTTTACTTAAGATCGTTTTTGCTTTAAAGACAGGACAAAATGTTTCAAGTAAAAGTTATAGACGATAAACAATTTAAACAATGTTTTATAAATACAAAATTAATCATACATATATCAATGAATAATAACTGGACATTAAATATAAGTTATTATTGAAATTTATAGAGCTTATTGCAAGATTTTGATGTTAATTTTTATTTTTTTCCTCATCAGGTCATGTCGCCTAAGAAGTCCAGTAGTTCCTGTCAGGGGATGCTTTTTAGTTGTTCTACAGAAGCATAGGATTCCCAAATTGATGTAATTAATCGGCAGTATGGTACAGCGACAGTTCTGAATTATCAAAAAGTTGGCAATGTAAGGAGTGAGGTGCGTTACAATTATATTATTATAATTCCTTCAAATTAGTTTAGTAGTATCAAGTGCGAAGTTTATTTTAAAAATCTAGTAGTATAATAATATTTGCTTAATTCCCACACCTTTTGTTTAAATTTTGGCAACGTCTGTCTGTATTGTTAACGCCTAAGTTTCCAAATAGCCGGTTTTCATATTGTTGTTGGATTGAATATGATGTAGCATTTAATTTATAAATTGATGAGACGTGGAGAATGCCGCGCGGACGCGGTGCCAAAAAAGTACGAAACAATGCATCACCTACGTACTAAGCCGCGCGGTGGCACCTGTTAAATTGAAATGCGGCCAACGCTGACTGAAACCTGCGAGCAGGGCGAGAAAAAAAAACAAAACGGCAACTGACTGAAATATGCGGCAGCAAAATGTACCAGCAATTCAATTAGGACGGGTAATCAAACATTTCACGAATTTCCCGGGAAATTGCGCGGCTGAGCATTCTTGGGGTGGAAGGGTAAATAACTTAAGGGATAATAGTCCTCGATACCAGCGATGTGGAGCAGCAGGGGGATAAACTGGATACAAGGTTGCACCCCTAAAGCAAGATAAATTACCCAAAGCTCGCAACAACATGGTGTAATAAAATTCGGCGGAATAACAATTCACGGTTGAATTGTGTAATGGATTTTAGAATAAATCAGTATCTTCATCAAATCATTTATTGATTATTAATGCTTATTATATTGTATTGTAGAATGGGATTATTATTACAATATTTCACGTGCGAAACTTCTAATAAACTCTTCATAGATATCCCAAGGTGTGGGCTGAGCGTGTCAAAAAAGATAAATCGAAAGTGCGACTTAATTATCTCGAGAGCGGTTTCTTAATCCGCGGATAATTAATTAATTTATCACCGAATGTTGGTTAATTGCGCGTCCATTGTCCCAAACGCGATTAATTAATTTTTTTATATAATTTTTGCGAAACCACCACCGCCAGGCGGTTTTAGTTGCGATGTAAACAAATCGGCCGTGGCGCAGTGGACGCGCGATGGTTGATTTGTCCTCACCTTGAAACAATGTTGCACTAAGACGAATTATTTAACATAATCCATTTTTTCGAACCAGTTCCAAGCGGCCGTTTTTCCAGCGACAATTGCTGATCTACTTTCCTCCCAGGCGTTATTTACTACGCGCCGTAATTTATTACAATATTAAAATATATACACTTAACATGTAGGTTACAAAAACGCCAAGAGTTGTTATCTCTAATAACAAGCCGGTGATATGATGATATGACTGTCTTATTTACAAACCTATATATAGTGTATATTTAAAAATATATATAAGGATTTCTGCAACTTTAGTCCAGCGCTCTTCCAACTGGACCATTTTGGCACAGTAGTGAGCGCGTCATGGTATTAAAATACCAATATATCTATATCTATATGTATTATAACTTTGGAATGATACAACATAACAAAGTAAAATATTTTACTATGTTATGCACAGCCATGAGGGAACTAATTTCGCTAAAATTCCTTTATTTCAGAATGCTGTTATCTGTTAATAGTGAATATCATTAATGAGCTCGAATTGCGTAGTTACAAAACGCAATAAATAGATAATTATTTAGTGATTCGTCTTATACAAGCTTCAATTAATAAAACAAATAATAATTGCTATTGCTTCAATATTCTGGAGTGCTATGGAATGAAAAATATTATTGTCACAAACAAAAAAGGGGAAACATCACTGACAAAAGGAAAATAAAGTGGAGAGATTCAAGGAGATGGCTCTGATTAGAGTGTTATGGAATGAAAAACACTATTGTCATAAAGAAAAGAGAGGAAACATCATTGACAAAAAAGTCATGGTCCTTATGGCTGATTATAGATCATTTTGATTTTGCATTTAAAAATTATGACCAACAAAACTGTATTCCTATCTTCTGATTTTTGCCAATAAGTTAGTTGCCTATTTAGATAATAATTGATTACTTTTTGGTATGTTTTACCTTTGGCAGTAAAACTGTATACGAAATTATTAAATTTTTTAGGCAAAAACATAGCTATAATATTTGTTTTGTGTACAAAATAAATTGCCCAATCATCTCAACACAATCGAAATTTGAGGTCACATCACTTGAATTTGTGTGCCAATAATTGGATTCGGGCGATACCATCTAATCAACGCGCTCAATTCGGCATTCCGGTGATTGGGTAATCTGCGAAATGTGCGAAAACCACTTGTAAGGGCGAAATCAATCAATCGCGATCGTGATTTATTTGCTCTCAGGCACTGTGACATATTTGTTGGAGAATGTTCCAGCCGATAAAGCACAATTCGAAGCTCTACATTTCTGGCTATAATATCCCATGTTTAATGTTATACAAGATTTTGTTTTGGTCAATTATTCCAAAAAAAGACGTAGTTTCTAATTTTTGCTAATGATACTTGGACATTTTAATTTAGGAATTTTTGTTTTGCAGGAGACGAAAAGGATTAAATAAATATTTTCAGACTTTATTGGCTCCAGGGTCTAATAATAAATTAATGCTGAAATCTTCCAAACATCTGTAGTGTGTATTTTTCCACAACAAAAGCACAAAACAAACAGTAAACGATGATTGTGTGATTATTATCGAAATTGACGCCGAATGAAGATTCAAGGCCCATCTCAGACACAGAAACCATTAATCAATGTTTAATTGCAAACGAAATTATCGAGATTCGGCACTCGAACTCAAGGACCCGAAATTATGCAAGGGAGCCGAAAAATACAGGAAACGGGCCTTCGCCGTAAACAATTTCCATAACTAATAACAGAAAATTACGGGCGGCGAAGACATCGGGGGATCCTTGGGCGCGCTAATTGGTCCCATCGTTGTGCAACCGGGGGTTCCGAAAATTCTCGATGCATTTGAATTTCAAAACAACGGCTTCGCCGAAAGACGCCTAGCCTCCTTTTGGCTGACGGGACGAATTAACATCGAAGGACTCATTACGGCCGACCGCTTATTCGCGATAAGATAAAATTCACGAAAAATACGATTATGTTCTGTAAACGTAATCGCTTTTGTCGGAACATTGGCGTTACATTCTATTACTTTTAGGACTTAATCTTAATGATGCAAAAATAAACCCTTAGATAGTGTTGACCATAGATGTTTGTATACAAAAAAATGAATTACACACATATTTGTTTGATGATATTAACTAGGTTGATGATGAATTAAATCTTTCATCAAAACTGTTTTTTGGAAATGATCTAAACAAAAATTTTGCTTATAGTAAAAAAAAACAAATTTTATATCCTATAAATTATTTTAAACATATTTGCAATAATAATAATAATAATAATATCTCTTTATTTTCAAGGTATCATATCATGTACAAAATGAAAATTGCATCAGAATTTACGAACCAAGTTGATGATTTGAAAAAGGAGTACGATTACATCAAGCACAATTCAATTCGATTAAAATCAGCTTCGCAAACCTGACCCTCTCCCAATAGTCAAGTCACGTTGGTGACTTGATTATGTTGGTTTTAATTTTATCTGCAGTTCGCGTGGCCATAAATTAATAAATTATATCTATAGCTTTAGGTATTAGTGCGACATTAATGAAATTATCGTCGGGTGTGAGGTAGATATCGTTCAAGGTGTTGCTGCACCAGTCGGCACCGAAGTAAACTCTTGGTGAATCATATTTTTGAATAATTTATATATTCAAATTGAAAATAACACTTACAGCAGTTTTACAAAATTTATGCGATTCCCGAAAGCGGGTCATTAGTCACTCGCGAAATGTACCGGGGCGCTGGGGCGTTCATTTTATACATTTCCGATAAAATTGATGCAGTGTGGGGTTTTAGATATACCGAGGAGATTTATTGTTTATTGAAAATAGAATCTGGCGTAAATTTGATCTTTATTTACATACGTTATAATCATAAATACGCATTGGGCATGTTTTGCTAAAATGATTGTAAATATATATTTGTTAAAATACTTAAAAAAACTTTTTTAGCTATAAATTTTGGAAGCGTACACTCCGTGGTACATTTTTGATTTTTTAAATAAAGAAATAAAGTTTAAACAATTAATTTATCTTCAATAACGTTATTCAATTAGATTATTAAACCAAAAATCTTTGCTTGAGTTATGACTAAACTAGTTACAGAGGTTTTAGTCGGACAACTACCTTACTAAATGGGTGTCAATTACGGACTTCCTCTTATCAAATAATAAACATGTCAAAAATTTGTTCAAAATCAACTCATTGTAGTAATAAGTACTAGTAATAAGTTGGTGTTTTGAATGAGTTGAGAAAAAAATATTTGAACACGTAGCGAATAACATCAACCCAATTGCAGCAAGACCAAGACCAAAACAAAATGAAATGTTAAGGAGTCCTCAATTATGACCCACTCGAGCGCGGACACGCGAACGAATACAAAAAAGTGCTGTCACTATGCGTGCGCCCGAATAAGTCAATGTGTCAATGTCATTTTCTAAATATTATTTCACATTTGACTTCTCGGAATGACGAATATTGCATTAGCGTTAACCTAAATTAGAGAGCAACCAGCAACGAAATTGATCGGGCAATTGTGGCCGAATCCGGTCCGGATTTTTATTAATCCCGTGGACAAAACGAAATATCGATAACGATGGACCGGTGAAAGTGGCCCACATCGGTAATGTAGCAATTACCGCCTCTCATGTCTTCACCTTAATATCAAGTGTTTTTGCCGCAATGGATACGATTCGAATCGTCGGCGCGGGAAATTTGAATTATAATTCTTTCGAATTAGAATGGTCTAATATTATTTCGAAAGTCCGCTCGGTATTGTATAACCGATTTTAACAAGGCGTCGAAAAACCTGTTAATGCCGATTAACACGTTCCGAGGACCTGATTGCTCGGATGCATGCTTTTAAAATCATTTATACCGTTTTGCGGGCTGGCACTAATGTTTATTATAAACAACGCGACCTGGCACAACCGTCCTCCGCCGTTGCATCACTTTAGAAATCGCGCTCATTGTTTTCTTGGACCACCACGTATCGTAGTCCTGGCAATTTGTGGGCCCAGGGGCGGGGAGCCGCGCTACTGGCCACCAAATTTCACTTTCCACCACTTGCCAGGCTATTATTGATATTAATTTCATGTACACACACCGACGCAGTCATGCCTTACAACTACGACGGGAATAGATGTTGTAAATCAGAAAATGTACGTTATCATTGTTTACAGATCTAATTTTGGAATTCCCAAAATAGACAATTGCAACATTTTAGTTTTTTGACAATCTTTATAATTTTGTTTCAGAAAAACTTTTCTTAGGATTATTACCTTAATAGAAACCTAACCTATAAATCATTTATATACATTTGATTGTTGCTATTGAAAAGAAGTATTAGAAATTTCTTCCATTACAGACTACACTCCTCCATCCTGTTCAATTAAAAATAATAAACCCTAATAACAGTTCAATTTCTCATAATCTATCTATATGAATTTTGGATTTAAGCATTTCGACGTTTAGTTTGTGAAGAAGTAGATCTAAACAAGGGTAATATCCTCAACCATCATCTTTGTTAGTGATGACTTTTGTTTGATTTTATATCAACTATCAACTATTAATAAGTGCACTTTCTAATATTATTCAACGGCAAGCCCTGATCAATATTAATTGCGTCGAACAATACCAGAAGGCTGATGTACTATACTTAAAACACTCGGCGTGATGGATTCGTCGAAAAGTGGGCCCGCGCGCGTTCCTTGTGGAAATCGTAAATTTCAAAATCGGACCGAGCGCCGCTGCCAAAAAGTGAATTGATTTGAACGATCTTTGAAGGACAACTGGTGCTGTTGCACTCCGATCAAGAGACCGACGCGCGGGGCGCGGGGTTCCCTTGCACAATCCGCCCGGTCGCTTTTTCTCGCACGAAATTTCATCAAATCAGTCCACACTAGAGACCACGCAATCGATAGCTTTTTTTTGTGAGTGATTGATCGACGATTGACTTTATTCAAAACAAAAATTACTGGTCCCAGCTGAACCGATTATTTGGAATAGTTTACCTCCTCTTCACCTTGAACCGCGCGCAGCATTCGAAAGTCATGGAGATCATTAATAGTAGTTCTTTGAAGAAAAAAAGGTCAACAATTCGTTTTGTACGGGCTGCAATTTCATTGCGATTTATTTGATTAAGAAGTAAATCATCCAAAATATGAAGAGACTATCTTGGGCATGCGCAATATCAAATATATGTAATATATGAAAATAATAGTGAATTTGTTTGCATTAAAATACCTGTGTACGAATCGTATGCGTGTTTCGAATGTTTACATTCATTATCATTATTTTTGTATTTATTGATAGTGCATAGGAACATTCGTATCACGTGTCAGGAAACTGGCAGTAAAATGATGACCATAATTATTATTGTTATTATTAAAAAGGATTTAATGAAGCAGGTCTATTCATTTTGCTGTCGGGGCTTTTTGCACATAGAACCCACACGAGTGAAACTCTGGCGATATTAATCTATTAAAATAATTCTTTGGTTAAATTAGAAACTTGCTACAAACACCTGACTTATTCCACAGGTTATTTCTTTTAATAAATTACACAACTGCGCTGATAAGGTTGAAAGCAGATCGAAACCGGTCCGCAGTTGTTAACAGGAAAACAATGCAAATACTGATACAGTATTTTATTAAGTGATATGGAGTTTCAACAAGTAACAGCCTCATCAATACAATACAAATAATAGCTATTGACAACATAGACTGAGATTTTCGTTATTACAAAATTCCTATGGCTATGGATTAATCATGTTTAAAAATATAGAGTTGACGATTTTGTAATGGATTTGGTTTACTATATTTTGGTAACCTATGCTTAATGAAACATGGGATATTTACGTTCGCATCCTTGATTTATTACAATAAACGAATTCAAGGTTAGCCGTTTCATAAATAATTTGTTATTTTTCACAATAACTGTAAACTATTTTGTTGTGTTGCATTTCAATTTTTTTTTCATTAACAATTCCAAAATTCAAGCTGATGACGAAAAAAAGAAATGTTCTAAACATATATTTCGCTCATCAGATCCTTGTAATTATCAGATAGTACCTCGTAATAAAAATTTCTTTTACTTATAAATACATTTTAATCATAAACCTATTGATAAAATGTATTAAAGTATTTTAATTCGTTGTAGAAAATTAACTAATAATTAAAATTATTATAAATCTATTTTTTTACGAAGTGATCAACACATAGTACCTAGAAATTATTAAAGTACCTTCATTCAAAATTAGGTGCTCGTATTAAAAAAAATAAATATTGACTAATCATTTCCTTGGCGGTAAAAAATGTGTGTTATACGAGCCTAGAAAGTAAATCTTTAAATGGCGCAAGAAAATCTCCCAAAAAAAAACGTTTGAACACCCTCGGACACCTGTTCCTTTCGTTCTTGCCAAAACTGAAGCCGAATGTTCACTAATTAGTAAGGCGCTGAAGGCACTTTTGCGAAACGTTCACAGCAGGATAGAGAAAAAAGTAAGACTTCCTGAGAGAAATCCGATTTGCATTCCGCGGTACTCATTAAGTACCAAAATATATCTCTCTAAAAAAATTCAATTCCAACATTTGGATTAAATACTCACATTTTCATAATTAAAGAAAAAGCAAATGTATTTTTAGACAAATATATTTTAGTACTTGTCGAGTACCATGAAATCCAAATTGAACTTTTTAATTTTTTTCTATATTAAGTACCAAAATATATTTCTCTAAAAAAAATTCAATTGTAACATTTGGGTTAAATAATCGCATTATTTTCATATCTGAAGAAAAAGCAAATGCATTTTTAGAAAATTATATTTTTAGTTGTCCAAGTTGGACTTTTTATTTAATTTTTCTATATTAAAGTAAAAATTCGTTCAATAATCAATTCGTTACATCTTAAACTTAGAGGAAATTTATAAAAAAAAGAACTGTAGTTTTTCATAGCAGTATTTTTTGATTTTTTGATTCAGATTAAAATTTTAAATAATCGTTTTGTAGGTTTTGATGAGTTGTTACAAAGTTGTTGCCTCGAAATATTTTCTTGCTAAATATCCACTTAACAATAAATTCGTTACATCTTAAAGTTGGACAAAATTTGCAAAAAAAAAACCTCTATTAGCATATAGAATCTATCGCCTTAAAACAATACGTAATAAGATTTTTATTGTTGACGCCCTTCTAAATTTCTTGTTCCATCCATCCTAACTTAGCCAGTGTCTTCATATTCTCTACTTCATTCGCTCATTTGTTTCTTCCTACCCATGCATACACTGCTTCAAACTGCTCTACTAAATTCCTCCCAATATCTTTCCTGTTCCATAACTTTCTTCCATCGAGTCCTTTTCTTCCTTTCTCTAATCCACGTCTAAACCATGCCAACGTGACCTTTTTTTGTCTAGTGAAGAAATTGTTACTCAACCTCACACTCCTCACACATGTGTCACTAAACTTCAGACAATTAATTTCCCTTATCTTAAGTCAGATGATAAATAAAGAATTTTATTTTGGCAGTTCTGTTTCCTATCAAAATATTTATAGCTTGACTAAAAATCTAGTTCTATTTCTAATTGTAGAATCAACATTTTTAACATAATTCCTTTTGTACAAAAATGGTTGAATGAGTTACGTGAAGATAATATTAATTTGACGAATAAAGCACTATAACCTTTCTTCACACTGCTACTTGAATTACCAAAAGTACATTTCGGACACAAAGAAAGCTTAAGAAGGTGTTATTGCTAAGCATTTTGGTTTATTTCTGAATGTTTTGGATTTTGGACAACGATTTCTTTAGAAATTGCTCTCATCAAAACAATACAAGAAAGCCTATAAATTAAGTAACAGTTAAAGTACATTTGTCGGTTTCTTTTGATTTTGTTTACTTCTTTAGAGATTAGGCTTGAGGTTTTAATGAGAGTTTTACGCCAAGTAGGATGCCTGGGTATTTTTAGGATGGATAGCGTTATTAACTATGATGCTAGGGAATTGCATAATTATGTAGATTCCAATAAATCATATTTAAGGCTTTCTGAAAATTTAGAAAAGTATGGGCGACGTTTGACTGTTGATAATGTTTTGGTCTAAATATTTGGTCGTTTGGTGATGGAAAAGTCTTGTCCAATAAATCGAATCATATTTTAACTGAATTCAAAAAGGTTTTTAAATAAACTTTATATATATATATATATATATTTTTATGGGAATTACCAATTTAAAATCCAACAAATAATCTTCTAATATTTGTTGGATTTTAAATTGGTAGGATCATTTGGAGCAGGAATAGCATTGGATGTAAGACTTTCAATAGGAAACATTTATATAGGAGTCCAATATGGAAACGTTTATTTTATTAAGTTTAGACAAAAATTTTGACCTTGAAGATTTTGTAAAATAAAAAAATAAAATTTTCGTACCATTACTTTAATAACACTTATTACTATAGTTTCGACTTCAGCTTATTATTATTAAACAGTTAATTAACTGTTGACACCTGTTACTATAGTTTTAACCACTTTAGCTTGTTATTATCAAACAGTTAATTCACTGCTGAAGCTGAAGTTTTCAAGTGATGCCAAAAATGTTATTTCTTCTATTTTGAATTATCTAAATACATCACGAAGTAACAGCTTCATAAATAACTTGTTTATATATTGCATGATAGTATAAAATTAGGTGTGCGTTGTTTTTTACATATTGTTTAATATATTTTTGTATTACGCACGTTTTTTTACTACTATCCTTGCATATGATTAATTTTATTGAAGGCCTCTCATATTTTATTTTCAAAATCTAAAAAAGTGTTTTTATTTCCTTGTTTAATTAATTGAGTTTTTGCCGTTGTGACATTTCGAGTCTTTTATGGTCCAAACGTCGTAGAATAAATTTGTAAAGTGGATATTTATTTTATTTCCTTTTTTATCCTGAATGCGTAATTCCGATTAAAATTTAAAATAATAATAATTTGAAAAGAAAAAATTTTAAAATTATTATAGGAGAAATAAAGAAATTTTCCAAAGATCTGTGAAAACTAAAAAGTAGCAATTATAATTGCTACTTTTTAGATTTTACAGATCTTTAAGATTTATCAGATATTTAGAAATAAATTAAAGGCTATGTGTGAAGTTAAACCAATAAAGAAACTAAGAAAAGTCTAAAATTATTGTGGAAGATATAAAGATTTTTTTTATTTTAAAGATTTCAAACCCTAACTAAATAACTAAATTAGAAATGTAGATTCAGAACAGATAGAAAGTAAGAAGGAGTTGAGAGGTTGTGTAAAATTCAAGCCAATTGAAAAATTAGGAAAATTCTAAAATTCTTGTAGAAGAAATAAAGAATTTTTTTCAAAATATTAGTGATCTGGAAAATCTAAAAAGTAGCCACTATATTAGAAATCCAGGAAAGAATTAAAGGAATTTATAGGCTGTATAAAAGTTAAATTAGGAAAATTCCAAAATTATAATAAAAATAATAAAGAAATTAAAAAAATAAATAAAATTATTTCATAAAAAATATAAAATGAATAAAAACCTTAGAGATCTGAAAAGCTATAACGTAGCAACTAACTCAAAAATTATTGTTTTAGAAATTAATGAAAGAAACTATTAGGGAAGAAATAACAAAATTATATGTAAAAGCTATGACGTAGCAATTAAATCAAAAATGTGGTGTCAGAAAAGAATTGAGGGTTATGTAAAAGTTGAGCAAGTAAAAAAATGATTATTATTCAAATCTTTTGTTATAATTATGAATCAGTGGCATATTCGGACAATCTGTGCAGCTTGTTAGTCACTGCACATTATCTAAATGTTTTAATGTGTTTTCACGACATACATGTGCGTTATATAATAATTTTGAACCATAAACTTTTGTGGTCAGAACATAAATAATTTAACAATGATGTTAAATCATGGATTACGTCGTGGTAACACTTGCGACCATCATCACAATCAGTTCTGCTTAATTCTTTATCTTGCAGTAAATTATCGTTATATTTTTATCAAAAAGTGTGCTTAATAATGGCAGTATGAATAATATAACAAACATCTTAATTTTTAATCATTTGGCTTTGTGTAATACATATATTAAATCACCTCTTTTATTACACTTGTAACTATTGTTAATCAACTCCAAGATAATTAACTTGTTGATGATGATTGTAAGATGAAATTAAAATTAATTCTATTTTAATTGATAATTAATAAAATCTCTAGAGTGCTATGCTGATGAGATCTAAAATAAATTGTAACCTGCCTGTAATTGTTGTTGACGGGGAAGCAATAATATTTTATTAAATTATTTTATGGTTTTATATAGTAATTAATAATTTTTTATTTTGAACGCTATTAAATTATATTGATGGCTTGTGTAACTAGATAAACAAACACGATAAGTATTTTTTCGCGGCTTGAATATTTTCCACGCTCTTGAAATTAATCAGCGGCGCTCCACTTAGGCAAATGGCAGCGCGCTTATCGTTTTTTTTTTTTGAATAATCCATTTTTTTTCGGAATCCAATAAGGCATCGCGGAATGCGCGCATTAAACCAAATATCAGACCGTGTAATGAAAGCGCTCGTTTTTGTGTAGCGCCCGATAATAAATTCCTGCCCGAAGGAAGATTCCCATTAATCATCGGCCTCCCGAGTAAACTTTGCCCACATGCACGAGAGATAATTCCGTCAAGAAGGGGAGCACCTTTTGTTTTCGCATGCCATCGCCGGACTGTCTCGGCCGCGTTGGACCTCGTTTTCGAATCGCCGGTGCATATGCAAAAAACCAAATCGATTTCTAATTGGTCGCCTTGAGAATCGCATTAGCGAGAAGCATGAATGAAAGTGAGTGTTTTGATAGTAATTTTTAATTTTAAATAATTATTTATATTTGATGCTTAGTGATGGTTTTCTTATGTAATTCTTTAATTGATGGTTTTGGTCCCTACCAAGGTTGTTGCTCCAAATGTGTATAAACAAAAATTATGCGCTGACACATTTTTCGTTTCGCGTGGATTTCGCTGCGATTGCGATTTATTTGTGCGGTGGCAGGGTTTCGGTGGTAATAGAAGTAAATGAGTAATTAAATACCTTACGTCTTCTAGTTATGATATTGTAGACTGGCATTTTCGCTTCGAGCGTTAAATTTACACTATGGTATTGTTGGCCGAAACGCGCGCCAAAAAGTCTCGAAAATTGTTCACCACTGCACTAGAACTGTCCGAGCGTTTGTCTATATTATGTTTTTAAAATAATAATAAAGTACGTGCACTTAAATTTAACCACACGCGCGACGGCAGTATTTGAACTAGCCGCGTGTCCAACGTTCTGACTAAGTCAGTTATTGTACCAACAACGAGTATATCGTTTATCGTGTGCGCACGTTGTTCCATTCGGTTTACAGGTGGTTCGCGTAAAGTGGCCGACTTCGTACCAATACAACATTCGGCGGTTCGCGCCCGTACGATACCACTACTCGCCCGATCCGTCCAACGAGACCACTACTTCTACTTCTCCTCTACTCCTCTACTTCTACAGCCGATATGAGATAAGAAGATAATTACTCAATGAGTGGCAATTTAAGATGCCTTAGACCGACGCCGGCGGTGGGGGGGCATCGTTATGTAATACGGTCCGCCCCCTTTCCTGTATGCAACTGTTTACTTCGGAAGCAAACCGCCAACTGTCAATACGCGACCATCCACGCTCGATACGGGACCATTTTACACTAATTTCTCCACGACGAAATGTTACCAAATGGGGGTCCCTACATAGGGGCTCTTATGCAAATTTCTTCACCGCCCTCACACAAAATAATTCATTTATCATCAATAATTTTAAGTAATATTAACTCTTAATTTAAGTGTACAAAAGTAAGTAGTAAGTTGCTTTTGGTTATTGACCGTCTCGTATGTGTAGCATCTAATACACCCTCAAATCAGTAAAACCCGCGCGAAAGTTTCATCGAATGAATAATTTTATTGTAATAAATTAAAATCAGACAATTTTTTTCAGTTGCAGACATTTTTTAAACAACCCTCGAGTATGTATTATTAATTGGAGGGTGTGCTAGAGGCCACCCACCCACCCTACATATACATATAAACTTCAAGTCCTTATCGTCTGGCTGTATCCAATGAAATTAATTACAAAACTTCATGAATAAAAAAGAAATTAAAAAGGTAAAATTTTTGAGTGAGTAAATTAGTAAAAATTTAATGCATGATGGGTGGGCAGATTTTAAATCTAAATTAGATAAAATTAGCTATAGAAAATCATCAACGATTAGTGTTTAAAGTTATCATGTACATGTAGGGTGGGTGGGTGTCCTCTATCCATCCTCCAATCGGTAAAACATGAGCGAAGGTTTTAATTAAAAATTGTGAAATATAAATAAACACAAAATAATTGCAATTTTTATAGATTTATTCATACAAATTTTTCAAATAAATTTTTGATGATGTTTTACTGATTGAAGGGTAGGATAGAGGCCACCCACCCACCCTACATATACATATTAACATTAATTACTGATCGCCTCTCGGTTTGCAATAACTTTAATTACAAAATTTGAATAAAAGAAAATTAACAATGTAAAATTTTTGAGTGTGTAAATTAATAAAAATTATATACATGCTACTTGGAAATGCTTTAAATCAAGCTTAGCTAAGATTAGCTATAGATCATTTATATTTAAATTTGGATTATGTTTTATTTTTTATTACATACAAGGTTTTATGGTTTCCTTCAGCAAAATCATCAACAATTAGTATTTAAAGTTATCACGTATATGTAGGGTGGGTGGGTGGTCTCTATCCACCCTCCAACCAGTAAAACATTCGCGAGGGTTTTAATTAAAAGTTGAAAAATATAAATAAACACAAAATAATTGCAATTTTTAGAGATTTATTCATACAAATTTTACAAATATTTTTTGATAATGTTTTACTGATTGGAAGGTGGGATAGAGGCCACCCACCCACCCTACATATACATATAAATTTCAATTACTGATCGTCTCGCCGTTTGGAGCAAAATTAATTACTAAACTTTTTGAATAAAAAAGAAATTTAAAAAATAAAATTTTTGAGTGACTATATTAGTAAAAATTATATAGATGATACGTAAAAAGGCTTTAAATCAAGCTTAAATAAGATTAGTTATACAAGGTCATTTATTATTGGATTATGCTTTATATTTTATTACATACAAGATTTTATTGTTTTTTAAGCAGCAAAATCATCAACGATTAGTATTTGAAGTTATCATGTATAGGTAGGGTGGGTGGGTGGCCTCTATCCTACCCTCCAATCAGTAAAACATCATCAAAAATTATTTGCAAAATTTGTATAAAAAATCTCTAAAAATTGCTATTATTTTGTGTTTATTTATGTGTTAAAACTTTTAATTAAAACCCTCGCTTATGTTTTACTGATTGGAGGGTGGGATAGAGGCCACCCACCCACCCTACATATAAATATAAATTTCAATTACTGATCGTCTCGCGGTTTGAAGTAAAATTATTTACAAAACCTTTTGAATCACAAAGAAATTTATAAAGGTAAAAGTTTTTAGTGAGGAAATTAATAATTTTTTTAGGCATGCTGGGTGAGTAGACTTTATACCTAAATTTGATAAGATTAGCTATAGAAAGTCAAATATAAATGACTTTCTATAGCTAATTAAATTTGATGTATCAACGAATACTTTATTTTTACTATACTACAAAATAATTAACATACTTTAACTGTAAACAAAGCTCCAAAGCTCAAATCTGGTGAAATGGTAAAATTAAAAATAATCATCAAGTGATTTAAAAATTTCTAAAATATTGATTACTTCAGAAATCAACTTAAAACTTTCCAGTTATATCAACAAATAGAGCAGTTTTACTATATCAAAAACAATTGACGTACGTTAAGTAAAAACCAAACGCTTTAATCTGGTGACAAGTGGTAAAATATTAAAAATCACCGTTATCTAAAAATTTCGAAAATAATTATCACTGCGGAAATAACCTTTAAACTTCTTAATTATATCAACGAATAATGTAGTTTTATTATCGTGCAAAATAATTGACACACGTCAACTGGAAACAAAATTCCAATGCCTTAAAATGTTGAAGAAGAAGAAATTTTATTAGAATAATATTAAATGGTTTAAAAAATTCTAAACAAACTTTTCAATTATATTAAGGCTATATTTTTACCATCCCTCAAAATAATTTAACTCTAAGTAAAATTCCAACCATTTAAACTAATAAAGTGGAAGAATTATAACTTAAAATTTTTTAAAATATTCATCACTGTAAGAAACTACTTAAAACTTCTTAATTATAATAAAAAACAGTGTATATTTAATATACTACAAAATATTTGGCATACGTTAACTAAAAATTTTAAAACAAAACGTTAACGCTCAAAACTGGCAAAGATATAAAAAAAATCGTCTTCCAGTCATTTAAAAATCACAGCAGGAATCAATTTGAAGCTTTTTAATTATAATACATCAATAATTCATGTAATTTTATTATATCACAAAACAATTGACAGTCGTTATCTGGACACAAAAAGTCAACGCTCGAAACTCGACTTTAGGTTAAGAAAACCAAACGAAATTAGAATTTTGAAAATCTAAACAAAAAAAAGTTAACACTTTCAAACGTGTAAAATATGACAAGTTTTTAAACAATTAAACTTATTAAAAGTTATAGATGACCTTGAATTAAAAACATTTTTTTTAATTTCTTGTAGAGTTTTTGGATTTTTTTCCCCCAAAGTTTGCATGATACAGAAATTAGTGCTCGTAAATTAGAACAAACGTAAAATTATTTGTAATAATAATCAAAACAATATTTATTGCCAAATCTCTACTTTAATAAGTCGTGACTAAGACAAAAAAATCTTTACTTTAATAAGTCGTGACTGAATGTCGAAAGCCTAAGTCAAAAGAATCTTTACTTTAGATACTTAATATATTAATTTTTCGTGAAACAAAAAAAAATGTTTTTGTCCAGAGATTGTGTAAAAAAATATGATACAATTATTTCTTAAATAAACATTAGGAAATTGCTAAAATATAAGCAAAATCAAATAATTAAAATATAGATTCCGAGAAAATTTGTATTATCTTTTTAATCACGGTATCGATGATTTTTTTTAATCAAAAAATTCCAACGCTTGTAATCTTTATCAATATTGCAAAAACCGCGACACCAACATCACAATTAATAAATAAAATTAATTCCGCATTATCAGGAGATCTGGCTATCTCTCCGATCCGATAATTACTGTTCGTATAAACTTTTTGCGTCGACAATTTTGTGTCTCCGTTCTTCAAAGACATTTTCGAATTGCGCAAATCGCTTCAATTACGAGGAGGATCGATTTCCAAAATGACTTTTCTACGGCCAGACGTAACCCACGCCGGATAATAATGCACTTTCACTAATTAGTGCCCATTATTGGAACCAAACGAGGTTGGCTCGATTCCAAATCTATTAGGACTTGTAATTATCATACTTAACAGATTTCAGATAAAATCTTGGACCGGCGCACCTCCCTAAGCGCGTTGCGAAACGATTCGCCACGTCCTAAATTTTTATTGCGAAAAACTGTTCTATTTCAATTGTACAATTTTACTTCTACAAGAAATTATTTGTTGATTTTTGAAAATCTAAAGCTCAAACTTTAATTTTTGTACAATTTTTGTTTTAAACTTTCTTCCTTTAACTTGCTAAGAATTTTTATGGCTAACTGTTTAAACGTCAAAAAAAATGTGTAAAAAGTTGTGGATTATAATTTTTAGTATTATTATTAATGATAATAGATATTTAAATTTTAGGAAATTATGAAACTATTCGTGTTGGAGAACAGCAAGGTGATACGGAGTAGTGATTAATTTTTACGCGTTGTTCAAAAAACACGTGTCGGTGTTTACAAGTTTAACATGATTTAGTTTTACACCGACGATTATTAATGTAAAAACCGTGCGCATTGTTTCCCAACAATCCGGACTAGTCGAAAAATAATGGGAACAGGGCATTAATTAATACCAGTGATTTATTGCCGCATAAAATATTTTAATGTCGTTGGTTTTTTTTTCCGGACGCAAAAGACGAAATCGCGAATTCGAATTCGTATTTGTAACACTTTCTATTCGGCTCGGCTAATTTATATTCACGTGAGATATGATTATAAATTAAATATTCACCGACTGTCCGTATCTGTTATATTAATTATAAATTACCATGCGGATCGTGCGTTCGTTCTTTTTTTTTCGCAAGGGTCGTCAAAATCAATATGTAATTTTCACTTTTTTTTTCGTCGCGAGTGTTTAATTGATTAACATAAATGGCGCCATTCAGTTGTAAACAAGTGAACAATTTTATCGGCAGAGGGCGCTGCCGGCACAATGCGTTCGGTATTATTAAAAACTGCACGGCCCGAGTTTTCCAATAATCGGGTTTAACGAAATTTCATGCTATTCGTACACACGGCTTCGTTTCCGATAAGTTTCAAGGTTTTATTTAAAAAATATGTGTGTACAATTTACATTCCTATGGCACCTACGGGTACACGATAAAATTTGGAGCTTTTTTCACACATTCATTGTTCGCGATCCGTTTTGTACAGCACACGATCGTTTAATACATAAATACATAAATGTAATTGTAGACCCTTTTTTATTTACTTTTCGTACAAATCAACATTTTGGTGTATGTAGCATCAGTATTAGTGTATACTATGTATAAACATAATTTATTTATTTTAATTTATTGATCTGTAAAACTTATTTCCAATAAAAATTCAATTAAACTTTTGCGTTTCAAACTCTATAAGGTATGGCATAGATATAGAGTACAAATTTTTTGACTTGCTATTTTTGTGCATACTAAGAATAACGTCAAAAATTAAATTTACTAAAGAAGGAGACATGATTACCACAAAGTAAACGTCTCTAGAATTAAACATTTATATAAATTTACATTTCTTTCTAATCAAATCCTAAAGATATCTTCAAACATCTGAAGTTTTAATGATTAGGTCATTTTTAAACTACAGTAAGGATTATTTTGAATAACAATGTCAGAAATCTGAAAGCCAAAAAATGTCCATCGACTTGAAACCTATGGAAAAATTAAAAAACCTTTCTTATATGTTCAAAATAATTCTAATTTCCAAAGATATCTTTAGAATCTTTAAATGTATGATTGTTGTTTTGTATTTTCAGGTAGTAATCGATAATTGCACTACCAGGAAGCGCTTATGCAACGCACGAGGTATCATTACGGAATGGTGGATTCCATGGAAATGGGATTTCAGTCTTCGCCAGCAATAAAGTATGTGCCGAGGACGCGCACTATTGCCGTGTACAAATGTTGGCAATTGTGTAAATTTAATACTTCAGGCGGCTGCGATAAGAGCGAGATAAGCGGGCAGCACCAGTAGGACGCAAAAATATAAATAAATCATGGAAAAGTTGCTACAATAAAACAAACACCGGTCGGCAAACACGACCATTACTCAACAGGATAAACACGGAGAGCAATTTCCACAGTGGAGAAACAATATTGGAGGCGCCACGCGAAACCACCAACCAATTATTTTCGCTGCCGTCATAAACCGTCACGGAACTTAAATGGTTGTACACACATTTAGCTTAAATTAGCACTCTTCTGGCCAGCCTGCCAATCATTATCTTTCATCAAGGACTTGATCTTCCTCTAAACACACCGCTGATTCTAAGTTTGCAACACCTTTGAATTTTAAGTACCAATAAGGAACATTACATTTTCCTCATTTTGAAGTCATAAATCAAAAGTATTTTTACCACACGTTGTTCACTAAATCATAATTTTAGTTTCCAAATAATAATTTTTGCTTTGGTCTTGTAGCAATGACAAAAACAATTGACTTCTTCGATCGGTGTGCAAATTTTCCAAAATCAGATTTAATAACAAAACGTAATTTCCAAAGTTTTAGAAATTGTTCTTATGACTTTCTCCAGTCAGCATAAAATTTTCTAAAAATTCTTTAGGATACATTTTTTTGTATTTTTTCTATAAATTTCTTAAAATTAAAGTATGAAGAACTGTTTTTCTACTAAACCTTCAACAAATATTTATTTCTTTAAAAGCTTTTCTCATTTCCGCACATGTATCCATGTTTTTTTTTGATTAATATGCAAATGATAGAAGATTAATTCCATTCATGTTGACAACAGCAATTAAAACGATCGTGGCAGGTAATAGCTGATTGAATTGCAATTTGCGGGCGCGGGGATTCATCCTGCAAACAGGAATCACTGGCGATCGTCTACAAATCGCTAATTAGGAATTTTAATCGACCTCTGTCCGTACCGTTCGCAATTGCTGCATTTATTAATAAATTCATAATTATTATTTCGCCGGGATCGAGCCGGCCTTGGCCGGTATCGTCCTCACGAACGTCGCGTTTCGTTATTGTTCCGATCGGCGTTTCAGTTATTAATTTGATAAGGTCGTCCCGCAAATGGCCGGATTAATATCGCCGATAATTCGGACAAAGAGGACGGAGCGAGTCAACAAAAGGCATCGCGACTTATGGGGCGGCGATAAGGACTTTATGGGTAGAGATTGTGCGCGATATTGAGTTGGGGTCCGGATTTAATGCGGTGTTGCAAATATTTATTTATTAAAGGATTAATTTTGTAGTCCTTTCGTCTAGACAGTACTTATTTATAAATATTAAACAAGTTTTTCTTTTATTTTTATGCACTCTTATAATTGATTTAAGTATTACAACATAGTTTACTAGTAGTTTTTGTCTCAAAATTGATAAATAACTATTAAAATTCTATAATTATTATTAATTTAAAGATTAGTAATTCTTGTAGCTAGACATCACGTTTTTTTTGATATTATTCTAAGGTAATGATATTTTCTTATCAAGTTGAATTTCCAGCTGAACACCGACGAAAATTAAGTACTTGCTTATTACTACTCGTGATTTCTTCATAACAATAAAATTTTATACGAGCGCTTGTATCATCAACGTTGCACAACCGTAATTCAATGAAAGTGCGAGCTACGCATTTTGATAAAATGGTGGCCAGAAAATTGCGCAAGGGTCGCCGGGAGGGTGGACGTGTGGCGAATAATGTTGTCGCCAGCCAGAAAACCCGAACGCACCAAGGACGACGGGATTAGGCGATTAGATCTTGCCCACAGAAACCCGTAATTATGATCTTCAGCGTTGAATGGCGGCGTAATTGTAATTTACCGTTCTATTGTAGCTGGTGACACGAGGCTAACGTAACGATTCCAGTAAATTTCCTTCAATTACTTATTTATCCCAAAATCTGTAACGATCACATCCACAAGTGACCTTGAGGGTGTTGAAAGCGTCACTTAAAAGCAGTGATAAGCAGGTTTGTTTTCGCAGGAAATTGAGAGATGGATGTAAAGTTGTGGAGTGTAATTTGTGTTATAAAGAAAATAATCCTCCTCAGAATTTAATTAAATTCTATCAAAACCAATTTTAGAAAACACCAAGATAATCTATTCACACTTTTGTAATATGAGTTTTCTTACTAGTTTAACCTTATCTTGATTATAATGAAGAAGGAGACTTTATTTAAAAACTAACAGCAAGTCATTATCAAACATAAAGTCTTATCTTGATTGATGACTTCTTTAGGATAGTCTTTTCCATTCATTAACGGATTTTTCAAAATCTGTTGAATGTCTACTTAAAACATTCAAGCTCTCAACTAATGTCTAAAAAATTTGAACTGTTCATAAATTTTTATTCATTCTTAAGATAAGATAATTAATTTCAGGTTTGGTATATTAAAACAAATGTTATTTAGTTTTAATATAACAAACCTGAAATTTATTATCTTCGTTCTATCTAAAAAAAATCTCTTGAGATAGTTTTCAAACGTTTCAGCACGTAGCATATACTTAAATGTATGCAGATTTTGATTTCTCATAAATTTTTGATAGATATTTCATTAAATTGGATATTCTAAACTACTGTTTGCAGTTTCTCCACATCGGTAATGCAATTAAAAGGCGCGACACTTATTTTTTCTTTCCGAAACGAAAAAAAATATATATATAGTTGCGATAACACCGGCGGAGATATGGTGCAATTTATGTTAATAAAAGCAATAAAGCGAGACGCTTTTGTAGTTCCAACGGGCGAAATGCTTTTAAAACATGGAATTACCACAAACAAAAATGTATATTGAGGCAGAACTAGAGCTGTCTCGCCGCTGACCCACTTTATAATAAATATGTAACATTATGCAAATTAATAATACCTCTGTGAAAAACGGTACCTGTTAAGTGTGAAGAGACAAGTGTAAACTTTATTGTAATTGAGACGATGGAAATTAATCGCCCTGGCCAAATTCAAAACCAATTAAATGATTCGTTCTGTTTTCTTTGCCCAACATTTTAATTACATAAATAATGTTAATTTCATTAACCTTTAACTCAATCTATTAGATTTTTGACCGCAATACTAATTAGTATTTTTTATTCAAAAGTCAATGTGGAGATTTTCTTTCAGCTCTTGTATTTTTTTATTATTTATATAAATAAATAAATTTAGCTTGAGTGATTCAGCAATTGTCAAAATATTTAGGAGTTGGTTATTAAAACGTCTTCCGAATCAAAAATAATTTGCGTGCGCGCTACCGGCGGATTTCAGGTGCTACCGAACCGTGAAAAAAAAATGAGCGCTCTGGCATTTTTATTGAATGTTTAGATTTTGAGGTCGTCGTAATTTCGTGCGGAGATTATTTAATCGGTACGCCATTCATCGGCCGGCATGTTTTAAACATGCATAATGAGTAATTAAACGAGAGCCGGATTATGAAACGCTATTGGGAGCACATTAAAACTCGATTATTGACTCCGCTAAACCAATTATTAATAATCAGCCGCAATCGATTGTTATTAATATCGATCCCGGCATTTTCGTTCCACCTTCCTGTGCCATTATTTTATGTAACTGTGATGATTTTATTTGTTGTGGCCAGCGAACACCATTCATCTTGCGGTAATTATAACTCACGTACTACGCAACCAAGGTCCAATTTTTCCCAACCTGCATTTATTCGACTTAATGACTACTTAAACTCTTTTTTTCCAATTTGTTATAAAACCATACACCGTTAGCTTCATTATTTATGCGCCGCGCTTATGAAACATCCTGAATTTAAACGATCCGCAGATATTTTTCACAAAACTGCAACTTTCAATCGCAGACTATCCTTGAGTCTGATATGCATCGGCCAGCCAACGGGAATTCCCATCACCGGCTTCTTCTTAGGTTTGTTTTTTTGATTCACAAGAAGTGTTATTCAATTTTTTTCCAATACTACGCGCATCCTTGAAACTGCCGGAAGGTCACAGCGACGAACCTTGCGGAACATAATTGATTGTTTTCAATACGTACCGTACACGCATTCGGTATTTAAAAATCGATCAGAGTAATTAAGATGTGTGTTTTTTCACTAGATGGATATAATCGTGTCGATTTCAACGGGTAATTAAGACCTAGCTTTCGGTTTTTCTTGTGTGTGTGTATAATTAAGGTTTTGGACTTTACAACTGTTTATCCAATCGGCCGAAATTGTTGTAAACAGTTCTTCGATTGTTAAGGCGCGTGCGTCATCTTGACGCAACAGCCCAGCATTTACTGTTTAAGAAAATAAGGCCGCTCACTGATTAACAAAAATTGCTCTTTCTACAAAATTATATATTTAAAACTTTAGGAGTAAAACTTGAGTAAAGACTTGATTCCGTAGCACATTCCAATATAATCTCTCAATAAGAGCATAATAAGTGCAATATATTGAAGTGGAGTTCGAGATAAACAAAGGAAAGTCTGTATGATTTGAATCTAAAATATCACGTCGAAGGAGATTTGATCTCGCTTTATCTATCACCAATTTCTCTTATTGGCGAAAAACGATCCTAAAGAGCTTCAAGTCGAAGAGCACGATCTTCACACAAATGAATTGATAATCTGGCTTATTAACGTTGACGTTTAAACTGATGGCAATTAGCACGATGTCATGTATGTGAGGCGTTATTTAATCTGCTTATTAGGCTTACAAAATAGATTCTTAAGTGAAATAATTTTTTTGTTTTATAATAATAATAAATTTTCATCGTTTCTTAATAGAAAAAATAATAATGTAAATAATAAGTTGTGTTTACTGTGTGTTCATTTGAATATATGTAATATGTTTGACGCAATGGACGTAAAAAAAAACTTTATAATTAATGTTTATTATCCAATAATATTATCACCTAATCGAAAGGTTATTTGTAGAACTTGATGACGGATATACCAGCAGCCTTCAAGAAAATTTAGTGATACCCGTAATTGCATCAAGGTGTGTTTGGGTCAATTTTTAGTGCAAACATCCAATTATTCCCGTGAATTAGCATAGACAGTATTTCCATCGATTGTTTGTTTTATTTGTTACTGGCTCGAACCTTGCCTTGTATTTAAATAACAAATTATGTCATAGCAAGATTTCACTTTCCTGCTGCTATACTATTAGTGTCATTGCAATGCCTCAAAAAAGTTGAAAGATATTTAATCGGCGAATCAATTGTTATATTTTGCATGAATTGTTTTTTTTTAAATTATAATTAATTGCGAAACGCGATTAGAAAAGTATATATAAACTAATTAGGGCCGGTGCCGTAAATAATAATAAATCGTACGAGAAAGAATAATTCTCGGTGGCGACACCGTTTTCACCGTCCACGTAATAAATCCGAAAAGGGGGCCATTTTTGTTCTTTTGGGAAAGTCCGAAGTTCACATTGATAATTCCGCGTAATTTTAAACAGGTTGCCGCAATTGCGTGTAGAAACTAGACAATCAGGTCCAGATAAGAGGTTTTCCAATTTTCGGCCCGCCGAAATGTAGAAATTACATAATTCTACGCGCGCACGCTCCTAATTGGCTGTTTTGTTTTGTTCACGTGTTAACAAGGTTGCATTTAAATGGCCCACAAAAAAATATTAATAAAAGGCACAATTTAAAATGAATTAGCGTTCGGCGTTTGGGAATCGAGCATTGATGGTTTTATTAGATGTTGGAGGTGATGCAAGCCGCGCTTGATAATAATTTTTTTATTTTAATTACAGTGTCCTCGTTGGTGAATTTTGCCGTGTGTAAGTGTGAAAAAAAAACGAGGAACCGAATTGCCCGTGGCACACCTTGGATAGCGATGAGATAAAGAGCGACCGGCGCCGATGCCCACTTGAGCCCCTTTTCGATGATTAGAGCGAAACGCGGGGGGAACCTTTGAACTTTTACTTTCCTGAATTGGAATGGCTTGAAAACTATTCTGCCGGTATCTGTGTCATTACGAGCGGCGTTCGCGTGTGGGATCTAGTTTTTCGGTCGGACGCAATTCACACATTCGCCTATTAATTAAGTGCGATAACAATCAATTAGTCCCGCTGTATCCCATCGTCTTGCCTACACACCGACACCGCCAACATTTTCATTAGCGGCCCTATTACAAAATGCACCGCGGTCTGCATACTAATCGGTTTCAACTTGAACCTGACATAGATCGCATTCAAGTTTACGAGGTTTACTACCGACGCGCGCCGGTGCAACTTCGGTTGTCTACCACGATGCACCGATTTTAAATTGTAGAATATTTTCTATTTTTATAACAAATATAGATTATTATTATAGAAAAAGAAGATTATGTACAGACAGAAATTACAAATTAATAATATATATAATTAATTGCTATCTTGATTAGAATTAAAAACATTTGGTTTGTTTCAAAGAACATTTTATTATTTCTTCTCCAATTAGTTTCCTTAATAACGACAATACGTCATTTACTCCTTGATAATGGCATATTGTCCAAACTAATCGGAGAAGAAATAATAAAACTTTCTGTGAAACAAACGAAGTGTTTTTAATTCTAATCAAGATAAAACAAACGGTCTATATTATTATTAAAAAAATGCAAATATTATATAAAAAATCATGTTTAAAGGGTTAAATATTTCATCGTAAAGCTTTATGGTACTAATTTTTAAACCCACAACATTATTATTCCTTTTAAAGAATTTAACTATGTGTAATTTGATTTATTTCTTTTTATTTATTTATTTATTTATAGGGGCAATGTTTTGCGTCAAAATAATAAATAATTCGTTGGCGCGCTCGTTCGCAAAAAAACGCTTGCATAACGGGTTGCCCAGGTTATCATCCTGCGCAGGTGCCAAACGAGTTTAATGTTAATAAAGATATTTGTTGGCTTCAATCCAAGCGACCATTCTTGCGTTTCCTTGGTTGTGTAATCCGTGTAACTAAGCTAGTTACTTCGTGTTTTCAACACCATTCATGTTAATACACAATAATTAATAAATAGCACAAAAAAACGAGAGTTATATAATATATAATTCTTCTTGTATTTATGATAATATACTCACCTATGGATCCACATAATCGGTGATAAATAAATTCGTCAATTATTTAATGCAAAATAAAATTCTTAATTATTAATTTACTAGAATTAAAATATTAATTTTCAATATTTAGTCTAAAAATTTTAGAATTTAAAAACACAAGTAATCTTTGTTTATAGCACATAATTTATTTTTATTTGTTTTAAAGTGTTAATTAATTAATTTTTAAAAAATCATTTGGTGCCCAACTCGGGGCAAAACTATTCAAATATTTAGCGTCCCGGCAAAATTACCAAAAAATCATTCACACCTTTAACAAAATTAGTTAGTTTTTAATTTAACCTTAAAAATTAACAATTAGTATATAAAATAAAAACATAAGAGTAAAGAAGTTTTAAAAATTCTAATTATACGAGGGGTTTGTAAAATAAAAACCGCTTTCCTTTAAAAATAATTCAATTTTCTACAGCAGGAAACAAAACCTTTCCAGCTTTTCTATATTCAATTTTATTAATATCTTCTACAATTTGGTAATTTAAATACCTGAACACTTAAATGTGTATAAATTTTTAAACTTCACAACTTTAAGTTTTATTAATTGTAATTAATTAATTATAAAATTTGATTATTAACCTGTTTTTATTTATTAAATTATTGTTTTCCCGCTAATAACGTCTTCGAGCCGGTTTCAGCCTATTCAGATCTCATCAGTGCAGCACAGTTGAAGGCAAAGAAATGTAATATAGATTTTAAAATTTCAAATGATGACATTTATTATCTGAATTTTTATAATTGAGCGGAAATAATAATGTAAAATCATTATAATTATGAGGCTTCTATTTCGTTATACAATTTGTAGTATACAATGAAAACACTTTATAACTTAGTTCATTTTACAGAAAGAAATACGTTCAAACTAGTGTTGCTTTGATAGCCTTGCTATTTTGTAACACGCAAATTACTTTTGTATCATTCACTGTCTGTCAAAGTATTAGCTAGAGAAGTAGTTGTTTTAAAAGTGATTTGTTTCTTGTAGTCTTAATAAGACTCATTTGTTATAGATTTTACGAAATATTTTCGTGTTTTTTCTAATTACTTTATAACTTGTTTGTATAACTGATTATAAAGTGTTTTGATTGTTTTTAATTATGGTGATGATGATTTTATCTATATTAATTGATCATTAATTTTATTCAATCCCTCACTTACCTCTGAGGTGCTGGTTGCTGCAGAGCTTAAAGCTGGAGAAACAGCAGGAACGTCGCTGGGACTAGGTGACGGTCCAGTGGTAAAATTAGGATGCGTGTGCGAACGGAACCCCGTCACACAAGTGGTAGGTGTGTAATTATTAGTCATAGCAGGATTATGTGATTGCGCCTGGTACGGAGGAACTTCGGGTAATAAGGGGTGGTTCTGTTGGAATGATTCGCTCAGGTACTGCCGCACTTGGCTCCTCTGCTTCTGTATGACGTGGTACCGCGTTGGATTCTCCAGTTTCGTCTGGACCTAAAACGTACGACACGTAAGTCCAGCCTTAAGGCTTATGGTTAACCCTTTGTAATACCTGCAGGACTTGAGGTGGTACATCGACGGCTATGCTGTGCAGGGGTACGCGCATCGCGTTGGCAGGTTGCTGCTGCTGGCACTCGTGCGCCCTTTGCGCCCTCTCCTGCGCCTCGCGCCGTTCCTGCTCCTGCATAGCCTGCTCCCTCATCAGGTGGAGTTTGAGCTGCGTCCTTGACACGGACTTGACGCTCTTGAGATTCGGCGGGCTGCAAAAGCGACAAAATCAAATTTCCCGCGTCTACAAGACGACATAGCAACCAGTTTCGTTAAACGCCCGTTAATTAGCTCCATTATAGCGGTCATATTTGTTATTGTTATTGGCACATCACTAAATGTATTAATGCGTTGCGCTAAAAAAATAACGTATAACTTTCTATAAAATGCCAAGATTGTTTTGAATATATAAATAACCGCTAATTAGACAAATGCGTATTTAATGTAATTTGTAATTAATTTCAAAAGTCACTTTTAATTATTCGATAGTTGCTCTAAGCTACCTCCCCCTCCCCCTACTCGGATATAAGTAGAGTAGTAGAAAAATTATTTAAAATCTTTTGATTTATCAGAGATAAGTAACGGATAATAAAAATCAATTTCGGACTAATGGAACTTAAGTCAGGCAATTTACATCAATTGATGGAGCCGTTGTTCCAGTTTCATTGTTTAAGAGCATTTTAGATGTAACATAATAATTTCTAGTAATTTACCTCACTTATGACTAATTTCTATAATAATGCTAATTAGGTAAAATTCTTTAGATTATTTAAAATACGGGACGCGATAACGTCTACACATTTGGTAATAAAACAAATTTCAAGGTTAAGCTTTTATATAACGTTCGTTTCACTGAAGCAAATAGAAGATAACCCTGGTATGAATTATTATTCAAATATGCCTAATCTCGCTTTTATTTTCGGGGGGGCAAATTCGATGCGCCTCTTAAAATAATTATATTTCGTTCTGAATTAGTGCGGTGACGTATCCGCCGAAATTATTTTCGTTGGCTTAAATTTAGATTGGGCTAAGAATTTTGACATTGACTTTCAACGTTTGGGCGTATTTTTAGCGTGCTGCGTTTTCACTTTTCAGACGTTTCCGGGAATTCTTCGGAGGGGCGGCTCTTCTGGAACAATTTTTGAAAATTTTTTGGATTTTTGACATTTCCTTCGCCACGTTCGCGCCTCATCTGCCAACTATTGCTTCATAAAAACAATCTATGTGTCCGCAATTATTGGCAAGGCGGTTTGTTTATTTTTAGGCGTACCTGTTCGATGGTTGATTGGTTTCGGATGCGCTTTATTTGCGGAATAATAAATTTTGCCGCGACGGTGGGTGGCGGTTTTACGCGCCCGACTTTATTGCCGGGTATTAAAACGTTAAGTGCCCAAACAGGCTGTTCGCCGTGAATCAATTACCTCGGCTATTCAAAAAGGTCAATATATTTGGGTATTTGCATATTACTTTATTTTTTTTCAAGTACGAAATTTCCACCCAATGTTTTAAAATATTGACACTTTTTTGAACACATTACTTGATTCGATAATCTTGAATTATGAATGAACCATAAAACATAAAAATTCAATAATTTCGATATTCAAGAAAATTTTTATAAATGTTTCAATTTATTAGAAAATCGGTGCATTTTCTGCATTACATATAGCCTTTTCACGTAGGACAATTATTGGCCGCACAATTCACGGCTAAAGATCAGGGTTATTAAATGCTCACGACTCGATGTATTAAATGTAATTACACGAGGATGTTCATGGGTATAATGGGATTTTTCGAAGTAAGTTAAACGAGTATAATTACTTAATGAAGCCTTTCGGTAACTTAATTGTAGCTCAAGACGATACGACAAAGTAAACAAAAGGTTTAGAAATTAATATTAATTAATTAAGAAATATAAATTACCCACATTAAAATTTATTAATAATAAATAATTGGATACACTAGTATAAATAAAAAAATAATGTTTTGTCATCAGACAGTAGACGGTTTCGAACTATTCAGGTCTTCTTCTGATAGAGATAAATTATTACTGGTTGATATATATTTCCAAAGTTGTCTTTTTTTAAAGCTTTCAAAAAAACATTAATTTTAATGATTTTAGAACAATTGTAACAATAATATTGATTAATAATCCAAGCTCTGATTTTTTTTCTCCAGATTAACCTTGAAAATTAAAACCAGTATAGGAATAAGCGATCGAAGATCGTAACCACTGGTGCATCCTTGAATCACAAAATCCATTATATAATCCGTGCGCACGTTACCACCTATTAGTTCGATTTAATTGCTAATTGTTATCTCCATATATTTTTTTTTGTAACATTTTCGAATTAATTAAGCCTATAAGGCCAGTTTGATTATCTCGAATGGTGCTGGGAACCCGGGAATGAATGGAGACAGTGAAATATTCGGTTATTAGGATGAAATTATGTAATTAACGTCGTATATTATAACATATTAATTAGCCGGCGCGTTTCTGCAACTTGGCCGAGTGACATTGCGGTGTAATTAGGATGAGGATTCGGGATGCCATTGAAAAATTTGAAAATTCATTACGTTTCGGTTTCTAATTCGCTTTAATTGCGCACTCCCACGTAGTACTATGGTCGTAAAAACAATATTCGTTAACACGTAGAAAAATTTTATTGTTGAAATAATTAGAGACTTCTTAATAAAATAAATCTACGTCATATTATCAATTATTTATATCTAGTAAATTATTGTGTAATGATAATTATATATTGTAATTAGAAATTACATATTTGTACAAAATGGATTAAAACATTATTCTTCTAATAACAAAAATTTCACATTTCATTTTTAGAAAAGTCTCATCATGAGATTTATAATACAATCGCGAAAATATCAAAACCCATAATTATGAAGTTTATTACACATTAAATTTTTTCTGTAAAACTGGTACGCGCTAGCACCGACTAGATAATGCGCAGGAGCTCAAACAAAAAAAAATCAATTGGCAATGAATGATCATTGCTGGATAACATTTCACTGATAAATAATAAGCGATGACGCCGCCGCCTAGATAAGGATTCCCATCAAAAGGAAGCAGTTAACCACTGAAAAAGATTCATGTAAAGTGATTCATTAATAATTTAAAAAATTATCATTTTCATTATTTTTTATGTTATATAAATTATGATTTGCTTAAAACCGCAAGATATGTTTCTTAAACTGAGTCCGGACAAACGTTCCATGTGCGCACTTGAGGCGGGTTAAGCGTCTGCTCTGGATTGTTATTGTTGTTAATTGTTATTGAAGACCCATGATTAATCATCGCGGACCAGACTTCCTACATGAATCCGTTACACCAGTTATCAACCGACTTATTCTTAGTAAGCTGATAAAAGTGCGCCAAGAGGAAAAAACACTCATATTTCCACTTGTATGACTCATTGTTAAACTGTATACAAATACAAATATTTGAAACATGCTTTATTTACAATTACATAAATTTAATTACGATAGTCTGCATTATCCGATTCTTGTTATATTTTATGTTTTTATTAGTTGTATTCAATAAAAATACTCAATATTGATCATCTGTTAAGATTAAGCTTCTATCATAATAATATTATTATTATTATTATTATTATCATAATAATATAGTAGGTTAGAAAATAAAATAATAAGTTTGAATTATCAAAAAATAAAATATTCATTATAATTATCTTTTTAATTTCTATCTATTTCTTGAAATGTTGAAATTTTGAAATTCTCTAATTTCTTACTTTCTAAAATACTTAATTCTAAAATTTTCGAGTGTTTAAATTTTCAACTTTTCGAATTTTCGTGTTATCGAGTTTTTGAATTATCTAGTTTTCGAGTTATCCTAATTTCAAACTTTCGACTTGACGAATTTTTGAATATTTGAATTTTTGAATTTTTAATTTTTGAATTTTTGAATTTTTGAATTTTTGAATTTTTGTATTTTTGAATTCTTGAATTATTGAACTATTGCATTATTGCATTTTCGAGTTATCAAATTTTCAATTTTTTTAATTATTAAATTATTCACTTGGAAAACAAACTAACAATTTCTTCATAATTTAATTTTATTTAACACAAGAACAAATTTCTATATTGAATTATTGAATTTTTGAATATTTTAATATTTGAATTTTTGAATTTTCAAATTTTTGAATTTTTGAGTTTTCAAATTTTCTAATTTTTGAATATTTGAATGTTTGAATGTTTGAATATTTAAATATTTGAATATTTGAATATTTGAATATTTGAATATTTGAATATTTGAATATTTGAATATTTGAATATTTGAATATTTGAATATTTGAATATTTGAATATTTGAATATTTGAATATTTGAATATTTGAATATTTGAAAATTTGAATATTTGAATATTTGAATATTTGAATATTTGAATATTTGAATATTTGAATATTTGAATATTTGAATATTTGAATATTTGAATATTTGAATATTTGAATATTTGAATATTTCAATATTTGAATATTTGAATTTTTGAATTTTTGAATTTTTGAATATTTGAATATTTAAATTTTTAAGAGAGAAAATGGCACAGATATTCGAGTATAAAATGTGGTTTTGAACTTTTGAATATTTCAATATTTACCATAAGAATACTTGAGAAATTTTAAGAACATTTGATTATAGTTGAGAATATTTAGGAATATTTGGGAACTCTCGAGAATGTTTGGGATAATTGAAGAATATTTGAGAATGTTTGAAAATATTTTTAAATGTTTGATAATATGTATTTGAGAATATTTGAGAAAGTGTGAGAATTTTTGAGAATTTATGGAAATATTTAAGATTGAGAATTTTTTAGAATATTCAAGAATGTTTGAGATGATTTGAGCATCTTTAAAACTATTTGAATTGAGAATATTTGAGAATGTTTGAGAATTTTTGATTATATTTGAGAATGTTACAGTTAGTTTTTCAAATATTCAAGAATGTTTAAGAATAATTGAGTATAATTGCGTATGTTTGAGAGTGTTTTAGAATCTCTAAGTATGTTGTAGAATATTTTCGAATCTCATTTAAAACATTTTCAAATATTTGGTAATAATTGAGTATAACTGCGACTGTTCGAGAATGTTTCAGAATATTTGAGTATAATTACGAATGTTTAAGAATATTTGAAAATATTTGCGAATGGTTCAAAAGGTTTGCGAATCTACGAGAATATTTAAGAATATTTCAGAATGAGAATATTTGAAATATTTAAGATGATTTTCAAATATCCGAAAATATTTCAGAGCATTTGAGAATATTTGTAAATTTTTACAATATTCGATAATATTTGAGGATAATTGCGAACGTTAGAGAATGTGTGTCTGAATATATGAGAATATTTTTGAATATTCGATAAAATTAGAAAATATTTGAAGAAATTAGACAATATTTGAGAATAACTGTGAATATTTGAGAATGTTTCAGAATATTTAAGAATGTTAGAGAATGTTTGATAATTGCGTATGTTTGAGAATGTGTATGAACCTTTGAGAATGTTTCAGAATATTTTCGAATACAGAACAATTGAATTGCGTTTCAAAATATTTGATAATAATTGCGAATCTTTGAGTATACTTGAGAAAGTTTCAGAAAATTTGAGAATATTTGCAAATGTTTGAGAAGATTTAAGATTCTATGAGAATATTTGAAAATATTTGAGAGTGTTTGAGAATGTTTGAGGATGTTTAAGATTATTTTCGAATATTCGATAATATATCAGAATATTGTAATAGATTGATTGTATTTTTTTAACTATTCGATAATATTTGAGAATCATTGCGAATGTTTCAGAATATTCGAGAGTTTGGGGAAGTTTCAGAATATTTGAGAATATTTTCGAATATTCCAAAATATTTGAGAATGTTTCAGAATGTTCGAGAATATTTAAGAATATTTGAGAATATTTGCGAATGTTTGAGAAACTTTTACAATGTTTGAAAATATATGAGAACGTTTAAGAATATACGAAAATATTTGAGTATAACTCCGAATGTTTGAGAATATTTGAGAATATTTAAGACTGTTTGATTTTTTTTTAATATTCGATGAATATGAGAATGTTTGAGAAAATTTGACAATATTTAGGAATATTTATAATATTTGAGAATATTCGAGTATATTTAAGAATAATTGCGAATATTTGAGAATATTTAAGAATGTTAGAGAATATTTGAGAACATTTGAAAATGTTTGAAATATTTGCGAATGTTTGAGAATAGAGTATAATTGCGTATGTTTGAGAATGTTTGTGAAACTTTGAGAATGTTTTAGAATATTTTAGTCTTTGAGAATGTCTGAGAATATTTTCGAATATTCAGTAATAATTGAGTATACTAGCGAATGGTTGAGAACGTTTAAAAATATTTTGAGTATATTTGAGAATATTTCAGAAAATTTGAGAATGTTTGAGAATATTTGAAAATATTTGCGAATGTTTGAGAAGGTTTAAGAATTTACTTATTTACGGATTCATCTTTTGTATACATACATAGAAAAAATAAGAATTTATGAGAATATTTGAGATTATTTGGAAATATTTCAGAGTGAGAATATTTAAGAATGTTTGAGAACTTTCGAAAATATTTCAGAATATATAAGATTGATTGTATTTTTTTAATATTCGATAATATTTAAATATAATTGCAAATGTTTCAGAATATTTGAGAATGTTTTGGAAAGTTTCAGAATATTTGAAAATATTTTCGAATATTCGAAAATATTTGAGAATGTTTCAGAACATTTGAGAATGTTAGAGAATATTTGAGAACATATAAGAATGTCTAAAAATATTTGCGAATGTTTGAGAAGGTTTGAGAATGTTTAAGAATCTTTGAGAATATTTGAGTATAATTCCGAATGTTTCTTGAATTAGTTTCTCATGTAGCTCGTGGTGAATATATTAATTCCGAATGGTTAAGAATGTTTGGAGACTTTAGAGAATAGTTGAGATGAGAATGTTTAAAAATATTTTAAAATGTTTGAAAATATGTATTTGAGAATATTTGAGAAAGTGTGAGATTTTTTGACAATTTATGGAAATATTTAAGATTGAGAAATTTTAAGAATATCCAAGAAAGTTTAAAACTATTTGAATTGAGAATATTTGAGAATGTTTGAGAATATTTGATTATGTTTGAGAATGTTACAGTATTTTTTCGAATATTCAAGAGTGTTTGAGAATATTTGAGAATGTACGAGAATATTTGAGTATAATTGCGTATGTTTGAGAATGTTTGAGAATATTTGAGAATGTTTCAGAACATTTGAGAATGTTAGAGAATATTTGAGAACATTTAAGAATGTCTGAAAATATTTGCGAATGTTTAAGAATCTTCGAGAATATTTGAGTTTAATTCCGAATGGTTAAGAATGTTTGAAGACTTTTGAGAATATTTGAGAATATTTGATAAATAGAATGGTTGCGACCGTTACTACGTGGTAATCCATGCTTACACTGAATTGAAAAATTCACACAAATAATTATTGTAAAAATATAATTTAACAACACAACACGACTTCGAAAGTCGAAACTCGAGTCGTGCTGTGTTGTTAAATTTATATAATTGTGCCTACACGTTATATAATATTTTTACAATAATTATTTGTGGTTAAAATATAGTGAATTTTTAAATTCAGTGTAAGAATATTTGATGTTTGAGAATGATTGACAATATTTTCGAATACTTTCGAATATTCGATAATAATTGAGTATAATTGTGAATATTAAAGAATATGTGATAATATTCGAGAATGAGAATATTTCAGAATATTTTCGAATATTCGGAAATATTTGAGAATTCGAAATCGAAAATTCGGTAATATTTGACTATAGTTGCTAATGTTCGAGAATATTTGAGAACTTTTTAAATGTTTGAAATGTATGAAAATGTTGAAGATTATTCGAGAATATTTGAGTATAATTGCGAATGTATGAATATATTTGAGAATATTTTTGAATATACGATTATATTTGAGTATAGTTGCGAATGTTTAAATATATTTGAGAATATTCGAGAACATTTAAAAATGTTTCAAAATATTTTAGAATGTTTACAGACTATTTGAGAATGTTTGCGAATGTATGAAAATATTTAAGAATATTTGAGAATGTCAGACAATATTTGAGGATGTTTTAGAATTTATGATGATAATTGAGAATAATTGAGGATATTTGTCAATATTTGAGGATGTGTGTAAATATTTGAGTATACATATATTAATTTACAAAAGTTCTTTATAATTTTACGTTTGTCTAAATAAGGATGTTATTTTCTCTTACGATTCAAAATCTCAAATAAACAAATATTCAAATATGTATTTGAGAGTATTTGAGAATATTTGAATATTTGTATATTCAAAACTTCAAATATTTTTTAAAATTATTAATTGAAATAAAACTACACATTTATTGTTGAACACTGCACACAGTGGCTTTATCAGGTAGATGAATTGAATATCTAAAATCATTTTTTGGATGTTTGAATCTTACCTAGTATTTAAAAACATAACTTTGAAAAAAAATGTAGTGATCTAGAGAACACCTATGCAAGCACTAACCAATCACTTTAATGATTTACAAAAATTTACAATGGTGAAGTTTTATTTTCAAGAAACTCAATTGAACGTTGGTTATTTTTAAAATTCACTCTACACACTAATCAGGTTTTTAAACTTTTATGCTTGAACACACAAATTAAAAAAAATAATGTAGCTCTTCATGTCATAACATCAGTCGCGTTTTTTTAATTGATGAAGAGTTAGATTTCGAAGCAAGACGTACCCTCCGGATTTGGGAGGAAGCCCTGTAATTTTGGAATTCTCGCACTGCTGAAAGTCATTGTCCAAGTCGATGATGCTGGGGTCCATCTCCAAGATCATCCTGAGATCCTCGTCGATGCCCAGCTGCACTCTGACACTCCTCATCTGAGTGGGTTCGGCGGCCATGGGTGCGACCTGGCCGTCGACCTCACGGAATTCCGAAATTGCAGACATGTGCAACTTCGGAAACGACTGTGGCGATTATTCCGCGTGCAGACGCGTTCGAGATGGGCGCGCGCGATTTTCAAAAGCAACTGCGCTCTAAAAGCTCCACGCTGCAAACCGTCATATCATTTGAAGGTCTCTGCTCTATTTTTGAACAGAACTCTATGCAGTCATTTTCACTACACACATACGAAATTTTTCAGCCGAATTCTCGGTACTCGAAAAGTGTCAAAATGCGTGTTGTGAAATGGGCATGTGTGATAAATGCATTAAAGCGGTAAACGTGCTGAACGTTTAGTTTTCCAGAACATTAATCTTAATGCCAGGAATTGCAATATTTCCAATGCGTGTCTAGCTTTTTAATATCAGTAACTATTACCTTGACATTCAGTGTGGAATACAGAAAATACTACTGGCTTGAATCATTGTTGATAAATAAAATAATATATGTAATATTAGATTATTATATATAAATAATTGTGCCGTTGTGAACGACTTTCTCTAAAAAACCGGTGCATACCGGCAATTCGTGACATTATCCTTGGGCATCATCACTTAATTGAACATTTAGTGTTCTAACACGTTGCTTAATTGTTAGCGGCTACGTCAAGGAGAACGGCCCAGCATTTTTGAAATCTCAAATATTGTTATTATTTCGTCTGGGTCAGTCTTGGGTAAACATTGGGCGGAATGTAATCATGTACAAACATCACGTTTAATTCGATTCCCTGTTTAAACAGAAGCGCCTCCCGCGGGTCTACGCACTTCGACAAGAACTCCTATTCCGCCTATTTGTGTCCATCGGAAATGCGTAATCGTGCAAAACCGATTGTTCAAACTGAGTAATCATATGTAGGAAAAATAATACTGAGCCCGTTGTTTCCTTTGGTTATGACACACACGTTTATTTTTATTCGGAATAATATTGTAATACGGCGTATTGTTAAGACCGAATAATTACTAAAATCTTTTTGGCATCGGTTTTTTTTGCGCCGTCCGCCAAGATATATTTTTATGATGGAACAGCACTATGCTTTTAATAGGTTATGAAAAATAAAGCATTGCAGATTTTACGGACGAATAAATATGAAGGTGTGAGCATTAATCATTGCAAAATCTGCACCAGACGTCGATCCATCATAAGAATTTAAGGTGAATCATCGGAAACGATTGCGAAAAGTTAACTTTTAATCTGGCTTCATCCAAAACTATACGATCAGAAAACCGGTTGGTTTTAGTACTTTTTGTAATGGTGGGAATGTAATGAAGAATTCAACGTATTTATTGATTTAATGGTTATGAAGCTATTTGTCATATTATTTGTTTAAGTTAAGAATTTGTTTTATGATGCTTGAAAAATCTTATTATCTAATTGGTATTTCCACGCAGAAATGTTTTCACTTTTAAATCTTTACGAAGATCCTGCTACAAATTTCGTTTATAGATTAATATGAAAAAAAAAACGTTATAAAATAATGTAAAACATAAGTTAAATTATGTTTGCTAAAACATTTGTAGGAGATAATCCTCTATATTACGAACTATTTACTCATTTTATCCCTGAAGGATCTGAACTCTTAAGATTATGTATGTTTATTACACATAATTCATAATTAAAGCAAATTTTATTGATTTTTCATGAACCAATTAATTATGAAATATATAATTTTTGTTGATTTATATATGATTGTTGCAATATACAAAAATGGCGGTTACCGACCCCTGTATCATATAATCAATTATAAATTTTTCATTAACTTTTTTTAAAATATATTTTAGATCGTTTAGTTTCGAAACATTGACGAAATATTAAGTAAATTCCTGTTCCCAAATGAAGACTTTAGTAACTGCCGTTATTATTATTTTTTATTTTTCTTTAACTTGTATCATAATCGTTAATACGGTATAAATGTTGAAAAAAAACAATTGCTCAATATTACGCGTTTCAGTATTAGTATTGCGGCTTGTTTTGACAATTCTAAACAGCAAAATACATGTTTAGGTTTATCACGCTTGTCAAAGATAATTAGAGAATGCTTATTGTGAGGTTTTCGTTGTTGCAATTAAAGCGAAATTATTTCAAGACTAACAGGCGTCGTCAGCTGCATTTTCATTTATAAGGCGATAATTTTATAATTTTGAAAATATGTGCGGATATTTACGGAGATATTTATTGAAGTGAACGCATTTTGCGGGCCATGCCAAAAATTATCCGCACTGACGTGCAGCGCTATCACAGGAACGTTAAATGTTTTTATATCCGCGTGTGTAAATCGGCGCGTTTGTAAAAGTAAAATGCGACAATGGAACGGAGATAAAATGCGAAAAATGTTGTGGGGTCACGTGATAAACGGCGACACGGGTTGAAATGAGAGTTCATGTACGGTACCTCTCTGTAACCGGCATCGCTTTCGATTTGAGTTCGTAAAATTCCTGGTTCTTCGGCGTCCCCAGGAGTTCGTCGAAGTCGATGAGGTCTTGGAGGTCCGAGTCGTCGGTGAACGACATGTCGAACCCCAGGTCGATTCCCGACTCGGCCATCTTATTCATTTCGGGGATGGTCACCAGTTTTCGTCGCGGTCACAAATTTGTTTACGAAGCGGCGTGAAAAGTCCTCATTTGAATGTTTGGAGCCCGCACACGAACTGTCAAAACAAAACACCAACTACTACATTTCGCCGCGAACAAAATAATTATTACGAATTATAATCGACGATCCTCGCAACTAGTCGCGCTCAAACTATTTAAACCGTTCAAGTTTACGCGGGAAGGCCATCCGCCGTGCAATTGTATCGCAATTGGTTAAGACGTCTGCTCACCCCCAAACCACGCTCTTCGCGCCACTTTCAAACGACCGAATTACTAACGAACGAGGCGGTAATGCACCTGCGACGGTTTTTGCTAAATCGGCGAAATGATAAAATGCCCCATCATTAATTACACCATTCGCAATCAGTGCCGTGTCAACATGGAGTTATCATTTATCAAAGTCGTCTTATACGAATTTCTTTTGAATACTTGCACATTCGCATTCACACTGGAACCTTTAGATCTTCAGGATATGTGGGCGGAGTATAAGGTAGTTGAGTTATTCAATTTCGCTAAAGCATTTTTTAACGCGGATTTTTAAAGGAACGGTATAATAAAACGTACATTGGTGACCACGATTATAACAGGAGGGAGGTTTGGGAGGAAAATATATGGCACATCAGGAGACATAATGAGGAAGCTGATCAAGGATTGCATTCGTATTATATTAAAGATAATCCTTTAAGTGATTTGGTAATTAATGACGTGAAAGTTTATTTTTGATTTTATAAAATTTTAATTACTATAGTCGCCCCAAGTGTACCTACAAAAAATGGTAAAATTAACGCATAGCAGACATAGAAAAGCCCCGGACCCCGAGATCGTCGGTGATTTTTACCACTATTCCCACGACATTCCGGACGAGTTGGATTGGAGGAAGAAAGGTTTCATCACCCCGGTTTACAATCAAAAGGATTGCGGATCGTGCTATGCGTTCAGCGTGGCGATGGTTCTACAGGCGCAAATTTTCAAAGAAACCAATAAACTGGTTCCACTGAGTGAGCAGCAGATTGTCGATTGCAGTGCGTCGAGCGGCAATTACGGCTGCGGGGGCGGTTCGCTGCGGAACACCCTGATGTATTTGGATAAATCCGGTGGTTTGATGGCGTACACCGATTATCCATACACGGCCAAGGTAATAAATTGCCAGTGATATTAATAATTAATTGCAATACGTTTTCAAACAAAATACATTCGATAAATTTATTTTATCGCAATCACTATAAATATAACAACGTTATCTATCTCTCGCAGCAATTGATGTATAACATAATTTAATCAAAGACATGCTCCAATTACATTAATAAACCACTTATGGCGGCATCTATTGCTTATACATCATTTTCAATTATTAACATCCAAATAATAAATTTATTCCAGTGCTTTATTTTCAGCAAACCAAATGCAGATTCGATAAACACAAAGCGCTGGTGAATGTAAGTTCTTGGGCAATTCTACCTGCAAGAAACGAGAAGGCTTTGGAAATAGCTTTAGCAAAAATAGGACCCCTTGCCGCTAGTATAAACGCCAGCCCTCGCACGTTTCAATTATACCAGTAAGTATATCTTCAACACCTACACACAAAAAAATCACAACTTTGATGAAGACATGGAAAATAGTTCAGTATACAACATGGATTTATATATATATTTTTAAAAACACTGTAAAAACCTTGTTTTACAACTGTATCTGAAATGACAAACTTGTCATTATCAAACTTAAAGTTCCTTTCTTGCACTTAAAACTTTTCAATCTGAATTAAAACTCTTGAAATTAATTTGACAGAAATATATACATTCAAATAATTGCTTCAACAAGTGATTTGTTTTTTAGACTTAATTTGACTCATTGCTATAGATTTATAAAAGAAATTAAATGCTATATTTTTAAATTAATTTAAAGTTCATAGTTGTATTAAAACTGATTACAGTTTTAAGTAGCACCATTTAACAGTTTTTTTTTTACATCAACATAGTAAAGATCAGATCACTCTAGCGATTAGAATATACCGAAACTGGTCTGTAATTGTCTGTAAATAAAGAATAACTTATGTTAATACCGTTGTTTTATACTAGACTTAAATATTAAAACACCTGTATATTGTGTTGCCTATGTTGATAATTATAAAGTAAAATAAGTTAAATAAAATAAATGATTTTAATATATTTATAACACATTAAAGTTAAGGATTTTATAATTTATTATTAAAGTTTATTCAAATTCCCTTCGTATTTGTAGTATGTAAATTTAAAAAAAAATGTTTTTATAATTATCTAAATTTTTAGTTTGTATTCTTTTTTTATTTAGCAAAGGAATTTATGATGACCACTCGTGCTCATCAAACAAAGTGAACCACGCCATGCTTATAGTTGGATACACAAAGGACGCTTGGATACTGAAAAATTGGTGGGGCAGCCATTGGGGTGAAGATGGATACATGCGACTGCGGAGAAACAGGAACAGATGCGGTATTGCCAATTACGCCGCATACGCTTTAGTTTAAAGACGATTGTGTATAAACAAATTTTCCTACAATAAAATATTTTTTATAATGACTTTCTCATTTATCACTTGGTGGAACATTTTGAACTATTACTGAAAAAGGTTTAAATTAAATTACACTTGGTTTTAGTATTCTATAGACTGATGTACTGCCACCCTTCGACCATATTTAATAAAATAAGAAAGAAGCATGTGCAGCAAATTTAAATATAGGCGAAACAAATATATCGCATTTTATTTTTACTTTATTATCCAGGAAACAACTTTCTGCCATAACTTACCTAGCTTAAAAATGGATAGTTCCACCATCCCAACGAGAGAGCGCATGTAGGTATTCCAGAGATATTTTTGTAATAAAACACATGCGCATTGTATCATGTGAAATTAATATTTTTTTCGATTAAAATTAATATATTATTATATGTTTAAATGAATGTAATATTAAAATGATAATGTTAAATTGGTAAAATGTATGGTGAAATAAAAGAGGTAAAATGAACTGAACAGGCATATTATGATATTTATTTTCATTTTTTTCTCATATACAGTATATAAATGTGCAAAAGAACAAAGGTAAATTTGAAAACGAAATATTCTCATATTTACAAACATGGAATACAATAAATTGTTAGAACGTCCACCTAAATGGAAGAAATACATTAAAAAAATAATAAATTAAGAACGAAATAATCGAAGCAATATAAAAATATTCAAAGGAAATATATTTCAGATACATATATTCCTCGAGTTTCGAATGAAAACACATCAATAGAAAATGTAATACAAATTTACTTTGTACAAAGATTATAAAATTTACCGTCCGGTAAAGTGTAAGTTTTTGGTTGCGTATATGTTTATTTCATTGTATTTGCAATGTAACGAAAAAACATTCTAAATTTAGGCCACATCAAAATATATTCAACAATAAAAATTACAACATCGACATATGCAAATATTGCATATAAATTTTGCGGTTGTAATATTCAAAAATTTAAATAACTTAAGTTGAATTCTGTATCTTTTTTTTCATGCATTTTACAAAAAACATGTCTCCGTTTAGAATTTACAATAAAAGAAAAAATGCAATACATGAAAATGAATGGCAGATTCCATTGTAAGCATGAGTTTTACTTTTATGCTCTCTGAACAGTTCTTTCACTGGTTTGCATTGTATTTCCGAAATATTCAGAGACCGACCACTGGACTAAAACAGGATTGTGGTGATTCAGTTGGTATAAATAGGCATCATCAAGGCTGCTTTGAGTCCAGGACGACTTAAAAGTATCCCGAGAGAGGAAATTAACATTGTTCGTATCATAGGTTGAACAATACACAAAATCTACATACAGTTGAACATGACACAAAATTAGTGTGAGAGACCACACTGCCGAGGGAAAATTCACTGTTTAGTTTCTTTCTCTTTAAAAGTGTATTCAATTATATATTTTCTTTAAAAAAAACTCTCCTCTTTAGTACACTATCACAGTCATTTACACATGGTGTTCATGCAGAAATATTAAATGTATCTTTTTGATAATATATTTTATACAATAGACTTTACTTTCAATGAGTCACTTATAAACATGATAAAATATTTTTATACATAAATATTTATACAAACTCAATGTTTGCATGTATATATGTATAAATAAATACACACTAACATTTTAGAGAATATATAAAGAGTTCACAGCAACTTTATATTAAAAATATCACATCACTCAATTTAAAACTGATTTCCATCAGCAGCTATCCTCATTGGATAGCTCTTCGCAAATATAGGATACGCTAAGGTTGTGTTTAAAGAATCATTATGTATTTCTAATGAGTTCTGTGAGTAGTGAAGCACCAATTTCTTGAGCGTATCGTAAATATTGTATGGCTCGGCAAATCCCAGGCCTCTCATCGTTTCGTATATTATACAGTGATTTATTTGTCCATTGCATGCAATTGATAGAGCATATTGATTTGTACTCGACTTCCTAACTAAGAATGTGCCATCCGGCTTTCCTGTTAGCAGTTTCTCTGCCTCTGAGCGGTCACACTTCAAAAGTAACCAAGTTTTTTCGTCGTTATGCGGTAAATTTTCGTTATCCTCGAAAATTATAGATGATTCTTCGATTTCCCCATTTTTCTCCAATAACTGGTTCAGTTTTGATGCTTTGATACCTCGCCGAAGTAACCACCTAAAACGTATTTATTAGTAATCATTTATTAATGAAAAAAAACTAAGACTTACTTATGATATTTATCCTTCTCTTTCATCAGATCCCTAATAACAGGCTTAAGCGAGGTTATTTCCCGTTCAAGTGTTCTATTATAAGCTTCCCTCTGATGTAAGTTCTCATCTAATTGACTGCAGCTCTCCTCCATGGACTTCAACCTTTCCTTAAGTAGTTCGGCGTTCAACATGACTCCTTTGATTTCATGAGGCTGTGCTTCTTTCAGGAACTTATCATGCAGTTTTATATGCTCTTTAAACACTTTTACTAATTCTTTCAAAGCCTCCAAAGCTTGCCGTTTACTAATCACTTCTTGATGCGTCTTGTTAAAATCATCTGAGTAATTTCCAAACACCTTGTTCTTATCCTCGAGTTTCCTATTTATATCTACATAGTGGTGTTTTAATTTTTCAATGTTCTCTATGTTCATCATTTCCTCTTCCTCATGGTATTTGGAAACTGGGTACATTAATTTAATATCTAAAGAAGCGTTATATTGAGAAAGAGAATCATTCCTGAAGTGATTTATCAACTCCACTACTGAATTAAAAGTATATGGTTCTGTGAATCCATATTTGCTATTTCTGTGGCATATTTTGATGAGTTTGTTTGTGCCTCCTTTGCGGAGGGTTAGCGTATACTCCCCAGACTTATTAGATGCGTCCCTAACTAAAAATGTACCATCACATGTGTCATCAAGTTTCTCGTTAACCTCCTCCCTGGTAATATCCCCCCAATACCACTCAGCATCTTGCAGTAGCGTGGAATTTGTCGGCTTCTCCTTATCAACAGGCATCCTCGACACCTTCCTAGGCGGAATAGCGGGTGCGGCTGCAAACTCTGGCAGTATCTCACCCCAATCACAGTTTAGCAGTAGGAACTCCACAATTCGATTGTGCAATTGCGTGTTATACACAACTTGACTAAAATTTCAAACAATATTAGCTACCAATTAGAAGTTGATTTATTTGTACTTACATTATTCTCTCCCAAGGTGGCCTCAGGAAAATGTGGCACATGACTTGTACTAATACGGTGGGAGGATTCTTGTTACCTCTGGCATGTTCCATTTGGCACATCCTGCACAGATGCGCCATCACGAACTTTAGTGTACTTCGGTGATGCTCCGGTATCTCTTCAACGAGAGCGTTCAGTTGTGTAATGCATTGTTCGTCGTTTCGAGACCCTGAAATCGAAAATTGTTACAAATGATTGATAATTGTGGCGGTATATACATACTGGAAGCATCCAAAAACTTATCGTACCACTGCACCGGTATGACTGGGTCGGGTAGTTCCCGTAAGAATTTCTTGAATACGTTTGCTATGCAGGATGGCGAATAGTCAGTCAGATCCACGGTGGAAGATTCGTTTAATCTCTGTCGCAGCTCGTTCACTTGCTCTGAGGGCGCTGATGCCGTGTACAGATTGTATAGTTCTAGGGATGTATTCGATCTCGCTCTCGCTTCCAATTCTTGTGCACATTTGATTATCTGTTGGATTTAAAATTGATTAACAAATATTACATTACATAACCTACAAGTTTTTGTTACAACAAAAGAATTAAATTTTTTGAATCACAATTCATAGGTACATAATTGTAGTTACACAGCAAACCCACGTAATGCGGATTAATATTTAATGATACTAACTTGGATATTTAATATGCAGCATTTGTGCCAGTTATAAAATAATGCGTTTAATTCTGAAAATCACTGATGATAAATTATAATTAACTATTAAACCGTTATTTTAATGATAGTGAAAACTTACGATTGAAGGAGCCGGGTATTCAGATGCATTAAATTGGGCGCAGAGACTTTGTCCGAACAGACCAGTGTACTTAACGTTTGTTGGTTTGCAGGTGGGCAGGCCAGTGGCGGCGCAGGTCCTGTGCGCGACTAAGCCGCAGTCTGTAAAGTAAGGCGGTTTGCTGTGAAACTCAAAAGAAAATGGGAGCGGTGATTTGTTTACCTTGGCAGACGAAACCCTGCTGTAGTATGCCTCTCAGGAACTTGTTACACTTGCCGCATCTCTCCAGCGTGCTGAAGCTCTGCTGTGCCAAGTTGTGGGAGAAGTCATTGTCATAACCGGAGCAGTTCTCCGTTGCCATGTTACTGTCATCGGTTTTCGTCACTAGCTCGTTTATGCAGGAGAGTATGGCTTTCTGATGGAACTCATCCTTTATGCCCATATTCTAAATGATTAATATTATTGTTAATAACAAAAATAATAATATTTAAAAAATATGGTTGTTATATATCCGCACTGATTGTGCGAATAGTTTTTCCGTGTACCTCGTTTAGGTATGCAATTAAAACTTATCTGAAGCGATAATTTACACTTGACGAATGGTAAGTCGGAATTTACCTTTACACACTGTAATCGTGTTAAAGAACTAGTGAGATGGAATTAATATAGTATGACGGAATTTTAAACGAGATAAAAAAAACAGTTGGCTTTATATTACTCTCCATACATTCCAATTTATTTAAAGTTTAAAACAACGTTCTTAAAAACTAGAGGGATGTTTAAATATAATTGTAAAATAGATAATAAAACTATGTGTATAGTTGGTTGTAATTGATGGTTGATTTTAAATAAAAATTGTATGTATGTGTAGAATTTTTAGTTTGAAATAACTCCACGGTTAGGAGCTTGGTCAAAAGGCTCTAATTGTGTAATTTAAGAAATCGAAATTAAAATAATTGGCCGCTGGGTGACGCATTCGGCAATCGATAGATAGAGAATTAAGCAGTGCCGGCTCGACTCTGACGTTAATTGAGTGACCGATCGGAATATTTAATCTTGTGCAGTGTGGCGAAATACAGGATGCCCGTTCCTCATTCACCATGCCGACTCTGATTAGTTGGGGAGAGAACTTTAACAGGACTAGACAGAATTACGATACACCGAGCGTGCTAAAAAACAAAGTAATTAAAACATTCTGTTCATTATTTAAAGTTCTCGTATTGTTTTATCGTAGTAGCGAAAATTACGTAATACGCGGTATTTTTACGAAGGTAAAAAGAAATATGGGGAATATAAATAAAATATGTAAAGTGTTTTTGAATAAAAAATAATATTAAAAAATTTAAGAAAATTGATTAAAAATCATTATTGTTTACCTGCCATTAACAATCACGGACCAGTTTCGATATATTAGACTCTCACCAGAGTATCAGAGTAGTGCAGTTGAAATAATAATGTTTTCCTATTATTATTGTTGTAATTGACATTCCTATGGTTATCTACTCAATTAGGGGAAAGTAGTGCAATGCTTTAGTTATAATTTCAGAAGAATTAAAAATATGATTTTTTTAAATTATATTATCAATAAAGATGTAAATCAAAATGGTTAAATCGTCGAAAATTTATACGTATTTTTATGGTCTTAAAAAAATTACGACCGTTTAATTATAAGTATGACATCATTTTTTTAGGACGCGGGAATTTTATCGAATTCCTATTTTTTTTTGCTATAAAAAAGTGAATGAAAACACGAGCGTTTCGCACGATTGTGCCATTCAGATAAGAATTGGTTATCATAATTAAATGCAGTTTCTAATGATACCGATTCTAGGTTAGGCCAGAGGTGGTAGGGGTCGGGTTGCCGATAAGAGGTTCCTTTTGCATACCATCAACTTCTCCTTGTCCAGATGGATTAGGTCCGATCCCTTGATGTCCTTGCACCTAAACACATCCGAGTAGGTGTAGAGGTTCAGGGCGGCCATCCACTCCACCACCTGTGATGACGTCCATTCTGTTATGGGCTGCAACAAGGAAAGGAAATTAATTGATATCATTTTTTATACATAAATATTTTGTGTGAACGAGGCCAGGGACGAGTGTAACGTAAATATTTGTACGACGTCCAATTTGACTAATGTAACTCGGCGGAAGGGGCATTAAGGGTAGGTCGATAAAGAGCAATTTTTCGGCGCGCCGCCCCGAGGAGGGCAAAAAATGGGTAAGTAGCCTCCGCGGATTAAGCGAGTCTGAATCGTTATTCGGCCGCGGGGTCACGGGTTCAAGTCTTAATCAAACGGTCGCTTAATTGCTTCGGAATTGTTTGGATTTAGAAGATTACGTCGTTAATACACAAACCGGGGGGCGCCGTGGATACGCATAATGGGCGAAAACCTAATCGATCGATTTAGGTATAATATTCAATAAGGGAAATAGAATTTTAATATAGAAAAAGATATTTTAGAGCTACCATTTGGAAAAATTGGTATGCTTATATTAAATTAAAAAGTTTTAATTACGCAAATTAACTCGTTTATGAAATAGAATTAAAATCGAGAAACGCGATCTAAAACATGATCGTTACGACCTTGATAATGACCTTCAAATGTCGAAACTTGAGTCGTTTGATGTTCAACATTTCAGTTCAAACTGTAACTAGCTAAGATTTATTTAATATTAAGTCTTACACATGAAAATCTGAATTTTAATAAAAATGTTTCACCCTACAATTTGAATTGAAACATTATTTAGGTTTTAATAACTTAAAGGTTATATATAAATAAATACTGTTGCAGGCAATGAATATTCAGCCCTTGTAGAGGAAAAAAAATCGTACCGCGCGGAGGGTTGAAAATTGAAACAATACCTGTTGAGTTAGTTGCAGCAAAACGACGGATCAATATGGGCTTTCGGGGCGCATTCTTTGTGTAATGCTCGATTATATGATTAAAGTTCAACCCGGCCAGTTCTACGCCACAATGGAGGTCTTTTTAGCGTTATTTGAAAAAAATATATATAGAAACTGACTTTCAACAGAGTTAAGACTTTAGCCGTTTCGCCAGGAGGGATTTTACGATCTTAACTAATTATTAACGCATGTTATAACAATCACTGACAAAAAGTTTTATACCTTAAGCACGTATGATATGAAAAAAAAAATGTATTACAAACTAATTATATATTATTTATATATATATAAAACAAGCGAAATAGTTTAATTATATTGATTTCACTTTGTATTTTCAGGGCCATTCTAAAGGCTGCCGAACGCAGGATTATGACGCAATAGAAAAATCAATACATTTTTTTTTAAATAATACAATTAGTTTAAATAACTTTTAAAATTAATAAACAACACCTTTAATCTGTACATTTTGTAATTTATTATGTATTTATTTTGTTTCTTATTGATCACTTAGTTAAACATTATGCTAATAAAACAGGTACGTAATTATAATAAGTGAATTTTAATTATAAACATCTTGCGCGAATAGTTTTAAAGATACCACTTGCAATATTTTTTGAAGGCTACCTATTTTTACAATTGTGCAAGCACGACGAGTTGGTTTTATGTCATTAATCATCGCATTGAACCAGGAAAACTATATATATCATCACTGAAAATATATTCTTAAGAACGAGCTTCAAAAATTAAATCGCCTACAAATTTTGAAAACATAGCAGAGAAGTTTCCACGGTCGGTATCTTCGGTCAATAAAACATTTGGCAAATTAGTAGTTATTAAATTATTGTTTCCTGTCAACAACAGCCACGGACAGGGAAAAGTAATTTAATGTTTACATTGTTATTGTTATAATTGTCACTGCCAATGAAAATTCCCAGTGATTTGACATTGGTTATCCAACCAAAGTGGGAATCATCTAGTGAACCAATGTTTTAAGTGTAATACACTTGTAATTTATAAAAAATCTCTCTTGAAATTGGTTTTTGAGTTAAATGAAGAGATAATTTACTTTATTTATTAAAACACTTTAAAATTTACTTTCTTCAAAATTTATTTTTATTAATGTGAGTTCTAGAGAGTCGAAACTAAAGTCAACAAATATAATGGTAAAACAATTATCGAGTACTTTTCGAAAAATTCTTTAATGAAATAATCGTTTCCTCCTCAATTATTACAATTGGTATATAGGTTAAATTCAAATCACCTATCGAAATACCAATGCGTTTGACGTTGCTTGATTTGGATAGTGTAATATAACCAATATATTCAACTTTGAACGGTGGCTGTCTATAGCATTATTATAATTAGGCGTCGCAACATAAATGAAAATCGTAATTATTTGTTCACAACAATAATTTATTATTATATATACACACAGGGACGATTTACATATATACACACACATTCACCAGTCGGGGCAGTTAACACTGACGTATTGTATATACAAACACAAATTCATGACTCACGACCGTCGTGAATTTGTGTTTGTATATATGTAAATCGTTGTATACAACAATAAATTGTTTGTGGTGGTAGAAACGTAATAAGTGTTTTCATCTGTGTTTGAACGGATGAATAAAACAGAAAAGAAGTGAAAAATTTTAGTGATTAGTGATTAGAAAAGGAAATACGGTATCTAACAGTAATTATGATTATTATACGTCATTAGGAATTGATAACACTTTTTTGTCATTAATGAGTTTTTTTCTTATCTGGAAATATTTTTAAAAAAATGGTCGCTTTTGGGTTTAAAGCATGAGTGTATAAAACAAATTTGGTAGTTAATAACCAAAATTTTTTAAATTCATAAAAATGAAAAAGACAAACATTTACTGATTATAATTTAAATGATTGGGTAGAAAAAAGTGATGAGCATTTCTTTAGCAGGCAGTTGTTTTATGAAAGGTGCTGTTATATTTGAATCTAAACGTGTAAATTTGATCGAAACGGTGATAAGAATATATTCTGAAACTGTGTCGGCTGAAGGTCAGGAAACACGCTTCGGCGTTATATAATGATGGGAACTGTGCACAGGCTGATTTCAATCTTTCAACAAAATGTTGCAATGGAAAGAAAAAAAAAAAGTAATAATAATTTGCTTAACTTCGTTTTTATTAATCGCTCAAGGTGGAACCGACTCGAATAATAAATGAAACTTTTTACATATTTCTTAAGGACTTTATTGACTGGCAGCGATGAGAAGTGAAATGATTACAAAATATCCACAGCACTCGGATATGTATAATTGAGGCGCCCCTTCTGAAAAGAGATGATGATTACGTTCCGAAGTTTCAGCTAGCACAAAAAGGTACAAATTGAGATTACGGATGCGGATTGAGTAAGTGGCACATTTGTTCCCGGATTCAAATAAGGGCAATTATTCTTCTACTATTCATAGTGGACGCGGCCGGCATATTCACGAGGAATTTGGTGACCTCGCTGAAATTATTCACAACGGGGGATTTTCATTTTAATCAGCTTGTTTGTTTTTTATTCATCAGCAAATAATATATTGTTTAAAATTAGTTACTTGGAAGCTAATCTAGCTATTGGATAATTTAGCCAATAATATGGTGGATAAGAACTCCGAAGCTCATCACCACAGTGTCTGAATGGTCTGGTTGGTAGAGCGCTGAAGTAACAATTCTCTTCTTTCAATACTTCAACACGTACAATATAAATTTAAGCATTAAATTTTAGAAAATCAAGCCGTTTTCCAATTTGTCATCGAGTCCTTATTACCTTACAGCAGTAAATCTGGCCGTTTCCGCTTTTACATACCCGTTAATTCAAATAGTGTGTGTAAACGCGATATTATGACTCGTTTAAAGCAAATTAAAGTAAATAAATCACGCCCATATTGTTTTATAATTAGAATAAGTTCGTTTATATTTAGTGGTGTATGAGCTGGGGGCCGAGTGTAGTTTTAGGTGTAATAAGTTTGATTACGGCTGGTTTGGGAGGCGCGCGAGGCCAAAGCGGGGCACATTGTGGTGACGTCGGGATTGTATTTAATGAGATATATTGGTGATGAATTATTTCGGTTGCTGTGGAGATGCGTTTGATGATTAAAACAGGTGACCTAAATTCATATCTACGGTGAGGCGTTCCGAGATTGGCCGGAGCGGAGCGGACGATATGCGCGAATTTGCTACTGATTATTTATTCGGAGGTGGATCCGGACTATAAATAAGTATCTGCGCGGATGACAAATGCAATTGCCAATAATCCCTTGCCGGTAGTGGAAATCGATGCCAAGTTCAGCCGGGATTATTTCAATACTGTCGATTTATCACCAAACAACTGAAAACATTCCTGCTGCGTTATTTTTAGCTGGAGAAATATTATTTTTGAGTGCCTAAACTTTCAAGCTTTAGTTATTTTATTTCTTACGGCGTGTTCCAATCCTATTATTCTGAAATCCCACTAAATGCCTCTAGTGTGCTAATATCAAACATTGAGAAATCGATAATCCGATTATTGTTACATACAGCAACTACTTAGGCAGATGGATCGGATTCGAACAGCTTAAGGAAATTGATTAATCTACTCAACCAGATTATTATTTTTAACTAAATCATTTTGTTTGGAAAGTACGAACTACTTAACCAATCGAGCAGAGAAGTTTGCTACTCAGGCAACTATCTTTCATCATAAAATAATCCTGATAACCAAAGCCAAAAAATTTTGATAACCAAAACTAAAAAATTTTGATACCCAAATGTAAAATTTCCAAATAATCATTGATAATTAAGCAATTAGTATTAATCGAAACATAAAAACTGTCTGATAATAAAAGCCAAAAATTTTGATAACGAAATAATTAATAATTATTAACAACCAGACAATATTTTCTGAAATTAAAAATCAAACGCAGAAATTTTGAATTTCATCAAAAATTGAAAGACTTCAGTTACTTTGGCCAATAAAATATTAATTATATAAGAATATGAAGAAAATTTTTACAATCAAGTGAATTAATTCGCGTAGATGAAAACAAGTAGTTACCATCTAGAAAACACCAAAGGCAATGATGATTATATGGTAATTGTGAGAATCACTTCCTCAAGACTCTTTAATGCGCGAGTGCAAAAATCACTAATCGGCGCACGGGGCATACGCAAGAAGATGGATAATTTGCATTTAAGGCGGAAAATAAACGAAAAAGCGCAAGTGATTATCGAATAGAATGAAATGCTCGAGTAGGTCGAGCTACTTGAAACGATCGAGCGGTTATGAAAAATAGAAGAGGCTTGAAAAGAATGGGCGCCCCGAGCGGATCGATCGTATCAAGAAGAGCGATCATTTGTAAAGATCGGGAGGATCGATCATTCGCAAGGACCGAGTAATCGATCTTGACCATCACTCATAAAAATTTAACACCAATGTCTTCTAAAGAACAAAAAAAAAAACCTTACTATGTAAGTAATCTCATTAGAGTTAGTATTAACTACATTGTAACAGTAACAACGATCACTCAATTCAATCAATCATTACTTGTTATCATTTTTATCACATGAAAACATTAGTGATTAAAAAAAAAAAATTGCTTATTATATATAAACAATCACAAGATACAGTTTGTTGTGGTAGGTTAGGAGGATGATGGTAGGTCAACAGTTCGCTTTATTAGTGTAATTAAATGTCATGACACATTAAATTTAATGGTTAATAGTGTTGTTTTGATGAATTCCTTTGGAAGATGAAGTTATAAGAGGCTCGCAGAAATGCAAATACCTAGGCGTCATGCTGAACAAACAGGGAACATGTAATACAAGATTCGCGGAGGATAAGCGCAGGAAAGGGAACTGTTGGGGCCGTAAATTCGATTCTGTGGGAAACGAATATCAAAGCGGAAACAAAAAGCCTATCTACAAAACTATTAAACAAACAACGCGAGCGAGTGCGTGGCGAATAAAATTTTCTAATGAATCAGATTAAAATATCTTTTAAACTGTGTACATTCTCAAAATCCAAGTGTTTTATTTATCACCTATATGATGGAATTAAATAAAAAAATAAACCAAATAAAAGCCTCATCAATCTAACTTTTAAATTTCATTAAAGATATAGAGTGTGAAAAGATTTTTTGGAATAATTTTATTTGATCAGATATTTCAGTTGAAAATAAATAATAAAATGGATACAAAAGGATTATCTATAAAACTATCAAACACACAATATTGATGAAAATACATTAAAGATATTCTCAAAGGTTGCCTTGATAAAATTTTGAATATATCAGAGGAAAATAGTTCCTTAAAATTGGTACAAGAATATAAGCCATTAATGGCAAAAATATAGCCTGAATGACAAGAATCGTCTGCGGATATTCATCGTCAGCTACAGGGAATAATGGGTTGAGTGGAAGAACACTGAACTGTGAACTCCGCCTTCAAGTCTTGCGATTTAAATTTTGAAGTTATTGTGAGTGTATTTTATTTTGTATCATTTTTTTTAGTAAGACTTGTAAAGGAAATAAACTAAAAAACTAAACTAAAAAGCTTCTTGTATCTTTATGAATTTTCAGATGTCTGTTAGTAAAATCTTCCTGGGATATACACACTCAAAAAGAAGATAATACCATGAGCATACATTATTTTATTTATGTCTAATAAAAATGGATAACATAGTAACGGACACTACCATTATTTTAATTATGTCTAATAATTTACATTAAGAAAGAAATAATTATTTTAAGTCAAATAACAGTTGGTGATATTCAATTTATCAACATTCTAAATTGTTTATTGGTTTCGTAAAGTTGTTACTTTATATACCAGTTCATCCTTCTGTTGTGGCAAAACAATTATTGCAGTGTCCAACTTGTGGAACTTGTGCACAACTGCGGTTTATCGTAAAGTTTATAATAATACACCGCATTTCACCTCGTCGATCCAATACATTTTCTCCTCGCAACTTTTGGAACCGTATTAATATTACGGTAGACGGAGCGTGTTAACGCCATCTCGTCTCGGGCGGTTTAAGTTATGAGGTTTAATGGTCCGTAATTAGTCTGCAGATGTCACCGATCGGGAGACAATCGGATAATTCCGTGAATTATTGCATATTAATGGTGGGCACTCGGAATTTACGATTACCTGGCCGATCTTAATGGAGTTCGGACGAGTTTAATATAATAACACGATCAAAACTATCCCCGTTTAATGATAAGTTGATAAGTCCAAAAGCAAAGGCATAATTCGTTAGAAATATGATCGATGGTAGGGGCGTACGCAGGGGGTCACGACGACAGCCGAAGTCATTCATCAGTTCTGAAACTGGCTACGAAATCTTTCTGCCGAATCCCCCGCAGGTAGTCCTGCGTAGCCTTGAAAAGGAAGATTTCGCAAATATTCGCAACGCCAGCGCTTCAGAATTAAAATATTCAGCAGCGCCCCCCACCCCGGATTAAGCAATCGCGAAGGGGCTAATCTCGAAACCCTTTGTGATCTTAATTATAATACAATTAAAGGGAGCAAAATTAAAATGAAGGCATCTCTTTCGGGATTATCGAATGAGTTTTAATATAAGGGAAAGCTTAACAAAAATAAAAATCGTAGAAATTCAAATGTCTATTGAAATTTTTTTTGAAAGTAATTCTAAAGGTGATAAGAACCTGCAAAAGGTGTTTTCGCTAGAGATAATTTATATTTATTGTTAAAACCAATTCATATGTCTCAGACTAGCAGTCTAAATAGCAGTTGTAGGAAGGATGTCAAACATAAATTTGCAATGCGCGTGCATTTGCAAACCATGATTAATTAAAATTTTAATACTAACCAGAAGAAATGCCTTATGACTAATTTCTAAAGTATGCAATACGCAAAATGTGAAATGAATGAAAACAAAAAAAGCAATATTATTACTCTAACTTCTGGTAATGCTGTCAAAATAAATTTCTTTGTTATTTATTTCAGTCAGTGGCGTACTTCGACTTTCTGCAGTTAGTTACTATTAATTCTCCATCGTTACACTACAATGGCGTAGAAGTTATATAATTTAAGGTTAGTCGATCGGATACAATATCCATCCGCTTGGATGCTTTCATAAAATCGGACATAACAATCAACGACAATGAGTATGGGTTTATTAATTTTGTAATTAATTTACGTCCAAATGTTCATGATCCTTAAGATCAGAATGATGGAAAAAATAATTACAGGAAATAATATTACTGATTGTTGATGTAATGCATGAATATTATTATTGACTTTATTTGAAAAGCAGTAATAATATTGATGTGAAAAATTAAGGCTAATTTGAAAAAGTTCAATCATTTATTTCGTTTGGTTGGCACTGTAATTCAAGGCCGATCGTACATATTTATGTACGATTGTGTATGTGTGTTTATGCATGTGTGTGTGTGTTTAAGGACCGCTGGAATTGCAAAGAGGTTACATTGTGGTAGCCTACGAGAGGGGCTTCTGTGGAAACCCGACAGAGAGCGCAAGTCTAGGTCGTTAGCACATAGCAACGTAGAGACGAGCTGCGATTGGCCGAGTGCACGCCTATCAGAACATGGTTGGTAACTACAAGCACATAATCGACAGGGAACTGATACAGTACTGACAAACTTACCCTAGTTGCCAGTTTCAATACGCATCAATGAAACCAACGTTCACTCCGACGAAAAACCCCACATACTAAACACCATCGCATCGAAACCGGCCATCAAATTATATAACACATTTAATCAATTTAGCTTAATCGAATGAAGAGAGCCAGCGTTATTAATAAATTAAAACAATTACTTAAAAGGTATCTATTAAGCCCCACTAGATACATCCTCATCAGGCCAATTAATTGACAGTCTATCAAGCAGTAATACCAACCGACCGACCAACCAACCACCCGGCCTGCCTTAAATATCAATAACGGGTTTCGAACCGATAACCTTGCAAATGCGAACATGAACGGACATAATTTAACAGTAAAGTCGAATACTAGCGCGAGTGATATTGCGTCGAGTCGGCTCGCATTAAAGCCAATTTATTTAATAAAATTTATGTAAATCTCGGCCATAATTAAAATGAGCCGTTTAATTGAAAGACGCTATAAATTACGGCGGTCTCGAAAAAATTCCCTCTAACTAGGTTAATACACTTTCATTTTTATGTATCGCATAGGCCTTTATCTCGTAAATAATTACAAAACGAAATTCCAGGCCCGCGGTACGGTATTTTGAGAATCCCGCCGCGCACGGTGGACAGCTGATGATGGCCGCCCCGGCCCTCCGTGGTGCAATTAAAATTAATGGACGGCACGACGTTTCCCAAAATGCGCCTTATTATCACGCGCGAAACAACTCGGGGCCAGTGCGCAACGCCACGGACCTAACCTAACTCAAGTCCGCGCGAATTGAGCCCGCCCGGCCTAAAAATACGCTCACGAAACGTTTCCATTTAAATATTTATTTAAACTAATTAAGAAGAACACAAATCCCTGCTTGGACTTATTCATCGATACGCAAGTGGAAAGCAAGTCGGACATTTTATTCATAATGCAAATAGGCGTATTCAATATAATTATTTCATATTTTCTAGCGAACTAAATAAAAGGTTTTTAGACTACACTGTATGGGCAAATATTTTTATATTTTTAACGGCTGTATCTTTATCACTTAGTATTATAAATGCATAATATAAGAGAAATACAATTAAATCTATGTAGCGCATTTCTGACCTACCACAATATTTTAAATTAATCATAAGTTAATTGTTTGTTTCTCCACTTAATATTTTATAACCCGGATGTATTATTAAACCTTACTTACTAGTGGTCGAAAATATTGGAGTTGGATCAAAAACGTGCTACATTGAGTCATATGTCTAGGGATAGGATTGGCAATCCTTTGAGAAATAGTTTATTGCGGTATATATAATATTTTCGGCACACTTCGATAAATACATCACCCTCTACGATACGATAATATAATGTTAATAAAAGTAAACATCGATGATTCGCGTATAAATTTAGCTGGTAGCTATTACTCTGTGAACGCAAATTGGGGAAATTAACAATCCGACCTTGTGTGTAATCATTACCTGAAGTCCTCACTAATAATTCGAACTGTTGCAAAGGATCAAAGGCATTTCAGCGGATCCGCTACAGAATCGATGCTTTAATTGCTATAATAATTACTTGTACATCTGAACTGATTTATGAGGCCCCGTATTGTATCCTATTAATATTTGTTGGTTAATATTAACTACTTCGCCACTATGTATTGATAAAAAACATCTAAATATCATTCGAGTAGTATTTGAAGGCCTGGAGAAAAGTAGTTGCTGTACTTTCGATATTTAGATTAATGCTTTATATAGTGTATATGATGCAAATAAAAGTTAATTCTTTTATTTCTACCATGTTTATAAATAAAGTAAATATACTTTAAGATTTATTTTAAGGAAGACCTAATAATTATCAAACAATAAGTAAAGTATCCAAACAAAAATGAAATAGAAAAAAAAAACAACTAAACTCATTATGTAGGGGAATTCCATGATGTTTAACTCAAAATTTTTGGTTCCTTCTTCATATTTTTATTGATATAATATGTGGATTATTTTCCATCAAACTTTAAATATTAAAAATAGGTGGACATTATTATTATAATTTTAAATCTATATAAGTTTATTTTAGTTATAAAGACCGATACCATTCGCCAACGAGATTCATTCACTTTTAAACGTCCTCTCTGAATTAACACGTTCATACACAAATTAACACGGTTGAAGGATTTCGTGATAGACGGCTAATTGGACTAAGTAAAACGAACAAGATCACTATTTTTACGTTTATGTGAGAATTGTGGTCGTTATAAAGTTACGTACGAAAGATGGCGCTGCACACGCGTGTGATACACGTTAATTGTAACAATATGGCGATTGGCGGAAATGAAATTCCTCGAGTGGAGGTGGCAACTATAGTTTCGTTATCAATGAAAATTTAACTAACAGTTTATAATTGCGCGTTCGGGGTGGGGAATAAAGTTGATGAATTTCACAGCGTTCCGCGAGGCGGGAACGTAATTAAAACTTATGTGCACCCATCTAAAATTGCCCTCATTAAATGTGCAACTAATAATTCCGGCGCACCGGGTAATAAATAGTGTGCGCAGAGGCAACCCCCACAGTAAACGCACGCCACCCCATACCCACACCGTACAGAAAACCCATTTCCTACCCACACATTTTAAACAAGTTATTTTTTCGAAGGCACATGGCCAGCTAATTCGGCCGTTCTCGCACCCTTCGCCCACACCTCGAAAGAACCAGACCCGACACATGTTTACATTCCATTGTTATAGTTCCTAAACACCAAAAACGAAAAAGCCGTTGAACGTGTGGGCGCGACACTTTCGAAAAGGTTTGTCGCTATCTCGCGAAAATCGTGTTTGCCCGGTTAAATATAATTAACAAGATCCCAGGCTCTGGCTACAGTTTTATTATTGATAAGTGTACGGAGTCAAATATTTATTCGCACATTAATTGTTTACACACTAAACATGTAAGCCATGTTTGTCCTCGGCCCTTCCTACTGTAATATTTCCTTTCGTGAAATAAATTGTTATCCACCCGCGCGATAGGTGTCGCCACTGATGGAATGCTACTTAAACTAGCGAATTAGATAATTATTAACGCCATTTAAAAATAATTATAGAGTAAATGTGTGCACTTATTCAGACGTGTAGGAATACACGTACGACGTTTTAAAAATATCCGGGAATCGCACAATTTACATAGCACATTTGAAATTTAAACAGACATGTCACTAACTCGCTGTTTAACTAATGGCCCAGTGAGCTTAATTAGAATAAGCACAATTACAAAAGTGCTTAGTTTAAATAATGTATTCAAGTCTTTATTTTATATTTTAGGCCCTTATGGGTTTTTATTGCAGTGCCAATCCAGGTGTCGCCACTTAAGCCACTCTCTAAATTGCGATAGCACGTACGCCAAACAATGGAGCCGTGTTCTAATAATAAATTTGATCCTTAATGTCCTGCCTTGTCCTCCGCGATTGAGGCGGCCACTTCCTCCTAGCCTTGGCTTCGGTATTAATAAATTCTAGATAATTACATTTAAATATGTAAGCCTTTTCAAGATGGCAGCAAAACGCGGAATTATTAACCATAAAGATCTATCAGGCCACACTCTCTGACTAATTATGCAGGGTGCCGGACCGGCGAGGAAATTTGAATTTTTCGGATTGCCTTACGCACCAGTTAATTAAACCACCTGCTTACGCAATAAATCACGAAATGATTTAATCACTTACACACCGTATCCACAATTTTTTTTTTCTGCCACCGGCTCCTACACTAAAATCCGTACAATACGTCCACTGTTTACACCTGCCGCACCGACGACCAGTGCCCGAAAATTTCAACAAAGGAACATTGTCTGATGGTAAAATATTATGACTTAATTATTATCCATGAAACGAATAACTTCAGAAGTTCGGAACATAACGACTTGAACCCGTGACCTCGAGGCCCAGCGGTCCAGATATACATTTCTGATCATTATCCTGAATGGGAGTAATTAGCGAAATGATGTTAAGGCGAAAATTATAAACTACTTTGTCTACAATATACAAGGACGGAAACGATCACAAAATGAAAATGGTTTCTATCTTGCTACAAAAAATAGCTGAGAAAATTAATGTCTAATTGTACAACAATTATGTCCTGATGATTACAAAAATCTCTATGAAACGAATAAGAGCAAATAATCGAATTGATTGAAATAAGTCGAAAAACTTTTTGCACAATCAATATTGTTACGTTTGTTACGAGAAAGAAACGACAATTTACACAGCTTTCCCCAGTGCGCGATAAATAAGAAGCAGCGATTTCATAAAAACAAATTTACAAACTAATAAAATCGACGGCCTTACCCAGCGCACAGCCATTTTCAGAGGCTTTGACGTTAATTCATTATAAATTTACAGCGTTTACGCAATACGCAACAAAAGCTCGTTGCGGCCGAATTTACCATTTAATTTAAATGGTTTTTTTTTCGCACTTATTAAATATTTATCGTTTACGGGTTTTATTACAAAACATTCCATTTTAATTACAGTTCAATGTTAAGGTTACAGTATATAAAATACGTTATATATTTATATTCGTGGTATTTTTTATTCTCAGCTTAAAATTAACTTTTAACATTTGGTTAATCATGAATGATTACAAACTAAAACACGTTTTTACAATTAAAAAATATAAAATCATCAATGACATTTAAAAGCCTAAACTTAAGTCATGTTTTTGTAATATACGAGGGCTTTCCGGAAAATAGTAACCCTTTGGGAATTTTAAAGAAAAACTAGTATATATTAACAAATATTAACGTCTTATTTGTAGCTAATGTTACGATAGATTTTCGAATTAAACATCTTGGAAGTTCAACACGCTCAGAGAGAAAAAAAATTACATTAGTTCAAAGAAATTCGAAAAATTTAAATAACACGTTTTGTACAAATCAATATGATAAACTGAGCGTGTCAACAAACCGGATCCGGGATACACATTCATTTATTCGATATGCGTTTCCGAGAAATATTAGAATTGGTGATTCGCAATCGAAAGATTGGATATTTGTTACCTGAACCGCGCTAGGCTACCACTTTCTTGGGAACACGAACGGTCGCGTTTCTTTTCGTTTCTTGCCGTTTGAAGCGCGAACCGCAATGCCAAATGCATCATCAAACCTTGCGCTTATCATGGAATGCAACGCTAAAAGGTGCATCAACTCCAAACGCACGCATCAATATTCACGATATGTAGGAAGGTACGATTTTAGAATAAGAAGGCGCGCTTTCAAACCAAGGCACACGCTTTCAAAGTATTCAAAATATTAACGTAAAAGATTTATAATTTAACAAAATTAGAAATTATTGCAAATTTTGAAACAGATCAGCATATTCATTAAATTAAAACAATTGTTTTTCTACGTTTATTACATCTTCTAAGCTTATCATCAAATATTAGAAAACATTATATTAAACTGTATCAATTTTGATTTGGCCTTCTCATCTTTAGGATTTAGTATCCTAAAGATGTTTTTGCGATTCATTTTAACAGACCAAAAGAATACTTTATACGATTATTTTTTGATCAGCACAGTTTAGTAGATATTACATCATTGCGTCAACATGTGTGCTTTACTTTTCAGTCTGGGCGTTACAAATAAGTACTTTCGTTTTCTTACTTGAGACACAACGTTCGCGATCCAAAACACATACATAAATTTTAATCTGAAAACGATACTTTCCCCCAATTTGCACGAAAAAGGGAAAAGTATTTAATTCTGGTTTGAAATTAAGAAACTATTTTTACCACCAGCCCACCTATTAATCGTGCAAGAGTTTAAATAAATTTAAAAGATGGTTGATCTGAAACAAAAGTATATTGATTTAGATATAAATGTGAAATAAAACTTGTTGGCTATGTTTTTATGTTTATTTAAACCTTTCATTCCTATTTATTTCTATTACTATTAGACTTTCAAAAATTAGTTTGCATTGATTATAGGTTTTAATGATTATATGATAAGCTATTACTATTATTAACTAATTTTATTGGCCAATTATTATCGGAATAGATTGTATTTCAATACTTATCTATTTTTAAATAATCACGGCTGTGCAGATCGGGTCCGGTGCCTTTTGGTTTTGATTTAGTATTATGGCATTGGTTTGATCGGCGAGGCCGCGCGCGTTTTTTTGAATTGATCATAAAAATTTAACCTTTATTTAAAAATATCTGCAATATAGCGAGGAGCGAATTGATTTATAATCGTGTAATAGTTATAATTCGCGTTCTCACTTTTATTTCCGGCAAGATCCTCCAGTTTTTCAAGATGAAGCGATCCGCACTTTTTTTTTTGCTTACACGGCTGCGAGTTAATTACGTCGCAGTAAACATCGTGTTAATTAATGTTTTCGCTTGCTAATTAAAGGTTTTGTTTGGCTGGGAAGTACAAGACGTTCGATCGCCAGCGGAAATTTTGGTCCCTGGAAATTCATTAATATGAATATTAATGGATTCCTTAAAGTGGTCGGTGTATCGCTAATTTTCAGGTTCGCATAACGTGAGCGTTGCGCAACGCGGATCATTTGATTTTAGGTAAACCGGATGATGGTAAATTACAGACTCTAAAATAATTGGTTACATCATATATAAGATGAAAGACATCAGAGATTCAACAAATTCGAATTGTTTTTAATTATTGACCGGTTTCGATTTATTTTGAACCTCATCAGCGTAGTGTTATTGATAGTCATTACAAATCTTTCAACTTAAGCAATAATTTACAACAAAGAAAAAACTAATGAACTAAAGTAAATTCATTAACTCATTGCAAATTAATTAATAGATCAGCTAATTACCTCCCGGTATTACATTACAGGTTAGTCACATTATTACACGGTTGAAGGATCTCATGATCGATCACTATGCTAACAAAACCCGACGAAATCGAGTATTATTAGACATATTACATTACTTAGTATACTTAAACAGTTCCATCTATCAATTATATTTATCTAAAGATACCTATAGATATATTATCATCGGATAGGACGAAGCAAAAAACCTTGCAAGAGTTGCAAGAATTTTCCCTAGAAATAAAAAATTAAGTCCTATTACACTATAAAACAAAGCACTTTGTGGAAGCTAAAAGCCGCAACGAAAATGGTATTAGCGTCAAGTACGAACGTAGTTACAGTAATTTATTGCTTTATAAGATTACACGGACGTGGAGTTTTTCTGGCTTTTTGGCTTCTTTCTACAATTAGAATTTAAGTATTACATTAACAATAGTTATCAATATTTTTAAGGGTGTGTTGCCAATTCGTCCTGGAAGGCGTGTGTCACGTAGTGGCTCTTTTTGTTTTAGTATTCGACCGACGAGACCCGTGCCGTGCCTCTAAGATCGTGGATTCGATGCGACAAATTACTATCCTCGCATCCCCTTGGCAATGGAGCACCTGGTGCTCGAATTCAGTCCCCTTGAGTGAAAGCTACAAAATGATCACGCCCGCTCGACCGTCCACTTATCCTTAACCACCCAGGAACGTAAAGTCCGGCAAATTATGGCCCTCCTTGGGAATTTTGAAAATATCGTAAGTTTGTTACTTAAATACTTTGATCCATCCTCCTAATATAATAATTATAACGTTTCCCGTGCCAGCAACAACAGGAATTACTTTCCAAACGGAAACGGAAATTTTGATTGAAATCAATGAACGAACGTACTCACCTCTTATTCATTTATATAATAATTTAGATTTACAAATCATTTTGTCTTATAAAATCCTACAATATTATGGACCTAAAGGGCCTTAGGTCCCTTCAATTATCTAATTTTCCCTCTTATTTCCTCTCCTCCATTAACGGCGGACAACATCAATTTAAAAAGGATTGAAAATGGCGAACACATTAAAACGTGTTTTATGCACCAGCATGACCCCGATCCAGTGGGAATCAAGATAGAACGTCGCTTCTCTTGAATTTCTTGCCTCACTGCAATAATCAACAATCTTTAATTTACAAAAATAATCAATTTTAGATCTCAAGGATATTGATATTATATTGTTTATTTTGCGACCACGAAGGCATAGGAATATAAAAGAAGGTGGAAATTTGAAATTCTGTTTTATATTATGAAGTATTGCTCGGTTCAAATATTTGCACTGAATGCGAGTGCGAAATTGCAGGACCCTTTTCAGGGCCGAATAGGGGTGCACCACCCTAAATAGTAGGAGCTGATTTCCGTTCTCGCTCTGCTGCAGACCATAACAACCGAACGTGCACGGCTTCCTGCAGTGCCGGAGGCGGAGTTTGATCAAACTGGTGAATATTCTGAAATATTGTAATCGTAATCGTAATAATGTATTGACATTTCGAATCGTCTTATAATTATCGAAAAGGTAAATAGTGCTCGTGTTGTTCGTACCAAAATACGAGGCAATCGATACATGTCAAAATTCTCAGGAATTCTAAGGCCACGTTCGACGAAATCCGGGACATCCGGGAGAGGCGGCTGAAGCGCTCCCGGATTTTAATAGTTTATATTTCGGGAAAATATTACGCACTGCCCACACGCATCAATATTAATATTTCGATCGTAAATATTGATTCGGCCAGCGGAAAGAGGAAAGAGCGGTCAGCGATTTATGGCGACGATAAATCCGCTGGCCGCCGTCCATTCCGCAGGATTATGCCGGCGAGCCATTGCCTTCATATTTTTTTATTTATTTTATTTTGCAGTGCTTGCCTTCAAAATATTAATTGAAGTGCGCCTTTTACGTCTATAAAAGATTTAAGAGAAGATGCTGATCCATATTAAAGAACTAAGCTTAATGAAGAAACCACCCACATATGCATTCCATAATTTGTGGCATGTCAAGGGATGTCCGGGTAGGATATTACGGGAGTTACTCCTACTCCTGGTTGGATCAATAATTATTGGCGGCTTAAATACATATGGCATCTCGGAATATAGCAGCAGGAATGCGGGTGTGATGAGTGTAATATACTCTGTGGTATATTCGGCAGAACGTCCTCGATGAAGCCACACATCTATATACACACACCGCCGCCATAGCCGTACTATAAACTTCTGTGTATAATTTCAGTATAAATTTAACTCAAGGTCATACATGTTGTGCCCGCTACTTGTTCATTAAAACCGTCCTAAAAAATCGTCAGAATGGTCGAAATATCTCTACAACGCAGTGTGAATGTTCTACAACGGACACAATAACAATAACTTTTCCTAGCGTAAATCCAGCCGAGAAATTATCACCGGACAGAGTTTGGTAAGCCTATATGCGGCTAAAGGTCGTTTGGCAACGACCTCGAATGTGAATGTGATTTTTTCACATTGCACTTTTGAACTTAAAATTTATTACATTTTGTTACAAAATTATCTCCTTTGCATCGTTCAGGTTATTGTATACCTATGCACAGACAGTTATGTGTGGGTAACGAGTTTTGGGCCATCATAATCGCTTTTGGAACGAGTTAGCCGGGACACGTGGCAGCCTAAGGGCCAAAATAAGATTAAAAATGAACCTACATGAAAGAAACATCAAAAAAAACTACAACAACGTTTACAGCTACCGTATTAAGCACCAAGCTACTGGAGTAATAAACAGGTACTTAAATTAATATACTGTTCATGCATAGTTTATGTGACTAGAACGAACACGTTCGAAAATTTGCAAAAAGGAAAAAACGTACGTGCCCAACGTGCCCTTCTCCAATTCGCAACGGGCACTCAATTAACTTTTTAAGCACAACGCCTGGGAAATAAAACAAAACCGGCCAGCGGGTTACGACACCACCATCTTTCTACTATTTTCGGCGTCCGATCATATTCTCCGCTTCTGCTGGCATTGTCAAAACGTGATAAATTTCTTTAAACAACGGAAAAAGCACGTGGCCGGATAAATATGGCGGCGTTCGAAATAGAAGCGTCCGTCGAATATTAACAACGCTTCTTTACACATTCCTTATACTACAATCGTCATTCTAAAATAATTTTTACGGATTTGGTACGCATCCAACAAACAAGATTTTTCAACTTCACTCACGAACCTTGCTGAAAGATCCTATATCTGGAGCCTCCAAGGTTACTCGAAAAGTATTTCCATTTTTAACGGTTTACCCGAAATAATCCGCCTAACAATGGAACCACTTTTTTTTTTTTTTTTGGTCGTGAGGTCAGACCCATCAAGGACCTTACGTTTTCAATAAATCACTAAGACCCCACTGATAAACCGAATTGCCGAATGGCTTTATCAATTGGTTACACATTGATGGCCTCAATTCATTTCTATTTTCAATCAATTTATTTTTTCTATCATCAAAAGTTAAGGTAGCTCAAAAATATAAAGAATGTAAGAATAGATTATACCAAACGCCCTGTAACATATTTTTAGAATCAAAACGTATTCAAAGTATCCCTTTTTCTTCACTGTTTTTATTTTAATACTGAGTGTACTTTCAAACACGAATCAAACTGTATGTAATACAGTCCTGATTCAAGATGTATCACAAAGTGATGGCTTCAAGCATGAAACATATTGTATGTAATACATTTAGTATTAAAATAAACAGTGAAGAATAATAACTCTTCACGTACTCAGCATCCCAAAAGAAATATCAAAAAGTACTGTTTTGTAATGAATTCAAAAGTTGAGGCAATTAAAAATGCGATGAATATTCACCCATCATGGTGAGCAAAATTAAAGATGTATTTAGGCTTTTCTATCCTCAGCACTGCTTTAATGAGTGAAGAAGAAATTAAAAATTATTATTACATTAGCTTTAAAAATGTAATAATTCCAAAGCAATAATTATCAACATAGCAGTTACTAGTATTTTATCTTTCATTCTCGTTGAAGACCAGATGCCTTCGATTGTTTTATGATGATTAGACTTTTAATGTTTCGTCTCGTTATCGAAAACAATAGTTTAATTCTTATTTTAGTATGTAATTATCCAATTTAATATTCGCACGTGTTCAGTACAATACAATTCAGTTCATTAGAAGTGGGTTTACGACGACACGGATTGTACAGGAATTGAAAGAACAAACACAAGAGCAATTTTCCAATCGATTTCGCTGTAAGGAAATACAAATCGCCAGTATTGTTCGGGATATAATAACCGGCGATATTGTTGCGGAGCAAAAAATGGGTTCAAAATGGAGAATAATCTTCGGAGTTCCACGAAAATCACCATGGTCACAGCTCTACTGTACATAATTTAACGACGCGGCTTTGTTTTCCACTTCCGGTCTAAACGTCTTCTATTTTTTACGTTTTTTTTTATGGCCGGCAAATACGAAGGTTCGTAGTTTTGGACACGGTAGGAGGTAACTGCGACTCGAATTTTTGAAATAGAAGATGATGGAAGGATTTTTTTAGTACTGACCAAAAAAAATTGTTATATTACCCCGTTCGTGCAGATTGTACTTCGTGATATAACAATAAATCTCTGTATCAGTACCTACCCAAGCTGCATCAAATTGTATTAATTGTTAAGGCGCAGAAAGTCATTCAATTTTTTTTAAATAATTTATGTTCATCTAATCTATCTAAAAAATTGTCGTGACTGAATGGTTAACACCTAAGTCAAAAGAAATAAAAATCTACCTTATTCAAAATCACAAAGTAATAAATTACGTAGTTATTTTGTTTTTAATAATTGAATTTCTTTATTTTTAAGGACATTAATTGCATAGTATAATGATCATTTAAAACTATTAGAATTTTTTATTACGTAAATGTTTTGAGAGTGTACATGCAAAACAAGACATAAAGAGAACTTGATACTCCTAAAGCTATAAAGTAGCACGTGCCGTTTTATAGTATGCGTATTTATACAATGTGAATGGATTGGTCACGAGCAATTTCAAGCAAACGTGATTTACAAGTCCGTGGAAGTAAATGACCAAACGTTTCTAAGTAGATTCAAAGACCTTTTCTATTACGCAAACGTATTCAAGATTTTGCTCAATTTTGGGACGTCTATTTTCAACACCTTGGAATTAGCTTTGCAAAAATTTTACCAGCCAAACTTTAATGCTTTTCATTTTTTAGTATTCAAATATACATATTGGTTTGTTAATATATTGTATTTTCAAAAAATATTTGGCATAATTAGATTGAATGGAAATTGTTCATTTGGCCGATGGCCATTTGGCGAAAAAATATATCATTCGATAAATTCATGTGATCAATTGTTGAACTACGTTCAAAATATTGATTATTAAAGAACTCGCTCAACGGAATCATAATTATAAATGGCGTGGAATTAGATATAACACATTTGACCTCAAATGTGCTTTAGAGGTGCCATTTTATTGATCGTGTAAGCGAAAATGGAGTTATTTATACAAACGCAACGTAGCAATTCGCTGAGGAAATGTGCCCGTGCGACATTTTCTAAAGTGTTCAAGGTGCCCAACCATACCACCGCATGTGCGCACATGTATTTTTTTGCAATCTCCGATGAAAATGGAACGTGGTTCACGAGTTTCAAATAAAGTCACGTGTTTTCAGTTTTTTTTCTTTTCGCCAAAGAAATTGTTTTTTATGATAACTTTTTTTGTTGCCAGGAAATCCAAGTTTTTCTGGTGGGTTCAGATATTTATTTTTTTTGTTGTCAGGAAAACCAAGTTTTTCTGTTGTGTTCAGATTCTAAACATTCTGCCGTGCTAGGCGGTATGGTGGTTTTGCTGTTGATACCGCAATATTTTTTCGCGCCAACTATCAAGTTCTAGGTCGGGGGGTTAAGGTCCAGCATAACCTTTCTACTATCGTGCCACGAGCACTTGATTTTCGAAAAATCTAGCAAAAATGCCTAGCTAATCAATCGATTACGCAAATATCGGATGAATTATTTTATGGCGTCGTAATGCGTTTACAATCAAAAATTTTATCTGTTCAGATATCTCAATTTGAATATTCTTGTATTGATAATCAAACATTTTTTAACACCCACCTGAGTTCAATTATTGGAAATAGTATCTGTATCTACCGCATTATTCATACCTACAGAAATAAAATCAATTTTAACAATACTATCGTGAATGACCTGGATGTATAGGACTCGATAAGGGAATTATCTTTTCGTTGAATTGAAGTGAGTAACTTTAAGATATTTGAGAAAATGAATAATTCTTTGATAATGTTGATATTTTAAAAGCAGTGTAGAGAGAGAAGATAGGAAGGAAAAAACGACGAATGAATTACTTTTACTCATTGAAAAGTAATATTTACAATTACGTACGAAGACATTCTAAAGGTTTTACTGGGGCGAGTTGTTTTTAAGAAGGACGGCGGAGACAGTTTACAGAATGGATTGTAAAAGTAAAAGATTGGTTACCGAACGAAGCTAAGTGCCGGCCCGAAAAAGTCCAATTAATTGCCGCATGAAACCCGCGTTAATTAATAAATGAAAGATTTACCACTAATTAGTGGCTGCGGTGTAAGTGACCCTCGCCCTGTCCGGCGCCGGTGGCCGTGCGTAAGTTACGCAAGCGGCCCGAGATTAATTCATGAAATATTTAGAAATTTTTTTGTTTGTTATGTAAGCAGGAAAGATGTCGCGGTCCGAGGGGGGAATCGAAATGTTGTAATTCCTCTTCCTTAATAACAACAAGAGCCGGTGTGCGCCGCCGCTACCTTGGGAGATCGTGATCTGCATACGCTAATGAGACCTTAGAAACTCTATGAAATATGTAATATATAGAACTAGGGTCAATATACAGCTTAATCTGTGCGCTCGTTATTTCGACACCGTCTCGTATAGATCTATTCATCCTCACCTACCGAGTGCTGGCGATTGTGTTCGTTAGGCTCTGCTCAACTGGCCACGACATATTTCAGACTAATTATTTTTGTATGCATCCGTATAATTAGGCTTTGGATTCGAATGATATTGATCACCTGAAACAACGTTGTTAGTGTATCACTGTAATAGTGATAGCTAACAACACTATAAGACCGTAACTAATTTCAATAAATAGATAATGTTGGTTTGATCTTTAACTCAATATTTTGGTCGTCCTTTAAATTTTAGATTTTTGGATTGAATTGATCTAACGATTTTAATTTTGAACAGAATTAATTTCATTTGATGTATTAACATCTATTGTAGCAAACATAAGCGCAATTTATTGTAATGTAAATTAATGCATTAACTGGACAAACTAAATTAGATCAAAGGGAGACTAAAAAAAGTTTCTAAAGATCGTGCAAAACTAGGCTATGTAAAAATTTCTAGTTGTAGCACTAAGGGGGGAACATGCATAAAATTCAAACTATAATCAATAACAGTTACAACAAGCAATCATTCAATACCATGAAATATTTGCTTAGGTAACGGAAAATATGTTTTTGGATAAAAATGTATTACTAGATAATATTAAACGATATAAAAACATATACACTACCTTCGTAAACCACAGCAGTTTTATAATTACTACAAAAATATTGATTGTTGAATTAAAAATAGCAACAACAGCTACGAATCAGATTCGACCTAATTGAAGCCAGAGAAACGGAAAATTAAAATAGAGTTATAGAAGCTGTAGATCTTCCTTAGGATAAAAACACCGTTATGATGACACCTATTGGGTCTTTAAGGCCCAAAAGGGCTGAAACCAATTCGTAGCTGTTTTTGACGAGGAAATAAACATTCAATTTGTCGTTATTCAGTAGTTAGTGCTACAACTTAGTTTATCCATGGCCTTTAATCTTAGTGATCATTTCGCTTGAGTTTCAGACCTATGGTCCTAGACTAGTCACAACAGCGATCACGGAGGAGTGGTTTTAGTCGGTAGGTGTTAGTCACAATCCTCTCCTCTTATTAAAAAAAACAAGGCCTTTAATATACCATAACCAATATATGTTAATAAATGATTTGGTTAAATAACTTATTAAAAATGAGTTAGTTTCGTATTTGATTTTGCACTATATACATTATTTACAGACCTAATACTTGAAATCCCCTCACTGATGATGATGATAAAGTTCGTACGAGAACAAGCTGCGTAGCGGTGTAAGTTTAGTCAGAGCAAATATGCGTTATTTATACTGGTAAATATATTTCGTTATGTTTTGTTGGAGCAATGAACTCGCTTAATATTGCAACTTAGCACTCACACGAGTTATCAATAGGACGTAGGCCGGTCGCTAGGTGGTGTTCGGGCGGCGAACGGTGGTTGGTGTTCTAGACATTTTGACGAGGTAAATATTTTCGAGTAAAATTCTAGGCATCCTGGATATTTGTACATGTCGGAATCGAGTGGCGACACGGACGAGCCGAGCCGTTTCTAAATGGTCGTAATTAAATGCATTAAAGAAATTTAAACGTTAAATTGGTGTGTATTTGTATAATTCCTGCAAAGCGGGCTGGATGAGTCGAATTGGGGTGGATTTCGTCCAGTTCGTGCTCTAGCTGGATGAAAGCTATCAATGGAATATGAGATTGGTCGAAACGACGCGCTCCTGAGTCGGTATTGAAATGTGCATGGTCAGGTGCATTTGATTTAACAACGGTAAGCTCAAAAGTGTCCTTGAAACGGCTATAAAATTCTTAGGTTAGGTTATACATCACGTAGCCATATATTTCGCCCGGTAAAATAATATGTGACAATTATACGGTCGGTTTTATTAAAATAATTCCATTAAATATCAAGGTTTCCCAGCAGCCAGTTAAAAATGAACAACAATGTCTTCGAGCTACTCACATATTCAGATATTCATAATCGATTTGTATGCGATTTATTGACTGGTTCTGTAGTACGACGTAGTAAGTATAAATTCATTCAAGTGCACTTGACTTATGTGCGCCAATTATTGGTTATTCCTAGAAAGAAAATGCATTCGCACGTTGATTTGCAATTCACGCGCGGTTTGCACGCCGTGCAGAAAAAAAAATCTTAATTGATTCATTAACGACTCCTCTCGCCTCCAATCTCTCGCCGCTGCATCGCAGGAAATCACCGGCTTCTGCTTCGATACTTGCAAATTCCATCAAATACTATATTATGCATATGCAAATCGGCTTAATAACATTACGACACTGCAAAAGTCGAGCCTTGAAAGTTTTCGAAAAAGCTCTACGCTCTACATAATTTGAGGTTACCTACAAAACATCGCTCGCAGTTTTGAACGTGTGGGCAGCAGGCGTGTTCACGATGTAAACAATTGATCGGTTCACGCAATTCCATCGCACGAGACCGCAGGGGTTGCAAGTGTGTATCGCCCGATAAATGGGACGGGGGGAGATTTACTGCGTACGCAGAGTTAATAAATATCGGCCCCGAATTAACACCCTTCAGGTGATATATCGGTCAATAAGTCAAAAATGTACACGCTACTGCTGATGCCGATGTTGGATTTGGCGACGGCGTGCTGCAAACAACCCGCGTGTGATATCAGAAGTGTACATTTTATTGCCTGTTAACTCAATAATAGCTTCCAGCATGTTATCGGGTTATCAGATTTTGTAGATCGCTTAGAAACAAAACGGCTAGTAATAAAACGCGTGGAATTATTTACACAACATTAAAACAATGATTTATTGTAATGAACTTCAACTATTAGGTTTACTTCAACTACTTTGATTCGATTCAATCAAAAAAATTATAGAAATTGATGAAACTAAAAGCACTTCATTAAATACTAAACATTAGAATTAGCGTTTAAAAGATTTAGGATCTAGTAAAGTAAGAGCAAAGTAGTTTAGAAAAGAGTGACACACTGCAAGCCAACAAACAAACACAAATGTACAAAATTTAGCTAAATAGCAATTGTGTACAAGACAGTACTTTAGTAAACCACAAAGAAAGTATTTTAGTAAACCTCAAAGAAAGTACTTTAATAAACCCCAAAGAAAATACTTTAGTAAACCCCAAAGAAATTACTTTAGTAAACCCCAAAAAAAGTACCTTGATCTTCACCAATAATCTTCATATCTTCAAACAATTAAAGGAATAATACACAAGAGCTTATTTTGACTAAAACAATAGCATCATTGTATTTAACTATATCAACATTGCCCAACTTCTTAAAACATCGAAGAAATAAGCAGTCGGAAGTCCAGATGAAAAAAAAAAACAAGGCGGTGAACTTGCAATCGTTTGGCATCGAAAATAATTTGGCAACTCAATTTAACGCCGACGACAGCCTGTCAAGTAATTTGAAGAGTTTGCACAATGTTAATAATAACTCAACCATTTCTCTAAAGGTAGTTGAAAAATCAACTGCGCGTTCCCTCTCAAAATTTTTGACATCGTCCTCAACTTCAAGTTTAAGAGAAGTTTATGTTAGAGCAACGCGTATTACAAAGTACAGCAGGTGTTCTACAAGTGGTGCCAGCATCACCTGATGATGTAGAAGGTTACATTGGCAAAATATGAAAAACGTATGTTTGACATCTTTTATCACACATCAAGGCAAAATAAAAATCACCGTTTAATATTCAGCATCAAAATACAAAAAACGTACATTTGACATTTTTTATCACACATCAAGGCAAAGTAAAAAATCACAGTTTGATATTCAACACATTTACCTTTCTATAGGGCATAAATAATTTTAAAGGTAAGTTGTTTAATGTTTTGATTAAAGATATTTTATTTTTATTTTTCAAGCTTGCAATTTAATAAATATAATGGTAATGTGAAGTTTTTGAAAATATTTTCGTGTTTTTCTAATTATTAGTGAAGTTTTTGAGTTTTAATTATAATATAATATACACCGCACAATAAACGTTCAGAGTAATATAAAGGAAGTAATCGCATTTTTGATTTATTACATAAATGTTACGTAGTGGAAACCTCCTCCGGCATAAATGACACGGAATAAAACTAGTACGAGTGCACGAGCCCGAATGATGAACTACCCAATTTGGGATCGATACAAGATGAATGTTTCACGGATAAAAGAAAGACGGTTAAATTGAGTACCGAAAGGCGGACGTTATTAATAACCAGAAAACGTTATTTTTGCATCCTTTATAGAGCGAAATTGGATTCGAACGTTCAACAATTAAAATCTTTAATTAAGTCGATGCTTGTTGCTAATCTTTAGCAACAGATATTAATATTATTTGAAGAATAATTGTTATAAAACATTATTGAAACAAATAAATGTTATTTCTTTTAAAATTAGAAATCAAGGTTTTTGATAGATCTTTAGATAGATAGTTAAATATTATGGAAGTGTTACTTTTTGCTTAAAATATTTATATTTCACTTTACAATATCCTGTTTATATTATTATCTAAAAATTATACATTATACATTAATAATTACTAAAATTTAGGACACAGGACTTGCGGGTGGAGTTCACTGTGTGTTCTTCCAATCTGCTTTAGATAGATAGAGAATACTATGGAAGCGATATTCTTCATCTAAAATTAAAAATTAATCTGTTTCCGTCATATCTTTAGAAGGATAGTCAAAGTCAACACAAATATAAAGATTGATTAAAGGTAGTGCTGTTTTCGTGGTGCAATTAGTAATGACAATTTATAGAGCATACTTATGATTACTTATGAATTTTGTGATTGATAAATATATGTAAAAAACTTAATGGAACATTGCAATAAATATCCGTCAATTATTAAAAGCGTCACTTTCGGTGTCCGCAAATGTTTTAGAGATGATTGTGGGATTGCATCACGTGCGGGATTAATTTAGTGCGCTAAGGAATTGGATTCAATCTTCAGCATTTCAACCGAGTGCAATTTTAGAGATTTGGAGCGAGGCCAAATCGTTATCCAGCAAAAATATAAATTCCTACCAGTTTTGGCATATACTTCAAAAATGCCCCTTTAATTACTCAGAAAATACGCGCCCAGCGGAATTTAACCAAATTACCCCAAATGCCGATTTAAGACTGTAAACGTTCGCGAAAAAACTTTCCGGGCCATCAAAAATTAAAGTGGAGATGGTGCCAGCGCGGATTAATGGAAATCCCGAAAAATACGTACGGAGATGATTTATTCGCTAGGTGGATTGGTCATCGACCTCTGCAGGATCTTTGAACTATGCATTTTTGTGCACTAATATTTCCGTGGAATTTTTTTTTTAGCGATTAAATTATGGAAAAATAAAAATCGCGCGATAAGCTTGTGATAAAAATTAACAGACTTATTACGCATAACGATTCGGCGGGGCGACTGATGACCCTAATGATGGGAATTACAGGAACAAATGGACGTCTCGGCGAAAACTGCACTCGCCAATGTAAACGACCCAAAAGGCTTTATTACTACAATTCCGGCTTAATTGCTGGCGGGAAATAAACTGCACACGAATAAAAAAAAGTACTTTCTACGTCCGACTATAATAAGTAACGACTGGAGATGTATACAATCTGTTACACTAATATGTATCATAAAACACATACTAGGATATTATAGAGTGCACGGCTGTCGGATTTATGTAATCAAAACGTGTACTTTGTTGCGACTTGAAAAATTGCATTTTTATCTACCCGGCCACTTTTTGTCTTTTTTAGTATATAAAGTATACATATATATATTATTCATGCGCCGTCATGTTAGAACAACATTTCATCCACATTCATATCATTCAATTTTGCCAAAAAAATATTATTATTGGCCATTAATAGTAATAGTTTTTTCTGTAGAGTGATGAACTCCTGTGCTTTGTTGAAAGTCATACTTCTTAACACATCATAACATAAAGATGATTCGAGTTGCCTTAGAATTTCTACCAAGCCGAACAAATCTGCTTAAATGAGAAAAAATTAACCTTCTAATTAAATAAGGGGTTAATTATTTTACGTGTAAGTCCTCTCTTTTTATTTGATGCAGATTATGGACCCGTATAAATCGAAACGGTTTTATTACTTGATAAGAAACGATTTATTAAAATAATATTATTCACGGTCAAAAATATTAATAATTAATTTATTACGAACAAAACGCGATTAAAGGTTTTGATTGATTTCACAGCGACTTTTTATTGATTTCGTTTTAATGCAGGAGCAAAGAAACAATGCCGCGTAGGTGAATCGGCTTCGGAACTAAATAGGTAATTTATTCAGGAGTTTATCTTTTAAAATTACCAGTGTCCTTGATGTGTCAACTGATATCAGCGAGGAACAACACGCGTACCGTGCAAAACTTTATTCAGAAAGTATAACAGGCGAAAAGATTCATAGAAGCATTTAAAATTTTTCTAAAATTTAGAAATCAAAAATCTCATAAATGCATTGATTTTTACTTTGTAAAAAAGTAATAAATAATTAATACTTTCTATGTTTAATATTTAATAATTTAATGATATTTATTGTATGTTATGTAGAATTTGAATCCTGGCAAAAATTATGAAAAAAAAAATGTAACGGCTTCGCGGCGTTTATTTTTGATTGTCGAAGAATTGGACCATTGGCATAGATAGGCGGCAAAACAAAACTGCTCACCAGGTTTAACGGCCCTGGATTTTGCGTTTTAAAAAGCAAGATCGCATTCACACGCGATAATTAATAATGGGTAATTTGGTCTGAAATGTACGTTTGATAAGATCAAAAAATTGCATATGCAATTCCGCCCGAAACAAAGGGTTTCGGTTTTGGTTTAAATTCGCGTCCGAAAATCCAATAATGACGCAGTGGATAAATGTGGAGATGGACTCGACAGAAGACCGCAAAAGGGTTAATAATAAAACTCGGCGATTGAAACGTGATGCCTTACATTTCGACGTGAGATTCAGGAAGTATCAAGGGCGTGCGTGAGTGATCAATGCGCCGTTCGTGACCGGCTTCGATCTACTACTGTTTTACTCTTTTTTGTTCAATTTGAGTATCAAATTGAACTGTTTGAAAATTTTGGGAACTGAATTAATTGCTACAAGCTCTAAGTATTATTAGATGTTGATGATTATTATTCCGGCCGGCGAACATGTCATATCTGATCCAGTTTATTAAACCGGATAATGCGAACGGCATTAAACTGTCGTCGGTGATTACCCGTCAAATGTGCTTTCGCGGAATACAACAATTGGGTGGATCGACTCGGGAGCTTCAATATCGTCCCACTATTCTCGAACAATATAAAAATATTACGTAGTGGATGCCTATCTAAATATACCCTTGCCTATTTTTACAAATTCCAAGTGGGATTTTCGTGATCGGCCCCGCGCAAATTATCGCGAAGAATTGCACTATTATCCGTCTTTTATAAATAGCTATAATGTGCGTAATTAAATTTGGTTAAATTTAGCAGCGGGCCGGGATAACGCACCGTTCCAATTCCGTCGGTTTCGGTACGCAATTCGGCAAAGTTCTCGATTTTGAGCATCACCAGAAACGTGCAATTACTCAAAAAGGCGCTTCGTGCCGACGCGAAACGTGCACAAAACGAATTATACTTCAGCCACATTGTAAACCTTTTTTTTTCTGGGTCGTTTAAACTCCATAATCGTCTTTTTTCCTAAATAATTACACCATTGTGTGGGATAAAATTCCTACCTACGATTGTATACAAATTGTGAGGCATTTTAATATTTCAACCGCTGCGAGGGTGCATACATTTGAGGCCCTCCGGATTTCGATTGCGATTGGAACATCGCCGCCGAACACATGTTGGCGTGTCGTTTATTTTAACGAGCTGCTTCCAACTTTTCAAAAGAACACACTTCATTATTTGCTCAATTTAACAAATTATACCGTGCCTACGCGGTTCTCAGGTGGCTGCACCAGATTTAGATCCACCTGCAGCGCTTCCCCTGATAAAAGTTTCCGTATTAATTAGCGGCGTCCCGCTTCTGGCATTGAAACTCTATCGCCGTCGTGGAAACTCAATAAAACACTCCGTGAGTGCATCACTTCCGCGTTACACTCCTAAAATAATCACAAGCCATCCACGAGCACGTTAGGTTCGATTAAAAAATATCCTACGAAACTTTTGAATTCGGGTTAACCACCAAATAACATCAACAGTTCATGACAGGTATGCCAATATTTATAAAAAAAAAACGTACTGCTTAACGCGAAAAACATCAAAGAAAATGCCTTTTCGATTGAAATATTTATTCGACTTGGAAAGCGTACAAGAAGAAGAAAAAAAAAGTTGATTCTTATTAACTATTGAATTGTGAACCAATCATAACCATCAACAGGTCTTTCATATATATATATATATATATATATATATATAATTTAAAGCTCTAGTACTTATTTTTATTAATACCGAAAGTTATTTATATTGGAAAGATTTGTTGAAGCTGAAGAAAATAGTTATGAATACAGCTTATATTTTAGTGTGGGTAAGATAAAGTTGGAATGTATAGGAATTATTATATCAGCGTCGAACAATAAAACTGGGAGTATTGCAAGTAAATGATTACGGGCTGTAGGATCATGATGCATTTATGAGGGCACCGGTTGGATTCGAAGTGATGCAATTTTGTTTCCTGGTGTTGCTGTATATGGTGTTTCGGTTTGACCACTTCCTCAATATTGCGATGGTTTATCTATTCGACCACGTTCCTGCCTTAATTCCATGTGAGCAGCGCGAACTACGAATTACGTTATTACAACGTTTGCAGAAATAATAGAGGACGAACGGTTGCCGAGGCGACATTAATATTCCCATTGTTTTGTTGCATCAGCCCAATTTGCATTGAGCAAATCGGCCCATTTGCGCGCACGGGATCACTCGCGAATGATCGCCGGGAAAAATAACGCGAGTAAACTGGTTCATATTAGTTTTATATTAATATAAAAATAACACTTGATACATTGTAAAACTATACGTGCGCATTAACTTGAGACGCGGCTGCAGTTCGTTGCATTTCTTGAATAATCGTACGATTTTTCGTTTCCGGAAAAATGCCTCTAGACATCTCCTTCTAGCATTCCAGTGGATACCTAATTTTGCGCGATTAAATTACATGGAGTGGCAAAACAAACGAGCATCCAGTTGTAGCTGCAGGAAGCGAGGTGTGGAATTTCTTCGCATAAGTCCCAAAATAGCGCAAGCGCTAATTGCCAAAAAATGAAAACGGAAACAGGCATTTCGAGAATGCCGCTGCCTCCATAATTTTTATGTTTTAATCGCTGGAAATGTAAATTCGGAAAAATAATCCACCGTTAGAAAGTATACGATTGTGTAATCTGAGTCTCGAACGGCGCTAGAGATATCAAATAATTAACAATTTACACACACGCACAGATATGCCATGTGTACGCGGACGGGCGCAGGAATTTTGATTTTTTTCGAAACGCAGCTTTTTAATGTGATTTATGCAAATTACGCACTCTCGGGTTTCTAATAAAAGTCGTCCTACTGTTATAATTAATACACCTCGTAGGCCTTGGATCTACGGTTTGTAGCATTGTTATTGCTCGACGGTAATATTCATCAAATGCACTTTCAATATTTTCTTCATCTTATTTTCGTCCCGTCACACCTATTACGAATTCTTTATCTACTGTTATTATCATTCTTCGACCTTAATATTATTCAATCCATTCCATTTCAACTTTTAGTCGTGTTTCTCAACATTTTCTATCCCCCATACTATTTTATTTCAATCAACTTATATTTAATCATTTCCACGCACTCGACGTCAATTGTTCCGTTTCAAAACAAACACAATTTCCCTTCATTGTGCGAGGATTTATCGGCCGTGCTATAAAACGTTTTCGGTGCCTTTCTCCCTTTCCCCGATCGAGCAGAAGTTGGGAAATGTGCAGCAATATCTGGGTCAATATTGCCGGGAATATTTACCGACAATATTTGTCTTAGCCGAACATCATGTGGGAAACTCGCGGACTGCAATATTCAAATAAATAAAACGACACATACACTTTTTAACGTCATAAAAAATTACCATAAATAAATCAAATCCATATTTTGAAGTGTTGAAGTAAATCTTAATACTAAAACTTGAATCATTTAGGATAGCATATTATGTGATTACAAAACAGTTTTGTACTTTGAAAATGATCAGGAATGATCGAAACACGCGTCAGGCAACTGAAAATAAAAATATTATGGAACTTAACAAGTGTTTTACCCCATTGAATTTACATATCTCGTAACATCAAGAGTGTAGCTCTACCAGTATCAATTATATGTGATTGTAGTCATTTGTTTAAAATTTTTTGAGTTTTTGAAGAACATATTTATTCTCTAATGTAATACAAATGGCCAAAATTACTTTTGGAATATATACAAATGTATAAATAAGTGAGCAATCAAATCCAAACTTAGCATTTGTAATTTATAAACATGAACACAAGTGCCTATTAAACTCATTTCTATCATTCGCAGAAATGAAACGGTTGCGCAATGTCAACTACAAAATGTATTTAAAGCCTGGGACAATGTATTCGATTTTTTCACCCCATTCTGCGGTTTACCATCGAGGCTCCAGAAATAGTTCCGGAGCGGCGTGCGCGGATCAACAAAGGGAATTGGTTTCGGGTTTCAAAGCCCGGTTTGGTGGATGATTCTTAGAATTTGTTAAACAAAGCCGTGTCCTATTTTTATAGGTTTTTGAGGAAGTGCGGAGTATATTTTTTTATCAGAACAAGTTTACACCGTAAAGAACTTTATGGCGTTTGTGAATTACCTTAAAGAAAATATGGTGAAATTGGGTACAGTGAACTTACCTAATTACCAGTTGATTTAAGATAAAAATAGCATTTGTAAGTTGAAAAAGGTAATTGATTTGCGACAAACCAGATTTTTGCTGATCGTAAATTATGAAACTTGTTAATTTGGCGTTTACTTATGGGCCGATTTAATTAAAACATCGGATTTTGGGACACGGGCACGACAATCTCTCTCGCTCGGTGAAATGATTTTTCTGGTCCGTCGATTTTGTCTCCATTTATATTGCCGGCCCCGTCAATAAAATAACTTCTGGTGCTACCGTGAGCGCCATCCCGGATTGCATACATTTAAATTACACGTCTACATCTTTAATGATAAGATTTTCGAAACTCCTCTTTCCCTCATAAAATCAAAAATTGTTTACGACCTCATCTTTATGGGCCATTAACTTTTACTGCCTATAATTTGGTCGTTTTAATACAAAAGTACACTTATATTTTCGTCAATTTTATTACTAATTGCCATCTTATATTTAAACATCAATAAAATCGACGATTAATCACTAGGAAACATTTGAAGCTACAAATAATACGTGAAGAAGATATTGTTAGAAAATTTATTCATCACTCGTGTAGTTTATACGTATAACGGCTTGTCGGAATTAAATTTTATTGGGCTACAGAAACAACTAGTTTACTCCTCTTAGTAATTGTTAAATATCACGCCACCGTATTGATTTCTATCTGTGAAAATGATTATCAAGAAAATTAGAAATGTTTATTAATGTGAGTTCAGAAATAGAAACTATTCGAAACTTGCTCGGTTGTTTTTTTGAGTTAATAAACTACTGAAAATGATGGGAAGAAATGTTAAAAGGTAGCATTTTTTTGTAGAAGTATTTTATAATTAATTATTGTGTGTTAGAAAGGAATTAGGGTGGAATGTCTAGAACGTATGCTCACAAAAACTTACTTCCAGACGGATAATGCGCCTTTTGAAATTTCTGGTATTTTTTGGTAAAAATCGCGGCGGCCATGTTGAATGACAATCATTTAATCCGTGAGAATCTGTACTGCAGGCATAGTTGTCCTTGTGGCTGTAATGCGTTTCCAATGTTGCTGGTGTTGAGTTTTCTTATCGTTACCAGGAACTCGCTTGTAGAGGGTTTTCGTTAATTTCTGCGTTTCAAGTTGAATACGATGGCAACGGAGCGTTACATAAACACCAAAATTAGTTTCCCAAGAGCATTTGAATATTAATTACGGCGTTAATATTTTCATCTCAATCGATCCAACTACGATTAGGAAATACTTGTTTAGGAATTCTAAAATTCGGTGAAAATTTCGGAGAAAGTGCCGTCTGTACAGGTCCTAGGCAGCCTTACATCACCATGTTTACGGATTAGCGTCACTGCGGCGTTGCCCAATCTACCGTAAACTCCCCGCGTCCATGCAGAAACCTATTCCCAAAATCCAATATTTGCCGGAATTAATTAATTCTGGTCCGATCACTTATTTACCCGTCGCGCTTTAATCTCCTTGTTTATCGAACGTCTGCTTCCGGCATTAACACATTCATCCCCATTCTCGCGAAAATCGATTAAAAATCGGCCCTGGCAATTAATCAGCATTAACACACATTGTCGCAGAGTGATTGATCATTAAGTCTTAATTAAAGCAACGCTAATGAACTAACCAGGCAGCTATGTTAATAATATCAGCTGACATTTCAATCCTTATCACTCTAGGGGTTACTGATTCCACTTTACATGTTAATTGCAGAAAAGCGACCGTCTCAACTTTAATAATTTGACCTTTCTGTTGATAAAATTCGAAATACACACACACATATATATCTCCGCCATTTTGACACATCTTTCTTTACGTAATCATTTTGCCTTGTCTACCAAGCTTTGACCATCATCTTGCATACTAATAACAACTTGACCAGATCCCAATATTTTGGACGACCGGTTTGGTTTATATTCATTGAAAACAAATTTAGTCGTAGATTCCAGCCTAGAATCAGGTCAAAACTGCACGTTGCTATAATAACCACAACTGTTTACTTTTCGTAATTCCAATATAAAAACCTTTTGGCCCGCTAAACCAATAAATCACAATAGGCAAAAATATTTACGACCGTTAATGATTAGATCGTGCGCTTTTAACAAACTCACTTGTATCGTCTAGACGGAAAAATTAAGTATGTGAAAATAGCGTCGATTTGCTTGTTGAACTTTTCGGAATTGTTAGCACGAAAAGTTCCTGAAAATAGCAATTAACGATTACAGTTATGGATTGTTTAACCTTTAACAAAATTTATGAAAACAACAACTGAAAATCCTTATTTTAGATTGTTACCGATTAATCAAATGATTTATGATCCATAGCCCATTTACAAAATTATACTATATATACTGAAATAATATAAAAAATACTTTGGAAAACGATCGCTCAATTTTGGATTTGTTATCTACTTAGATAATCCTATTGGTGTAGAGATGAAGCTAATGGTGTTAGAGTTTACTAAAGTAAATGCATAAAAATCATATAGTTTTGAAGTAGAAATGGTAGTATGATAGGGTGATAATAATTTTCCAAGAGATGTTAATATTATCATCTTTAAAGTTCGTTTGAGCTCTAAACTTTTTTTTTTTGGTCTAATGAACTAAAATTCATCCAGCTTTCAGATTTGATTCGTAACTATTATATCTATAAAATGAATATTAATGCTGAACTTAAATTGTAAGTTCGATGGTAAACATCAACTCTAAACTGTTGAAAAAATGCCATTTCGCTTTCGTACGTACACTACTGAGAATTAAACCAGACCCACTGCATACGTGTTTATTATTCAACGCCCCAGCATCTCCCACCCCAGTTTGGATAGAATACGACTCCAATTTTTCCCCGAACTCCAGAGCCTACTACAAATATCAGCGTGCCGTAATTCTCGGCTGGTATTTACATAACGAAGTATTTTCTGCGGTGTAATAACCTTCGTCAAAATATTTTGTTAGCACAGGTCGTGATGTTTACACGAATGTGCGCGCTGTTATCGCAGTGGATTTTCGAAATAATGGCGGCTGCGTCCTCAATGGGATTCATGTCCACAAATACGCGTCGACTAATTAAGAGTCCGCTCAATCACAGTTTAATGTAAAACGCGTGTTCTCTGATAAGGTGATTAACTATTTTTGGGACCGAACTACTGTACCAAATAAAACTCCGAAGAATAAATATAACATACAAGTTAGACGTTTAATAACTATAATAATATGTAAACTAAGTTAAAAAATCCTGTTAATATTTCCAGAAATTGATGTAGTAGAGAAGTAACGGAGACGGAATGAATTGTGCATCAGACGTTAATGCCGTGTCATGTCCAGACATATGGATTTATTGATCGAAAAGTAGTGAATAGTACACGTGCGAGACCACTAGCAGCAGCCTACAGGTAAGGCTCATCCCCGTTTCTCCACGTTTCCCCTCCAAATCAATGCTATTATCCGCAATTCGCGATGAAAATGTTATTTTCACAGCCGGGTGATTTTAGTTGCCAAAAATAAAGGTTACAATTGCTATAGAATACAATATTGCGGACGTTTTGAGGCAGTATACAATCCTTAGGAGATCAGATACAATTATTCAGTTAAAAGCTGGATTGACTGATCTAAAGAGATCTTTATTTTACAATGTAATGAGTACATCATTTAGTAATCCTTAGATCATCGAATATAAATCAAAAGGAAAATAAAATGTACAAGGTACAATAAAATCAAAATTTGAAAGCTTTGGAACTAATTGAAATAAAATAATCAAAAGACAATTGAAGATATATAATATTATCTATTTTTAATGCATCTACTTCGTTATACATGTTGAATATTAATAAAAAGAGTTTGAAGAAATATAAACTTAGACGCTTTAAGGTGGTGCTATACAGATGTGTAGCTTTTTAATTGAAAAAAATTATTATCCAAGAAGCAAATTTTGTTTTCAAAAATTATCTCGCTTGTCATTCATAAATTAAATTTTGCATTAAACACCTTCATTCATCCACAACTGTTTCTAAAGTTCCAATGATTACAATCATTTGAGTTTTTAGAACACCTTCATTCATCCACAACTGTTTCTAAGGTGCCAATGATTATAATCATTTGAGTTTTTAGATCTTAAGCCAGTAGCATCAAAAATCTGGTGCAGGACTATTTCAACTTTCCGATGAGTTTTAATCACAATGTAGATACGGTCTGAACAATCATCCCCGCCGTTTAATCCCCCGGCCCTCTATTAAAATTTCTTTCACGTCACATTACTGCGCGCTAATCCCGTAACATTTTATTATAAATTAATTCCAGCTTCCGAGGGATTAAGTCGCTCGTGCGGCGTCCAAACTTCAGACGAGTCTGCGAAGTTGCGCGAACAATTCACTATCGAATCCTGCACTTCCACAACCGGGCGCGAATTTTCGAATTATCGATTACGCGTCAGGCCGTTTTCTACAAACAAAGGGCAATTTCCATTTGCAACATGAACGCGAAAATGTCTGGCATAAAGGATATAGTCAGCCAGTACCTTTATAAACTGTCAGTGTCACAATGCCGTGCTTACGAGCCATCTGCTTTTATTGTGAGCACGAGTACGCTCGATACCTTTTCTTTCCGCCGGGATTGCGTAACGCGTGCGTTCCCTTCCTTTACGCAACATGATATTTGATGATTAATTCAGAAAAACTTTGAAAAATATTTTTTGGACTAGAGGAATATTAAGTCTTCTTGAAGAGAATGATGATAATTTTTAGAAAATAATAAGTGTATAGAAAGTATGTAAAGTATCGAGCTCAAAAATTCTAATATTGGCTGCGGCGAATGGAAGAATTAAGGTGGGAAGGTATTGGGTATGCAGAGTTATGAGGATGTGTTGTTTGGGTTATCCAAATGATGTTCGAAATGATTTAAATAATTTTTGATGGTGGTGTGGGTTTTCAAGTACAATCCTATATTTTGGTTTTGTTAAAGCACCAGGATTACCATTTGAAGTTTTTGTTTTCAACTTATTTGCTGCTTTTAGCTTAATCATTGTTTTTAGCTTGATCATAAAAACAAGGGTTAATTATATTTCAGCGGAAAGATTTTTTAGTCTTCTTATATCAGAAGATTCAAATGTATGACTTATCTTTAGAAAAGGTAAGACATGAGAAATATGTCAGTAGAAGAAATGTCGAATCGAATGATCAAAAATATGGTTTTAAAAGTGAAGTCTAAAAATTAATACTTAGGTACAAAAATTAAATGTTAATTATAATTTCAGGATAAATAATTTTGTTTACCTAATATATTGAAAATATTTACATTTAGTCACCACAATAAAATCATCGAATCGAATTGGAGTGAGATATATAATAAGCATAATTTGCACTCCATCACATGCGTGTGACCGTAATCAATGTATTTAAAATTCAGAGGCATGAAGAAAAACACACAGCAATTCGTGCTGGTCGGTGACGTTAAGCTTTCTGATAACAAATCGAGCAAAATATGTTTTCGTTAGGAAATACACCGACGGAATTTTGTGCGTGCTCGCGAACATCTCGGGCCAAGCAAAGCCGTGATTCATTGATACCAGGCAAATTAATCGGTGATCGAGGAAAGGAGTTACGTTTTCCGCGAAACGGGCCGCGAATTAATCTGAGTCACTTATGTAAAGGAGTAGTGGTGTGTGCGCCGTAACTTGTTTACTACGAGGTTACTTATTCTGCAGGAATTCTTACTTAAGACGAATCGATGGCTAGCGAGAAACGCGCGGCGATTTCCGCGAATCGGGGCGCGGGGTCCGCGAAAAGCGATCCGAAGCACACGTCTAAATCGGGCGGCCAAGGTTGCCACTTGAAGAAAATTCCTGCGGTACTACTTCTGCGGGGTGACTTCTTCCGATACACGTGACCCAGTTTCGAGTTAGGCCTGCTAATGAATTGGGCGATCAAACAGGAAAGCGTCGCGGCCATTGAGTTAATTATGTACACGAAATTTATTACATTTCGCGTATAAACGTTACAGAAAAATGATACCGGATGTGGATAGTTAAGATTTATGCGGCAGCTCGGAACATTGCTATTATAGCTTTAATTCACAACAAATGAGCAAATTAAAATAATTAGCGCTTGGGAATAATTACGTTAAATAGTACGCGTTTCATAAACAATTTTTTTTTTCAGAACCGACTCGGACACTATTTCTTTTTCTAATCGAATCATGAATATGTATCGCTGGTTGGTTAATAAGGAGCGAGATTTATGCCGGTCTAATCTAATTATACGATTTCTATAGATTTAATAGTGGCCTCAGACTGGTCCCAGACGACGCCGATTGGGCAATTTGAGTTCCTGCGGTGACATTTAAATTTTTTTCTCCTCGGAGGCGTAATAATGGCAATGGTAATGGAGAAGTGTGATTAGAACAGGCATTTTGAGGTATGCGCGCGATATGGGAAGTGGAAAGGAAAGTTCGCGCAAGGTAAACAAATTCCAGCGAAATTCTAAATGTCAAATATATAATCCTGGAGCGTACCTTTAACCTTTACGCTCTCCCCAGATTTTATAATAAAGCGTACGCAATAATTACACATGCCCAAATTAATTCCATTCCCCGTCACGCTAAAACCGATAGAATTCATATTGCACTTTCCAGAATATTGGATTACTGTTCATAGGGTTGGAGAGATGGAATTTTTCCCGGGATATTACATTTTGCAAGCGCGACGCGTGTTTTTGCAATAAACCAAAATAACGATTTTGACACATTCGCAACAATCAAAAAGTATTCCTCCCAGGGACGCCATAACATTCCCCAGGCAATAATAATAGTTATATGGCTCTTATATTAGCACCCTATTAACCCCATTTTCCGATATTTTACGAGATGCACATCAAAACGTACAGTGTATTAAACTTATTGCAACTGTGCCGGCAATAAAATCCAAAAGTAACTTCCGCAACAATTTCGTCCTACAAAACTGGTTTTATTCAATTTCCATATCCCCCCCTACCCCATTCCAATTTCCATACACATTTGATTAGATTTCTCGTTAAATAAATTTTCTATTTCATATCAATAGTTTATTTATAGTTCATGAGTAATTAGCTGATAACGAAACACACCTTCAATCAATCATTCTTAGATTAAATTCATTTAATATCAAAATTATGAAATATAAGGTCATTTCATTAAATACATGTGAAGTCATTTTGGAATCAAAATAATTTCATAGTTCATAACAAAAAAGGTAGATAAAAGTAATCACGACTATTTTTATATTTATAAATCAAAACAGATTCAGACAAAGCAGCACAATTGTATGTTAGCTCATCAGAAATACCGGATTTTTATGCAAATGCACAGATCGTAACCATGGAAATTAAATTATCAACATTTTTTATTTGGGGGGAATATTTATAATTTTATGTAGGTTTATTTTGCAGAAATACCTCGAATAATAAATAAATAATAATTATTAACATATGATTGACGGCTCATAATTACACCACAGGTAAATGATTATTATTACTCATTATTACAAAGAATAAAATGTATACAAATTAAAAATCGCTTTTATTTAGTAAACTAGCGAATTAAAATATTTACAGAGGGGGATTTTGATTAAAGTGGATTGATAAAAAATCGCCCTTAGCTTTATTTGCCCAATTACTGGCCGATCGATTTAAATGAAGGCCGTTACTTCCCCAGTTGTTTATCAATTCTAGAACCTGAACACAATTAACGAGGTCGCTTCCACGTCCAAGGACAATAAAATCCACGCTTGCAGCTCGAAGATCGGCTTAGCCCAAGAGAAAGAGAGAGAGAGAGCGATGGCCATCCTCTTCTACAGTACGGCAATGTTCACGTGGAACACTCTCGTTAGAAGACGAAATATATTGACATGGGAAAAGAAACGGAATCGATTTTCGTTTGCTAAATGAAGTCAACTCTTTCATCAAATTGTGCATTTCCGTTCATCGAATAATTAAAAACCTTTTGTTTAATTAAAAGGTAAGTAAAATACTTATTACAAACATCCATTTTTATCTAAAAATGATTAGCCCAAATGAGCAAAGCTACAAAACCCAAATCATCTAAAAATGATGTCTTTTTGTCAATGCAAATAACTTTGAAAATACTATAATTTTCTTATTATCAGTGTTTACACTTAATTGTTTTTAAATCTAAGTTTTGTAAAGATTTTGTTGTATGAGATATATTTTATTGATTTTTCTATACTAAAGTAATAAAAATGTACCACAAAGTGAACAATCACATGAAGTTCTCAAACAATATTTGGAAAGATTGTTCAAAAATTTGTCTACAATTCGGTTTTCACCTTTGATGAAATCATTAAATTTAAATCTAAAGAACTATATATATATTGAAGATAACATTTTGATGGAGTTCTTAAACAAACCTTTTTGGTAAACAACAAAACTCTCTTTTTTTTCGGGTTTATTTTAATGTGGAAAAATCCACCCAAGGCCGCGTCACCCTGTTTTTGAATTATTCGCACGAGATTGACAAAAAGACTACAGCCGGCAAATGACCATGGATAGTGAATAGAAACCGGTCCTATGATCCGAGTGGATATTCGCGTTCGACCATTGATCGTGAGATACCGACAATTGAATACGTACAAATTTAGAAATGCGAAAAAAAAATCGAAATTAATGAATTAGGAAGTGGATAATTTCCTTCAAGATAATAATTTATACGCATTACAAATCGTACGAGTATTACTTCACCATTTTTTTTAATTAACTTATCCTACGTTTTTAATCATCTTATAGAAATTTATGATTATGCAAAAAAACTTTGAATTGGATGAGTAATCGGCAAAGTAATATGCTCAACTACAAAAAACATTACGGAACGATATAGTCAAACCAAAAATACTATGGTCTGTTCGTTTATAGTGTTGAGATCATGTAATACATTACCTTATGATAAGTATATTGACATTCAAATTAAGATAGTATTAATCTTCATAGATAATCCTAAAATTGTGATGCCAAAAAAGTTAAAACTGGTGATTTCCATGGTGGTTTTGAAGGTGAAGCCTTGAATTTCGTAAAAAACAGCATTGTAGTAAAAAAAAATCATATCAAGTAGTAGCGCGTATGCGCGCCCACAACCGGTAAACTAAAATAGTAAGCTGATACGGAATTATCAAAGCGGATGAATCGGTGGTTGTGGAGAGCGCTAGTAATCCTTCAAAACCGCGATAACGATTTTTTATAGACATTGAACAATTTCGATGGCAATCGAGATACGTTTTAATAGTGCCGATATGGATCGGCTGATAAAGCCCTCGCCCTTATCAATGACCGAGTTTAGCATTGCGTCCTTGGATCGCGGAATTACGGAATGCATCGAAATCCGCCGGTTGCCAACGCCCACCGAAAACCAAAAGGAGAAAAACCGCGGTTGGTACGGTTTGGTGGAGGCGCGCGCTTTCGAGTATGGAATGCCATAAATAATTCGCCATTCTATTAGAGTAAATTAATGTGTTTTATTATTTTAATTGGTATTTATTTTTATCGTCCATAAACGTATGTAGCTATTTATAAAATTGCTCTGGAGAAAAACCCGCGTTTACGTTTATTATTTTCCATAAATTATTTAATACTGCGTTTATAATTACCACGAGTGAGGAGTGTGCTGGGTTTGCTCGACTGAAGAGGGGGGTCTTTTATGTCGCTGATAAAAACGCCGTGGATGTTTCAAGATGTGGTGTACATGTTAATAAATGCACATGCATGGAATTTTTAAGTGGCTCAGCTCGTAGACGAGGATCTAGCGAAATGTGGCCGAAACAATGGCAATCAACGTGGAAACGTAACAACTTCCTCGTTACGACTGACACACTCGTTATCAACTTTTTTTTTATTTGTATTTATTTAAACAATGCTGCGCGGCCAACTTATCAGATGGCACGTTCGTTAAATATGACGAAACGCCGTGAATTTTAATTCGGGACATGGGAAGGAATCACGTGTGAGTACCTCCAAGGGACCGTTCTCATGGAGGTGTCCCTTCGCCGCAGAGCAACACAAATCACGTTCCGATAACACTAGGGCGGGGGTGCTATCTAATCATATTTTCCCACCAACACAACACAGGAACGTTCTTGATTTTGATTAAAACTGTTTGAATCTTAAATCAAAGATAATTGCAGTAAATGATCACGATTACAGAAAATTCATATAATTATTTAATTACACTCATTATATTTCATTTCATCCTAGTCCTTTAGATCTGGGTGCATGGCCAATTATGTAAATTAATAAACGCAACTTATTTCATTTATTGGTTTCGTTAATATTAAAGTTCTGCAAATGCAACCTATACCAATATTACTTACTTAACCATATAATTGGTTCGACAATAATACGCGGATACGAAATCGGCCCGATCCGAAAAGGTATTTTTGCTGGCGTTTCCACATCACCTTAGCGAGCAACGGTAAACCATTAACCCACCCAACTAAATTTAACTTGCCCCATTTAAAAATAGTTGCCTATCGTTGAAGAGCGTGCTCCTGAGGCAGAGCTATTCCCATGGAAACGAGCTACACATGTTGAGCATATTTCAGAATTTTTGCCCTCGCCGTTGGTGTGCCCTTGCTGGCTGGATCGATGAAGTCGTTGGGAATCATCGCCGCGATACAACCTCATCCCGTATCCGTATTGTCGCGGAATAACATTTTTTTTCTGCGATGCGTTTTATTTTAATTATGGCCCCGAGTTGCGCCCGAACATAATTGCGTTCGTATGCACGGAGTAAATGACCCATGCGCCTGCACATGAAGCTGTAAATGAAATGCTCAAAATGTTCCAAAGAATGATATTTGTGCACGAACCAAATCATTACGATAGAACACCGTTTTTCCTCTTTCCTTTCTCAACTTCACAACTATTCAATCAACGCAAGCAAAATATTCCCCTGTCAAATAAACAGCTTCCTTAAAAATCAATCAAATCACTCAATCCAACATTATGAACGTCGTGTCAGAATGCGAACTGCATTGATTACGTTCGGGATGAAAACTCCATATTTTAACTAAATCGAATAGTTTGAATACCGAAGGTCCTTTGGTTTATGGTAATAACTACTAAGCATTCGACGACATTACAATGCAAGGTTAGCTGGTGTGTATAAAATATACGGTGAGACTACCTAAAGCTTGCGGAATTAATGCAGAAACAGGAAACCATTTTTTTTGTTACGTGCTACGATTCTGCAACGGCGGCGATCCTTCAACATTTGGAAATAGCTAGAAAATGATGTCTAAGATATTTCTTCTGCTACTACCAATACAACACCAAAAAAAAAAGACAGCAAGATGAATTGAATTAAATACTGTACATAAATAAATTTATTTAAGATGCCAAACAATTGATCACTTGCAAAAAAAACAATAAATATTGATTAACAGTAATCAACAAAGGAGACTAAGAATAATTCACTCACTACTTGGCTTCTATAACAAATTTATGAAAAAAACAGCAATAGACTACTTGGTTTATATAACATCTTTTTTTAAAAAGCTATACAATATATTGAAGCATCGATAATCCTTTAAAAGAAGCTTTAGACAATAGATATCACCTAAATAATCATTAATATCTCATTATCATCATTATGAGGTTATTGAAAATATTAAAATTACACTTTTGCCCGAATAGCCAGTAACCAACTGAATTGGAATTATTACGAACCGTTATAAACGCAATACACACATTTGCGAAAAACACGGCACAGATTGCAATGAGTAATGCATCATGTAATTTAAACATTCTTTTTTTTTTCTGTTATGTTGTTTCAAGCTCTGCGGTATCATGATAGGACTACATTTATGAATATGAAAATTAACTCCACTAGGATTTGAGATTTCGACGCGATACCGCCGCTCGAGTCACGAGGCGTCATCCAGCGGAAAATGCATTCTTGGGCATTTGAGTTGCGTTAAATTCCGCGGCTTTTCGTAATGCTCAATTTGTGGTTTTCAATTAAAACGGCTAATTAAAGGCGATTATCATATTTTATATCGAACCGGTGTTAAATATTAAAAGTTGGGATTCGAAAAGATTTGAACAAAAGTTTTTCTAAAAATTACGTAATTAAAAGAAGCAATCAAAATTTTCCGGTGAGTTTTACGTATATCAAAGGATTCACTCCCTCGGTTCAGTCCGTAACTGTACATGGGGTGTCATGTACGCATGCATACGCAGCGTACAAAAAAATTTAGTTCTAAACTTCAAATTTAACCAGACATACTTTTAAATACATTATAATTTAAATTTACTTAATCCCAATTATCGCGTAATGTGTAGCCGAGACGAAGATTATGTCATTTAACCCAAATTCAGGTGAGTGGTGGTGAAAAGGCCTGATGATTGACCAAACGAAGGCCGACCATGATTATGTCCACGTTTTGGCGGGGTTGTGGCGGTAAATTGATCTGTTTTTCCCGCATTAAAGCAGATCAATTTCCCCAGCCCCACCAGAATGTAGACAAAATCGCGTTGGCCTTCATGACCCGTGTCTGCCTCATTAATTTACCGGCTCGACGTTTATTGGATGAGATGCAATACTTCATGGATTTTTCATGCCGTAATCAATATTTAAATATGAAAATCGCTCCCCAGGTTCAATCACCTTACGCTCGAAAGGGGCAATTGGAAAATTAATTTAAATTGTCTCGTTAATTATTTAAATTTATAACGTCGCCGCCATCGAAACCGCCTCCAAATATGCTACATCGAATGACAGGAAAATATTTAATATGTATAGGAAAAACGTGGTGAAACATGAGTAAAGGTAGAAGATACGAATTTAGTATTCTGTTTCGAAGAACCGTACAAAACCTGAATAACAAGTAGTTTATCCGCACAATGTAACTTCGCCTACATTCTTATATTAATATGTACACACTTGAGTAAGGTCTATACAAACTTTTAAACATTTTTTTTTCAATAATAGGGTCAACAGGAAAATTAATAGCTGGATTACAAAATATGTACGCTTTTTTCGATTTCAGTCTCACGGCCACTCTGTGCCTTCATAATTAACGATAATTGTTGTAGATATTCCGCGATCGAGTGTTACTTTGTTGTATTCAAATTTTGCGCGATAAATCAAAAGGTGAGCCAGAGCCGGACTTAAGGACGCGCCTGCAACCTCTTGGAGCGGTCGATAAATCAACTTATTTTTCGGATACGATTGTAGATTTCATAATTATTCTGCCGGCGTAAGGTTGTCGAATACGGATTTTCATTTACAAAATCACTTTTATTTTTCCTTGAGGAGGACAGGCTACACCTGCAAATCTTCCAATCTGTAAATAAAAGTAAGGCGTGACCTCTAAAAATTCTGCTCGGAAACGACTGGACGCGGTTTCTCATTCGAAGATCTTAACATCGATTTCGTGATGGTTATTTGTAACACTGTCTCCGGTCTAGACTACACAGATTATTATTTCGGTAATCCCTGCTGATCGCCAATTCACCCACCATCGGGGTAATTTATTATTGTCCAGTGTACAAAAATAAAAACTTAAGGCCCTGAACTTTTGCCATTTTGGTTTTGAATAGATAAGCGCCTAGGAAAATTTATAAGAAATAAAATAATTTTAAAAAAGCTAGTTAATGCTAATTCGTATTTTTTTATGGCCTTTGCCACCTACACAAAAATTCAAAGATTTCAAATACACACAAAACTCGGCGGCTCCGCGTAATTTGTTACGGGGAGTTCCATTCATTCAATATTATCATGGATATTCGTTCGACCAAGGTCAGTTATTCCAGACGGATCTGAGCTCTACAAATATTTGCAGGAGCGGGCATTTTCATCAACGCCTGATTGGAATTTACTTCTGAATAAATACACAATTATATTTATTAATTCGGCGTTAATCACGGCTTTCTGATTAATGCCCAACACTCCGGCGATAACGACTATCAATATTTATAAAATAAACGGGAATGACAAACCTCATTATTTACAAACAGTGGTGGATGTGTGTACAGCAGGACATTTGAAACCAAAATGTTTAATGTTTAATTTGAAAAAAAAAACTTAATATGATTACAATTTTAAAACAATAGATAATTATTTATGGTTAAAATTAAAAACGTAGTGAATTTTTCAATTCAGTGCAATAGATACCTATATATGCTTTATTTGGGTTTTAAAGAAATAATTAGAACTCGTATGCAATAATCAATAAATAAATCTAAAGAAGAAATTAGGAGTTGTCCCATCTTGTTGAAATCATTTAAGTTATTATAGTTTTTTTAACATATATACTAATAGGGTATCAACTTATTTATTGTAGCTAAGTGGCTAAATTTGTAAGACTTTTAATAAGATTCACGAAATGTTATCGTATTTTTAAATTATTTAATTAATCTTCTAACGAACATAAAAATGTTTCAACACTGTCAAGTGAAAATTTAATTCATCGTTATTATTTAATTTTCTATATCCATGTAAATAACTTTATTACATTTTATTATTTTATACATTCGAGATTACCACTGCGTGAAAAATACAAAATTATTTTAGTACCCTGCCCGCCTCCTTCGACGTCCCTAATTAAACTGCTTCTATTTATATCCCAAGATGATTATAGTTATTGGTTTGCGAGTTACGCGATCAAATGATGGCACCAGTTACGTTCGCTTCTTATTTCCTACTTGAATTTTTCCGAAAATGGCGAACCTGCCAAAATTCCGACCACGTCCAACACGTTTGATGGTACCCGTGACAGTTCAAGACGTCGAACATCATTCGATAACGTGGCGTCCGAATTGCAATTGCGTTATAGGGCAATTAGCCAAATGACGTTCGGGGCGAATACATATTTCGATTCGCGAAGGAACGGTTTTGGCCGTGTCATCGTGAAGATCATGTTGATACGATAAAACCGTTCCGAAGAAATTATAGCAAAAGAGAGGTAGATATTATCATATAATGGATTAGAAGAAAAATACTTAATTTTAAAAGGCGTTCTAAAACAATAATCAAGAATGAGTGAGATGAAGCGAAGAATCAAAAGAATCTGAGAACTATAAAGTGATAATTCAAGATAAAGGAATCGAAGTTGATTAAAGAATATAAAGAGGTATTATTATTATAATAAAATATTAGAGGAAAATGTAGTCGCGATGCTAAAAATTCATAGTCGAAATTTTTACCCTTTTTTTGTAGATTTTAACATGCCAAATGTTGATTAAGATCTAAGGTGTAGTTCGAATTAGCTGGTGAGTTCCAATCACGCAATTTGACGATAAATACGAACGCGATTGTTTTGTGTGGCAATAAAATTCAGTTAGGTTTTTACAAGTTGAGAAAACACATTTTGACTTCCGCCACGCCACTTTCCAGCATTTGTAGTTTGGGCGAAAATATTTTATTAATTTAATCTTTATCTTTTTAAATGCATGAAGCCAATATAATCAATTAAAGAGTATTATAATTAATAACAGTCACTTAAGCTTCCAAAGTAGTTGTAATTCTTTGACACATTAAGAAGACATCGTGTCGCTAATGGTCCAAGAGATCGATGGCCCCCTTAACCCAGCAAACACAATCAATACTAAAATTCATATTTATTGTCGCGATCTGGATATCAACAGAGCCATATTGCGGTCGCGAGTGGTTTCTGTTTTTCGTCGCAGTAGCTGCCGATGCAGAAAGTCTGCTCCTCGCTAAGAACTGTCGGGATACGGTCAGTGTCTTTTCAAATAAGTCCGATGTAAATAGCTGTTTTTTTTTTCAAATGGATATCGATAGATGCAGATAAACCAGTGAGCTTATCTGCATTCGCGAATGCAAACGGGTCATGGGCATTCGGTTTCACCGTCGGATGTTTTTCGAAAAATGTTAATGAAACTCCAGTGCGTGTGTGATTTTTAAAAAGCGATGTCCCGAATATTTACATTATAATATACTTAATAATAATAATAATAAATATTAAAAAATATATGTGCTGTAAATGTACATTACTGTACGAACTCTTTAATTGGTTCTGATTGTAATAATGTAATCTATCATTTAATTAATTGTATTTATCTGAACTTTAGCTTTAGACACGACTAGAGTATATTGTTTTAAGTATAGAATTTAAACAACTGCAATATGTACAATAAGATTTTAAATACCGAATAAAATGCAGAAAACAATTTTTTCGAATATTAATTATCTTCCCGAGTACGTGCGTTTATTTCAGTGAACAATAATTGCTCGTTTCATCGTAACGGCCCTAAGTGTCCATATTGTTACGCCCTATTTTATATAGTTCGTCCTGCATTAATTTCCTAATTAAACTTTTTTGCGAGCACATGGATGCACCCTGGCTTGTTTTCAAGTAACTTCGCTAGCACACTCTAATTGCATTCAGCAACTGTAAATATTTCATAATTGAATCTCCATAACTTCGTAATATAACGCTAAAAAACTTATAAGTTAATTATTAACGAATTCTCATTATGTATTAGACAATGCTAAAACAGTTATATATATTTTATAGCTTCTTTTGTGATTTTATAGCTTTTGTTTGAATTATAAAAGACATTATCGACTGCGTGTGTGTGTTTGTGTGTGGAGGGGAGAAACAAATGCTGTGAAAAATGTAATAAAATTTAAGTGTTTTGCTTTATTGCGCGCGGGACATCAATACCCTCTATTCCTATGTAATTAGGAGAGACAGCTTTCCACGCACAAAAGAAAGTTCCGTTATTGTAGTAATCAACAATGAGTTATTGGAAATGTCACGTAAAATTTCACAAAAGTTAAGGCGCCGCTGTGCGATAAAATTCCTGCAGGAAATCGATCGAGGGGTTAATGGGCTTTTCTCTAGATTCAAATCTAGCACTCAAAACGCTACGAAATTTAATGTCTAATTATATATTATTCATTAAGCACGTAGTCTGACAAAAAAAAACGCCCTTTAAAACATGCCCAGGTTAATTAATAAAGTACTAAAAAATATACACAAATTTTATTTAAATTCGCAGATATATATTAGCTTAATTAAACTTAATAAATAAAAAAATATATCATAGATACGTTACGTTTAAACGAAACATGTCGCATGGTAATAGGAAAGGCGCCATCTTGAAACGGGGTGGGTGACTAAATTGAGTTTTTAATTTAGAAAGGCAAACATCCCCGCCGGGAAGCGAACTCGAATACTAGACAGACCATTTCTACTTATTAAACCCTGAAACGTTTAAATTATACGTCGAGAATTTTAGACTGTTAGAAAACAAAGGTAAGAACTTAATTAATTACAATAACGGATTAAACTCTTTCAATTATTAATACTTTAATTACGTAAATTATAACAGAATATTAAAATACGTTCAAACATGTGTCTGGTGAGACTAATAAAAAAAAGATCATTAAATTATGCCGCATGTGGCACACTAGAAAAGGGGTTGAAAACAGTTAATATATACAGCCAAAAAAATTTATGATTAATAAAATTGTAAAAATTATTATTTAAGATTAATTTAATTTATATTTCTTACAATAAAACTGAAAAGATAATTTTTGTATTCATTTTAATCGTCGTAAACAATATTAATTAATCTCTAAGAGTATTTTTTTAAATTTTATAAATTAATCTCAAATAGTCATTTTTATAATTTCATAAATTAATATCAAATAGACGTTTGCCTTGTAAAGTAAATTTTGTGATTAATAAAATTGCAAAGATTATTATTTGAGATTAATTTATATTTCTTATAACCAAACTGAAAAGATAAGTTTTATATTTGTTTTCATCGTCATAAGCAATATAAATGTATCATCACAAATAAACGTTTGCCTTGTTAAAATTAAAATTTCAATTGTAGTTCTAAAAAAATAAATCCTAACCCTTTTCATTTACCGAGAAACATTTCGCGCAACAAAGTTTAATTTCTTGTATCGCGAGGTCAAGAAGTAAACGTAAATAAACGCTTTATCAGTAAATACGCTGAATTTCTACTTTTGTAATGGATTATTTCAAAAAAAAATGGGACGCGGTTATCAGAACAGCTCGGCATAATTATATCGATTTTGTTGCCGTTTCACTTTCGTACACAAAGTATGAAGTTATAAATAAAATTGCCTTTTCCTATTAAGCAACAGAAAAAAAAACAATTTTGCGAACGGGAATCGAACCCGCGATTCTACCGATGTCAGTACGATGCTCAGAAATAAACGTGATATATGAAATATAAATTAACTTGTAATCACTTTCCACAGTTTATTTTTATTTTGATATATGTACGTTTCGTTTACGATGCAAACATTTTCAATAGCTGTATGGAGAGATGTATGGAAAATGACAAAGTTATTAATAGATAATTAATTTTTTTTTTTAAAACACTTGGTTTGTTTCACAAAGTTATTTCATTTCAAAAAATATGTTTTCATCTATGGCATCTATAAAATTTTGGTAGTAAATAATAATAACATTATTGCCTAATAGTTTACACTCATTACAGGACAATTTAAATTACAAGATAAGTAATTATATATAAATTAACACTTAACTGCTATTAAGATATAAATAAATGAAATTAAAAATCACTTTATAGAGCCTTCAATAATAATTAAAAAATCTAACAAAATATTTACATTCATCGTTTAGATTTACGAAATGTTTCGTATTTTTCAATAATTCTGGCCAAAATATAAGGAGTGAAAAATATTTAGGCATAACCATTTTTGATATAGATATTGTTTGAGTAAAAACATCTTTATTTACAGAATGAAAATAAAATATAATACATGTAATGTACAAAATAAAATAAATTCTAACATAATTGGTCTTCTGTTTCATGGCTATCGACCAGTGGTCTTTCAGCCCGCGTAAATTTTTATTTTGTACTACTTTAAAGAATAGATATGTTTGTGGACAAATTTGTAAAAGAAAGGAAACAATTACGTTTAAACATAGATGACCGGCCATCCAGTAATGAGCGTTAACATTCTGATAATAGATCACTGATCGATGTGCACCAGGCCGGGATATTCTAGGTGTGCCGCGAAATTTATGTATTGTTATTCGTATGGAAGTGTAATTTTCATTTGGTGCGCCGGGAAATGAATTCCCCTTCTTTGGCGGCAAAAAAAGAGTTTGGCAGACGCTGCAGCAGAGTGACAGGTCGACGCGGGCCAATATTTTTGTTGTACGAGCTTAGGCCAGAAGCGACACGAGAAAATCGTAAGATTTTTTTAATCAAAATCATGAAGAAAAAAAATTTACCTAAAAAAAGTAATTTTTAAATTCCCGACATAGAAGTTTTTCTTTATTTGCTTATAAAAAAAAGACCTTTATTGGCATTGAAATAAACTAAGAATTTATTTATAAGCATTCTGATTACTATTGAATAAATAAATCTAGTAGTAGTAGTAGTGTTTTTGTTTATAACTCATTTATAAATAGAGTTATAAACAGAAACGCTTACACTTTTATTTTTAACTGATTCGAGTTTAGATCATTAACTTATCATTTTCAAACTGAAAGTTTTATAAATGAGTTTGCTAGTTTAAAGGATCATCATTAATAGCAAAGAGTATTTATTGGTCACCCATCCAATTGTTAATCTATACAAAAGGAGCTTTAATCTAGTTTTAGTTGTTTTGAATTTTATATTATGCATTGTAATAAAAAGTTTTTAAGCTATAAATATCCTTATGGTTTTTATTATTTTGATAACACGGTTGAAGGATATTGTGATTGACGGTTCTCAGTTCTCAGTTAATCGGCTATCGATACACAATTACAGTTATTGTTATTTTTTTTTTTAGGAATATTTAATTGTCGGGAATTAAGATTAAGGAATTATGGATTATAAGGAAACAATGTGGGTCATTCAGCCCACAACCTATCAACCCACGTCGTATTTATGTACTTACGCGAAATTTTTCAAAATAACCTAATCTGATTCGCTAATTAATTACAATTTAAGCGTTAAAATTAAACATAGGGATATTATTCCGTTTTGCCATAAACAAAGACCTACGCGCAATAATACGGAAGTGTTGGGATCTACTCGAGCTCTTTAATCCGTTTCAATAGAAGCTAATGCATAGGTATTGTGTCAATTTTTTTTATATTTAAGGTATTGTGAGTTTAAGCGGCGGGCGGCCTTTATTTTGGGAGAATCAGGTCATCGGATTTTGCGAAGGGTGGCCGGATCCGCGCATTCAGCGGGTCCGATCAAATTATTTCGACGTAGCAATTGCCGATTGAGATCTAGCAGGGCATAAGGAAGGAGAGGAAGGAGGAAGAATGAGGAACCGCGGTGGCGCCTTTGTGCCTGTATGATAATGGAGCGCCCCCGTGGAGGCAGGAAATGTTTTTGAAATCGAAATAAAAAAGTTTCGAGTAAGATAAAAAAAAAAAAACATCAACAATAGTGGTAGTAAGTAGTAAATAGTGAGGCTGGATTTAAAGAGGAAACCGGTTGAGGGAGATTGTATGGCACAGAGCGGAGGTTTTTTTGTGTGTTCGGGGTAACTCTTACCCTTGCTCAGGTACATGGCAAGGTCATCGCGAGCGAATGTGTCAACTCGACGAAAAATTCGAGCGTGGACGTGGAAAACGCTAAAACGACAGGTTTGTATGTGACATAGTAACTCGGCGGGCTGATGAGAGAGATAGGGCAATATTGATTTTCTCCGTTCTTTGTTAGGAAAACGCGGGTTTGAGGTTACGTTTGTCGGGAAACTGTCATCGCGGATAATGAATGTGCACGTGTGTTTTATTAATAAGCGAATAGCGTCTCAGATAAATCGGATTGCGCGGAGATATTATATCATATTCTGGCATATAGCAGTAAACGTGACTGTATGGTCCACAGAAGGAAAACTGGTCGTCAAACAGGTAATAAATATAAACTGTCAATGGCATAATGGTAAGGAATATATTTAATATATTATCGTCCAGTAAGGACATTATCCGCGGACAATTACACCCCACCACACAGCCATCCTTTTTATTAAAAATTCGACACTCTTTTTCATTGTGTCCCGTACAATTTGTCCCTGAGTTATAATGCCTGATAAAATGTTCAAACTAGGAATAATTTTGAATTTAAAACAAAATGTCAACGATCGGTCGAGGCCGTTTTTATGTGCCAATACAAGTTGCAATATTAATTTTCGCCGCCGAACTCACTAAATTAATTGAGATGACAAGGGACGTGTTAACAACGTTAAAGGTTAGTTAGAAATAATTGTTCTTACCTTATCTTCGAAGATGAGGGGCGGCGGTGATGCCTCTTGGTTCTTGTGGCAGACGTAGTTCTTGGAGAAACGGGCGCATAATTGGTGGAAGCAAGCGTGGCAATCTGGAGAACATAGAGATCCACACATACAGCAACAAGACATACGACAGGAGCAGAGGAGTGCGTGTAAAGATAAAATCCTGGCGCAATAGGATGTGCTGTCCGAGTCGGACGTCGCTTCCAGCGAGCTGGCCGTTTCTCTCACCACGAACATGTCCAGGTCTACATCTTTGCCCACAGTATAACCGGGTAGGCTGAACGATCTAGGTGTTGGTTCCGGACCGGGACTGATACCACGAAACATGTAATTCTCTGCGTCAATGTTGACGACGGGCAGCGGGTAAGTTTTGGAGTCGGTCTGCACTCGGAACCGGCAGTAGATATTTTCCATGACCGCCTGTTCTAGGGCCTCTTTAGGCTGGTTTTCCGGCGCTTCTTCACTCATCGTGTCATCTTATTCGTAGCAGTAGTTGCACTCACTAAAAGCCGGTCAATTGAAGCGGCTACCGATTCGATCACATCATAAATCTGTGGACGACGAAAAGGAACCTACCGCGAACCCCAACCATAGCCAACTGATGTGGCCCACTCCGACTAGCGCTTTCACGAGCCCGAGCAAAGCCTAAACCTGTGCGCATCTACGGCGCGCACCCAGTCCGCTCTCCTGTGTCCCCCGCAATGTATCACTAAATCTCCCCTCTCCCCTAATCACTAAGTATGACAGCTGTCTTGTAGATACGGTTCATCGGCAATGCCACACTTACGGCCGATCTCCACATTTTGCATAATATTTTAATAACACCCGAGCCGGCCGGCCTGGCCCTGCACGCACGCCGAAAATATTTCCATCCATCCCATCCGATTTCGATTCCATCCAATCCCGTCCCACCGATGCGTATTCATTTTAATGTAATCAAATGACCGGACCGGGCCGCGTTCAATCCAATGACCTTGCCTCCACCGCCACACCGCCGCAACGCACTGATATCACCGAGTTGACATGTCCTACGTCTATGTCCACGGTCTACGTGCAGTTTGGGATTCCGGCTGTCCGACTGGGACATCGGGATCCAGAGCACCGAGAGCACGCCCCCCGGGCCCCAGACCACCGCTTCAAATCAAACAAAAAACACGCGACCGCCAGATTTTTATCTTAATTGCCGCGACTCCGAAATTGCACCTACTCCGCTAATACCTGCACTGCTCGACTTAATTACACACGGGACATTATAATTTCAGCCAGCCCATTTTGGTTCCACACACAGAAAAAAAAACAATGTAGCTATTCAAAAAATTTCACCGATTCACAAAAAACATCGATTTCACCGGCATTATCTCATACTGATCTACTTTTTTCTAACGTAAACTCTACTCCGGCATTAATTCTTTTCCAATTATGCACGGAAGCCTTCAGTTTTTCCAGGGCACGATCAATGAAGCTTCAATGTAACATTTAAATAAAGAGCCCGCAAGGGTGCCTACACACCTGCCCAACTTTCTTCCGGCTCATCTTTGAAAGTATAAAAATAACTTCAAATCAATATTTACGGTTAAACTTTAAATACATCAAAACAGTTTTTTGGTTATATATAACTGACCAACAACCCATGAATGCAAATAATATTCTTCTTGGAAATGAAATGAATTTTAGTTTTAATTTCCTCAAAATACAAAACGACTCAAGCGAGACTATCAGCACAGACACATATTCTTTTAAAACATATAAATTAACTATTTTTATTTTCTTCCCTTTTCAATTGTTTTCATAAATTTGAATTTTTATCCAATTATTTTGATCGTGCAATATAATTCAATAAAAACCCAAAAAACAATTAAAAAAGGCAATTTAAAATTAATAAAATAAGATATTTTAGATTTTATCCCAGCTCGATTAATCAATTATAAGATAATCTACTCTTGATCCACCTCGAAAAATATACGGAATAATCTGGTGTATTTAAATCTAACATAATACGAATTCATCCAGCGTACTCCCAACCTACCTCAACGCATTCTATATTAGTCTCTCGCTAGGTCAATTCATAGTTCGTTAGGGTAGGTCAAGAGTACGCTAGACCATACTATTACAGAAACTGATGAAAACTACGCCGGTCTAATATGAAATGTGTTGAGGTAGGTCAGGAGTACGCTGGAGTAAATAATTCATTTGGTTAATACATTATTTTTAAACGAATTAACAATTACTTAATTAAATAACAATTTGTAAATTCAATACCATTGATGGAACGGTATGTATACATTAGGAAAATTTAAACTCTTGTTCTGCTCCATGTTTTATTATTTATTTAATTTATTAAAACTGTTTTAAATATACCTTTGAGAATGGTTGTAAAATCGAAACACATGTCAGGTAACTGAAATAAAAACATGGAGCAGAACAATAGTTTAAATTTCCCTAGTATCAATTTATATATTAAATAAATAAGAGAAAGTATATTAAGCCACAGTACCAATCAAATATATCCCTTCCAATGGTATTACGTATTCCTCAAAACCCAAATATCCCTTCTAAGTATCAACATCCTCCCTTCCCTCAAAATTCATGAATTCATTTGTGCGAATTACGATAGTTGGTTAATTTTAACCAAATAGTAAAGAAATATTTAAAACGACCGTAGGTATATATTTAGCCCTAATAACCCATTGTTTATGTATGTATATTTGAAATGTAATTGTTATGTAAAAATGGAAAATTTCGAATTTTTATTTTTTATTATTTTTTTATTGTTAAACTTAAAATACGAGACACAACAAACAAGCTGTCTGTCTGTCTTCGGCCAGATTCGAATATTCGGCCGATAAATTAAACAAATAATCAGCACAGGTTCCTAATTTTATTGCCAATAAAAGTTTTTGTAATAAATCCAATTACAAATGATTCGTTATTTTATTGCCTGATTTAAATAATTGCGAAATAAATCACTTAAAAATTAAATCGGCGCTCTCTAGCGCTTAGACAAATCGATCTGCAACCCGTTGGCAATGAATTTTGCGTTTGCCATTATTAAATTTAATGGACCTGGTCGATAAGGAGTAATTCCCCGCAGAGTCGTAGACTCAAAATGTTTGCGATACCCGAATTTAATGCACCGATTTTTCAAAACCTTTTAGACTGAAATTTATATAAAAAAAAACTTCGATTAATCGATAAATTTAATAATAAAAGTGTTTAAAATATGGATTACCACTTAGTAACTCTTTATTGTGTTGGATGCTTGAAGCCATAACTTTGTGATACGAGGGTAGATTGAAAAGTTTCCGGAATGGGCAAGAGATGGCGCGCGTATCGTGAAATTGTTATGATGGTTGTCAAGGCTAACCTATTTTAGGTAAGCTGTCAAATTTTCAGACACGTGCGTCGTTCCGTTTTTGTTTACTAGGATATCTTGTGAAGCAAGTCAGGCACTTTTGCAAAAATGGATAAAAACGAATTTCGTGCAGTCATCAAACATTTCTGGATGGATGGGAAAAAGGCGACGGAGATACGAGATATTTTGCAGAAAGTTCATGGCACATCCACACCTTCATTTTCGACTATTAGTTTCTGGGTGAGCGAGTTCAAACGTGGCCGTACGAGCACCAAGGATGAACCACGCAGTGGACGTCCAAAATCGGCCACAAATGAAGAAATGGTCGACAAAGTCCATGATCTCGTGTTAGCCGATCGACGAGTGAAGTTGCGCGAAATATTAGAGACCAAGGAGGCTTTTACTTAAAATTAGTAAAATTCTGTTATTTATATAGTAAATAAATTTACAAAAATTTTTAATGTCAAAACTGCGGATTTTGCCATCGTTGTGTATTTTTCTATTTTTTTTTTAATATTTGATAAGTGGATAATAACACATTCAAATTTTTGCATGAATATTTCTAAAACCAATCCATTCAGTCTGACGCTCCTACCTAATCTCGGACAAAAACTGAAACGCCGTCGCCTATAGCCATTCCACCGGAGGAATTATTAATGATGTGTATAACTGTAATAAGTAAATTATTTAAGGAGTGATAATAAAATCCTCGGTTGAATAGCGCTGAAATTTCTCACACAGTTATAAACGTTCGTTTAGACTAATTAAAAGCTTCGTTGTCCCTCGCGTAGTAAATCATTAACTGGCGCGTATTCAAGCGTGAAGTTTGACAATACGCAGTTATTAGCTTATCAGAACACAGAAAACCTGTGCATTGCGAACACCAACATCGTAGCCGTGTCGCCATTTCCTACCGATGTAATTCTGATCTGTACGATGAGTTATTGTTTCCTCGATTGAAAAAAAGGCCGAATGCATTGGTAAATAAACGGAAGGCTTCGATTGCCAAATCTCCGCTCTGCTAAGGTTACCCGTTCAATACGTAAGAATGTTAGGACATTCGAAACCTGTTCTCGTCTCCTTACGTATTTTTTGGGCAATGGGATAAATAAGCATTTTCCGAATTGGAAATAAATGCAAAGGCTTTGTTTGAATTTTTGATCAATAATTTGATTTGGTACAATTTTGATCAATAGATGGATCAAAGTCAAAAATATTCAAATTTATGATACGACTTAATTTTTAGAAATACCATTTTATTTAATGCCATCCCGTATGGTTACACATTTAAGGCAAATTCCAATTCCTGACCTCTGCAGACTTAATAACGCCACCCATAAAATTATCTTATCTTATCTACCTTTACCTGTGTGCGTTGCCGAGACGTGCGAAGAATTTTTGCGCTCCAACGAGAACAAAAGCTATTTCTAGTCTTTCTGTTTGTAGGAAACAAGTGTTAACGACGTTCAAATATTTACACGATTCCATCAACTATTCAACGTTTTTTTAATTTAAGCGCACCCAACTGCATATCGTTGCAATATAATATTTGCACAATGTTTCGCATACGCGTGCAAATAAGTCTACAAAAAATGATTTAATACGTGCGCGTAACATTTCCAAACGTTATTTCTATTATTACGGAAATTCAAAACTATTTTAAACTGAAGAGCTAAAATCCCGAAATCTATCAATATATCTTACTGTCATTATAAGATTTCTTCTTTATTCCTTCCCTTATCATTTCATTGATTGATATATTTGTATTCTCTTACTTTAAAAAGTTTGAAAGTTTCTAAATCTTATTTGTAAAAGATTTAATAACTAGGGACTAAAGAAACTAAATACTTGATATATTTGTATTCTTTTACTTCAATCTTCCAAGTTTCAAACTTTTAAAAGAGTTGTAAGTCTAATCATTTGGTATCTTATCGAGGTCTTCAAAAACTTCAAAGATTTGATGCCGAAAATACCCATTTTATCAAAAAATCTTTTCAAAATGTTGTTTTAGGATTTATCTTCAAAACTTCAATTCTTTATCAAAAAAGTAGTTATAGTTGCAAAATATCATAATCTGAACTTTGTTGTAGGATTTTATAAAGCGCATGCATTTAAAATACGAAATGATTAATTGAATAAACGCGGCGAGATGGCGCAGGTGCGCTGAAGGTAAATATGGCGTTAATTATAAACTAAAACGGACACTAAAGTTACTGATTTATTTGAAACTCCTCCGGCGGGAAACTTTCGGTGGAATTAATTATTTAATTTAATTAAATAACTGGGTTAATTTAAATGGAAGTGCACACTTAAAAATTCCATTTAATTCCGGATTATTTAGTACTCGGATAGTGCCATAAAATTCTTAATCACGTTAGCATTCTCCGAGAATTAGGTAAATTGGATCACAACAAATACATCAACATCGGCGGCGATCGTGATGGGCGGCGTTCGCATGTCTGAATACCTCGAAACCGAAAGAAGTACGGCTGACGAGGTCGCCGGCGGACTTTATGGCGGCCATAGACATTCGCCATAAACAATAAAAGACGGACTCATTAACGCCTTATTATATTCCATAGGCAATTCTACGGCATTTCTATAAATATTTAACGAGCCGCGGTCGCCTGCTATTCACATATTTCCTGCAAAATGCTGTAAATGGTGGGCTTGTAATTATGCATGCGAACTATGAACGGTTAAGGGAAATAACATGAATATTACACAATACAGGAGATAACTTCTGTAAAAAAATTACGTTCATAGAGAAAAAACTTTATTGATGATACTATTTTATTGCCAAAAATGCTACAAAGGAAATGCACATTCTAGAATTTCAATTTGGTAAAAAGTTTAAAAATTGGTCAACGATTAAAACATTTTGATACCCATAGTTAGAAGAAAATATTTTGGACTTAGAGAGTGTATTAAACCTTTCTGTAGAAGGTTTACCTTCTTCGACGACGAGAAGAAAATATAATTATGTAAAGCCAATGAAGAAGAAGCTTGAAGCCTTCTAAGTAGATTGCTTATAATTTTCACAAGTTTGGAATAAAAATCAAGACAAATAACGACAATATCCTTGCAATCTATTGTCTCATCTAAATTCTAGTTTTTTAGAAAAGATTTTTGTTGGAAAAAAGTGAACCTAAATGTGTCAAAAAAATATTCCGCTTGGCTAAGTGTATCCTTCAAAAAAAAAGTGTTTTCAGAAATTTAAAAGGGTCAAAAAATGACCTACCTTAAACACATTTATTCATAATTTACTGGCGTAACGTCTACCTTAATATTTTTCATGTATTCCAAATTAATCAAAAAAATCGAAAAAGTTGACAATTTTTGGAAAATTTTGATATAATAATATAGACTTTTAATTATTTAGGTTAATAGGTGTTTATTTACATTTCAAAAAAACTACTATCAACGTGCATAGGTTGCAACCAGAGAGCAGCGCCGGTACCCGCCCACGTGGGTAACGGGCCGTTATTTTCGGTAACAATTACGCGAAACTTTTCTAATTAGATTTAGGCCCGGAATCGCGGCGCGTGTGCAGTTCAAGGCGAACGAAAAACGTTATATAAAATAACGGCGCTAATTTTACAATTCCGAAAGTGATAGGCGCTCGCCCGGCAGCGCCATCTGCGGCCGTCCGGCGACGCGAACGAAAGTTCACATTCGAAAGTGACTTTTATTGAAGACCACTCCGGCCAAATAAAGCGATTGCATTATTACGAATCCAATCCGAGCGGATAATTTATGAACAATTAATCAACGATTCTGGAAGAAGAAGAAGAAAAAAAAAAGGAGTCGGCTTGACATTAATGGTCTACGGGGTTTGCAAAATAGACGGTGGTATGTCGAAAGGTCGACAGAAACACTTAATTGCTTTTATGAAGGAAAAAATGATTTTTTTTATATTACAAAATGTACCTATGGCTAAAGATAAAGCATAACATCACAAAACTTTAAAAACATAAAAATGGCTTTTTTCAAAAATTTTAAAATTATAGGTACTGACACAACGATTCATTTGCAAGGGTTTAAGATATGAAAGGAAATATCATTGAAAGTTAAAAAGAATTAAAGTGTGTATGAGTATGGAGGAGAGAGAGAGATAAATAAAAAAGGAGGAATAGAAAGAGAGATGGATAAAATAGAGAAATCAATTGAGAAAGAGAGAGAGAGAGAAAGAAATATATATGGTATGTGTGTGAGAGAGAGACAGAGAGAAAGTGCGAAAGAAATAGTACATGTAAGAGAGAAAAATAGAGAGAAAATAAAAAAGAGATATAGAATGAGGAAATATAGAAAGAGAAATAAATAAAGAGGTATTGAGACTGCAAGAAAAATGTTAGTGGTGGAAGTATTTGCTTTTAAAAAAAGTACTACTCTAAAACCTAAAATTTGAAAATTTCATAGCTTCAGCTTTGCAAAGAAATGTGTACGAAAGGTAGAGAGAGAAAAAAATAATAAAAAGGAAGAAATATAGTAGTGGAAGAGAAATGGAAAAAAGATTGACGTGAAAAAATAATTGAACTTTTAAAAACTTTTGTAATGGTTGTAAAAATAGACCCAAAAATTATTATCCAATTTAAATTATTTCGAAAGGTTTCATGTCATCTCAAAATAACGGTAAATAAATAACAATTTGACCGTCCAATTCTGGAATATCGAACGACCCCTCGTAAATACCAGCTGTAGCTGAAATAAGGGGTTAGGGCAGGGTGTAAGTTAATGTCAACATATTACCGTATTGTCGATAATAACCAGCGAGTTTATCAATGATTTTTTTAAACAATGGCAGCTGGTATTAATCAGGCACTTCATTTCGGTTATCTTGAAAATTTGCAACAAAACGCAATCGATTGTGAATGTTTTTAAACTTTAAAAAACTCGTTTTTGGCTTCAAATGATTTCAGTACACGATCACCCAAGCGACTTGAGTATCTAATCGCAGAGCCAAACGTGATCTTCTAGAAAGAGTCAAATAGGGGGTGAGAATGAGTAAAACTTGAAATCAAGTACCCACAACCCTCTGGCACTGTGGTCTCTAAATACATCGGTGGGTGTGTATAACATGCACAATAATTTTGCGTTCTTTAACAATTGATAGACTTATTTAATTATAATTAATCATTAAAGCTGTAAAACAGTGGTCGATTTTGTGTATTGAATTTTAAAAAAAGGCCATTCATACACCATATGTTTTCAATGATTTTGCACGTTCTGTTATTATTATTTATTTTTTGAATGAGTAATTCGAGTTACAAGCAGATGATAGAGGGAATTGGCAACCTGCCACGACCAAGTTTGTAATAAGTGACGTTATTTGCATATGAGAAGACAAACACGATATGCATCGTCCAGAACAATTATTAATTGTTTAGAGTATTTGTCCAAATTATTTGTGAATTCGTTTAATAAGATCGAATTAAATATAAAGCCTCCTCGTTCGATATATATATAACAGATTTTCCCTAAAATTCAATTTTACGATTGGCGCTTAGCTAGTTGTCTCGCGTCCAGGAAATCTAGGGCACCGCCAATAATTCCATTTTATTGCGGCGCCGTAAAATCCTTAGGGTACCCCGATTTAATATGCACTATCCGCAAATATAAATAAATCACAATATCCCCGAGGTGTTCAGAATCTGGCGCAATTTTAAAAGCGGCCATCCTTTCCGGTTTAAGAGCGCTAATGTCGGGATGCATATTTATTATTTATTAGAAACTTCACAGTTGGATAGAGATAACGTTAGATGATCCAAATAACGGATTTGGCATTTTCTCAGTTAAATGATTGCGTGTCTATGGTAAAAATATAATTTTCATCCCTAAAACTATAAAGTTATAAATCACTCAAATTTAATGTATAGAAATATCTTGGTTATAAATTTTCATCTTCCTCATTCCGTGGATTACTTTTCGCTGTAATTTCGCCGGAATCGACGAATTCAGGCGGCGAAATTGAATTTACAAGGGGCCGAACTTGAAGCCCCGCGAATGCCCGGGCCCCGTTGTTTCTTCATCTTCCCGCCGATGCCGTAATTCAATTGGATTATGCGAATTACTCCGCGTAATCCTTATAAACAGTGGATTAGTCGAGTACGCACCGTGCGCGGAAAATCCGCCCTTTTCTCGGCGCCCTAATTGCTTCCTCACTAGTAATTTTATTTGCGCGAATTTGAATTTTAGATGGAACACCCCGAGACAAGATGGCGCTGGAGATTATGCCGTTAAACTTGCAATTGAAGGGCGACAGCCTTTGGTAATCGTATAAATTTCTGAAATTGATTTCGATATTTAAAAATATATACAACCAATAATGGTTAGCTTAAACGTAACTGGAAATCGAAAATATATTAACATTCTTTAAATTTGATTTGTGACTAGCTCGCAAATGATAAATTTCGCTAATTAAGTTAATTATGCACTGACATTTGATTTCAAGTTTACTACCTATAAAATATTATAAAATTTATAACTTTTGGCTAAACGCTCAGCAGGATGTAAAGATACATTTATTAATTTATTGCCGCGTGATGAAAATCAGTGGTGCAGCTCTGCGGATTAATAAAATTATAATTAATTATTCATTCATTTATTGTTACCTGTCGTCGTATAAATCACTATTGTAAAACTATGCCTCGGTGTTCAATAAATATTCATTTGAAGGTTCCAGCGATTGATGTAATACCCCTGCCCGTCGAAATGTTTGATCGCCCTGTTCGAATATTTGTACCCTTATTAGCTGTCGGTGACAGCTGGTGGCGCAACATTTATGACGGTCAAAGCATGTTTGGGATACCCGATTTGGTTTATTCGCACAACCAAACGATTGTATTACTGTAGAAGCTATTTAACCTTTAACTTTCCTTATTTGCTATTGTTATCACGTGTTTCAATTTCTTCTTCAATCAAAGTTAGGTTAAGTGATTCTTTAATAGCTATCCTAAAAGCAGATCGGTTTATTATGATATAATTATGCTATAAATAATAAATAAGTGCAATTTACACGATATAACAAATTGCATTAAATATACTACGTGACTACAACAATAATAAAGTCATAACGGACGGAACTAATAAAATTGAAGCCTATTCTGCGAGTACTTTACGACGCTTGAATAACCCGTAAGAAATTTTAAAATCCATCAAAAAAAGTCCATGCAGAAATAATCCTTTAGCTTTTAGAGCGCCAGGCATTTGTCACAAGTCGTAAATTGAAAACCAACAATGCTTTAGAACAATCAGATCAGTTATTTCAAAGAATTTTATCATTTAATACCGAATTAATTAAAAAAAAAAACGAATATAAAGATTATAGCTTGAATCCAATTAAGAGCATATATAAATTATATGGATTTATATCATACAACAATGTTCCCTTTAATTTCACTAAATCTAATTATAATTCTATAAAATAAATACGTAATTAGCGAATCAAAGCATTATCACCTAATAAAACGTTGCCGTTGGTGTGAGGCATTAAATTATTTCAATTAATTGAAGTAATAATACTGCGATATCAGTGACTATGAAATTACAACAGCCCCGCCGATCGAATACGCCAGGTATTAATTACGAGACGGAGGAAGAGAGAGGTAGCGAACATATTTACCCAGGGACGATGAATACATAACATTGTTATTACTACATATAATACAATTCATAGAGGTAATGTTATTTTTGCTGAGCGGGGTGGTATCGACCGAAGTCTTCCGCCTCTATTAATTGTGTTACTTATTTACATTTCCCGATAATTCATATTTAATAATAGAATAATTTAACAGCCTATTAAACCCTAAAGAAACTCATTATAGGTAATATCTCTTATCAATTAAAAATTTTAAAGACATTTTAGAAGGAATAGCCCTTAAATTAATAACTGTGTCTGAGTGGCCCAGTTGGTAGAGCGTTGGACCAGCAATCCAAATGTTATAGGTTCAAAATCAATTATTATAGATTATTAATATCAACAACCTGCACCAAATTATTGTGCATTGAGAGTACGTTCCCTATCACTGTATAATTTGTTGCGGCAGGTCAAGAGTACGCTACCTATTCCAAGGTTCTGTTTGTTAGGGTAGGTCAAGAGTACGCCACCTTCATCAATTTAGAACCCATATAGGTAGGTTAAAAGTATGCTAACTATCTTAAGACAATATTTGTTAGAGTAGCTCAGAAGTATGAAAATTACAAACTCAAAAAGTGAGATTCATTACACGTTGAATAAACCCAATCCGTACAAATTATAACTACAAAAGAAAATGCTGTTGTTATTATTATCATTTTCGCAATTAAAACTTTAGTATCTTTAGTATGAAGTAGATGAATTATTTTATAAGGTGTTAAATACTAACAATATTATAGGCTTAATAAATTTCACCTGAAATATCTTAGAGTTTGTAGACACCTTGGTCTAAGATTATAGTCAAGTTTATGCTCGATACAAAAAGGGTAACAAAATGGTGTCTGCACTAATAATTCGAGTAATAGTTGGGTCAAAATGCAGTGGAAATAAATTTATTTTATAACGCGCAATTGCAGTAAACACCATCAGCAGTATTTAAAATGCATTTTAATTAATCTCCGGGGTAGGAGAGGTTTTGTGTGTCGAAGATTTGCCCGAGGTTTGTTTTGCGTGTTAATTATCGACGTGTAAATGATCCCCGCGGAATTAAAGCGAATAGTGCAAATAAAAAACGAGCCACGGACTGCGGAAAATGCACGTAGCACCGTCCGATATGGAAAACTGTCTATTATTTTCCCCGATTTCGCAAACCGGACGAGGCCACCGCGAAATCCACCTCGGCAGCACAATTCTTTTTTGTTTTTTTTTTGTTCGAATTATGCAGAAACTGCGCCGGTACGCGCCGTAATCTCCGCTCACCTGATTCTAATTAATTCAAGATGTCTACGTGTTTATCAGATATTGGCCCCTGGATATCAGCAATTATATAAAACCCCACTTGACATATTTAAATTATCAGGGAAGCGAATATAAAATGCATTTCACTCCAAAAAAATGCGATTGCGCTTTCAATAATTTGATAAGCGCGCGATTTCAAAAGCCAGTCCTCATAATTTATCGCCGTCTTCTTTGAAAACAGTTAACGGCGCACTATCCGATTGTCTATTGATTGAATGAATGAAGCAAACAGTTTTTTAATAAGAACTAATCCAAATAATATTTATATACGTTTGTTTTACTTATCAAAAAATTATGTTTAGAAATAGAACAAATTGAAGGAATGCTTTTGTAAAATATAAACATTTTGTATATCTTTAAAAACCTATCACTAAAAGCCATCCTTTAAAAACCTATCACTAAAATCCATCAAGATGCAAATAAAATTGATACTCTTAAAAGGTAATTGAGTCGATGAATTGCATTAAATTTCGAATTGCATTTTTCGAATAAATCGTGTTTATAATTTGTTGATAATGTTATTGTTCTCACATGAATATTGTGTTTTTGCCAACTATTTTTGATACGTTTTGTTACTAGTAGTAATCCAATAGTAAATATGATGTCTTAGAACTAGAAATTATAATTATTCATCAGGAGGAGGAGGTTTGATAACTGAGTTAAAGTAACCATGAAATGTTTCTAATGAAGATTTGATACAATCATCTTGAATAGAAACAGGAACATTGGGATTAAATATCCAATGAATCATTCGATTATTGGGACGATCTTCAGGACCTCTTTTTAGGTTTGCGTCCTAAAAGAAAATAATGTATTATCGCTTAATAGAATCCTGACGTAATGTAAGGTTTCAAATTGTTTTTTATTATTATACAACAATGTGAAACCTTACATTACTTCAGTGTTCTGTTAAGTGAAAATTTGGAGTTCAAACAAGTAACAGCCTAATCAATCCACTTGCTAAATTGAATCTTGGTTTATGTACAAATGAACCCAATTTCAGATTTAAACAGTAAATGAAAGATGTCCTCTTCAAAACATCGTATTTATGGAGGTGATCTTCAAAACTTTTCATAGTCTGTGCCCTAGAAGAAGAAAAAATAGTTTTATCATGTTTTGTACTTGCTATATAACCACTTCGATAAGGTACAGACAAAAACTGTCCAGAGTATCATTAAATGAAATGAGACCAATTCAATCCAATAAGCAGAATGAAGAGAAGGTGAAGAAACAAATTAAGTAAGATGTAAAATCGTATTAACTCCTCTAAACATTTACTAAACCAAATGCACTAGCAAAAAATAAGGTGGTTGATTGATTATCTTTGTAACGCTTAATAATATCCAAATGAACAATTTCAAATATTTCCATTGCATTGAAGTAATTTGGTTTCAACCAATATTTAAAGGATTAATAAGAAAGAATCATCATGTGGAAACAGTTCTAGTAATTTCTATAAATCATATACGAGTTTTACAGACCTCCACGAGTACAAAGATGATGAAGGGTTCGGTGTTTACGTATGATTGGATTTCGGGCCTAGGGCGCATCGACTGCTAATGCCATTCGTGTCGTTGGGCACCAGTCTATCAATCCCATGTAGTTAACGATAAGACTTGAGTTACTGGTCCAACAGGCCTAACGACCTCGAACAGCTTTAAGAGTCCTTGGATTTTTGCTACACTGTTTTATAATAATTACCCTCTTAAATCACAAATTATTATAATTATTCTAGTTACAACATTGTATTGTTGGTGTTAAGTGTTATACTATTAGAAAACTGCAGCTGCATTCATTTTACAACCTTAATTATTAACAAAATTGCATTCAATAAGGTAACATGAAAATGGATCAGAATCAACAGTTTGAATATATTTCCATCAATCAACGCTATTAGCGCTGTTTATGATCTAATCTCTGCGGTAATTGCGCCTGTCAAGTAACCTCATAATTTCTTGGGAGAACGCACTTATGGCAACTTTTTAACATAATAAGCAGATTTGCGTAAACAAGCGCGAAAAATCGTACGTTGGGTAGTCGCCAGCCAATCCAGTTTCATACAATGTAACGTACGAAGTGTGCGGTGCACGTATAAATATGCAAAAGGAAACATTTCATAAATGTAAAGATCAAAGAGCCAAAACGAGAAATATACATTTTTGCATTCTGAAGGTTTAAGTTTTATGGGTCGTTCGCGTCACTTAGTACAAACATAAAGACGTAGAAATAATGTTTTTAAATTAATCTATACGTAATATAAGAACTTATTCAAGGATTATATTTTATCATTATAATTTTTATAATAAATTAAACAAAAATGTAATAAATCATTAACAACTAACTCCTCTAATCTTCTATTAAACCTATTGCACTAGTAAAACAATTGATTCTATTAATAAATCCAAATAGAAAAACTATAATTACTTCAATTTAAATCGGTATTTTTCATGTAGATTAAAATCGATAACTTAAAGATCTTGTAATTGGTTTATAAATTTTAAACGACAAAACTGAATTATGATTACCCTAATAATTAATAACATAATGCACATGTGATACGATACGAGCGCCCTCGTGCGGGTGCAATAAGAACTAAATGTGTTGGAGTTGATAATTAGTTTTATGTAAGACTTAAATGAACATAACTCGATAACTACAGCTATAAATAATTATCAATAATTGATCTGTTTCGCAGATCTAAAAGTTATTTTAGTATATTGTATGGAAAATTTTAATAGCTTCAGATTATATATTTTGTGATAAGCTAGGCGGGCTCTTATCAGGTTATAAAAGCGGTATAATAATAGGTGGCATGTATATATTTAGTTGGCGATAATGTAATTTTTCCACTGACATTTTCTTTCTGCTGGTAAAGCTAAGAGCGCCGTAAAAACAAGTTGCAGTATAAAATACCTCGTTTCGAAACTGGATGATTGATCACGACGCTATTATTTACACTGCGCTTTCCACTTTACACGAACATTTCTCTAGTTACTTATTTATGTGTAAACCTTTAAAATCAAACGTATACATCTTTTAGAGGTTTACATACATCTTAATAACGACTTGTAAATAAATGAAATGATAAATAAAAATTATTTAAGTTGGTGAACTAAAACTGATATGATGTAATTAGATAAACTACAAAATCCCGATTTGTGTTTGTTTCAGGTTATAGATATTTTCACTCATTGCCATCATTTTTTTCTTCAAATGGTCCTCATCATTTTGTGTATTATTTAATGCCTATGAGATTTGTTGAATTTGATTCTCGTTTATCACGTGGTGAGATTATTTATTTCTATATTATGTCTGAAACTAATAGGTTTGTCAAAGATAAGGTAAACATAACTTCGTCGTGAACGGTTGAAAATAGCAGCCTTATAAATACGAACACAAAAAGAACGTTATCACTGCTAAATGTAAAATTTAGCCGCTAATAAATTCCATAAATAAAACATGAACGGAATAACACTAAATTGAGTCATGTAGCCATTCCACATGCAATTATTTCAATACTTGTTTGTTTGGGAATGAATTCCATGTGTATTTCAGTTAATAAAAGCAGCCGAATGTGTTTTGCATTTTCGGTACGAATGCATAATTATAATAAGTTAAAAAATTTCGCTTAAAATAACACGATGCCAACGACTGTTATTGGTAATTGGCCATCAGACAAATTTTGATTTGAAGATCAATTGTTAATCTTGAGCAAGATAAAATTAAAAACGGAAACAATTCAATGCTTCTAGTACATAAAAGCACTAGGTATAAAGATGAAACTAAATAAACGAACTATAGTGGCAACTAAAGCAATAAGGTCTAGGAATAGGAAGTAAACTTTGAGTTCTGCGATTTTTATTATCAATAAAACTTGTGGATCTGTAAAATACTTCCGTGAAATGCTAATAGAGGGCGAAATCTCGAGTCGTTACATATTTTAGGGGAGGCACGTATATTCTGTCACTGATACAAATTCCTCAGGAATTCTCATCCCATGGGTAAGCTTTAATTTCCCTATTTGAAAGCCATTGGTAAGATGAATAAAGTTAAATGCCATTATTATAGAAGTCGAGATGTTATTGGTTACAGAAAAATCTTTAGTATCATAAAAGCAAAACTGTTTAAGGTCATTTTAGCAAACTATTATTTTTAAAAAAAGATGCATTTGTTCATACAAAACTAAAAACCATAAGAATGGTGGCTAGTGTTACTACGTGGTAATTCATGATAAATACTAACGTACTTACTATGTTTTTTACCACTAAAATTTTTAGAGGTAAAAACATAATAAGTACGTTAGTTTAATGTTTAAAACTAAAAAGCTATAATTTTCAAACCTCACAAAAACTTACTTAATTCTTAGCATCACTAGAAAATTCATTTATGAGGCACCGTATAGTCTTCAAAACTAATATTTAACTATTTGTATAATTCCTTTTAAATACAAAATTAAAATTGGTGCAACCATCTAGCGGTATCAAAACAAATCATAGGAACGTGTTGCTGTGCTGTTTTCTAATGGACCACTTTTACGGCGCTGAGCAAAATAATCGCCCTAATAATACTTCACTACAGCGCTGAAATGCTTGCAATAATGCGGCACCATTCAATCCACCGTTTCATCTCCACAGTTCCGTGAATGTGGTGACCTCTATGTGCGGGTTATTCTAACTTTTTTCAAGAGAACACGCAGCGGCCAGATGGTTGATAACCACGTCTGTTAATTAATTTCCTTTTTTTATCATACCGTAAAACTTGAATGCTTCGAAATAAGCAGAAATTAATTTGATAATTCAATAATATTAATTGCATCTAATTTGTCTTTAATAATAACCAAAGGAGTAAGTATAGGCGTTGAAAGCTTTTGTTTTCTTGATTGTTTTAAAATGAAAGAAATGAATGTGTATATACTGGAGCCAATTTTTATATGGCCCACTGCCAAACTTTTATCCGTAATGTGCGCCTACAGTGAAAACAAGATGTTATAAACCTGGGGTGAGAGATCTATATCATTTAACCAGGTCAGGTACCTTAAAATACATTAAGAGATTATACTGTGTGTAAAAAAAACGTATTTTTTCTAAAATGTAACTTATAAAAAATACAATATTTATTCTTACCACAGTGTTTTCAATTAAATTTAGCATTCGTTTATGTAAAATAAATTTGAGATGATTTATTGATTAAGAAACGTAAAGATGAATAACTTTGAAAAATACTTAATTTCCTTGATATTGTAAAAAGACTGAAATGTAACTACATAAATCTATCAAATTACAGACATATGATTCCATCTTGTTGAAATTGAATCTGATCAACGAATTTTTGCGTTCACGTCATGGACAGAGTTTCGATAACATTTACTCACTCTGCAAAAGGGATAAATAAAACGTAAAAACGTACGTGTTTTACGTATTTTTGGCTGCACCACGTAATTGTTGGTACATAAGCCAATTATATTTAATTATTCTATACAAAACTATACTACACCCCCCGCCCCTCTCCAAAAATTGAAATATTTAAAATTTTCAGTTGGAGCCTTGTAAATTTTTATCTATTAACTTTTGCTTAATAGCATGTACATTACGAACAAATTCTATAAAAATATTTTCTAGTAAGTAAGAAACTAGCTTTCACACAAAACCTTACATTCAGGTCAGCATATGTCTAATTAAATTCTTGCTCAAACTTAATTAACAAAGTAATAAAATAATCGGAAAATGCAATTAGCAAATTCTATTTAAACTGTAAATCATTCAATCATTATTACCCATAAAAACCCTTATACAAACAAGGTACAGTTGCACATTAAGCCACATATTTCCCCAGCAAGAACACTCTCAATGCATAAATTTATTTAATACATTATCACCTGTATGGTATTCATGGAATAAATCTTGGGGCACCTGCATACATGCCACACACACACACACACACACTTTTCTCTCAGAGCAAGTTTTATTATTTGAATGTCTGTGGTGTAAAGTCATAATTTACATACTAAGTCTAGAGGTCGTTGGTTCAACAGACAGCAGTGGACAAATTACGCAATTAGCTCATCATTAAGATCCATAGGCTATAATTTTGTGTGAAGGGACAATTAGTGTTTGTATATACGTCAACAATCTAATTGGGGTCTTAATTACATTGATAAGCAAAGGATAACCTAAACAAATGCACGGGTTTGCTGAAATAAAAAAAAGTGAAACAAGTTCTCCTTTATGGTTCACTTCAGCAAGAACTGGTTTTAAACAGTTCAATTTGAATTTACATGCATGCCTCTAATCAGTTGTTTTCATGAATCGAATGTTAATGAAATTCTTTGTAAATTATACATCGATTTGTCTCAATAAACCAATGGGTAATTAATTAATATATAACCACTATCCATATAATTTAGAGATAAGCATCTGCTAATTTCACGGTTCATGTAAGTTAATGGTGTGGACCAATATGGGCTGTCATATAGCGCTTTTATATAGAAATTACCTGCACACTTCATAAGAACCTTCCCGGAACCCCAGATGTAGTCCAAGCCTAAAAATTAGTTCGAAGTCATTACTCGTGCTTAATGTTAGTGTTTGAATACTCACAGTGTATGCAGAATACGGGGTTGATAACATTGTGGCTGGCTAGTGTGTGCTTCTTGTTTTCGACATTCCAAACCTCCACCATAGAATTTTCTTTTCCGGGGGGGAAATGTTTCACAATATCAACTAAAATAAACAACACCATTAATAATCAAATAATTTTTTATATAGAATAATTTATTAATTTTCTGAACATTGTTGGTACTATATTATAATTTCATAAAATTTATCAAACTGTGAGTGATAATAACAAGATTTTATATTTAGAAACACAGAGAAATGTAATATTATTTAGGATGATAAGGAGAATATGTTTATTAAGAAATTGGATGTTGGTGACTGTTGCTATGTAGTGTATTATTTTCAGAGATAAATAAAATACTATGTTCTTATGTTTTTCGTTACTGTCATACTTGGTAAATATTAACTGTATAGATTCTTGTAAGTAATTATTACATAAAACTATAGTCAATTGTGTTTTTAATAATTAATAACAAACCGATGTATAAAACAAACATTATATTTCATTCAGCCCTACTGTATCATGATATATTAAAAACTTTGTTAATAATTTTTGTATATTCACTATGTGATTTTATGTACACACACGTTAATGTATGTTCATTTGTTTCAAACGTAGGTGTTTGGTAATTTTAGCCACTTTTTTTTTTTTTTTAAATTCCATGGTCGCAAATTTCTAGTTACAGTCGCTTCGGCGTGAGAGGGGCGTAAACGAGGCAGGCGCTGGAGTCTTAAGGTCGGGGTTCATTCAACCTTAAAGGCGAGAAGATGTAAAATGATACCATATATCGTGATCTTGTCGCCCTTCGCTATATCTACTGTAATGAAGACATTCGCTTCGATCTAAAATAAGAATTGTAGGTGAAAGTCACTCAGCGATATTGGCGAGGGATGTTGACAGAGCCACTATGGGCTTTGAACCCAGTGGAGATTCGCTGGCTCTGCACTTTTATTTGGGGTAAGGTCGGAGCATAAAATTCCTGGCTGGATATTTACTAGAACAGGATTCTAACATAACATATAATAAACGTGACCGTGACATTGGGTGCGGAGTTAGTTAAAATGAGGAAGCACGCGAGGCCAAGGGCACGCTAGATATATTGATCCTCACTATTCAATACGACACTGCAACCATAGAAGCGAACGAATCATAAGATAAGTTTAAGTCTATAAATAAGGATGTGAGAGTGAATAAAATTTAAATAAACGAAAACGTATTATGGTAACTGTTGCATAAGACAATATTGGCGTAAATAATGAAAGAGGCAAGATTGTACTTTCCTTTCCTTTAAACGCTCTAGAATATCGTATCAATACTAATAATATCTACTACAATACACAGCAATTACCACAAATAAAAATATAGTGATTCATTTCGGACTACAATCCTTGATACGTTATAAGTTAGCACGGTGTTTCAGACCTTATTTCTTTTTGTTACGGTCGGCTCAGCAATAAATTCTGAGAAAGATCAACCCTACAGCAAATGCAACGTATGCGGTCACTGTTAAAAAATTGTATCCCGACGAGGCTCCGCCCACTAACCGCGGATAGGACGGTTGCTGGCTGCTTAAGTTAAGTTCCAGTGGTGCCCTGGAAGGTTACACATCATTGTGGTCTGTGTGCAGTAAACACGAATGCTCTTGAAAATCTCTTGTTATATCTTTGCGTGGACAGTTTCTGTAATGTACTGCAATTACAGTTGTAATAATTGATGATTTGATTTGGTATCGCCACAATTACTGTAATGTACTATAAAAAAAGCCTAAAATATAAAAGAAAATATGAATGAAATGAAAAATATCAAAAAGATCAATGGTAATTTAAATAACTTTTGTCATAAGCAAATTTAAGCAATTACAAATTTATGGTGAACTTTTCAATTCGGTCTATTTATGGATTACAAGACGTGCTAACGGTGCCAACCATAGTCTTGATTTATTATGGATTACCACTCAGTCACGATCGCAATCGCCGTTATGATTGAATAATCGCCCCTTAATTTAATTTTCTATTTTTACTGCAGTGTCTCAGCAAGTAACGTTGTATATACTCGTTTACGAGTTAATTAACTAAACCAACTATGATTGAAAAAGACTAAACGATCAGATGATATATGTGTTAATATTTAAATCCCAACAAAGTTACACGCAATTATTTCACCTGATTACAAGAAGCCACCCACGCCATCTCAGGCGATGTCATAAAGCTAGTAGTTTTATTTAACGGTGTTTATATAGCCCCTATGCATTACCACCCCTGGGAATAGTTTGTCTATCCCATCACTGCCAACTTAGATACTGCAGGTTTTACTGCTGGCCACAATGTGTTTACTTTTTCAAAGTGTATTTCTATTTAATTAGTTTCCATTGATTTAATTAAGAACTCATTTGTTAAGCTATTAATTCTGTGTGTGATCAATGATGGAGAAAGAACCTTTAATTAATTAAATTCGCCATTCACTATTTTTTATATATCATTAAATAGTTTTTGTAGTGCTTTTGCATCATTTAATCTAATACAAATTTTTGGTATTGCAGTTTCATTAGTTGTGGAAAGTATTAACATTGATAACCCTGTCTTGGGCAAGACTTGTGGGTAATGAGGGAAAGCAAGAAAACATTTTGTTTTAATAAGATAAGTGTCCTTGCACATTTAATTAATTTAAAAAATAACCTGATTTGAATAATTTCTAACTGCATAACATTACCGACGCGCTGGATTTTATTCGGACTTCGAGGCCGTGGAGTTTTGTTAATTATTCGAAAACGAATGGTAAAATTCGTAACTTCCTGGTATATTTTTATTACTTTATGATATTGATAAACTTCTACCTGCAATTAATTATAATCATTAATAAGATATAATAAAAGTATCTTAAGGAGAAAAAATATAATCCAAAGTCGTAAAATGTGTTATATAATAAGAAAAAAAAAGATTATATTTATATATTGTGTTATGATAAGTATATAAACAAAAATATTATACGAGGTTAATATTTTTTTAAATTATAAAGATAATATTTTGTTGAATATTATATTATCAGTACCCTTTACTTGTAGGTGGTTCCATTCAATTAGGAAAATAACATTCATTTAGGGATTCCCGCCTTCAAAGGCATTACACTAATGAGATTCAAATGGATCGAAACCTGTTCGTAACTATTGTTGGCAGATAACAACGTTTCAAATCTATATAACTCGTAGAGTAAAGTAGTAACAGACAAACCTTTATATTTCAACAATTCCAATTTAATTGGTTAAAAAAACATTTTGTTAGGTCACTCTCAATTTTCTTTCTCCTGTCTAAAACATTCAAGAAAATAGCTGAAATTCCATATGATGTAATTAAAATTGTAAATGCATTTACCCACGAGGGAAATTGAGTAACAGACCCTCGTTTCCCTACATTGACATTATAAGAGTCGGGTCGCATATTAATTAGCAACCAACATGTATGACACAGATGATAATTTAATTACTACGAATAATATTTTTTTGTCATTACTGCCTCTAATAAATGAATATTGACTATTTACTAAAATCACATTATATAATTTTGTTAAGTTACTTTTTCAATTCCTTTTTTTTATTTTCGTCATAATTAAGAATTCCACAATATATATAGTTTAGATGTTAACATTCAACAAACGTGTATTATGATATGAAGTACATAGTACAAGTTACATGCAAGTGAAAAGGCCAGGATATGGAGATCATTAAAAGAGTAAATAAGCAGTATAATTATAATTAACATTGGTCAGGAATCAGAGCATAATAACGGTCGCACCGTGTCAATTAAACATGACACGGTATAATAAAAAAAATGTATGCATATGAACCCCGTTCTCAGGCGGAGCCACTATCGCGTTTTCCGGTTTTCTATTCATCCAGATCCTCCAAGTCACAAGTACACCCAGCATGGTGGTTAAAGCGCTAGATGCAAGATGACGCCACTGCGCCCAATCGAATTACTTAATTGTAAGAAAATACATAACAACTATTTAATTACAAAGATGTAATAAAATTTATCGCACTAAACGGTGAATAAACATTAAGCATTGCCTGTAGGACGTGCTGTGGGCTGTAATGGGAAATTTCTGCTAATTTATATCTGTGTTATATGAAAATTCATAAAGCAAATTCGATTACCCATGTACTAATTTGTACACGAATATGTTCTCGTTTATGTAAGCCGTTGAATATGCAATATGGTGTAGACGTCACATATATCAAAGCAGCAGAAAATGTTGTGTAATAAATGTATAGGTGAATTATTACAATGATGAAATTGTTAGGAATTAATTAAATAAATGTGGAAAAGAAAAATAATAACATAATTTGGATAAATTAAATAAATATTAGAGATTTCTAACATTCAACATTCAAATTAGAACATTTCAAGTGTATGTTTCGAATGATTGATTGATTATTTTTCGTTTTTGATGAAATACATTCTGTAGGATACTTCATCAAAAACTCAAGAAATTATATACAGAGATTTTAATTTAAAAAAAACTTTTGATTACTGATTAATTATTTGAGATTGAATAATCTCCTCATTAGGGCCAAATAACTAAAAATAATTCAAAGAACTTTGCTGCGTTATGGCAAGGAAATGCGTCACAAGTGGAGAAGTACAAAACGTCTTTAAGTTCTCGATTAATTATTTCCCATCATCTCAGAAGAAATTACAAAACAGATTTTAATCAAAATTCTTTGAAAATTTAATAATTACTTACTGAAAAGTACCCCAAAGCACTTGAATAAGAAACGTATTTCTCTTCAATAAGTTCAAATATTTAAAAGCATATGGTTCATTATTTTCCAAATATATAAACTATGTTAAGGGCTTTAATTTTCAAATTCTACATATTTAAAGCAGAAAATAATTCTTTCTGATTGCACAATTTGAAATAATCAATCGATTCATTTTGCATTTTTGCATCACCACTCGTTCATCCACTTTTAATTATGTGAGTCCGCTTTATCGACGAAATATATTACCCGTTGGCCGAATTGAATGTTTGTACGTGCGAGGCAGGCGCCAGGAGCGCCATTCTTCCACCTGCGACGGAAAGAGACAAGTGTGCAATTCGCACAAATTGAAAATTAAGAGTGGACTTTTATTTAATGCATCCCCGGTATTTCATTTAGCAGCAACTGGAGTGAATTGATGTTAAGTTCTTCCTAAAAATTGGTTCTTTTCCTAGGAACTGAAAACAATTGAAAACTAGATAAAACCAGTTTTCAATTGTTTTCTTCCTCATATAAGATGAAACAAAACATTAACAAAGAATCAGTTCAGGACTACAACAGTATTAGGTCATACAGCTAAACCGAATAAACTTGAAAAAGATTAAAATAATAAAAATATAAAATTAATTCAAAACAAAATTTAAAAGATTATTAGAAACCATTAAAATATTAATTCGTTAAAACAAAAATAAATAAATGGTCGGAATGAATTGTTGATTTCATCCCTCTAGATTTTTTTTTAGTTTAATTACATTTATATGATATTTATAATTTTTCTAGAAAAAAACTTTATAAATATTAAATGGATTAGTGGGCAAAGTAGTGATCATCCACCCTCCATATATATTTTTCCTTTTAATCCTGGTTGGTTTTTTAAATACCAAACATTAGAATTTTTGTAAATTAATTTCTCACTTAACCTGTGGTGAAACATTAACAATCTAATTAGAATTTTGACAAAAGAAATTAATTTAAAGAGTGAATCAATAAGTAGGGCAGATGATATCCATTAGCCCACCCTCTAATATATTTAATATTAGCCTACATATTTAATTTTAACTTAAAATATGGATAATCTTTATTGTAGTTCTAAAAACTTAAAAATACACATAAACATGCATGGTAAAAAAATTTACAAGTTTTCTCTCAAGTAATCAAGCCCAAGGGTTTTCTTAAGAATAGTTTATTATAATACTTTTTTGAGAAAACCTTTTGTAAACTTTTAATATAAATGTTTTACAGAAGTACATTTTTCAATTTCTTTTAAAACAACTCCAAGGGGATTTGACGAATAAAGCACTAATAACCTTTCTTCACAATTTTATTTGATTTACCAAATGTACATTTCGGACATAAAGTGACCATTATCAATGGAAAGGTTATTAGTGCTTTATTCGTCAAATTAATTTGATCTTCACGTAACTCAAGCAACCAATTTAACTCCAAGGGGTTTTCTTAAGTACTTATTAGATTATGTTTTTAGGAAACAAAAGGGGGCCTAATTAAAAGAAAATGGATATTATGTAATATGGTAATTTTATATTCATAAAATTTCTCATTAAAATATTTTTTTTAGAAAAAAAAAACAGAGATAATTTCTTTAGGCAACAACTAACCACTTAACAAATCCCCTTAGTAAATTAATTGGATAAGTATGTGAAGGTAAACTTGATTATAAAATAAAGCACTAAAAACCTTTTTCGCCTTTTTTTAATTTTAGTGCTTTATTTTATAATAAATCCCCTTGCCTGTTTATTTATGAGAACAATCTCATTTACATCCAAAGATAAATTACTTAAGTAACGTACAAAAATAAAATCCTTTCCTATCTAAATTAAATTGATTGATTGAGTTACGTGAAGAACAAATAAATTTGACGAATACAGCACTAATAACATTTCTTCACACTTATTTAAATTACCAAATGTATATTATCAATGAAACAGTACTGCTGTGCTTGAAATGTACATTTGGTATTACAAATATATGTGTGAAGAAAGTTATTAATGTTTTATTCATAAAACCTTTCCTGTCTATTTATTCATCACAACAATATCATTTATATTATACCCATTTCCATTTAATAAATTGTCTCTCATCTCATTTATTATATAAATGAATAATATTTTTACTTACACTACAAATAAACTTTGTAGTTGAAAAAACTGCAAAAGTTTAAAATCAAATAAGTAAGGTCCATCTTTCAAGTAAAAAATTAATACTTAAAGTATTTCTTAATTTCTTCTAAGAACTCTTAGGTTTATTAAGAAGAAATTTAGAAATATTTTCTTTTTCATAAGTGTCATAATAACTTTTGAGAAAATTCTTGATGGCCTTTTCAAAAACAATACGAAAATGTAAAAAAGTAAATATGCTTATATAAATAATATACAATTGTTACTATGTTCTGTATCTTAATAAGAATAACATGTTTTCTTTATTTCTGCCTTTTAACAAATAAACGTAAAAATAAATATTGTTGTTTCCATAATCAATCAAAGTTAATTCATCATCTTAAAATATTAATAAAACTGCAATACTTTTACATTGAATAGTTATCTATTTATGCTTCTAAATCTATTTTTCATCGTTAATGGTGTGGTGAAAACTATAATCTTTTTTTAAATATATTATTTACTTTTTTGGTAGTTTCTTTTTAAAATAAAATAATGTAAATTGATATATCATATATTTGTTTCTCATTAATCACTTGGTGAAACATTATATTAATGTAGGTTTTAGATTAAAATAAGCCAAGTGAATTTATTTTAATCTAAAACCTACATTAATGCAAATTGAATTTGAATTAATTAAAAATGATATAAGCTAAAAATATGAGATTATTTTCAGTTGTTTTTTCTTGCAAAATTTATATTGTTTAACTTTTTAATACACGGATTTAAAAAAGTATAGTTTTTTTAAAATTATATTCTTAAATCTTGAATAAAGCGGTAATAATTGTAATTGTTACATTTTTAGTTTAGTGATGATATATTCAATTATTGGTTTATGAATTGTATGAGTGTGGGAATAAGAATAAAGGTATATCGAATGTGTCTTATTATTTTGGAGCGTGTAATAAATAACGTGTTGCACTCGGGCATCGCTAAACAATGCGACGGTTTGTTTGTTTTGTGATTACACGGCTACTGCAATAATAAAACAAGACGAATTAGGCCGTTATCTAAGTGGACGTGTACTCACTAGGTATGTAGCCTGTCTGGCGGGAGCACGTGTTGAGGGCGTACGCCCGTCCCTTCCTGAAGCTCGTCTTCGATGAGAAAATGACGATGACGTCGTTCTTTTGCACGGCTAATCCTTCAACGTCGTCGGGCTCGGGTATGTAAGACTCCAGAACTTGGTAAAATGCATCCTCCATCGCAGTCACCTAACACTGTGCTCGACCTGCATTATAGTTCGACAACATACAAATATCTGTGCTGCTCTAAATGTACTATGCATTTCTTAAAAGTCTATAAGTGATTAGACAAGCGTCCGTTTGATTTTCAGTTCTATCGTTGTTCGCATCACTGAATGATCGAAATGAGAAAAGGGTGCAGCGAGGCATCGTTGTTTACATAACTTTTGGGATGAGCAAGAGTTATGTCCGTGCGGATAAAGTGAGTGAGTGAAGTGATCTCGATTAGGTGCGAAAAACTCAAGAAGCCTTTGTTAAGGATTAATGAACTAATGAATTCAAGGAATAAACTGTCTATATGGAATATTGCTACCACCTTTGCAAGGGGGATCCTCACACACCAAACTTTCTGTTATATAAAAATCCTTTAGTTTTGCGTTACCTATGCTGCACTATACAACGTTTATATCACTTGTTTTTAATTTGAAACCTACTGGAATTTCACTGGGAAAACTAACCATACAAAGATACTTCGGTAGTGTTTTTGTTACGGCACTGATATGGATGTTGCACATATTTACTTGATCATTTGACGGATTTCATTTTATTTTCGGTAATTGACCGTTCGTTAAACGTAAGTAATCTCCTGAGTGGAAGAAATGGCGTCACATGCTACGGAAACTCCCATAGAAAATTATACTGTCGAAATAGAAAGAGAAGGCAATGCCGTACTTATCGAAGAACTTGCTGGCGCCACCTGACGGCGCTCTGGACCAACACCGGCGCCCGTTTCAAGAATAAGAAGCCATCGATTCCGCCAGATTCCGCAATCCACGACACCCCAAAACACCCCGTTACATATTTATTACCACCCATAAATCCGTTACCGCCACCGCAATCCTTTTCCTCACCCGTAAAAAAAAACTCCAGAAACCAACCCCCAAATCCTATGCGTGACGCGACCATTCAAGATACCGAACTGCATTATCTGATCCTTATCGTTCGATATCAGCGCCGATTTTTTCTCTCCTTTTTAATAAATCGTTATCAGTCGGGCCGCGTTCCATGCTGTCTCTGATGGATCCGATGAACTCTAGATGGGCCCAATCAACAATAATGGCCCATCTCAGGCGCTAATTCAATTAATCCAATCAATCTTCTCCTTGCCCCCCGCCTGATTGATTTATAACCCGTCGAAGATTCAACTTATGAAAACCAAATTTCATTTTTATTTACTTCTGTCGTTGATAATATTATTCAGCCTTATGCGTTATACACGGCTTTACTCCAGAGGATTGTCCTCGTTACTCACAAAAAATGTACCCTTATTTATATTTTTCCAAAGCTTATTTAAAAGATATATATCATGTTTTGTTTCATGCTATTTCCAATACCAGATTTTTTTGTGTTGTTGTATTCTGTCAAATTAAAACTTCTTGCATCCATCGACGGCCGTACACGTGTAATTCGGTGTGAATAATGCAAAACGTTTGCGGTGTGAATAATTTAACGGCCGCTCATGTGTAATTTATGAAACGCACGGGGGCGGCGCGCCGGAACGGAATAAAACGGGCGAAACTTAAATCCGGCGCGTCCCGTCGCCGGCCCGCCCGGGAATTCGGACCTTGTAAGCAGTAAAACTAATTGTTCGCGTAATTAAACGGATAAATTGTTGTGCACTGCTCCCGTGGCGAAGATCTCGCGTTCGCAGCTCGCCGCCCGATTAATCATGCCGCCCCGGGAAGTCCCCGCTTCCACGATTAATCCTTGATTGAGTGCATTAAGGAAAACGCCCATTAGAGCCGCCGATAGTTTCTCCGACTCCATCTCAACTTTAAAGTCGCCAAAAATTAATATCCAGCCGTTACGACTTAATGCTGCAATCAGCACACTCCATCACATAACATAAAGATAATAAACTGAATTTTATATTCATAACCTTAAAATTTATTTATTTTAATTTAGATTTTTTAAACGAATTATGAAGTAAAAACGTCTAGAATTACCCTTTTAATAATAGTGATCCCTTCGCCGTGTTATTTCTATATTTGTATATGTGTAAATAAACTTGTTACTTAAAAACACTCTAAAGCGCAATTACTTAATTAATTTTATATTATTTTAAGGAAATAACTTATCATTTTCCTTTTCAATTTGAGTAAACGTTTACAATAACATTTTATTACTAATTTTTCCTCTGTTTTTTAAATTAAATTATACAAGTTACTTCCTTTCTTACTTCACATTTTATTTTTCTACTCTAGATTTCAGGTTATTATTAGTTATTAATAAGTAAATTTAGTTTAAAAAAAATGAAGAAAGGAATATATAATTTAACTTTAACTGTAAAAAACTCTGAATTAAAATAGAATTCAAAATATTACTATTAAAATGATTTATTTAAACTAATCCAAATATTAAATGAAACAATCGTTTCCGCTTAGAATCAATTACTTTGCCATCTCCCTTTTTTTTTAATTAGCGAAATTCATGTTTGCTAATACTTCAAATCCATTACTACGCGGCCTAAATTAAACCTCGCTTCAGTAGTTAATGGTAAAATGCTGGCGCTCATTAATTAATTAGACCCTGTTCTATTTATTAAGGCTTAGGCTTATTAAACCAATAACCGGTGGAAAATTATGATCGCGCGGCCAATTGCTGTAAATGCATGATCAATGGATTGCGCGCATTTATAGGCAACCGAATATACACAATCGTGGGGTGTCGTTTAGCTAATCGCTTACAGATGGCGCTGATGTATTAAAAACGCGTCGACATATTTTGTGCCTACTGTGTGTGTGTGTTTTCAAGTTAAATAATTGATAAGATTGAAATGTAAGTATATATTTATTATGTGTGTTGTTAACATCAACATGACCTAAAGGACTAAAACTTTTTTTAAAAACTTTATTTCTTTAGAAATTTTTATATAAATTTTCAAATATTAAAAAAATACATATTTAATTTGTTAAATTCATTACTTATTCAAATCTTATTTATAAACGTCAGTGTTTTTCGTTGCTAAATGTATTTCTCGTATTTATTATTTTATGATGTTTATATATTAATAATTTTTTTTATTTCTTTGCTTTCCTTTATTAGTAATTTCGTCCAAATGAGGTAAATATTTTCTTTAATTGAAGATTTTTGTATGAAATATGTCACTTTTTCTATTTTGGGTAATTATATCCCTTAATGTGATATATAAATAAAAATAAGTTGGAAACATCCTTCATAAAATACCTCTGTTAGTAAGTATTGGTTAGAATGGGATCCAACCAGTGACAAACAGAAAAAAAAATAAGGGTACGGGGTACACATCTCACTAGGACCCTATTTACCTATAAGGGTACGAGTTCAAGTGAATTATATTCTACTCGTCTACACTCTAAACTCTAATAAGAATATATGAAATGCATTCCTTTAAATGAACTTCGTGTATTTTGTAATTACGAGGGCCATTCGGAAAGTAGAAGTTTGGGAATATAAAAATATATAAGAAGCCAGTATATATTATAAAACATTAACGTTTTATTTATAAATAACATATTTTAAACTACTTCCCTCGTAAAATTAAGCATTTGTAGTATTGTGTGTTGAGGATTTTGAATTTTTAATTCCTCCGCCACTAGTGTGTTGAGAAATGTAGTCACAAATTCTTTTAGTTTACCTCTTTCAAATTTCTTTCCTGTCAAAAAGACCTTGAGTTTTGTAAACAGCTGGTAATCCCCATTGGTGTACACGGCTTCAACTTTCCTACTATCCCTCGTACATTGAATGAAATAAAATAGGCCTATGGAATTATTTTTAATATAAGTAAATAAATAGATAGATTAATAAATATATAAATTAATCATACATAAATAAAATAGGTTTGAAATTAATTTAATTTCTTTGTTTAAGCACGCAATTTTTCAGTTTTGCAAGACTGTAACTTTAATTAACATAATATTTCACCTAGTGAATTAAATGAAAAACAAATACATGATATAGATAATGATAAATTACGGTATTGATAGGAAAGTAATGAGTAACTGGCCGCGGTCGTGAAAATACATCAAGAATCGAGCGGAATAAAAAGAAGAAGCACGATAGTTCGGTTATAAACCGGCGAGAATTTAACCATAAATTCCGAACCGCGGATTCATCCAGCATTTTTGCAATTACAAGACATCGGATTAAATGGATTGATTTTTAATCGTCGTAATGTACATTATATATACAATCTATAAATACCGGTCATTGCTTATTCAATAATTCTAACTTTCTGATATTATAAATTATGCAATATCAGAGCTAATTTCAATCATAAATCTCTGTATATTATTGAGCCAAGTTGGAAGGACTGGCAGTGTATTTTTAGAATTTAATATTATTAATGTGCGGCAGAAAATTATTACAAGGAATTAATTTAGTTTAAATTAAAAATGTTTATTATCAGAAAAGGTACTCTTCCTAGAATGTCCAGTAGTATTGTTAAATTTATCGAATGATCGCAGATCAATTGGCTTCTGAGAATTTTCTAACCGAATTATAATTATATATAATATAATAATAGATTAACAAGAGTATTAAATATTTCCTAGTATTTAATTCATTAAAATATAAATACTAATTTTAAAAATATATTAAATTGCAGTACATATTTTCTAACATAGAACATAATTCACAGTTTTATGTGAGTTCTGCGAAGTTATCACTATAGAATTAAAACACTTTGTTGTTTCCTTACTTCACATTTATTTTTAATTGTCAGATGTATATTTCGAGTACCATGTACTTATTATCAATGACTAATGACCAATTAAAAATAAAAGTGAAGTAAGGAAACAACAAAGTGTTTTAATTCTATAGAACATAATAATAATTTATATTATTTAAGAAAGAAGATTAAGTAAATAAATAAATAATATTTTATTAATTAAAGCAAATGTAAAATAATTTTTTTCTATTATTATATAAATATTATATTAAATTATTATTTCCCTATCAACAACAGCTCATCAGGTGAGCGTTTTTAAAGATAGGAAAATTACCCTGGATATCCGTAAATATAAAGAAATCATTAAGGTGACATCTATTGTCTATAAATTTAGTATAATTTAAATAATCTTTTTCTTTATGATAATTAAGTACTTAAAATTATAATTATGTTAAAACTCGATATTAATTTACACCGCCGTAAGTATTAAAAAGTGCGGCGTTATCTTTAATATGCATTTAAGTAATTAGTTAATATGACCTAATTAAGAGCATTTGGTACGTAAACCTTGCGAGTAGAGATCTTCGCCGGAGAGGAAACTGTAATATTGGTAGAAAACTGTAAAGATTTTGGAGTGGTGGTAAATATGAACGGAATATAGACGTAATGTCAGCACAAATTGTGATTGGTGGGAAAGGGGTGCGCGCTTTCCCCTTTTAAGAGGTGTCACTTTCTTAAATGAGTTTAGGAATAAAAGGCGTAATTCGTTTAAATTATTACCCGATTATAAAATTCATTTATTCCTGACGGATTTATTTCCCGCTTTCGGCGGGAAATTATTATTAATGTATTGGAAACTATTTAAAAGGAGAAATGAGGATAAGGACGTCCGATTGTTGTGGGGGGGAAACTCGGTAGACGTATAGTTGGGGGGCATTATCGATATTCAAATAGGAGGTGGGCTTGCGGGCGCGAGAATTGACAGTTAATTAAATGGAAATTAATCAAATCGATTGTCTAAATGGATTCATAAATAATAATGAGTTAATAAAAACGCAAACCCTTTCCCATATCTCGCAAAACCAAAGTCAAATTATAAATCATATTGTTAGCTTTCATAGAGCGAAATAATGCAGAAACAATGTTACCCGAGAGAGAATTGACAGATCATTAATAACTGTACAGAAAAGCCTGAATACTGTACATGCACTAAAACTCGCCTATTCATATTTTTTTATATCAGAAAATGCACTTACGTTTATGTTTTCTGCGAGGGACGTGAGGACATAATTATTGTCATTAATTTGATCTTTACTTTCCTCGGATGACTGGGAATAAAATGCTTTATCTAGCGTGCTGTGCTAGCGGGGTGGCCGTCTTAGCAAATTAACAGCCACTCATAAAGTCCACGGTCCTGAATGAGCAAATGAACAAATGAACAGACGAACAACACACCAGCACACAACAATGCGCCCGGGGCATAAATAAAAATGAGGCTGAGAACAGCGTTCGGTACGGAGTTCACTTAGAGCATGCAGAATCTGATCTTTGATCTAAAATGGCATGTCAATGGTGCTAAAGTTACTTCATAAGTGATTCCTGTTGAAAATTTCCACACAGGTTATTCTTACAATAGCCCGCTTTGACATTCCATTACTTAAAAGTTTCGTTTTGCTATTAAACCGGAGATCGTTAGCGCTCACAAAAGGCGTCTCATACCGAAATAATATTACGCAGAAAATCGCTTGCGCGAATTAAACTCGCATTTTTCCAACCTGGATGTTAATTAGGGGTAAAACAAGGAAAACAAACGGGTTCCCTCCCTTCTGGGCCGATCCGGCGCTAGGGCGCTGCAGAGGACGCCCATATTAAGTTTGTCTGATCTGAATCTTAATATGTGCACGTTAAACCGATTGTCGAAATTAAAATTTAACCAGTATAACTGGAGGCGAACATCCTTGATCCTCGAAAGTAATTCCGCGCATTTTTTGCATACGAACAATCTAATAATCACGCGCGCGTATTTTTCCCGGCGCATCCACCCGAAATGCGGACGCATTACTAAAAACAATCTCTGCGATTTCGCTCTGTTACATATTACTACAAATTCCCATGGAGAGACGCCGTTTTTGCGCCGACAATGAGAAATGTTTAAGACCGCTTTAGATTACTTGTCAAGATTTTAACGCAAGAAAAACACACTATTTAATCACCGCGGCTTGTATCGCGCGCGGCCCTTTGATGATATCGGGGGCGGTTCTATGTCTCTTTCGTAATTAATAATTTACAACTTTTATTGCCGAAAATACCAATTAATCTCATCGTGCATCAAGCGCGACGCTCCCGACTCCCTGTTTTATTTAATCTCTTACGTGACTGCATTAAAATTCAATACTACCAGCGAACTATTATTTTAACAAGCAAAAAGTCGACTAACTGCCGAAAAATTAGCTATAATTTGTCTGAATCCTCCCAAATGAGAGTTTAACGCAAATAAAAATGCGCCGAGGGAATATTTTTGGAATCCTCACATACTTTTAAATAATTGATGATTTTATTTTCATACCCCGCGAATATGTGCGAACACAATGGAAGCGATCGCTCTGAATACATCTTTCGGGAAGGTCATTGAGGATGGAATAAAGGATTTAGAACATCGCCGAGATAAGTACACCCCGGCTCATGTTTGCTATATCGAAAAAATATATACAGCCCCTACCTGCGCCCAACTTGAACGGGTGAAAGGATGTCACGGGGGGCTCATGTTAATTATAAAAAAAATCGATTCCGTTATTGCACGATAAATCGGGTAACAACACCTGTTTAATTTCATCCGAAATTAGGGGCGCTCGAAAAAAAAAACAACTATTTGCAGCTTTTTAATCGGGATGCTGAGGGCCGAATCGATGCCAGACAAATTACTTAATCTAAAAGTATAATAAAGTACAGTTTTTTTAATCCTAAATTTTATTACTTCACATTAAATCCGATCTAATCACCGCGCGAATATTCAATTCAATTACAATTAAATTAAAATAAATATTCAATTATGAATGAGGAAAAAAATATTTCCACCGCGATTTTAATTAATGATAAGAGTAAATCCAAGTACCAAGTGATCAATAGGCTGACCCTTGAGACGAGGGCCCGACTGATGGACGTCGTCTTCCCGTTAGGGGGAAAAAACAAATTGTTGGAAAAAGGCAGAAGAACAATATTATTATATTTGGGAACGACGGTTACACGTCAAAACTCGAGTCGTGTTTTTTTGTACAGATTTATATATCTTTTATATAAAAATTTTCAATTTTGTTTGTACTTTTATTAAATTTAAACTAGTATTATAATAGTTTTTTTTAAATTATGTCATGATGTTGATAGTATGCACGGTGAACCTCGTTATTGACATATTCAATGTAGTTACATCGATGGTTGACATAAAATACTTTTAGGTGAATTTTCGTGGATTATGTTGCGGGATGCCCGACATGTAACGTTTTTAATTGCTTGGAAACTGTAATTATCGCGGTCATTTGTAGCCGGCAACAGTCGGAAGATAATAACAATCGTCTATTTTCTCCAATTAAAAATGCGGCGCCCTTATCGAACATCAGTAATTGAAATATAATCGAGTGCGGTGCCGAATGCGAGATTAATTGTATAATACAGACCCGCGTTTCGGTGTCATAATCGCGTCCGATATTTCCCAAAAGAGATCAGGGGTTGTTGCACGCTAACCTAACGAAGATATATTGAGAGCGACATCACGATATCAATAACTTTCTACGGGAACATTCTCTTTCTTATGTCACACCTACAGATATATAACGTGTCATAAAATATTTTAGTCGTACATATATTATGTGTATCTAAAAAGTAACTGTCAAAATCCCATTCAAACTACGCATTCGCCTCGGTGTATGGTTAATAACCAGCCACTGGAAGTTCAAAAGTAAATATGGAACTTATGTGGACTGGCCATAAATTAATGCGGCCTGTTAAGTGTATCGGAAACTAATTCATGAATTTAAATAAACCAAACAAGAAGCTGTACAATACATATTTAACCAAACGCATTATTCATTCACTATTATTTCTGTTGCATCGTATTTGCAAATATTATAAACTTTCTCAACTAAAAACGATAAAGATACGATCATGTATATTTATGAAGATCCTCGCCGTCAGGTAATTTAAATGAAGCACTCCAACTATTATTACGAACGTGCAAAACGTTCGATGCGTGCGAAAGCTAAATGACGTTCAAATATTGATGACTGACTTTTATTATTAATTTATTCAATAAATCCGAATGAATCATATGTAATAAATATATTAAAGCTAGTGATCAATATGTTAAAATAAAATATAATTCAATAATTTTACAGTAGAAAATAAAAATGTATAGTTGTAGATCTGTAAAAATATGAACAAAATTTCAGATAAAATTTATCTTGATGAAGTGTAACACTTGTTTTGTTCCATAATGTTTCGGTCTACGCAGATCATTTTTAAAGTTAAAATACATGTCAGGAAACTGAAATAAAAACATTATGAAACAAAACAATTGTTATTAAGGGTTGTTTCAAATGTTTCACCACGTGATAAACGAGAACCAAATTCAACAAAAAAAATAAATAAATAAATAAAACAATTGTTACTAATATTAAATTTAATCATATATTCATTCTTCCTCAAATAAACTATTTTTTATTTTTTGCTAATTATGATAATCAGAAATAATGTGCAAAAGTTTTTCTTTTAAAAGCAATTTATAAATTCAATTTTTTTCGGATGTTTGTTATTATTATAAAAATGTTGATACACAAATTTACTGATAAACAATGTAAAAAGTAACTTCATAGCTGATTTTAGATTATTGTTAATGGTTGATTTTTTTTTGGATGGAATTCTCTAAAATTAAATGCAAGAAATTGTCCTTCAGTTAATTTTTTTACAGTCCTTTCAGAGAGACTGTAGGCAACGTTTTTTAAAGTATAAAGCACTAAAAAAATTTTTAAGAAATGAATTTGTTTTTTTTTAAATTAAAATAATTATACTTTGGTTATTTAAAGGCAGAAAATTATATTTTAAAGATGGGATTTATTTAACGATTGAAAATAATGAAAAACAAGAATCACAGTTTTGTATAATACATAATATTATATTAGTAATTATCAAAGAAAATTGTTTAGGAGGTATTTTTTCTAAAAAATAAAATATATATTTCACTGCGGTTTCCGTTGCATTTTAATTAAACATGAAAGGGTTTAGTTAATTTTTTATAATTAATTCTGCGTTACAATTACCCTCATTTATATCAAACACAGTACAGAATAACGTAGTGGTTTTTGTAACAAACAGTAGCTCGAACAATTTTGCTTTATTTTTACGTACGTAAATTGGTGCTAATTAAATGGATATTCTAAAAAAAATCCTCATGTGATGTGTAATTAATTATTAATATATTTTTTATTAATTAAATCGAGATAGCGGGGATTTATTTATCATATCAATTCGACGTCCTAATTTTCGAATTAAGATTCCGCGCGCACTTCGCGGTTGAGAAATTACGCGATTATTTCCCGATCCGGTATCATTACTATTATATAATAAGAATGATCTCTCACCTCACTATCCTTATCAGCGCCGGGCGGAATTAATTGATGTAATCTTATCGCGGGCCAGAATCGATGGTGGCGTCTCGGGGGCGGAAAGTACACACGGCGTATCGGTGTTTGGTATCGCGGAGATACACAAAACGGTCCATGAATTTGTAAAACTGGCCGCACCGGGTAGGTTCTTTCCGATTCTCGGATGAGATTACATCGGGAATGAAGAACGCGAATGAATTGTGAATGTTTAATTAACGAATCGATATTCGTCTTTATTCGCGCGTACGTACCGTTTCCGATACGAAATTTGTTGCCTATAACAATCGCCTCAGTTATAAAATGAAATTGTTAACGGTGGGGTGTGTTTCTATTTTTCATTCGGATTCGATTTTTTTTACCTTAGTTTTGTTGCCAGATTAAAAAATAATCTTTTAATATTTTTCTTTACGTTGCCAGCCATAATAAAAATAAATTTTAAGTAGAAAGATGTACAGTTTTCATTATTAAAAGGGATGACAGCATTAGATTTTTATTATTAAGTATTAGGGCAGATTAATAAAATATACATGATTGTGTGTATATTTTATTAGTTTATATTATTCAAAATTAATGTTAAGTTATGGTTTGAAAAATCGTTAAAAAAAATGAGGTAACGTTTCCATGGGGGAAATAGTTTCCGATACATATTCGACGAAATGATAACCAATTAAGGTGGAATCAACAATAATATCAATTGAGGGAAATACGAGAAGCATTATTTCAAGTAAATATATTGCAAATAATTGGTATCTGCATTGAGACTAAAATAATAGCAATGAAACAGGAAGAGATGAAAACTCAGTTCAAGAATCCGTAGGCTACCCCTACATTAGAATAAGGCAACTAAACAATTGGTTATTGTGCGAACGGTTGCGAAAGTCTTACGCGACTGTGTAAAGATCGTTACTGTTACCGCTCGGCTAAGTTTTCTATCAAAGGGAATCCGCGATATCTCAAGAGTACGCATTGGTGGTAGCGCAAAACGTATGATTAAAAGGGATTTTATCGTGCCGTTAGCGTAACACAAGAAACAACTTAATATTTTACTCCATAATGTATAAAGCGCATTTTTACGTCCTCCCTTTACGCCCTAATTTGTCAAATTAATCCTATTTCGTAAAAATACGCGCCGCTAATGAAACAATTAATTTTCGACGTTACTTACAACTTGACCTGTGTATAAATGCAGAAAAGGGGGGGATTTCGGTGTAGTGGTCCCAATTTTTCTTGGCGAGGGTATGAACGCCACTAAGCGAGCTCTAACGTAGGTCAGGACTGGTAATGTCTCCTTAATTTCACCAATTATACTGTAATTTATATTAATAATGTTCATAAATTTAAAACAAATCACCCCTCTCCCCGCAGAATTCCTCAGAATGCAAATACGAGAAAGGGTGAAGTCTTAGTTAAACTCTTGGTGCCGGCACTAATTAATCAAACACTAAGCCAACTTACCCAAACTATTTATTTATTTATTTCTGGTAATTTATGCCCGCAAAAAGCGGCGCCTAGTATAATTAACTAGGAGGGGGATTGATGTAAGGGTAGTGTGAACATTTTTATGCCCGCCGTTCTAGGGTGTGGGTGTATTGATTTAAATGCAGCACGGATTACAGTGATCTCACAAACACCCCTAATTGGGGCTAAAATTTTAGTTAAATAATTAGTTGGGGCACGTAGGCGGGAGTATAATTAACCTAATGGTATGAACGGCCCTGTGTGGAACGTGTTAATTTTTCTTGGTACATCAAGATAATAAGATAGATAAATTCTATCTTTATCTCCACCGCAGAAGTCAAGGCGAAACATCTACGGCCATGCTGGGCGAATAAAATACCACCACTGTCCTTACGGTATAAAAATACATCCTATTCATATTCTAATCAATTAACCCTTTTTTACGTTCTTATTATATCAGATAAGGTGACTTTTATAACCGACCTACACGATATTTATCCTCAAAATGGTATCTTATACTTAATTAAATAACTTTAAGAAACATAATATTTTTATTTAGCTGATAACTTTAAACTTAAAACATTATATCGATGAGATGATAGTTACGCTGAGAGCGGTGCAATTACACTCGACACACTTCCGGCGAAATTTCTGTAATTACTTACGAATGTTGCATTTTAAGTTTTCCGAGGTTTCGGTTTGATTCATGTAGAGTTTGGATTTAACTTTAAGAGGAAATCCATCATGGACATCCTTTTAATAGGGTAATTTCGGACACTCCTCCTCTATCACTGGTATGACTAGTCTACGACCAATATGTCTAGTAAAGATCTCAAGCAAAATGATTGAAACTATAGAATAAAACATGCGTTAATTACTCAATTAAACATGTTAGCGCCATCTGTCTTATAAGCTTAAAGTCATCAGGTGTTAGATTACATACGGTCGAAATTTGATTTATTTGATGATCTGTACGTATTATTTTCTAAAACAATATTTGAATTTCATCCGGAACAGGGGAGGTCTGTATTCATTAAAACGTTCGGAGAAAATTTCTCAGGAGGCTCCTCGGATCCATTCTAGGCTCTAATTGCATCTATTGATTCACGGCAAACGGTTGGATCGGTGATCGGAATATGCAGACCGATTTTACACGTGATTTTAAACCACCGTCCGTGCTTTATCGCTTTAATTCAATTAGAACTAAAACACCCGCTTTTTAGCTCTTATGTTATATCGCATCGCGTCAGCAACAGTTGATAGTTGGCACTATTTCAAATGACAGTTAAAGCCGAGATTTAATAATACTAAATGTAATAAAAATATACATTTATAATAATAATAATCATAGCAATTATTATGTGATAATACATATAAAATTATTTTGAATAATTTATAATTAAAAAAAGGCTCGAAATTGTGTTTTATTGTAATTTTGTAATTTCGTATATAACACGGAATGAAAAAACATTTTCCGTCGAGTTAGTAATTGTATTTTAAAAAGTACGCCGGCACGTGGATTATTTCCAAATCCATTTGTTTTTGTCAATGCACCTTGAATTATTTAAAATTATATGTTAATCCCTTTCATTTGCAAACATTCGCGTATAAATCTTTCATGTATAATTTATAACATTGGGGCGAGGCCGTTGGCACCGGAGGTATTTTTTTCCCGGCTCTTCGGATAGTGTTTAGAGACCACTTGATATTATTTGCAGGAAATGGAATTTCTGAAGTGCTCTATCACATGTTGCTTCGATTCCGGTGTGACGCTATCCGATTGGGCTTAAATTGGGTCTCGTTAGCGGCGCCTAAAAAACAATCGTGCGGGTAAGATAGTGGCCCTTCACTTTTAATCCGGTAATGTGTTTGTGTATCTATTTTTTTTGAAGTGGCGGTTGTTTTGGTGAATTCGTTTAATTGGGTTTAGAGGAGGAGAAGATCGGCTGTAAATCTAACATATCTGGGCGGCGGAAGTCGCTAATAATCCTGCTGAAGATAAACAAAAAGTTTCGTATCTTAACGCCGGGGTAATATTTTTCGTAAAACATAAAACCGGATTAGTTATGTTTAGGTGGGTGAGCTGGTATGCACGGGGTTAAAATACGGTATAAATGGGACAAATTAGAATTTATGTCGGCGGAAATATAAAATCAACTAACAATACCTAGTTTTAGCTCACGTCTTTTGTGCGACGCTAACTTTTATGTTATAATTAACCGACGTTTGTGGCCAGCATTGCCTTTATAAATATTTATGGCGCACTCCCCAAACAAGTCGCGAGGGCCGCGAAATTACATTCCATAAATTGGGACAATTAAAATTGATAATCAGCGCGAGGAGTCCCTAATGCCAGCGAATCATCTCCACCAGATAAGATAACGGCGCCGGCGGAACGGCCGCATATGCATATCTAATCTTTTTTCTTCACTCACCCGTTCCGATATTCCGATATCCCGATAAAATAGAATAGAACAGAATAGAAGATAGACGGCCACGTTCTGGAATGCCGATGGCCCTATCGCCCCGGGAACCCCCCGATGGAGGATGGGGCTGGATGGTCGTGCTCGGCGCGGCCCTAACAAACGTGAGTAAATGCAAACAGGATAATAATATTACAATACGTTTTATTACCCCGCTCAATCATACAGCAAACGCACTTAACCGCTCAATAAACTCTCCGTACGCACAGGGGCAACTAATATTAGAACCGCCAATAATAAACGTCAGGGAATAAAAATAATCTATCTTTAGATTTATATGTTATTGACATTTCAAATCGATATCTAAGTATTGAAAATGTGATAACCTTCATGCACACTGCAGCCAGTTGAGGGGCAATTTGTTGGATGAAAAATAAAAACTAGTCTCCACTTTAACCACCCTCACCGAAAATTGCAATTAATATTTAAAAGTACTTTATTACATTATCTAAAACGTAAATTAAAAAAAAACTCAAATAAGTTCTTAATAAATATAACTTTCTTATACTATTTATTTTTTAAATATATATTTAGAATAATTAACCTTATTTTTACAAGTACATTATAAACAATTATAAAATTGTAAATTATGTCTTCGATGAAAATAACACTTCTTACATAAATTCAAACCATCAATAGTACTGTCTTATTTTTTACTAAAAGCCCAAATTTTAAGGTTATGTAGCTTAATGATTTTGACCACACCGTCCAATCACAAAAATATAACCGAGGGTTTTAATTAAAAGTTGTAAAGTATAAATAATCACAAAATAATTGCAATTTCTAGGGATTTATTCTTACAAATTTTTCAAATAATTCTTGATGATGTTTTACTGATTGGAGGGTGGAATAGAGGCCCCCCACCCACCCTACATATACATATTAACATAAATTACTGAACGTCTCGAGGTTTGCAATAACTTTAATTACAAAATTTGAATGAAAGAAAATTAAAAAAGTAAAATTTTCTGTGTGTAAATTAATAAAAAATATACATGATGCTTAAAAAGGCTTTAAATAAAGCTTAGACAAGACTACCTATAGTAGTTCATTTATATTTAAACTTAAATTTGGATTATGTTTTATTTTTTATTAAATACAAGGTTCTATTGTTTTGTAAGCAGCAAAATCATCAACGATTAGTATTTAAAGTTATCATGTATATGTAGGGTGGGTGGGTGGCCTCTATTCCACCCTCCAATCAGTAAAACATAAGCGAGGGTTTTTTTTAAAGTTTTAAGGTATAAATAAATACACACAAAATAATTGCAATTTTTAGGGATTTATTATTACAAATTATTCAAATAATTTTTGATGATGTTTTACTGATAGGAAGGTGGGATAGAGGCCACCCACCCACCCTACATATACATATTAACATAAATTATTGATCGTCTCGCGGATTGCAATAACTTTAATTACAAAATTTTTGAATAAAAAATAAATTAAAAAGAATATTTTGGAGTTAGCAAATTAACAAAATTTGTATGCATGATAGGTGGGCAGAGTTTAAATTTAAATTAGATAAGATTAGCTGTAGAAATTAATTTATATTTAAATTTAAATTTTGATTTTGATTAATTTTTTATTACATAAAGGGTTTAATGGTTTTTACAGCAAAATCATCAAAGATTAGTAATTAAAGTTATCATGCATATGTAGGGTGGGTGGGTGGCCTCTATCCCAACCTCGAATCAGTAAAACATAAGCGAGGTTTTTAATTAAAAGTTGTAATATATAAACACCCAAAAATTGCAATTTTTTTGAAATTTATTCTTACAAATTTTTCAAATATTTTTTGATGATGCTTTACTAATTGGAGGGTGGGATAGAGGCCACCCACCTACCCTACATATACATAAAAATTGCAATTACTGATCGTCGCGCGGTTTGAAATAAAATTATATACAAAACTTTTTGGATAAAAAAGAAATTCAAAAGGTAAAATTTTTGAGTGAGTAAATTAATAAAAAATGTATGTATGATGGGTGGGCAGACTTTAAATCTAAATTAGATAAGATTTGCTATAGAAAGTCATTTATATTTAAACTTAAATTTTGATTTTGTTTCATATTTTATTACATACAGGGTTTAATTGTTTTTAGCAGCAAAATCATCAACGATTAGCAATTATAGTTATCATGTATATGTAGGGTGGGTGGGTGGCCTCTATCCCACCCTCTAACCACTAAAACATAAGCGAAGGTTTTAATTAAAAGTTGTAATATATAAACACAAAAAAATTGCAATTTTAAGGAATTTATTCTTACAAATTTTTCAAATAATTTTTGATGATGTCTTACTGATTGGAGGGTGAAATAGAGGCCACCCACCCACCCTACATATACATATTAACATAAATTATTGATCGTCTCGCGGATTGCAATAACTTTAATTACAAAATTTTTGAATAAAAAATAAATTGAAAAGGTAAAATTTTTGAGTGAGTAAATTAATAAAAATTTTATGCATGATGAGTGGGCAGACTTTAAATCTAAATTAGATAAGATATGCCATAGAAAGTAATTTATATTTAAACTTAAATTTTGACTTTGTTTAATATTTTATTACATACAGGGTTTTATTGTTTTTTAGCAGCAAAATCATCAACGATTAGCAATTATAGTTATCATGTATATGTAGGGTGGGTGGGTGCCCTCTATCCCACCCTACAATCTGTAAAACATAAGCGAGGGTTTTAATTAAAAGTTGTAATATATAAACACAAAAAAATGCAATTTTAAGGAAATTATTCTTACAAATTTTTTAAATATTTTTCGATTATGTTTTACTGATTGGAGGGTGAAATAGAGGCCACCCACCCACCCTACATATACATGATAACTTTAATTGCTAAGCGTTGATGATTTTGCTGCTACGTACAATCAAACCCTTTATGTAATAAAAATAAAACAAAATCAAAATTTAATTTTAAATTTTTAGAGATTTGTTCTTACAAATTTTTCAAATATGTTTTGGTGATGTTTTACTGATTGGAGAGTGAGATAGAGGTCACCCACCCACCCTACATATATATATATACATATACGTATATATTCTAATTACTGATAGTTTGGCGATTTGGAATAAAATTAATTACAAAACTTTTTGAAAAAAAGGAAATTCAAAAGGTAAAATTTTTGAGTGGGCTAGAGGACACCCACCCACACTACATATACATGATAACTTTAATTTTTATTTATTGATGATTTTGTTGCCAAAACAGTTAAAACCCTTTATGCAATAATAATTAAACAAAATTCAAATTTAAGTTGAATTAAAAATGACTTTCTATAGCTAATATTATCTAATTTAGATTTAAAGTCTGTCCACCCGTAATGCATAAAATTTTTACTAATTTACTCATTCAAAAATTTAGCCTTTTTAATTTCTTTTTATTCAAAAAGTTTTGTAATTAATTTTATTGGAAATCGCGAGACGATAAGGAATTAAAATTTATATGTATACGTAGGGTGGGTGGGTGGCCTCTATCCTACCCTCCGATCAGTAAAACATCATCAAAAATTATTTGAAATATTTGTATGAATACATCAATTAAAGAATGCAGTTATTTTGTTTGTTTACATTTTACAACTTCTAACTAGAACCTTTGCTTATGTTCTACTGATTGGAGGGTGGGATAGAGGCCACCAACCCACCCTACATATGCATGATAACTTTAATTGCTAAATATTGATGATTTTGCTGCTAAAAACAGTTAAACTCTTTATGCAATAAAAATAAAACAAAATCCAAATTTAAATTGAATTAAAAATGTCTTTCTATAGCTAATATTATCTAATTTAGATTTAATGTCTGTCCACCCATCATACAAAAAATTTTCACTAATTTATTCACTCAAAATTTTACCCTTTTAATTGAATTTTTATTCAAAAAGTTTTGTAATTAATTTTATTCCAAACAACGAGACTATCAATACTTGAAATTTATATGTATATGTAGGGTGGGTGGGTGGCCTCTATCCCACCCTTTAATCAGTAAAGCATCATCAAACATTATTTGAAAAATTAGTAAATAAATCTATTAAATTTTGCAATAATATTATGTTTATTTACGTTTTACAACTTTTAATTAAAACCCTCGCTTATGTTTTACTGATTGCAGGGTGGGTTAGAGGCCACCCACCCACCCTACATATACATGATAACTTTAAATACTAATTGTTGATGATTTTGCTGCTTACAAAATAATAATACCTTGAATGTAATAAAAAATAAAACATAATCCAAATTAAAGTTTAAGTATAAATAACCTTCTATATCTAATCTTATTTAAGTTTGATTTAAAGCCCTTCCACGAATCATGTATACAATTTTTATTAATTAACACACTCAAAAATTTTATTTTGTCAATTTTCTTCTAATCAAATTTTGTAATTAAAGTTATTGCAAACCGCGAGGCGATCAGTAATTAAAGTTAATATGTATATGTAGGGTGGGTGGGTGGCCTCTAACCCACCCTCCAATCAGTAAAACATAAGCGAGGGTTTTATTTAAAAGTTGTAAAATGTAAAGAAACATAAAAAATTATTATGTGGCCATCATAGTACTTTCCTTACATTTTCTCAAAAAGGCTATTCTTAACAATTTACTTAATTTTGGGGCCAAAAATAAATCGTAATTAGATACTTTCATATAATTACTTCTTAAAATCATCATTACATCTCATTAATTTTTGTTTGTTTTCTTACAATCACCACTTTTTTTCAAATGCCAAATATATATGTACGTTTCAATTTTGATGTTACGTAATTTAATAATTTTAGAAGTGTTTATATAGACCAATTTGGAATTTAATTCTGTGTCAGAATATGACAGACAAATGTACAGGATGCTTCATAAAAAATCAAGATTTGATGATTTGAATGTTACTTTTTTAATCATTTTCTAAAAGCTTTAAAAAATAATGTATTATTTTAGATGATTTTAACTATAGAGTCTGAGTGTTATAATTGATTAGAAATATTAAATAACAAGGATAATTTAGATATACAACTATTCCAAATGACCATAATAATTACTTTTGGAAATGACATGTTTGGAACGACGCTGCTCTCTCTCTTTCTCTGTCTCTTTCTATATATATTTATATATATATATATATATATATATATATATATATATATATATATATATATATATATATATTAATTGTGAAAACGATAAAACTTATTACCACAGGAATTCATAGAAACGTTTAACCGCCGTCGTTGTAGGACGTTAAATATTTAATGACGCACCAGGCGGATTATGATTTAATGAAATAATGATTCGTCAGCAGTTATTTGCTCGGTAAATCAAACAAATATTTTGGAGCGGTTCGCATAATGTATAGAATAAATTAAATATGCATTAAGCGATACGTAAATAAGAAAAAGAACGGAATTTATGGGGGCGGGCCGGAGTTAATTTCGCAGAGAGTGTCGCGATCCGAATTGGATCTGGCCCTTCCGAAAGATATAAAACATTTGCGCTAATTAAAGTCGAATCGAATAGGAACCCGTGAACAAATAGAGATGTTAATAGTGCGTTTATTAAAACATAATCGGGGGGGGGAACTGTTGCGAGAACGGCGAGGCGGGGTCCATATAAAATTATTATTGAGGTGGAACCGTTTAGGGGCGGCTACAAATTTTACAATTTTAAGATTAAGGGATGAAAGGAAATGTAGCCGAACCGTTTATGGAAGCCACTTCCCTGGGAATTTTCGTGTTAACAGTACACTATCTGAATAAAAGGGGTTGCATTAAACCATTATGGTGAGAGGATTTTTTTTTTCGGTGGTTTAAAGGAAACTTGACGTTATTTTATTTTTGCGGAATAGATGAAAATACACGTTGATAATTGAGTAGTCGTAAAAAAGGTTACAAAAGCAGAAACGAGGCGGCTGTTATCAGCGGGCGGTAATAGTGAACGATAACGTCCTAGTGGATGCTCCAGCGCTGGAGGCGCATCAAAATTTAGTAAATGTGTCGGTTCTAACTAGGGTTTGTTGGGAGACTTAAAAGGTGCATTATGTACGCGTCCTTAGCATAAATTCAGAACTTAAGAAAATCTGAGTCGTATATTCCGGGGTGGATATTTGTAATGGTCATTAAGTTGGGAATTGTGCCGCAGTTCGTAGATTAACGCCGTAATAGTTAAGTAGTTAACGCATTATAAGGTGCGAACTTTGATTAATACCCCGTGATCCGCATTTAATGCAGACGGTGGCGCGGACGAGTCTATTATTTGATTGTTTGAAATTTTCAATATTGTTATTTATCGCCGACTTTACGAGGAGCGACGAAAGGGCGCTGTTGGCTGCCTGCTTTGCGGCATTCCACCGTGAAATGAAATTTAACGATTCCACTTTTATTATTGCGCTGAATATGGGTTGCACCAGGTAATATAAGACTCTGATAGACTCACCCATTTACATAATTAACTGCCTTAGAAAATATGAATGGAAAACAACTCCATTAATATCTGTTTATTTTAAGGATTATTTTAAATTTTTAAATCACCATTTTAATTCTAAATATTTATTTAGTATTTAAATTATGTACAATAGATTCAATTAAATACACTTGTGATATGCCGGGATTTATAATAGTAAACGACGAACGGATTACATTACACACTAATGCAACATCATTACCTTAATACATGTGGGAAATTGCTTATATTTCTGTGGTGCCCTGGACACGTAGGGATACCGGGTAATGAATAGAGCTGCTCGCCAACAACTTGTTAGTAATTCTATTGACGCTGGAATGTCTCCATCGTTAAATGATCACCAAAAACACTGTGGGAAGACATCGTTAATATTAATTAATTTTCAACCGATCCAACATTCATTATTTAAATTCGGCATTATAAACATACATATCGATAGTTGTTATTTTGACTAGATCGTTTCAACCATATTACGTTAAACGTACCCAATATCGAAAGCTTATTAGTTCGACCGTGTCGAAAGTAAACATTAATATCTGTATATGTGTGCTAATTCCATAAAAAAATGTGTACATACCAGTTCTCGTAATACTGTTTGTTATTAACTGAAGATAAATCAAATACAATAATATGCAGATTCAATCAGATTCATAAAATAATGCAATCAAATCTAACAAGTTAAGTGTTGATATTTTTTGTGATGAAATATAATCTTGCAGGTTTACAAAAGCGCTGACTGTTGTTTACACGTTTAGTTAAAAGTTTCGTTTTAATAAATTTATTTAATACACCTGTAGCAAGTCGGGCGGGTTTTCATTTTTAGAAACACCGAAACAGCTACGATAAACGTTAGACTCTATTCGAACATTTCATGTAAAACGCGAACGAATGGTACGCTTTCTCACTTGGGAGCGAAAAGCGCGGTTCATTATTTCCTTACCCTATCAGGTGGATGAGCAGCGCACATTTTTGAATGCACCACTATATTTTTTTTACCGAGTAATGCATAATTAATTTTATAATGGTTGGATGAATTTTCTTAGATCTTAGAACTTTACGGACGTACCCTAGTTGTAATTAAGTGCATCGGTACGTTTGGTGATTAATAAAAAGTGTGTGTTTAGTTGTGATAGTTAATTACGAGTTGGAGTTTGAATAATTGCATTTATAAATTATACTGCTTACTTATTTTATCTGGAGGGAATAGAATATTTAAGTTGGTTCTTAATTTTTTATAACTTGTAGTAGGTTATAATTGAGTTGAAGGGATACATATATTTTATTAAGGCCTTAAGTAGTTTATGTCAATGGTAAATCTTCTCAATTTCTTAATCGAGTGCTCAGTTTGAGGAGGGCTTAGTGTCTCCGGAATGGGATTTTTATGTCGTTTTTAGACCTGTCGCCGCTTTTTGTCTTGTTGTCGGCGCGATTTTACGAGTCCGGCCGCCTTCCATTTTTCTCAGCCGTATGAACGTGTATGAGCACATCGCCGCCATTTCTTATTTAAATCTCCAACGTCAATTCTTATACAGATAAATACCGGTTTTCATCGCCCGCTGGGTAATATTATTAGGAGAAATCGTGGGATATCAATTTTGTGTGTGACCCAGACTTTGCTCTGCTAAGTAGTGCCGCTTAGAAGATACTCACCCTCGTCAATCTAGTCGGATTATCAAGTTAGAATGGCTTTGGACTAACGATCTATACCCGGAAGTATTAAAAATGCAGTAGGATCTACGATTTTTCCTATTTGGAAATGTCAAGATGTTAAATTGAAAATTCATATGCGACTTGAGAGGGTGATGTGACTTTTATGGCGTACTATACATATAATCGTATGAAAACTGCAGGAGCAACGGAAAAGTATGAATTCGACCCAAGACGATGTAAATTCGGGGATGCCGATGGGAAATTCGCGGTCTCCCGACGGGCCAGTACGCCTCTGTTTTCGGGCATCTGGCGCCCAGGGTGCGTTCGCCTGAATATTTCAAATAGAGCGTTCGCATTTCCCCCCTTTTCATTGTTTGATCTATTTGATTTTTTCACGGCGGAACATTAAACCTATTGGCACAGAATTATTGAAATGGTAAATAGGTTATAAATCCGCCACCTGTGGATTGGCGCTGCGCTAGAAAATTGAACGTGACACACATCTATCCCTTTATATGTGCAGGACAAGCCGTAAACGCTCCCCGGGTATCTCCTCGGCTTGTTTATGTCTTCGCGGAGCGAACTATCAACAACATTAATTAGCAAGACGATCTAACGAGATTATAAAAATAAATAGATGTCGGGCTGCTCTTTATTTAATGGTAATGCAACAGGAAAAACAAACGCTAAATGGTATGCTGTTAAAAGAATAAAAGATAAATAATACGGGCGCCAATTTCTCGCTAAACCCGCCGGCGCTTAAACTGATTATGTCCATAAATTATTTTAATTATTGTTGCCCGAATGAAAAATAATATTAAATCGCCGATGAACAACCGGATTAATACCTCTTACTCAAATTATTTGATTTAATTTTTAATTAATCTTAATTCAATTATTAACACATATTCAACGTATACATAATTTAAAACTGCAGGTATTTTTTTTTTTAAATAATTAATTTGCGTCGGCTACTTGGCCTTATATCATATAAGAGTATATTTTAGTTTACTACGAAAAAAAATTATTATTTCCAAATTATTTTAAGTGTACCCGGCACCTCCACCATTTAATTACACCTATAAAATTATTAATGATTATAATTGCTGCATTTACATCTGATTTTCTCAAATGTTTGTAAAAAAGGCAGTCTTCAAGTACTCCTTGGTGGTAATATAATTTCCCATACATAATGCCTCTTGCTTTGAGCGCTCCATCCTTCACAAACTTACATTATTATTGAGCTTTTGCCTAGAAAATAAATTTCAAATATTCAATATTAATACAACCAATCAAACACTTATTTATTTATCTGTATTGACAATAAATTAATCGAATCGAATCCTTGATTAAAGTGGCCACCCTGTATACGTTTAAGTGCGCTTAATTATGCCGGCGATGAATGCGAAAAACACTTAGTGTCCCGAAAGAGGATGTATGAATGTGAAAGTGACGTGGAAGTGAAAAGTTTTAATATCGAGTCACGGAGATTAGGAAAGCCATTAACAATATATCACGCGAACACTAAAAACCGGCCTTCGAACCCGAACCTTCCCCTAAAATTTCAGATAATTTATATGTAAGCATTTACGGCCTCAGAGTAATTGCGAGGTCTCCACTCTGTATATATTAAGTGAGGACATCCGAATCAATAACTAAAATAGCCGATATATATTTTTAAGAGAGGGGAGGGGGGGTGCGAAGGGATAATGAAGTGTATATCTTCTAAGGGAATAATATCTATCTAATTCAATGTAAATAATAGATAGATACATATATTTATTGATAAATTTTACAATATTTACAATAACATAGTGATTATTGAATGAGGTGTTAGTGAGTTAATCTGTCAAAAGGCTATCGACCAAAGGTTGCCTTGCAAATAATATTTGATTAATAAAAAAGGTACAAATTTTGCTTCATACAAATTTTATTTATGTTCTAAGCTAGTTTATACGAATGAAACATGATTTTTACAAATTTTTGAACGCTAATTTCAAGAATGCAGTTTCTTAATGGCTTTTAAAAGCTCATCATTTAAAACATTAATGTCAAGTGTTTTTGGCGCTTCTAGAAATACCAGAAAATTTGAAATAGTGTTTTCGGAACATGTAACAAAAATTGAGTGCCAAGAACGTAGATATTAAACATTTTAGAACTGTTATTGGTAGAATTTTGTCTCAATTGCTTTTAAAATACCAATATCCAAAGCGTGTCTGTCGATTATTTTTTAGCACATATTCAGTTTTTTGGAATATCAAGAATTTTGAAAACGTTGTTGAACAATGTGAATTAAATTCACTTGGTTTGTTTCACAAATTGAAAAACATCAATATTCAAGACGAAAATATCTTGATTGATATTATTATATTTTAAATTTCTTGATTGATTAAGTAAAATTTCTCCAAATTTTAAAAATCTTAAAAATATCGTACGTTACATAATTAAATAAGTATTAATTTTAACATTTGATTATTAGAACACTATCATGTTATAATAATATTTATAGGTGGATTGAACTATGCACAGATAAATGGTCTTAACATAAATCAGGAATTAGTAGAACGTTTTGAGGTAGGTGTTGGATATTACGTGTACACAATAGAATGTCAGGAGTAATAGATTGGTTGCGAGACATAATAAACGCGGGGGCGTCGTTTGTTCGTGCAAAGTTTGCATTCGATATAAAAGGGAAAAGTTATCTTGTTTATGTTTCGGCGTTTTTTTCAATAGTTTCTTATTATTGTAATTTGTTAATAATGTAAATTAATTCATTATCGTGTCGGAGTTTTATATTTATATTAGTATAATCTTGCCTCGCCGTAATCTGCTTTGACATGAGAAAGATATAATCTTGAGAAGACTTGAGAATTCTTATTTAATTTATATAGGGATTACATTTATTGATTTACGTAATAAAGCGACTCATGGTTTGGGAGAAAAAATTTATTAACATTAGTGTGAGGGCACAATTTCCTGCTGGGGAAGTCTTGTGATCGACTGTTGAATTATGAGTTCGTTTGTGGCGGTCATGCATAATGAGGCGATTAATTTTTAAAGGAGGAAAAGTGCATTTTGATTCGCGGACATTATTAATGCACGAATAATTTTTCCGGGTGATAATTTAATGAAAATTCACTTTGCAGATGGTTAACCAGTCGCTGGTTTCAGTGTTCGGGCTCCTGTACGGCGAGGAGGTGGCGAGGTCGGGGTCCGGGACGGTCGGAGTGGCGCTGGTGATGAACGTCGGCAGCATGGTGGCGAATTTTTCGGGATTGGCAACTGGGCCACTATTAAAAAATTATTCCCCGCGCCTGGTGACGTTCGTCGGGGTCCTTCTCACATCCTGCGGATTGATTTTCTCCAGTTTCGCCGTCGATTTAATACATTTCATAATAACTTACAGTGTCCTCACTGGTAATCTTATTCTACATTCTGCTTTAATGGCGGCGCCCTTTTTTAATATTACATCATAACCGAGTAAATAGCTTTTGTGGTGTGTGACAAGATGAATTGGCCCTTTTCGCGGAATGCCAAATGAGGGGAGGAAAGTGAAGAAAGTGAAGAGGAATTATTTATATGATTACCGGCGCGACGCTCCAGTCGGTCGCGCGATAAAAAAATATAAATTACCGATGATTAACAAACAGTAATGGCGATGATTTATTGCATAGTTAATGCATTTGCACTAGTACTCCCCTCGTCGCATCTCTGGTTTTAGATTGTTCAACTTGATTAAATGATAACGGGCGATAAATGAGGCGATGATACAGCTTCGGCTCCCGGCTGCCCGGAATCGAACTCCGGGGTTGATATTTTATTTAAAACTGCATTTCACGATAATAAATACATACTGCAAACACACGAAGCGAGCGTGTTTGCCATTGAAATTGTAAAATACGCCATTTTGTATTTATAGGCCTGTCTAAAGCGATGTCTCTATTTGTATGTGTAAATGGCAACCTTTTGTAGGTCTGGGATTGGGATTAATAATGCCCTCGACTTTTGTAGCCGTAAACTCGTATTTCAAGAAAAGAAGGAGCCAAGCCGTTGGGTTATCGATGGCAGGAACGGGAATTGGCCAAATGTTGATGCCACAAGTAGTTCGGTTTTTGCTAGATGAATATGGATACCGTGGGACAACACTGATAATGGGGGCACTTTCACTGCACGGATTAGCCGGATCTCTTCTCTATCACGTACGTGAGCATCCCGTCATCCCTGTATCCCAGCCACACGCACCCCTCTGTAATTTGAATGCCACACCCCCGTTTATTGCCGAATAAACAACAATAATAAAGGCGGATCGCGGCACCTGATTGCAATTTCGCTCTCGCCATAAAAGAAAAAATCCTGCATATCGATTCCGGCCCGCAAAATAAGACACCCCAAGCCAATATTGATGAAAAGTCTGAGCCATCGCGCCCAGAAAGAAATAATTAAAATGCGATGTCTTTAACCTGTAATGATTTATTCCAGCCAGTCGAGTGGCACACGAAATTGTTTGGGGATGAGAACACCAGCCTACTCCGGGACATTAACATCCCTCCCGCGAAAATCTCTGCTCCTGAGGAAATGAACGAAACCAAGAGTGAAGGTCGGTACTGCTTCGTTTTTTTTTCTCCTTTTTCTTTATTGGATTCAGATTCACGTCAATGTAATACCTCTTTATTCACTCCCTAAGATCCAACTTAATATTACTCAACTCGTAAAAAGAGAAATGTATTTCATCTCAATTCACCCACATACTAGACACTATATATACACACACACATATATATAAATACATTACTATATTGGTCTTATAGAAGGCACCCAAAACAAGAACAATGTATAAAATCTTTCAACGTATACACACACCTTAAAAACCACATCAACCCTCCATTACTCAAATCCACACCAAGGAGCCACCACACTATTACCCGCAGAGCTTGCACTAATATTTATCGATTCATGACACCGGCTTATAATTAACGACTGGGCGTAAACAATTTTCACTTAATCCCTGCATAATTACGCAACAACAATTAAAAGTAGAGCGTGACGCCAATCACTTCATCGTTTAATTTTCTCTATTAATTATTAATACGCCACATTATCAATTACCATGCGGCCGTTCATTACTATTCAGCTGCAATTATCGGGCCGAACGCCGAAAAAAATAATACTCGCGTGATTTCCTCTATGGCGATGCTAACTTATCAAAACATGATATGCTAGAGTGATTTGAAGTAAATCGTTAGCAGGAGATTGCGGCCATTCAGCCGGAGGGTTTATTTCAATATACATCGTGCTTGAGCTGCACGGATAACTAATTACCTCTTTCATTCAATTTCAATAACGCCACACAATGAAACGTTCACATTTAAGCATTTTCTTGTTTGATTTAATGTAATTTATATAGACACGGTTTTGATATCACTTCCTCTACTAAATTTTATTCAATTCAATTGTCAAAATTTTAATAGAGTATGATATCATAACTTTCTTCATAAATTATTTTATTCACTAATTTGTATATAGACAATCAATAATTCAATATTTTTATCGTAAAATTAACTTTCATGTTTAAAATATAATAGAAAACATCTAATTATTAATATTAATGTATTTTTAAAACAATTAAAACGTAAAGATAATAAAAGTATAACCCCAATTAATTAAATCCGTAAACAAATAATAATAAAAGCTTAAATGTAAATGCAGGCGGGCGATAAGATCTGATCCAGTTTAAAAGGTCAGAGCTAGTCTATGGATTATTTAAGACAGTACCATGTGCTTTATGCCATAGTATTTGTCTAGGATATAAATTGCCGTCGGAGTTAATTGTACTTGGAAAATTAGATGGTATTACACGTCCCCCCCTTATTCAAAACTTATTACTTTATTCTACACGAATCGCAACAAATGGTTTACAATAAGCACGGGCGGACTGTTTGCGTGGAGACTTTTATTAAATATCTTTCAACTTCGAAACTATGACGTTACGTAATTATTATTATCTTTTTTTTTCTCTTTGATATTAATATATACGACGCGCATTCTCCTTTTGAGGAGACTGTGACGTTATTGGTATACGATTTTCGATTAAAGGAAAAAAAGTGAAAGAAGGCAGATCGTACAATACATCGGGAAATTACAAGGTGACCTTCCGAAAAGCGGCATTAATTAATTAACCTCGAGGCAGCTAATTATATGGGGGCAATTGAGAAATATGGTGGCCGTTATTTCCATTTCTCAACATATTTACGCGATAAATTCTTGGCCGCCGCTCCATAATTCGGTTATGCATTTGCATGATGCTAATTGAGCAATATTTTCGCCATCCCGGAATAAAACCAAACAGGACCGGACTTGATGGCAATGGATTGCCTCTTTAAAAATTCCGCGGACAAATTTCGCATCCGCACAAAAAGCACACTTAAACGCATCTGTCGAATAGACAACGAAAGGGACGAAACAAAGGGTGGATTGTTTCATTTCCGTTCTTAAAACGCCGAATCGAATACAATAAAATCGGGTTATTCATTATGTCTCCCCCCCTTTTATATAAATATATATTTAAAATTGGAATATTTAATATTTTCCCTGGGTTTCGGAGAGGCGTCTGTTTTATTTCAACTTTATTGGTGCTTAAAGCGCGAGAATGAGTCAATTATAATGTTGGAATTGACGTTACGTTTTTTTTATTGTTTTAACAATTTCGTGCGTTTTTTTACTCTGCCCGGCACATGCAACAAAAAATTTCTATAAAATATATAAATAGCTTTTAATACGCTCTACAGATCGATTTTATAAAGGCCCTCCGACATTGAAAGCGAATCGAAATATATTTAGAATATTTACAGAAGTGCCGTAATATATAAAATTTAACTCCAAATACGCTCGTTTTTCTATATCGTAAAATAAACACGTAATGGGAAAGTTTAAATTAAAAAAAAATTAGAAGCGCAAATACATGATGGGCCGTTTTTTTTAGTGTTTTAGATGTTAATCGTTAAGACACCTTAAAAAATTTAATTTTAACCTAGAAAAATTGAATTTTCTTGTTTCCATAAATAAGGATTTTTCAAAAAGTAGAAATCAATGAAAAAATTAATAGTATTGTAAGCTATACAAAAACAGTTACTTTGACGGCGACCTAAAAAGAGACTAGTCCAACATGCAGAGTACATTAATTTGTATAACTATCTATACTGTGTCTTAAATCTACTAAACGCCATTTTTATACGACCTGAAGATCGCTTGAGCGATGATGATGATTTTTTTTATTCTGATTACTTATAGTATATAAAATTCCATGACATTGGGAATTACTTAAAGGCCATCCGCAGCAAAATATTTCAGATAATATAAACAGTGAAAAAGAAACATTTTTTTCGTATAGGAAATTGCTGTATTTTTTTAAATTCATCACTGATTAAAGATGACAGACGTATTTAATAGATGATCAGATGTCAGATAAAAGCAAATTACAAATAAAACATAATAGATGATATTATATGATAATAGATAGTTAGCAGAATAGAACAGAATGATAATAGACAGTTAACCGAAAATAGAATATGATACATAGCAGGTAATAGATGACAGATTGGCAATGTCAGATGATAGATAACAGGTAACAAATGATAGAGAGCATATAGCAGATGATACACGATAAGACTCGACATTTGACTGATTATAGATGATAGGTGATGATGGCAGATGAGCGGTAATAAATGGCAGATAGCAGGTGACGTAACATAGACAACAGATATCCGATGGCAAATAAAAAATAACAGATGATAGAAGTGCATTATAAACGACAGATGCATAATAACAAACGACAGATGAGAGATGACAGATTATATTAGATTACAAATGATTCATTATGGCTATACAAGAATAATATGTTTTTAAATTTAAAATAATAATTATATTTAGCCTCATTATAAACTTTATAATAGATTTACAAATAATATTTGACAAATAAAAATAACAGATGACAGATGGAAATTGTCATAAATAACAAATGGAGGATAATAGATGATGATATGTAACAGATGACAGGTGAGAGGTAGTAAATGGCAGATGATAGATAATATATACCAGCTTCCCGATGCCAAATGCTAAATGACAACCAGCTGTAAGATGCTAGATATACTAGAGATAATACTTGACAGATGACAGATGATAGATGAAAGATGATAGAAGAAAGATAACGGATGACAAATGATAGTTGAAATATAATAGATGACAGATGGCAGCTGAAATATAACAAATAGCAGATAATATATAACAAATAAAGGATGATAGATGATAGATGACAAATAACATAAGGCAGAAATATACATTTGTAATATAAATTAACTATGAGAAGATTAATAGAGGAATAACTTTGGCCAAAACATGGTGCTTTTTGACCAAGAAAAGTTTTTCCTTGAATAACAGTTTCCTCATATTTGATATATTATAATGTAAGTAATAGAGTAAAAGAATTGTAGAAGTATTTGTAAGATAATAAATAGACGAGTACAATCAGAAAATTTTATTTATTTTGGATAAGAATATTTTCACATTTTTTATATTTAACATATTTTGAATGGTAGACTACAATTGAAAGATGACATTATCGGTTATTTATAAATTATAAATGACAGATGACAGAAAATAAAATATGAATATGTCACAAGTAATTAACAACAAAAAGACAACATATGACAAGTGACAGGTTAGACTATAGATGATAGGTGATAGATGTCAGATCATGGATGATAGGTGTAATAGATGGAAGATGGCCGAAAATATAACAGATGACAAATGACAAACGACACATGACCGATGACAGAAGACAGAATACAGAAGACAGAAGACAGAAGACAGAAGACAGAAGACAGAAGACAGAAGACAGAAGACAGAAGACAGAAGACAGAAGACAGAAGACAGAAGACAGAAGACAGAAGACAGAAGACAGAAGACAGAAGACAGAAGACAGAAGACAGAAGACAGAAGACAGAAGACAGAAGACAGAAGACAGAAGACAGAAGACAGAAGACAGAAGACAGAAGACAGAAGACAGAAGACAGAAGACAGAAGACAGAAGACAGAAGACAGAAGACAGAAGACAGAAGACAGAAGACAGAAGACAGAAGACAGGTGATAGATGACAGATGGCTGTCAACTATCAAATGTAATCTGTCATATGTCATCTATTGTTTGTCATCTGTTATCTATGATCGGCCATCTTCCAGCTATTACACCTATAATCCATGATCTGCCATCTATCGTATATCATTTGTCATCTCTAACCTGTTACTTGGCATATGTTATTTTTTTACAGTTAATTACTTGTGACATATTCATATTTTATTTCTTGTCATCTATCATTTTTAATTTATAAATATTCGATAATGTCTTCTGTCACAAATGATAAACGACAGATGAGATATGACAGATTACAGATGGCAGTTGACAGTTGACAGTGGATAGATGACAGATGGCAGATAACTGATAACAAATGACAGTTGCCGATGACAGCTTACACTGCTAACAGATGATAGAAGGCAGAAGACAGAAGGCAGAATGCAGAAGGCAGAAGGCAGAAGGCAGAAGACAGAAGACAGAAAAGACAGAAAAGACAGAAAAGACAGAAAAGACAGAAAAGACAGAAAAGACAGAAAAGACAGAAAAGACAGAAAAGACAGAAAAGACAGAAAAGACAGAAAAGACAGAAAAGACAGAAAAGACAGAAAAGACAGAAAAGACAGAAAAGACAGAAAAGACAGAAAAGACAGAAAAGACAGAAAAGACAGAAAAGACAGAAAAGGCAGAAAAGACAGAAAAGACAGAAAAGACAGAAAAGACAGAAAAGACAGAAAAGACAGAAAAGACAGAAAAGACAGAAAAAACAGAAAAGACGGAAAAGACAGAAAAGACAGAAAAGACAGAAAAGACAGAAAAGACAGAAAAGACAGGAAAGACAGAAAAGACAGAAGAAAGATGACACATATGACAGCTGACACAAATGACAGATGGCACAGATGACAGATCACACAGATGATAAAGATGACAAATGACACAGATGACAGATGACACAGATGGCAGATCACACAGATGGTAAATGACACAGATGGCAGAAAAGACAGAAGACAGAAAAAACAGAAAGACAGAAGACAGATGACACATATGACAGCTGACACAGATGACAGATGGCACAGATGACAGTTCACACAGATGATACAGATGACACATGACACAGATGACAGATAACACAGATGGCAGATGACTCAGATGACATTGATACAGATGACACAGATGACAGATAACACAGATGACAGATGGCACAGATGACAGATAACACAGATGATACAGATGACAGATGACACAGATGGCAGAAAAGACAGAAAAGGCAGAAAAGGCAGACAAGACAGAAAAAAACAGAAAGACAGATGACAGATGGCACAGATGACAGATCACACAGATGATACAGATGACAAATGACACAGATGACAGATGACACAAATGGCAGATCACACAGATGGTAAATGACACAGATGACAGAAAAGACAGAAGACAGAAAAAACAGAAAGACAGAAGACAGATGACACATATGACAGCTGACACAGATGACAGATGACACAGATGACAGTTCACACAGATGATACAGATGACACATGACACAGATGACAGATAACACAGATGACATTGATACAGATGACACAGATGACAGTTGACACAGATGACAGATAACACAGATGATACAGATGACAGATGACACAAATGGCAGAAAAGACAGAAAAGGCAGAAAAGGCAGACAAGACAGAAAAAAAACAGAAAGACAGAAGACAGATGACACATATGACAGCTGACACAGATGACGGAGGCACAGATGACAGATCACATAGATGACACAGATGACAGATGACACAGATGACATATTACTGATTACAGAATACAGATTTCAGATTACAGATTACAATTTACAGATTACAAATAGCAGATACCAGATGATAGATGTTAGATGACAGAAGACAGAAAAGACAGAAAAGACAGAAAAGACAGAAAAGACAGAAAAGACAGAAGACAGATGACACATATGACAGATGATACAGATGACACAGATGACAGATGACACAGATGACAGATGACACAAATGGCAGTCGACACAGATGGCAGATGACTTTGATACAAATGACACAGGTGACAGCTAACACAGATGACAGATGGTACAGATGACAGATCACACAGACGATACAGATGACAAATGACACATATGGCAGATAACATAGATGACAGATGTCACAGATGACAGATGACATAGATGGCAAATTACACAGATGAAAGATTACAGATGACACAGATGTCAGAATCCACTCAATCCTTTTTTTCCATGATGCTGAAGAGGCAAATATCCTCTTGGACATCCGGATCCATTTAATGCTTTTATTTCCTTTTTTGTCCGCTTTTAGCAGAGACTTTTTACCTGTTAATGTCAGCATGACAGTTATATAAATATAAATGAGACATGTCAGGTAACAGATAATATTTGTCAGATCGAAGATGATAGAGGGCGGATGATTGATACACATTTTATAAACGACAGATAATATATAACAGAAAATAGATGACAGATGATAGGCGACAGATGATTATAGAGGACTGATGACAGGAAGCAGATGAAAGATGAAAGATGAAAGATGAAAGATGAAAGATGAAAGATGAAAGATGAAAGATGAAAGATGAAAGATGAAAGATGAAAGATGAAAGATGAAAGAACATATGACAGGAGACAGACGAATAACAAATGACAGATGCCAGATGACATATGATAGAATTACAGATGACAGATGACAAACGACAGGCGACAGGCGACAGATGACTAATTGTAGGTAAGAGAAGACAGAAATATACACTTGTAAGTTTAATTTACTATAAAAAAGACCAACAGAAAAATAAGTACAGATATAAAAATAATACACAAAATTTTGTACAAAGAAATTTTTTCCTTGGTTTTTCTTTGGTCATATCTGATATAATAAATGTTATATTAGACTACAGTTGATAGTTGATTCATGGTTTCATGTGTCGGAAAATGGATAACTGCTAAGTTTGAGACAATAATTTTAGGAATTAGAGAACAAATGAAACTAAGTTATTAACATTTCAGAACTCACAAATGACGTATAATAAATTAAATATATAACATAACAGTTGGTAGATTGCAAACAAAAATATGGAAGATGATAGATGGCGTACTCCAGATACCAAATACCAGATTACAGGTAGATGGCAGATGACAGGTGGCATATTCCAGATGCAAAATGAGATTCAACATATGGCAAGTGACGGTTTACAGTTGACAGCTGGAAATAGCAGATGATGGATAGTAGATTACAGATAACATACGACATATGATAGATAACTTTATAATCGATTAAAAGATAAATAAAACGGATATAGATATAGGAGATTTTGATAGAAGATAAATTATAGATGCCAAATAGTAAATAACGAACAACTGACGTTAAATGACCGAAGAACAGTTAATAGTTAGTACATGGCCTATTCTAAATGGTAGATAACATATGATAGATGACAGATGACACAGAAAGATGATATATTACTGATTACAGAATACAGATTACAGATTACAGATTGAAGATTCCAGTTTCCAGATTACAGATTATAGATTGCAAATAGCAGATACCAGATCATAGATGTTGCTAGATAATAGATTATTGATTTTTATTTATTTATTTGTTTGTTTGTTTTAATTAACAAAAAACCTAATAAATATAATATAAATAATACCAATACATAATTTAGACTTCACAAGAATTGTGCAGAGTTCACCTTAAATGATCTTCCGATAGATGATAGATGATAGATGATAGATGATAGATGATAGATGATAGATGATAGATGATAGATGATAGATGATAGATGATAGATGATAGATGATAGATGATAGATGATAGATGATAGATGATAGATGATAGATGATAGATGATAGATGATAGATGATAGATGATAGATGATAGATGATAGATGATAGATGATAGATGATAGATGATAGATGATAGATGATAGATGATAGATGATAGATGATAGATGATAGATGATAGATGATAGATGATAGATGATAGATGATAGATGATAGATGATAGATGATAGATGATAGATGATAGATGATAGATGATAGATGATAGATGATAGATGATAGATGATAGATGATAGATGATAGATGATAGATGATAGATGATAGATGATAGATGATAGATGATAGATGATAGATGATATTATGGTGTTTATTTACGATTTTCGTTATAATTTTTATTCATTTCATCCTACATAGGTTTATGAATAGAAGTAGTAGTAGCAGTAGTGTTTGGCTATCGACTACGTGGTCCTTTCGCCGTGTGATTTATGTATTTGTGTGTGTGTGTGAGTGTGTAAATGAGCTTGTTACTTTTTATGAATATTTATTAGCTTAAAATCATTGTGATTTTAAAGACCATCGCAAGTACGTCTATTTTCTCCGTAGTTTGGGTGTGAAGTGATCCAGCTCGTTAGGTACATGTAATAGCGTCCTTGTAGTTGGCTGCGGTGCGGTCAAACTTGCTGCACGGTATTGGATGGTTTATAAATATTACATGATTTTCGTCTGTTCCGCTTTAAGCTGCATTTAATCGAACCGTTTGTTGCTCCTTTATGAGTTATTATTATAAGAATAAAATATATGAATTATATAATATAATGTCAGAACGGTTTACGATTAAGAAAAATGTATCTGAATAATATATGTCCCTCTAGTATTGATCTATATAATAGAACTTAAATAGCCATCGTGGCTGATTCAATATTTTCCGAGCTTGACGATCTTTTCAAATATTATACCATTTGAGAGGACTGGGACTAATGTGTTTTATACCAGGCCGCAGGCTGTTTTAGCCTGTCGTATGGTCGGATAGGGGCTAATGCATTTCATGCCGCTTCTGAGTTTTCTTTTGCTTAGAACTATCATCAGAGCTAAGACTTCTCAATCCCGGTTTCTATATATCGCTTACGTCCGGATTACAGGTAACAGGTATGTGGATTACCGGGGAGGGAACGAACGACATACTTAATACTTTATAGTGGAGCATGCCGCAATATGTTTTAACGGTATCAATCATACAGAGTGAAGTGTAATAAAACGACCGGCGATTTGATGGCCATTTACCCATTTAAAAATTCAATAAGAGTTTTACAGGCGCGTTCGCCCCCACTAAAAGTAACGCCGTTTCGGCGCGAGGGGGTTGCGTAAGAAGTGGCCGATCCATTGCGTTCGCTGATTGTCCTTTATTCCACGGAAATCGATGGTCTGATGATAATTTAAAGTCCCGCAAACTGGAGTCAAGTTGATCATAATAATTTCGCGAACAATTTCACTCGCGGATAATACTTAATAGTCGGCCCGATCAAAACTTTGTATAATATTGTGTAGCGGGCATAAATTTCGATTTGAAATTTTCGGCAAACCGCCCCCCGTGTAAACATTGCGCAGGTTTAATTAACCGGACAACTCATTGCGGGATTTATAGTTCGGATAATTTTTTTTTCTGCGAACAACCGCATTCGGAAAAATCCGTCGGCGATTCGACGAGTAAATTTTGTATGTTAATAACAGCGGAGCTGATAATCTGTGGGCCCAGAGGGGAATCGAACGAATCGATGTTGAAGTCTCATCTGGGAAGACCAATAAAACATTATTATGTAATTATGTAATTCCCAGCGGAGGACGCGTTTATTTATTTATATTCACATATATATTTAGCTTCTAATTCAAGAAAAGGCGACGGACCGGAAACCATTTAATTTTTTTTTTCTGCGCAGCAAATACGATCTTGAATAAAATCGTGTATTATTCGATGCCTCAGTTAAATAATATGTTATTTCAGTGTTTCAGCTGAATTTTCCGCGCTCCCTTGCTTACCGCGGTGTACTAAATTGGATATTTACTTTATGCCTTGTTTAATACGACATCCGTTATATCCACTTTTTCATATTTATATATTAAAGCTGCAATTAGTATATACTCAGGAGATTACTTGATTTGTACTTAAGTAAATAGTACACCGGGATCGTCTGCTGCATCGCAACTTGCTTTATTATTCGAAAATGCATCGATAGTAATATAGTATAAATGATTAATACAAAGACCTGAAACGGTCGCATAACTTATAGTTATAATTATAGTTTGCGGGGTAATTGTTATTATATTTCGTGTGAATGTAGTTTAACTTGCTGACATTCTCCGTGTTAAATTGTCTCCGGTTTTTATTGGAAATAATTTGTATATTAAAAAAATTAAAAATTGATTAATTATTAACAAATTTATTATTTAATTTTCTACAACGAACTAAAGGATTTTAATACATTTTATTGTTAAATTATTAACTCAATGAGATTTCTAATTTTTATTTGTTTTGTATAATCTTACTCATGAAACGTTTCGTATTTTAAAATTATCACTTACCCTATATAATTTATAAATACACACATTTATATTAAAAAAATCTGCAAAGTTCAAATGTTTGCTCTGTTTATTATGCCATCAATTTATTCGTTTAAATAATTGAGAGTAATGATGTATAATTCTATGGAATGAATACATATGAGCTAATTATTCTACAGTGTGAAAAGATGATGTGAAGTCGTAATTTGTTTTTTTTTGTCGTCGGAATATTTGAATTCGGGAATAAACAACGTTGGGATTGTGGCGAATGCGAAGGTGATTTATGGCGCTGGATCAATTTTTTTTTTTGGGACAGGTGGGTGAGGTTGGATCCCTTATTTGTAATTTCTACGAATGTTATTTCTATATAAACATCGTGCTCTCGTAGTTGTTGAAGAAAAATAGATATAATTGTACATAATAATTATTTAAAAATATACATAAATTGTAGGCAATACAAAAAATAGTTTTTATAGGAATAATAATTAAAAAAAAACAATGAATTATTCAATTAATTACGAACGTTCATAAACACATATAAATAAGAATTTGATGCACCGTCGTTGGAAACATATTAATATATAAATTTTATGTACCATTTAGTGGGCCATAAATAGTACACGAACTTATGAAGTTATAAACCGGCAAGATATAAATCGGCGCGCCGTTTAGTTCTCTACACATTTTTTTTTGCATCCAGTTGATTGAAAGTGAACCAGAATGCACAAGCTTGGATAATGGTTTAAGCGGTGTTAAATTGAGCGAGCAGTTATTAATTCGTTAAAATCGTTTTGGACTGCATTCAGTCCGGCTACGCCTTGATTATTGAATCATATGGAAACCGAGCCGATCGGTTTAAATTCGCGAATGAAAACTTGCATGACATGCAAACCCTATTTACAAAATATCCAGCCCTGGCTACAAGCTAAATGAATTATTTATTTAGAACGGCATAATCTGAACATAATTGTTCGCACACATCAAAATGACGTCTTTCTGCTGAACGAAAATAATAATATATATGAATTCGAAATTATGAAATATCAAAAAAATGCAATGTAAATAAAAATAATACTTTAAATACTTTTGTTTAATGAAGAGCTCGCGCACACATAAGCCTCTTAAAAGATCTATACAGCCGAAAATCATCCAGGGTTTTATATTTATTGTTTTCACCATCGAAGGATTTAATCGAGGTATTGATTGAAATATTTAGTTTTAAAAACTATGTTTTTATTATAAAAAACTTAAATAACGTCAAATAATGGATTGACTCTAGTTTTATGCTCGGTAATGTATTAAAATAAAGGGCTATTACATATGTTTTAAAAAATATATGATAAAAAATCTTTAATTGAGAATTTAAAATTAAATAAATATTTTTTTCAATTCTGCTTAATAGATGTGAATAAAAATTATTTAATAAATTTTTAATGAAGTGTTTTAGATAGTGGATTGATTGAAAACTTGTCAGTATTTTATGAAGTGAAGTGTTTTAGTTTAATTGAAGCGGTTAAATAAATAGACTATCGAATACCACATTATAACTGAAATGCATTAAGTGATTTAATTCCATCTAGCGGTTTCTATTGGACGCTGAAGAGTTTTAAGAAGGAGATTAAAAAGAATCGCGTTTTATCGATGATCCAATCACATTTTTACTTCCTCCATATGAAATGCGGACATTGTGATCGCGAAAGTGTCCCGATTCAATTTGTTTCCGTATTACAAGGTTTACCTCTTACCGATATCAGTGGTGGCCCGATTATTTTTTATTCGCCAGCCGAAATGGAAACGTTTCTTGCGCTTTTATAATTAATCTTTATCTACGAATATAATTACGAACGTCGGCGCAGTCTTTGTTGCATTGAAATTAAAAATGAATTAAGATCTCTTTCTTTCGGTGGGAAGATGGGACCGCCGTTATTTTTGTAACGCGGCATATTTATAGTGGTTTTTATTGTTATTATATTTGAATGAAGTTTCCTGGACTGGCTTGATTTAATTGCTGGCGCGGTAAAAAAAGGGGTCGGTGTCCCTATTTCTATAACGAACTCATCTATAAGCCGACTTATTTATTACCACTTGTTAACTGCATACAAAGCGCCTTTAAGCGTGGACAGTACGAAGGGCTAATCGCGAAAAAATCGCCGCCCAATTATTATGCGGCCGCCCTTCTTTTTCTATTAAGTCGCATCTACGCTATCTCTGCATTTTTTTTTGTATAAAATAAAGTTATACAACGCTAAGGCTTTTAAAAATGAGATGGAGTGTAATTGGATTTGGTTCTATTGGCAATTTAATACTCCCTCTCCTATCTAAGGAAGCTAATTCTGCTTGCATTATTACATTAGAAAAAAAATGACGTCCGCCTTGTTCTTAATTAATATTTAATGAGATTTAAATTATTTACAAGTTATGTTATAGTGTGATAATTAATTAATATTTTACGTTATTATTATTTAACAGCAAATAATAATGTAATGTAAAACATTATTTTAATAAGCGCTATAAATAAACAGGAAGCATTAGCGTTCCTAACTATTACATACAAATATTAATAAGAACGGATAATCTGACCAAAACTGCAACTGACCCAAATATCCTCTTTCATTAGATATAAAATCGTGGCGGCATTTAAACCGCTCAGAAATCCCCAATTCTATTGCTCGATACGGGGTTTATTGCAGATCATTCTATTATATCGAGAGGTGGTATTTTGGATCAATTCGCGATGTGCCGGCCAGGACACCTTCGCGTCTCATTACATTTTTATTTGAATTTATAACGAAAACGCTTATTCCGGGATTACCCTCATTAGGGGTTTATTAGCAGTGCAGTAGCATGTTTTATTGCATTCACTGCGGATTTACGTGGTAGCCGTGCATTGATATTATTTATAATGAACTCAGGTACGGGCTCGCAACACATTGTTTAATTATCTGTCGAATATTTAATAGTTATTTTAATTATTTAATTAATTATTACCGCAAACACAAAAAAAAAATACGACAATATCTCTCGTTTTTCCACATCGGCATCCGTGCCGCGTGGATTTCAATTAAATATTGATTGTGTTTTCATCGGCCTGCAATTTAAGTATTATTATTTATTACATATTATTGAGAGCAATAACAATAAAAGCTATTCATTTATTAATTAATTAGCGTATCAGCGTTTTTATGCAACTAGATTAACACGTCCAGCGATAATTACATTGTGCTTTTTTATGCAATTGCCACGTAACTGAATTCAACACCAATGACAATTATGAAAATGGTTATCTAGTTTTTGTAGTGTTAATTACCAGCGGATGAAACGTTACATTCACCACCACAAAAAAATTCATACATATTGTTACACGCGAGTAAGAATATTATATGTACAACTGATACAATGCTTATTTATTATATCGATATTTTAAGTCTTTATTTTTATTTATTATTTTTTAATGAATATTTTCACCTTTACATAATTTTGAATGCAATAATTTATTTAAGAATAATGTATGTAGATAAGTCAATGAAACAATTTTCATTGCAGTAGGTCGAAAATCCGCAATAAAAAATCGTGCCTTTGACCTAACTCAATAATTTTAAGATTGTTAGCAGCAAGAAATTTTCTATAGCAAAACTGTAGGATGAATAATAATCTCTTACATTATATAATTTACTTAAATATTCTACTATTTTTGTAGTATAATGGAGTAATTATGTCGTATGTGCAAGAGCTTCTAACATTGCATTATACATTTAGGGAAGCAAATTAATTAACTATTTCGTTGGAGTATCGATTGACGTGTTAATTTATAAATGGTAAATACTGTCCATGTACGTATAGGGTCCCTTAAGGGAATCAGGTTTCATAGATAATGTGTTTACTTAAGAATACACATGTATATATGCTGAGATTGAATAATTATTTTTTAATGGGAAAATATTAAATTGATATTAAAATTTTTAATGTATTATTATTTCTTTGGTAATAACAGCCATTAACTGGTTTCAGTGAAAAAAAACAAGAAAAAAATAATTTATTAAGTTTTAATTAGAAAAAACACGAAAATATTTCGTAAAATCTACAACAAATGAGTTGTAGATTTTCCGAAATATTTTCATGTTTTTTCTAATTATTAGTTAATTTTCTACAACGTAAAGGACTTATATATTTTACTATTAAGTTTGACATGATAATAAAGAAAAAATCAGAATTCTCGAACAGTAAACATTTTTTGAAGTATATTTATTTAACTATAAGTTAATTGTATTTAAGACATATTTGATGAAATACTTTTGAGTTTAAAACGTAGCTTTTAGATTTTATTAATTTTAATATTTTTTTCTACGTCGACGAGAGGGTTTTATTTTGCTACCGTCGTGTATAATGTTAAAATTGATTGAAGTTACTTGAGTGTGTAAAACTGCATGTGCTCTGTAACATCAGAGGTGTGCGATGTTTCATTTGCTGCACCTAAAACAAATGTTACGATAGTCCTCCTCTCTGCATTTCCAAGTGTCCTCTTTATAATCAAATGGCCTGACTACGTCCCACCGTCTACATTTTCAGCTCTAAAGCTAAAAGATAAATGACACAAAATAGATAATTCTATAAAAAGAATATTTCTACGTAATATAATTTTAAATACTGAATACAAATTTTATGCCAATTAAAATCTCACATTATATGATTTTAATTGGCATAAAATTTAAATGTTTATTTAAAAGTGAAAAAATTGTTGCCATACATTTATAAAACAAAAAAATTATATTTTACGTATTAATAAGATTAATCTAAAAAAAATAATAGAAAGTGTATTCATTACGTTTTTTTTCCCCTTTATTAAAATAACAACCCTCTCGCAAAACATTGTTTTTATTTTACAATTGGAATATTTTATTTCGCGCATTTCGCATTTCGGGCCGGTATTATATTTACATAGAAATAATACATTCATTAATAATTTAGTGTGATATTTTCGCGATCCCACCGCGAAATATTTGCGAACGATCGGAATTTCGAACAAAAAAAATAAAAATTGAAGCGTAACCAGACAAAACCCGAAATTAACAATGCGCTTTATTTCGTTATTACTTTACGTAGGTGCAAAAAGCCGCAATAATTATCGGAAATCGAATTGAATTGGATTGAAAATAACAACGGTCATGATTATTATATTTGTATTAAATCCTCCGTGTTTTATTTCGTTTCGGCGGATTTCGCACACAAAAAACACACGCAAAAAAAATAACTGTAAATACTGCTGCATTCAATCAATTGTGTTTACATCAAAGCAATATTCGACAGTCTATGAAATTATCGGGCCGAACGGCCAGGGGGTCCGCCCGTGCTGAAATTGTAAATTGAATAAAAAAAATTAAATTATGTTTTAATTTTAATACTGTATTATACAAATAAATAAGTAATTGTGGAGGCTTTCACTTCGTGATACATTTTGACATTTATTTTGACTGTATTATACATTTTTAAGGTCAAAATATTATGATTTAAGATAAATTATGATTAAAAATTTGTCCAAAAATATTATTAATTTTAATTATAATTATTGAATGCTTTATTCCAGTAAGTTGAAATTTAATATTATTAATGGTTATAATATAACATATCAATTAAGTTATTATTGTTATCATTGGTTAGCAAAAAAATATAAAAAACAGCAGTACTATAAAATAAAAAATAAAAATAATTTATAATAATTACAAAAAACATGATTATATTTTTTATTTTCTACAACGTAAAGGACTTTTTACATTTTTATCACTTTAAAGATTATTTCATTTGAATTTTAATTATGATGAATTAATATGAAATTATTGTATGCAATTAGATTAGAATGTGAGACAAATCAAAATTTTGTGGGACACGTTGGTGCAATGTAATTTGTAAGTAATACGTTTGGGATACATCATACATAGGGAAAGAGGGTATGCAGATTCTGCCTGAATGAAGATAGATGCGCAGATTGGACGTGGAGTCTAAGGAAGCCATGGAGTATATGTTAAGAGAATATGATGAGATGAGCGAGGAGCTAGGAAGTGTGGAGATGGAGAAGGATTGGAGTGGATGCGAGGTGTTATAAAACGAATAAATGCATTGAACAAGTAAACACTATTATCAGGACGCGTTATTAGATAATCAATATTTATACATTGCATTACACTTATCAAGTTCCATAATTTTATTAAATGTTATGGAATATTTACATACTGTGAATTGCTTTATAGTATTCGTTTCATTTATGACGGATATTATTTATACAAACCGTATAGGTTATACAATTCCTTTGTTCGGGCGATTTCATAATATTTGAACCGGTTTACTGTGTCATGTGTAATGGACAACTTTCATGAAATCATTCGTTAATTTTGCGTTTGATATTGAATCATTACAAAATAATACTTCAATTAGTGAGGAATAATAATAATAATAATAATCACGTTATAAAGTTAATTATTATATACATATCAGTATAACACAAATACAGAAGAAAAACATGGGGACACTGGACGGGGTCTGAAGTGTGACCGGTACCATTCCCCATTGGGACACAATTAATGGCGTTTCGGAGCAGCAGGGCCGAATCCCTAAAGTAACAAGCTCACATGCAATACACGATAACGGGATCTATGGTTAATTAAGCTGAGTATAATGAATATAATTAGGACCACGAATATTTTTTAATACTAGCACGGGCGGATTTATTCGACTTCAATAGAAATATGTTGTCTTTGTTAGTTGTTTGCGGGGATGTATAATAAAGATAAATATTTTGTGTACGGTAAATCCGAAATAATGCAAGGAATGCACGCGTGCATGTCGCGCGATAATAAAATCTTGTCGGAATATTTACATAGGATTATTTAAAATGCAGTGGTGTGATTAGACGCCATATGTCATGTAAAGCGGCGTTCTGGAAATAGTTGGTAGTAATTAAGTGGCTGTCCCTTGTAACGAGAAGCGAGAAAGGTTACATAAATAATATTAGAACGTATAATGATGTGTAACTGGAGTTTTTTCTTATAGATGCATATATTTGCTTTCAGATAAAACAGAGGAGAGCGTCTGTCGCCGAGTGGTGAATATGCTGGATCTGGAGCTCCTGAAAGATCCCATATTTGTTCATATAATAATAGGCTTATCTACAGTGTACACATCGAGCATAGCGTTTAGCATGCTACTCCCTTTCTACCTACAGGAAGGTATAGGGCTGAGCAGAGCAGAGACGGCATTAAGTATGTCTTTATTGTCTGCGGCGGACATCGCAGCTAGACTAACGATACCTCTTATAGCAAGCAAACTTCAGTTAGGAAACAGAATTACATTCCTTTATGGAGCCCTAATGCTTGCCCTTTGCAGATCATGTAAGTCCACATCTCACATCTCTTCGCGTTATCGCTACATCCTCATTAGGAGAAGAATAATTCTACATCTAAACGGATACTATTAATAAACTAGAAATCCGCTTTCCACATGCATTATATCATACGGTCCCATTTATGCCGGGGCAAAAAAATGCAACATCCATCTTGAGCGGAAAATCTGGCACACTTTCATCCGCCGGGCGAAAAGGGCCGCCAATTAAGCCAAGCGTAAGTTGATCACGTGGCCGCTTCGTTTTTGTCATATCGCTTGAAAAATCGCGCAATAAAACAAAGGGCGCACGATCGTCTGCTTAAATTAAAGTAATCATTATTATTTCGGGCGATAAAAATTTGTAAAAGTTTTAAAGCTGCACTTTGTCTAAGTGTGAAACTTGTGAGCTCACATATTGTTTATTTTCAGAATTATAAAGGTTCCCCTTACGGACATAAGTGTCGCCATTTTCTGTTGCTATATTTCACTTTTATTTGTGCTGCATGGAAAATAAGGATCCGCGCCGGATTCATTTCTACATTTTTTTCTAGACCCCCCGAGTTATAATTAATTACTCCTACCCTTTCCCCAGCTATATCGGTAGTGCCAACTTAATGAAAAATTTCGAATCGCTGAATAATTTCCCTTCTATTCGATTAAAATAAACACCAAACACCGTCCCTTTAATTGCAATTACAATGCGCCATTCAGATCAAATTAGCGGCGTCAATAATTATTTCCCTGGCGTCTTTATTTCCATCGGAAAAAAGACGCTGCCTGTATTCACAATTTATCTCGTTATCTCAATTCCAGAGCAGACAAATCGATAATTTTCGAAACAAAGCCGCACGAACCCCACAATTCGAATCTATAATAACGGGCTTATTTATTTGCACGCGACACACTCCAACACTTCAATTCGGGCCCTTCCACAATCCGCTGGAAACGATCACTTGTAAATCAACTTCACCAATTTCTTATTAGATCAACACTTTTTAGCAACAATGATTGATTATTATTGCCGCCGCGCCCGACAGCCCCCACAATACCTAAAATTCTTCTCCGCCGCCGCCGTCCCCTTCCCCCCGTTGTTATATTTATTTCTCTATATGGACCGCCACTTCCTCATGTCCGAAACCCATTCCGTATTCCGTATTCATGATAAATTTTATTCCAAACGATTTATGTACTCCCTATAAACTGCAATAAACTTATTGCATGTTCAATTAGAACACGTTTCCATCACGGGCCGTGCATCCCCTAAACCCCAACACATTTACGTCATCTATCAGTTGTAATGCAATTATCAGCGGCGCTTATAAGTACTGTTACAGTTAAGGTATCAATAGCGTCGGTCACGATTCTCTTTTCACTAATTGCATTTAAACGATACGCCGGCATACAATTAAATTAATTAATATCTAAACCGTAATTAAACAACTCAATTGCAACTATGTTCAATCTACATCGAGTAGCTAAATAGATTTCTTCTTATCCTACACACGGTTACGTTCGAAAAATCCAAGCAAATAATTATTGAAGTGCATACGACGCGGATTATAAAAACTTTTCTAATCATGGTGATTGCTATACCGATGTATCAACATTAAGTAAGGATTATATTTTTAAATACTTATAAATATTAACAATTTCAACTAACCCGGCGCACGTTTTAATGAGTTAACCCGGCGCATCCACCATTTCTATATAATATATTGTAAACCTTTAAATAAATTATTATTATTATACCATATATGTAAGATACCATTTTTTTATGGTTTTATCTATAAATTCAATTAACATAAGTGTTTAATAAGATCTATTTTTAAAAATAAAGTTTATTTATTTATTTAAAAAAGCAATTTAATTTTTTTAACACGTTAACGACGGCGGGTACCACCGGTGGTACACGAATTTTTACGCTTTTGGTACGCCACTGATTATTTCTATGGTGACAATAAATCATTTTATCGCGCATCTAAAACGTAAACGCAATTATTATTATTGTTATTATTATATATTATTTAGTTTGATGTTTTCGCGGGTATGGTATGTTGTGCGCGTGATATGTAAATTATATTCACAACGTTTCGATGGTCTCTCTCTGCCATCTTTTTCTTGTGTTTTAAAGGTATTACTGAACACACAAGAGTAAACACTTGAAAAAGTTGGTAGAGAGGCCATCGAAACGTTGTGAAAATAATTTACAAACCACGTGGAGTATAACTCAAAAAATTCAACAATTATTATTACACGTGAGAAAAGATTTGAGAGAATAATACCAAATAATAGATCTTTAGAATTCACTGACAGAAATCTTTGGGGATATACTTAAATCAAAGTGGCGTTGATTAAAAATTTTGAAAGAAAAAAAAAACTGGTGAAAATTCTACAGTTTTTGTTAAATGTGCGAAAAATATGACATTAATTTCAAATAATTTATCTTTAGAATCCAATAAGCTTTTCTGATGTTTTCTCTTGTTCTCTAATGTTATCTTCTCTTCTCTATCACCTGATGTTCTCTGCTGTTTTCTGCTATTCTGTGCTGGTAAAACGAAAGAAATACGCTATGGCCTCTAGTTTTTCTGTTCTCCGCATTTTTTTCACGTTCTTTGTTTTTCTATTTTTCTACTCTCTTCTCTGATGTTTTCTGATGTTATATTTATTTATTTATTTTTACCCAACAACCAAAAGGCCAATTACAGAGTAAAATTAGCATTAAAACTTAAATGAATAACTTAAGTACTATTTTCTTCTGTTTTCTTCTGTTCTCTTCTCCTCTGATATTCACGTCGTTTCTCTAAAGTTTTTTTCTGTTCTCTGCTGTTATCAATGTTTTCTGATATTATTTGCTGTTCTTTGTTGTTCTGTGTTGTTCTGTGCTATTTTCTCCTATTCTCTGCTGTTCTCTGCTCTTTTTTTGATCTTATCTGCTATTTTTTGCTGCTCTCTGCTGTTCTCTGGTTTCCTCTTCTCATTTCTGATGTTTTCTTTTATTGTTACTTTCCCTATATAGTAAAATGGTGATGTGGCCATCATAGTACTTTCCCTATATTTTTATCGAAAACTATGAGGTTTACGCAAAAATATTATTCTTAATAATTTGTTCATTTTTGAATTCTCTACAATTATTCCAGATATAAATTTTATGTAACTCCAATAGTTTATTAGCAATTGTCAAAAAATGTCAAAATTTTCAATATTTATTTTTTTTCTCAAAAGTTCAAAATTTTATGAAAAACATGTTCGAATAAAACTTGTTCAGTTTTTTATTCCCTTTAACTTTTGTTTGAATCGTTTTTTAAAGTTTTTCATATTTAGAAAAATATCACGAAAAAACAAAAAAACGCCTCGAGTAAACATCCACTTCCGGTTTATGAATGTTTACCAAAAGCTTTTCAGATCGAGTTTTTAACAATAAAACCTTAAGTTTAGAGTTTTATGCCATTCGGATCATTCGTTTTTGAGATACAGCACCCACCGACAGACAGACAGACAGACAGACACACACACACACAGACACAATTTTTTTTTTCCAGAAATTAGTGTTTTGGGTTCAGGGGACCCCAAAACGGATATTTCCGCAAAAAAAATTTTTGAAAAAAAAATCACGATAACAATACTCCCCCTATATATACTATATAGAGAAAGTAATTAGCATTAAAACTTAAATGAATAACTTAAGTACTATTTTCTTCTGTTCTCTTCTCCTCTAATATTCACGTCGTTTCTCTGATGTTTTTTTCTGTTCTCTGCTGTTATAAATGTTTTCTGATATTATTTGCTGTTCTTTGTTGTTCTGTGTTGTTCTGTGTTGTTCTGTGCTATTTTCTCCTATTCTCTGCTGTTCTCTGCTCTTTTTTGATCTTATCTGCTATTTTCTGCTGCTCTCTGGTTTCCTCTTCTCATTTCTGGTGTTTTCTTTTATTGTTACTTTCCCTATATAGTATATATATAGGGGAAGTATTGTTTTCGAGCGTAAAAATGTCTGTGGGCGCTGTATCTCAAAAACGAATAATCCGATTGGGATGAAACTTTAAATTTAAGGTTTTGTCGTTAAAAACTGGAACTGAAAAGCTTTTGGTAAACATTCATAAACCGGAAGTGGTTGTTTACTCGAAGCGTTTTTTTTTTGTTTTTCGTGATATTTTTCTAAATATGAAAAATTTAAAAAAAAAATGGTTAAAGGAAATGAAAAACTGAAGAAGTTTTATTCGAACATGTTTTTCATAAAATTCCTAGCTTTTGAGAAAAAAATAATAAAAATTTAAAATTTTGACATTTTTTGCCAATTGCTAATAAACTATTAGAGTTACATAAAATTTATATAACAAATAATTGTAGAGAAATTAAAAGTGAACAAATTATTAAGAATAACATTTTTCCATAAACCTCATAGTTTTCGAGTAAAATATTAGGAAAGTACTATGATGGCCACATCACCATTTTCTGATATTCTGCTGTTCTGTGTTGTTCTGTGCTGTTCTATGTTATTTTCTGCCATTCCACGCTGTTCTATTCGTTGCTCTGACGTTCCCTGTTATTTTCTTCTGTTCTCTTCTCTAATGTTTTCTGCTGTTGTCTTCGGTTCTCTGTAGCTCTCTACTTTTTTCTGCTGTTCTCTTCTCTGGTATTTTCTCTGGCATCTGATGTTGTCTGGTGTTTTGTGCCGGAAAAACAAAACAAACGCGCTAATTTTACCTGTAGTTTTTTTTTCTGTTCTCTGCGGTTTTCGGACGTTCTCTGTTTGTCTCTTCTCTTCTCTGATGTTTTCTGCTCTTCTCCTATGTTCTCTGATGTTTTCCGATGTCATATTCTCTTCTGTTCTTTTCTGTTCCCATCTGATATCTTTCTTCTTCCTTCTGTTCTCTGTTTTCCTCTGATGATCTCTTCTTTTCTCTGCTGTTCTCAATGTTCTTTCCTGTTCTTAAATGTTCTCTGCTATTCTCTGATGTTCTCTTCTATTTTTTGCTGTTCTCAATGTTCTCTGCTTTTCTCTTGTCCTCTCTGGTGTTCTATGCTGTTCTCTGATATTTTCTTAGGCACTCTGATGTTCTGTTTTCTCATTTTTCTCATATTATCTGTTGTTCTATGCTCTTCTCTAACGTTCTCTACTATTTTCTGCTGTTCTCTGCTATGATCTTCTCTTCTCTGATTTTCTCTGCCGTTATTTTCTCTTTTCTGATGTTATTCTCCGCTATATGATGTTCTCTGATGTTCTGTACTGGTAAAACAAAAGAATTGCGCTGTAGTTTTTTCTGTTCTCCAAAAATCTATGACGTTTTCTGTTATATCTTCTTTTCTCTGATGTTCTCTCTCTTCTCCTCTAGTCTCTGATGTCATATTCTCTTCTGTTCTCTTCTCTCTTCTTCTGTTCACTTCTGTTTTCTTTTGTTTTCTTTTGTCCTTTGATGTTTTCTTCTGTTCTCTTTTGTCCTTTGATGTTCTCTGATGTTCTCTATTGTTTTCTGATGTTCTTAGTTGTTTTCTGATGTTAGATGTTATCTACTGTACTGTGCTGTTCTCCGCTCTTCTCTGCTATTTTCTGCTGTTCTCTGATCGTCCCTGCTATTCTGCTGTTATGTGATGTTTACTGATGTTTTCTAACGTTTTAAAGGAATTTTAACAGTATTTTTAATTATTATTTTTTTATATTCTAGAATTTTGTTTTTAAAAATGAGAAAATGTTTAGTAAATTTTTGTAGCTATATTCATTTTGTTCAAATAATATAGAGCAAATATTATAAATATATTTTAAAACTATCATAAAGTTACCTTTATATTATAATCCAAACTGTAATACAATTTAATTAAATTAAAATATAACCTAAACATCACTTGTTTCCATAGCAACAATAACAACCATAGGCGTGCGAGCCAAATTTTGTTAATTTAAATGAATAATTGCTTAGTTTAAAAACGCCGGCGTCAACGTGTTAATGAATTTTTCTTGTAGATTTATATTAATGAGTCATCATTATAGATTATAATAATGGAAATATTTTAAGTCATCGTTAAAAATTCTTTCCTAATTTTAATTGTTTAAGAGAAGAAAGTGCAGTTTTTTTTATTTTTCAAACAATTTTATTTATGCTATCGACTTCTTAATAAAACTGCAGTAAGTAAGTAGGTTAAGAGGTGCATATAAAGCAAATTAATTAAATTTTTAATCGTTCAATTATAAAACTTCACCATCATAGAAATAAATTTTATTTATAATTCATTTTGTATTATCATACACGCATGCATCTTATCACTTTCTCGTGAACTCGTGAATGCGCCCCCTTTTCTAGGGCTTCCTTCAATACGGAATATCCGGCAGACAAGGATGGATATTAAAAAAGCCAGCCATGATCAAAGTGTGCGGAATGGTTGCATTCATAATATTCATCTCGGTTCTAAATATTTAAAAATATTTGCACGCCGGATGAATACGTCATTAATGCGGGATATATTGTCTGGAACGTTGCATAAATATCACTAATTGGATGGAGTTATCCGCCGACAATTAAAGGGAACAGTCAACAAGGGGCAATTATAACAATTATAATGGGAAACATTTATATGTAAATAAGTGCTCACACACAGAGCTAAGTTCTTTTCTTGTTTAAAACCCCCCAGATAATATATGTGCTGTAATTGGTACATTAATAAACTTATGCTGATATTAAACATAATATGTTCCTAATTTGAGTTATAAATAATGATGAATTTCTTATTGATCTTTATCTACAAACTTTACTTTAACTATACTAATATGCTTAATATATGATTAAAATCTTAATTAATTATTTATCTTGCTTTCTTGAATTACTAGATATTTCAACCTTAACCTTTCGCAAGTTAAACATTATTATTTCTGTATAATTATAATTTAATAATAATTATGTAAAATTAAATATTAAAACATCATACGGGTGCAGTGGTTGTAAATTATAATTTCGATTGCAGAAATATCGTCTGTGGGCCGGGGAAAATTCAGCAAAACATTCGGACACATAATTAAACGCAATTTAATATCACTCGCGAATGTGTTGTGGCGGTTTTTTTTAATAATGAAATATTAAATTCCCGGCGCATCCACCGGAAATGGTGCGGTTAGAGTAGTTTCGGCTGTTTATGAATGGCGGCGGGCGTGCGATATTTTTCTCAATAATACAAATAACGCCGGAGGAGAAAAAAATTAAAAGGTTATTAAAACAAATCTCGGCGCCCCGGGGGCTGTGACTAGGCACTTGGGGATACTCTTTGTTCTTCCCATTCTAGCCGTTTTCTCCGCTCGTTGCTGGATCCGGCGTCCACGCCGGATTAAAAGTCACGGCCGACGCATGCCTGAATCCATTTTGCAAATCCATTTACATGTTAAGCAATTTTTAATTCAGTTATCATCGCCGAGTTCAAGCTTTTAGGGTTGTAATAGTTTATTGTTTCGCATACTCTCACTTAGTAATTTGATATGTCTCACGGAATAAAAATTTAAATGGATATAATCTAGGTTACCCCCTTTTGCATTAATTTTAACTTAAACTATAGACCTACTTCTCACTGGCAATAAAACTTTACGTAATTACATCATTCAATAGAAAATTTTACGATATTTTCAAAATTTACCCCCGAAATAGGGCGCGCCAATTATTCCGCGAGACGGGAGGGAAAACAGACGTGCCATCCTCGCAAAGTGGTATGAAAACATTCGGTTTTGGGGGCCGGAAGTAATACGAATAAAATGTATTTTTGTGAATTTGCTTGGAAATAGTTTAGCCGAAATCCCCGCCGGCGGTATACCTATCTTTTTTTTTGTACGCGAAACAGTTGAATTTAAAATCAATTTTAATATTCTATTGTCTACGCATACATTTCATCGTAATATCGCGAATTGGCGCATTCGAAAACGAAAGAATTGTTTATGGTATGAAAAAAATACACATATAAATTTATATATATCATGGAATTCTGTGTTTGATATTGTTTTGTTCGCTGTGTGTTTAATATGGGACGAATGATAACAACAACAAGAAAAAAAAACGTACTGTAATTTTATATAATTTTTCGTACAAGACGCACAATAATACATAATAACTGGCTATTTTAAAATAAATTATTGTAGCTTTTCCCACTGACTAAATTAAATCAATTATTAATTAATAATAATATACAACTCATTTTTTCGATTAATTGAGTTAGTTACAACACAAATAATCCATTTATTGCAATGATTTTAAAAAAATACTTTTAAAATCAGTTTATTCAATTGTTTTTAAATTCCTCTTAGATAGAGAGATTCGTTCTGGGTATAAAGATTCAAATTTGAAGTCTAAGGTCACTTTCGATCAACGTTTGTGACCAAGGTCACTGTTTTCCTTTTATAAGTGTAAATTTTTGAAATTTAATTAAACTAAACTTCCTAGCATATAAATATTGACCGAAAAGAATTATCCTGGAACGAAAGGCTGCAATTATAACCCTCAGGTTATTTCTGATTATGGTTCAAGGTCACTTCCTGTTATTAAAATATATTCTTTTCAAAGTGAAAGTTAGGTCATTTCTGATTATGGTTCAAGGTCACTTCCTGTTATTTAAATATATTCTTTTCAAAGTGAAAGTCGAAAATTTAATGAAACTAACATTAATTTCTAACTGTTACTTGTTCTTGTGAATAAAAGTTGATCTGAGAGATTTATCTTGACATGAAGGCTCCAGTTTAAAGCCCGAGGTCACTTCATGGACTGAGGTCAAAACCATTTCGTGCTTTTGAAATTTAATTTTATTTAATATTTTTGAAATTTATTTAACTCAACGCCGATTTTCAATTGTTTTTTGTTCTTAAATAAATGTTGATCTTATTCTGGGTACAAAGGATTAAATTTGAAGCCTGATGTCACTTTCGATCAACTTTGAATTAAGGTCGAGGTCACCTTCAAGGTTTCAACAGTTTGCCTTCTTAAAGGGAAAATCTTTGTAATTGAATAAAACCAACAACGATTTTCAATTGTTATTTTTTTTCTAGGATATAGATATTGATCCAAAGGAATTATTCTGGATAAAAAAGCTACAATTATAACCCTCAAGTCATTTCTGAATATGATTAAAATGGTTCAAGATCATTTCCTATTATTGAAATTTATTCTTTTCAAAGTGAAGATCGGAAATTTTAATTGAATTTTGTTGTTGTGTATAAAAATTGATCTGAGTGATTTATCTCGACACGAAGGTTACAATTTGAAGCCCGAGGTCACTTGTAAAACTATGATCTACAATTAAAGTCACTTCCTGCTTTTGGAATTTATTCTTTTTATATTGAATACCTTCGAGATTTATTGAAACCAACGCCAATTTTCAATCGTTTTTTTGTTCTTATATAAATGTCGGCCTTATTTTGAGTATAAAGGCTTAAATTTGAAGCTTAAAGTCACTTCCGGTCAACTTTGAATTAGGGTCAAGGTCACTTTAAGTTTCAACAGCTTGAAATTTATTGAACTCAACGCCAATTTTCAATTGTTTTTTGTTTTTAAATAAATGTTGATCTTATTCTGGGTATAAAGTCTTAAATTTGAAGCCTGAGGTCACTTTCGATCAACTTTGAATTAAGGTCAAGGTCACTTTAAGTTTCAACAGTTTGCCTTTTAAAAGTGTAAATCTTTGAAATTGAATAAAACCAACATCGATTTTCAATTGTTTTTTTTGTCTAGGATATAGATATTGATCCAAAAGAATTATTCTCAATAAAAAGGCTACAATTATAATCTTCAAGTCATTTCTGAATATGGTTCAAATGGTTCAAGGTTAAGGACACTTCTTGTTATTGAAATTTATTCGTTTTAAAGTGGAGATCGGAATTTTTATGAAACCAACATCAACTTTTAATTGATGTTTGTTGTTATGTATAAAAATTGATCTAAGAGATTTATTTTGACATGAAGGTTTCAATTTGAAGTCCGAGGTCACCTTCAATCATAGACTGAGGTCAAAACCATTTCCTGATTTTCAAATGTTATTTTATTCAATATGAATATCTTTTAAATTTATTGTAACCAACGCCGATTTTCAATTGTTTTTTGTTTTTAAATAAATGTTCATCCTATTCTCGATATAAAGTCTCAAATTTGAAGCCTGAGGTCACTTCCGATCAACTTTGAATTGAGGTCAAGGTCACTGTAGGTCTTAACAGTTTGCCTTCTAAAAGTTCAAATCTTTGACATTGAATAAAACCAACAACGATTTTCAATTGTTTTTTTTTCTAGGATATAGATATTGATCCAAAGGAATTATTCTGGATAAAAAGGCTACAATTATAACCCTCAGGTCATTTCTGAGTATGATTCAAATGAATCAAGGTCATTTCCTATTATTGAAATTTATTCTTTTCAAAGTGAAGATCGGAAATTTAATTGAATTTTGATGTTGTGTTTAAAAATTGATCTGAGAGATTTATATGGACATGAAGGTTACAATTTGAAGCCCAAGGTCACTTGTAAAACTATTATCTACAATTAAAGTTACTTCCTGCTTTTGGAATTTATTCTTTTTACATTGAATACCTTTGAGATTTATTGAAACCAACGCCAATTTTCATCGGGTTTTTTTGTTCTTATATAAATGTCGGCCTTATTTTGAGTATAAAGGCTTAAATTTGAAGCTTAAAGTCACTTCCGGTCAACTTTGAATTAGGGTCAAGGTCACTTTAAGTTTCAACAGCTTGAAATTTATTGAACTCAACGCCAATTTTCAATTGTTTTTTGTTTTTAAATAAATGTTGATCTTATTCTGGGTATACAGTCTCAAATTTGAAGCCTGAGGTCACTTTCGATCAACTTTGAATTAAGGTCAAGGTCACTTTAAGTTTCAACCGTTTGCCTTTTAAAAGTGCAAATCTTTAAAATTGAATAAAACCAACATCGATTTTCAATTGTTTTTTTTGTCTAGGATATAGATATTGATCCAAAAGATCAACATCATTTTTTAATTGATATTTGTTGAGAATAAAAATGATCTGAGAGATTTATCTTTGCATGAAGGTTCCAATTTGAAGTCCGAGGTCACTTCCAATTATGGACTGATTTATTTCCTGCTTTTGAAATTTAATTTTATTCAATATGAATATCTTCAAAATTTATTGAAATCAACGGCGATTTTCAATTGTTTTTTGTTCTTAAATAAATGTTGATCTTATTCTCGATATAAAGACTCAAATTTGAAGCCTGAGGTCACTTCCGATCAACTTTGAATTAAGGTCAAGGTCATTTTAGATTTCAACAGTTTGCCTTCTGAAAGTGCAAATCTTTGTAATTGAATAAAACGAACATCGATTTTCAATTGTTTTTTTAAGGATATAGATAAGTAAAAAAAATAATTATTAAGGATAAAAAGGCTACAGGTCATTTCTGAATATGGTTCAAATGGTTCAAGGTAAAGGTCACTTCCTGTTATTGAAATTTATTCTCTTCAAAGTGAAATCGTAAATTTAATGAAACCAACATCTAATTTTAATTGATTTTTTTTGTTGTGTATAAAAATTGATCTGAGAGATTTATCTTGACATGAAGCTTCCAATATAAAGCCCGAGGTCACTTCGAATAATGGACTGAGGTCTGCCTTTGGAATTTAATTTTATTCAATATGAATATCTTTGAAATTGATTGAAATCAACGACTATTTTCAATTGTTTTTTGTTCTTAAATACATGTTGATATTATTCTGGGTATAAAGACTCAAATTTGAAGCCTGAGGTTACTTCCGATCAACTTTGAATTAAGGTCAAGGTCACCTTAGGTTTGAAATTGAATAAATCCAACGTCGATTTTCAAGTGTTTTTTTGCTAGGATATAGATAATGATCCAAAGGAATTATTGTGGATAAAAAGGCTGCAATTATAATCGCAGGTCATTTCTGAATAAAATTCAAATGGTTCTAAATTTGCTGAGGACACTTCCTGTTATTGAAATGTATTCTTTTCGGAAATTTAATGAAACCAACATCAATTTTTATTTGATGTTTGTTGTTGTGTATAAATATTGATCTGAGAGATTTATGCTGACATGAAGGTTACAATTTGAAGCCCGAGGTCACTTCCAATTATGATCTACGATTAAAGTCACTTCCTGCTTTTGGAATTTCTTCTATTCAAATTGAAAACCTTTGACATTAATTGAAACCAACGCCAATTTTCAATTGTTTTTTGTTCTTATTTAAATGTCGATCTTATTTTGAGTGTAAAGGATTAAATTTGAAGCCTGAGGTCACTTCCGAACTACTTTGAATTAAGGTCAAGGTCACTTCAGCTGTCAACAATTTGCCTTCTAGAAGTACAAATCTTTGTAATTGAATAAAACAACTTCGATTTTCAATTGTTTATTTTCTAGGATATAGGTATTGATCCAAAAGGATTATTCTCGTTAAAAAGGCTACAATTATAACCCTCAGGTCATTTCTGAATGTCGTTCAAATGGTTCAAGGTTAAAGTCACTTCCTGTTATTGAAATATATTCTTTTTGAAGTGAAGATCGGACATTTAATTAAACCAACATCAATTTTTAATTGGTTTTTGTTGTTTTGTATAAATATTGATCTGAGAGATTCCAATTTGAAGCCTGAATCAATGTTAATTTTCAATTGTTTTTTTTTGTTCTTATATAAATGTCGATCTTATTCTGTGTACAAAGGATTAAATTTTAAGCATGAGGTCACTTCCGATTTACTTTGAATTAAGGTGAAGGTCACTGTAGGTTTAAACAGTTTGAGTTCTAAAAGTGCAAATCTTTGAAATTGAATAAAACCAACATCGATTTTCAATTGCTTTCGTTGTTTTGTATAAAAATTGATCTGAGAGATTCCAATTTGAAGCCCGAATCAATGTTAATTTTCAATTAGGATTAAATTTTAAGCATGAGTTCACTTCCGATTTACTTTGAATTAAGGTCAAGGTCACTGTAGGTTTAAACAGTTTGAGTTCTAAAAGTGCAAATCTTTGAAATTGAATAAAACCAACATAGATTTTCAATTGTTTTTTTTCTCGAGGATGTACATATAAACCCAAATTAATTATCCGGGACTTAAAGGTTACAGTTAGAACCTAAGGTCATTTCTGTTCATGATGCAAGGTTAAGGTCACTTCCTGTTATTGAAATTTCTTCTTTTCAAAGTTTCGAAATTTAATCAAACCAACATTAATTTTTAATTGATTTTTGTTGTTGTGTTTAAAGGGATTTAAAGCTCCAATTTAAAGCCCAAGGTCACGTTTACAGTCACTTCCTGTTGTTGGAACTATAAAATTTTGCTTTGTCATTTTTTGTTCAAATTTTGTAATTAAAGTTATTGTAAACCAAGACGCGATCAGTAATTAAAGCTAATATGTATATGTAGGGTGGGTGGGTGGCCTCTATCCCACCCGCCAGTCAGTAAAACATCATAAAAAATTATTTGAAATATTTGTATGAATATATATGTAACAATTTTGTTTGTTTATATTTTAAAACTTTTAATTAAAACCCTCGCTGATGTTTAACTGATTGGATGGTGGGATAGAGGCCACCCACCCACCCTACATATACATAATAACTTTAATTACTAATAATTGATGATTTTGTTGCTAAGAACAATAGAACCCTCTATGTAATAAAAAATAAAACAAAATCAACATTTAAGTTTAAATATAAATGATTTTCTATAGATAATCTTATCTAATTTAGATTTAAAATCTGCCCACCCATCTAACATCAAATTTTTACTAATTTACTCACTCAAAAATTTTACTTTTTTAATTCCGTTTTTGTACAAAAATTTTGTAATTAGTTTCATTGGATACAGCGAGACGATAAGGAATTAAAGTTTATATGCATATGTAGGGTGGGTGGGTGGCCTCTATCCCACCCTCCAATCAGTAAAACATCAATGAGGGTTGTAATTAAAAGTTTTAAAATATAAACAAACACAAAATGATTGCATTTTTAATTGATACATTCATACAAATATTTCAAATAATTTTTGATGATCTTTTACTGACTGGAGGGTGGGATAGGGGCCACTCACCCACCCTACATATACATATTACCTTTAATTACTGATCGCGTCTTTGTTTGCAATAATCATCAAAAATTATTTGAAAAATTTCTTTGAATTAATCTATTTAAAATTTATGTTTATTTACGTTTTACAACTTTTAATTAAAACCCTCACTTATATTTTACTGATTGGAGGGTGGATTAGATGTATAGTATGTTATGTTAATATTTTTTTGGTAGGATTAAATTGAATAAAATTATTTCGTTTTGAGCTTTTTAACTTGGCAAAATAAAAAGACACCACCCTTGAATCGGATATTATGAAGCGCGACTGATTCACCCGCGAACGCATTTACTGGACTGTTTTGCCGGCATGTCAAAACATTACAATTGGAAATGGATTGTAGACTATTTATCAGTGTTATCAATAGTGTTTGCAGAAATACGTGTCTGGTTTTTAAATGCGCAACATTTGTATTACGTGCGGCTCTCGCGTCCCGCAAATATTTGTTTATAAAACGTACACTAATGAACGCGAAATATATTTATTAAAAATTGTTTTTTTAAACCGTAAATGCGATTTAATAGCGTATCATAAATATCAACAAAAATTATTGTGAAATATACCCACTTTTATGTAGTGATTGATGAATAGAAGTATTTTCTTATATGAAAAATAAAAAATACTTTTACTAATGATCATTGTTTGATCGAAACTGCAGCCACTATTTAATAAACGTAAGTAAAAGTATTTTTTTATTTCATCTAATTAAAATATATCACGAAGTAAGTGCCTACAACCGCAATCAGTTATTTATTTTCTTATATTTTAATAAAAATGAATGGATGGATATATCACAGCCGTTATTGATTATATTTTAATTAATTGTATATGTGGTACATACAGCCAAGAACCCGATTTGCACATATTTTGAACAACGAATGCATATTCATGCCCGTCCTCTCGGATCCGCAATTCCGCCGCGCGTATTTTTTGTGCAACATTATTACAATTCATAATTCCCGTCCGAGCTCTCGCTCCTAAAACCCTAAACATATTTAACGTTGGAACTATTTTTAAATTTAAATCGGACCATAAATAATTCACATGTTTATCGCCGGCTGAATGCAAACGGATTTCATGCAGAATTGGTCTGTAACTGCTCATGAAAATAATATTTATTTAATAAATAAAACGTAGATGTTGTTGATGCCGTGTACGTGATAATAATAATCATTTATATACATAAGTACACCGCTTAAGATGTTCGAGTACACGAGAGGGTTTTAATGGAGATGATCCTCTATATAAGATGCAAAAAAAATATTAAACGTCGTCGGTGATTGAAAAATTGAAAAATCTATAATCAGTATAGAATTATAATAAGATTACAAGCGTTTGAATGGATGCTAGGGTATTATTATTGCTGGAAGCTATTACTTTAAATCAGGAGCTTTGATTCATACAGGAGATGATAAAAATTTATTTGTTTTAAAATTAATTTTTGCTAACATGTTCAGTTATATTAGGGTATCCATTGGATGTGTGCTAACATGTTCAGTTGTATTAGAGTTGTCTGTATGCAAAGTTATTGACTATGAAATACTAGCATAAAGACAATTCTAATACAACTGAGCATGGCAACTCTATTCGTCAGCGGTCTGCACGGTGCGGAGCGTTGGTGAATAGGGTACCCATTACGCGTATTATTTTTCGTTTCTGCGTTTCAATTATTGCCTATAATACTAAGGATAAAGGGAAGAAGAGTTTTAGTGTTTAAGTGAATTATTTTAACTAACAATAATTCCTATCGTTGTGAATACTTAAAATTCTTGACGAGACGGTCTCAAAATAAATTTATCGCCGGGAATGCCGCGGCAGGCGCAGGTAATCGCGAATTCAACTCGGACACAATAAATTCATTTCAAAACAGGTAAAGTTTAATTCCCCAAGAACTTAAATATAATACGCTTTGTTAGTGTTTTAGTGAATATAATTATCAACGCTTACGTCATTATAAGTGTGACAGCGCAGAAGTTGCAGCCGCGTCAGTGCGAACATTGTTCGCGTCTTGAACTCGAAAAGATTCCATAAGTTTATTTTATGAATAATATTTACAATTCCATATTAAAATAATTATAATATACACTTAATTATTATTATTAAGAGATTAATAATAATATTTTTAAAAATTTAAATTACAATTAAGTAAGAGTACTTCATTGAAGCACCCTTAAGTACTTGCTCGAGTCGGGAACAGCTCGTTAACATTTCATCATGAAGCAACACATGCGGAGGGACATTCGGCGAATGTGCAATAAATCAGGCACGAACACGTAATTGGATATGATATTAATGAATTAATGGTAAATTATTGTTTTAATCCACCATACTTAACCGCAGTTACATAATTACTGGTTGATTACACAATGCGGAATGAATATCGTCGGACAAAGCAAAAGTTGGCCGGTGATTACATGTAGCCGCTGCCGTTGCGAAGTTTAAAGTTGGGCGACGGCGAAAGATTAAAATAATACGGTTCGAAGAAGTTGATCGATAAATATGAAATGATGAATTTATGAATGGGATTTATCGTGTATCTGTGACGGTCCGAAGGTGAACGCCGCTGGAAGGGCTCTAAGCTTTCGGTGGAAACTGTAATGGAATTTTAAGGTATTTCAGGTCTCTTTAGCGAGCACTGAGGTAGAAATAAAGAAAATGTGCGATGATACTTCAAGTTTAAATGGGTAATGCAATTAATCATTTACGTTGTAATCATTTTGTGAAATATTTATTATGTGTCCGCGCCGGGGTGACTTCTGGCAGCCCTCGGGAAGTTCGGAAACTGTAATAGAATATAATTATAAAAAAGTGTGTAATTGAATATAATTTGGGGGCATTTGGATGAATCCACATTTTTAATTAAGCATTATAACAGTTTTTGAGTTATGGTGGGAAAGTTTGGCCATATTTCTTAATAATGAATTCATTAAATTGCTTATGTTTTCTAATTGTTTTAGTTCAAAATTAATTGTATGAGTAATGTAATAAATTTGAGGGGAAATCAAACGGGACGCCGGACGAGGGATCGGCTGATAATTAATATTTTTTGGGTCGCCAATCGATTAGCTAATCCGTGGAATGGCATTAAAATTTAGTCGGAAGATGGTGGATGTAATCTGGGAAATAAAATATGGTGGTTCAGCCTGTGGTCATAAAGTCCGAACGGAATAATTAATAAAGGTTTTTATTGGGGCGGCCCATGTGTCGCCTTCTTTCTTTTGATTGCGTTTTAATGCCA